>CANTUR010000069.1:0-1464569 GCA_947683625.1 Mallotus nudiflorus | reverse complement strand
AGGTCTTGGATCCTAGCTCTTAGTTTTCCATTACTTCGATGAGAAGATTCAGCTTTGTGATCACAAATGTTGTATTCCTGATCATTTATTAAGGTTAGCTAAATAGATGATGCATGATGTGTGCCTATAAAAGAAAAGGGTGAGCATGTATGCATGGAGTGGATGCAAAATCCTATGATGAAAGATGAATATTCCTATAAGAAGTAATGGTTAGTATATGCTTATTTACATGTATGTTATGTATGCATGATTAAAGCTAGTTAGTTTTTACATGCATAATGAATGAACCAATCATAAGCAAACTCTCGCTTCCGACCTTATTTATCCATGAGGTTATTCAGTCTTTTTTCAAGGTAGGTTTTGAACCTTTAATCATCAAGGGACTATGGTTCCACTCTCAAAAGTAGGCTGTTTTGATTAGAACCAAAGGATAAACTAAGGACGATACTAAAATGTGTTTAAGGTAACCACATGAAGTTGATGTGAAGTTCAATTGTTAGGCTTCAAATGATGTCTAGAGTTCACATGTGCCCATATTTATAAGACCTAGGTAAATCAAAGGGAGTATGAGTTCTTGCCTTTATATCGTTATTCGATATGTTTAATGGGAGTCATGAAAGTATCATTTTATTGTTCACAATTTGATTTTATTGACATAAAGGTCCGTAATCTAGTTGGATTCCTAACCTATTCATTTGATCTGATAAGGATAAATGGATGATGTCTTATAGGTTTTGTCATCAAGGGATGTCACTATTTGTTAGTTTACATAGAGTATACAAGCCAAGGTACATGATTCTTATCATTTACCATGCTTCAAGCTCGCACACAGTATATGAGAATCACATTGTCCTGAGAATGAATATTCTATGAAAATTGACATTATAACGTCATTCGATGATAGACACTAGAAGAGTCATGTCACTTTATGAATATAAGGTTAGATGGATAATTTTAGGATAAGGATAGCATGTACAACTTGGTGGAATCCTAATGGATATTACAACTAGTTTATTTACAAGAGTTGAAACAGGGTGAAAGGCTAAGGGTTCCTTTAGTGAGAATGCCCCTATATGACTAGCATTATGGACTTCGGTCAGTGAGTATAACATTTTTTTGATAACTTGATCACCCACCTTTAGGACTTACTGATGATTTCAATCAATTGTAACCCTTTCATTGGTTGCTCTTTATGCTGTAATCCATAATTGCTCATAATTTTGATTACCTGCAACCCTTTCATTGCTAGCCCTTCATTCTAATTAATTGCAACCCTTCAATTGCTCGTCTTTGATAATGCAACAGTCCATAATTGCTCGCAATTAGCTACAACCCTTCCAATGCTTGCATTTGATAATGTTATAGCCTATAACTATTCCCGATTAGCTATAACAATTTCATTGCTCCACTTTGGTAATGCTACAAATCCATAACTACTCACGATTAGTTGCAACCCTTCCATTGCTTTCTGATGATGCTATAATCCATAATTGCTCATGATTAGTTAAAACCCTTTCATTACTCACTGATGATGCTACAATCCATAAGTGCTCATGATTAGCTATAACCCTTTCATTGCTCATTGATGATGCTGCAGTCTATTACTATTCATGATTAGCTATAACCTTTTCATTACTCACCAATGATGCTGCAATCCATAATTGCTCATGATTAGCTACAACCCTTTCATTGTTGACTAATAATGTTGTAATCCATAATTGCTTGTGATTAGCTATAACCTTTTCATTTCTCATTGATGATGCTGTAGTCCATAACTACTTGTGATTAGCTGTAATCCATAATTGTTCACAATTTTTATCTTTGGTTGTTTAAGTCAAATGCTTTAAATTCTTTGTGTTGACTGATTAGCACTTTTACTGACTGACTTTGAATTTTGTCATGTTGACTGATTAGAATTTCTTGCTGACTAATTTTAATTTTGTTGTGTTAACCATCTCAACAAGTTGGGTGCACTTCCTTCTGGATTTCCAATTCCTACAAACTTATTGAAGTTAGTTTCAATCATGATGAATGCACAAAAGTACATTATAATTTTGAAAATTAATAACTTTTTCATAAGATAGTGTGCACTTAATGAATCTTACTATTTTAATTTTCATGACTATCATTTATTTGTCATTTACAAAGGTCAAAAGCATTGTTAACCATTTTATGCTTAGAGCATATCTTTTACCAAGTGAAAAGCTTACTTCCACACCTAATTTTAGGGAGAATTTACTAAACAAAACTTTTGAAAATTTAGCATAAAATGATCGAATTCTGAGTATCAAAACAATTTGTGAGTTATTTTTATATTTTCCTTCCTTATCTAAGTATTCCCCCCACCTTTCTCATATTACTCAGTGTGGATACCATTGGAAAGGTCCTTTGGATACTCATACTCTTACAGAGCATTGGAGTAAATAGAGCAGTTTTTGGCATGGTCCTCTTTTAGTATTCCATTGCCTTTCTTGTATTACTTAGCATGGATACTGCCATAGGTTTCATGGTGATACTCTCACTCATTTATGAGCATTAGAGTAAATTATGCTTGCTCTTATTTCAATTCTCCTCTTAGTGTTCCCTCGCCTTTCTTATATTACTCAGCATGGATACCGTCAAGGGATTTTGTACTTTTACTCATTTTTTAGCATTAGAGTATATTATATGCACATTTATCATTCAAAAGACTAAAATGATACTTTAAAATTCAAGCAATTTTTGCTTCATGTCCACATATTTTGTTTTTGTATTTTCATCCCCTCGTTTGGGTGCAAAGTAAGCATTAGATTGATTAGAGTTTATAAAGTCTCAATACAAAACTTTTAACTACTCATCTAAATTCTACGAGGCTAATAAAAGAAAGCCACTATGATCAAAAGTTATGAGATAGGCTTTTCACACATGATCTTATGAATTGGATGAATTTACTTTCAATTTATGAGTCTTATGATTGAGATGGTACTTTATTACAAAATCTAAGGCAATTGAGTTATGTTACTTCCCTTTATTATCTTGATGAGTGTTTGGCATTTGCTATCTTGCCCATTCTTATTAACGTACTAGTTCTTTTCCTTTTATTCATTCTCTTTTTTTCCCTTTTAATTATGATGATGATGTCTCTAAGCACAAGGTATGATACTCCACCAATAAAGTCATGGCCTAGGGTTGAATTTGTCTTTCCGCCATTCCATTAATACTATGGTAGGGGGCTTCATTCATCTTCTTGACATCTCCAGTAAAAAAGGTTCAAGAGTTAGATATTTTATTTTATGATCAAATACTTTTTCAAAGTGCATTCATTTCAAGTTTTGAGTGCATTCTTCCCTTTTCAAGGTTGATGAATGTATTGCTGACATGTTGGATCTTCTCATCTCCATATTCCATACCATACACTAGTCTAACTGTTATGGAGAGATATTCCAAATGATGCTCCAGATGAGACTATGGAGATGGATATTGAATCTAAGGAGCTTGAATGTCTTATCCAACCTCATGAGGGAGGTTGCCAGGATGATGCTTTTGCAAGTATTACTAGATAGGGCCATTAGGTTCTCAAGGTCTAGAGTCCCGTTGAGTATCAAGTTCACCTTGTTAGTGCTACCCTTTTCCTTTTAGATGCTTCACATATGCATATGCTGACTACCTTTTTGCATTCTTACAACACTGATTTTGAATATTAGTAGTATAGTATTTGCATAATCCTGCCTAGGCTTAAAGACTTGATTATGCAAAGCAATTATTTCATAAAAAATGTATGCAAGTGTATGCATATTATGAATGACATGCATGATCCTAATAGGTCTCTTATTTAGAAAAGAGTTATATTGATAATCTTAGAGTGTAAGAATGAGGTGCTTCATCAATAGTCTGTAGGTTTAAGCATTGAATGCTTCACTATTAGTACTTATAATGTTAGAGCTTATATTACAGTTCATTGAACTGATGGCTTGGCTAGCAAGTTGGGTCCATGGCTTTACACTAGAGCTTGTGATTGATCAATGCATTGTTGAAATTTTCTTTTTGTTATTGGTTTTGATGTATGATAACTGATGTACTTGTATATGTGTAGTTTACTTCTTTATGCCCCCAGAACTCTTATACTTAAGTGTTCCTTTTTTGCTCTTTGAATGGGGATTTACTATTTTACAATTTGCCCTTAGGATTACATTTTTTCTCCAGTTTCATTCTAAATTCATTTATGCTATTTTAGCAGTCTTTTCCTTCACGTGTGCAAAAGAATCAATTCATTCACTACTGTTGTTGATCATTTGACTTAATAATCCTATTAGTTGCAATCTCATTCATTAGAGTTGTAGAGGAATGGACGAACTAACTGAAGCAAGTTCTTGATGATGAAATCAACTAGACTTGAGCTTTGAAGAACTCTTGAGTAGAATATGAGGCTTAATATTGATGCAATGATTGATGATAGTTATAAGACAAGACTTGCAATGCAAGTTACTAAGACACTTAAATTGTTTATGTACAAGAAGACACTGGACTTACAAATAAAATCATAAAAGGGTGGTAAAAAGATAAAATAGTAATCTCATAACTCTGATTTTAACTTTCAAAATGTTTTGTCTTTCCGTTCAAATACTTAAGCAGTACGATCAAGAAAATTATGTGATGTTTGAACAAAAATTTTAGATTAAATTTCACTCATCCATTAAGGCAAAAATAAGAACATTCATTACATCTCATAATACAACTCCTGTTACTAGCCAGTCTTAAAAAATTTTTCTCTTCAATTTTTATCTTATTGTTCTTTTTTTTTCTTTTTTCTCTCCTTTTTTTTATTTTTCCTCAAATTTCCTATCTTTAGAAGTTACATCATGTGATATATAGATGTTCTTTGAATTTGCATTTGTGCCCATGCTTAATGAATTTAATTGAATTGAATTTATGTTAAACATGAAGATGTAATCAATATCATAATGCATAGTATTATTAGGATGTACATTAGATAAGTAAGCATGATTAGAATTCATATCATCAATCACTAAAACAAAACCAGTTCTAAAGAAACTAAAATTTTATTCAAAGAAGGAAATAAGAAAATTTATTTCCTATAAATGCTAGGAATGTTAAGTCTCAAGGTGGTTATTCTTCAAGGGGTTGACATAATAGCTATTCTTGCGTCTTCTTGCCAACTATCTCTATGACTTCATCCTTCTATACCTCTACTGTGCATGTTCCTTCTTTATCTAGCAGCTTCTCATCACCAAACTCATCACCCCATCCTATAGGCATGATCGACTCAAAGGGTATGTTAAAATAAGGTGGTTTAGAGTAAAATACCTTATAGTCAAACGACTCAAAGGGTATGTTAAAAGAAGGTGGTTTGGAGTAAAATACCTTATAGTCAAATTAGCCTGAAGGCTGACCTAATTTATCTTTTGCTCTTTCCACATCTTTAGGGGCATTAGGAGATTTCTCATTAGTTTTAAGGTTTAGGTCCTTAAAGGACCTTAACACTTCTTCCTTACTAAATCTTGAGTTAATCATTATAGTAGTTGAGGGTGGTACATTTTGGTAGTATAGGAAAGGATTATTTTTAGTACTTGGGTTTTTGAGGTTGGTGATCTTTCTAGAGTTTATAAGTTTTTGGATTTCATGTTTGAGGCAAATGCAGTTATCTTGGAGGTTTTGATAGAATTTGTAGTGCTTGTTTAGGTTATAGCCTGAGGTGTTTGGGTTTAGTGGGTTTTGATTATGTAAAGGTTGAAGTAAGCCCTTTTACATTAGGCACTCTAGGACTTTTGACAAAGGTTAGTTAAAATTGGAGAATCTCCTTAGTTGTTAAACAACATGCACTTGCACAATTTGGCTAGTGCTTCCTTGTTGTGTGCCCCTAATTGCGTAGTTTCTTACTATGGTGCTTCTAATAATCTTCTTTTTCTTACTTTCAATCTCTTCAACTTGTAACCCATCATCCTAAAAGTCTACAAATGTCTTAGGGTTCATTATTTGTAACCTTTCAACCAAATTAGGTGACACATTTCGAACAATCATCCTAACCTAATCCTTTTCAGCTAGCTTGTTCGTCATTAATCCTACCTAATTCATAACCTAGTCAGAAAATCTAAAAATGATTTATTAGGCTTTTGCTTGGTTAATTCTAAATCCCTAATAGACATTTCAAGCTTGGTATTGTAGTCAAATTATTTCAATAAAGCAGTACACAATTCTCTCCAGTGTGCTCAGATAGATTTCTCTAACCCATGATACCAATTAACAACCATACCTCCAAGGATAGTACAAATAACTTGGTAGCTATAGACAAAGGAGCCTTAGTGGTGCTCATAGTGGTAGTATATTAACTAAGGTGGATCCTTGGGTCTCCACTACCATCAAACTTTTACAATTGTGGCATCTTGAACTTATCAGGTAGCTTATTTTCCTCAAATTGCATCATATCATCAAAGCCAAATGAGTATTTGATGCCTTATCCTCTCATTAATTCCTCCATTTTGGACATCTTCTTAGTTAATGCCTTCATCTTCTTGGATTCTAACTCTTGAACTTTCTCAATTCCCTTTTTACCTTTTCAACCATGTAACTCTCAATCCTCTAATTTTATTTCCACTGCAAGTACATTTGTAGCAGCATTTTAAGGTTACCCCCATTATTGTCATTATTAGCAGGTGGATATTCTATAACAGCAGTAGGTGGATTGGTCATAACTGGTGGTGCAGTAGCAAGTGATGCCATTAATCCAACTAAGGCTTATCTTAGTTCATCTTGCATCATTGCTCTTATGTCATCCATCAATGCTCATTTAACATCCTCTAAAGTCCAGTTTCCTCCCTCTTATTGTTCCATTTGTTCTACTTGTTTAGGCTGTGCAGCTTCTAGGTATAATGGATTGATGGGACTCATTTTCCAAACTGTGAAGGATCTCTTTCACTGTTGATTTTTGACTCAAATCAGTTCTCACTAATCTACCACTACTATATTTCCAAACACAGGAAGAGCCGAATGAATTTGTGATGGTTGTAAAAGAATTGTGGAAAAGGCTTATATTAAGTCCACAAATTATGGAAAAGGCTTATATTATATGGCCTAAGTCCAAATTAATTAAAATAAGCAGGCCTATGTCTAATTTAACTAAATGGGTCTAAGTTATCTCTAACCTAAACCTAATTAATTATGGGCCTAAAGATGCATTTTCATTAATAAAACCTAAACCTAAATTATTTAAATGGGTTAAAGCCTAATATGGGCTTAGGGTCTAAAACACATAAACATAAAAAAAACAAGCCTGAAAATAATAAAAAATATCAAAACAAACAAATAAAAGATCAAACAATTAATTTAACTTTTTCTAAAAACCCTAATTTAATTAAAGTGACTCTAAACAAATAAAATAAAATAGTCAATAAGTAACCCTAATTCTAAAAATCTAATCCAATTTTAATTAAACAACCTAACGATTTCTATAAGCATTAATTTTAATTAATTATCCAATTAAAACCCTAATTTTACTAGATGATTAATTAAAATAAAACACACAAGCACACACACTAAATTTCATTATTCTTACTATTGGGGCTATTACAATGAACTATTGAGAATAATAAGAAAAGAAGAAGAATTAATACAATCCCAAAAATAAATAAAAATAATAAAAAACTAAATAAAAAATCTAGAAATTATATTTAGCTACAAGGTTCAATCCATGACATTCCATGGACCTTCATGGATTTTATTCTTTAAGTAAACTCTTCAAGTGATCCTCTCCATAATCACCAACACAAAGATAAACAATGGTTAGTGAATAAACAAAATAACAATAAAAATTAAGTAAAGCTAAAATTCAATAGAAACAAAATAATAAAATAAAAATGATAGAAAATAACGAAGGAGATAATGATTATGGATGCAACATGGGTGCTTCATAATGAAATAAATAACAAAGAATATTTTTGTAAGTGCATGAAAAAAGACAGAGTGACCCATCTAGGAGCTTTAGCTATCTTTTTATAAGAAAAAGCCAAAAAACCTAAGTCCTATACATATTAAAGAATTTGAGTTTTAAAAGGATTTTATTTCCTGAAAATTTAGAAAAATCCTAAAATGGAATTTAAAAAAAAATTTAATCAATCAAAATTCAGGAAACAATTTTTTTATTTTTTGTAAAAATATGAAAAACAGATAGAAAACATGTAATTCAAATTATAATTACATAATTTCGATTAGAATTATGTAATTCTGGTCGAAATTATAGAATTTTGATCAGAATTATGCAATTTCAATTAGAATTTAAAATTTTCAATTAGGTCCTAAAAAGTATTAGAATTAAATCCTTAAAAATTGAGTTAGACTCTTTTTGAAAATGCATTCATACTTTTGAGGTTTTAAACTTCAAGTGTTGAAGACCTATTTATACCATTTTCATCATTGGAGTCCTCTGTTGCATCCATACTTCATCATCCCAAAATTGGGTGTTTACATGCACACTTCTGAGCGATACGCACTGATACTCGAGTTGTGTTAGACCATTCCAAGACCACTTTTGGAGGTTTTGGATCCTTCTAGATGTGTTTCTGAAGTTCGTTTTATCAAAATCAATTTTCTTTTTTTCACAAAGTTGGGTCCTAGTATAACAAAATGCGCACTGACCCAATGAGGTAAGTATTATGAGAGGAGTTTTCTCAAAATAAACCTCTTATTATTCTGATAATTTATATTTCACAACGTCAGAGGGCAACTTAATGGCTCGGTGATAAATTTCACACAATGGTGGGGTTGGTTAGGTTTTTAAGGTTGCACACTTCAGAGATGTTACAAACGAGCAGACTCTAGTCATCTAGAGGATTCATTTCATCATTGGACTTTATTGGGGATGGTTAAATTTGAGGTATGACACCAGTCTCACCACAAGCAAAATAATATTCCCAAATGCTGATAATAATAAAATAAAATGCAATGTGATAAAATAAATGTGCCAAAATGATTGTGTGGTCCTCATATTTGATTGAGCTTGTGTGGGTTTTGAATCTTTAGCATCAAAGGATTATTAAGCTTTCCTCCTTGAAAGGTTCAAAATGACAATAGAACAATGCTAGTTTGTATACCTTTAAAGTGTGCTTTGACAAAGATGAGGCTTGGTTTGAGGGAAAAGAGATATAATCACCTAAGAAAAAGGTAATGAGTGAGCAAAAACTATCTAGAAAGGAGTTTCCCATGCCTTCAATTGGACATATTTTTTTTGAGTGTGTGTGTGTGTGTTTCCACTTGCTCCCCCCCTTAAAATAAGGTGTGGAGGTGTCTATTTACAGTGAAAATGTGTGGAATATAGGGGTATAGGCATTGTCATGTGCGCATCCCTAAGTAGAGCGCTTCGCCATGCGTGCATGTGTGCTCACTCATTCTTTCCTAGGTTACGCATTCCAATTGCGGCTTATGTGAGTTATATCAAGGTTGGTTCATATTGTTTTTAGGCCTTTTGGATGCACTTTCATTGTCCCTTTTTTTTTTCTAATTCAGCCTCAATTTTAGCTAGTGAAACCTAGGGGTGTATGCGCGCACTCTGATTGATATGTGCTAATCCTCAATTTGTTTTGGACTATTTTGGGACCATTTAAGAAGGTTTAGGAGCCTTTTTGATGTGTTTCCAAAGTTTGTTTTATGTATTTTGGCTTCAATTTTAGCCTATGACACCTAGGGGTGTTTATGGCTTTACGCACATTCTAAGTGACACGTGTTGATCCTTGGGTTTTATTGGACCATTCTCGTACCATTTTAAAGGTTTTGGAGCCCTCCGAATGTGTTTTTGAAGTCCATTTTTTCAAAATTGATTTCTATTTTTTTATAAAGTTAGGTCCCAGTTTAAAGAAACGAATATTAGTCCAACAAACTAAGTGTCCTAAGAAATGAATTCTTTGGAATAAGCTTCTCATTATTCCAATAATTCATATTTTATAAGGTCGAAGCACAACTTAATGGTTCAGTGAATGATTTTGCACACAGGTGGAGTCAGTTAGGTTTTTTAAGGTTGTATACTTTAGAGGTGTTATGAACGAGCAAACTTTAATAATCTTAGAGGTTCATTTCATCATTGGAGCTTTTTGGGGATAGTCAAATTTGAGGTATAAAAGTGCTTAAGAAGACACTACTATGCCTAATTCATATACTGTTAAGGAGAAATATTTAAAACTAGACATGGTTGTGTGCCTAAGCAGACACAACTGTGCTTGATTTCTATCTATTTAAGGCTTTTGAGTTAAGGCAGACACAACCATGTGCATTGTTGCACACAGCTGTGTCACATATTTTAAAGTTGCTTTTGACCCCTGACATCTAATCATGTGCCCTTACGCGCATAACCATGTACCTCAGCTATGTTCTTTTTAAAAAAAATTTTCAATTAAAAATGTTTCAATTTCACTAATAAATTAGGGTTATTAGCATTCAACACTCATTCTAAATTCTTAACAATTTTCAATTTAAAATGTTTCACTTTCCTTAATGAATTAGGGTTATTAGCACTCAACACTTATTCTAAATTCATTATAAACACTATCAAAACCCTACCATATCTAGAATTTTTATTTCTCTTCTTAAAAACCTAAAATCAAAACTATTCTCAACCTTATAAATAAAATAACAAAAAATGGTGAGAACCAAGGGTATGGCTATAAAAAAGGTTGGTCCAACTCTAAAGAAATCAAGACATGGATGAAATTCCTCAAATCCATAACTGGAGGAGCAAAAGAATAGAGACGTGATTCTATACCCATAAATGATCGAATTCATTAATGAGACACAAAGGACAAGGTATGAGGATGTAAAGTATAGAAAAATTTAACCAAATAGGTATCTTTGCAAACCTAGTTTATAAAGTGTAGGTTTGTTTGAAGAAGTTTACATGTACTTAAGAAGAATGGGTTAAGAGGAATTTATATTAAATACATATCCGATTTATGCTACTATCATATGTGAGTTTTTAAGTTATTTTAAATTTGATGAACAAACCAATACTTTGATCTTTAGGTTAGGAAATAACACTTTTGACTTAGGAATGTTTAAATTGAATAAAGTGTTCAAGTTCTTAAGAAATCAACCGTCTATTATTGAATTTGATAAATTTTAGAGGGAGATAATAAGATGAAGGGAAATGCTTTATAAGGCTAAATCGGTTAAATTGTCAAGAAGTCATTCTCATTCTCTTTGTTATGTGCATCACTTGATGACACATACAACTTTTTGAAAAAAGGAGGGTGATGCAGTGGTTACAATAATTAAGTTAATGATCTTGTATTGTATGGTGAACAATAGGCTTGTTGATGTTGCAATCAATGAGGCTTATTAAGCATATGAATGAGAAGTATAGGTTGGTACATAGAGTTTAAGAGCAAATTCTAGAGCAAGCTTAAAAAGAGGAAGAAGAGGAAGAAATTATTGAAGAGGTTAATCTAAAGCATGTAGTTGAAAATTTTGAATATTTGGAAATGCAAGTTAGAGATTTATACGTGAATGTGGAAATCTTGAACAATGAAGTTAAGGTTCTAAATCATAACCCCATGGCATACTTATAAAGTCAATGATACATGCCTTCATGTGATCCTTTTACACCTCTTAAGCCTTAAGATTTAAGAACAATGATGAGTGTTAGAGAAGTTAATTTTTTCCTTTCATTCCAAGGAACTTTGTTTTAGTTTTAAGTTTTTAAGGATTTTACCATTTTGATTTCTAAGTTGTTTTGAGTTATGAATCTTTATGTTTTATGTTTAAATTTCATTTGTAAGGATATTTTATAATTTTGATTATGAGAGTTTGTTTCATTTTGTGTTTTATATAAGAAGAGCATTAAGCTATGTTTGAAAAATACTAAATTATGCAATTTAAAAACCAAATGCTTAAAAATAATGATACATTATGTTCATTCAAGTTTAGAATGCTTGAACATGTCAAACATAACATGTTAAAATGATTTTAAGGATTAGAAAGTGCATTATTTGATACATTATGTTCATTCAAGTTTAGTATACTTTGTTTATGCAGAGTTAGGTCTGCAATATAGACATGATTGTGTGTAGGAAATTCTAGGAGAAAAGTACTCAAACACAGCTATGTAATCATTTGACATAGTTATATCCATTAACTCATTCAGACATAGCTATGTACTTTGAAGCACACAACTATGTCCATTGTTTAAATTGGAAAATGTGTTCATTAATAAACTTGATTATATTTAATTGCATATTTTTTTAAACACCCTTTGTTATTATACAAATTGAGGACAAAGTTGATCTTAAGTATAAAGGAGGGCTTAACTTAGGTTAAGTTTAAAAAATTTAAAAACTTTCCTGATTAACTTAGGTTTATTTATTTTCTACTTTTAATTTGAAGAAGAATGGAATTTTCTTTTTAAGTTTAAATTTCCTTTGGAATTCTGGTACTCAGGAATTTTATTTATGAATTTAATTTCCTTTTTTGAATTAGGTTTTTATTTTCTTTTCATAAACCATTAGGAAGTCCCATAGTTAAACATTTACTATATATATGTCTATAAATCATGTGTAAGGAACCCTAAGTGTTGTATTTTTCTATTTTTCTTAAGAATATTTTTCTTTTCTTACAACCTTTCATCATGTCTTATGAGAATTGATACAAATCAATAATGAATGGTAAGAAGGGCATGCGAAAGCATAGAAATAAATGAGCTAACAATAAAATACAATGCTTTCTTCCCCATCCACTTTGAAGAAAAAGGTGAAAAATTTCTTTCTCTTTCTAAGTGTGAATTTTAACTTCCTAAGTTCTTTGATAATGATGTACTTATTGACATAGGATTTGATGAGGATATTCAATTATTATGTGATGAAATAGGATGGACAAAATTTGTCAATTTAAAAATTGATACCTTTTATGAACTTATAATTGAATTTTACACTAAATTTAAAATTATTGAAGAAGAGGATTAAATTTATTCATGTAGACTCTTTGGTACAAAATATAAATTTGATGATGCTATTATGTCCAAAGTATTTCAGTTTCTTGAGGGAGGATATATTCATCCTCTTAGTGATTTTAATGCAAAAGGATTTTGGAGTATCATTACAAGAAATAATACCTTTAACAAAGGAGAAGCTATGCCTAGTAGATTTATTAGATATTCTTATTTATTGTTAATGCATAAATTCATGTCATACAATATTTTTTGGAAGCCAAGTTATCTCTAGAGTAACCATGAATGGATTATTTATGTTATAGTGCTTATATTCTAACACTTATATTTCGAGTATACACTTTATTTTCCAAACTTTTAAGATGTGTAGTGCAAACAAAGGGCAACTATCTCAATGGGACACATAGTAACTAGATTGGCCTTTTGCTTCATAAGTAGAGATTTGAGCATGAGTGGACTAGGATGGTACAAGACTAAGACATTCAATGCCAAAGCTTTCATCAAAGCCGAAGTCATAATGGAGTGGAGGATGTTGTAAGAGCTAGACAGTAGAAGTAGAAGTTGCTACTTATTGCACCAATATAAACTAAGATGAAGGAATTCACCATCTTCAAAGGATGAAGAGAGTGATGAAGCAAGTAGCAATAAGGATAGGGAAAACTAAAAGAAACCTAAGGAAGAGACCTTTAATTGGAAATAATTCCACGATCATTTGGAAAAGTTAGAGCTGAGCATCAATGGAACCTTGTATGAGTCATAATTAAAATTTAAAAGAGCCCTGAGATACCAAACATAAATAATAAATAATATAAGGAATTCTATTAGGGCTATTGACATTGTTGTTCCACTTTGCCACCTACAAATTCATCTCATTAAACCAGAGTTACTTTCTTTTTATTTAGTTGCTTTCATTTTTTTATTTATGTTTTGAATGTTTAAGTAATATGCTTTTTATTTAAATTGAGTTTAGAATAGAAACGTGCATTTCATGCATTTTAGTTATTTTATTTTATTCTTCTTTATGGAGAATAGAGCTTTTTAAGAACCATTAACCATAAAACTTGAGACTTTGTAACTTATTCATGTAATGAGTGAGATTCATTATGTGAGGCTTCTTTGAAAAAGTGTGACAGTCTCCAATTACTATTTTATTTGAATCTTTGAAACTAGAAAAATAAATAGTGGTTAAGGACCTTTGAATTTTAATGAATCTAATGCTTGCTTTCTTATTGAGTGATTGAACTTACATTATTGATGTTATAGAAAAATGACTGTGAACGAAGATTAAGATTTTATTCAATGTTGGTAAATTCTTACATGTCTTGGAATCTAATTCAAATAAAAATAAAAATAAAGAAAATAATAAAAGCAAGATGGAGCGCAAAACACCTTGCATAATAAATTGCTAATAGCTTACTTATATTATATATGCATAAGCTTTATATAATCTAATGCTCTAATTATAAGTATGAGTATCCAAAGGACCCTTTAAAGGTACCCACACTAGGTAGTACGGGAAAGGTGGGGATCACTATAATTAGGAAACCTTTATAAGAAATTAAACAAAAATATAGAAAGGACCTTTTCATGTTGAGAATGTTGCTAGTTAGAAATTAGAATGATCTTTCTTTGCTATCATTTTTCTCCAAAATTACTAGTTTCTTTTCCTAAATTCAATGAGATTTACTATTCATATAGCAACCCTTATGTCTTTGTCCTCAATTTATGGATTTTTAAGTTTTACATTAGCGGGAGATTAAAGTGGCTGTTCAAATGAAGGTAGCCAATGACTTTCATTCATTAAGTGAATAGGAGTTTAACATGATTCCTTGAGGGCAATCAAAAACTCAAGTATGAGGGAGTTGATAAGTGCTAAAATGATAGATTTTAAGCACTAAATAGTTTCATTTCATTATTAGAATTATAGTTTTTATCTTTTAAAAGCATGATTTAGGATTATTTGCATTAGGAGTTAAAGCAGTTGGTCATTTTATTATTGAATGCATATTTAGTTAATTATTATACTTTTTACATTGCTTGTATGTTAAATTTTTAAGTTCTATTTTATTAGAACCCATGATGGATAAAAGTAATGATGACTTAAAGCTATAAGGTAATCTAGCCAAAAGAAAAAGGCTATGTATTAAGGCATATTAGAGAGGAAGCAAGACACAACAATGTGTCTAATCAGACACTCACAGTCATGCCTGACTAGAGAAAGTGAAGTCTATAAAAGTTGAAGCAGACACAACTATGTCATGATGGGCACACAACCATGTCTAAAAGCTTGTTGGCCAGACGAATGAAGGCCACATGATTGTGCCATATTAGACACATAGCCATGTGTGTGGATGCTACTCATTTTGGAAAGAACTTTTTAGGTTTTCTATGGAAAAATATTTAAGAGAGTGTTTTCTTAAGAAAAAATGAGGAAAGATGGGCTACTACTCTTAAGTATAGAATTCTATTTTTTCTTTGCATAAGAATTATTTTATCTTTTCAAACTCTTAGTTTTAGAATTTTAATTTTGGGATTCTTCATCTTTTGTTTTTCTTTTTTAATTTCCATGAGCAACTAATTAGATTAACTAAGTTTTTGATGAACCCAACTCAATATGAACATAATTAAGTTGAATTCCTACTAAAAGAATATATATTTCATGAAAGTTATTGGACTTAATGGTTTTCATTGGCTTGATCACCCTTTGAATTGAATTAGACACTAGGGTTATATTGAGAGATTGATTTTAGTGAGAAAAATAATAACAATTTATTAATTCAAATTGATTTAGTTGAGAGACACTTCGATATTAATATTCCATAAATGATTGCTTGAACAAATTGATTATGATTAGTTAATCATGCTACTGAGAGCTAGGGAATCAAATGATAATCATAATTGATTAATTATAAGCGTACTTGAGAGAGATATCACAATTCTAACGATGCTTTAGAAATGAAATGTTATTCATAAGAAATAAGAATTTAGCATTATCTCTAAATAAATTGAGCTAGGGAAATCAAACCCCAATGCCTTTAATTATATAAAACGATTGACAAAAATTCATATTGTTTTAGATTTAATTTACTTTATTTCACTCATTGAAATTTTTATTAGTCTAATTATGCAAAATATTAAGAGTAGCTCATTAATTTAAAACTATCTTCATGGGAACAATATTTTTTTTATTACTACTTGTATGATTCCATACACTTATGGATTACCACGCATCACTTGCTTAGATTATTTTCATATTTGAATCATATTGAACTATCCTTAATAATAAACACCCTCAATTTTGTCATTATCAAAACAATGAATTTTTTATTTATTATCCTTAATCATGAATTGAGTACTTTACAAGAGTCAAAAAATGAAAATAATGAAAATATGCAAATGAAACATCTATAATTTACATAAATGCAATAAAAAAACACAAAGTGACAAGTTACCCCTCCCCTGATACTTAAATTTGACATTGTACTTAATGTGAAAGTATCAAATGAACATAAAGAACAAATAAAATAATATTAAAATAAAAGGAATTAAAAGAAAATAATAATAATCCCCTAGTTTGATGCTCTACTCATCGCCTTTTAGTGGTGGGAATTTTTCATGGCTTTTCGAACCTACTACAAAATTTAATCGATAAGTGAATGAGAGCTTGAGAATTAAGAACATCACCTAAACAAAATTAAAAGTAATATAAAATAAATAACATGCAAACTAAATTAAGCATAAATTCTTATGTACTTTTAGTGGTCTCTCCCTCTCTCAAATCAACATTAAGCATGCCTTATACATCCCACCAATTAGGTTAATTCAAATATGTTCAAAACATAAGATATAATGCTACCACATTACTAAAACACATACAAAATTGATGAAGCTATTATCACATTACCATACATGAAGTTATGATTGTCACCAAAAGGGTCTAATAATGAAAACAACTTCCTAAATACAACAAGTGTCTATTAATTCATACCACCTCTGAAGTGTGCTAAAGTCTAAAAGACCTGAAACCAAGCCTCTAAAGTGCAAAACTGATCACCTAGTCATTAAGTTGTACCTTGATTTTATGAATTATGAATTATCATAATGATAAGTCACTCATTGCAAGCATTTATAACTCAAAATGTGTAACTCATTATACTAGTGTTCATCTCATGAGACCAAAGTTCAAATTTATGAAAAAATAAGTTGATTTTGACAAAATGGATGTTGGAAACATGTCAATAAATCCCAAAAACCTCTAGAAACAATCCTAAAAAATGTGTGTAAACTCGAGAAACAACGCATAAGCAAATTTTTAGTACATGACCACATCCGAGCACATAATGCTTACGTATAAAAATAGAAGCTGATTCAGAAAAAAAACATTGGAAATGTGTTTGAAAGGTCCAAAAACCTTTTAAAAGCACTGTGCCAACTCAAAAAACTAGCCTCGAGAACCTTATGTAATGTGCATAAGTGGACATAAACATGCGATCGAGTGCACAACCACAAGCTTAACCGTGTGGTCAATGCTCCCAATGGTATGTGACCATACGGTTAAGCGCATGGCCACCATGCAACCTTGCATGCAAATATGTGCTTCTGGACATATAAATGCCCATACATGCATAGAGACATGTGCAAGAAACCCACTTTTTCTATAAATACTAGTCTCCACATGCCATTTTAGGGGGGCATTCACACATTCCAAAAGTCCATCAAATTAAAGACTTAGGACTCCCATTTTATATACTTTTAGCTTATTCATTGCCTTTTTCTAAGTTTTTTAGACCGACTCAAACCAATCCCAGCCACATCATTATCAAAGCATACTTCAAAGGTATATGAATTTACATTCTACATGTCATTTTTAACCTCTCGATGAGGATAGCTTGAAAATCTCATGAAGATAAAGCTTTAAAAAACCTAAAAGAAGCTCTGTCAAATATGAGGACCAAATAATCATTTTTGAAAGTTTATTTTCCACATTTTTACATTTTATTCTATTATATGTTGTCACCAATAGTTAAGAAATTATTGTAATTTGTGTCATGGGACTAGTAATATTGCATGCAACTTGAATAATATTTACTATATTCTATTCATATTAGATTGTCATTTTACATCACCTAGCTCTGAAATGTGAAAAATCCCAAAAATATTATCATTATTACATCATGTCTTTATTTTTATTTTCAAGAATACAAAATTTATCATTTTCATGTAATTTCTGCATTTTAAACACATTTTTTGAAAAAAATCATAATTTTACACTCCATTTTCATATCATTTTCTACAGCTTTATGTGAAAAATCATCATTTTTTACATAAAGTATGTATTTTGCATCATGTGAATAACAATATCATCTTTTTGTACATTTTTCACATTTTCAGCATAAAAGCATACCTTTGCATCAAAATTACAGATTTGCATTAGAACTACACTTTTCCATTTCCGAAAGACAAAAATAAGTATTTTTATCATTTTTGCATTAAAATGCATTTATAATGTGAAAATTCACATCCCCGAGTTAGAGCCTCCATTTCGTGGTCTAATGATGCAACCATAAATCTTTTATTATTTCTATACTATTTAGAAATATTTCATAATAATTCTTGTAAGTACACAAAACTACAATTGTATACATATATCTTATGCCTATTTGATTGAATATCTTATGCCCATTTGTTGTCTTAGTGGATGAATGGATGGAATCGCACATAGTTGTGCTAACCTTTGTTTTGCAGGTATATTACTAGAATATCCCTACTTTTTTTTCTCTTTTCATATGTATTTACTATGAAAGCCTTGTAAATAATTGTACTTAATTTCCTTTACTTTTTTCATTATTATCGTGTGCTTATGTGAATGTGCATATATTAACTATCATTACAGAAACTAGGGTGTTGTAGTAGCCATTTATTAAGTATAATGAGAAAAAGTTAAAAAGTATATGTGATATCCTAAACTTATAATATTTATTGGAGGCAGTACTCGTTGAGTGACCTAATGTTATCCCTTTCAACTTTTCCTGATTTTCTAAAAATTAGGTGGTGACTCCATAAACATAAAGTGTCTTATATTCCTCCGAGACCATCAGTTGTCCCTATTTTGAAAATGGTAAAGTTTCCTAAAATCATGTTTCAATCGCTCATAGTGGTGACTCCACTTTAGATGCTAATTAGAGAGATCAATTAGAAAATGACTATTTCTCATTACATAATACTCAATCATATAGAGCCCTTCACCATTCCCTTTTGTTGTACATATCACACGTGCACCATTGATCCATATCAATGATAATGACAAAAAGTGATCTACTATAATTCAACACGAGCCATAGGGTGATCAATTCAGATTTGTCACCTTTATCTTTTACTTATTGATTCACTGAACTCATTTGACTAGAGTTTATAACCTAAGTCCTAAAGGGATTCGACTAGAGTTAATAAAAGAATGTTAGACTTATTAATTAGAGTTTGAAACCCTATTCATGAGGGGGCATTCTTACTAAAGGAGCCCTCAGCCTTTTACCCTCAACTCAACCCATGTAAATAAATGAATAAAAATTTCCACTAGGATCCCATTAAGCTCTACATGCTAGCCTTGATGTTGTATGTTTGACCTAACATTCATAAATGCTATGACATCTATAGTTTCTAACACCGATTGACATCATTAGATCTGTTCTTACATGCTACTTACACTTGGATCCATATGATCTTTTTTTACCTCATGCAAGCTTGATCCATAAGGAATGATAAGAATTATACACCTCAATCTAAATAGGTTGTGATAATTGGCGAATAATGACACCTTTCGATGATAAAACCTATAAGACATCGTCTATTTTTCCTTATTAAATTAAAAGAATGGATTAAGAATTTAACTAGATTTTAGATGTTTATATTAAAAGAATTAAATTGTAAACTCTCAAACAATACCTTGATACCCCCTGGTAAATATATCGAATATTGATGTGGGGGACATGAAATTATACCCCTTTTATTAACTATTGCTCCCATGCATACAAGCGTGTATGGACTATGGGCACTAGTATTAACGTGACAGTAAGTCCCCATGTTAACATCATATGTTTACTTCAATTGCATCTCTGTATCATTCCCTAGCTTACCTTTTGATTCTAATCAACACAAATTGAATAAGCCTATTCTAAGAGTGGAACCATAGACCTTTACTGACTATTGGGTCAAAACCCACCTAGGAAAAAGATTAAATAACCATATGGAGTGATAAGGTTAGAAGCAAGAGCTTGCTTATGATTGGTTTGTTCCATGTGTAAGAAATACTAACCAATTTTCTTAAATTATTTTCTATCATGTGTACATAGCATGCATATACTAATCATAAGGATAACAAGTAAAGAGGGTTTCTTCATTCCTCCCCGAGAGAAATTGGTGCAGCCTATGAGCGACCTGGCATTTGTTCCATTTTAATCATGTATTTTATTTCAAAGGGATATGGCAACCTTACCTGATAGGGACAAATGATTGATCTCAGGAGGAACAAGATACTTTTTAATTTTATGGAGTTGCCACTTGATTTTTATAAAATTGGGAAAAGAAAGGACAACACAACATCACTTAACGAGTATTACCCCCAGTAAAGATTTTTGGGCTTAGAAGATTGCATATACTTTATGACTATTTCTCATTATACGATATTCAATGTATAACTACTGTAATACCCTTATTTTGGTATTGTCAATTTTTATTGCATTAACATAATACAATAGATAATGGAAGATAAATAAAGTTGAAATATCATTAATACATTGCTTTCTTAATAAAATACACATAAAAGAAAAAAATATTTCAAAGTTGTAAATCTAGCTTAGATATAATGAACCTGCAAGGTTAGAATAACTATGCACATAGCTTGCTTGATCATACGAATAATGGAATAAGAAATAAACACTCAATCACTTGAAAGAGTAAGCAAAATGTCCATAATCATGCATGTTTGCAGTTATTATTATGCTATAATGATATATGATGATGATAAATGGGATGCATGATGACATCATTAGACTAAAAACATGATGACCCTAGTCCAGAATGCAAAATTTTCACATTATTAATATGTACATTGTGATTTCATGTTTCAAAATTAGAGGATGCAAAATGATATTATAAAATGAGCAAATAAAGCATAAGTTATTCATATAGCATGCAAATTTCAAAGCTCAACATGCAAGCATAATGAATTTAACAAATGCTAGCAATAAAAAAGAAAAATGAAGTACGACAAAATAAATATGTTAAAATGATTGTATGGTCCTCAGATTCAATTAAGCTTCTATGGGTTTTAAAACTTTAGCTTCAAGGGATTATCAAGCTTTCCTCATTGAGAAGTTTAAAATGACGTGTAGAAGGAGGCAGATTCATATACCTTTGAAGCATGCTTCAATAAGGGTGAGGCTAGGTTTGGTGGAATGAAGGTCTAATAATCTAAGAAAAACATAGTGAGGGAACTAAAATTGTGTGGAAATGGGTTTCCAACATCTTTGAATGGATAGATTTTTGAGTGTGTAGATCGTTATTATGTGTTCTTATTATCAAAATGAGGTGTGGAGACCCCTATTTATAGTGCAAAGTTTGAGAAAAGGGTGTGTGTAGATGGCGGGGTTAGCGCATGTCTAAGATTTTAACAATTTTGATACTATTTAAGTTCAGGGCTTTAGAGAACACACTACTATATCATAAAAAAATAGTGTGGAGATGAGAAGTCGCCACTCAGGGTAATAACTGCGACAAATCGAAAGCGGTGGTACTTGATTCTCTAAAAGAAAGCGAGCACCACAACTAGGAGATTCTGGATACAAAATACTAACTTCTTTCAGTCTCATGTTCATTTAGAATTACTTTATGAATTACTATCTTATCCTCTATTTACTTGCAATTTCATATAAACGCTTATTTAAATAATTAACCCTAAGCAAACCAGTCATGAAAAAATAAGTACACAATGCATTCATTAAACACAATGTCCCTAAATTAGTCTAATCTACATTAATTTTAAATAAATGGGCTAAATCTACATGTTTTATTTATAAATAACTCTAAAAGTGAATGGACCTAATTCTTACTTAATTTTTATTAGGTGAACCTAAGTCTATTTATTTTAATTCTAAAAATGGGCTTAAATCTATAAATTATGAAGTATTTAAATTAGTGGGCCTAATTCTACATGTTTTAATTCTAAGGTGATCTTAAATCTACAAGTTATGGAAAAGGCTGGGTTCAGGGGATCGTATATACTTTTTTGACTATTTCTCATTATACAATGTTTGATGTATAGCTACTGCAACATCTTAGTTTCAGTGATAATAGTTTGTATAGCATTCACACAATTAATGAGATAGTGGAAGATATTAAAGCTGAATATATTACTTTTACATCACTTTCCTAATAAAATAGATATAAAAAAAGGGATTGTGAAAAAGTAAATCTAATTTATATATGATGAATCTGCAAGGTAAATATGACCATTCACACATGAACAATAAGATAAGCAATGGAAACTTGATCTCTTGAAAGAGTAAGCAAAATGTAGATGATCATGCATGTTCGTAGTGATTATTTATGGGATGATGATATATGATGATAATATAGGGGGTGCATGATTTCATCACTGGACCAGAAACATGATGACTCTATTATGGGATATGAACTTTTAATATTACTGATATATATGATGTGATTTCATATTTTGGAACTAGAGGATGTAGAATGATGATATGAAATAAGCATAATAAAGTATAGATTATTTATATAGCATGCAAAATTTTAGTCTCATCACACAAGCACAATAAAATTCCTAAATGCTAACAATAATAAAATAAAATGCAATGCGATAAAATAAATGTGCCAAAATGATTGTGGTCCTTATATTCAACTGAGCTTATATGGGTTTTAAAGCTTTAGCTTTGAGGGATTATCAAGCCTTCCTCCTTAAGAGGTTCAAAATGATAATAGAATGATGCTAGTTTGTATACCTTTAAAGTGTGCTTTGACAAAGATGAGGCTTGGTTTGGTGGAAAAGAGATATAATCACCTAAGAAAATGGCTGTGGGAGAGCAAAAACTATATAGAAAGGGGTTTTAAGGTCCTTCGATCGGATATATTTTTTTGAGTTTATGTGTATTTTCACTTGCTCCCCCTTCAAAATGGGGTATGGAGATGTCTATTTAATGTGAAAAATGTGTAGAATTAGGGGATATAGGTGTCGTTATGTGCGCATCCCTAGGATGGAGTGCATGGCCATGTGCTCTTTCACCTATTACGCACTCCAACTGGGGCTTATATAGGCTAGACCGAGGTTGGCTCCTAGGATTTTTAGGCCTTTTGGATGCACTTTTGCCATCTGTTTTGTCTAAGTCAGCCTCAATTTTAGTGAGTGACACCTAGCTGTGTATACGCACACTTCTTAGCGATATGTACTAATCCTTAATTTTTTTGGACTATTCTAGGACCACTTTAGAAGGTTTTAGAGCCTTCCAGATGTGTTTCTGAAGTCCATTTTGTCTAGTTTAGCTTTAATTTTAACCTGTGAAACCTATGGGTGTTTATGGCTTTACGCGCACTTCTAAGCAATGCATGTTAATGCTCGGCTTTTGTTAGACCATTCCAGGACCAATTCTAAAGGTTTTGGAGCCTTTCGGATATGTTTCCAAAGTCTATTTTGTCAAAATTGATTTTTATTTTTTCACAAAGTTGGGTCCTAGTCTAACAAAATGAACATCGATCCAACCAACTAAATGTTTCGAGAAAGAAATTCTTAGAATAAGCTTCTTATTGTATTGATAATTCATATTTCATTAGGTCATAGCACAACTTAATGGCTCGTTGATCAATTTTGCACATCGATGGGGTCGGTTAGATTTTCTATGGTTTCATACTTTAGAGGTGTTACAAATGAGCTAACTCTAGTCATCTCAAAGGTTCGTTTCATCATTGTACCTTTCTGGAGACAATCAAATTTAAGGCATGATAGTGCATAAAAAGACACTATCGTGTTTGATTCACATATTGTTGAGGAAAAATTTTTAAAATAGACGTAGTTGTGTGCCTAAGCAAACACAACTGTTCTTGATTGCTATATGTTTAAGGCTTTTAAGTTAAGGTAGACACAACCGTATGCATTATAGCCTATAGCTATGTCACATATTTTAAAGTTGCTTTTGACCCCTAACAGACAATCATGTATCCTTATGCACACAACTATGTGCCTTTGCTATGTTCCTTTTGAAACAATTTTCTAATTAAAAACATTTAACTTTCCTTAATAAATTAGGGTTATTAGTATTCAACACTTATTCTAAATTCATCCTAAACACTAATAATTTGTAATTATAAACGTTTCATTTTCTTTAATAAATTTAGGTTATTAACACTCAACACTCATTCTAAATTCATCTTAAATACTATAAAAACCCTACCACATTTTATTTCTCTTGTTAAAAACCTAAAATCAAAAACTATTCTCAACCTTACAAATAAAATAACCAATAACGGTAAGAACCAAGGGTATGGCTATAAAAAGGGTTGGTCTGCCTCTAAAGAAATCAATACTTGGAAAAAATTCCACAAATCCATAACCAGAGGAGGGAAATAATAGAGAAGTGATTCTATACCCATAAATGATCAAATTCATTAATAAGACACAAAGGAAAAGGTATGTGGATGTAAGGTATATAAAAATTCAACCAAATAAGTATCATTGCAAACCTAGTTAAGAGAGTGTAGGTTTGTTTGAAGAAGTTTACATGTAGTTAAGAAGAATGGTTTAGGAGGAATTTATATTAAATACATATATGAATTATGCTATGGTCACATGTGAGTTTTTGAATTATTTTAAATTTGATGAACAAACCAATACTTTGATCTTTAGGTGAGCAAATAACACGTTTGACTTAGGAATGTTTAAATTGAATAAAGTGTTCAAGTTCCTAAGAAATCAACCTACTATGGTTGAATTTGATAAATTTTAGAGGGAGATAATAAGATGAAAGGACATGCTTTATAAGGCTAAATCGGTTAAATAGTTAAGAAGTCATTCTTATTCTCTTTATTATGTGCATCACTTGATGGCACATACAACTTTTACAAAAAGGAGGGTGATGCAGTGGTTACAATAATTAAGTTAATGATCTTGTATTGTATGGTGAACAATAGGCTTGTCGATGATGCAATCAATAGGGCTTGTTAAGCATGTGAATGAGAATTATAGGTTGGTATATAGAGTTCAAGAGCAAATTCCAATGCAAGCTTAAAAAGAGGAAGAAGACGAATAAATTATTAAAGAGGTTAATCTAAAGCATGTAGTTTAAAAAATTGATAATTTGGAAATTCAAGTTGGAGCTCTATATATGAATGTGGAAATCTTGACGAATGAAGTTAAGGTTCTCAATCATAACCTCATGGCATACTTCTCAAGTCAAGGATACATGCCTCCATCTGATCCTTTACACCTCCTTAGCCTTAAAATCTAAGAACAATGATGAGTGATTAAAGAAGTTAATGTTTTCCTTTGATTCCAATGTACTTTATTTTAGTTTTAAGTTTTTAAGGATTTTACCATTTTGATTTCTAAGTTGTTTTTAGTTATAAATGTTTATGTTTTATGTTTAAATTTTGTTTATAAGGATATTTTATAATTTTGGTTATGATAGTTTATTTCATTGTGTTTTATATAAGTAGAGCATTAAGCTATATTTGAAAAATACTAAATTATGCAATTTGAAAACCAAATTCTTAAAAATAATTATACTTTATATTCATTCAAGTTTAGAACACTTGAACATGTCAAACATAACATGTTAAAATGATTTTAAGGATTAGAAAGTGCATTGCTTGATAATAAGAAGTATACTTTGTTTATGCAGAGTTGGGTCTACAACACATACACGGCTGTGTGTAGGAAATTCTAGGGGAAAAGTGCTCATACATGGTTATGTGATCATTTGACACAACTATATTTGTTAACTCATTCAGACACAACTATGTGCTTTGAAGCACATAGTTATGTCCACTATCTAAAGTGGAAAATTCATTTATTACAAAACTTCATTACATTTAATTGCATATTATTTTTAAACACCCCCTATAATTATACAAATTGAGGACAATGTTGATCTTAAGTATAAGGGAGGGCTTAATTTAGGTTAAATTTTAAAAAATTTTAAAACTTTCGTGATTAACTTAGGTTTATTTATTTTCCACTTTTAATTTGAATAAGAATGGAATTTTCTTTTTAGGTTTAATTTTCCTTTGGAATTTAGCTATTCAAGAATTTTATTTTTGAATTTATTTTCATTTTGTATATTAGGTTTTTATTTTCTTTTCATTGAACCTTTAGGAAGTCCCCTAGTTAAACATTTACTATATATATGTCTATAAATCATGCGTAGGGAACCCTAAGTGTTGTATTTTTCTATTTTTCTTGAGAATATTTTTCTTTTCTTACAACCTTTCATCATGTCTTATGAGAATTGATGCAAATCAACAATAAGTGGTAAGAAATTCATGAAAAAGTATAGAAATAAATGAGCAAACAACAAAATGCAATACTTTCTTCCTCATCCACTCTGAAAAAAGAAGGTGAAAAATTTCTTTCTCTTCTTAAGTGTGAATTTCAACTTCCTAAGTTCTTTGATAATGATGTACTTATTGACATAGGATTTGATGGGGATATTCGATTATTCTATGATCAAATGGGATGGAAAACATTTTTAAATTTAAAATTTAATGCCTTTTATGAACTTACAATTGAATTTTACTCTGCATTTAAAATTATTGATGAAGAGGATCAAATTTATTCATGTAGATTCTTTGGTACAAAATATAAATTGATCATGCTATTATGTTTGAAGTATTTCAGTTTCTTAAGGGAGGATATATTCATCCTCTTAGTGCTTTTAATGCAAAAGGATTTTGGAGTATCATTACAAGCAATAATACATTTAATGAAGGAGAAACTATCCCTAGTGGATTTATTAGAGATCATTGTTTATTGTTAATGCATAAATTCATGTCATACAATATTTTTTGGAAGCCAAGTTAGCTCTAGAGTAACCTTAAAAGGATTATTTATGTTATGGATAACACTTGTATTTTGAGTATACTTTTTATTTTCTAAACTTTTAAGATATGTAGTGCAAACAAGGGGCAACTATCTCAATGGGACACATAATAATTAGATTGGCCTTTTACTTTATAAGTAGAGATTTAAGCATGAGTGGACTAGGATGGTATAAGATTGGGACATTCAATGCCAAAGCTCTTATCAAAGTCGAAGTCATAATGGAGTGGAGGATGTTATAGGAGCTAGACAATAGGAGCTGCTACTTATTGCACCAATATGCAGTAAGATGAATGAATTCACCATCTTCAAAGGATGAAGAGAGTGATGAATTAAGTAGCAATGAGGATAGGGAAAAATAAAAGAAACCCAAGGAAGAGACCTTCATTTGGCAACAATTCCATGATCGTTTGGAAAAATTAGAGCTGAGCATCAATGGAAACTTGTATAAGGCACAACTAAAATTTAAGAGAGCCTTGAGATACCAAACACAATAAATAAATAATATAAGGAATGCTATTAGGGCTACATTCATTAATGTTCCACCTTTTCCACCTATAGATTCATCTCATTAAAGCAGAGTTACTTTCTTTTTATTTAGTTATTTTCGTTTATTTTTTTATTTTTTTTTTGAATGTTTAAGTAATTTGTATTTTATTTAGATTGAGTTTCGAAAGGAATCATGCATTTCATGCATTTTAGTTATTTTATTTTATTATTCTTTATGGAGCATATATCTTTTTAAGAACCATTAAGCATAACACTTGAGACTTTGTAACTTATTCATGTAATGAGTGAGATTCATTATATGAGGCTTCCTTGAAAAAGTGTGATAATCTCCAATTAATGTTTTATTTGAATATTTGAAACTAGAAAAATAAATTATGATTAAGGACCTTTGAATTTTAATGATTTTAATGCTTACTTTTTTATTGAGTAATTGAACTTACATTATCGATATTGTAGAAAAATGATTATGAGTGAAGATTAAGATCTAGTTCAATGTTGTTAAATTTGTACATGTCTTGGAATCTAATTCAAATAAAAAAAATAAAGAAAACAATAAAAGTGAGACGGACATAAAATACATTTGCTTAATAAATTGCTAAGAGCTTGCAGAAGCTCTATCTAATCCAATGCTCTAATTATAAGTATAAGTATCCAAAGGACACTTTAAAAGTACCCACAATGAGTAGTACAAGAAAGGTGGGGATCACTATAATTGGGAAACTTTTATAAGCAATTAAACTAAAATATAGAAAGGACCTTTTCATGTTAAGAATGTAGCTAGCTAGAATTTAGAATTATCTTTCCTTACTTTCATTTTTCTCCAAAATTAATAGTTTCTTTTCATGAATTCAATGAGAGTTTACTATTCAGATAGTAACCCTTATGTCTTTGACCTTAATTTATTATTTTAGTTTATGGATTTTTAAATTTTACATTAATGGGAGATTAAAGTGGCTGTTCAAACAAAGCTAATCAATGACTTTCATTCGTTAACTGAATAAGAGTTTAAAATGATTGCTTGAGGGCAATCAAAAAATAAAGTATAAGGGAGTTGATAAGTGCTAAAATGATAGATTTTGAGCACTAAATAGTTTCATTTCATTATTAGAATTATAGTTTTTATCTTTTAAAAGAATGATTTAGGATTATTTGCATTAGGAGTTAAACTAGTTGGTCATTTTATTATTCGATGCATATTTAGTTAATTATTATACTTTTTCCATTGCATATATGTTAAATTTGTAAGTTCCATCTTGTTGAAACCCATGATGGATGAAAGCAATGAGGACTTAAAGCTAGGAGGTAATCTAGCCAAAGAAAAAGGCAATGAATTAAGGCATATAAAAGAGGAAGCAAGACACAACAATATGTTTAATCAGACACTCATAGTCATGCTTAATTAGAAAAAGGGAAGTCTATAGAAGTCAAAGCAGACACTACTATTTCATGATGGGCACACAACTATGTCTAAGCACTTGTTGGCCAAACAAATGAAGGCCATAAGACTGTGCCTCATTAGAGACTTACAACCATGTGTGTGGATGATGCTCATTTTGGAAAGAACTTTTTAGGGTTTCTATGGAACAATATTTAATAGAATGTTTTCTTAAGAAAAAAGGAAGAAAGAGGGACTACTACTCTAAAGTACAGAATTCAATTTTTTTTCTTTGCATAAGAATTATTTTATCTTTTTTAAACTCTTACTTTTAGAATTTTAATTTTGGGATTCTTCATCTTTTGTTTTTTCTTTTTTAATTTCCATGAGTAACTAATTAGATTAATTAGAGTTTTAATGAACCCAACATAATATGAACATAATTAAGTTGAATTCTTACTAAAAGAATGTATATTTCATGAAAGTTATTAGACTTAATGATTTTCATTGGCTTGATCACCCTTTGAATTGAATTAGACAATAATGTTATATTGAGAGATTGATTATAGTGAGAAAAACAATAATAATCTATTAATTCAAATTGATTTAGTTAAGAGACAGTTCAATATTAATATTCCATAAAAGATTGCTTGAACAAATTGATTATGAGTAGTTAATCATGCTAGTAAGAGCTAGGGAATCGAATAATGGTCATAATTGATTAATTGTAAGTGTAGTTGAGAGAGACATCATAATTCTAATGATTTTTGAGAAATGAAATGTTATTCATAATAAATAAGAATTTAGCATTATCTCTAGATAAATTAAGCTAGGGAAATCAAACCCTAATGCCTTTAATTATATAAAATTAGTGACAAAAAATCATATTGTTTTAGATTTAATTTACTTTGTTTCACTCATTAAAACTTTCATTAGTCTAAATACGCAAAATATTCAGAGTAGCTCATTAATTAAAACTATCTTCATGGGAATGATATTTTTTTTATTACTACTTGTACGATTCCATACACTTACAGATTACCATGCATCACTTGCGTAGATTATTTTCACATTTCAATTATATTGAACTATCCTTAATAATAAACACCCTCAATTTTGGTGTTATTAAAATAATACACTTATTTATTTATTGTCCCTAAATATAAATTGAGTATTCTATAATACTCAAAAAATGAAAATAATGAAAATATACAAATGAAACATTTATAATTAACACAAATGCAATAAAAAAAACACAAAGTGACAAGCTACCCCCTCCCCCGACACTTAAACTTCAAATTGTCCTTAATGTGAAAGGATAAAAAAACATAAAGAGCAGAAAAAAGAATATTAAAATAAAAGGAATTAAAAGAAAAAATAATAATACTCCCTTAGTTTGATGCTCTACTCATCACCTTGTGGTGGTGGGAATTTTTTGTGGCTTTTTAAACCTACTACAAAATATGATTGATAAGTGCATGAGAGCTTGAGAATTGAGAAAATCACCGAAACAAAATTAAAAGTAATATAAAATAAATAACATGAAAAATAAATTAAGCATAAATTCTTGTGTATTTTTAATGGTATCTCCCTCACTCAAAATCAACATTAAGCATGCCTTTTACATCCCACCAATTAAGTTAATTCAAATATGTTCAAAACTTAAGATATAATGCTACCACATCACTAAAACACACACATAATTGACAAAGCTATTATCACATTGCCATACATGAAGTTATGACTGTCTCCAAAAGGGTCTAATGATGAAAACATCTTCCCAAATATGACAAGTGTCTATTTGTTCATACCACCTCTAAAGCATGCTAAAGTCTAAAAAACCTTAAAATAAGCCTCTAAAGTGCAAAACTGATCACTGATTCACTAAGTTTTACCTTGATTTTACAAATTATGAATTATCAAAATGATAAGTCACCCATTTCAAGCTTTATAGCTTAAAACTTGTAACTCGTTATGCCGGCATTCATCTCATGAGGCTGGAGTTCAACTTTATGAAAAAAAGAAGTTGATTTTGACAAAATGGATGTTGGAAACATTCCAAATCCCAAAAAAATTCCAAAAATAATCTTGAAAAAATGTACGTAAACCTGAGAAAAAATGCATAAGAAAATTTGTTGCACGTAACCACATTCAAACACATAATGCTTACGTATAAATATAGAAGCTGATTCAGAAAAAACAAACATTGGTAATGTGTCTGGAAAGTCTAAAAACCTTTAAAAGAACTATACATACTTGAAAAAGCAGCCTCAGGAAGCCCGTGTAATGTGTGTGAGTGCGCGTAAACATATGATTGAGTGAATAGCCATAGGCTCAAGAGCGTATTTTTACACCATATTTTCATATCATTTTCTATAGCTTTATTTGAAAAATCATCATTTTTCACATAAAGTATGTATTTTTCATTATGTGAATAACAATATCATCTTTTTGTACAGTTTTCACATTTTTAGCATAAAAATCATACCTTTGCAACAAAACTATATATTTGCATTAAAACTACACTTTCCATCTCCCAAAGATAAAAATAAGTATTTTTTACCATTTTTGCATCAAAATGCATTTGTAATGTGAACATTCACATCCTCGAGTTAAAGCCTCGATTTCATGGTCTAATGATACAACCATAAATCTTTTATTATTTCTCTAATATTTAGAAATATTTCATAATAATTCTTATAAGTACACACACGTACAATTGTATGCATATATCTTATGCCTATTTGATTTAATATCTTATGTCCATATATTGTCTTAGTGGATGAATACATGGAATTACACATAGTTGTGCTAACCTCTATTTTGCAGTTATATTACTAGATTAGGACTAGACTTATATCCCTACTTTTGTTTTCTCTTTCCATATGTATTTACTAGGAAAGCCTTGTAAATAATTATATTTAATTTCCTTTACTTTTTGTTATTATCATGTGCTTATGTGAATGTGCATATATCAACTATCATTACAGAAACTAGTGTGCTATACTAGCCATATATTGAGCATTGTATAATGAAAAATAGTTAAAAAGTATATGTGATCTCCCAAACCTATAATCTCTATTAGAGACAGTACTCATTGAGTGACACAATGTTGTCCCTTTCATCTTTTCCTAATTTTCTAAAAATTAGGTGGCAACTCCATAAACATAAAGCATCTCGTATCCCCCTAAGACCAATCATTTGTCCTTATCCCGAAAATGGTAAAATTACTTAAAAAAATTTTTTGATCACTTATAGTGGTGACTCCACTTTAGATGCTAACTAGAGAGATTAATTAGAAAATGACTATTTCTCATTACATAATACTTAATCATATGTAGCCCTTCACCATTGCATTTGTAGTACATATCACATGTGCACCAGTGGTCCTTATCAATCGATAATAATAAAAAGTGATCCATTATAATTCCACATGAGTTATAAGGTGATCATTTTAGACTTACCTTAAGCCTTTACTTATGGATTCACCAAACTCATCTTAATAGAGTCTGTGACTTAAGTCCTAAAGGGGGTTGACCAAAGTTATTAAAATAATGCTAAACTTACTAACTATAGTTTGAAACCCCAGTTAGGGGGCATTCTTGCTAAATGAGTCATCAGTCTTTTACCCTTGACTTAGCCTATATAAATAAATGAATAAAAATTTCCACTAGGATCCCATTGAGCTTTTTATGCTAGCCCTAATGTTGTTTGTTTGACCTCACATTCACAAATGCCATCACATTTATAGTTTATGTCACCGATTGATGTTATTACATCCTTTCTCACATACTTCTTACACTTAGATCCATATGATCCTGGTTTACCTAATGTAAGCTCGATGCGTGAGGAATGATAAGAATTATACATCTCAATATAAATAGCTTGATGATGGAAAACAAGATGAACTAAAAGAAGATGAGAACTAGCGAATAGTGACACCTTTTGATGATGGAACCTACAAGACATCATCTATTTATCCTTATCAAATCAAATGAATGGATCAAAAATTCGACTACATTGTAGATGTTTATGTAATAAGAATCAAATTGTAAACTCTCAAAAAATACCTTGATACCCTATAGTAAACATATCGAATATCAATGTGGGGACACAAAATTGGACCCCTTTGTTGACTATTGCCCCCACGAATACGAGTGTGTATGGACTATGGGCACCAACATTGACCCAACGATAAGTCCCCATATTAACATCATATGTTTACTTTGATTGCATCTTTGTATTATTCCCTAGATCAACTTTTGATTCTAATCAACATAAATTGAAGAAGCCTATTCTGAAAGCAAAACCATAGTCCCCTACTAACTATTGGATCAAAACCCACCTAGGAAAAAGATTAAATAACAACATGGAGTGATAAGTTTAGAAGCAAGAGCTTGCTTGTGACTGGTTTATTCCCTATGTAGGAAATACTAACCAATTTTCTTAAATTATTTTCTATCATGCGTAAATAGCATGCATATGCTAACCATATTCTTTTATAGTCATCCTTCATTTTTGCATAAAAGCACCACATATGTATTCTAATTCTATCATCTTGCATAAACACATTATGCATATACGATAACTTTTCCTAACTTAGCATTCATGATTCCTTCTTTTAGCTCATATTATTTTTATTTACTAACCTTGTCTCTTTCATTATGTTTTCTTCTCATGTACATAGATCAAATATATCATATTTATTTCTAATAAGGCTCCATGCACTAATAAATTTATTATAGTATATGACATAACATGCATTTATATTATCGTTGTTCCTCATTCTAATCTCATCCTTTTGAATAACATCATGCATCCTTTCATACATGTTATAACAATTGTACTCATGCATGCATTTCATAACATTGGCACTAACCCCATCATTTATATAGTCATAAACCTCAAAGAAACCATAGAGAGAGTTTCAAGAATGGTTAGAATTCTAAATGATTGAGCAATTTAGGAATTAAAGCCTCAATGACTAACTCCAAGAGCATAATAAGAAACTTGTAGCTGATGGTGGCTTAATCGACATCCTTCAAGTTGAAATTAAGGCCATCCTTTAGACCAAAATTAAGAACATCCTCAGTAAGACCCTAGGCCCCAAGGATGAGATAATCAACATTCCTAATGATAAGGGGGCATCTAACACCCTTAATCCTGAGTTGATCAAGGGGAATGAAATCATAAGAATACATAAAGATAACAACTAAATAGGGTTTCTTCAATCCTCTTTTAAAGAAGTAGGTGCAACCTATGAGTGACCTAGCATGTGTTTCATTTTGATTTTGATTTTTTTTAAGGGACATGGCAACCTTACCTTATAGGGATAAATGAATGGTCTTGGGAGGAATGAGACACTTTTTGATTTTGTGGAGTCACCACTCAATTTTTAGAAAATTGGAAAAAGAAAGTGACAGCATAGGGTCACTTAATGAGTATTGCCCCCAACAGAGATTATCAAGTTCAGGAGATCACATCTACTTTGTGACTATTTCTCATTATACGATATTCAATGTATAGCTACTGTAACACCTTGGTTTTGGTAATGATAATTTATATTGCATTCAAATAATACATTAGATAATGGAAGATAATAAAGTTGAAATATCATTAATACATTGCTTTCTTAATAAAATACACATAAAAGAAAAAAAAGATAATGAAAATGTAAATCTAGCTTAGATATAATGAACCTGCAAGGTTAGAACAACTATACATATGGCTCGCTTACTCATGCAAATAATGGAATAAGCAATAAACACTCAATCACTTGAAAGAGTAAACAAAATGTAAATAATCATGCATGTTTATAATTATTATTATGCTATAATGTTATGTTATGATGATAAATGGGATGCATGATGACATCATTGGACTAAGAACATGATAACCCTAGTCCAGAATGTGAACTTTTCATGTTATTGATATATACAGTTTGATTTCATGTTTCAAAACTAGAGGATGCAAAATGATAATATGAAATGAGCAATACAAAGCATAAGTTATTCATATAGCATGCAAATTGCAAATCTTAACATGCAAGAATAATATATTTAATAAATGCTAGAGATAATAAAGTAAAATAAAGTTTGATAAAATAAATGTGTTGAAGTGATGGTATGGTCCTCATATTCAATTAAGCTGTTGTGGGTTTTAATGCTTTAGCCTTGAGAGATTATTAAGCTTTCCTCATCGAGAGGTTTAAAATGATGTGTAGAATGATGCAACCTTTGATGCGTGCTTTGACAATGGTAAGGCTAGGTTAGGTGGAAATGAGATCTAATAACCTAAGAAAAATGTAGTGGGAGAGCTAAAATTGTGTGGAAATGGGTTTCCAGCATCTTTGAATAGACAAATTTTTAAGTGTGTGGGTTGTTGTTATGTGTTCTCATTGTCCAAATGAGGAGTGGAGACCCCTATTTATAGTGCAAAGTGTGAACAAAGGTGTGTGTAGATGGCGGTGTTTAGCACATGTCCAAGATTTTACAACCACTTTTTGAGCTCAGGGCTCTAGAGAACACACTACTATATCATAAAGACATAGCGTGGAGATGAGGAGTCACCACTGAAGGTATTAACTGGGACAAATCAAAAGCAGTGGTACTCGATTCTCTAAAAAAAAGCTAGCACCACAACTAGGTGATTTTGGATACAAAATACTAACTTCTTTCAGTCTCATGTTCATTTAGAATTACTTTATGAATTACTATCTAAACAATTAAGCCCATGCAAACTAGTTATAAAAAAAATGTAAACAATGCATTCATTAAACATAATGTCCCTAAATAAGTCTAATCTACATTAATTTTAATTAAATGGCCTAAATCTACATGTTTTGTTTATAAATAAGTCTAAAAGCTAATGGACCTAATTCCTACTTAATTTTAATTAAGTGAACCTAAGTATATTTATTTTAATTCTAAAAATGGGCCTAAATTTATGAATTATGAAGTATTTAAATTAGTAGGCCTAATTCTACATGTTTTAATTCTAAGGTGATCTTAAATCTACAAGTTATGAAAAAGACTTAAATTTAATGGGCTAAGTCTAAATTAATTAAATTAAATGAAAGTGGACCTATATCTAATTAACTAAATGTGCCTAAGTTACCTTTAACCTAAAATCTAATTAATTATGGGCTTAAAATCAATTTTAATTAATTAAATCTAGTGCTAATTAAATTAGTGAACCTATTAAAGAAAAGGTGAATCTAATTATTAAACCTAAAAAACCTAAAATCATGAGCTTATAAAAAACATGACAAAACATAATATGAAAATCATAAAAATTAACAAATAAAATAAAATAATTTTACAAGAAATTAATTAAAATGCATAAATCAGAAAGAATAAAAAAACATGAAGATAATAAACTAAACTATAAAATAAATAAAACTACATTAATCATGTATTTAATGATATATAACCCAAATAAAATTATATGCAACTTAAATTTACTACAACCACCATTAATTTTAATTAAAGCTTTAGTAGATAAACCTAATTTATTAATCAATTAATAAAAATAAAAGACATAACACACACACACACAAGATTCCACTATTCCCATTATTTGGGCTATTACAATGATCTATTGAAAATTAAAAAAAAATAATACAACAAAAAAACTAAATAAATAAAAACACAAAATAAAACAACCAACATAATAATAACAAATAAATAAATAAATAATGTAGAAACTATATTCAAATACAAAATTCAATCCATGGCATCCCATGGATCTTCATAAGTTTTGCTCTCTATAGTGAATTCATCATGTAACTCCATCCATAATCATAAACATAAACATAGAAAAAAAACAATGATTAGTAATTAAACAAAATAAAAATAACGATTAAATAAAATTAAAATTAAATGAAACCAAAATAATAAAAAAAAGAAGACGGTAGAAGAATATATGATTGGATGGATGTAGTATTGATTTGCTCCTCATAGTGTTATAAATCACCGTTGTTTTCATAATAGATATTCAATGCTTGATTTTCTCTTCCCAAAAGGTTTAATGCTTCTTCTAAAAAAAATAGTACATGAAAAGATTTTTTTTATTGTCTCTTCTTTCCTTTGTAAAAGTTCATTTTTTTAGAGTTTAAAGTTGCGTGCCATTCAAAAAGAAAAGAAGAAGCTCCTCCACCCCTCACAGGAGAGTTGAGCTATGTTTATAAAGAAAACCCTAGCTAAAGGTCACGTATCTCACTATGACTTCTCACATTCAAAGAGATAAAATTTTGGTTTAATAAAGGACTTTTAACTTCCTAAAAAATTTAGATAAATCTTAGAAAAGGGATTTATCATATCATTTGACCATTTAAAAATTAGAAAACAAAATTTTTATTTACTAAAAAACCAAAAAACACATAGGAACATTATTGTAAAAAATGAAACGTGATTGTGATTACATAATTCTTATCAGAATTACATAATTTTGATTGGTTTTATCTAATTTCAATCCTTTTTTACTTTTAATTATAAAAAGACCCTTACAATAATTTAAAATTTTCAATTAGGCCCTAAGAGAAAACATTACACTTAAGTCCTTAAAAAGTTGCAATTAAGCCCTAAAATTCAAACATCAATATCCATATATCTATTTATAAAAAATCGTCAGAGTCCCTTATCGCATCCACACTCAACTATCCAGAAATTGGATGCTTATAGTGTGTGTGCATAATTGAATGCGTGTTCCTAGAATGGAGTACGAGGCCATGCAATGTGCATGTGGTTGGGTGCTTAGCATGTGGTCACGTGCTTGGTACATGATTTAAGGCTTTTTTAGGAATTTGTGAGGTTGCTTTCTAGTGTTTTTAAGCCTTTTGGACATGTTTTTTTAGTCCATCTTGTATAATTTGACCTTGATTTTAGCACAACATCTAGGGGTGCTTGTGGCTATACACACACTTCTTAGGGGTTTTAGAGCATTCTAGATGTGTTTCTAAATACGTTTTACAAAAATCTATTTTCTTTTTTCATGAAGTTGGGCCCGATCTTATAAAATGAACATCGATTTAACAAGCTTAAATTAGAAGATTACTCAAAATAAGCCTTTTGTTATTTTGATAGTTCATATTTCATAAGATTGAAGCATAACTTAATGGCTCAGTGATAAATTTTCAACAGCTATGGAATTAGTTAAGATTTTAGGTTTACATACTTCAGAGGTGTTACGAACGAGGAGATTGTAGTCATGTTTGAAGATTTCTTTCATCATTGAACCTTTTTAGGGACAATAAAATTTGAGGAATGACAGTTGCCCCCTACTTCGTTTGTGTTGAATAGCCACCTAGCGCTAGTGTCAATACACATGTAGCAAATGCAAGGATGCAAAAATTGTTTAGTAAGGAGAGAAGTACTTACTTATGGACCATCTTTAGATGTCTTATTGAGATTTGACTACTATCATTGTGTCATGATCAAACTTATTATTTGGTGATTTGATCATCATGCAAGATATGATGAAGATGTGACTCATGATTTTTACATGAATGGTGTGCATGAAGTGCAATTACTACCCCTTTTGGGTGTTGTACTTAACATTTCCCGTACTTAACATTTTCCTTATCATGCTAAGAGTTCTAACATTCTTCAATGTTAGGAAAATGATGGTGCTATAACATTTCTAGGTGTCTGGCGAACAAATAACATTCTATCACTATAACCTCTTTAGGTGTCAAGCAAATGGATATGTGGCTATGACCTCTATAGGTGTCACACAAATGGAGATGTTACTAAGCAAAATGAAGATACAACTATAACCTTCTTAGGTGTCATGCAAATGAAGGTGCTACTAAGTAAAATGAACATGTGACTATATCCTTTTTAGGTGTCATACAAATGAAGATGCTACTAAGCAAAATGAGAATGCGATTATAACCTTCTTAGGTGTCACGTAAATGAAGGTTCTACTCAGTAAAATGAAAATTTGACTATATTCTTCTTAAATGTCATGCAAATGAAGATTCTACTAAGCAAAATGAAAATGCGATTATAACCTTCTTAAGTGTCATGCAAGTGAAGGTGCTGCTAAGCAATAATGAAGATGTGACTATAACCTTCCTAGGTGTCATGCAAATGAAGATGCTACTAAGCAAAATGAGAATCCGATTATAACCTCTTTAGGTGTCATGCAAAAGGAGATGTTACTAAGCAAAATGAGAATGTGACTATAACCTTCTTAGGTGTCATGCAAATGAAGATGCTACTAAGTAAAACGAGAATCAATTATAATCTTTTTAGGTGTCACATAAATGAAGGTGCTGCTAAGCAAATGAAGATGTGACTATATCCTTCCTAGGTGTCACACAAATGAAGATGCTACTAAGCAAAATGAGAATGCAATTATAACCTTCTTAAGTGTCATGTAGATGAAGGTGTTGCTAAGAAATAATGAAGATGTGACTATAACCTTCTTAGGTGTCACTGAAGGAATTGATTACACACACTAGAATATGAGCAGAAGCATGGTATGAGCACAAAATTGATTAGGATAAATTTAAAAAAAATTTCCTAGTGTGTAACCCTTGCATAAAGGAAAGCATTCCAAAACCACCAAGATCGCAACACATTGAATTTACATAACTAATTACTTGCATGTTTTATCAAAAACATAAATCAAAGATTCACAAAACAACTAAACACAAAGCATGGCATGAGACCTACATCTATACTTTAGTAACACTTATAAATAACAAATGTTAGTAAGACGCTTGATAAGCCTTAGGAAATGGTTGATGCAAATCTACAAGCTCCTAGCTCCCCAAGTGTGAAGCCTCTACCTTAAAACAATAAACCAGAATGACTCTAAGCTTTTAAAGAATCTATACCCATAAGCTCCTCCTTGTTAGAAACCTGAAAAGTTGCTATATCTCCTCTCCTTACTTGGATGATGTAGGATTTCTTACCTTCGTTGGATGTATCCTTCACTTGCCTAACTCTTACACAAAGAATGATAATAATGAGCTTATAAAGAAAAAAAACTCTTATATTTCTCACTCATACACTCACAACACTTAGAAGAAAGATGAAGAAGAATACTTAACTTTTATTTTCTCTCTTCTGCTTTTTCTCAAATATAAGTGGTAAATGAAGTATCAAGTGTGTAAAGTAACTCCACTAACTTAGTGTATGTATGTAAGAGACTAATTTTCATGTGTACAGATTCTCCACTAACTCAAGCTTAAGTATAGGACAAGCAATCTCATGCATGTGCTTACTTTTTCACTTTACATGTAAAATAAGCTATTTCATGCATGTAGAGATTGACCACTAACTTAAGGAACATGCTTATGACACATCTCCATGTTGTCAACCATGCAAGCACATTACATGTAAATATATGCTTAGGTGGCCACCAGGCAAGCATGATCATCACATGGTCATGCTGATGTGGCACCTCCTTTAGGAAAAGCTTTAGGCTTATTTAACTCTTATATGAGCCCATCTCTACAACATCCATTAATTAGTCTTATGGGCTTTATTCAAAACTTAAAAAAGGCCCATATTAATAATACACCTAATTTTCCAAGCCCATGCATCATCCATTAAGCTACATATACAAGGCCCATCTCATGGTATATATCCAAAGTAATATTATTGGCAAATATCAATTTGGTCCTTAAATTTAATATTACATATTAAATTAAGTCCAAAATAATATTTAATAGTCCTAACCTTTGAAATAGTTTTCAAGATATGCTAGATCCCCGTACAGCAAAAATCCAATTCAATTAATTTAATTAATTAATAAACACTTTAATTAATGATCAAATTATTAAATATCATTATTGGTGCTACTCTTATGTGTGTGACTTACTAGGTTCAAGTCCAAATAGCAATGCAAATAAATAATATTAACTCTTAATATTATTAATAACTCTTTCTAAATTAAATATGAAAATCCTAATTAATCACATTTAATTTCCATAAGTCATGAATGACCCCCAACATAGATGTCACGACTACCTAATTGGAAATAAATACTATCCGTAGATTCATAAATAATAGAACATAATTACCATGCACTCAATGTACCTTCATTTAAAGATCCCGACATGGGCTAGAGTCATGGTCAGTCAAACTCTAATTGCCTTAATCATATGACCTCTTTTTCAGTTCAATTCCCAATAAAACATGACTTCTACTAGAAACACTTTCTATCACTAAAACACTTTTCGGGTAAGTCAAGTTGGACCTGGCCAAGTACTTATTCATTAAGAACAACTTAGATGGCATAAGATCTTATCCCAGTACACTTTAAGCATGAATTCCATCTTGGCTAATCACTCATCCTTAAATAGAACCGATTAGAGCCACCACATGCTATACACCCATACATGGCTAGCACATGTATATAAGTGGTAACAAACTCTAATCAACCTACGTGGATGATCATGTCCCCTTAGGTCAAAGGACCATATACACCATTATGTCCAAGATAGTGCTTGTTGACTGAAGTGAATTTCCATGCAATGACTTCTCTTATGTCACTATTTGATCCACCCATCGCATGAGTATCCACATGTTTATTTTGATATCTCATATTAAGTAGCATGAGACTTACTACCTCCCACTTTCGATATCACATACCAATCAAGGAAAATAGACAGAGGTGATAGTCCACAGATTAATATGACCCATTTATTAATCCAATGACTATGAACATTTTATAACATATGTACTAAATGAATTTGTCACTCATATTATTAACACTTTATAATAAACTCATTTAACATTATGCTACAGGGTAAACACTCAAATAAACAAATATTTTATTTAAATGAATATTATATTGCCATAGGGATAAAAGTACAATGTCATTTATATTACAAGAAATTGCATTAAGGCACATATGTACTAACAATCTCCTACTTTCACCAACACCTTTCACTAGAATATCTAAGATCCATATTCTCAAGATGATGGTCTAACCATAGTTGAGTGAGCACCTTAGTCAGTGGATTAACAATATTATCGGCTGAAGTTACCTTTTGTATAGGCACATTGCCCTTTCTAACAAGTTCTCTAATAATATGATAACACCAGTCTATGTGCTTGGATTTTTTTATGAGACTTCAGTTCCTTTGCCAAAGTGATAGCTCCATTGTTGTCATAGAAGGGAGGAACTGCTGACTCAATAGAAGGAAAAACACTTAGTTAAATAACAAAATTTTGAATCCAAATAACTTCTTTAGCAGCATCTGATGCGGCTATGTACTCAGCCTCTATAGTGGAATCAACAGTTATACTTTGCTTGGAACTCTTCTAGCTCATTACACCTTCATTACAAGTGAAGAAAAACCTAGAGATAGACTTTATATCATCCACATCTAACAAAAATTAGAGTCTATAAAACCTGTAAGCTATAAGTCACCTCCTCCATAAATCAAGACTAAATCCTTAGTCCTTCTCAAGTACTTAAGGATAACCTTAATTGCCACCCAATGCTCCAAGCCTATATTGGATTGAAACTTGGTAGTCACACTAATAGTATGGATAATGTACGACCTAGTACAAAACATAGCATACATTAGCCTTCTTATAGCTAAAGCATAAGGAACCTTGGCCATTTTTGCCATGTCCTCAAGTGTGGGCGACATCTCCTTGGATTGGTGGATACCATGCCTAAAAGGTAACAATCCCCTGTTGGAATCAAGCAAAGACTTTGGGATGAACCTATCATTCTTTTAAATCTATCTTTATAGACTCGAATCTAAAGAATATAAGTCTATATCCTAAGTTTTTCATCGAGAAGGTTTTAGATAGCCATACTTTCATAGAGGTCATCATACAAACATAATTACCAATGAGAAGAATATCATCCGTATATAAGACTAGCAAAGTGAGTTAGCTCCCACTAACTTTCTTGTAAACACATGCCTCATCCTTTATCTTAATGAAACCATAATGATAGATAGCCTCATTGAAATGATGATTCTAACTTCTTGAAGAAGCTTACACACTTTTGAGCTTTCTTTAGATTCAAAACCCTTAGGTTGCTCCATGAAAATGTCTTCCTCAATATGGCCATTAAGGAAGGTGGTCTTGACATCCATTTGCCAAACCTCATAATTATAGTGTATGATAATCACAAGAAGACTTTAAATGGATTTAAGCATGGCTACTGGTGAGAAGGTCTCCTCATAGTCAACCCCTTGCCTTTGGCAAAACCCTTTCACTACAAGCCTAGCTTTATAGGTGTCTACCTTATTGTTTGCACCAATCTTTCTCTTAAAGGTCCATTTACACCTAATAGGTATAAGACCCTCAGGAGGATTAACAAATGTTTAGACTTTGTTTGCATACATGGAGTCAGTTCTCATCGCCTCAAGCCATGTAAAAGAATCTTTATCACATAAAGCTTCTTCATATGTAGTAGGATCATCATCATGAATGCTCTCTTCATGAACATGCAACTCTTACACATCATGATGAAAATTGTATCTCTTCAAAGGATGAGATGCCCTACTAGACCTTCTAGGAGTTAGTGTGATGACATTCTCAATTTGAATAGACTCTTCAGGTTGATCAATGTCCATTTGATCAATTTGTTGGGCTTCCTTAGATGACTCCTCATTTGACATTATCTTCGTTCCTTTTCCACCTTCCTTAAGAAACTCTTTCTCAAAGAATATAGCATCTCTACTTATTATAAGCAATACCCTAAGCTATCTTTAGGATATCCAACAAACCTTCCTTTAATCAATTTTGCATCAAAATTATCCAATTTTAGATTTTTAATAAAAGCTAGGCACCCCTAAATCTTAATATGTTTAAGACTTGATGCCTACCATTCCATATGTCATATGTTGTGGTAGAAATGGACTTAGATGGAACTCGATTAAGGATGTAGGAGACCATTTAGAGTGCAAAACCCCAAAGTGGTATAGGGAGATTTGTATAGCTCATTATAGAATGTACCATATCCAATAAAGTATGATTTTTCCTTTTAGACACACCATTTAATTGAGGTGTTCCAAGAGGTGTGACTTGTGATGCAATGCCATATTCCTTAAGGAATATAATGAACTCAATACTCAAGTATTCACCTCATCAATCCAATCTTATAGTCTTAATACTTTTCCCTAATTGGTTTTCTACTTGGGCTTTAAACGCCTTGAACATTTTAAAGGATTCACTTCTGTTTTTTATAAGAAAAAAATTCCCATACCTTGATAGATTATTTATAAAGGTTATAAAGTAGTAGAAACCACCTCTAGCCATTACACTAAATGGTCCACATACATCACTATGCATGATGTCCAACACATCTTTGGCTCTTTCCATTTGTCCAACAAATGGTAATCTAGTCATCCTATCTTAAAGACAAGCCTCACAAGTTAGATCAAACACAGATTCAAGATTACTCAAGATTCCTATCCTTTCTAACTTTGTGATCCTATCCTCTACAATGTGACATAATCTCAAGTGCCATAGATATTTTGAGTTAGAGGCATTTTCAATTAGCATTGCATTCACATCACTCACATTAGTTTGAGGCTCATTGTTACTAGACATATTATCAATATAATATAAACCATGTATTAAATAACCCATGCTAACCAATTCATTTCCAAAATGAATCTTACATACATCTCTATAAAAGTGGATTTCATAACCCTTTCTAGTTAAACTAGAAATAAAGACAATGTTTTTATAGGCATTAGGCATATATGATACATCATCCAATAACAAAATATAAATCAATTGAAGTTGATCTATAGCCTTGGTCATAACACTTGCTCCATTTCCTAGCTTTAGGGTCATTTCACTAGGCCTTAACCTCCTCTAATTTGCTAGATCAAGAAAGGATAAAAAAATGTGAGAACTTGCATTGGTATCTAATACCCATGCATTATATGAGCTCTTAGAACATTTAGAAGCTAATAAATTACAGAAAGTCTCCCCTTCTCCTTGTTTTCCCTTTCCTTTTGTCTTAAGAGACTCAAGGAACTTAGGACAATTCCTCCTCTAATGTCCTTCACCTTGGCAATGAAAACATTTTCCCTTACCTTGCTCTTCCCTTATAATGGCCTTGCCCTTATTCTTAGCTATGCCACCCATGTGCTTGACAACATTTGTCTTGCCTTTCTTTTTTTTATTGCCTTTCTTTTTAGTCCTACTAAAAGTGGTAATAAGTGCAACCTCTTTCCGTTTGCTCCTTTGGAAAGCCTTTAGGGCCATTACAAGCATGTTTAAAAGCTCTGCAATAGTGCACTCTATCTTGTTCATATGAAAGTTAGTAATCATTTGCCCAAAAGATTTGGGAAGGGGTTGAAGAATTAAGTCCACTTGGAGGTGGAAGTCCATTGTGAAGTCTGGACTCTCTAGCTCCTCTATTAATCTAATCATGGAGTTCACATGGGCTTCCACTTCCTCTCCCTCCCTTATCTTAGTATGGAAAAGCTGCTTAGATACCTCATATCTAGCAGTCCTACTTTGCTCACCAAATAACTCATTTAGGTGAAGTAGGATTTCCTTTACACTAGTCAATGGATTTTGGTGCTTATGGAGGCCCACATAATGTAACATGCTTACATATCATCATCCTTCCATTTATTAAGAGTGATTTGGTCTTATTTGGAAGCATTTTGGGGAAGTGGTATTAGTGGGCATTGTTCTAATATATAAAGTATCTTTTTAGAAGCTAAAATAACTTTTAGATTCCTTAGCCAATTAATAAAATTAGGGCTCGTGAGTCTATGTTAGTTGATTATGATTGCGAGTGGGTTTGTTGATCTTATATTATCAAGTTTCTATGAAAGGTAACAAGATTAATTAGTTATATGACATTGTTATTTTGCCATTTGATTTGGCCTTTAATCACAATGGCCTCCTACTAACTTGGCAAATCCTATACTTCCAAGGTATGAAACATAAATCCCTTGTTAAATGGATTTTTAGTGGGTGATGGAATTCTTAATGGCCATTAATATTCCTTAGGTACACATTACCATTCTTGGAATAATAGTTCTCATTAAGTGGACAACTCATGTCCATCACATCTCATATGAGGTTCTATCAATCTAGCTCCTAATGTTATGGGCCTCAGGTACATATTGCCATTCTTGGCCTTTGGCATTAGTTAGGTCCACACCATTGGATTAGTGAAATGTATGGATTTGAACACTATAAACCTCAAGTACTCCTATTTGTCATTTTTAGCCCATAGTGTATCCATACACCTACAACATCTCATGCTTAACAACAACACTACATGAATCTTTTAGGCCTAATGTACACCCCTATATGTCCATAACTAATATACATAAGCCTAAAACCATGTAAGTTATTGCTCCAATGAAGATCCTAGACCTAAATTTAATTTGTAAGATTTTTAGGTCTTTAATTATTAAGGTCTCACTTTGCACATTAGCTAATTTCAATTGTATATATCTCATAAATAAATGGCATGGCATCTATTCATATATACATATCCCATATGCATATAGCATGTTATAATATATATATCATAGGTACACATAGAATATGTAAAATGGATGCATAAATAAGGAGTGATCATAGGACTTTCTTAAGCCTATTCTAACTCTTATAATATGTTACAAATGGGCCTATCCTAATAAAATCCTTCAAGTCATGAACACCTTTGTCAGCATCTCCATGAGCCTTCATCCATGTCAGCAAAGGATGAATGGGCCACCATTTTGAACACTTCAAGTCCAAATTACAACTCTTGTAATTTATATTCAATCCTTGGCATACCAAGGCAAATATTACATCGTAAATCTATGTATTCAACATTTAATTACATAAAAATAATAATAATAAAATTAATTATTATTATAAACTGCAGGATGTAAACCAAGCCCATGATAATTCCTTGCATGTATGATAAGCAAATACTTAATAAAATAGAACTCTTGCATATGTTATCATTTATTTGTAAAGTCAGACAAATAAGAAGCAAACAAAATATGTTGTCTATACAAAAATTGAATAGTACCCATAACAATGTTTTTGAACAGTACCAAGAATAGTGTTTTTAAATAGTACATGAACAATGTTTTTAAATAGTATATGAACAGTATCTTGCATTTTAAGCATCTCTAGTCATAACTCTTGCAACTAATAACAAACATAATCATAACTCTTGTAATTATTATAACATTTAGCATGTAAATTACATGATTTTGGCTCTATACCACTTGAAGGAATCAATTACACACAATGGAATATGAACAAAAGCTTGATGTGAACACGAAACTAGTTAGGATAAATTTCAAAATTTTTTCCTAGTGTGTAACCCTTGCATGAAGGCAAGCATTCCAAAACCACTAAGATTACAACATATTGAATTTACGCAACTAATTACTTGCATGCTTAATTGACAACATAAATCAAAGATTCAAAAAATAACTAAAGACAAAGTATGGCATGAGACCTACATCTAAAGTTTAGTAACACTTAAAAACATTAAATGTTGGTAGGATGCTCAATAAGCTTTAGGACATGGTTAATGTAAATCTACAAGCTCCTAGCTCCCCAAGTGTAAAGCTCTAGCTTGAAACACATAAGTGGCACCAAAATGACTCTAAGCTTTTAAAGAATCTCTACCTATAAGCTCCTCCTTGTTGGTGACCCGAATCTCTACCCATAAGCTCCTCCTTATTGGTGACCCGAAAGCTTACTAGAGCTCCTCTCATTGCTTGGATGATGTAGGATTTCTTACCTCATTTAGATGTGGCTTTCACTTGTATAAAGGATGATGACAATGGACTTATGAAGAAACACAACCTTTGTATTTCTCAATCACACACTCACAACACTTATAAGAAAGATGAAGAAGAAGACTCAACTTTTATTTTCTCTTTTATTGCTTTCTCTCTAATGTAATTGGTAAGTGAAGTATCAAGTGTGTTAAGCAACTCCACTAACTTAATGTATGTATGTAAGAGACTAATTTGCATGTGTAGAGATTCTCCACTAACTTAAGCTTGAGTGTAAGATAAGAAATCTCATGCATGTGCATACTTTTTCACTTTAAATGTAAAATATGTTATATCATGCATGTATAGATTGACCACTAATTTAAGGTGCATGCTTATGACACATCTCCATATTATCAACCATGCAATCACATTGCATGTAAAGCTATTCTTAGATGACCACCATGTAAGCATGATCATCACATGGTCATGCTTATGTGGCACCTCCTTTAGTAAGTGGGCTTTAGGCTTATTTAACTCTTAAATGAGCCCATCTCTACAACATCCATTAATTAGTCTTATGGGCTTTATTTAACACTTAAAGAAGGCCTATACTAATAATAGACCTAATTTTCCAAGTCCATGCATCATCCATTAAGCTATATATACAAGGCCCATCTTATGGTCTATATCCAAAGTAGTATTAATGGCAAATATCAATTTGGTCCTTAAACTTAATATAACATATTAAATTAAGTCCAAATTAGTATTTAATAGTCCTAGCCTTTGAATTAGATTTCAGGACATGCTAGATCCACACACAAGCAAAAATTCAATTCAATTAATTTAATTAATTAATTAATTACTTTAATTAATAATCAAATTAATAAATATCATTATCAGTGCTACTCTTATGTGTGTGACTTACTAGGTTCAACTCCAAATGGCAATGGAAATAAATAATATTAACTCTTAATATTGTTAGAATCTTTTTCCAAGCTAAATATTAAAATCCAAATTATTCACATTTAGTTTCCATAAGTTGTGAGTCACCCCTATAATAAATGTCATGACTACCCAATTGGAAATAATGATATAATAATATAACATAATTACTGTGCATTTAATGTCCCTTCATTTAGAGATCCCGACATAGGCTAGAGTCATGGTCAGTCAAACTCTAATTGCCTTAATCATATGACCTCATCTTTAGTTCAATGCTCAGTAAAACATGACTTCTACAAGAAACAATTTCTAGCATCGAAACATTTTTCAAGTAAATCATTTTTGACCTAGCCAAGTACTTACTCATTGAGAACAACTTAGATAGCATAGGATTTTATCCTATTTCACTCATGGTAATGAATTCCATCTTGGTCGATCACTCATCCCTATATAGAACTGACTAGAGCCACCACATGCCATATACCCATACATGGCTAGCACAAGTATATGAGCAGTAACTGTTGGGGTTTGTGATACAAATGCAGTGGAAAAGTTAAAAATGTATCATGTTCCCAAACCTTGATCCATGTAATTCGACTACTTGATTAATCTAGGGTTTCAAGAATCTCACTAAGACACAGAAGAGGCAAGTTTTTCTGGAAGGATGAGAGGAGGTTCACACCGGTGACACCTTACCTCGAGCCTTTTGCTTTGGTTGTTAGGATCTAGACATCTCTAAAAGGATTCATCCTCTATAGGTATCCACATGAACAACCCTTCACAAAATAAATTGTAGTGTGTGCTAGCAACCTTCTTGATTGTCTCATAAATCAAGAACAAAAGAAAAACTCTGTCTTTGTTTTCTAAGAAGAGAGAAAACAAATCTAGAGGTAGGAAAAACAAGTGTGTTAAACCCTAGAGAATATAACATATTTATAAACTCCAAATTAGGGTTTCACCTACCAATGACCTTTTGGTAACTTCCATTTATTATATTCTGATTTTTTTTAAAGACAAATCAGAAATAATATCTTTTTTATTTATTTAAAATAACATTTATCTTAAATAAATAAACAAATAAATAAAACACTTTAATTATTTATTTCCACAGAGTTTATTTTAGGCTTATTAAACCCATATTCATTTTGGGCTTGTTCTAAGTGTCTAACCCTGTAGGTTCACATAACATTGGTAATGGCCTAAATCTCTATTTAGGCCTACAAGTCATAAGTGGCCTCTAGTAAGACATTATGAATATCGAATTCATATGAAATCAATAATCCGAAACAACCTAATTATAGTGAATTTTATCGTCCTTTTATCACATGATTTCTTAATTGAACATAAGGCATAGAATGTCATCCTTATATAGTTCAATATTATGACTTGATTCCAAGTAGATTGAAAATGATAACTCTTTATCAATTCATTTCAGCATGGCCATGCATTTTCCTTTAGTTTATCTCATCAATGGGCCCATCGATATCTTTCTCATATTAATGAAGGATAAATTCCTTTTAAATCACTCACATTCCTCACATAACTAATTTCATATCCAACAACATCCTATTTAATCTTCCGGTTAAAGAAAATGTAAGAATGAGTCAAAACATAAAATAGCTATATAGAAATCCATGATGATTTCAAGGTCAAAGGATCAAAATAAAATTACTATGATGAGAAATACTTATGACAATAATCTATGTAGTATTTTCATAGTGGGTCAATCTAGTACATGATCTCTCATCATGTACCTATGAGTTGACTTAATATCTCATATTCATGATTAGTAAAACATAACCATTAGTCAACTTCATACTAGCCTTAATACTTTAATATTTATATATAATGAATAAATGGCTAGGGATAATTAGAATAGAACTCTTATTTTAATCTAAGGGTTTTACTATTAAGTCACATACTTGATGGCCTTAGTAAGAATTAACCATTCATATAATTATCATAAAATCAAATGATAATGAAATACCTCTTTATTAATAAAATAAGAAAGTCAATACATAATCATAAATGATTGACCTAGTGCAGATCACTAACAGTAACAAACTCTAATCAACCATATGTGGATGACCGTGTCACCTCAGGTTAAAGGATAATATGCACCATTATGTCCAAGATAATGATTGTTGACTAAAGTGAATTTCCACACAATCGCTTCTATTACATCATTGTTTGATCCACCCAACACATGAGTATCCACTTGTCTATTATGATATCTTATACAAAGTAGCATGAGACTTACTACCTCCTACTATCAATATCATATACCAATCAAGGAAAATAGATAGAGGTAATAGTCTATGGATTATACAACCCATTTATTAATTCAATGACTATAAACATTGTATAGCATATATACTAAATGAATTTGTCACTTATATTAACAACACTTGATAATAAACATATTTAACATCATGCTAAAGGGTAAACACTAAATAAACAAACACTATGTCTAAATGAATATTATATTGCCATAAGGAAAAAAGTACAATGTCATTTATATTATAAGAAATGGCACTAAGGCACATTTATGCTAATAGTCACACGAATGAAGATTCTATTAAGAAAAATGAGAATGCAATTGTAACCTCCTTAGGTGTCACACAAATGCAGATGCTGCAAAGCAAACTGAGAATATGATTATAGCCTTTTAAGAGTCACACGAATGATGATCCTACTAAGCAAAATGAGAATGTGATTATAACCTTCTTAGGTGTCATGCAAATAAAGGTGCTACTAAGCAAAATAAGAATATAATTTTAATCTCTTTAGGTGTCATGTAAATAGAGAAGCTACTAAGAAAAATGAGAATGTGATTATAACCTTTTTAGGTGCCATGCAAATAAAGGTGCTACTAAGAAAAATGAGAATGTGATTATAACCTTCTTAGGTGTCATACAAATGAAGGTGCTACTAAGCAAAATAAGAATGCAATTACAACCTCTTTAGGTGTCACACAAATGGAGATGCTATTAAGCAAAATGAAGATGTGACTATAACCTTTTTAGGTGTCATGCAAATGAAGATGCTACTAACAAAAATACCACTAAGAGTGGGGATGCTACTAAGCAATGTGGAAATGCAATGTAAGGATGCTACTAAGCAATGCAAATGCTCTTAAGTAATATGAAAATGTTACAAAGAAATATGAATGCTCCTAAGTAATATGAAATACTACTAAGCAATGATGATGCAGCGATGAGGCAGTAATGATGATGCAGCGATGAGGCAGTGATGATGATGCAACGATGAGGTAGTAATGATGATGTAGTAGTGATGCCATAATGATGTCACTAATTATCATGTTATGGATGTCACTTTAATGATTTTGAACATGATGTCCTTACTATATTTCTCTCCATTTTTCTTCTTTTAGGTGGTGTTGAGTTCTTTGAAGATAGTGATGTTGTGTGTGGTGTCTTTAGATAGGTAGAGCTCACATTAGTGTGCTTTTATGCAAGTTTGATGCATTTCTTATGCTTAAAAGGAGGTCCAACACCTAAGGAATAAATGTGCAATGTCTCAGAGTGCACGCATCACTGGTTTGGAGCTTGTGGAGGGGTAGAAGGGTGTGTGACCATGCTTGTTGGGGGCATGATCATGTGCCTTGCCCCTTTCTGGTCTATATAGACCTAAGTTCTTGAGGCTTAGGGAGGCTTGTTCTAGTCTTTTTCAGTTATTTTTTGCCTTTTCTTGATTCCTTTTGAGTTTTAGGCATTTTCCTACTCTGTTTCTACTTTTATAATTTTTATTCTTTGAATAACATGGAGTTTCCTAACATTCTTGAGAATCTTAAGGATATACTTAATGATTTAGATGTTAAGGGTGACTTCATGGAGGTTGCTAAAGCTTATGCAAGGACTTTCATTGTAGGGATTAGTAATCATAGTCTATCTAACGCTTAAGATCCTTAGTTGTCCTAGTTTTTTTAAGGAGATCTAATCCCCTAGTTTATAGTTTTGAGATTAATGCTTGGATTTATCATCATAATTGGGTAGGTTCTCATTTGTCATCTATTTTTTTGAAGTTATTTAACTATTTGTACTACTTTGTTGTCTTTTAGCTCTTGCTATACTTGTTGTATTTTTTTATTGAGGTTACTGTAGCTTTTATCTGTAGCTCTATAGCACTTATTGTAACTATCTATTAATCCATAATTTTATTACGAGCATTGATAGTTGATAGCTCTTGCTTTGCCTTTGTAAATGTCTGTTAGTACTTGCCGTAATGTTTTTCTTAGCTTTTACTTTGTTATGTTTTGTTCCTATTAAATGACAGAGAGGAAGATGCTTTAATATTCACTAACTATACAAATATTTAATAGTGCACCTATTATTTGTAGCCTTGTAGGTCAGTCACTGCATTGCTTGGTAAAGTCAGTATGTATTATCAAGGTCTCTCGCTATGTGTGAAGCATATGATTACCGAAAAGGGCTTTAAAAAAATTATTGTTGTGTTGTCTTATGACTCATATTCATTGAGTCAAGTTGCCATGTATGCATTGATTAAGCGATGGATGGTGTAAGTGACCTTTTAGTTTCTGGTTTCTGTTTTAAGATGAATTAGTTTCGTAATGGTCTTCTCAATTTGTTTCCGAGGGACATGACAACTTTACCAAATAGTGACAAATGATTAGTCTTAGGAGGAACAAGATGCTTTTTGATTTTATGGAGTCACCACCCAATTTTTAGAAAATTAGGAAAAGAAAAAGGTAACATCGTGTCACTCAACAAATATTGCCCCCCAGTAGAGATTTTTGAGTTCGAGGGATCATATATACTTTTTGACTATTTCTCATTATACAATATTTAATGTATAGCTACCACAACACCCTATTTTTGGTAATGACAATTTGTATAGCATTCATATAATTCATCAGATAGTGGAAGATAATAAAACTAAAGATATTATTGTTACATCACTTTCCTAATAAAATACATACAAAAGGAAAAAATTATGGAAAAGTATATCTAGCTTAGATATAATGAATCTATAAGGTAAATATGACCATTCACATAGCTTGCTTGATCACATGAATAATGGGATAAGCGATGGACACTCAATCACTTGAAAGAGCAAGCAAAATGTAGATGATTATGTATGTTCACAATGATTATTTATGCTATGATGATATATGATGATAATATAGGGGATGCATGATGTCATCACTGGACTAGAAACATCTCTATTTTAGGATATGAACTTTTTATATTATTTATATTTACGATGTGGTTCCATGTTTTGGAACTATAAGATGCATAATGATGATATAAAATGAGCATAATAAAGCATATATTATTCATATAACATGCAAAATTGCTAGTGTCATCACATAAGCACAGTAATATTGCCATATGCTAGCGATAATAAAATAAAATTCAATACAATAAAATAAACATGCTAAAATGATTATGTGGGTTTTAAAGCTTTAGCTTTGAGTGATTATTAAGCTTTCCTCATTGAGAGGTTCAAAATGACAATAGAATGATGCTAATTTGTATACATTTAAAGTGTGCATTGACAAATATGAGGTTTGGTTTGGTGGAAAAAAAATCTAATCTCCTAAGAAAATGACAAAGAGAGAGCAAAAACTATTTGGAAAAAGGTTTCTAGCTCCTTCGATCAGATAAATTTTTTAATGTGTGTGTTTCCACTTGCTCCCCCTTTAAAATGGGGTATGGAGGTGTCTATTTATAGTGAAAAATGTGTGGAGTAGTGGGGTATCAATGTGGTCATGCATGCATCCTTACGACAAAGCATGCTAGTATGTGACTACATGCTTGGTGCTTGGTCACACGTTAGCACATGACCATGCATGCTCGTGTACGGTTACATGCACTTTTGTGCATTATGCACTCCATTCGTGGCTTATGTGGGCTTTTTTAAGGTTGGTTCCTAAGGGCTTTGGGCATTCTGGATGCATTTCCAAAGTTCATTTTGTCAAATTTGACCGTGATTTTAGCAAGTGACACCTATAGGTGTTTACACGCACTTTTTCACAATACAAGCAGATCCTCAAGTTGTTTTGGACTATTATGGGACCACTTCTGAAGGTTTTAAAACATTTCAAACATGTTTTCAAAGTCTATTTTTTCTAGTTTGGCTTTAATTTTAGTGCGTAATACCTAAGGGTGTTTTATGGCTTTATGCGCACTTCTAAGCAACACACACTAATCCTTGGGTTGTGGTGGACCATTCCGAGAACACTTCCAAAGGTTTTAGAGCATTCCATATGTGTTTTGTAAGTCCATTTTATCAAAATCAATTTTTATTTTTTCATGAAGTTGGGTCCTAGTCTAACAAAATGAACACCTCCCCAATAAGTTATGTGTTCTGAGAAAGGAATTCTTGAAAGAAGCTTCTCATTATTCTGATAATTCATATTTCATAAGGTCAGAGCACAACTTAATGTTTCGATGATCAATGTTGCACATTGGTAGGGTCGGTTAGTTTTTTTAAGGTTGCACACTTCAGAGGTGTTATGAATGAGAAGACTCTAGCCATCTCGAAGGTTTATTTCATTATTAAACCCTTTCGGGGATAATCAACTTTGAGGTATAATAGTTGCCCCCTACTTCATATGTATTGCATAGCCACATATTGCTAGTGTCAATACACGTGAAGCAACTATAAAGATGCAAAAAGTCATTTTTTGAAGAGAGAGGTACTTACCTCAATACTGTGTCATTATAATTCAATTATTAGAATACTACCGCTATAACCTCTTCAAGTGTTAGGCAAATAGACATATGTTGCCGCTATAACCTCTTCAGGTGTCAATCAAGCAAAATCGTGCCACTATAACCTCCTCCAGTGTTAACGAACAAACAAATGCTACCACTATAACCTCTTTAGGTGTCAGGCGAATAGAATCATGCCACTATGACTTCTTAAGGTGTTAGGCAAATAGAATCATGCCACTATAACCTCCTAATGTCTCAAGTAAAAAAAATCATGCCATTATAACCTCTTCAAGTGTCAGGTGAATAGAATCATTTCGCTATAACCTCTTCAAGTGTCAGATGAATAGAATCATGTCGCTATAACCTCTTCAAGTGTCAGGCGAATAGAATCATGTTGTTATAACCTCTTCAGGCATCAAGTGAATAGAATCATGCCACTATAACCTATTCAGGTGTCAAGCAAATAGAATCATTCCACTATAACCTCTTCAAGTATCAGGTGAACTAAATCATGCTACTATAATCTCTTTAGGTGTCATATGAATAGAATCATGCCACTATCACCTCTTTAGGTGTCAACAAATTAATTGTTATGATCATTATGATTGATGTAATGTGTCTTTCTCTTTTAGTCATGGTTGGTGATGATATGGTGATGATGTCATTACTTATTGTATTACAGTTATTTTTTTATGATTTTGAGCAAGGTATCCTTTTAATGATTCTTCCCTTTTGGAAGGTGTTGAGTTTTTAAAAGTGATAAGGCTGCATGTTGTGTCTTTAGAGAGATGTAGTCCTCATTAATGTACTTTAGTATGATTTCAGTGCATGTCTTATGTTCAAATGGAGGTTTAGGACCAAAGAAATGAGTGTGCAAAGTCTCAAAGTGTGTGTAAGACCATACAGAGCACATGGAGGGGGAAGTGCAAGTGGTTGTGCATGGAGGTTGCATTTTTGAATGTTTTGGGGGTCTGGGGAGGCTTCTTTTGGACTTCTTTGAGTGTTTTCCAACTCTTTTTGTGTTTCATGTGCTTTTTGCTCTATTTTTACTTCTATATTTTCATTTTTCCTGTATAAAATGGAGTTCCCTAATATTCCAGAGGGTTTGGAGGGTATCTTTTTAGATGAGGAGGGTAACTTCGCAGAGGCCACTAGAGTAGGGACTTCCACTATAGACACTAGTACTGATAGTCTATCTGGCCCTCAAGATCCTTAGCTATCTAGGCTTTCTTAAGGAGACCCAATCCCTATGGTTTATAGTATGGAGACTTATGCTTGGGCTCGTCATCATCATCGGGTAAGTCCTTCTTTGCCCTTTTATCTTGATATTTATTTTGCTGTATGAGATTGTTATAGTTATAGCTTTGTAGCCCTGTAGTACTTGTTATAACTATATGTTAAGTTATAGCTTTATTGTGAATTTTGATAGCTGATAGCTCTTACTTTATTTTCTTATTATGATTGTTTGCTAGTGCTTGTCATGATGCTTTTCTTTTCAAATTTTGCTATTGTGCCTATTAAATAATAGAAAAAAAGATGGGTTAGTATTTATTAATTATGTGAATGTTTGATAGCATACTAATTATTTATAGCCTTATAGGTCCGTTACTATGATACATGGTAGTTTTAACAGGGTCATCATGTATTATCAAGGTCTTCCATTGTGCGTGAGGCAGATGATCATTAGGAAGGGCTTTGATGGGTTGTTGTTGCATTATCTTATGACTCATATATGTTGAGTCTGATTGCTATGTATGCACTGATAAAGCGATGAATGGACATGACACATACTTTCCATCCACCTATTTGGGAGATGACTGTCACTCCTTTGGAATTTACTGCTATTATGGACTTGAACTTTTCTAGAGAACCCATTCTCTTTAATGAGGAGGAGTGATCTTCTACGGTGGCGAGGAGGCACCTTACCATAGATTTGCTTAGGGTGGCCGCTCTTATGAAGTTTGGTTGCCCGTACCTCACTTATTACACTAAGTTTGTTTCTTCTGTATAGATGATGTACAATGATGGCCTTATTTCAGTAGAGTAGTTGGCTAATTACTTTTTGTTCAACTTGATGAGTGTTGTCATCTTCCTAAACCCATTAGGTATGGATAGTTTCTGATTGCTATTTGTTTTGAGGGATCTGGATGGCTTGTCGAGGTATTGTAGGGGTACTGCCAATTTTGCCCATATGTACTCGGGCTTTAATGCAGCCTGTTCATGTGGCTCAAGGATCTGTGGATGCTTCTTTATACTAGAAGTGAGTAGGAGTTCTCATGTTTGTTCCTTTTGCTCTTTGTCTTTAGTTTATTATTTCTGACTTCCTAGTTTTGACAGATATAGGCTTAAAAGTTCAGGGTTCTCCCTTATCCAACCATTGAGCATTTCCTGAAGGATGGCTTTCCTTAGTATTCTTACCAGATTAGGAGGACTACTGATTTGATTAAGGATTGCACAGTGGCTTAGGACTACATGTGCAAGTTATCCCCTAATGAGGTATGTCTGATAGTATTAGTTATTTCTCTTTTAGAGATTCTTTATTCATTCCTACTTTTTAAGCAAATCTTCCTTCACTAGTGGTTGATGAGGTCACATTAGATGGCAAAGATAGTGACTACATGGCATCTGATGGAGAGACAAGTGTTGCTTTCCAGCCTTATTGGCAAAGTGTGGTATTTGGGTAAGTGAGTCCATTATTAGTGGGATGGTCCATTTGCAAGCAGAGTCCTTGTTCCTCCCTCCGGTGACATGTTTTAGGGCCATGAACTTATTGGTGATGAGCTTGCTGCTACCATAATGGGATGCTCATCTAAGAGTCTCTTAGAGTTTATGGGCTTGCCTTGTGCTGGTGTATTAATCCCTTAGTTGATTGATGTTTTGCATAGTGGTACTTTTCCTTCACCTCCACCTCATCATGCAAATGCATCTCATCCTTTAAATTTGAGGATCGAGCCATCACACGATAGGATTTTATTCCTATTTTATACAAGTATATAATAAACTTTATTATTAATAAACTATAATTGACATAAGTTGTGAGATCTTATATGCATCAGCAAGGATCTCATCGGAAGAGATATAGTTCCCATTTTAAGGAGAATGAGGGCACATTCCCTATTGAGGCAACTGCCCATACTAGCATTATAGCTTCTTATAGTACTATTCTTAGGGACTTGATGGTTCAACCATCATTGGCTTTGCTTGGGACGAATATCATTGGTAGAGTTGTGCATTTTGATATGACATGCTATGGTTTTCATCAATTGGTTGTTATTCCTCTTGGCACTACTCATGTTCATGTTTTATTTCATTTATTTTGCCTTTGTTTCATTTATTTAGCAAGTGGTGATTGACTTATTTTCTTGCTTTTGTAGATTCCCATCTTCTTTGGTTAGTACTAGTATACTATTACAGGGAGTGTGCAACAACACTTTTTGGAGTTTGTGACCACTTAGAGGGTAAGCCTTTTTTATTATACCAGTTTATTTTTTGTACATATTTTATTTATGCATGTATGATATGAAAAATGTTATATAGGTTGAACCATCACACTAGTGAAAGCAAGTGAGAGTGCATGGCTTATCATGATTATATTGGTGAGCTAGAGTCATGGCTATCATCCATTATAATGAATGATGATGAGCTCATATCAGATGAGGGAGATGCTTGAGCAGGATTGGTGCTTACTTCTGTTGGTAGCCACAACCAATGTAGTTGTTTTAGGAGGTAGGTGTAGGACTTTTGAGTTATGGTATGAGGTTATCGACTCCAGGTGTTATATATAGGCATTTTTCCTGCATGTGTTTTTTGATACTTATATGATCATGACTATATAAGCTTCTCATTGTGTATCATTAATGATGTTTTCCATTGCTCTTGCCTGCCTCTTTTATTTATCCTTTTTTTTTACCTAAGGTGTCTCCTTTCGGAGCCTTTCGCACTTAGTTGGGTTTTTTTCTTCCCTTTTTTGCCCATAGTGTCTCCTCTCAGAGTTCTTCACACCTAGCTAGAATTTTTTTTAGGCTTAGACAATAATAGTTGATCTCAAAGAGAGAGTTAAGAACTATGGTCATGTAATAAAATAAAATGCAAAGCATGCTTAAAAAAATTCATGATGATAAAGTGTGTTGCATTTTTAAAAAACATTTTGCATAAATTGGCAATCATTCTTATTTCATTGAAGTTATTTAAGAAAAGCATGGGTGCATTCATACAAATTTTGAACTCAAGGTTACCCCTATCCTTAACTAGCCTTCTCAAGTTTTCTAATTAAGTATTTTCTCTTTTTCCCTAAATTTTGCATAAGTTGCCTATGCAGGGTGTTCAACCTAGCAGGAGGTCCCTAACTTTTGCCTAAGCTACCATTTTTAGGTTTTCAACTTAGCGGGATTTTTTTATGTGCCTTAGACCTAGTACTTTTTCATGTAGTCTGTATTAACAAGTTCAGAGAATTTGTTGCCTTTAGAATCCATCAGCTTGACTACCCCTTTCAATAAAACATGTTTGACCAAGTATAGGACTTCCCAATTCAGTCTGAATTTCTCTCTTGGGTCTAGAATGTTCTACCTCATTTGTCTTAACACCTAGTCTCCTACTTTAATACTCTTGTGTTTCACTTTCTTATTGAAGGTTTTGGCTAGCTGAGTCTGATACAACTATGTGTGCTATAGAGCTTTAAGCCTTTGATTATTCAAGAGGGTGAGATTATCGTGCCTCTGTTGAGCCTATTGTACTTTTGGCAGTTTAGATTTGATCTCTACCTGAAAAGACTTGATTTTTATTTCAACCGAAAGAACTACTTCTGATCCGTATACTAAAGAGAAAGGAGTTGCTTAGATTGAAGTCTTGACTATTGTTCGATACCCCTATAAGGCATATGGCAATCTGTTTGCCTAATCTCAATAAGTCTGAGTCATTTTTTATGAAATCTTCTTAATGTTATAGTTTGTAGCTTCAATAGCCATGTTTGCTTATGGTCTGTAAGGAGAAGATTTATGATGTTCCAACTTATAACTCCTTAGCAGCTCTCTAACTTCCCCTTGGAATTGGACACCATTATTAGATATGATGTGATGGGGGATCCCATATTAATAAAATAGATTTCTTTTGATGAATTTGGTCATTTGCTTGGCTCCTATCCTTGTGAATGATTCTGCTTCAACCCACTTTATGAAGTAATCCACTACTACTAAGATGAACTTGTGTCCGTTCTAGGCTGTTAGGTGGATTTCCCTAATTATGTCTAGTCCCCATGCAAACAATGGCCATAGAGAGATGTAGTGCAATTCTGTTTGGGGGAGGTGGTTAACGTTCCTATAGATCTGACACTTATGGCATTTCTTTACAAATTTGATACAACCTTCCATTATCGTTATCTAGAAGAACCCTTATTTGATTAGTTTCATAGCTAGGATTTCTCCATTCATATGTGGACTATAAACACCCTCGTGTACTTCTTTTATTGCTCTTGCAACGTCAGTTTCATCTAGACATTGGAGTTGTAAACTATCCAAGGTTCTTCTGTATAGCACCCTAGTGCGATATGAATTTTGATGCTAATCATTAAATTATTGCTTTATCTCTTTCATCTGCTTGATTAGGATAGGCTTGTTCCTTCATATATCTCTAGATGTCATAAAATTAGGGTTTTTCAACTATTTCTATCTTTTCTATTTTGTAATTCTCATGATAAGTTTTTCCTGATCTGAGTAGGATTGAAGGCTTTATGGGCATTTTGGATGGTCTTTCCCACGCTAATTCTAGTGGAGCAAGTACATCTACTATCTGATTGTGATTTTTTGTGAGATGAATGAATCTACATTTATTGAAGAACATGGTAAGTAGCCTTAGGTGATCTAAGTAAGGCTTTAAGTGTTGCCTTTTCACTTCTCAATCTTCTATGTCATGGTTGATTACTACCACAGAATCTTTGAAGATTTCAACTTTGGTAACATCCAGGGACAATAGTGCTTCTATTCCAAGTGTGCATGCCTTATATTCTGCTTCATTATTTGTAACTCTGAATTTGAGCTTTTCGATCATTTGTACTACTTCACCTTCTAGGGATTGTAATATGACACCAACTCCTACACCAATTTGATTGACTACTCTATCAAAGTGCAGGCACCATCCTTGTATTTCGATGGCTAAACTGAGATCATATGGGAAGTCTAGTTTGATTTCTTTTGAGTTTGGGAGAGCTAGAAATTCAACCACTACTCTTTCTTTTACTACCTTCTTAGTCAGATATTGTACATTAAATTTTTTTAGTAGTACGAGCCACTTGGCATGTTTTCCCACTAGAGAGGGAGCTTTGTAGAGGTACTTCATTGGTCCATTTTAGACATAGCCTAAACTCTATAGAACTAAAAGTAATATCTAAGTTTCTTCATTGCCCATACCATTACTAGGCATATTTATTCAACTTGGGTGTACTTCTCCTCATATGATATCACCTTCTTACTTAAGTAGTAGACTGTGTGTTCTACTTTTGTTTCTCCTTTTTGAGCTAAACATTGCACCAATTGCATTTTCTTCGATGGCCAGATATAGGGTCAAAGATTTCCTTTGTTTAGGTGGTTTAAGAATTGGTGGGTTGACTAGGTAGTTCTTGATCTTGTCAAATGCTAGCTAACATTGCTCATTCCATTCAACTAGTTAATCCTTTCTAAGTAGCTTGAAGATTGGTTCACACACAACTGTCAATTTGGTAATGAATCTGCTGATGAATTATAGTTTCCTTAAAAGCATTTTGATTTCTTTCTTTGTTCTTGCCACTGGCATCTCTTTGATCGCTTTTACTTTGTTTGGATCCATTTCAATCCTATTATGATTGACAATATACTCCAGCATCTTTCCTGAAGTGATATTGAATACACATTTCATCATATTAAGCCTATGATTGTACCTTTTTTTTACTCTTTTGAGGAATTTTTCAAGGTCTGACAGTTGTTCTTCCTTGGGTTTTGACGTAAGTATCATGTTGTCGATGTCATCTTTACTTCTTTATATATCATGTCATGGAACATTACAGTTGCCATTCTCGCATATGTCAGTCCTACATTCTTTAGTTTGAAGGGCATTACTCTGTAGTAATAAGTACTCCTTTATATTAGGAAAACTATCTTTACTTTGTTAGTAATTGCCAATAGAATCTAATTATACCTAAAGAATCCATCCATGAAGGAGTACATTGCACATGTGGTAGTGCTATCAACCATTATATCTATATGAGGTAGTGGGAAATCATCTTTCTAGCAAGCCTTATTTAGATCTCTATAGTCAATCCAGATTCTAACACTTTTAACTTTCTTTCGTACTGGCACCACATTTGCTAACCATTTCAGATAGTCTACTACCTCTAGGAATTTTTCCTTGATCTACTTCTTAATGACTTCTTTCACTAGTTGGGCCCATTCTAGTATGAGTCTTCTCAATTTCTTCTTTACTAATTTTCACCCATCTTTGGTAGGGATGAAGTGTTGAGCAATGTCTCTATCAATACTAGGCATATCGTCATATGTCCAAGCAAATACTTTTGAATATTTTATTAATATTTTTTCAATTTCTCTCCTCTTTTCAGGGGTAACATCTTTCAAAATATGCAGAATGCGTGGTTCAGATTTTGTGCCAATGTTAAATGATTCAATGCATATGGAATGAATGTCAAATATGCTAATGTTTTAATCAATGCAATACACACTACAATCATGAAAGACATTAAACAAGTAAGCAAAATATGACATTTCATTACCTTTAGAGTTTATTACATCATCAGTTTGAAATAAAGAAAAAGTACAGAGATTATCATCAGCAATGTCTTCAAACATGATATTATAAATGCTTGATCCGAGGATGGCAACAGCTTGAGCATAATCCATAGTTTTACTCCCAGATTCAAGCTCTAGATTTCTCATTAGGTCATTAATGTCAATCTAAGTGATTGTGTCTAGTGAGTCCTTTTTTTAGGGTGTCATTAAAGATCTCAAACACTGATTTCTTTATTATGTTGCTTACCCACTTTTCAATTTGTCCTTGGTGGACTTGGGTTGAGCTTTCAACCATAAAAGAGATAAACTTCTGAGCCCTGATGTCCTCTTTAGGATTTTAACCTAGACTATATATGTTGGAATGCCCTTGGAAGTTAGGGAATTCTGTTACCCCAATGTTCCTTCCTCCTATTCCTATTCCAAGTAGACATTGCATCTTCTTCATCATAGCAGTAACTTTGGGATCGACATGACTGCCATTGATTACAAAAACCTAGAATCCTAGTGGGACCACATTTAGATAGGCAATAATATTGTTTATTTTAACTGTGATTGTAACAACCTTCCCATTTAAAGGGAACTTGATCTTCTGATGCATAGTGGAGGGTATGGCCCCTAGTGGGTGGAATCAAAGTCTTCCTAATAGTAGAGAAAAAGTTAGAGGGATGTCCAAGATAGTAAATTGTACTACTTATTTGACATCCCCCAATGTGGCTACTGCTCTGAAAGTGCTAATGACTTGATTCTTTAAATCATCACAGGCTCATATGACCAAATGGGATTTTTCCAAGTTTTTGACATTCATCTCGAACTTATGTAACAACCTCATAGGGCAAACATTAATGGTAGATTTATTATTCACTATAACACATGGAGTCTTCTTAGATTTGACAATTGCTTGTGTCAAGAGAGGATGGTTATGGACCCTTCCCTCGAGGAGCAAATCTTCATCTAAAAAGGTGATTGCATTAGAGGGAGCTTTCATTAGAGAAACTATCATCTCACAAGGTGAGGCATTAATGGCAATCTTTGCCTTATCTAGTGCTCTGACAAGGGCATCTCTGTGTTTCTTAAAGGCCATGAGTAGTTCCTAGATAATGGCTTGTGCCTGAGTCTTTTTAAGATGTTTGAGGATAGTGTCTTCATCTTTGACTAGAGCTTGATCACTTATTACTTCTTTTCCTTTAAATGGATCCTTTTCTTTCTCAAGAGGTTGATATACTCACCCACTGTGAGTTACATCATTGACTACTAGTAAGGGCTTCTTAGTTGCTTGCTCATATACTTTTGTATTATTTTTCTAGTCCTAAAAATGATTTTAGGATCATTATAGTCATACCATATATCTATCCCCATGACTTATAGGTTCTGAAGCTAAATAGTACTTACCACCTCATCTTCATTATTAGGTTCTTCTCCCCATACTAAAGGTACTATGTCTTCTAAGTGTGCATATGTAGTAAGAGGTGTTGTGTACTTGACTTTGTAGTCAAACTTCCCAGATAGTTGGCCAAGTAAATCCCATACTTCCTGGTCACTGCTGAGATTTTCATCAATGTTTGCTTCTTGTGAGTAAAGGCAATCAAACACTTCATTATTCGTAGGGAGAGCTATATCCATAGCTCTTTTTTGCATTATCAAGTGAGGAAGGAATTTCTAAGGCATCAAAATATATTAAAAGGTATAAGGGTATAAGCACCCAATTTTGGGATAGTTGAGTGTGGATGCGACAGAGGACTCTAATGATGAAAATATTATAAATAGATCTTCAACATTTGAAGTTTGAAACCTCAAAAGCCTAAATGCATTTTTCAAAAGAACTTAATTGGTTTCTAGGATTTATCTAAATTTTTTAGGAAATTAAAAGTCCTTATAAAACCAAAATTTTATCACTATAAATAGGAGAAGTCATAGGAAGATACGTAACTTTAGCTAGGGTTTTCTATATAAACCTAGCTTAACTCTCATGGAGAGGGGACTTCTTTTTCTTTTCTTTTTATGCAGCTTTCAAACTCAAAAAATAATAATTATTATTATTATTATTTTGGTGTACTATTTTTTTAAAGAAGCAGTAGACCTTTTGGGAAAAGAAAATCAAGCACTGAAGATCTATTTTAAAAAACAATAGTGATTTATACCACTCTAAAGAGCAAATCAACACTGCATCCTTCCAATTATCTCTTCTTCTACCCTCTTCTATTTATTTTCTTTGATTTCATTTCATTTAATTTTTATTTTTTTAATTACTAATCATTGTATATTTTGTTCTCTATGTTTGTGTTTATGATTTTGGATGGAGTTACATGATCAATTCATCATAGAAAACAAAACCTATGAAGATCCATGGAATGCCATGGATTGAATTTTGTATTTGAATATAGTTTCTAGGTTATTTATTTATTTATTTGTTATTATTTTTTGTTGTTATATTTTTTGTTTTTACTCATTTATTTTTCTTTGGTATTATTTTTTTATTTTTATTTTCAGTAGATCATTATAATAGCCCTAATAGTGGGAACGGTGGAATCCTCTATGTGTGTTATGTATTTTATTTTTATTAATTAATTAGTAAATTAGGTTTATCTAGTAAAGATTTAATATAAATTAATGGTTATTGTAGTAAATTTAAGTTGCACGTAATTTAATTATGGTTAAATATCATTGAATGCATGATTAATGTAGTTTTATTTATTATATATTTTAGTTTATTATCTTCATGTTTTGTATTCTTTCTAATTTATACATTTTAATTAATTGTTTGTACAATTATTTTTTATTTGATTTGTTAATTTTTATTATTTTTATAGTATGTTTTGTCGTGTTTTCCTTAAGCACATGATTTTAGGTTTTTTAGGTTTAACAATTAGATTCACCTTTTCTTTAAAAGGTTCACTAATTTAATTAAGACTAGGTATAATTAATTACAATTGATTTTAGGCCCATAATTAATTAGATTTTAGGTTAGAGGTAACTTAGGCCCATTTAGTTAATTGGATATCAGTCCACTATAGTTTAATTTAATTAATTTAGACTTAGCCCATTAAATTAAACTCTTTTCCATAACTTGTAGATTTAAGATCACCTTAGAATTAAAACACGTAGAACTAGGCCCACTAATTTAAATACTTCATAATTCATAGATTTAGGCCCATTTTTATAATTAAAATAAATAAACTTAGGTTCACTTAATTAAAATTAAGTAGGAATTAGGTCCATTAGATTTTAGACTCATTTGTAAAATAAAACATGTAGATTTAGCCCATTTAATTAAAATTAATGTAGATTATACTAACTTAGGGATTATGAACTTAAATGAATGCATTGTTTACATGTTTTTCTTTTATGACTAGTTTGCATGAGGCTAATTGTTTAAATAAGGGTTTATATGAAATTGCATGTAAATAGAGGATAAGATAGTAATGCCAAAGTAATTCTAGATGAACATAAAACTAAAAAAAGTTAGCATTCAATATCCAGAATCTCTTAGTTGTGGTGCTAACTCTCTTTTAGAGAATTGAGTTACCACCACCTTTGAATTGTCCCAGTTACTACCTTGGGTAGGGACTCCTCATCTCCACGCTATGTCTTTATGATATAATAGTTTGTTCTTTAGAGCCCTGAGCTTAAATAGTGTCGTAGTTGCTAAAATCTTGGATGCGTGCTAAACCCCACTATCTACAAAGAGCATTGCTCATCTTCACTAGAGTCATGGGGTTCAAGAATGAGACTTTAGAGTTTTTCTTCTAAGGGCTTATCTTGGGTTTCTTTGACGTTTTGGATTGATTGTTGAATAAGGTTTACTAGTAGATTGGAGGAAATCATGTTGATGGATGGTAAATGCATGTTTTAATAGTTTGGGAGGATTGATCTTGATGCTGGGTCATTTTCTATATGTATCAATGGTGTGACTAAGCATCTGGTGAAAGTGACAGAATAAGTTTTGGTTAATCTTAGCGGGTAGTGGGTTTGGAAGAGGCCTAGGTTCTTGAGGCTGTAGTAGGTTATTTTATTGGAGTTTGTGGAATAGTTTGGATAGTGGGAGGTTGAAGTTTGAGAACTTTTTTGGTGGTTTGATGGCATTGATAGATGCTAAACTATGGGTGTTGGGTTGGATCATATTTATTTCTATAGCTCAAGTGAAGGTGTTTTTTATGTTTGGTTGGGTGTTGCAGTGGAAGGTGCTTTTGGCTTGTTGAGGTTCCTCATCCTCAATTCGGATCCCATCCTAATGGAGAGCTTTGAATTCAGGATAATGAGCAAATATCATTTATTTTCTAAAGTGTAGTATTGCCCCTTTGACTGTTAGCTCTATTTGTTTATCCTCTAGTGGATGGTTTCTCATTTTGACTACCTTTCACTACCATCTTATGACATAATCAGAGAAAGCTTCACCAGGTTTCTACTTTGTGGTCTCAAGATCTCTTCAAGTGATGTCTAGCTGAGTGTTGTATTCATACTACTTGATAAACTTCTAATTTAGTAGTAACCAATTGCTTTTGATTTCATCTTTAAGGTTAAAGAACCATGCCCTCGATCCTTCTTCTAATGATGTAAAGAAGAATCGAACAATCTGAGATTTTATAAGCTTTGTAGTAGCCATGAACGTAGCATATTACCTTAGATGGACCCTTAAATCTCTTGTTCCATCGAAATTAGCAAAGTTTGGTAGTTTAAAACCATATAGAAGTGGCCCATCCTTGAATAGTGCTAAGTCAATAAATCTTTTGGAGCCACGAGTCCCCTTATCCTTGAAGGCAAAATCCAAATGAGCCATTCTATTATCTAATAATTTAACCTCCCTTATCAATTCAGGCTTGGTCATGTCAATAATTTTTGTAGCTTTTGGTACATTTCTAAGATACTGGCAATAGTCATTATCATCATCAACTTGAACTAGAGTGTAGGGAATTCCCTTTTTCCTTATCTACCCTCAAGGGAACAGATGTAGAATCTTCATTTAATGGTGTAGTATTCCCATCTTAGGTATTTTTGGCTTTGATTTGGGTTTAAAGGATTTCAGCTATGGTACCATTAGCAAGTAATTTTTGGATCCCCTCTCTTAGCCAATCTTTAAATTGCTAACTAAAAGTATCTTCTTGGTCATTCATGTTAGATGTAGGATTCCTATACATTTATTAAGGTTAGCTAAATGAATGATGCATGACGTATGCTTACCAAAGAAAAGGGTTAGCATGTATTCATGGAGTGGATGCAAAATCCTATAATGAAGGATGATTATTCCTACAAGAAATAGTGGTTAGTATGTCCTTATTTACATGCATGCTACATATGCATGATTAAAGCTAGTTAGTTTTTCCTGTATAATGAACAAAGCAATCACAAGCAAGCTCTTACTTTTGACTTGATTTCTCCATGAGGTTATTTAGTCCCTTTCCTATGTAGGTTTTGAACCTTTAGTCATCGGGGGACCATGGTTTCGCTCTTAGAACTAGACTCTTTCAATTTATATTGATCAGAACCAAAGGGTAAATTAAGGAATGATACTAAAATGTGTTTAAGGTAACCATATGATGTCAATGTGAAGGTCAATTGTCGGGCTTCAAATGATGTCTAGAGCTTGTATGCGCTCGTATGCATAGGACTAAGGTTAATCAATGGGAGTCCGAGTTCTTGCCCCCATGTTGATATTTGATATGTTTACCAAGAGTCATAAAAGTATTGTTCGATAGTTTACAGTTTGATTTTGCTGACATAAAGGTCCACAATTTAGTTGGATTTCTAACTCATTCATTTGATCTGATAAGGACAAATGGATGACTTCTCATAAGTTTTTTCATCGAGGGATGTCATTATTTATTAGTTTACATAGAGTATTCAAGTTGAGGTACATGATTATTATCACTCCCCATGTTTCGAGCTTGCATAAAGTAGATGAGAATCATGTGGTCCTGAGCATGAATATTTTATGAAAACTAACATTATGATGTCATTCGATGATAGACACTAGGAGAGTCATGTCATTTTATGAATATCAAATCAGACGAATAGCCTTAGGACAAGGATAGCATGTACAATTTAGTGGAATCCTAATGGATGTTACTACTGGTCTATATATATAAGTTGAGCCTAGGTGAAAGGCTAAAGGTTCTTTTAGCGTGAATGCCCCCATATGACTAGGGTTACGAACTCTGGTCAATGAGTCTAGCATTCTTTTGATAACTTGGTCATCCCCTTTAGGACTTGGGTTATAGACTTTGGTTAGATGAGTTTGGTGAATGCACGAGTAAAGACTAAAGGTGATAATACCTTATGTTTGTCACCCCGTGACTCAGGTGGAATTATGGTATGAATATCATTTAGTATTATTGAGAATTTTAGGGACTAATGGTGCACGTGTGATGTGTAGTGCAAATGCAGTGGTGATGGGCTCTATACGATTGAGCATTGTATAATGAGAAATAGTTATTTTTTAGTTGATCTCTCTTACTTAGAAGTCCCCAATGGAGTCACCATTGTGAATGACCTTTTGGTTTATGGTTTCTGTTTCGAGCAAATTGGTTCCACAAAGGTCTTTTCATTTTGTTTCTAAGGGACATGGCAACTTTACCAAATAGGGACAAATGATTGGACTCAGGAGGAATGAGACGCTTTTGATTTTTTAGAGTCGCCACCTGATTTTTAGAAAATTGGGAAAAGAAAGGGACAACATTGGGTCACTTAGCGAATATCACCCCCAGTAAAGATTTTTTAGTTTAGGGGATTGCATATACATTTTGACTATTTGTCATTATATGATGTTCAATATATAGCTACCACAACACCTTAGTTTCAGTAATGACAGTTTGTATAGCATTCACATGATTCGTTAGATAGTGCAAGACAATAAAGTTGAAGATATTACTATTACATTGCTTTTCTAATAAAATACATATAAAAGGAAAAAAAGATTACTAAAAAAGTAAATTTGGTTTAGATATAATGAATTTATAAGGTAAATATGACCATTCACACAACTTGCTCAATCACATGAAGAATGGGATAAGTGACAGACACTCGATCACTTGAAAGAGTAAGAAAAATATAGGTAGTCATGTATGTTCATAGTGATTATTTATGCTATGATGATAATATAGGTGATGCATGATGTCATCACTGGACCAAAAACATGATGACTCTATTTTGAGATATAAAGTTTTCACATTATTGATATTTATGATGTGGTTTCATGTTTTGGAACTAGAGGATGTAGAATGATGATATGAAATGAGCATAATAGCGCATACATAATTCATATAGCATGCAAAATTACCAGTCTTATCACACAAGCACAATAATATTCCTAAATGCAAGCAATAATTAGATAATATGTAATGTGATAAAATAAATGTTCTAAATGATTGTGTGGTCCTCAAACTTGACTAAGCTAATGTGGGTTTTGAAGCTTTAGCTTTAAGGGATTATTAAGCTTTCCTCGTCAAGAGGTTCATTAATTGAATATTTATCCATTGGCATAATCTTAAATAAATTTAGTATCAAGAGTTTATAATATGAACTGTAAATTTATTTAGTACATATGCCATAAAATTGGTTATAGTCAATTAATTAATATTTGGGTAATATTAATTAGACTATCACCTCTATTTATTTTCCTTGATTAATATGTGATACTAATAGTGGGAGGCAGTGAGTCTCATACTACTTGATATAAGATATCAGAATAGACATGTGGATACTATTGAGATGGGTGGATCAAATGTGACATTAGATTTATGATTGCGTGAATATTCACTTACAATCAACAATCATAATCTAGGTCATAATGGTGCATATAGTCCTTTGACCTGAGGTGACACAGTCATCCACATTTAAGTGGTTAGGGTTTATTACTAATATACTTATGTTAATCATACATGGGTATATGGTGTATGGTGGCTCTGGTCGGTTAAGTGTAGGGATAAGTGTTCAACTAATATGGGATTCATTACATATGCTATTTAAGTTCATTCTTGATTAATAAGTTCCTGGCTAGGACAAATATAACACAAACTAAAAGGGTTTTAGTGTTGGTTATATCTTATTAAGAATAGAACATGAGATGAGGTCATATGATTTAACTATTAGAGTTTGACTAAACCATAACACTAGGCTATATCGAGATCTTCTTATGAAGGGATTTTAGTGCATAGTAATTATGACCAAAAGGGTTTGTATGAATTAATACATGCATTCATTTCTAATTTGGTAGTTGTGATATCGATGCTAAGGGTCACTTACAACTAATGAGAACTAAATGTGTATAATTAGGATTTTCACATTTAGATTTGAAAAGAGTTTCAAATAATGTTAAGTGTTGATATTTTCATTGTCAATTAAACATGAACCTAGTAAGTCACACCTAAAATAGTTTCACTAAATCACTATCAATATTAATTTAATTATTTATTAGAGTGTTTAATCAAATAATTAAGATTAATGGAATTGGATTTATGCTTTAAGCAATTATTCTAGCATATAATGAAATCCAATTCAAATAAAGGGTTTAATTATTAATTTATACTTAATTAATATGAAGATATTAAATTAATAATATATGTTATTTCTAATTGGACTTGGATTAATAGCCCAAGTTGTGTAGGCCTAGGCCCAAAAGGATTTTGGACCTAAGATAAATCTAAGATGTTGAGAAAGCCCATGGACCTAATCCAAGACCATTTGTTATATAGATTGGGCTTGGGCCAAGTGTTGGCCCAATTATAAAGCCCAAATCCATGTGAACATGACTTGGTCAAAACTTGTCATGTTAGGCATGCCTTATCCTTTATATGTATATTGTTGACTATGGGCATGATAAGTATTAAGCTTGGCTTATTCGTCTTGTCATCTTAATCACACATTATCACTTAAGTGTAAAATTTTGACCATGGAAATTTTATCATGTTAGGCACACATTATTCCTTATGTGTATAAATTTGACAAAGGAAAATATAAGAATTAGGTTACATGATTATATGTAGAGAATGAATGTAAACAAATACATTGGATGTATTCAATCTCTAGATACCTTTTTGATATACTTATCTCTTATGCAAGTTGTATACTTATCATGATGAGTTGTATACATGTGATGTAAGAGATTATATCATTAGGTTTGCTTTCTAATATATATATATATATATATATATATATATATATATATATATATATATATATATATATATATATATATATATATATCTTAAGGAAGTGTTTCTTAAGTGAGTTTAGAGACTTTGTGTAGAGACACACAAAATGAGAGAAACATATACATAAAATTTACCCCTAAGTGTTCATACAAGAAGATCAACTTAGTGCAAGTTTTGTGAGGGTTATTAGAGAGGATACTTGCAACTGATACAATCTAAGGAAGAAGGTGATTTGGTGGAGCTTTGGTGTTTCAAGTTGGATGACTAACACTTTGGAGGCTAAGCATTTAATTCAAAAGTTGAATCATAGAATCCAAAGCTTGTAGAATACTTGTAGTCTACATCAAACTTAGGAGATTATAAGTATTCTTAAACTTATATTTGATAGGTTGTTGTTTTACATATTGATTTGTAATTTACCTATGTGTAAAATGCAAAATGGATCTATGGGAATGGAATCTTCATGTGATGAAGGGTTATATAAGTGAAATTTTTGAAATTTCGGCCTATCTAAGGCATGTGCTCACCACACTAGATCATTGCATAACCATTTTATTTCAGCAATCACAAATCAAATGTCATTATTTGATCCACCCATAACATGAGTATTCACATTTCTATTATGATATCTTATATCTAGTAACATGAGACTCACTACCTCCCACTATTAGTATCACATACTAATCAAAGAAAATAGATAGATGTGATAGTCAAATTAATATTACACAAAGATTAATTTATCAACAATGAACAATTTATAACATATGTACTAAATAAATTTGTAGCTCATATTATCAACTATTGATAGTAAATTTATTTAACATGATGCTAATGGATAAATATTCAATTAAATAAACATTTTAGATAATCGAATATTATTTTATTGCCATTTGGGATAATTTACATTGTCAAAATATGTGATTGGCCTCTAGGGCATGCCACCTATACTAACATTTTCTTCATTTTTTCCTTAGCATTTTTTTTTTGCTCAACATTTTTTTCTCTCCAGACCTTTTGTTTTTCAAATGAATGATTTTGAACTAAACATCAATTATTGGAAAAACAAGCAATAAATATCTTCAACTGATGTAACAACAAGCAATAAACCAAAATTTCCCCTTTTATGTTCTTAAAGAATAAGGATTTTATTTTATTTTTTTACTTTGATTTGTTTCTTAAAATGTGTAACAATTTTTTAAAAATATTATCTGATAAATATTAATCATTAATATGTAACATGTTTACAATTCTCATGGTGTATTTGCAACATCAACAAAAAAAAAAAGCAATAAAAAGTAACAACACTAAAAAATAAAAAAGCAAAAAGAGGCAACAATAAAAAAAAATAACTGAAAAAACAACAAATAACAATTGAAAAACAACTTTTCTTATTAAAAAAATACTAAAAATTAAAAAACAAAAACAAAAAGCAACAATCAAAATGCAACAAAAAAAATCGAAAAACAGAAAAAAAAAACAATAATAGAAAGAAGTTCGAGTTGGATCCGGGAGTGTTAGCACTCATCTTGCATTTTTCATCATTTTTGCATATTTTTCTCCATTTATGTAAAAAAATGGGTTTTAATGTAAAGTTAGTATTATTATTATTATTTTTGCATCTTTTAATTTATTTTATTACTGCTGTACTTTATTTATTTTTATTACTATTTCTGTGTTTTTCCTTATTTTTATTGTATTTGTGTTATTTATGGTAAATATGGCCTTTTTATCATAAAGTTTCCATTTTATGGTAAAAATGTCTCCTTTAACACTTCAATATTTTTATTTATGTATTTTTATTTTATTTATATAATTTTTTCTGCACTATATTTATTTTGTTCGCTTTTTGCAATTTTTATTGCATTTATATCATTTATGGCAAAAGTTAGCATTTCTATCATAAAGTTTATGTTTTTATGGTGAAAATGCCTCCTTTACCATTTTTATTTATTTTTGCCATCTTTATTTACTTATATCATTTCTGTAATTTTTATTATTTTCCTTGCATTTTTCTCATTTTTATTGCATTTTTTCCATTTGTGGCAAAGTTGGCCTTTTTATCATAAAGTCTATGTTTTTATGGAAAACATGCTAATGTTATCACATTTTCTTATTTATTTCTGTCATTTTTATTTATTTTTATTATTTCTGTAATTTTTATTACTTTCCTTATATTTTTTATTTTTATTGCATTTATGCCATTTATGGTAAAATTGTTATTTCTATCGTAAAGTTTTATGTTTTTATGATAAAAATGTTAATTTTATCATTCCCATTTATTTATTTCTGTCATTTTTATTTATTTATATTATTGCTGCAATTTTTTTTATCATTTTTCTATATTTTTTCCTTATCTTTATTGTATTTATGCCTTTTGCGATGAATTTGGTGTTTTTATCATAAAGTTCATATTTTTATGGTAAAAATATCATATTTATCATTTTAATATTCTTATTCCTGTCATTTTAATTTATTTACATATTTATTATTGTATTTTTATTATTCTTATCGCATTTTGTAATTTTCATTGTCTTTATACCTTTTAGGGGTAAAGTTATCTTTTTATTATAAAGTAAATATTTTTATGGTGGAAATGACATCCCTACCACTTTGTTTACTTTCAATTCTGTATTTCATTATTTTCATCATATTAATTATTTTTTTATTTTTTATTGTTTGCTTTGATAAATTTATTACTTTTATCATAAAGTTCTCATTTATATAGTGAAAATACTGTTTTTATCACCTTTTTTTATTATTTCACCTGCATTATTATTATTTTTATTAAATATTTATTATCCTTGTCATTTTATTATTTTCTTTGACAAATTTATTATTCTCATCATAAAAGTAATATTTTTTTGGTGGGAATAATATGTTTTATCACTTTTATTATTTTATTTGCATCTTTTTCACTTTTATTCCCATCCTTTTGACTTTTATTCCTTATATTTGCATCATAGAAATCTTTTTTTTTTTTTTAATAATAAAAATAATGACTTCACATTAAAGTACCCAAATTCTAAAACCTTGCATCATGCATACATCAACATCCTTGTTAGCTTATATGTTTAATTATTCCTTCATTTATTATTTCCAACTATGAATGAATGGAATACATTAAATTGTTCTATATGTGATGTGTGCTTGCATGTGTATGAAAACTAACCTTTGTTTTGCATGATTTTTAGAATAGGTTTTTCCTTTTCTATTTTTATGTAATTAATAGAATAGGCATTCTCCAAGGAGATATAATCCTTAATACCAACTCCCCTTTTTATCTCTATTTGGATGTATTTATTAGAATAGGCTATCTTCTTATGTTGTAATTCTTAATCCTTTTCCTCTTTTTTATTTTGTTTATTTTGATTTTCTCTCACATGCTTGTGTGCTATATGCTTACTTACTTACATGATTACTTTCTTGGTAGATGCTTGCTTATTTATTATGTTGTGAATATTTGTCAATCCAACTATCCCACACTTTATTTCCAATTTAAGCTGACTAATGATCAAGTGTGGTAACAATGCATCATGAAGCCAAAACTAGGGTGAAGTAATGAATAAATGAGCAACATACATGAAAGGAAACAAAATAAGTAACTCCTACCCTTTGAACTCGAAATCTCTGGTTATGGAAGTGAGTTTTCACTTCTTCCAAATTCAAGTCGGGTGGTGACTCCAAATCTATGCGGTCTAATCAAGCAGACCTTCCAATGAACAATAACAAACACAAATTCAGTAGATGGTCACTATTTAGCATATGTACCTCAATTCTATAAATGCATCGATCCTATCATGATCAATCCAATATAATGATCATAATACTTTCTAGTTCTATTTTAAAATATTTTAACTACATTATTAAAGTTGTTGATACCTCATATTCATAATTTTACTCTAATAAGGAATATAATCCTCTATCAATGAGGAGGGATACTCAATTCAAGGAAAACTAGGAAGACATCTCTAAATCCTTATAGAGGAAGGAAATCTATTATGGAGGTTATTCTACAGAGGAAGTCTATTCTCTCCTAAATAAGGCAATCTTACAAGACTAAGGAATCATATTCCTCTCAGGTTTATGTATATTATCTCCTATATTTACATCTCATTCCATCTCATATCATTCATTCTATTATTCCATCATTTTACACCAAGTTATCATTCTACATCAAGCCATGGCTGTCATTCTTATCATCTCATCACACAAGCAATCATCCAACATCATTCTATTATACTCTACTCACTCTACTATTATTTTTCCTCATGAATATTTACTTAAGTTTTAGAGTGTTTATGGGGGAAACCCCACCCATTCACCTATCTCTTCTCATCGATGTAGGTTCCACAAGTAAATATTCAATTTGGAGTTATCAAGTGGCGCCATCTGCAGGAACCTAACTTGTCTTGTTTACTAAAGATAATTAAAAGCTAGGCAACTGAATTGAGTTTCGAGTTATCTTACTTGTTAGAACCAAGAGCTTTTTGACAATTATCTATTTGATAAATAAGAAAATTAGGCCGATGCATAACCATGGTAAGCTTCGTCACGAGCCTAGTTTGAGTGGTTAATCACTTCAATCATGGAAAGAGTATGAGATCATGTTATACTTTATGACCTTAACTCTAAAGGTATGTAAGCATGAAAAGATGTACTCATTGGATACAATAGACATAACTATTAATAAAAAAAATCAAAGCATTCATAGCCTTATCTGGGGAGTCAATTTACGATTACTAGCCCATGATACTGTCCAAGATTTCATCATGTTTTTTTACGGTGGCATGGCAAATTGGTTTCTCTTACTTCAAGGGATGATAACACCTATTTATTCTAGGAGTAGCTTCCAAGCTAAGTTTAAGCTTTTACTAGAAATTTTTGAACAAGAGTTCACGAAGTCTAAGTTTGAAACAACACCTAATGTCAGTATCACCAAGACTCATTCGAGTTTAATTTGCTCGGGAGCTAAGCACAAAGTCCTTTCTTTCAAGCATTGCCATTGAAGTAGCACATAAATTCAATCATTGCCATTAATTTTAATATCAAAATCATCACCATTGAGCTTCATTATCATGGTGTATACGGATCAACATAAACACATACGAACATAACACAACCAATATATAGTTCTAAGCAAAAGATTTTCATGTCAAAAATTAGAAACTAAAACTCTTATTGAAGTGCCCATTAAAATAGAAATTGAAGTTCAAATTTGGCTAATTGTAAAAAGCAACTATCGAAGATGAAGCTTCTTCATGTGCATGGAGAATATTATTATAAATTTGACATTTTCAAGTTACACTATTTATTGCAAGTTTGGTCTTTGGGGGACCCCAGATGAACTGCGCATAGAAATAGTACTAGTAAGCCTCACAATTAATTTACAGCTATTCCTATTCATCTAAACTAATTGACAAAATGATTGATTCTCAGATTAAAGCTAAGATTTAACATCTAGGCATCGAAGCCTTGGATATCTGAGCAACCGTAGAGCATCTAACATCCACTTCATAAGCATAAACTAAACTCCAAGCATTGAGCTTTAGAGAACCAAAATATAAGGACAGTTAGACTTATAAGTTTAGTTCTCATGTCTGATTTATTTGGAAAAAGCACCAAGCTTTTCAGCAAGATTCTAAGTCCTAGGCATCTAATTCTAGTTTAGATTAAATCAACCTACTCTCTTGTGAAAAAAATAATGAAACCATTTTGTTATCTCCTAATATATGACATCAGCCCAAAAATGGCTCTCAGTTAAACTTTGAGGAATTGGCATCCACGGAGCATTTAGTAACGAGCATCCATTAAGCATTAGGTGCTGAGTATCCACTGAAAGCTAAGTAATGAGCATCAAGAACACCTAACATCATGCTTTTTAGTAAGAGCTTGAGTAAGACTCCAGTCACAGTAACACTCATTCTAGCTATAACCAATCCAATCACCACCCATTATAAGAGAAATTATAAGATGAAGTTATTCGATTAAGATTGTTCTGACATCCCCTACAAAGAAAATTTCTTCTTCGAGCTGAATGAGTTTTCAAAATAGAAAAAAAAGGGCAACATAAAAATAGAGGAAACAAAAATTTTAGACTCTATACTTTTTTAGGCTATTCTTTTATCAAGTACCGAGTATTCACTAGGTACCAAGGACCAAGCATCTAGCATCGAAACCTATAATAAATCAAATGTCTAGTTTTGATTATCAAAGCACTGAACTTATAAGCTAATATAAACTGCATAGACGCCAAGAGCCTACAACAAATAGATATAGTAAATAACTTCAAAATTATGTACTAATGAAAGGAAATTATCTTGCAGGTAAGAAGAACAAATAACAAAGCATCTTCATTGCTTGGACACCAGCACCAAAGCATGTCAACTAGTGCTTAAACTAAGGTTGTAGAATCAATAACACTCAAACATCTACAACATTTGAGCATTCAAATAATTCTTAGAAGTCTTAGCAAAATTCAAAAAATGCTCAAACTTCTTTCCTTATAAAACTGTAATGATAAGGTAGCAATGCAATATAGAAATCATGTTGAGCAATGAAGGTACTTGGACTAACATGCCACAAATAAATTACCAGACTATAGGCTCCAAGTCATAATCTTTAGCTCTCTTCATATTACTTGGCATCAATTGCACAAATGTTAACAAACATAAATATTCATTAAACTCAAAGGTAGGACAATAGTACAATAAAAGATAAGTTTTCTTTCCTAAATCATTTTTTTAATGATTTATTTTCACATCTATTTTCACATCTTATTCTCATAGAATAACTGTAGCTTATCACACAAGCATGCTTACACATCTATAATTAGATGTTCATCAAATACTTGATTATTATCTGTGTGAAACACACGCTAATCACATTGATATATTTTTATGGATGCATCAAGAATGAATGCACAACACTAATGCATTCAATGAATTCTTAGGTCATTTCATAACACCAAGCATCAAAACTCTAATGACTAAAGCTAGTCCCCAGGTCATTTTATAATACTAAGGGAAGACTCAGATCATTTTTATAATGTTGAGCATCAAAACTCTAGTGACTAAAGCTAGTCCTCAAGTCCTTTTAATAAAATTGATGCTCAACACTCAAGTCATTTTATAACACCGAGCATCAAGAATCCAATGACTAAGCCTGGCCACCTATACCAAGTATCACCTCGATTGGAGCATCATCTCCAAACTTCTCAAATTTAGTAAAACATATCATCAAATGATAAATTATCTCATTAGCATAATGAATTGCTCAAAATAACACTTCATCAAAATCTCAAACATAAATATATGAACAACCTTTCAAGGGTGAATCTTGATACCCCATATTCATAATATTACTCTAATAAGGAATATAATCCTCTATCAATAAAGAGAGATACTCAATTGAAGGAAAACCAAAAAGAAATCTCTAAATCCTTAAAGAGGAAGGATATATATTATGGAGGTTATTTTATAAAGGAATTTTATTCTCTCCTAAACAAGGTAATCCTACATGACTAAAGAATCTTATTCCTCTCAGGTTTATGCATATTCACCCCTATATATACATCTCATTCCATCTCATATCATTCATTCTATTATTCCATCATTCTACACTAAGTCATCATTCTACATTAAGCTATGGCTATCATTCTCATAATCTCATCATACAAGCAATCATCCAACATCATTCTATTCTACTCTACCCACTCTACTATTATTTTTCCTTATGAATATTGATTTAACATTTGGAGTGTTTATGGGGGAAACTTCACCCATTGACCTATCTCTTTTCATCGATGTAGGTTCAATAAGTAAAGATTCAATTTAGAGTTATCAACTGTATTTCCATACTTCTCATTTATAAAATTTTATAGTAAACTTAATGTAAATGACAATAATTTAATTAACCATAAAATTATGAGGTTCATGGTAATTTAAGAAAGATTATTTTAGCATGATTCAAGAGGTAACTACACAAACAAGTTCTTAAGGAAATAACACATGAACTAAAGAATTTTGAGGCTGTTTAGGATATAACTTGTCATAGTAATTATACAAGTTGTATATGTGATTCACTAGTGAACAAAGAAGATGCATAGAATACATCTCATGTATTATGTCCACATTCATTCTCTATACTTATCAATGCAACCTAATCCTTATCTTTTGCCTTAGTAAAAAATTTACACCTTAAAGACAATGTGTGCCTAATATGCCAAATTTACTATGGTAAACAATTTACACAATAGAGATAATGTGTGCCTAACATGACAAATTTAATATCCTTTTATATGGACTTGGGCTTGGTAATTGGGCCAACACTTGGCCCAAGCCCAAATCCATTAGACAAATTGGCTTAGATTAGGTTCATGACCTTCCTCAACATCTTATATTAATCTTTGGTCCAAAACTCTTTTGTGCCTAGGCGCAAACTACGTGGGCTATTAATCCAAGTTTAAATAGAAAAAACATATATTATTAATTTAATACCTTAATTAATTTCTCATATTAATTAAGTATAAATTAATAATTAAACCTTTACTTGAATTGGATTTCATGATATGTTAGAATCATTGCTTAAAGCATAAATCCAATTCCATTATTTTTAATTATTCGATTAAAAACTTTAACCGATAATTAGATTAATATTGATGATGATTTGGTGAAATTCTTTTAGGTGTGAATTATTATGTTCATGTCTAATTGGTAATGGGAAGATAATATCAACACTTGATATTATTTAAAACTCCTTTCAATTCTAAATGTGCAAATCCCAGTTATATGTATTTAGTTCTCATAAGTTATAAGTGACCCCTAGCATCAATATCATAACTACCCAATTAGAAATGAATGCATGTATTGATTTATATAAACCTTTTAGTCATAATTATTGTGCACTAAAATCTCTTCATTAAAAGATCCCAATATAACATAGAGTCATGGTTTAGTCAAAATTTAATAGCTATATCCTATAACTAAATCTCAAGTTATAATTCTTGATAAAACATAATAAATACTAGAAACACTTTTCTAGCATTGAAACTCTTTCAAGCTATGTCATGTTTGTCTTGGCCAGGAACTTATTCATAAAGAACAAACTTAGATAGCATAAGACTTAAAGATTGTCTTAACAACTATCTAGTGTTTCAAACCTGGATTAGATTAAATCCTGTTAGTCATACTAATAGTATAGACAATATTAGGCCTAGTACACAATATAGCATACATCATGCTTCCTATAGCTGAAGCATAAGGAACTTTGGCCATTTACTCTATCCCCCTAGGTGTTTTAGGTGACACATCCTTGGATAAATGGATAGCATGCCTAACTAATAACAATCATCTCTTGGAATCAAGCACTTTAAACCTCTTCATTCTCTTCAATCTATCTCTATAAACTCAAATTCCAAAAACATAGGTTGCCTCCCCTAAGTCCTTTATTGAGAAGGTTTTATATAGCCATACATTCATAGAGGTCATCATTCCAACATCATTTATAACTAGTAAAATGCCATCCACATACAAGACTAGGAATGTGAGTTGGCTCCCACTAACCTTCTTGTAAACTTATGGCTCATAATTATTCTTAATGAAACCATAAGAAAAAATGGCCTCATCAAAACAATGATTCTAACTCCTTGAAGCCTGCTTTAGACCATAAATAGATCTATTAAGCTTGTACACTTTTAAGTAATCCTTGGATTCAAAACCCTTAGGTTGCTCCATATAAATCTCTTCCTCAATATAACCATTGAAAAAGGTAGTTTTGACATCCATTTTCCAAATCTCATAATCATGGTGTGTAGATATAGCAAGAAGTATTCAAATGGATTTAAGCATGGCTATAGGCAAGAAGGTTTCATTATAGTCAACCCTTTACCTTTAGTAAAACCCTTTGTCTACAAGCCTTGTCTTATAGGTATAAACCTTTCAATCTGCACTAGTTTTTTTCTTGAAGACCCATTTACAACCTATAGGTACAATACCTTTAGATGGATTAATAATTATCCAGATTTGGTTTGTATACATGGAATCCATTTTGGCTTTAATTGCTTCAAGTTGTTTTAAAGAATCTTTATTTGATAATGCTTCTTCATATGTTGTAGGACCATCATCATAATTGCTTTCTTCATGAATATGCAATTATTGCATAACATATAGAAAATTGTATCTCTCTAGTGGATGAGATTCCCTACTAGACCTTCTAGGAGTTTGTGTGATGACATTCTCAATTGGAATAGGCTCTTCGGGTTTATCAATATCCATTTGGTCAATTTGTTAGGCTTCTTTAAATGAGTCCTTACCTAACATTATCTTCTTACCTTTGCCACATTCCTTATAAAAACTCTTTCTCAAGGAAAATAGCATCCCTGCGTATAACAACAACTTGCTCAATAGAAGATAAAAGTAGTACCCTAAACTAACTTTAGGATACCTAATAAACCTACCTTTAATCGATTTTACATCCAACTTATCTAATTTTAGCCTTTTGATAAAAGTTAGATATCCCTAAATCTTAACATGTTTAAGAGTTGGTGCTCTACCATGTCATATCTCTTATGGTGTAGTAGAAACATATTTAGGTGGTTCACAATTAAGGATGTAGGAGGTCATAGTGCATAACCCTAACGTGAAACAAGAAGATTAGTGTAGCTCATCATTAAATATACCATATCCAATAAAGTAAAATTTTATCTTTTACACACACCATTTAATTGAGGTGTTCTAGGTAGTGTGAGTTGTGACACAATGTCATGTTCCTTAAGGAACTAAATGAACTCAATACTTAAGTATTTAACTTCTTGATTAGGTCTTAGAGTTTTAATACTTTTCCTAGTATTGTTCTCTATTTGGGCTTTGAATTCCTTGAACTTTTTAAAGAATGCACTTTTATGTTTCATAAGAAATAAGTGCACATACCTTGATAAAATCATCTATAAAGGTTATAAAGTAGTAGAAACCACCTCTAGCCATTTAAAAAAATGGTCCACATATATCCCTAGATATGATCTCCAACACATCCTTAGCTTTTGCCATTTGTCCAACAAATGGTGATCTAGTCATCTTACCTTGAAGACAAGCCTCACAAGTCAAATTGGATGCGGATTCAAGATTGCTCAAGATTCCTATCCTTTATAGCTTATTGATTTTATCCTCTGCAATGTGACATAATCTCAAGTGCCATAGGTATTTGGATTTAGAGGTATTTTCAATTAGCATTGCATTTTCATTAGTTATATTAATTTGAAGCTTATTGTTATTGGATATATTATTAATAAAATATAAACCATGTATTAAATAACATATGCTTACCATTTCACTTCCAAAGTAAATGATACAAAAATCTCTTTTAAAATGGAATTCATAACCCTTTCTAAGCTTTGAAGTCACTTTATTAGGCCTCAAACTTCTCTCATTTTCTAGATCCTACAAGGATGAACAAATGTGGGAACTAGCACCGGTATCTAATACCCATGCATTTGATGAGCTCTTAGAATAGTTAGAAGCAAATAGATTAGAGAAAATCTCACCTTCTCTTTGCTTGCCCTTTTCCTTTGTCTTAAGAGACTCAAGGAACTTAGGACAATTCCTCTTCTAATGTCCTTCACCTTGGCAAGGGAAATACTTTCCTTTACATTGTTCTTCCCTCACAATTGCCTTGCCCTTATTCTTAGCTATGGCACTGGTTGGCTTGATAACACTTTTCTTGCCTTTATTTTTCTTATTGACTTTCTTCTTAGTCCTACTAGAAGAAGCAATAAGTGCAACCTACTTTCCCTTACTCCTTAGATAGCCTTTTGGGTCATCATGGGCATGTTCAAAATTTTTGCAAGAGTACACTCTATTTTATTCATATAGAAGTTAGCAATGGTTTGTTTAAAAGATTTAGGAAGGGATCAAAGGATCAAATCCACTTGGAAGTGGAAGTCTATAGTAAAGTCTAGACTCTCTAGCTCCTCCATAGCTCTAATCATGGAGTTTACATGGACTCACACATCCTCACCTTCCTTTATCTTAGCATGAAAAAGCTGCTTTTATATCTCATATTTAGTAGTCCTACTAAGTTGAATAAATAACTCTTATAGATGAAGTGGGATTTCCTTTGCCCTAGCATACGTCTCATGCTACTGATGGATTTCATAACTGATAAAAGCCCACATGATGCAATGTGCTTGCAAATCATCATCCTTCCATTTTTATAAAGTATCACGCTCCTTTTAGGAAGCATTTTTAAGAAGGGAGCTAGGTGGGCATTATTCTAATACATATAGTATTTTTTTGAGAGCTAAAACAACTTTTAAGTTCTTTAGCCAATCTATAAAATTAGGGTCCGTGAACCTATATTGGTTGAGTATGATTGAAAGTGGGTTTAATGATCTCATATTATCAAGTTTCTACAAAGGTAATAAAATTAATTAGTTATATAACATTGTTATTATTACCATTATATTTGGTCTTTAAATGTAATGGCCTCCCACTAACTTAGCAAATCCTACACTTCCAATATAGGAAATGGAAATCCCTTGTTGGATGGATTTTTAATGGGTAATGGAGTTCTTAATAGGTCACTAATATCCCTTATGTACACATTGCCATTCTTGGAATATTAGTTCTCATTAGGTGGATAACTATTGTCCATCACATCTCATGTGATGTTCCATCAATCTAGCTCCTAATGTTATAGGCCTCAGGTACGCATTTCCATTCTTAGCCTTTGCCATTAGTTAGGTCAATGCCATTAGATTAATGAAATGTATGGATTTGAACACTACAAACCTCAAGTACTCCTATTTGCCATTCTTGGCCTATGGTGTATCTATACACCCACAATATCTCATGCTTAATAATAACACTACATGAATCTCTTAGGCCTTATGTACACCCCTATCTATCCATAGTCGATGCACACAATCCCAAAACCATGCAAGTTATTGTTCCAATGGAGAGCCTAGACCTAAATTTAGTTTGGAAAATTTTTAGGTCTTTAATTAAGGTCTCACTTTGCACACTAGCCAATTATATATATATATATATATATGCATATTGCATTTTATAATATATATATCACATATATACATAAAACATGCAAAATGGATCCATAAATATGGAGTGATCATGGCCTTTCCTAAGCCTATTCTAACTCTCACAATAAATTACAAAGTGGCTTAGCTCAAGAAAAAACTTTAAAGCATGAAACTTCTTATCACCATCTCTATAAGTCTCTAACTTGAACACATCAAGCTCCATGTCACAACTCTTATGATTTACATTCAATCCTTCGCATACCAAGGTAAATATTACATCCTAATTCTATGTAATTAACATTTAATTAAATACCAAATAATAAAATTGATTATTATTACAAACCTTAGGATGTAGTCTAAGTCCATGATCATTCTAAGCATGTATGACATGCAAAATCAATTAAACATGCAACTCTTGCATGTTAGGACTAATTTGTAAAGCATACAAGCATAAAAGAATGATATTTATAAGTTTTAGAAGTGCTCCTCATGATCATGAGGAGCGTTCGTGAGAGGCTGTTTCCCAAAAATGATAATAAGTCATTTACAAGCTGCTTATGACCTTGAGGCAGCTCCTCACGATCGTGAGCACCCTTAAACTGATTTTTAGCCCTTTTTTGTACATCTTAAACCACAAAAAGGTGATATTAACATCAAGTATAATCACAACACTTGCAATTATCAATCAATTTAGCATGTGTAAAGTGAAAAAGGGGGCTCTTATACCACTTGAAAGGAATTGGTTGTGTAGCTTATAAGTGTGGTGAGTAGAAGCCTAAATAGGGTGAAATTTCAAAAATTTCATTTATATAACCCTTCACGACTTGAAGAATTCTATTCCCAAGGATCCATTTTGCATTTTACAAATAGCTAAATAATAAAGCAACATATATATACACATCAACCTAAGAAACTCTAAGTTTAAGAAAACTTACAAAATTTTAGTTTTATGTAGACCGTAATAGTTATCTATAAGCTTTGGGTGCTTTAGTTCAACACTTGAATCAAATGCTTTAGCCTCCTAAATGTAATTCCTCTAGCTTAAAACACCAAACCTACACTTATCAAGACAATATAATCCTTATCTTTTGCCTTAGTAAAAATGTACACATTAATGATAATGTGTGTCTAATATGCCAAATTTACCATGGTCAACAATTTTACACATTAGAGATAATGTGTGCCTAACATGACAAATTTGACCATATCCTTTTATAAGGACTTGGGCTTGGTAATTGGGCCAACACTTGCCTAAGCCCAATCCATTAGACAAATGGGCCTAGATTAGGTTCATGGGATTTCTCAATGTCTTAGATTAATCTTTAGTCCAAAACTCAATCATTACTTAAAGCATAAATCCAACTCCATTATTTTTAATTATTCAATTAAACACTTTAATCAATAATTAGATTAATATTAATGATGATTTGGCGAAACTCTTTTAGGTGTGACTTATTAGGTTTATATCTAATTAGTAATGAAAAGATAATATTAACAGTTGATATTATTTGAAACTCCTTTTAAATCTAAATGTGAAAATCCTAATTATACACATTTGGTTCTCTTAAGTTATGAGTGACCCTTAGCATTGATATCATAACTACCAAATTAGAAATGAATGCATGTATTGATTCACATAAACCCTTTGATAATAATTACAGTGCACTAAAATCCCTTCATTAAAAGATCCTAATATGGCCTAGAGTCATGGTTTAGTCAAACTCTAATAGCCATATCATATGACCTCATCTTAAGTTATAATTCTTGATAAAACATAATAAATTTTGTAATCACTTTTCTAGCACTAAAACTCTTTCAATCTAAGCCATGTTTGTCCTGGCTAGGAACTTATTCATCAAGAAAAAACTTAGATAGCATAGGATCTTATCCTTATTCACTCTAGGCAATGAATCCCATCATGGTCGAACACTCATCCTTACATTTAATTGACTAAAGCCATCACATGCCATATGCCCATATGTGATTAAAATAAGCATGTAAGTGGTAACAAACCCTAATCACTCAAATGTGGATGACTATGTCACCTTAAGTCAAAGGACTATATGCACCATTATGACCTAGATTGTGATTGTTGATTATAAGTGAATATCCATGCAATTGTTAGAATATATGGTATGCCTTAAAAGCCAATCACATATTTGACATTGTAAATGATCCTAAATGGTAATAAAATAATATTTTACTAATTAAATTATTTATTTAATTGAAAATTTATCCATTGGTATAATCTTAAATAAATTTATTATCAATAGTTGATAATCTGAGCTGCAATTTTATTTAGTACATATGTCATAAAATTGTTCATAGTTGATTAATTAATATTTGGGTAATATTAATTAGACTATCTATAGACGGCGGGGTTTAGCACGTGTCCAAGATCTTAGCAACCATGACACTATTTGAACACAGGGCTCTAGAGAATACCCTAACCACTGTCACAAAGACATGGCATGGAGATGGGGAGTCACCACCCAGGGTAATAACTGGGACAAATTAAAAAGGTGGTACTCGATTCCCTAAAAGAAAGCTAGCACCATAAACAAGAGATTCTGGATACGGAATACCAACTTCTTTGATGCAACCAAGCTAAGTAAGCCCATCAAACCAAGTGATCCATTGCATTATGAGGGACCAATGACAAGATCAAGGACAAAGAAGTCCAAACAAGCATTGAATTTTCTTATCTTTCACATTATAACCAAGTTGGTGGATTTGACTACAAGTACAAGCTTGGAGCCACATGATGAAGAATTAAAGCTAATTAGCTTAATTTCCTATTATGAAATTAATTAGTTTGAATTGGACGAATTTGGAAGTTTTTTTCTATTTTGGAGTCAATAAGGAAGATTCTAGAAGATTCTAGAAGATATCAGAAGATTCAAGGATATTCCAAGTCAAAGTCAACAAGTCAACAAGTCAAAGTCCAAGTCAAATAGTCAATAAGTCAAAGTTAAGGATCAATGGTCAACATGTGACATGGCATGCTTCTATTTTTAGTTGTCATGAGTTGTCATGAATTGTAATGAGTTGTCAATTTTGACTTTTCAAAGATGAGTTATCATGAGTTGTCCTATTTTGAAGGAAATCTCCTTAATTAAGGATTTTCCTATATAGATATCTTTAGGAATAAGGAATAAAACCTTTTCCTTCAAGGATTAGGTTGTTTACATGCCTATATAAGGGCTAACCCTATGACATATGAATTCAATCATTGAAATATTAAAAGTGAGGTTTTTCCTTAAACTTTGTTCTTTTGAAACTTTGCAAGTTTACTTGAATTGTTTCACTTCTACCTTTCATTACAATTGCTAGGTTAGATTAAACTTAGAATTGTGTGATTGTTCATCTTATAATAGTTAAGTATCTTGCTTCACTTTAATAAGCAAAGGGTTTAGCTCCATCTTCACAACCTCATCTTGATGATCTTGGGCAACGATTTCAAAGTTGGATGTGCGTTCTATCTCGGTTATAGGTATATCAGTTTGGTATCAGAGCCAAACTTCAAGGTTTGGTTATTTATCATTTAATTTTCATTCATAATTTCTTCTTCTTCTCAATTCTTATCAATTTTAAAAAAATAAAAAAGAAAAACCAATCATTCTTTTTTATGCAAAAGGGTTAAAAATCTATCAAAAGACCCTTAATTAAGTTAGTTTGTTCAATTTCCATATCTATTGAGAAAAAAAAATTTGTTACTTTGTTTTAATTCAGAATTGTGTTTTGGTTGTGTTTGTGGGTTTATAACTCAAATTTGACTTCTTTTGTTAATTTTCATTGTGTACGATTTCTTGGCTTCTAAAAATTGGGTTTTTTTCTTGATTTTAAGCTAAGTTTTGTTCACTTGCTTTATTCTTGTTTATTTGATTCGTGAATAGTCACTTTGAATTTTAAGTTTAATTTGATTTTTATGATTGTGCTGTTGAGTTGATTGAGAAATTTTTGCATAATTTGCATTAGTTTTATTAGAACTGAGATTTGGGGAATTTGAGTGGTAAAAGGTGAGTGGTGAGCTCATAAAAGGGTAAGAGCCTTATTGAGTGAAACATGAGTGTGAGTACCATTTAAATTGAGTGAAACACGTAAGTAAGTGTTTGGTGAGATCTTTTTTATTACTACTAATAATTTCTTGTAGGAAAAATTAAAGCAATGACTCAAGAAGGTGAAGAAGGAATGCCTAATCAAAAGATGTACATGAAATCCATGACCCAATTGTTTGACAAGTGAGACTATATTTGGTAAACCAAATTGGAGACTTGGTAGACCGAATAGACAAGATAGAGTCAAGTCATCATGGAGATGCTAGTACAATCAATACTAGAACTGGTGAGAGACATGAACAAGAGGATTATGAACAAACATCCAATTCAGGCAGAAATGGGCATGCAAGAGTTGATAACAACTTCGGAAGCATTAAGATGAAAATTCCAAGCTTTCAAGGAAAAATTTATGCCAAAGCCTATTTGGAATGGGAGAAAAAGGTGGAGTTCATCTTTGAGTGACATCAATATTTTAAAGAAAAGAAGGTGAAGCTAGCTGCCATAGAGTTTACCGATTATGCACTTGTTTGGTAGGATCAATTGGTGACTAATAGAAGAAGGAACCATGATTGACCTATTGAGACATGGGAGGAGATGAAGGAATCATGCGCAAGAGGTTTGTTCCTACACACTATTATAGAGAATTGTATAATAAACTTCAAAACCTTGTGCAAGGATCTACAAGTGTAGAGGAGAACCATTAAGAAATGGAGATAGCTATGATTAGAGCACATATTAATGAAGACCGTGAGGTGACAATGGCGAGGTTTTTACATGGGTTGAATAGAAACATAGCCGACTTAGTGGAATTACATCACTATGTTGACATGGATGATATATTGCACATGGCGATCAAGATTAAGAAGCAATTGAAGTTTAAGAATTCCAAAGGCAATTCAACTTCTTCTAGTGCTTCATGGAAGTCAAAGTGGAAGAATGGAGATAAGAGCTTCACTAAGGCAAAATTTGACAACAACAAAGGAGGAAACGGAGGGGGCAATGCCAAGACCAAAGACAAAGGTGAAACTTAAACTAAACGATCTCGTGATGTTCAATGTTTTAAATGTTTAGGTTAAAGGCATATCTCTTCTAACTGCCCAAATAAGCGCACCATGATGATGAGGGGTAGCGAATTCTTTAGTGAAAGTGATAATGATGAGTGCAATTTGAAGATGCCTGAGCTTGAGGATGTAAGTGATGATGAGGCTGTACAAAGTCCATCACATGGTGAATTGCTTGTTAAAAGGCAAATCATGAATGTGCAAACCAAGATGGAGGATGAGGCACAACGTGTGAACATCTTTCACACTAGATGCAAGGTGCAAGATAAGGTACGTTGTATGATCATTGATGGCGGTAGTTGCACAAATGTAGCTAGCACCATGTTAGTTGATAAATTGCATTTATATACCATGAAGCACCCTAGGCCTTACAAATTGAAATGGCTGAATGATTATGGGGAGCTAAAAGTGACTAAGCAAGTGAAGATAGCATTTTCCATAGACAAATATAAAGATGAAGTATTATGTGATGTAGTGCCTATGCAAGCTTGTCATATTCTTTTAGGGCGTCCTTGGCAATATGATAGGAGGGCTAATCATAATGGGTTTTCTAATAGATATTCTTTTGTAATGAATGATGTACCCATTACCCATAAACCTTTAACCCCTAAAGAAGTGAATGAGGACCAAAAATTCCTAAAGCAAAGATTTAAAGAGTTTGAAAAAGAAAAAGCAATAAAAAGAGAGAGAAAGAGTTTGCATAAAAAAGAAAAGGCAAACAAGAAAAAGGAGAGTTATGAGAAAAGCAATGAGAGGAGTGAGCAAAGAGTGGAAAAGGAGAGCTTGAGGGGATGCATAATGAGAAAAAAAAGAGTGATGTGCATGCAAAAGGAGAGTTGAGTGTGAATAAGGTAAAAAAAGAGAGAAAAGCAAGTTTTTATGCAAAAGAAAAAGATGTGAGGAAAGCTTTACTTTTAAGGTAGCCTATGCTTGTACTTGTTTACAAGGAATCTTATTTGAGCTCTAACGATCTTGACCCTTCTTTACCTTGTTCTTTTATAAGATTATTTCAAGAATTTCAAGATGTGTTTCCCGATGATATTCCTAGTGGTTTGCCACCAATAAGAGGAATAGAGCATCAAATGGACTTTGTACCTAGTTCTACAATTCCAAATACACCTACGTATAGATGCAATCCTGAGGAAACCAAAGAGTTACAAAGGCAAGTTGAGGATCTTATGAACAAAAGTTACATTAGAGAAAGCATGAGCCCGTGTGTCGTTCCAGTTTTACTTATGCCTAAGAAGGATGGCACTTGGAGAATGTGTGTTGATTGTCGTGCAATTAACAAAATAACGATAAAGTATCGTTATCCTATTCCTAGGTTAGATTATATGCTTGATGAGTTGCATGGGGCTGTTATATTTTCCAAGATTGATTTGAAAAGTGGTTATCATCAAATTCACATGAAAGAGGGTGATGAGTGGAAAACTGCATTTAAAACAAAATATGGTTTATATGAGTGGTTAGTCAAGCCTTTTGGTTTAACTAATGCACCTAGCACTTTTATAAGATTAATGAACTATGTTTTGCATGCTTTCATTGGAAAATTTATGGTTGTTTATTTTGATGATATACTTATATATAGTAAATCTTTGGAAGAGCATATTGAACATATGCATTTGGTTTTGGAAGTGCTGCGTAAGGAATGTTTGTATGCTAACCTCAAAAAGTGTAGTTTTTGTACAAATAAGCTTATTTTCTTAGGCTTTGTTATTAGTGCAAAAGGAATAGAGGTAGATGAAGAGAAGGTCAAGGCAATTAAAGACTGGCCTATGCCTAGAGGAGTTAGTGATGTATGAAGTTTTCATGGTCTTGCAAGCTTTTATAGGCCATTTGTGATGGATTTTAGTACCATTGCAGCGCCATTGACCGAAGTCATCAAGAAAAATGTTGGCTTCAAGTGGGGAGAAGCACAAGAACAAGCATTTGACATGCTTAAGGATAAGTTGACATCTGCTCCTTTACTTACTCTACCTAATTTTTCTAAAACATTTAAAATTGAATGTGATGCTTCAGGTTTTGGAATTGGGGCTGTTCTAATGCAAGATGGACAACCAATTGCTTATTTTAGTGAAAAGTTAAATGGTGCAAGCTTGAAGTACCCCACTTATGACAAAGAGATGTATGCCTTAGTTCACGCTCTAGAGACATGGCAGCATTATTTATTGCCTAAAGAGTTCGTGATACATACTGATCATGAATCCTTGAAGCACTTGAAGGGACAAAATAAGCTTAACAAATGACATGCTAGGTGTAGTGAATTCATTGAGTCGTTTCCTTATGTCATTAAATACAAGCAAGGTAAAGAGAATGTTGTGGTTGATGCACTTTCAAGAAGGTGTACTTTACTTGCTTTTTTAGATGCCAAATTACTAGGATTTGAATATATAAAAGAGTTGTATGAGAATGATAGTGATTTTGGTAGTGTTTATCATGCATGTGAAAATATTGCTTTTGAAAAGTTCTATAGGCATGATGGTTACTTGTTTAAAGAGAAACGATTATGTGTTCCTAACTATTCTATGCATGAATTACTTATTTGTGAAGTACATGAGGGTGGTTTAATGGGACATTTTGGTATAGCCAAGACTTTAGATGTTTTACATGATCACTTTTATTGGCCTAACATGAAAAAAGATGTTGTTAATATTTGTCATAAGTGCATTGTGTGTAAACAAGCTAAGTCTAAGTTAAAACCACATGGTTTGTATATGCCTCTACCCATGCCTAGTTCACCTTGGATTGATATTTCCATGGATTTTGTGCTTGGTTTACCTAGGACTAGGCAAGGACATGATTCAATATATGTTATTGTAGATAGGTTTTCTAAAATGGCTCACTTTATAGCATGTAGAAAAACTAATGATGCACAATATGTTGCGGATTTGTTATTTAAAGACATTGTTCGTTTGCATGGCATGCCTAGAACAATTTGTTAGTGATATGCACTAGGTCAATCATTTGATTATGCATTGACTTTCTTATTTTATTAATAAAGAGGTATTTCATTATCATTTGATTTTATGATAATTATATGAATGGTTAATTCTTATTAAGGCCATCAAGTATGTGACTTGATAGTAAAACCCTTAGATTAAAATAAGAGTTCTATTCTAATTATCCCTAGCCATTTATTCATTATATAAATATTAAAGTATTAAGGCTAGTATGATGTTGACTGATGGTTATGTTTTACTAATCATGAATATGAGATATTAAGTCAACTCATAGGTACATGATGAGAGATCATGTACTGGATTGACCCACTATGAGAATACTACATAGATTATTGTCATAAGTATTTCTCATCATAGTAATTTTATTTCGGTCCTTTGACCTTGAAATCATTATGGATTTCTACATAGCTATTTTATGTTTTGACACATTCTAACATTGTCTTTAACCGGATGATTAAATAGGATGTTGTTGCATATGAAATTAGTTATGTGAGGAATATGAGTGATTTAGAAGGGATTTATTCCTCATTAATATGACAAAGATATCTATGGGCCCCTTGATAAGATAGACTGAAGGAAAATGCATGGCCATGCTGAAATGAATTGATAAAGAGTTATCATTTTCAGTCTACTTGGAATCAAGTCATAATATTGAACTATATAAGGATGACATTCTATGCCTTATGTTCAATTAAGATATCATGTGATAAAGGGATGATAAAATTCATTGTAATTAGGTTATGTCAAATTATTGAATTCACATGACTTGGGTAGTCATAATGTCTTGCTAGAGGCCACTTATGACTTGTAGGCCTAAATAAAGATTTAGGCCCACTACTAATGTTATGTGAACCTACAGGGTCACACACTTAAAACAAGCTTAAAACGAATATGGGTTTAATAAGCCCAAAATAAACTCTGTGGAAATAAATAATTAAAGTGTTTTATTTATTTATTTCTTTGTTTATTTATTTAAGATAAATGTTATTTTAAATAAATAAATAAGATATTATTTCTGATTTGTTTTTAAACAAAATCATAATATAATAAATGGAAATTACCAAAAGGTCATTGGTAGGTGAAACTCTAATTTGTAGTCTATAAATATGTTATATTCTCTAGGGTTTCACACACTTGTTTTTCCTGCCTCCAAATTCGTTTTCTTTCTTTTTAGAAAACAAAGAAAGAGTTTTCTTTTGTTCTTGATTTGTGAGACAATCAAGGAGGTTGCTAGCACACACACTCCAATTCATTTTATGAAGGGCTATTCGTGTGGATACCTATAGAGGACGTATCCTTTTGGAGACGTCTTGATTCGAACAACCAAAGCAAAAGGCTCGAGGTAAGGTGTCACCGGTGTGAACCTCCTCTCATCCTTCCAGAAAATCTTGCCTCTTCTACATTTTGGTGAGATTTTTGAAATCCTAGATTTAATCAAGTAGTCGAATTACATGGATCCAGGTTTGGGAACATGATAAATTTTTAATTTTCCGCTGCGTTTGTATCACGAAACCCAACATAATTATGAGTGATAGAGATGCTAAATTTTTAAGCTACTTTTGGAAGACTTTGTGGGGTAAATTGGGCACTAAACTTTTATTTTCTATAACCTGTCATCCACAAACTGATGGGCAAACTGAGGTAGTTAATAGAACTGTATCTCAATTACTAAGAACCATTGTTAGGCATAATTTGAAATCATGGGAAGATTGCTTGCCACATATTGAATTTTCATATAATCATAGTGTGCATTCTTCTACCAATTTTTTCCTTTTGAGATTGTTTATGGTTTTATTCCATTGAGTCCTTTAGATTTGATTGCTTTACCTTTAAGTGAACAAGTAAATTTATATGGGAAGAAGAAGGCAGAATTTATGAAGTCCTTAAATGAAAAGGTGCGCGCAAAACTTGAAAGAAAGAATGTGCAATATGCTAAACATACAAACAAGGGGCACATAAAACTTGTATTTGAACCAAGTGCTTGGGTTTGGGTACATTTGTGTAAAGAAAGATTTCCCACTCAAAGGAAATCTAAGTTGATGCCCCATGGTAATGGACCATTCCAAGTGTTAGAGCGCATCAATGAAAATGCTTACAAGATTGACTTACCCGATGAGTATGGTGTAAGTGCTACATTTAATGTTACTGATTTATCTCTTTTTGACCTTGATGTAGGTGCTGATTCGAGGATGAATCATCTTGAGGAAGGGGGGAATGATGCAACCAAGCTAAGCAAGCCCATCAAACCAAGTGATCCATTGCATTATGAGGGACCAATGACAATATCAAGGATAAAGAAGTCCAAACAAGCATTGAATTTGCTTGTCTTTCACATTACAAGCAAGTTGGTGGATTTGACTACAAGTACAAGCTTGGAGCCGCATGATGAAGAATTAAAGGTAATTAGCTTAATTTCCTATTCTGAAATTAATTAGCTTGAATTGGACAAATTTGGAAGTTTTTTTCTATTTTGGAGTCAATAAGGAAGATTCAAAAAGATTCTAGAAGATATGAGAAGATTCAAGGATATTCCAAGTCAAAGTCAAGGATCAATGGTCAACATGTGACATGGCATGCTTCTATTCTTAGTTTTCATGAGTTGTCATTTTGCTTAGTTGTCATGACTTGTAATGAGTTGTAAATTTTGACTTTTCAAAGATGAGTTGTCATGAGTTGTCCTATTTTGAAGGAAATCTCCTTAATTAAGGATTTTCCTATATAGATATCTTTGAGAATAAGGAATAGAACCTTTTCCTTTAAGGATTAGGTTGTTTACATGCCTATATAAGGGTTAACCCTATGACATACGAATTCAAGCATTGAAATATTAAAAGTGAGGTTTTTCCTTAAACTTTGTTCTTTTGAAACTTTGTAAGTTTACTTGAATTGTTTCATTTCTACCTTTCATTACAATTGCTAGGTTAGATTAAACTTAGAATTGTGTGATTGTTCATCTTATAATAGCTAAGTATCTTACTTCACATTAATAAGTAAGGGGTTTAGCTCCATCTTCACAACCTCATCTTGACAATCTTAGGCAACGATTTCAAAGTTGGATGCGCATTCTATCTCGGTTATATGTATGGTTCATATCATTCTTTCATTCTTGTGTTCATTTAGAATTACTTTATGAATAATTATCTTATTCTCTATTTACATGCAATTTCATATAAACCCTAAAAATAATAAACTCGAAGGCAAACTAGTCATGAAATATACAAGTAAATAATGCATTCAATAAATCACTTAATCCCTAAGTTAGTCTAATCTACATGGATTTTAAATAAATGAGTTAAATCTACATGCTTTAATTTATACATGAACCTAAAGACCTAATTTCTTTTTATTTTAATTAAATGAACCTAAGTCTACTAATTTTAATTATAAATATGAGCTTAAATCTACAAATTATGGAATATTTAAATTAATAGGTCTAATTCTACATATTTTAATTCTAAGGTGATCTTAAATCTATAAATTATGAAAAAAGCTTTAAATTAAGTGGGCTAAGTCTAAATTAATTAAATTAAATTAGGTGAGCCTATGTCTAATTAACTAAATAGGCCTAAGGATATTTCTAACCTAAAATCTAATTAATTATGGACCTAAAAATATATTTTAATTAATTAAACCTAATTAATTATTAAGTGAGATGGGCTAAAAGAATTACCTAAACTTAAAAATAAATTAAAGCCTAAAATGGGCTTAAGGCCTAAAACATATAAAAATAATAAATAAACCCAAAAACAAATAAAAATACAATAAATGATTAAACAAAAGATCAAACAACTAATTAAATTAATCCTTACTAAAATCCTATTTTATTATTAAACAACCTAAATTAATCTACTTCCTCCATTGATTTTAAGTAATTACCTAATTAAAAACCTAATTTTACTAAACAATTTAATCAAAATAAACATGCAACCATATGCATAATTTCATTACTCCCACTATCGGGGCTACTACATTAATTCATAAAATAGTTAATAAAATAAAAAATAAAAGCAATAAATAAAATAAAATAAACCTTAGAAACTAAGTCTCTACGAGGCTTTATCCATGGTTTTCCATGGACTTCTCATGAATTCATCCCTCCCACATGATCATCATGCGTTTTCCTCCACAATCACCATAAAAAAATTATAATTAATGAATAAGTTATGATAATAACTTCAAAGAATAAAAAAATTAATAATATCAAAATAATAATAATAAAAAAAGAATAGGAAGAAGACGATGATGATTATGAGTGATTTATGGTACTCCTCAAATTCGTGATTCACTGTTCTTGATAAATCTTCGAATCTTCTTCTTTGAAAATTCTCCAAGGATTTTGAATTAATTGATAAATCAAAAGGAATCTTTATAGAAAAACCCTCACCAAAAGAAAAGAATTAAGAATGCTTTTAAGGGTCGACAATAAAAGAAAATTATTTTCTTAAATGCACAAAAAACCAAAAGCTTCAAAATATGTTTCTGCCTCCCCTTTTTTTCTTCTTTTCCTCCTCCCTTCCTTCCTAGCTCCCGTCCTCTTTTTATAGTGGAAAAAAAACTAAAAAACCTAGCTCAATCCTAACGTGATTCTAATTCCTAAAAATATAAGAATAATACTTAAAATTATATTTAGGAATTTTAGACCAATTAGGATTGAGTTAAAAACCAATTAGGAATTTTAGACCAATTATGATTGAGTTAAAAAATAAAAAACAGAGACGGAAGAATTCAATTCCGACTAGTATTGTTTAATTTCAATCAAAATTACACAATTCCAATTAGAATTGGTGTAATTCCAACCATAATTATATAATTCCAATTAGAATTACATAATTCCAACTGGAATTACGTAATTCCAACCGAAATTACATAATTCTTATCGGAATTATGGAATTTCGATAGGTTTTTTTTTTAACATTCAATTACAAAAAAGACCACTGGAAGAATTTAAGTTTTCAAATTAGGTCTTAAAAAACCTTTGCAATTTAGTCCTTGAAAACACTAAATCCTTCCCTCAAAAGATGCATTTAAACCCTTAGAATTTTAAAGCTTAAGTATCAAAGACCTATTCATGATGTTTTCATCGTTAAAGTCCTTTGTCACATTCATAACACATCGTCCCAAAATTGGGTGTCTACACTATCACCTTTGCCTATTTTCCTTGATTAATATGTAATACTAATAGTGGGAGGTAGTATTTCTCATATACTTGATATGAGATATCATAATAGACATGTGGATACTCATGAAATGGGTGGATCGAACGTGACATTAGATTTGTGATTGCGTGGATATTCACTTATAGTAAACAATCACAATCAAGGTCATAATGGTACATGTAGTCCTTTGACCTGTGGTGACATAATCATCCATATTTAATTGGCTAGGCTTTATTAACACTTACATACTTGTGTTAATCATACATGGGTATATGGCATGTGGTGCCTCTAGTTGGTTAAATGTAGGGATGAGTGTTCAGCGAAGATGGGATTCATTGCCTGGAGTGAATTGGGATAAGATCCTATGCTATCTAAGTTCATTCTTAATCAATAAGTTCCTAGCCAGGACAAATGTGACATGAACTAAAAGAGTTTTGGTGTTGGTTGCATCTTATCAAGAATAGAACTTGAGATGAGGTCATATGATATAACTATTAGAGTTCGACTAAACCATGACAGTAGGCTATATTAGGATATTCTAATGAAGGGATTTTAGTGCATGGTAATTATGACCAAAAGGGTTTGTGAGAATCAATATATGTATTCATTTCTAATTTGGTAGTTGTGATATCGATGCTAAAGGTCACTCACAACTTTTGAGAACTATATGTGCTTAATTGGGATTTTCATATTTAGATTTGAAAAGAGTTTCAAATAATGTCAAGTGTCAATATTATCTTTTCATTGCTAATTAGACATTAACCTAGTAAGCCACACCTAAAAGTGTTTCACTAAATCACCATCAATATTAATCTAATTATTGATAAAAGTGTTTAATCAAATAATTAAGATTAATAGAATTGGATTTATTCTTTAATTAATGATTTTAGCATATCATGAAATCCAATTCAAATAAAGGGTTTAATTATTAATTTATACTTAATTAATATGAAGGTATTAAATTAATAATATATGTTGTCTCTAATTGGACTTAGATTAATAGCCCAAGTTGTTTTGGCCTAGACCTAAAATGGTTTTGGACCTAAGATAAATCAAAGATGTTGAGAAAGCCTATGGACCTAATCCAAGCCCATTTGTTATATATATTGGGCTTGGGCCAAGTGTTGTCCCAATTACCAAGCCAAATCCATGTGAACATGACTTGGTCAAAATTTTTCATGTTAGGCATGTCTTATCCTTAAGTGTATGGGCATGATAAGTTTTAAGTTTGGCTTATTAGGCTTGTCATGTTAATCACACATTATCACTTAAGTGTAAAATTTTGACCATAGAAATTTTATCATGTTAGGCACACATTATCCCTTATGTGTATGAATTTGACTAAGGCAAAAATAAGAATTAGGTTACATGATTATGTGTAGAGAATGAATATAGACAAATACATTAGATGTATTCAAACTCTACATGCCTTTTTGATATACTAATCTCTTATACAAGTTTCATACTTATCATGATGAGTTGTATACATGTGATATAAGAGATTATGTCATTAAGGTTTGCTTTCTACACACACACACACACACACACATATTAAGGTAGTGTTTCTTAAGTGAGTTTAGAGAATTTGTGTAGAGACACACAAAATGAGAGAAATATATACACAAAATAAACCCTAAGTGTTCTTGCAAGAAGATTAACTTAGTACAAGTTTTGTTAGGGTAATTAGAGAGGCTACTTAAAGCTAATCTAATCTAAGAAAGAAGGTGATTTAGTAGAGCTTTGGTGTTTCAAGCTAGAGGCCTAACACTTAGGGGGCTAAGCATTTGATTCAAGAGTTGAACCGAAGAATCCAAAGCTTATAGAATACTTACAGTCTACATTAAACTTAGGAGATTATAAGTATTCTTAAACTTAAATATGCTAGGTTGTTGTTTTAGATATTGATTTATAATTTAGCTATATGTAAAATGCAAAATGGATCTATAAGAATGGAAATATCCATGTGATGAAGGGTTATATAAGTGAAATTTTTAAAATTTCACCCTATCCAAAGCATATGCTCACCACACAAGATCATTACATAACTGTTTTCTTTCAGTGGTATCAAAGTAACTTTTTTCACTTCAAACATGCTAAATTGATTGACAATTACAAGTTTTATGATTATGATTATTTTTAGTTACAAGTGTTGTGGCTAAAAGTGTGTAAAAATTAGTGAAAATGGGTTTTAGGGTGATCCTTATCGAGACCAATACCATCTTGGTCGGGAGGAGCCCAAAAGGACTTAATATGTGCAATTGTAGTTTTATAAAGAACAGATCCCAAGTGTATGTCCTAACTAGGACATCACTCGGGACCTCATGTCCCAATCGGGACATAAGTTTATCCCGATCAACACCAGATGTGTATGAAAGACTACTTCTGCATAGAACTAATCCTGTGCTATGTCCTGATCGAGACATAGCCCAGTGGTATAGCACAAATATGCATACTTCTTTAGGAGTATTTTAGTAATTATACTATTTATTTTTCTTGTGATTTTTTGTTTTTATGTTCTTATTATATGATTTCTATCTTCCAAATGCATTTTAGGTTTGTTTGTATGTTTTGATGTGTTTTTAGGTCTAATGATCATTGGAAAAGGCTTGGATTTGGTTAAAACAAGTTAGAAGGAAAAAAGACTTACTCTTGAAGGATTAAAGACTATCACGAGTCATTACACATGGGACGACTCATTATAGAAAGCTTCTGTAATGAGTCGGCACCCAAGAACAACTCGGCATAGGGACAAAAGGCCTAGAAGATTCTAGATTGAGCAGTGTTCATATTTTAGTCATAACTTTCTCTAAAGAAATACAAATGAGGTGATTCAAGTTGCATTGGAAAGATGACTCGAAGATCTAGAAATTTTATGAAGGAAATTTCTAGAGATAGAGTAATTAAGATGGATAATAATGCATAGGGTTGTAACCTTTCATGTCAAAGGGTACATTTCTATTTTGTAACCTCTTGTAACCACTTCTAAGGCCTATATATATAGGTCATTAGTGCCTTGTACATAGATATACAATCAAGATAGAACAAATATAGAATAGATATAGAATCAAGATAGAACATATATAGAATTGAGATAGAATCAAGATAGAATTCATATAGAATTCAAGATAGAATTCATGAGAGTTAATTCTTCTTTTCTATTATCTTGTCTATTATTCAAAAAAGAAGGAAACAGATCATTTATGCAAGAGAGATCATTTTTGGCTAGAAGACAAATTAAAAGGGTTGTATAAACTCAATCTCTTCTCTTCTATATTATTTTTTATTGTCTCTTGATTTAATTAACCATGTATAGTGGCTAAGTATTTGAAATAATCGCAATGTTGATTGAATAAGGATTACATACTCATACTTGCTTGTTTGATTTGAATTCAATTAGTACATAATTGTGTTATGTATGATTGATCACCATATGTAACTTGTAAATCGATTTATTTACAATGAGAGTTGGAATAATTCGGTGGAACTTTAATTGGATTCACTTAAGTAATGAATTCACTTGGAGACAAGGAATTCATCTTAAGGGATATTTAGTAGTTTTACTTGTGTTTCCTTGTCTATCTCTATAATGAATCGAGAGGACTTGCAGACTCTAGACGGGAATATCTTAATCTGACAATGAGAGTTACTTTTTAGGATTTGTTTGGTATAATGTCATTTATGGTTTCTTCCTATCTCTACAATGAACCGAGAGGACTTGTAGACTCTATGAGGGAACACTTTTAATTGACAATGAGAGTTGCTTTTAGGAACTTTACTTTAATTTGGAAACGAGAGTTGCTTTTAAAGATTATACGCACTAATTTCCAGTCATTAAATTAAGAATAATTAATTTACATATCCTTATTGATTATCATTATAATTCTTCCATGTGTTTTGATAAGAACTTATAGTAATTGTAGTTTTAGTATTAGAGTAGTTGTTTTGATTATAATTTATTTGCTTGATTATTATTGTGATTTTATTTGCCCATCCATCTTAGTACCCATTCAATTAATACAATATTTATGCCAAATTCCCTGTGGATCAACACCCTACTTGCTCTATACTATGTCCTAGAGACTAGGGTATTATAATTTGACCCTCGATCAATTTTTTGGCGCCATTGCCGGGGAACTTGATCTATAATATTTATTAATTTAGGGTAGAGAAAGGTTGTTTTTGGCCTTGTTTTAATTTTTATTTATTTTTGTATTTTTTTGTTTATTTCTATTTTAATTTCTATTTTAAATTTTATTTTTATTAATTGTTTAATTGTGAATCTATATGCTTACTAGGAGTATTAGTGATAGTAACATGCTTTTTTATCCTGAAATTGATCTAACCATACATGCTTTATGCAGGGAACAAAGGTGAAGGATAGAGAATTAATTAAACTTCAATAGAATGGCTCAACCGGAGAGAAGGACATTAGGTGATTTTGCCATGCCCAATATTTTGGGTAGTTTTGGTGAAATTGTGGCTCCGACTATTGCCAACAACAATTTTGAGATCAAGCCAAGTATTATCCAGATGGTGCAAAATAATCAATTTGGAGGCAAAGAAGGAGAGGATCCTTATGCTCACATTTTGGCTTTCCTCAACGTGTGTGCAACCTTCAAGATAAATGGAGTGATGGATGATGCAATAAGGCTGAGATTATTTTCATTTTCGATCAAGGACAAGGCACAATTATGGCTTGCAAGTTTGCCTAATGAATCAATTACCACATGGGACCAATTGAAGCAAGCATTTCTGCACAAATATTTTCCACCATATAAGATAGCCAAGTTTTGGAATGAAATCACTACTTTCAAGTAAAATGGAAGTAAGACAATTTATTCAGCTTGGGAAAGGTTTAAGGAACTACAAAGGCAATGTCCACATCATGGTTTTCCGGAATGGATGATCCCTCAAATCTTTTACAACTGGTTAACATATGAGAATAGAAACATCATCAATGTGGCTTATGGTGGGAAATGGATGGACAAAACAACTAGAGAGGCCGTTATATTGCTTGAGAAACTTGCATCTCAAGGGTACATGGGTGAAGAAACTACTATGGCAAAGGTAAGAGGAATCTTAGAACTTGATGAAATCAACATGCTTAGTGCAAAAGTGGATGCCCTCACCAAAATGGTAAGTAAATCTCAAGCTAATTCATTAGAATGTACTAACCTTTTTTGTGAGACTTGTGGAGGACCTCATTCATATTCTCAATGTAATATGAGTGCTAATGAAGACCTGAATTATATTCAAGGAGGTTTCAACCAAAGAGTAGGACTTAACTCAAACACATATAACCCTCAATGGAGGAATCATCCTGGATTCTCATAGTCAAACCCATCTTCCCAATTGAACCCCCAAATTAACCCAAACACCAAACCTCAAAACCCACCTGGATTCCCTACAAAACAACAACCCTTTAATCATCCCCAATCTAAACCTAACCTAAAGAACCTTATTGAGCAATTTGTCAACCAACAAATTGCCATCAATAAGCAAAATGAGGAGTAATTTAAACAAATATCTTCTAAGCTTGAGCAAATTGCTACTCATAACTGAATCCTTGAAACATAAATTGCCCAACAAGCTTCTTCCTCTAATGCTAAACCCTTAGGAAGGCTTCCAAGCCAATCGAAGTATGCATAAAAAGAGACTTGCCAGGCCATTGCTTTGAGGAGTGGTAAAGAAGTTGAAGGAAGTGCTAGTAAAAAAACAATAATGGTTGATGATAAAGAGGTAGGGATCAAAGAAGGGGAGGTCAGTGGTATAAAGAAAGATGAGAGTAAGTTGCAAAGTAAGAAAGAAAATGCTACATCACCAAAGGTGGATATTAGAATTCTTCCTTTCCCTCAAAGGTACATAAGGCATAATTTGGATGAGCAATTTGGAAAATTTCTTGACTATCTAAAGGAGATTCTATCACTATACCATTTATGGAGGCAATAAGGGATATGCCTGCATGGGGTAAGTTTTTGAAAAATATTGTTAACCATAAAAGTAAGATTAAAGACGATGGTTTGGTATCTCTTATTGAAGAATCTAAAGCTATGTACTCCAAATCTCCACCGAAGCTCAAGGATCCTGGTTCATTTATGGTTTCTTGTACAATTGGAGGTACACATTTTGATAAAGCCTTGTGTGATATTGGTGCTAGTGTTAGCCTTATGCCTTATTCAATTTATAAAAAGCTTAACTTAGATGAGCTTAAGCCTACTAACATGTCTCTTTCCTTAGCAGATAAATCTGTTACATATCCACTTGAAATATTAGAGAATGTGCCAACAAAAGTAGGTAAGTGTGTGATACCAGTAGATTTTGTTGTGTTGGAGATGGAAGAGGATCTTGAAATTCCAATTTTTTTTGGAAGACTATTTTTATGGATAGCAGGAGCAATTTTAGATATGAAGAATAGGAAAATTACATTGGAAGTAGATAATGAATCTATGGAATTTGATGTGTTAAATATGGTGAAGTCAACACCTATAGAAGTGGCAAGCAGAGTTGATCATATTGACACTCATGATGTTATTGATGGGTGTATAGAAGAGGTGTTTCATGAGTGTATAAAAAGCGATTCTATAGAGCTAAATAAGGTTCATGAGCCTAATGAGCAAGTTTCGGAGATAAGTCCATATCAACCTTTTCAAAGGACATCAAGATTTGAATCTTTGAAGAGAGAAGATGATCTAAAGGCTACTGCATCACTTGAAAAAGTAGAGTTAGAGCTCAAGCCTTTACCATCAAATCTCAGATATGCCTTTCTTAACTCTAATCTTCAATATCCTTTTATTGTTAATTCATCTTTGCCTAATGATTATGTTGATGCTTTGTGTGATAAGTTGAGTAGTCATAAAAATGCTATTGGTTATTCTATTAATGATTTGAAAGGAATTAGTCCTAAAATATGTATGCATAGAATTTTATTAGAAGAAAATGCCAAACCTTCCATTAAAGGCCAAAGGTGATTGAATCCCACTCTTAAAGAAGTGGTAAGAAAAAGGTGATTAAGTTGCTTGACAATGGAATCATTTATTCTATTAGTGATAGTAATTGGGAAAGCCCCATTCAAGTTGTTCCAAAGAAGGGAGGCTTAATTGTCGTTAGGAATGAGTCTAATGATTTGATACTTACTTGAACTGTCACTGGATGGCATATATGCATTGATTATCGTAAATTGAATAAAGCAACTAGGAAGGATCATTTCCCATTGCCTTTTATTGACCAAGTTCTAGAGAGGCTAGCTAATTTCTTTTATTTTTGTTACGTAGATGGAGTTAGTGGATTTTATCAAATCCCTATTCACCTTAAAGACCGACCTAAGACTGCTTTTACATGTCCTTATGGTACTTTTGCTTTTAGGTGCATGCCTTTTGGTTTATGTAATGCACCTACAACTTTTCAACGATGCATGTAGTCAATATTTAGTGATTTGCTTGATGATTATGTAGAAGTTTTTATGGATGACTTTAGTGTCTATGGTACTAACTTTTCACATTGTTTAGACAATCTCTCTAAAGTTCTTGATAGGTGTATCAAGCATGGTTGGTCTTGAATTGGGAGAAATGTCATTTCATGGCATAAGAAGGAATCATTCTTGGTCACTCAATTTCAGAGAAAGGCATTGAAGTTGATAAAGAAAAGATAGAAGTAATCGATAAATTATCACCTCCCAAATGTGTTAAGGACATAAGAAGCTTCCTTGGACATGCAGGGTTTTACAGGAGATTTATCAAGGATTTTTCAAAGGTCGCAAAGCCATTGTGTAAGTTACTTGCTAAGGATGTAGTCTTTGAATTCAACTATGCGTGTCTTGATGCATTTAACACCTTGAAAAGCGCTCTTGTATTTGCACCTATTTTACAACCACCTAATTGATAAGAGCCATTTCAAATAATGTGTGATGCTAGCAATTTTTCTATGGGAGCTGTGTTGGGTCAAAGGAAGGAAGGCAAGCCTTATGTGATATATTATGCAAGTAAACTACTTGATGAAGCTCAAAGCAACTACACCACTATAGAAAAGGAGCTACTAGCTATTTTTTATGCATTTGAAAAGTTTAGATCATATCTTATGGGGAAAAAAGTGATTGTTTATTATGATCATGTTGCTCTTAAATATCTTTTAAGCAAGAAGGATGCAAAACCTAGAATTTTAAGATGGATTTTGATGTTGCAAGAATTTGACTAGGAACTTTGAGATAAAAAAGGGAGTGAAAATCTAGTAGTGGACCATTTATCAAGGCTAGACCAAGATGGATTAAGAGAACTTGATGATGGTGTCCCAATCATTGAGTCATTTCATGGTGAACATCTTCTGAATATTACATCGAAAGAACTTCCATGGTTCGCCGACACCACCAATTATCTGGTAAGAAGAGTTCTACCTTATGGTATGGATTATAAACAAAAGAAAATTTTTTTGCATGATAGCAGATTTTACTATTAGGAGGAGCCCTTACTATAAAAATGGTGTGCGGATGGATTAATTAGAAGGTGCATACCTCAAGATGAAGTTCAAGAAGTTTTAAAGCATTATCATTCCTTAGAAGTTGGAGGATACTTTGGAGCATCAAAGGCAGCATCTAAAGTATTTCAATCTAGTTTTTGGTGGCCTACTTTATTTAAGGATGCTAGAGAATTTGTGCTCTCATGTGATAGATGTCAAAGGATGGGTAACATATCTAGGAAGCATGAAATGCCTTTGAAAGGAATTCTTGAAGTTGAAATTTTTGATGTATGGGGAATAGACTTTGTGGGTCCTTTTCCTAGCTCTTTAGGCTACAAGTATATTTTGGTTATGGTTGATTATGTTTCAAAATGGGTTGAGGCAATGCATGCCAGCCTTGACCAATGATGCTAGAATAGTCAAGAAAATGCTTAAGAAGGTCATTTTCCCTAGATTTGGTACCCCTAGGGCATTGATAAGTGATGGAGGTTCCCATTTTTGCAATCATCTGATAGAAGATCTATTGAAGTAATATGGAGTGACACATAAGGTTGCCACTCCATATCACCCACAAACAAGTGGGCAAGTTGAGGTAAGTAATTGGGAGATTAAATGGATTCTTGAGAAAACAGTTTCTTCTTCAAGGAAAGATTGGGCATTGAAGCTTGATGATGCATTATGGGCATATAGGACAACATTTAAAACTCTAATAGGCCTTACTCCTTATTAGCTTATATATGGGAAGTCATGTCACCTACCTATTGAGCTTGAGCATAAGGCATATTGGGCAACTAGAGCTCTGAACTTTGATATGATGAAGGAAGGAAAGAAGAGGTTGCTTCAACTCAATGAATTGGATGAATTAAGGATGAATGCATATGAAAATGCAAAGTTGTACAAGGATAGGACTAAATTGTGGCATGATAAGCATTTAGTGAAGAAAGACTTTCATGAAGGAGAGGTTGTTTTGCTTTACACTTCAAGATTAAGGTTGTTTCTGGGTAAGTTAAAGTCTAGATGGTCGGGTCTGTTTAAAGTTGTCAAAGTTCATCCTTATGGTGCCATCGAGATATCGAATGATAAGGGTGAAACATTTAAGGTAAATGGACACTGCATCAAACCCTACTTGATCGGTGAGGCAACTACTTCAAGTCAAACTATATACCTTTCTAAGACTTAAAGGAATTAAGGTACGTTCACTAACACATTTTTATTTTGTTATGCATTTCTATTCTATGTTTATATTTCATTTTCATTTTTTTTAGCAATTTCACTTCACATTTCATTACTCATAAACTTCTTTTCAAAATTTTTATTTTACACATTTTTCTTGTTGCTTTTCTTAGTTCAATTTTTCTTATTCATATGCATTTCATTATTAGAATTTCATTATTTTCCTTTTAGTATACATTTGGTTTCTAATTAGTATATTTTTGGTTTTTGATACAATTTTTATGCATTCCTTTTATACATATTATTTAGAATAGGACTTAGAAATATTTTTTCATTTTTTTCATATTGTCACGACTCGTTACACCGTAACAAGTCATAATAGAGACATATCATGCCGAGTCGTTACATTTGGAATGACTCGACACAAATTACATAAGAGTGTCACAACTCATTCCAATGGACCGAGTCATTACAATAACCCATCGTGCTGATTCGTTACACATGGAATGACTCGACACAACCCAAATCAAAATGTCACTACTCATTCCAGTGGATTGAGTCATTACATAAAGCAAGTGTCACGACTCGTCCCATCCGTGCTGAGTCGTGACACCTACAACTAACTTCCATTTTTTGATTTTACACACACATACACTTTTATCAATTTTGGATTTATGTTTTTAACATCTTTTTATTAGTTTTTATTTGATTTTTAATTCAAAATTGAATGAAAAGGTGTTTCATTTTTCAAGAGGTGTCATATATTTTCACTTCCCCATACGCCTTTTCACCTTCAAACATATCTTTTCAACCCTTTCTCACACACCTTTTCATATATCTTACACTCCTTCTACACCTATATATACCCCCTTTTTACCACCCACACCACTCATAAAACCCACCCTTAAGAGTCTATACGAATTTTGATAAGACTTTTACTCTTTCATCTTCCCCATTCTCTCTTCTCCCTATAAAAACTCTTTCCATTTTCTTTTTACAAAAGCCCTAATCGAAATCTCTACTCCTTTCCTTTCCATTTTCTCTATTTTTTTTACTTTATTTTCATTTTTATCATCTTCATATTTCTGCATTTCTATTACTACTTCTATTCAAGCAATTTTAGAAATATGGGTAAGACTAGAGGATCAACATCCAAGAGACCTCATGTTGAAGAATCTCCTCAAGAGGAAGAGGAGAATCTAAACAAGACCTACAAGGCCAAGTTCCTCATCCTATCACATGAGGAAGGGGCTAAGCTTTCCAACATCAAATTTAGAGAAATATTGGCTTATAAGTATATGCCTAACTCTCTCTTGAGTAGAATAGATATGTTTGATGAGTTTGATAGAATGCTTAACCAATGTGGTCTTAAAAAGTTTATTTCAATGCATGAGGACACATATGTGGATTTAATCACTAAATTTTACACCACTCTTGATGTTAATGCCACCAACTTATAAATCCTGGAATTTAGGTTCGAAGGCAAACAACACCAACTCACTTATAGTTTCATGAGTAGAGTGTTTGGATTCAAAAAGGATAGGCTATGTGACCCTCCTTCTAACTTTAAGTTGAATGAGTTTTGGAGTTTCTTGACTGATTTGCACACTCCCTTTCAACCCAAGAAAGCCAAAGCAATGTTCATAAAGGATATGAAGTATTGGTTGCTACTTAAAGTCCTTGCTTGTCTTGTCTTTCATAAATCTGAATTCAATAAGATCTTTGTACAAGAGATATTTCTCATATGATGCATTCATAATAGAAAACAAGTTTTTTGGACCTATTGGATTTTCAACCAATTGTTGTCTTGTGCACCACGTAAGGATGCACCCTTGACCTATGGTCATGTTGTCACAATTATTGCTAAAGCCTTGAATATCAATCTTGGAAATTACACTCGAAAAGTCAAGTGTTCTTATTTCACTAACCATGCCCTCATAAGAGGAGAAGTTGTTGATGCAGGTTTAACGTTCATTCCTGCTCGCTCACAATCTTATTGGCGAGGCCTTCCCAAGGTAACCTAAGTTGAGGACCAATCCACCAACCCATGGAAGAGGATGAAGAGGAGGACAAGGAAGTAGAGGAGCTTCCATAATACTAACCTTTTAGAGATGTTCCCCTCCTTACATATCCCCTCTAAAGTGCACTGAGTTCTTCAAGTGATCATCCACCTATATGGGATCAAATTATGAATAACCAAATTTGAATGAAAGGGAAATTAAATGCCTTAGCACTTTATCAATAGTAACTCAATCATCACCAACGCAAGATGGAGTACAAATTGGACAAGTATTTCACTCAATGCAGTTATTCCATTGACTCTCCACCCACCACTCCCATCGATGACTAGGGAAGTTCTTATTTTCCTTTCCTTCTTTATTTTTCCATACACTGGGGACAATGCATGTTTTAAGTATAGGAGGAAGGATACTAGTTATATATATTAGGATGTTGTATATATATATATGTTTGTGCTTTGTGTGTTTTATATTTGTGTTTGTGTTTTTTGTTTTTTTTTCTATCATGTTTGCATGTTTGCACTATCTTTTTCATTCATTTTGCTCATATATATAATAGTAGCCATCCATATTAGTCTTTTTGATTTTGATCAAAGTTATTATGTTTTGTTAAATTTTTAATGCTCAATTGGTAGAAAGTTTAAGTTTCATGTAGTATAAGTTATAAGTTTATTGCTTTTATCTCTTTTTGTTATTTCTAAAATCTAAAAAATGTATTAGTCAACTTGCTAATTATGCTTAAGGCTAGTTAGTAATGTTTTAAACATACGTATTCTTAGAGTCTTAAGTAATTTTAGAGAAACTATAGCCATAATACTTAAACACTCACTTTTCAATAATGGAAGAGGACTTATTATTAAAAAATAATAAAATAAAATAAAATAAAAAATAATAATAAGTAAATAATGCTTGTGATATGATGCCTCTCGAGTAAGTTGTGTTCAAATGAGTATGCTCCTTAGTCGCATTCATTTTGAAAGAGATGTATAATGTCATAAGTTGATGTTTCTCGAGTAAGTTGTGTGCATTTGTGTTTGCTCCTCATTTGCATTCATTCGGAAAGAGCACATCCAGCATTGAAAAAAAAAATTTGTCTAAAAATGCCATGTGAAGAGTGAGTTAATGAGTGTGCTTAAAATTGTCTCAAAACTTACTCTTGCCTCTAGAGTTCCTAAGTTTGAAACATGACTATTTGGTCTACATAGCTTGGTTAGAATTTTGACTTTGTATTTTTTATTTTACTCTTAGTAAATTGAGATAATTAGGTAAACTTGTTACTTATACTATGAGGCTTGTTTATTTTATCATTGTTGAGCATTAAAAGTATATTATCTTTTCTATCTTTGTTCTTAATTAAATTGGCTTGGTATGGTGGCTATTTCTATTTGGAGTAAAATGAAAATTTTGTTAGCTTTTTTATCTTAGATCTTCAATTGCTTGAGGGCAAGCAAAGTCTAAGTATAAGGGAGTTTGATATAGCACAAATATGCATACTTATTTAGGAGTCTTTTAGTAATTATGTTGTTTATTTTGCTTGTGATTTTGTGTTTTTATGTTCTTATTATATGATTTCTATCTTCCAAATGCATTTTAGGTTTGTCTATATGTTTTGATGTGTTTTTAGGTCTAATGATCATTGGAAAAGGATTGGATTTGGTTAAAACAAGTTGGAAGGAAAAAAGACTTACTCTTGAAGGATTTAAGACTATCATGAGTTGTTACACATGGGATAACTCGTTACTGAAAGCTTCCCTAACGAGTCGGCACCCTGGAATGACTCGGCATAGGGACAAAAGGCCTAGAAGATTCTGGATTGAGCAATTTTCATATTTTGGTCATAACTTTCTCTACAGACATCCAAATGAGGTGATTCAAGTTGCATTGGAAAGACGAATTGAAGATATAGAACTTTAATGAAGGGACTTTCTAGAGATAGAGTTATTAAATAGACAAAAATGCTCTGGAAGTTATGTATTCTGTATAGGGTTGTAACCCTTCATGTCAAAGGGTACCTGTCTATTTTGTAACCTTTTGTAACCACTTCTAAGGCCTATATATATAGGTCATTAGTGCCTTGTACAAAGATATAGAATCAAGATAGAATAGATATAGAACAAAAATAGAATCAAGATAGAACATATATAGAATTGAGATAGAATTAAGATATAATTCATATAGAATTCAAGATGGAATTTAGGAGTGCATTCTTCTTTTCTATTATCTTGTCTATTATTCAAAAAATAAGGAAGTAGATCATTTATGCAAGAGAGATCATTTTCGGCTAGAAGACAAATTAAAAGGGTTGTATAAACTCAATCTCTTCTCTTCTATATTGTTTTTTATTGTCTCTTGATTTAATTAACCATGTATAGTGGCTAAGTATTTGAAGGAATCGCAATGTTGATTGAATAAGGATTACATACTCATACTTGCTTGTTTGATTTGAATTCAATTAGTACATAATTGTGTTATGTATGCTTGATCACCATATGTAACTTGTAAATTGGTTTATTTACAATGAGAGTTGGAATAATTCAATGGAACTTTAATTGGATTCACTTAAGTAATGAATTCACTTGGAGACAAGGAATTCATCTTAAGGGATATTTAGTAGTTTTACTTGTGTTTCCTTGTCTACCTCTATAATGAACCAAGAGGACTTGCAGACTCTAGACGAGAATATCCTAATCTAATAATGAGAGTTACTTTTTAGGATTTGTTTGGCATAATGTCATTTATGGTTTCTTCCTATCTCTACAATGAATCGAGAGGACTTATAGACTATAGGAGGGAACACTTCTAATTGACAACGAGAGTTTCTTTTAGGAACTTTACTTTAATATGGCAATGAGAGTTGCTTTTAAAGATTATACGCACTAATTTCCAGTTATTAAGTCAAGAATAATTAATTTACATATCCTTATTGATTATTATTGTAATTCTTCCATGTGTTTTGATAAGAACTTATAGTAATTGTAGTTTTAGTATTAGAGTAGTTGTTTTGATTATAATTTATTTGCTTGATTATTATTACGATTTTATTTGCCTATCCATCTTAGTACCTATTCGATTAATACAATATTTACCCTGAATTCCCTATGGATCGACACCCTACTTGCTCTATACTAAGTCCTAAAGACTAGGGTATTATAATTTAACCCTCAATCACCTAGGACTAAGTATCTTTGCCTTTTATGCTTGTATGATTGCAAATCGATTCCAAAACATCCAAGGATTGCATTTTATTTCATTTTTGCATGTCATACATACAAGGAATGATCATAGATCTAGATTGCATCCTATGTTTTGTAATAATAATTAATTTTATTTTTTGGTATATAATTAAATGTTAATTAGATAGAATTTGGATGTAATATTCACCTTAGTATGCCAAGGATTGATTATAAACCACAAGAGTTATGAAATAAAGATTGAAGTGTTCAAAGTGGAGATCCTTGGAGATGGTGACAAAGCCCAGGGAGATAAGGCCAATAATATATTCTAGAAGTTGGAATAGGATCAAGAAAGGCCTATGATTACTCCATATTTGTGCGTCCATCATGCATGTTCTACATATATGTGTGATGTATATGTTGTTACATGCTATGTAATGATGCCATGATGTAAATATGTATGTGATATGTATATAAATTGGCTAATGTGCAAAGTGAGACCTTAATTAAAGACCTAAAAATCTTCTAAATTAAATTTAGGTTTAGGCTCTCCATTGAAGCAATAACATGTGTGGTTTTGGAATTATGTCCATTGGCTATGGATACATAGGGGTGTACATAAGGCTCAAGAGATTCATGTAGTGTTATTGTTAAGCATGAGATGTTGTGGGTGTATAGATACAATATATGCCAAGAATGGCAAATAGGAGTACTTGAGGTTTATAGTGTTCAAATCTATACACTACACTGATTCAATAGTGTGGACCTAACCAATGTAAAGAGGTTAAGAATGATAATGTGTACCTGAGATCTCTAAGCATTAGGAGCCAGATTAATAAAACCTCACATGAGATGTAATGGCATGAGTTGCCACTTAATAAGAACTAATATTCCAAGAACGGTAATGTGTACCTAAGGAATATTACTGACCCATTAAGAACTCCATCACCCACTAGAAATCCATCCAATAAGGGATTTCCATTTCCTACTTTGGAAGTATATGATTCCCCAAGTTAGTGGGAGGCCATTATAATTAAAGACCAAATCTAATGGAAGTAACAAATAATGTCATATTACTAATAATCTTATTATATTTTGTAGCAATTTGATAATATGAGGTCATCAAACCCATTAATCATCATTCTCAAAAACCATAGACTCACTAGACCTAATTTTATTGATTGGCTATGAAATTTAAAAGTTATTTTTGCCTCTAAACTTATTTTATATGTTTTGGAAAAATTACTCCCAAACCCCTTCCACCAAATGCTATGCAAGAAGAATGTGACGCTTTTGCAAAATGGAAAGATGATGACTTACAAGGACATTGCATTATGTGGGCTTCCATGAGCAATGAACTTTATAGGCAACATGAGAAGTACACTAATGCAAAGGAAATCCTACTTCACCTACAAGAGTTTTTTTGTGAACAAAGTAGGACCTCTAGTTATGAGATATCAAAGTAGCTTTTTTGTGCCAAAATGAAGGAAGGTGAAGATGTTAGAGCTCACGTGAATTCTATGATTCATTCTATTGAGGAACATGAGAGTCTAGATTTCATGATGGATGCTCAACTCCAAACTGATTTGATCTTGCAATCCCTTTCAAAGTTATTTAGGCTAACCATTGCCAATTTCCATATAAACAAAATAAAGTGCACACTTATAGAATTATCAAATATGCTTATGATAGCCCAAAAGGCTATTCATAATGAAAAAGGGAGGGAGTTTTCTTTGATTGCCTCTTCTAATAAGAATAAGAAGAATAAGGGCAACAAAAGCAAAAGAGCTAAGGAAAGAGTTCCTAAAGCTTTAGGAGGTGTAAACAATAATAAAGGTAAAAAGAAGGTTGAGAACAAAGAAAAAGACAAGGAGATGGACATTAGAAAAGAAATTATCCTAAGTTCCTTAAATCAATAAAAGGAAAGACAAGATTGGAGAGGGTGAGACTTTCTCTAATTTATTTATTTCTAAATGTTCTAAAAGCTCATCTAATGCTTAGGTATTATATATCGGTGCTAGTTCTAACATATGTTCTTCCTTGTAGGATCTAGGAAGTGAAAAAAGGTTAGGGTCAAATAAGGTGACTCTTAAGTTTGGAGATGGAGCAAGGGTTATTGCTAAAGCTATGGGAACCACCTCTATTGAATTAAATGTTCATGTTTTGTTATTGAGTAATGTTTTATATGTACCCAATGCTTATAAGAACATCATCTCTCTTTCTAGTTTAAGTAGAAAAGATTATAAATTTTTACTTAAAAGAGATGTATATACTATTTATTTTAATAATAAGATAGTTAGCATGGGTTATGTATTACATGGTATTTATTATATTGATAATAAATCCATTAATAATTAATATCCAACTAATGTGAATGTTGTGAATACAATACTAATTGACAATGCTTCTAACCAAAATATCTATGGCACTTGAGATTAAGTCATATTGCAAGTGATAGAATCACAAAGTTGGAAAGATTAGGAATCTTGAGTAATCTTGAAACCTCAAGCAATCCAACTTGTGAAGTTTATATCCAAGGCAAGATGATCTTATCACCGTTTGTTGGACAAATGGCAAGAGTTAATGAAATTTTGGAAATAATACATAGTGATATACGTGGGCCATTTAATCAAATAGAAAGAGGTGGGTTTTTCTACTTTATTACCTTTATAGATGATCTATCAAGGTATGGACATTTATATTTAATGAAATATAAAAGTGAATCCTTTGAAAAGTTCAAGGAATTTAAAGTCCAAGTAGAGAACCAAACGGGAAAAAAGTATTAAATCCTATGGTTGGATCGAGGATGTGAATACTTAAGTACTAATTTATACAATTTCTTAAGGAACATGGCATTATTTCACAACTAACTCCACCTGGCACACGTCAATTAAATGGTGTATCTAAAAGGAGGAATCAAACTTTATTAGATATGGTTTGATCAATGATGAGCTATACAGATTTGCCTACTTTCCTTTGGGGTTTTGCATTATAAACTACTGCTTACATTCTAAATCGTGTTCCATCTAAGTTTGTTTCTACCATACCATATACGATAAGGCATGGTAAGGCACCAAGTCTTAAGCATGTTAGGATTTGGGGATACCCAACTTATATTAAAAGGCTGAAAATAAACAAAATGGATATAAGGTCAATTCAAGGTAGATTTATGAGATATCCTAAAGATAGTTTAGGATATTATTTTTATTTTACTGCTAAACAAGTTATTATTGTAAGCAAATACACCATATTTCTTAAGAAAGAGTTTCTTCAAGAAGGTGTTAAAGGAAGGAAAATAGAATTAGAAGAGGAGTCTTTTAATGAAGCCAATCAAGTTAATCAAAAGTCTAATGCCACTAAAAACATCATTATACTAACTCCTAGAAGATCTAGTATGGTATCTCATCTGCTAGAGAGATATGGTTTTCTACATGATATGTAAGAGTTGTATATTCATAAAGAAAGCAATCATGATTATGATCCTACTACATATGAAGAAGCTATATGTGATAAAGATTCTTCAAAATGGCTTGAAGTAATGAAAGCAAAAATGGATTCCATGTATGCAAACTAAGTCTGGACACTTGTTAATCCACTTGAAGGTATTATACCTATAGGTTGTAATGGATCTTCAAAAGAAAGATTGGTATTAATGGAAAGGTTGATACCTATAGGCAAGGCTTGTAGCAAAAGGGTTTTACCAAAGGTAAGGGGTTGACTATGAGGAAACCTTCTTGCTAGTAGTAATGCTCAAATCCATTCAAATACTTATCACTATAATTGCACACTATGATTATGAGATTTGGCAAATATATGTCAAAACTACTTTTCTCAATGGTTTTGTTGAGGAAGAAATATTTATGGAGCAACCCAAAAGTTTTGAATCTAAGAAAGATTCCAAAGTGTGCAAGCTTAATAGATCAATTTATAGTCTAAAGCAAGCTTCAAAGAGTTGAAATCATCATTTTAATTAAGCTATTCAATCTTTTGGTTTTATAAAAAATGAAGATGAACCTTGTGTGTATAAGAAGGTTAGTGAGAGCCAACTCACTTTCCTAGTACTATATATTGATGATATTTTATTAATTAGGAATGATGTTGGTATGCTTACAAATGTGAAAATATGGTTATGTAAAACTTTCTTTATGAAAGACTTAAGGGAAGCTACCTATATTCTTAACATTCGAGTCTATAGAGATAGATTGAAAAGAATGATAGGTTTATCCTAAAGTCTATACTTAGAAAATGTGTTGAAGAAGTTCAACATGCTTGATTCTGAGAGAGGATTGTTACCATTTAGGCATGGTATCCATTTATGCAAGTGTATGTCACCTAAGACACGAGGAAATGTAGCAAATGGCTAAAGTTCCTAACACTTTGGTTATAGGAAGCTTTATGTATGCTATATTGTGTACAAGGCCTGATATTGCCTATGTTGTTAATGTGAGTGGTAGGTTTCAATCCAATCCAGGTATGGAACACTAGATAATTGTTAAGGCAATCTTTAAGTACTTAAGAAGGACTAAAGATTTAGTCTTAACTTATGGAGGAGGTGACTTACAAATAGATGGTTTCACAAATAATGATTTCCAATAAGATGGAGATGATAGAAAGTCTATCTCTAGGTTTGTGTTTATTTGTAATGGAGGAGCAGTGAGCTAGAAGGGTTCCAAGCAAGGTGTCGCTACTAATTCCACTACAAAAGCTGAGTATATAGCCATATCATATGTTACTAAAGAGGCTGTTTAGATTAAGAAGTTCATTATTGAGCTTGGAATCATTCCTTCTATTGAGTCCCCGATTCCTCTCTTTTGCAACAATAATGGAGCCATTGATTTGGCAAAGGAATCGAGGTCTCATGAAAAATCCAAACACATAGAAAGATGTTTTCATATTATTAAGGAACTTATTAGAAAAGGCAATATCATCTTGCAAAAGATAGCTTCAGATGAAAATGGCGTTGATCCACTTACTAAAGCATTAATGCAACTACAGCTAGATCGACATCTTGAGAAGATGGTCTTAAATATTGTAGTGATTGGCTCTAGTGCAACTGGGAGATTGTTAGCATAGGATGTATGCCCTAGAGGCCAATCATATATTTGACATTATAAATTATCCTAAATGGCAATAAAATAATATTATATTATTTAAAGTATTTATTTAATTGAATATTTATCCATTGGCATAATCTTAAATAAATTTAGTATCAAGAGTTTATAATATGAAATGTAAATTTATTTAGTACATATGCCATAAAATTGGTTATAGTCAATTAATTAATATTTGGGTAATATTAATTAGACTATCACCTCTATCTATTTTCCTTGATTAATATGTGATACTAATAGTGGGAGGCAGTGAGTCTCATACTACTTGATATAAGATATCAGAATAGACATGTGGATACTATTGAGATGGGTGGATCAAACGTGACATTAGATTTATGATTGCGTGGATATTCACTTACAATCAACAATCATAATCTAGGTCATAATGGTGCACATAGTCCTTTGACCTGAGGTGACACAGTCATCCACATTTAAGTGGTTAGGGTTTATTACTAATATACTTGTGTTAATCATACATGGGTATATGGTGTATGGTGGCTCTAGTCGGTTAAGTGTAGGGATAAGTGTTCAACTAATATGGGATTCATTACATATGCTATTTAAGTTCATTCTTGATTAATATGTTCCTGGCTAGGACAAATATGACACGAACTAAAAGGGTTTTAGTGTTGGTTATATCTTATCAAGAATAGAACATGAGATGAAGTCATATGATTTAACTATTAGAGTTTGACTAAACCATAACACTAGGCTATATCGAGATCTTCTAATGAAGGGATTTTAGTGCAACATCAACAAAAAAAGCAATAAAAAGTAACAATACTAAAAAATAAAAAAGCAAAAAGAGGCAACAATAAAAAAAATAACAAAAAAATAACTGAAAAAACAACAAATAACAATTGAAAAACAACTTTTCTTATTAAAAAAATACTAAAAATTAAAAAACAAAAACAAAAAGCAACAATCAAAACGCAACAAAAAAAAATCGAAAAACAACAAAAAAACAATAATAGAAAAAACAACAAACAACAATAACAACAAACAATAAACTAAAGGCAACAAACAACAACAAGAAATGCATATAATCAACTTAACTAAAACAACAAAACATAACAAAAACAACAACAACAATTATGTAATGTATCAAAAAAATTCTTAAATTTATTATTAATACTAATAAAAGTAAAAATTTTAATTGAAAATAAAATAATTAATTTTAAAGGTCCAAGAAAAAATTATGCTGATTAAACTAAAAATTAAATTTGTACAGAATACTTAAATTAAATAAATAAATATAATACATTTCAATTAAAAGATGACATCAAAAATAGTAAATAGTTAACAAAAAAAACTTATAGAAAAAAATTTAAAACCTAAAAAAAAAACAAGGGCCAAAAATGAAAAACAAACACACGGAAAAATGTCAAACTTGAGGATTGAAAATACGGAGGACACTTTTGAAAAGCAAAAACAAAGAAAACTAAAAAAGAAAGGTATTGGTCACACTAGACCCATTTATAATATTCTCTCAAAACATTTTGGTCAAATTTGATGCTCCATGTAATTATCCCTTTATTTTTGCCCAAACAAACAGACTTTAGTTATTTCATGCCCTTAACTTCGGTATTCTCAACCATGAAAAAACTTGAGGAAATATACTACATTTCCAATTTTACATTCTTTCTTTCTTTCGTGACCTGGGCTTTTTCTTTCACTTTTGTTTTTTTTCTTCTCACTTTTGGCCACTTTTGCTTCTATTTTCATTTTGTAAAATCGGTATTTTCTGTCTTTTTTTCATTTTTTCCTGTAATATGTATTTATTTAGCTTGTATATTTTAAATAATTTAATTTTATATTCTAAATAATTATTTTTAAATTTTAAAACTTACTATTATTTAATATAAAAATTAAGCTAATTAAATTAAAAATTATCCATAGTCTTCAATAATTATTTTTTTCATAATTGCTTAGAATTTAGAAATTAAACTAATTATAGTAAAAATTATCCATAGGATTCAGTAATTATTTTTTTCAACAAAAACAACAACAAATTATGAAATATGTCAAATAAATAATTATTTTTATTATTGATACTGATAAAAGTACAAATTGTATTTATGGCTTTAATTTTATTATTAATAATGAAACAACAACAAAAATCAATAAACATGGACAACTACAATTCTTGTTGATGTTTGTTAATTTTTGTTAAAAATATAAAAAATAACAACAAGAAATAATAAAAAAAACATTATAAAATATATCAAAAAAATTATTTTTTTTATCGTTAATGCTAATAAAAGATAAAATTTTATTTATAGCCTTAATTTTATTATTAATAATGAAAAAATAATTAAAAAACAATAAAAATCAAGAAAAATTAACAACAATCAACAACTATAAAAATTTGTTGATTTTTTTAGTTTGTAAATACATCATATGAATTATAAACTTGTTACATATTAACAATGATCAATAAGTATCAAAATTATTTTTTTATTTAAAAAAGTTGTTCGACATTTTAATAAAAAAATTAAAGTAAAAAAAATCCTTATTCTTTAAGAATATAAAATGAGAAAATTTTATTTATTTATTGCTCTTACAACATTTGAAGTTATTTATTATTTAAAAACAATTGAAAGATATTTAGTTCATAATTATTCATTTGAAAAAAAAAAAGAAGTTTTAAGATAAAAAAAAATTTTGAAAATAAAATATTGAGAATAAAATAAAGACAATACTTTAAAAATAAAAAAAATGTTGAGCAAAACAAAAGATAAAGATAATACCATAAAAATTGAAAAAGATGTTTTGCAAAAAAATTGAGAGGAAAAAAAAGGAAGAGAGTAGAAAAAAAATTTAGGAAAAAAAAGTTGAGAAAAAAATATGAAGATAGTATAAAAAATACTGAGAAAAAAAAAAGATAAAGATAGTACCATAAAAATTGAAAAAAAAAATTGTTTAGAAAAAATTTGATAAAAAAAAAAAAGGAAGACAATAGAAAACAATTTTAGAAAAATTTTATGACTAAAAAAACTTTGAGAAAAAAATAAATGAAAATAGTATAAAGCAAAAAAAATGTTGACAAAAAGAGGACAAATATAATGTTGAGAAAAAAAGTTAAAAAAATTGGTAAAAAGGAAAAAAAAAAGTTTAAAAAAATAACCTTAAAAATAAAGGTGACAAAGAGAGTGGTTTGTATTTGAAAAAAAAAATTAGAAAAGTTAATTTTAATTTTTTTTTTTGTCAACGATATTTTTTATTTTAAGACTTTTTTTTTCAAGTGAATAATTATGAACTAAAAATCTCCAATTCTTGTTAAATCAAACAATAAATATCTTCAACTATTATAACAACAATAAATAAACAAAATTTTTAGGAAAAAATTAAGGAAAAAGAGAAAATACTTAACTAGAAAACCTGAGAAGGCTAGTTAAGGACAGGGGTAACCTCAAGTTCGAAATTTGTACGAACGCACATGTGCTTTTCTTAAATGATTTTGATAAAACAAAAATGATTGTCAATTTATGCAAAATGTCTTTGAAAAGTGCAAAACATTTTTATCATCATGAATTGCATTAAGCATGCTTTACATTTTTCTTCATTACATGACCATGGTTCTTACCATCTTCTTTAAGCTCTCTCCTCGAGACTAGCTGCTATCGTTAAAGCCGAAAAAAAAGCCCAGTTAGGCATGAAGAAATCTGAAAGGAGACACCCTAGGCAAAAAAGGGAAGAAAAAGAAAACCCAACTATGTGCGAAAAGCTCCAAAAGGGGATGCCTTAGGCAAAAAAGGGAAAAGAGGCAGACAATAGTAATAGCAAACATCATCATCAATGATACATAGCAAGAAGCATATACAGTCATCATTATACAAGCATCATACAGCATGCAGGACAAATGCCCGGATACAACACCTAGAGTCCATAACCTCGAGAAAATAATACAACAATGCAAACCACAAGCCAAAAGTCCTACACCTAACTCCTAAAACAACTACATCGGTCGTGGTTGTCATCAAAAGCAATCACACTAATCCTGCTCAAACATCCCCCTCGTTTGGTCCTGACTCGTCATCGTTCATCGTAAAGGATGATAGCTATGAATCCAGCTCACTGATGCAGTCATGATAAGTTGCATGCTCTCGCTCTCATTTATAACTAATGGGATGATGCTTAACCTATACTACATATTGCATATCATACACTCATACATAAAGCATGTGCATAAAATAAATGGGTACACTAAAGAAGGCATACCCTTTAAGTGGTAGCAAACTCCAAAAAGCACTGTTGCGCACTCCTTGCATTAGGATACCAGTATTGATCAAAGGACACAAAAATCTATAAAAGCAAGCAAATAAGTCAAACACTACTCACTAAATAAATGAAACATAGACAAGAATAAGTGGAGAATAAGTGGAGAACACGAACATGGGTAGCATTAGCAAGAGCAACACTCGACTAAGGGAAGCTAGGTCTAGGAAAATCAAAACTCACTACTCTACCAAAGATATCTATCCCATGTAAAGAAAAAGATGGTTGAATTGTCGAATCCTTAAGAATAGTACTATAAGAAGCCATACCACTAGCATAGGAACTTGCCTCAATACAGAATGTACCCTTATCCTCTTTAAAATAAGATTTGGATCTCCTTCGACATTGCTACAGATAAGCTCTCATAACTCACGACAATTACAATTTATTACTTATAAAGTTTACTGCATGCTTGCACCAAAACATGAATAAAGGCTTATCATATTAGAAGAAGCAACTCTCAATGACCCGTGTGATGGCCTTATCCTCAAACTCAAAGGACGAGATGCATTTTCCTGTGAAGGAGGAGGTGAAGGAAAGGTCCCACTAGCTATAACATCAATCAGCGAAGGGATCAATACATCAGCATAAGGCAAACCCGCACTCTCTAAGAGGCTCTTAGAGGGGAATCCTATCATAACAGTAGCAAGATCATCACCATAAAGCTCATGACCCTAGAACATGTCACTAAGGGGAGGTACAAGAACTCTCCTTATATATGGGCCATCCCACCAATGATGGAGTCACTCGCCTAAATACCACACTCTATCAATGAGGCCAAAGAGCAACACTCGTCTCTCCATCAGTTGCCATGTAGCCACCATCTCTGCCATTCAATAAGATCTCGCCACCCACCAGCGAAGAAAGATATGCTCAAAGGGCAACAATAAAAAAAGATCCCTAATAAAGAAACTACCAACACAAAAAGAAAACATACCTTATTAGGGGATAGCTTCCCTATATGATCTTTAGCTACCTTGCAATCCTCAATCAAATCAGTAGTCTTCCTTATTCGACAAGGATAATAAGGGAAGCCTTCCTCCTAAAAATGCTTGATGGACAGACGGAGGAGAATCCCAAACCCATATACCCAAATCTATTAAAATCAAAGGGTTAAAAATAATAAACCCAAAAGTAAAGGAACAGACAACATAACTCCTACTCACATCCAACATGAACAAGCATCCACAGATCCTTAAGCCACCCTAGCATGCTATGTCAGGGCTTGAGTACATATGAGCAAAGGCAGTAGTGCCCTACAAATAGCCCGATAAACCATCTAGATGTCTTAAGATACACAATAGTCATTGATCACCTGTACCTGAAGGTTTGAAAATATAACAACACTTAGAAAATAAAATAAAAAAGTAGCTAGCCAACTACTCTGCTAAGAAATGACCATCATTATACAAAGTTTGCATAAAAGAAATAAACTCTGTGTATTGAGTGATATACGGGCAACCATACTTCTTAGGTGTGACTACCCCAAGAAAATCCATCATGAGGTGCCTCCTCGCCAAAGCAGTAAAATAGTCTTCCTCATTGAAAGGAATAGGCTCTCCAGAAAATCTCAAGCTCGTAATAGAGGCAAAATCCAAAGGGGTAATAGTCATCTCCTCGACAAGTAGATGGAAAGTATATGTTGTGTCCATCCACTGCTTTATTAATGCAAACATGGAAATCTAACTCGACACATAAGAGTCATAAGATAATGCAGCAATGACTCCATCAAAGCCCTTCCCAGCAATCATCTACTTCACACACATTGGGAAACCTTGATAATACATGCTACCTCTGTTGAAACTATTAGACAATATAATGACATACCTACGAGGTTACAAATAATAGGTACGCTATTAAACATTTATACATCTACAAAATACCAACATATCTATCTCTCTTTGTCATTTAACAGGATTAATAACAAAAGCCAAAAAGTAAAGCATCACGGTAAGCAAACAATCACACAATCAAAATAAAGCAAGAGCTATCAGCCATCAATATTTACAATAAAGTTAGACAAATAATTATAGCAAGAGCTACAGCTACAACAACCTCATAAGTAAAACAAATAACAAAGCAGCCAATGAACAAGCTTCAAAAAATAAGGGCAAAGAGAGACCTACCTTAGGATGATGATGCACCCAAGCATGAGCCTCCAAGCTATAAATAATAAGGATTTGATCTCCCCAAGAAAGCCTAGATGGCTAAGAACTTTGAGCACTATATGTGCTAGTCCCTGTAGTGGACGTCCCAGCTCTAGTGGCCTCTGCAAAGTCACCCTTAAGGTTAATATCAACATCAATAAAAATGTCCTTTAGACCCTCAGGAATGTTGGGGAATTCCATTTTACATAGAAGAAAATGGAAGTATAGAAATAAAAATATAGCAGATAGCACTTGAAACACAAAAAGGGTAAAGAAAAGTCAAAAAACACTCAAAGAAGTCCAGACAAAGACTCCCCAAACCTCTAAAACATCTATTTAAATAGGCCCGGAGGGGAGAAAGTGTGTGACCATGCACCATGCGCGTGACCATGCACCAAACATGTGACCACATGCATAAGTGCGTGATCACAAGCCTTCCACACGTAGTCACGCGCACTTCCTCCTTTCACGCGCTCCTTTATGATTTTACGCACACTCACTTCTACGGTCCTAAACTTCCATTTAAGTATAAGACATGCACCATTATCATATAAAAGTACACAGATGTGGACTCCATTTTTCTAAAGACATTGTGCGCATACTGCCTTTTTTAAAAAATTCAACATCGCACAAAAGAAGAAGAGCAAGGAAAATCCACTGTAAGGATATCTCTTTCCAAATCATCAAAATAGCATCCTCAACATGATAAATAACAACATCATTAGTGCATCATCACTGCATCATTACTACTACCTCATTTATATTACTTAGAAGCAGTCTCATTGCTTTGAAGCACTCACACTCATTGCTTAGGAGCATTCACATTGCTTAGAAGCACTTTAATTACTTAGAAGCATCTTATCATTTGATTAGAAGAACTTTCACTACTAAAAAGCATCTTCTAATTTGCTTAGAAGCACTTTCACTACTAAGAAGCATCCTCACATTGCTTAAGAGCATCCACACTACTTAAAAGCATTTTCATTACTTAATCGCACGATCATTTCGTGTGACACCTAAGAAGGTTATAGTTACATGTTCATTTCATATGACACCTAAAAAGGTTATAGTCTCAAGTTCATTTGCGTGACACCTAAAAAGGTTATAGTGGCACGTCTTTTTGCTTAGTAACATCCTTATTTTGCATGACACCTAAGAAGGTTATAGTTGCATTTTCATTGCTTAACTGCATGTTCATTCACATGATACCTAAGAAGCTTATAATCACATGTTCATTCATGTGACACCTGAGAAAGTTATAATATCATGTTCATTTGTGTGACACATAAGAAGGTTATAGTCACATGTTCATTTTGCATGACACCCAAGAAGGTTATAGTTGCATGTTCATTTACATGACAACTAAAAAGGTTATAGTTGCATCACATTTTGCTTAGTAGCATGTTCATTCATGTGACAGCTAAGAAGGTTATAACCACATGGCCAGTCACGTGACATCTAAAAAGCTTATAGTCACATGTTCATTTGTGCGACAACAAAGAAGGTTATAGTCGCATCTCTTTTTGCTTAGTAGCATCCTCATTTACATGACACCTAAGAAGGTTATAACCACATAAACCCTAATGAACTTTGCATGAATCACAAGCTTGCATATGTCCTAAATAGCACCTTGTGTGACAACCAATTCATAGAACAATAGAAATAAACAAAATGCAACAACAACAGTCAAATCTTAACAAAGACATCTAAAGACAACCCACAAGTAAGTACCTCTTTCCCTACTAAAACATTTTTTTTTTGCATCGTTGCATTTGCTTCACGTGTATTAACACTAGTGCTAGGTGGCTATACAACACACATGAAGCAAGGGGCAACTATCTTACCTCAAATTTAACTATCCCCAAAAAGTTCCAATCATGAAATGAATCTCCAAGATGACTAGAGTCTGCTCATTCGTAACACCTCTGAAGTGTGCAACCTTAAAATACCTAATTGACCCCACCAGTGTGCAAAATCTATCACTGATCCATTAAGTTATGCTCTAACCTTATGAAATATAAATTATCATAATAGCAAGAGGTTCATTTTGAGAAAACTCCTCATAGAATACTCAGCTTATTGGGAGATGTGCATTTCGTTAGACCTGGACCCAGCATCATGAAAAAATAAAAATCAATTTCAATAAAATAGACTTTGGAAACACATCCAGAAGGCTCCAAAACCTCTGGAAGTGGTCCTGGAATGGTCTGACATAACTTGAGTATCAACGTGTATCACTGATAAGTGTGCATAAATGCCCCCAGGTGTCATGTGATAAAATTGATGACAAATTTGGCAAAATAGACTCTAGAAATACATCTAAAAGACCTAAAAACCCTAGGAACCAACCCCAGAATATCACGTGTAAAACCCAAGAAGTGTGCATGGAAGGCCAAAATACGCGTGAAAGTCACGCACTTGGCTTGGGCACATATAAAATCCTTATTATATGCACGTGACCACGCCCCTACCACCCTATTCTACCTAATTTTCCTTATTAATAGACCCCTTCACGCCCTATTTTAGAGGGGGGAGCAAGTGAAAAAACACACACACTAAAAAATTATTTTGATCGAAGGCACTGGAAACCCTTTTCCAGATAGTTTTTGCTCTCTCATTGCCTTTCCCTTAGGTTTTTAGATCCCTTTTCCACCAAACAAAGCCTCATCTTTATCAAAGCATGCTTCAAAGTTATACAATCTAGCATCACTCTGCTATCATTTTGAACTTCTCGATGAGAAAAGCTTGATATTCTCTTGAAGCTAAAGCTTCAAAGCTCATATAAACTTAGTAAAGTATGAGGACCACATAATTATTTTAGCATGTTTATTTTACTATTGCTAGCATTCTGAAATATTGTTGTGCTTGTGTGATGAGACTGGCAATCTTGTATGCTATGTTAATAATATATGCTTTATTATGCTAATTTCACATCATCATTCTGCATCCTCTATTTCTGGAATCATGAAATCACACCATAAATGTCAATAACATGAAAAAGTTAATGTCATGGAATAAAGCCATCATGCTCTTGGTCTAGTGATGACCTTATGCATCCTTTATATTATTATCATACATCATCATAGCATAAATAATCACTGCAAGCATAATCATCCTATCATTCATGAAATTGAGCAAGTTGTGTAAATGTTTATGTTATTTTTGTAGAACAATCATATTGGATTTATCTTACTGCAATCTGTCCTTTTTCATATGTATTTTATCAAGAAAGTTGTGTAATAAAATTTTTAGCTTTATTATCTAATACTATCTTATGTATTGTGTGAATGTTATACAAACGGTTATTACCAAAACTAGGGTGTTGCGGTAGCAATAAACCAAATATTGTATAATAAGAAATAGTCAAAAAGTAGATGCGATCCCTAGAACTTTAGAATCTCTATTGGGGATAATACTCACTGAGTGACCCAATGTGGTCCCTTTCTTTTCCCGATTTTCTAAAAATTGGGTGCAACTCCATAAATTCAAAAGCATCTCATCCCCCTAAAACTAATCATTTGTCCCTATTTGGTAAAGTTTCCATGTTCCTCAAAAATGGAAAGACCCGCTACATGTCCCAAACAAAATAAATAAATATATAGGTCGCTTATAGTACTCTAATGCTCCAAAAGTATAGTACAAGTAGTCTAAAAGATTTATTGGCTGTATCCATAATAAGTAATACGGAAAAGCTAGGGGATACTAAAGAAAGGAAATCCCTAAAATAAAAATAATAAAAATAAATAATGTATGGTCAGTTATCACTTCCTTACTTAAAATCCTCTTGACAATTAAAATTTATTCTATCCATATGCATTCTTTATAAGTTTCATTTAGGAAGCTTACTTTCCACTCGGTAATATAAACAGTCTTGACCATGAGTTATGGATTATGTCTTCAAATTAATGAGTTTGGTATTAACTCAATATTATTATAGTTAAGATAGCTTAAAAGCTCTAACATATATGACTCTTGGCATTAATGAATTAATTGCAAGAATTCAACAATAGAAACACTCTGATCAGCTAACCATGACTAATTCAATGCATAAATTCTTTGAATATACTTTATAAATAAAGTTGAAATGCATGCTCTTCACATGTTCATATGTGCCTTCTCAAGACTTTGAGTTGCAACCAACCAATAAAAACATTAATTACAAAATTCAACATCACTATTCGAGATCGAGAAGCATCCATAAGAAAAACACTTTGAGCTATAACCAACTAATAAAAACTCTAAAGGTCATCATCACCAATTAAAATTGAGAAGTGTCTACAAGGAGATAAAAAAAGAAGGAATTTGAGCTGCAACCAGCCAATACAAGAAGCAACTACTATAAAATCAAAAAGGAAGGAAGACACAACGCATTATGCATTAATCACAATCATAATCACAATCATGCATTAGTTAAAATCATAATTAATGATTCCATAACACCAATTAGGTGATCGTAGTACTACCTAAAACTTTGAATAGATGAGGGTAGCATTGCTACTTTGAACGACACTAATTAGGTGATCATACCCAACACCTTGAGTAGGTAAGGGAAGCTTCAACATTAATTAAGTGGTCCTAGCACTTAATTCTTTGAATAGGTGAGGGTAGCATTGCTATTAAACCATTAACATGACTAAAGAGTGTTAAGTATAATACCCAAAAGGGTGGTTGTTGCATTTCATACGCATGCTTGCATATCATGTGCTTGATTGCATATCATTATCATGTGCTTGTCTCACTTGCTTGAATCATCTTGTGTGGAGAATTGCATCTTTTTATGTGTATCCCAAATTGCATCATTCTGCATGTATCTCAAATTACATCATTTTGCATAAATAAAAAAATGCATCACTACCACATTCATGTGAAATGTACATTCATTATTGTGTGAATCTTGAAAGTGCATCATGAATTTTGCATCCTACATATATTTAAAGTTGCATCATATATCATACATCTTATATACATCATTATCATTTTACGTGAACCCCAAAAATTGCATTTTTACATGAATCCTAAAATCGCATCTTACATGAACCCTGGAATTGCATTCTTGGATGAATCTCAAAATTTCATTCTTATGTGCATCCGAAATTGCATTATTGCATATGTCTCAAACTGCATTGTTGTATGCATCTTAAGCTGCATCTTGTGTGTCAGTTGAACCATAAGAATAAGAACTGAATCACAAAGGCAATAGCTAAATTATAAAATAATAACAACAACTGAATCACAAACAATAATAAGACAAGACACCCCAAGACGACATAACACTCCATTAGGTAAATACCTCTCTTCTCAAAACTATTTTGCATCTTTGTATTGCTTCATGTGTATTGACATTAGTGCTAGGAGGCTATACAACATAAATAAATCAAGGGAAACTATCATACATCACGTTATAATTGTCTCCAAAAGGGTCCGATGATGGAAAACATCTTCCTAAATATGACAAGTGTCTATTCGTTCATATTGCCTCTGAAGCATTCTAAAGTCTAAAAACACAAACTGAGTCTCTAACATGTAAAATTGATTATAAAGTCACTAAGTCATACTCTAATTTTGTGAATTACGAATTATTAAAATGATAAGTTGCTCATTTTAAGCAATTATTAATAAAAACATACAACTTGTAATATTGGTGTTCATTTCATAAGATTGAAGTTCAACTTCGTGAAAATATGGAAGTTAATTTTAACACATATGGAAGCCCCAAAATCCTCCAAAAATAATCCCAAAATAATGCTTGTAAACCCAAGAAACAGTGCATAAGCAAATTTTTAGAGCATAACTACATTTGGACACGTAATGCTTACATGTAAAAATAGAAGCCAACTTAGGTAAAATGGACATCAAAAACACTTCTAGAAGGTCCAAAAACCTTGAAAATCACTGTGAAAACCCAAAAAGTGGCCCTTTGAAGTGCGTATAAAGCATGTAAACATGATTGGAGACTCCTCATCTACATAACATCTTTGTGATAGTGGTTAGTGTGTTCTCTAAAGCCTTGAACTCAAACAGTGTTGCAGTTGCTAGAATTATTTTATTAATTATTATTTTATTCATTCATTTTACATGTCCCTATTAATTGATGGCATCGATTTATGGTTCCATAATTCCACTAGCTTTATAGGATTGTAAATTAGCTAACCATCACTCTTAGCGTTAACTTGGTACAAGAGAGATTGTTGGGCTCATATGACCAGAGCCAGAACCCAAGTCCTTAAGGGGGGTAGTCTTCTCTCGAGTTTGTAATGGATGTCGGGCCCCTCTGACCTTGGCTTGTAACTCAAGTTCTAAAGGAGGGCATCTTGCTAAAGGAACCTTAACCTTTTCTGCTGGACTTAACCATAAATAATGACCTAATTACTTCCCCTAGGATTACCCAAATTGCTTATGAATATTGCCATGAGGTATTTCTATCTATAAAGGCCCAAGCCCATACTTTAGAAGCCCATCAAGACTAATAAAGATTAGGCTATGCTTTTATACCTAGAAATACTATTTCTATACTTTACTACTTTAAGAGATATGACATGCGCATCGGTTCTTGATATCCCCTGTTGATATTAAGGCCAAGACAAAAATCCTAGGAAAAAAGACTCGCCATTAAATAAATGTGTGGGAGGAATAAGGTTGGAAGGATGTATATACTTGGCTTGATTGATACTTGTTACTTATTGCATAGCATGTGCATCATGCATACATTCATTTCATGCATCATACTAACACTTTCTTTTACAACCATCATATATTCATTCGGGTCTTCCTATGCTTGGAAATGAAATAGTGGCATATTAGTGAGAACTAATTTGAGTCCAAAATCAATGGCTAAAGAGATCCTTTATAGTTTGTAAAAGAGCCCTATTAACCCGCTTTACCTAGAAGCTATACCAACTCAAATAGAAGAGATGGAACAACAAAAAGGAAACTGGACCCTAGAGGACATCAAAGGAGCATTAATGGATGACATGAGAGCAATGATGCAAGACAAACTAAGACAAGCTCTGGCTATATTAATGCCACCACCTACTGCTACACCTTCAATTGCAACCAATCCACCTATTGTGGGCACACCACCTACTGCTATTATAATAGATCCACTTGCTGGGGGGTAGCCATTGAATGCTGCTAGGAACATGCCTGATGTTGAAATAAAGTTAGAGGATGTTGAGAGTTATATGGTTGAAAAGGTGAATAAGGAATCACTTAAGCAAGTTTAAGAGCTGGAATCTAAGCAGATGAAAGCACTGACTTAGAAAATGTCTAAGATGGAAGAGTTGATAAGAGGACAAGGCATTGGATACTCGTTTGACTTTAATTATGTGATGCAATTTGAGGAAGATAAGCTACCTAACAAATTCAAGATGCCATAGCTATAGAAGTTTGATGGTATTGGGACCCGAGGATTCACCTTCGTCAATACACAACTACCATGAGCACCATTAAAGCTCTTTTGTCTATGGTTACCAAGCTATTTGTACTGTCCTTTGAGGGTATGGCTGTTAATTGGTATCATGGATTATAAAAGTCCATCCAAGCATATTGGAGAGAGTTGTGCACTACTTTTCTAAAGTAATATGACTACAACACCAGGCTCAAAGTTTCCATTAGGGATCTAGAATTGACTGAACATAATCCTAATGAATCATTTTCAGATTTTCTAATTAGATTCATGAATAAGGCTAGATTAATGAAGAACATGTTGGCTGAGAAGGATCAGGTTAGGTTGATAGTTTGAAATGTGTCACCTAATTTAGTTGAAAGGTTGCAGATGATGAACCCTAAGATATTTATAGACCTTTATAATGATGGGTTGCAAGCTTAGGAGATTAAGAATGAGAAAAAGAGGATTGCTAAAAGCACTGGATCAAGAAACTACCCAATTGGAGGCATACAACATGGAAATGCTAATCAGGTTGTAAGGGTCCATGCTATTCAACAACTGAGGAGATTCTCAAACTTTAACCAACCTTTGTTAAAAGTCTTAGAACACCTAATGCAAAAGGGCTTGCTTTAACCATTACCTAATCTAAAACCACCAAACCCAAACACCTCAGGCTATAACCCAAACAAGCACTACAAATTCTACCAAAACCTCCAACACTCCACAGATAACTACATCCATCTCAAACACGAAATCCAAAACCTTATAGACTTTAGAAAGATCACAGACCCCCAAAACCTAACCACTAAAAATAATCCTTTTAAAAACTACTGAAATATACCATCCCCAACTACCATGATGATCAACTTAGGAGTAAGTGAGGAAGAAGTGCTAAGCTCATTTTAGGACCTAGACCTTAAAACTAATGAGAAATCTCCTAATGCCCTTAAAGATAAGGAAAGAGTAGAAGACTTATTGGGTCAGCATTCAGGCAAGTTTGACTATAAGGTGTTTTATACTAAACCACCTTCTTTTGACATATCCTTCGAGTCAATTATGCCTACAGGATGGGGTGATGAGTTTGATGATGAGAAGTTGCTAGACAAGAAAGAAAAATGCACATTTAAGGAACAAAAAGATGAAGTAATGGAGACAGTCAATAATAAAATGTAAGAATAATTGTTATGTCAGTCACCTAAAGGACAGCCACTATGAGACTCAGCATCCCTAGCATCTAGAATAGGAAATAAATTTTCTTATTATCTTCTTTGAATAAAATTTTAGTTTTTTAGAACTTTTTTTGTTTTAGTGATCAATGATATAAATTCTAATCATACTTACTTACGTAATGTACATCCTAATGGTAATATGCATTATGATATTGATTGCATCTGCATGTTTTACATAAATTCAATTCAATTAGATTCATTCATCATGGGCACAAATGCAAATTCAAAGAACATACATATATCATATGGTGTAACTTCTGAAGATAGGAAATTTGAGGAGAAAATAAAAAGAATAAAAATAAAGAGAAAAATAAAGAGAGAAAAAGAAAGAAAAAGAATAGTGAGGTAAAAAATTAAAGAGAAAAATTTAGGACTGGCTAATAACAGGAGTTGTATCATGTGATGTAATAAATGTTCTCATTTTTGCCCCAATGAATGATTAAAATTGAATTTGAAATTTTTCTTCAAATATCGCATATTCGTCTATATCATAATGCATAAGTATCTAAATGGAAAGACAATACATAATGAAAGCTAAATCAGAGCTATAAGATCACTATTTTAGTTATGTTTTCTTTTTTTTGCCACCCTTTCGTAATTTTCCTTGTAAGCCTAGCATCCCCTTATACCTTGAGAATTTAGGTGGCTTAGTAACTTGCATTGTAACCTATACCTTGTAACTATTATTAATCATTACATCAGCATCAAGCCTCATATTCTGCTCAAGAGTTCTTCGAAGTGCAAGTCCAGTCAATTTCATCATCAAGAACTCACTTTAGTTAGTTTACCCACTCCTCTGCATCTTCAGTGCATGAGATTGCATCTAATATGGTTAGTAAGTTGAAGGATCAACAATAGTAATGAATGAACTTGGTTTTTTGCACACAAAAATGAAAAAAAACTACTTGAATAGCATGAATGAATCCATAATGGAACTAAGGGCAAAATACAACTCTGGATGCAAATTGAGTCCACATTCAAAGAGCAAAGATGGATGCTAAAGTATAAAAGCTAGTACATATGATCTCGGGGCAAAAATAAGTGTAAGAGCTAATAACTAAATCATCATATAGCAAAAGCAATTGCAAAGAGAAAAGTTCAACAGTGCATCAATCAATCATAAGCTCCAGTGTCAAGCTATGGACTCCACCTGCTAGCCTAGTCATCAATTCGATGAATCATATTAGAAGCTCTGACATCAAAGTACCAACAGTGAAGCATCCAATACTCAAGCTTATAGGCTATTGAGGAGGCACTTCATTCTCACACTCTAAGCTTTAAACATAGCTCTATTCCAAACAGGAGACCTTTTAGGATCATGCATGTCATACATAACATGCATACACTTATATACATTTATCATGAAGTACTTGTTTTACATAATAAAGTCTGTGAGCTTAGGCAAGATTGTGTAAATACTCTATTACTAATATTCAAAATCAGTGTTGTAAGAATGCAAAAAAGTAGTCAGAATTTGCACATGTGAAGCATCTAAAGGGAAAAGGGTAGCACTAACAAGGTGAACCAAATACTCAATGGGACCTTAGACCTTAGAAGCCCAATAAATCATGAGCCCATCCAATAAGGGAACATCACCGACAGTGACATTTGCAAAAGCATCATCTTGGTGACCTTAAAAGGTTGGACAAGACATTCAAGCTCCTCAGATTCAACATCCATCTCTATAGCCTCATCGAGAGCATCATCTAGAATATCTCTCCATAATAGTTAGATTAGTATAGGGTATGGAATATAGTGATGAGAAGGTCCAACATGTCAGAAATACATTCATTTGCCTATAAAAGGGAACAATGCACTCAAAACTTGAAATGAATGCACTCTGAAAAATCATTTGATCATGAAATAAGATCTCTAACTCCTAAACCTTTTTTGTAGGAGATATCAGGAAGAGGAATGAAGTCCCCTACCATAGCATTAATGAGAATGGAAAAAATATAAATGCAGCCCGAAGGCATAACTTCAATGGTGGAGTATTATGACCCTACGATTGGAGACAAATCTAAAAGGAAGAATGCAAAATAGAATGACATTGCATTTTGAAAAAATTTCTTCACTTGTAAATATACCATACTAACTTATGGTAGTTTGTGTAGGGAAGAACAAAAGAGAATGAAGAAGGTGAAAGGAATTGATACATCAACAAGAATGGGAAAGGTTGTAAATGCTAATCATTCATCAAAAATATCATCTTGCATGGCAAACACTCATCAAGATTAAAAAAAAAAAGGAGTAACAAAAATCTCTTTCCTTAGATTTTGTAATAAAGTACCATCTTAATAATAAAATTCATAAATTGAAAGAAAATTCATCCATTTCACGAGATCATGTGTGAAAAGCCTATCTCAGGACTTTGGATCATAGTGGCTTTCTTTTATTAGCCTTGCAGAATTTAGATGAGAAGTTATTAGTTTTATTTTGAGTGTTTATAAACTCCAATCAATCTCTGCTTGCTTGCACCTAAATAAGGGGAAGAAAATGCAAAAACAAAATTTAAGGACATGAAGCATAAATTGCTTGAATTTCAAAGTATCATTTTAGTCTTTTGAATGATAAATATGCATATAATCTACTCTAATGCTCAGAAATAAGTATGAGTACAAATCCCTTGATGGTATCCATGCTGAGTAATACAAGAAAGATGGGGGAATACTAAGAGGAGAATTGAAAAAAGAGCAAGCATAATTCACTCTAATGTTCAGAAATGAGTAAAAGTATCAACATAAAATGTCTAGCGGTATCCATGCTAAGTAATACAAGAAAGGTAGGGGAATACTAAAAGAGGACCATGCCAAAAATTGCTCTATATGAGTATGAGTATCCAAAGGACCTTTCCAATGGTATCCATACTGAGTTATATGAGAAAGGTGGGGGAATACTCGGATAAGGAAGGAAAGCACAAAAATAACTCAAAGATTGTTTTGATACTCAAAATTTGATATGTTTATGCTCAATTTCCATGAGTTTTATTTAGCAAATTCTCCTTAAAATTAGGTATGGAATAAGCTCTTCACTTGGTAAAAAAAATATGCTCTCAACATATGATGGTTAACGATGCCTTTAACCTTTACAAATGGCAAATAAATGTTAGTCATGAAAATAAAAAATAGTGACATTCATTGAGTACATGCTATCTCTTGAAAAGTGATGAATTTTTTCATAAATTTTAAATTTCATAATGTACTTTTATACATTTATCATGGTTGAAACTAACTTCAATAAGTCTGTAGGAATTGCAAATCCATAAGAAAGTGCACTCAACTTATAGAGATGGTTAACACAGTGAAATTGAACTCAGTCAACAGAGAAATTCTAATCAGTTAGCAAAAAAAAATTCAAAGTCAGTCAACATAAAAAATTCAAGGCATTCAACTTAAACAACCAAAGATAAGATTTGTGATCAGTTATGGACTATAGCATCAAAGGCAAGTAATGAAAGGGTTGCAACTAATTACAAGCAGTTATGGACTATAGCATCATCAAAGGTGAGTGATGAAGGGGTTGTAGCTAATCGTGAGAAGCTATGGACTGTAGCATCATTAGTGAGTAATGAAAGGGTTGCAGCTAATCACAAGCAGTTATGGACTGCAACATCATTAGTAAGCAACAAAAGGGTTGCAACTAATCGCAAGCAGTTATGGATTACAGCATCATTAGTGAGCAATGAAAGGGTTACAACTAATTACGAGCAGTTATGGACTGTAGCATCATCAGTAAACAACAAAAGTGTTGCAACTAATTGTGAGAAATTATGGATTGCAGCATCATTAGTGATATGAATCCTACCTATAATAGAGATAGAATATGCATCCAACTTTGAAATCTAGCCCAAGGATCATCAAGGATAGGTTATGTTGATAGAGCTAAACCTCTTGCTTATTAAAGTGAAGCAAGATACTTAGCTGTTAAAAGATGAACAATCACACAATTCTAAGTCTAATATAACCTAGCAATTGTAATGAAAGGTAGAAGTGAAACAATTCAAGTAAACTTGCAAAGTTTTAAAAGAACAAAGTTTAAGGAAAAACCTTACTTTTAATATTTTAATGCTTAAATTCGTATGTCATAGGGTTAGCCCTTATATAGGCATGTAAACAGCCTAATGCTTGAAGGAAAAGGTTCTATTCCTTATTCCCAAAGATACCTATATAGGAAAATCCTTAATTAAGGAGATTTCCTTCAAAATAGGACAACTCATTTTTGAAAAGTCAAAATTGACAACTCATTACAAGTCATGACAACTAAGCAAAATGACAACTCATGACAACTAAGAATTGAAGCATGCCATGTCACATGTTGACCATTGACCCTTGACTTTAACTTGTTGACTTATTGACTTTGACTTGGAATATCCTTAAATCTTCTCACATCTTCTAAAATCTTCCTTATTGACTCTAAAATAGAAACAACAACTTCCACATTCATCCAATTCAAGCTAATTAATTTCAGAATAGGAAATTAAGCTAATTAGCTTGAATTCTTTATATTTTAGGCACTTTTTGATCCCTTTTAGGCTTCATATTATTCCCTCCCTCTTGAAGATGATTCACTCTCGAATCATAACCATCTTCTAAAGTTGATAAATTTGTAAATCCTCTAGGGTCAAATACAAACTCCTTTGTTGAATGCCTCTCTTTTGAAGTAAGAATCCACATAAATAGCTTCAAAATAACTTGAACTTGATTGAACATTTGAAGCATAGAACTTTTAGTCATGAACTTATAAGGATTGTATTCTTGTTGCTTCCTTCTAAACTTGAAACATGAATATTTCAAGTTCTTCTTGGCACAAGCGAAGACTCCATAGATTGCATTGTTAACATAAGGAAATTTAATAACATCAATAAAGGGATCTTTGTATGGCATAGAAGTCTATAAAATAAATTTTAAAACACTAGAAAAGGAAAGAATAAAGTTGTTAGCATATTCATGATGAATAACCGGCTTGTTATCTTCCTCTTTCTTTTGTGCACAAACTTCTTAGTTTGCCTCTTCATGAGTTAATCCTTGCATACCTTCACTAGATTGCTCAAAACATTATAAAAATTCCTTATTATCTTCAATGACATTAACAAATTCACTATTCTTATATTTGCACTCTATTTTGATCTCCCCACACACAACCACATCCTTTTCATACTCCTCTTTATGAATAATGCTCTCCTTCAATTTATTAGTTTAATCACATAATTGATCCTCATGCTTCTTCTCATGATCACTTAACAGCACTTCAGCATTAGCACCACTTTAATTATCAACCTTATTACTCCAACTCTCTCTATCTAAAGCAAGTGAAATTACATCATTCAAAGTATGATGTGTTATGTCATGTCAATGTTGTACGTCTGAGTATAACAAGTTCATAAGCAAAAGCTTCAAAAAACATAAGTAACTATCCTAACTTTTAATTAAGAAATTGAGTGCTAGTTTACTTTGCTACAATTTTTCAAGTAAATAGCAATAAAGGGGGGCAACTGTAGACACCTAATTTCAAGATGATGACTTATGGATGCAACAAAGGACTCCAATGATGAAAATGTCACGAATAGGTCTTCAATACTTGAACTTTGAAACTCTAGAGGTCTTATTGCATTTTTCAAAGAAAGAATTTAATGTTGTCATGGACTAAATTGCAATGCTTTTTAAGGACCTAATTGGAAAACTTAAATTCTTTCAAAAACCTTTTTATAACTAAAAGTAAAAAAAACAGGTCAAAATTCTATAATTTTGATTCGAAGTACATAATTTCAATCGGAATTATGTAATTTTGGTCAGAATTACATAATTTTGATCAAAATTATGTAATTCTAGTCAGAATTACATAATTTCGATCAAAATCAAACCATTTTCATCTGGTTTTTGAATTTTCCAGAAAATAAAAATATTTTTCTTGGGTCCTAATTAGTCTAAAATTCTCTTAAAATTATTTTTGATATTTATCTTATGTTTTTAAGGAAATAGAAATCTTTTAGGAATCGATTTATACGTAGGGTTTAAAGGATGTTTCGCTATAAAATGAGGTGTTTTGGCTCCTAGAAGATGGAGAGGGAAGGAAGAGAAAAAAAAAGGACAAAAAAAGAGAGGAAAAAAAGAAAAAGAGCATCTACATTCTCTATAAAAAAAATTCTTTTTGCTTAATTGATTAATTGAGGATCTTTGGAGGATTTTTGAAGAACTATCAAGAACAGTGATTTTACAAAATCTGAGGAGCACTCCATTAAAATCATCCATAAACATCATCTTCTCCTTATTGTTCTATTTTATTTGATTTATTTATTTATTTGATTTATTTTTAATTTTATTTTATTATTGATTCACTAATCATAATTTTGTTTCTTTTTTTATCGTGATTATGGAGGAAAATACATGATGATCATGTTTAGAGGATTGAATCCATAAGAAGTTTATGGAATGCTATGGATAAGATCTTGTAGAGACATAGTTCCTAGAGTTTTTTATTTTTATTTATTTCTTTATTTTATTTATGTTTTTTTAGGTGTATTAATTATTTTTGTTACTATTCTCAATAGATTATTGTAATAGTCCCAATAGTGGGAATAGTGAAATTATGTGAGGTTGTTTGTTTACTTTAATTAATTGGTTAGCAAAATTGGGGTTTCAATTAGTTAACTAATTAAAATCAATGGAGGAAATAGATTAATTTAGGATTGCATGTTAATCAAAATTAGGGTTTTAGAAGGAATAATTCATTGGTTGTTTGATCTTTAATTTAATTGTTTTGATATGTTTTATTTGTTTTTGGGCTTGTTTATTTATTTTTGTGTTTTGGACCTTAAGCCCATATTAGATTCTAATACACTTAAATAAATTTAGGTTTTTTTAGGTTTAATTAATTAAAATGCATTTTAGGCCCATAATTAATTAGATTTAGGGTAGAGATAACTTAGGTCCATTTAGTAAATTAGAAATAGGCTCACTTAATTTAAGCATTTTTTCATAATTTGTAGATTTAAGATCACTTAATTATTAAAAACATGTAGATTTAGCCCATTTAATTAAAATCAATGTAGATTAGACTAACTTAAGGATTATATATTTGAATGAATGCATTATTAACTTGTATTTTCATTATTAGTTTGCCTTAGAAGTAATTGCTAGAATAAGGGATTATATGAAATTGCATGTAAATAGAGGATAATATAGTAATTCATAAAGTAATTCTAAAAGAACACAAGATTGAAAGAAGTTGGTATTCCGTATCCCAAATCTCTTGGTTGTGGTGCTAGCTTTCTTTTAGGGAATTGAGTACCACCTTTTTTATTTGTCCCAGTTATTACCCTAGGTGGCAACTCCTCATCTCCACACCATGTCTTTGTAACAGTGGTTAGTGTGTTTCTCTAGAACCATAAGTTCAAACAGTGTCACGGTTGCTAAATCTTGGGCACACGCTAAACTCCGCCGTCTACACCCATTGTTATTTTTTTAACAACGGGTGAAATTTTCGTCGCTATTATTTTAGCGATGGGTGATCTTCCAGTCATTAGAAGTCATAAATAGTGACAAAAAATTTCATCATTATTATATTTTTATAATTATTGTCAAATAATAGTGTGGGGATTTTTCCATTACTATAAATATATGATTCTCTTGTTATTTTATTTTAATAGCAAAAATTATTCTTGTCATTATAAATAATTACTATTAAATAATAATAATAATAATAATTATTATTATTATTATTATTATTATTATTATTATATAATTACTACTGCCTATTCACCATTTCAGTCATTAATTTATTGAAGAACAAAACTATAAATCATATTTATTATTGATTCTAATTTTTCCATTACCATCAATCATGTGATATATATATGAGTATTTAAAAGCGTAAAGAACATTAACAAATGAGTATTATATGTTTATTGATAAACAAAACAAAGACATATTATTAATAACTGATTATTCATCAATAAAAGACTAAACACAATAGAACTGTATTTTCTTATGGTCCAAAATAATTACCATAATCATGCTAACAAGCTGATTGTATCCGATGTTAGTCATTTCTTCAAAAACCTGTGTATTACCAAAAAAATTGCATAGGTATCAATAGTCATATGGTCCAAAATAACTACCATAATCATGCTAACAAGCTTATTATATACTATATTAATTAGTTATTTCTCCAAAAACCTATAAAGCACAAAAAAATTCCATTACTATCAATAGTAAATTAGGCTATTGACAATTTAAAGGAAATATTATGATAAAAATTAAAAAATTGCACTTATTATTATAACATATTTAAAGCAATAAATATATAATATGCAAAAGACATTACCTAAGATAAAAAGTTTATAAGAAATCTTTCACATATAATAATAATACCAACCCTCATCTTGCAATGAAATTAACTGTATTTATTTTCACATTATAAAATTAATCATACAAAATACTTATGGGTAAGAGGGGCAACTTTCACAAATATTTGTAGGTGGGAGGCAGGCTATGGCCAAAAGGCCTAACCATTAGAGATAATCATAATAGTTCATGCACCAATAATGGCCACTTACTCTTTTCCCTTTAACTATTTTGATAATCTTTTAGGGTCCTCTTCCTCCAATTCCTATTTACCAAAGCATTGTCTATAAAATTGTAAACTTGAAAAGCCAAAATATTTCCCTAATTTCTTATCATGCATAATTAAACCTATGGTACAAGTACCCTTGACCCCAATAAATGGAGAATTATATGCCTTTTGTAATGACTTAACCAATATGGAGTTTGTTAACTTGCATCATCACAAATAAACTCTCCATATATATACTAGAGTAGTGAATTCAACTATAAAACACTTATGCTAAGAGTTTGTACTACATGTACTTAGACAATAAATGTACATCTGTGTATATCTATCAATGCATTTTAAAAAACAACAATAATGCTTTGAACAAGAAATTCAAGGTAGCATTTTCCATAAGATATATTTATGAAGTTCAATAAAAGGACATAGAGCAAAAGGTTAATCATCTTCGGTAAAGAGAAAAGATGCACAACTAGCCTAGCATAAAGGAAAAAAAGATAAGTTGATCAAGATATTTGGTGAGAAAGATAAAGTACCCCAGATAGAATTAAGATTCCTATAAGTAAGGCAAATGAAATTATTCAGAACACCAAACACCAAAAAAAAAAATTCATATCAATTAAATCTATCAAAATATACCATAAGGAATAATGGCATATAAAGGAGAAGATTTTCAATATAGGTTTTAAGCAAAAAAAATTAAAGTGAGGTCGTGTAAAAGGATAAGGAAAGTCTATGATATTGAGACAAGACTAGTACCCTCCCTAATAGAAGTACCCTTGACCCTAATCTCACTAAAATAAAAATAATTTTCAATCAAGTTAGCACAACTATTTGTAAATGAAATATTAAAAAGCTACTTATCAACAAACTAGCTAATGCATAGTGCTCAACAACATTTTAAATAATAATATTAACTCCTATATAAAAAAAGAACAAAGTAATAAAAAATCAAACATGATTTGCATTATTCATACTTGTAGTTGGGGGAGATGAAGTTTTAGTGGCTATAGATTGTAGATTGTGGTATAATGCAATGTTTAATCTTCTATAATCAACCTTTAATACCTTCAATCTATTTCTTCAAGATAAGATTTTCTTCTTCTTTTCAATGAAGCTTTGCTTGAAGCTCCTCAATCTTTGTCTTACTAGGATCATTGAAATGTTTTCGCTTCATCCCACCCCCATAATCATACACATTACTATGATGTTGAGCCCCAAAACACTTATTTACAACTTCAAGATTTGAGCAATGGTTCATATTCAATCATCTCTACAATTTCAGCCATTAATGTAACCAAAATTAGTTAGTGGTCAGAAAAATGAGTTTTTATGTGTATGTAGATGTAAAAAAAAGTGTTCTAATAAAGCAACATATATATTTGTTTTGCGTTTCAGGGTCAACCAACTTTTCTTCTCTCGTTTGAGTCTAAAAAAAAAAAAGCTTTCCAATATTATAAGGTTTCCTTTCCTTTCCTCCCTTAATAAATTAAGCAAATATGTCAATGTTAGTTTTAATTTAATATTTCAAAAAAGAATAAACATATTACCATTTCATATATTTACTCTCTATGAGGTTTGCTTCCAGTATGATGTGGCATTGAAGATTGAGCTCTATTAAAGAGTTTTGACTGCTTAGTTTCTGTATAAAGTAAAAAATATGATCATATTTTGTCATTTATTACAAATAGCCTTAAGTTATTAATCTACTTAGTAAATAAAAAATTCATTAATACTTGAAACCCGCTCAATCAAAAAATAATTTGTTAAAAGCCATTTCCAATCCTCTTTTTCCATCTCAGATGGCACATTTATAAAGCTTCAGCCAAGGTTTTGTAAGGCTTTACAAATTGTCTATACAAGCTTAATCTCCAATTTAACTATAAAACATTTGTATGTTCTAAGGTGGAATTACAATACAAGTCAATCTTTGAATTATCAAATTTGTCCTTTAAAATATTAACCCATGATAATATCAAACCATATATAATGTATTATAAACATATAAATATCCGTATAAAAAATACATGAGATATCATTCACCATTCATAATTTCTTCATTATATTTTATAATGAATAGTTAACATGTAAAAGAATTACCTTAGCCATAGTCCACATATGCTCCTTATGTAATTTATTTATTTCTTGCTATGCTTTAACTTGTACTGGAAAAAATTAATCTTGATCTTAACAAACTTAATTTTGAGCATTTAATTTGTTTATTTAAGCATGTATAAGTTAGGACTCTATTGGAAGTTAAAATGAAGTATGAATGTCTTGGGCTGATTCGACCTCTGAGATTTAAAAAGGCTTTTGACATCCTTAAAGCTTTATAATGAGAAAGTTATCTTTTTTACATTTGAAGTAGACATTTTAAGCTTTTTGAATTGAGCTTACTTGTCAAAATTTGAGTTCATTTGATTATGAAATTGAGTAGAAGTCAACATATACAGCTGCCATTTTAGATTGCATAGCTCTTAATATTTCAGCAATATCTTGAGCTACATAAGTCCAATTGAGATTATTCAAAATGATATGGAATGTTAAGTCAAATATCTACAACTTTTTATGAAGAAATTATAAACATCTCTAGTAGCCAATCATGATTTCAACTTATGAACAACAGTTTGACAATATTACTTTCAATAATTCAAAATTATAAATATTAGTTTCAAAATATAGATGTTGGACACATTATTTGCACCTCCAAAAACTTTATTTATGAGTGTTCATATATATAAACACCTCTAAAGCTGAATGGAAGTTAAGTCATTTTTTCGTATTATCATTCTCTATCTTAATATTAAAGCTCTTAAATTCTTAAATATTCACCCTTTGTTTATAACTCTTATGAGAGTTGGTTATGTTAGAAATAGAATTTCTCTTCATCTTAAATCTTAGGATAAATTAGTAAGGAAGTGAGATTTATTTCCAAAGGAATTGGTTTAAGTGTTGTCCATTGAAACACTTAGGATTTGGTTTTTTGAGTGAGCCTTGAAAACTCATGTTGTAAGGTTATAAAAGTAAGCCATAAAACTCTTATGTAATCTTAATCTTATGAATAAGATTTTAGGTGATTGAAAATCTTAACTTGGGGATAAGTTAGGTGGAGACATAAGATTGTTGTTGAATCCGAACTCCTTAAATCATTATGTTCTCAATATTCTTTCAATTATTATAAAGAATTATTTTTAATTCCAATTTTTATTTAATAGTAATATTCACCTCCTCCCCTCTAGGGCTTTTTCAATTGGTATAGGAGCTTGAATTCTAGGAACTTCATTGCTAGAATACAAGATCATAGGGAGTGAATCATAAATTATTTCTTCACTTTGAAATTCTTTGATGGTAGTGGCTATCCTCATTGGATGTTCAAAATGGATCTATTCCTTTATTGTGATTCCATCAAACTTTAGGATATTATCTTAAAATGTTGGGAACCACCTACAACTACTATTGATGGTGTGGTACCTACTCTACCAAGGAGTCAATAGAACAATGAGCAAAAGGAAGAAAAATATAAAAATAAAAGGTAATGATCAATTTAGTCTCTTCTATGACAAGGGAAGAAGGAGGCAAGCTTCAACATTGCATATTGGCCAAGGAAATGTGGGAGACCTTGAAAAATCATTATGAAGGCAATGTGTAAGTTAGAAGTAAGAAGGTTCAACTTCATATGTATGAATACGAACTTTCCAAGATGAAGCCTCAAGAGTCAATCATAGAGATGACAAATTGACTCAACGCTCTGGTCACGAACCTCAAGAAACTTGGAAAGCATTTCTCCAAAGAAAAAGTAAACAAGAAGATTCTAAGAATCCTACCTAAGAAGGATTGGGAATCTTGGGTTACTTCAATTAAGGAAGCTTAAGACCTCTCAACTCTCTCTACTGACATGCTTATTGGAAAGCTCTTAACATATAAGCTAAAAATTAAGCAAAGAGGTGAAGAGCAAAAAGAAAAGGAAGAGAAGAAGAAGAACATTGCCTTGAAAACTTCACAAAATGATAGTGAAGAAGAAAATGTTGAAGGTTCTAGTAATGAAGATGATGAAATTTCCATGCTCACTAGAAAATTCAAGAAGTTCTTGAAAAAGAAACATTTATCAAGAACAAGAGACTTCTACAAGAAGTATAAAGGAGAAGGTAAAAAGAAAACCAAAGATGTTACTTACTATAAATGCAAGAAACCGGGTCACATCCAAAATGAGTGTCCCAAACTCAAAAATAAGAGCAAAGGAATAGAAGAGAAAAGGAGGGCGTATAAGGAAACTTGGGATGACTCCTCTAAATTGAAAATGAAAGAGGAACAATAAGAAGTAGCAAACCTTTGTTTTATGGCTCTTAAAAGCGAAAAAGAGGTACCATCTATATCTAATTCTTCCTATGATGATGATTATTGTGATGATGATGATGATGATGAATATAATAATGATGATGATATTAAAAGCTCTATGGTAAGGAAACTCTTGCTTAAATGCAAAAAACTTATTATCTAAGAAGAAGTTATAAGCATGAGTTATCTAGCCTAACTAAGGAATTTGAAAAATTAACAAATGAATTTTCTAATCTTATTAAATCAAATGATAAATTGGCTAATGATTTGAAAACTTCAAATTCCTTGGATGATCAACTTAATAAAGTAAATGATGAAAATCAAAAGCTTTCCAAGGAAGTCTTAAATTTGAAAAATTCCATTGAGAAACTCATAAAGGTAAAAAAATCTTTGAATAATATTCTTGACTCTTAAAAATTCCATGGAGACATACATGGAATTGGATATACCAATGGAATAGCTTCATCCTCATCATCACATATTAATTTTGGTAAAGCCTTAAATATTTATGCTCTTTCTACCTTAAAACAAAATAAGACTCAAGTTTTCAAAGCTAAATGATCTTATATGTCAAAAACTCAAGGAAAGTGTTATAAGACTCAACCTTATATGACACAAAGAGCTTAGCATCATGCTAAGAAAACACAACCTAAACATGCTTGCATATACACTAGACACAATACTTATAAGCATGTTGCACAACATAATGCACCTAGACATATTTCACAAACCTATCAAAATACACATTGTCATTACTAATGCATGTCTCACACTATGACTCAAAATAACTTTAGGAGATACATACCACAATATCAACAAAGGCATGCTTCACACATTAGGAATGCATATCCTCCTAAGAGAAATAAGTTTGCAAATGTTGAATGCACATTTTGCATGATTAAGGGACATACCAATAATGTGTGCTTCTATAGAAGACTGCACATGAACTTACTTCCTACAAACTATCTTAAAACTAACCAAACTATACCAAAAAAGGTTTGGGTTCAAAAGAATGCTTAAATTTTCTTATGTAGGTGTGCTTGAAGTCCACAAGATAAAAAAACAAATGGTATCTTAATAGTGGATGCTCAGGGCATATGATAGGAGACAAGGAGCAATTCAATAAGCTTAATGCTAAGGATGCTGAACACATTACTTTCGGGGACAATGCAAAAGGATAGATTATTGGCATTGGAGAAATTAGTAATCCTTAATCCTTAACTATACACTATGTGTTGCTTGTTAATGGTCTTAAACATAACTTGCTTAGTATAAGTCAATTATGTGATATGGGAAATAAGGTCACTTTCTATCCTAAGAATTGCTTTGTTAGTAGTCTTGATGAAGCTAAAGTAATTTTTAATGGTGAAAGAGTTGATAATGTTTATGTTATTTATTTGAATAAGATTGATAAAAAAGATATTAAATGCTTGATGTTAATTTCCCATGACACATGGACATGGTATAGAAGGTTAGGACATGCAAATTTTAAGCTATTGAATGATCTTTATAAACATGAACTTTTAATTAGTTTACCTAAGCTTGAATTCCCTAAGAATAAACCTTATGATGCTTGTCAAAAGGAACAACAATCCAAGTCCTCATTTAAGCTAAAAAATGTAATGTCCACTTCTAAGCCACTTAAACTTATACATATGGATTTGTTTGGACTAACTAGAGTTACTAGTCGTGGTGGTATGCACTATGCATATGTATTAGTTAATGATTACTCTAGATTTACTTGGGTATGTTTCCTTACTCATAAGAATGATGCATTTAAAGCTTTTAAAAAGTTTGTAAAAAGAGTTCAAAAAGAAAAAGGTTTTTGTATTTCTTCTATTATAAGTGATCATAGAACCGAGTTTGAAAATGAATTTTTCAAAAACTTTTGTGATGAAAATGGTATTTATATACATTCTCTTCTCCTAGAACTCCTCAACAAAATGTGGTAATTCAAAGGAAAAATAGAAATCTTATGAAAATGACTAGAACAATGCTTTATAAGTATAATTTGCATTTATAATTTTGGGTGGAAGCCATTAACACGTCTCGGTACATTTTAAATGGAGTTTTCAAAAGACAAATTTTGAATAAAACTTCTTATGAGCTATAAAACAATAGAAAACCCAAAATCTTATATCTAAAAGTATTTGGATGTAAGTGCTTTATATTAAACACCAAGGATAATCTTAGAAAATTTGATTCTACAACCAATGAAGGAATTTTACTAGGCTATTCTATTTCTAGTTAAGCATATAGAGTATTTAATAAGAGAACTCTAATAGTTAAAGAGTTAATGCATGTTGTATTTAATATTTCAAACTCACTTAATCCTAGAAAGGATATTTGTAGTGTTGATGATCTTATAGGTAATGATGAGATTGTGGAAACTCAAGAAGAAAATGCTAGTAATCCTTTAGAAGTTGAAGGTCCAAGCAAGAAGGACAATGAGGAAATGTCTCAACCTCCCTTGAAGGATGAACTTTTAAAGGATTGGTAATTCAAGAAAGCTCATCCTCAAGACCTCATTATAGGTGACACTAAAAAAGGGGTAACTACTAAATCTCAATTAAAGTCTATTGTTAATTTAGCCTTCATTTTTCAAATTAAACCAATAAATGTTCATGATGCTTTGTGTGATGAATTTTGGGTCATTACTATGCAAGAAAAGTTAAATTAATTTAAGAGAAATAAGGTTTAGACCTTAGTTCCTAGACTGAAACATCATCCTATTACAAGTGCCAAATGGGTGTTTAGAAATAAGATGAATGAACAAGGTGCCATAACTAGGAATAAATCCAGACTAGTAGCTAAAGGTTATTATCAAGAAGAAGGCATTAATTATAATGAAACCTATTCCCCTATTGCAAGGTTAAAAGCTATTAGAATGCTAATTGCATTTGCATCATTCATGGATTTTAAACTTCATCAAATGGATATTAAAAGTGCTTTTCTAAATGGTTTTATTGAAAAAGAGGTGTATGTTGAACAACCTCCAGGTTTTGAAAGCTTTAATTTTCCAAATGATGTATTAAACTTTCCAAAGCATTATATGGATTGAAACAAGCTCCTAGAGCTTAGTATGAATGATTGAGTAACTTCCTATTAGAGAAAGGGTTCTCCAAAGGAAAAGTTAATGCAACTTTTTTCGTAAAGAAATCCAAGCATGATTTATTAATTGTTCAAATATATGTTGATGAAATTTTATTTAGTGCCACTAACCATTACGTGTGTGAGGAATTATCTAATTTAATGCAAGGAGAACTTGAGATGAGTATAATGGGTGAACTCAAATTCTTTCTTATACTACAAGTCAAGCAATGCAAAAATGAGATTTTCATCAATCAAACCAAGTATGCAAGAGACATTCTAAAGAAGTTTGGCATGGATGGAGCTAAGATAAGTAAAAATCCAATGAGCATCACAACCAAACTTAACAAAGATGAGAATGATAAACCGGTTGATAAAAAGTGATTTTGAGGTGTGATCGGATGCATTCTTTATTTAACTTCTAGTAGACTCGATATTATTTGCTACTTGCTTGTGTGCTAGATTTCAATCAAGTCCTATAGAGTCTCTGATACGAACCCTACTTATAACAGAGATAGGACACGCATCCAACTTTGAAATCTTGCCCAAGGATCATCAAGGATAGGTTGTGTTGATGGAGCTAAACCCCTTGCTTATTAATTTGAAGCAAGATACTTAGCTATTATAAGATGAACAATCACACAATTCTAAGTTTAATCTAACCTAGGAATTGTAATGAAAGGTAGAAGTGAAACAATTCAAGTAAACTTACAAAGTTTCAAAAGAACAAAGTTTAAGGAAAAACCTCACTTTTAATATTTCAATGATTCTTAAATTCGTATGTCATAGGGTTAGCCCTTATATAGGCATGTAAACAACCTAATCCTTAAAGGAAAAGGTTTTATTCCTTATTCCCAAAGATACCTATATAGGAAAATCCTTAATTAAGGAGATTTCCTTTAAAATAGGACAACTAATGACAACTCATCTGTGAAAAGTCAAAATTGACAACTCATTACAATTCATGACAACTAAGCAAAATGACAACTCATGACAACTAAGCATTAAAGCATGCCATGTCATATGTTGACCATTGACCATTGACTTTGACTTGTTGACTATTTGACTTTGACTTTGACTTGTTGACTTTGACTTGGAATATTCTTGAATCTTCTCACATCTTCTAGAATCTTCTTGAATCTTCCTTATTGACTCCAAAATAGGAAAATAAATCAAAATTCATCCAATCAAGCTAATTAATTTCAGAATAGGAAATTAAGCTAATTAGCTTGAATTCTTCATATTCAGGCATTATTGATCCCTTTTAGGGTTCATATTATTCCCTCTCTCTTGAAGATGATTCGCCCTCGAATCATAGCCATCTTCTAGAGTTGATAAATTTGCAAATCCTCCAGGGTCGAACACAAACTCCTTTGTTGAAAACTTCTCCTTTGAAATAATGATCCACATAAGTAGCTTCAACATAACTTGAACTTGATAGCACATTTGAAATATAGAACTTCTGTTCATGGGATTGAATTCTTGTTGCTTCTTTCTAAACTTGAAACATGAATATCTCAAGTTCTATTTGCTACTAGTGCAGACTCCATAGATTTTGTTGTAGGTATAAAATACTTCAACTACATCATCAAATGGATCTTTATATGGCATAGAAGTCTGCAAAATAACTTTCAAAACACTAGAAAAAGAAAGATTAAAATCATTAATATAATCATGATGAATAACCAACTCTTGATCTTTCATGATGCTCCCAATCTCTAAGTTCTCCTTTTCACTCATGCCTTGCTCATTTTCTCTCACTAGTTGATTTGTGCACATGTCTTCAATAACTGTCTTTGGTGGTGTAGTTTCAATTTGTCACTCTTCCTCCCTACTCTTCTCCTCAACTTGTTGCTCAACCAATTTGATAACTTTAACACCTTCATATTCCTTTGAATCACACACAGTTATTGTCTCCTCATAAGAACCCACCTGCTTTTCAAACTCCAAAGCAAGTTCAATTACAACCTTCAAAGAGATAGAAGGTTCTAATTGCACTTCTTTCTTCAATCTCTTAGCAATATCACACTTAAGCCCACTGATGAATTTTGCAACTTTCCTCCTTTCAAATTCACCTACATCACTTGTAATTACAAATAACTTAAACTTTTTAATATAATCATTAACGCATAATTCATCATCTTGTTTAAGCCTTTGTAATTTAAGACGAAATTTATCCCTAACTTCAGAAGGAATAAAATGTCTAGTCATTAACCTCTTCATTACCTCCCAATTTTTAATCTCTCTATGCCTATTCTCTCTCCATGATGCCATCAAATCTTCCCACCATACAGCAGCATGACCCAAAAATTTACAAGAAGCAAGTTTACACTTTTGGAAATCACTTAATTCAAGAGAATCAAATATCTCCTCCATTTGTTGCATCCATTCCAAATAAACATAAAGATCATCCCCACCAAGAAAATAAGGCATATCCATGCTAAAAAAATAATTAGGTTTGAAAAGATATAGAAAAAAAAATCCTCACAAAGCACTCCCTTACATGTTTACACTCAAGGATATGAATGCTCTCGTGTTTCACTAAAAAAAAATTTTTGTTTTTTTTTTCAATTTATGAAGAATTGAAAGAAGAAAAGAATAGATAATGCATGAAAATAAAAGGATACGTAACCAAACCTTGAAGTTTGGCTCTGATATCAAACTGATACGAACCCTACCTATAATAGAGATAGAACACGCATCCAACTTTGAATATTAGCCTAAGGATCATCAAGGATAGGTTGTGTTGATGGAGCTAAACCCCTTGCTTATTAATTTGAAGCAAGATACTTAGCTATTATAAGATGAACAATCACACAATTCTAAGTTTAATCTAACCTAGGAATTGTAATGAAAGGTAGAAGTGAAACAATTCAAGTAAACTTGCAAAGTTTCAAAAGAACAAAGTTTAAGGAAAAACCTCACTTTTAATATTTCAATGATTCTTAAATTCGTATGTCATAGGGTTAGCCCTTAAATAGGCATGTAAACAACCTAATCCTTAAAGGAAAAGGTTTTATTCCTTATTCCCAAAGATACCTATATAGGAAAATCCTTAATTAAGGAGATTTCCTTTAAAATAGGACAACTAATGACAACTAATGACAACTCATCTTTAAAAAGTCAAAATTGACAACTCATCTTTGAAAAGTCAAAATTGACAACTCATTACAATTCATGACAACTAAGCAAAATGACAACTCATGACAACTAAGCATTAAAGCATGCCATGTCACATGCCATGTCATATGTTGACCATTGACCATTGACTTTGACTTGTTGACTATTTGACTTTGACTTTGACTTGTTGACTTTGACTTGGAATATTCTTGAATCTTCTCACATCTTCTAGAATCTTCCTGAATCTTCCTTATTGACTCCAAAATAGGAAAATAAATCAACATTTGTCCAATCAAGCTAATTAATTTCAGAATAGGAAATTAAGCTAATTAGCTTGAATTCTTCATATTCAGGCGTTATTGATCCCTTTTAGGGTTCATATTAGTCTCATTTGAAAGCTAGCAAAAGAATTTTCAAATATCTTTGTGTTACAATGCATTTAGGACTTTGGTATCCTAGGAGTTCATCCTTTGACTTGATTAGTTATTCTGATGCAAACTTTACAGGTAGTTTAGTAGATAGAAAAAGCACTTTCAAAACTTGTCAATTTTTAGGACAATGTTTAGTTTCTTAGTTTAGTAAGAAACAAGTTTCGATTGCCTTGTCCACTATTGAAGCTAAATATATTGTAGCAAGTCTTTGTTGTTCATAAGTTTTATGGCAAAAATAATAGTTGTTAGACTATGGTGTTAAAACTTGATCACATTCCAATCAAATGTGATAATACAAGTGCTATCAACCTTAGAAAAAATCTCATTTAACATTCTAGAACTAAGCATATAGACATTATACATCATTTCTTATGTGTTCATATTCGAATTGGTGATATCTCACTTGAATTTATTGATACAAATAATCAATTTGCAGATATTTTTACCAAACCTCTTAATGAAGAGAGATTGAATTTCATTAAGCATGAACTTAGCATGATTTATGGTTCTAGCTTATCTTGATTTTATGTTTAATTGATGGTTGAACTATTTTCATGTGAAATCATGTTATGCTTATTGATTACTTTGATTAATAAATGTTTTGATTTTGATTTTAAATTTTTTTTATGGTCATCAGTTTATATTTGGTTTATCTTTGTAAATTTCCTTTTGCATTTTGTCAGAGGAGGAGAAATCATTTAAGTTTTCTTGTGTACTTAGTTAATTTTTTTTAACATGTGTATTTTTTTAAAACTCCCTTAAAAAATGTGTTTATGTTAGTAACATATTATATTTTTGTTTAATATAGAGGGAAAAAATTTATTTAAATTTTTGATTGCATATTAACATTGTACATATGGCTAATTTTGTCAATATAGCATATGTGATAAAAGGCCTTCTTTTACTTACTTTGTTTATGTATGAGATAGATTTTATAAAGATGTTAGGTATCTTTTTTTTCATTTCCCTTTGTATCTCTCTCTTTTCTTTTTGTTTTTGATAAAGGGGGAGAAATATATTTGAGTTTGTTATTTGTTACTATACATGTGTATAATATTTTATTATTGTGTTTATACATGCATAATTCATGTGTAATTTCTTCTTGGGAATTGTTTTGATCTTTGATAAGGCATAAATATTTTTACAAAGATTTGATGTATCTTTGATTTATTCCTATAGGAATTTTGGTCCTTTAGGTTCATTTCCCCTTATATCTCTCTCTTTTCCTTTTACCTTTGTATAAAGAGAGGAAAATATGTTATGGATAATTTGTGTTTATTTTTTTTATGCTAAGTGCTACATGATTGATTAACTAGCTAAGCTATATGTAATCATGTGATAGTTAATCTCGTCTAGCATCAACATTATTATTATATGTACTATTTTTGTGATGCATTTTAGTGGCACTATATGCATATATATTTGAAATTATTTCCTCACATTGCCTAACATTTATTTAAATAATCATGTTATCATATTTTATGTTTTTAATACATTTTTCATAAGAATGCCATGTTTTTATCCCTCTTGCTATATTTTAAGTTGTTTTTATTTTTTTTCAAGGGGAATAATTGTAATATCCCGTAATTTTAAAAATATTTTTACACTGTACCGGGATATGCAGTGTCAGTGATTTTTGTATTTTATATGATATTTTTATGAGTTAATATGTATTTTAAACCTATTTTAATTACTGTCTATTATTTTCAGTATTTTACGTAAAATTTTCCCGGGACTTTCATTTTCGGGGAAATTTCCACGTAAACAATGTATTATTAATTATTTTAAATGTATTTACGGACTTGCATGAACTCATACATATTTTTAAATTATTAAATAAAGCCTGTGTGTGTATATTTATTTAATTAGGGTTTATTATTACCCTAATATTTTATTATTTATTTATTATTATTTGATTATTTTATTTATTATTAAATTATTAAAATTTATTATTTTTTTCTTTTTTCTTTTTTTTTTCTTTTTCTTTTCCTTTTTCTTTCTTTTTCTTTTCTTTTCTCTTTCCTTTTCTTTCTTTTTCTTTTTCTTCTTCTTCTTCTTTCTTCTCCCGTGGGTGCCGCCGGACCACTACATTTTGCCACCGTCGTTTCTCCCTCCTCCGGCCACCGTTTTCGACACCGCCGGTCTCTATCTTCTCCTTGAGCTCCGGTGAGTGTTATTCTAGCTTTTGTTTGAGCTAAAATGGTCTAGAATTGCTTAGGTTTTGAGTTGAATATTTCGGCCACTTTTGGTTTTCGATTTTTTTGAGCTTCAATTTGGATGATTCATGGAAACTTCCTTCACAAATGTTGTTCCTGGTAGCTTAATCTTCATGTATGAATTTTTGTAGAATTTTTGGAGATTGTTTGGATTTTTGGGTATTTTTGAATATTTTAATATTATTTTCGAATTTTCGGAAATTAATTATTTAAATTATGAAATTGGAGTTTATGGTTGAATTAGGTGTTGAAATGAATTATAGGAATTTATTTGGAATTTTTATGAATTTCTAAGTATTTATTTTTAATTATTGAAGTTTATGTGATTTTGTAAAATTAAGTTAATTGTGTTTTTATTTGAATTTAATTGGTTAATTGAGTTTAAATATTTATATTATTGATAAATATGTTGAGAAAATTAATTTTGGATAATTGTATGATTTTTGGTGAATTTTTGAAGTAAATTAGGTATATATATATATATAGGGGTATTTTGGTAATTTTACCCTAAATTGTCTAAAAATGTAATTTAATTGGTTTTAATATTTATTTAAGGTATAAAAATGATTTCTACAAAATATTTGGTATTTTTAACTAATTAAAACTATTTTCCGGGAATTATTTTCAATTATATATATAATATACGGTTTTTCAAATAAAATGAGTTTTAATCGATTTTTATAGTGTTTCAAGGTCAATTATGTAATTTTTATTTATAAAATGTATTTTTATGATTTAAGGATATTTTTGGTATATTTGAATATATTTTCTGTGTTTGTGGACCCCGGTCGACAGATTGTAGTCTGGAGTCCGACCGAGGGGTTGTGATTGTTTATGGTGTTATTTTCGAAGTGTATTTTCTTTGCAGGGTCGGCTCTACTCTTTTGAGTAGAGAGATGTCTGTTTTACAGGGGAGGTTCTGCCGGATTTCCGGTAGAATTCTCGTAAAACGTGATATCCAGTCGAGCCCTAATTTTCGATTCTGTATTTAATACTCTAGATTGAATTCTAGGATTTCTGTTAGGGTTATTCTGATGTCGAGTAATTATTTCTTGTTTAGTTGCGCCGAGACCGAGGGTTAGTGGACCAGGCCCGTCGGACCTGTCTCGTGGAGCGCATTAGGTGAGTTACTATATTATATATATATGCTTAGGATGCATGATTTAGAAAATGCATGTTTTATTTTGACTAAATATGCATAAATAACATGATTTATATTCAAGTATATTTTTGGTATATAATAAATTATATACATGTTTTAATAATAAAATATATTTAAAATGTTTTTAAATATATTTTTAGTTTAATTCATGATTTGATTGAATTTATTTGACGTATATATACTCAAAATATACCTGGTTTATGTTGGTATATTTTCGGTATATATATGGTTTATATTGTTGATTTATTTAAATTCATGCATCATGTATTTGTGAATGAATGTTTTATTATTTATTACTGAAGGATATCAATAGAACGTGCTACCTAGTGGGCAGCACTAGGACCGAGTACGTACCGGTACGCCTATAGTATTTAGGCTTTATTACTGACTATTTGTGGATATCGATTTGATTATGATTATTGATATATGTGAGATGTGGTTTGTGGGTGTGATTGCTGGAGCTCGGTTGACCAAGTGTCTCGGGGCCAATCACACTGGCAGTCAGACTGCTGGAGCTCGGTTGACTTAGTGTCTCGGGGCCAGTCTACTGTCCATATGGATTAAGTGGATATATTTGGAATTAGTGAGCCTGTATGGCTAGAGTGTTGTTTAACACTATTTTTCTGAAGTTGCGATATTCTAGGGTTCTATGTGATCCTTCATAAAAGTTGATTTTCAGACAAAATATATAAAATGATTTTTCTGCATCTGTATGAACTTGCCTGTATATATACATATTATATATATACTGTTGACTGTATGCATTATCACTTAGAGTGTATGTATATATACTATAGTAATTCACTCAGTGAGGTCTGACTCCCCTCCGTTGACTATTTTTCAGGAGAGTCAACTTCCTCAGACCTCAGTAGCAGGTCGATACGCCGGATTTCTTCCGCCCCGGCTTCTTTATGTAAATTGTCTACTTGAGTCTTATTTATTTTATCTAGACACTGCAGTAGCTGTAAATTACAGTATTGGATTTTATGTACTTTATTTTAAAGAGATGTATTATGTTAAAACTGGATTTGTATAAAGATTATACTTATGAGATTATATATGCGATGTGATGAGTTTTGAATTATATCCAGTTGTTATGGATGATATTGTAATATTTATGATTTTATTTTCCGCTGCATATTATATTTTTATGGTTATTATTGCATTTTTTTTTTATTTTTAGGCTTGCTACGGGTTCCGGATTCGAAAGAATTCCCGTTCCCTAGCGCCGGTCATGGCCCCTGTTTTGGGTCGTGACAAAGTTGGTATCAGAGCGAAGTTCGTTTCTGAGTGGAGTTCTGTGTCAGGGCTTAGTTATGTGAGTTGTGGCCCTAGTTTTTAAGTTGTGTTTTCTGTTGGACTACTGCAGTGTATTAGGTTCGAGTATGTCTTGATGAGTATTCCTTGCTGTAGTTTTCAGCGTTATTCCTCCGTTGTCTGTTTTGTCTGAATCTTTCCGTTTGTCTTTTCAGAATGAGGAGGCGAGCGCGTGTCGCTCCACCGGTCGTTGAGGCCGAGGATGATGAGTCTTTTCAGGACGAGGTTTTACCTCCTGAGCAGCCAGTTAGGCGTAGAGGTCGTGGCAGGGGTAGACCTCGAGGAGCGGCAGGTCGCCGTAGGCAGAGAGAGTTACAGGACGAGGAGCCTGTTGAGCCTGAGTTTGATGTTCCTGTTCCTCCAGTTGTTCAGCCTGTTCAGCCTGCCTATCAGCAGGGTATGTCTGACCCTGAGGCAGCTTTGTTCTATGCCAGAGTTGGCAGGATTGCTTTTGATGGTATTTCTGATCCTTTAGATTTTCTGCATGCGATTGAGACTAGGACTCGGACTGCTCATACCGAGTACCAGAGGATCATGATTGTCGAGTTGTCTGTCGAGGGACCAGCTTTGGATTGGTTTATTCAGATGATCCAGCCTTATATGATGACGATGACATGGGCTCAGTTTCAAGAGCGATTCATGAGGAGATTTTGTCCAGAGCCTCTTCGTTTGAGCTATCGTCTCCGTTTGACTAGTATTTCTCGTGGAGATCGATCAGTAGAGGAGTATACCCGAGAGTTCCTTCGTCTGGGTAGATATGCTGAGGATCTGATGCGAGATCAGTATTTCGCTGTTACTACCTATGTTACTGGTTTGGGTTCAGCTTTTGCTGGTATGCCCACAGCAGGTCTTACTCTCGAGTCTGTGATTGAGCTAGCTAAGGAGATCGAGCTGAGGTTAGTTAGGCAGGGAGCGATGCCTGATTATTACCAGTTGGGAGTTCAGTCGAGTGGATTGCAGGCTACTCCGTATTCGAGTTTTCATGTTGGTTCGAGTAGTCAGCAGCGAGGTTCGACTCAGCAGAGTCAGAGACAGCAGCAGCGAGTGCATCGGAGCAGTAGACATGGTCGTGGAGGTCAGCGTAGATCGTTCAGATTTGGGTCAGGTGCTTCGAGCAGCAGCAGTGGTCGTAGTTCTGGATCAGCGGCCAGTGTTTGTCAGACTTGTGGTAGAGTCCATCAGGGACCGTGTTATCTGACACCGTTGACATGTTTCAGATGCGGACAGACAGGACATTTTGCCAGATCGTGTCCTTATCCCGGATATCAGCAGCAGCAGATTCCGCGATTCCCACAGCAGTCGATTGCTAGTGCTGCACCTATGCCATTTCAGTTACCACCAGCTCAGCATCAGAGTTCTACTCAGTTTGTTCCACAGCAGAGTCGTGGTAGAGGTACGAGAGGAGGTACCCGAGGTGTTGGCCAGGCTTCTACCAGTCAGCAGGGAGGTCGAGGCCAGGCCAGAGTTTTTCATCTGACTCAGCAGGATGCTCAGGCATCTAATGCAGTCGTGGCAGGTATTCTTTCTGTTTGTTACCTGGATGCTTTGGTTTTGTTTGATCCGGGTGCCACGCATTCGTTTGTTTCTCCTATTTTTGCTTCTAAATCTTGTTGGCAAGCTTCGAGGATGGCTTTTCCTTTGTCTGTTGCCACTCCTCTGAGTGATTCTTTGGACGCCGATATTGTTCTTTCTGGTTGTCCAGTTCTCGTGGGAGATAGAGAATTACCCGCCGATTTGATTTTGTTGGATGTGATGGAGTTCGATGTTATTTTGGGAATGGATTGGTTGTCTCAGCACTTTGCCGTGGTTGATTGCAGGAATAAGGAGGTGATTTTCAGAATTCCTGGTGAAGTAGAATTTAAGTTTGTTGGTGACAGGAGTTCAGCACCTCAGAATCTTATTTCTGTTATATCAGCTAGGAAGTTGTTGAGGAAAGGTTGTCAGGGATTTTTGGCATTGGTTAGGGATACGTCAGTGGAGAAGTTGTCACTCACAGATGTTCCTGTTGCTTGTGAGTTTCCTGATGTTTTTCCCGAGGAGTTGCCAGGTTTACCACCTCATAGAGAGATTGAGTTCTGTATTGATGTGGTTCCAGGTATTACTCCTATATCTATGACACCCTATCGTATGGCTCCTGCAGAGTTGAGAGAGTTGAAGGAGCAATTGCAAGAGTTGTTGGATAAGGGTTTTATCAGACCTAGTGTTTCTCCTTGGGGTGCACCAGTCCTGTTTGTGAAGAAGAAGGATGGTACCCTGAGACTGTGCATTGATTATAGAGAGCTGAATAAGGTGACAGTGAAGAATAAGTATCCTCTCCCGAGGATAGATGATTTGTTTGATCAGCTCCAGGGTGCACAATTCTTTTCTAAGGTTGACTTGAGGTCGGGTTATCATCAGTTGCGGATTAGTGAAGCTGATATTCCTAAGATAGCGTTCCGCACTCGATATGGCCATTATGAGTTTCTGGTGATGTCTTTTGGTTTGACTAATGCACCAGCAGCTTTTATGGACCTGATGAACAGAGTATTCCGACCGTATGTGGATCAGTTTGTGGTAGTCTTCATTGATGATATACTGGTATATTCGAGGAGTATGGAAGAGCACGTATATCATTTGAGGATTGTACTACAGACACTAAGAGATCATCAGCTTTATGCTAAATTCTCAAAGTGTTATTTCTGGATGGAGAGTGTTTCTTTTCTTGGACACGTAGTGTCTAAAGAAGGTATTCAGGTTGATCCACAGAAGATTGAAGCAGTATCTGAGTGGCCTAGACCTACTTCAATTACTGAGATTCAGAGTTTTCTGGGTTTAGCCGGGTATTATAGGTGGTTTGTGCAGGATTTTTCCAGGATAGCAGCCCCTATGACTCGCTTGACTCAGAAGAATGTTAGATTCGAGTGGTCAGAAGCTTGTGAGAATAGTTTTCAGTTGTTGAAGGAGAAGTTGACCACAGCGCCAGTATTAGCTTTGCCTAATAGTGTGGATAAGTTCACAGTTTACTGTGATGCCTCTAGAATTGGTCTTGGTTGTGTGTTGATGCAGAATGGAAGGAAGTGTAGATCCCCGTTGTGTTGGGATGAGATCGGTGAGAGGGCTTTGACTGGACCAGAGATGGTTCAGGATGCTGCAGAGAAAGTCGCCGTGATCAAGCGGAGATTAGAGACCGCAGTTAGCAGACAGAAGAGTTATGCGGATCCTAGGCGCAGAGATGTGGAGTTTCAGGTTGGAGATTTCGTTTTTCTGAAAGTATCTCCGATGAAGGGTGTGATGAGATTTGGCAAGAAGGGTAAGTTAGCACCGAGATATATTGGACCGTTTGAGATTCTGGAGAGAATTGGCACTGTTGCATATCGGTTGGATTTGCCTCCGAGTATGTCGCAGGTGCATCCAGTATTTCATATCTCGATGTTGAGGAAGTATATCTCAGATCCTTCACATGTGTTGCAACCTGACAGTGTGGAAGTGAGTGAAGATTTGACGTTTGTGGAAGAACCTGTGGCGATCGTAGATTTTCAAGTTCGACAGTTGCGATCGAAGCAGATTCCGATGGTCAAGGTTTTGTGGCGTAGCGACAGAGTTGAAGAACATACGTGGGAGACTGAAGCTGAGATGCGAGCTTCTTACCCGTATCTCTTTCCTTCCTGATTCTATAATCTTGTTTTGGAATTCGGGGACGAATTCCTGTAAGGGGGGAAGACTGTAATATCCCGTAATTTTAAAAATATTTTTACACTGTACCGGGATATGCAGTGTCAGTGATTTTTGTATTTTATATGATATTTTTATGAGTTAATATGTATTTTAAACCTATTTTAATTACTGTCTATTATTTTCAGTATTTTACGTAAAATTTTCCCGGGACTTTCATTTTCGGGGAAATTTCCACGTAAACAATGTATTATTAATTATTTTAAATGTATTTACGGACTTGCATGAACTCATACATATTTTTAAATTATTAAATAAAGCCTGTGTGTGTATATTTATTTAATTAGGGTTTATTATTACCCTAATATTTTATTATTTATTTATTATTATTTGATTATTTTATTTATTATTAAATTATTAAAATTTATTATTTTTTTCTTTTTTCTTTTTTTTTCTTTTTCTTTTCCTTTTTCTTTCTTTTTCTTTTCTTTTCTCTTTCCTTTTCTTTCTTTTTCTTTTTCTTCTTCTTCTTCTTTCTTCTCCCGTGGGTGCCGCCGGACCACTACATTTTGCCACCGTCGTTTCTCCCTCCTCCGGCCACCGTTTTCGACACCGCCGGTCTCTATCTTCTCCTTGAGCTCCGGTGAGTGTTATTCTAGCTTTTGTTTGAGCTAAAATGGTCTAGAATTGCTTAGGTTTTGAGTTGAATATTTCGGCCACTTTTGGTTTTCGATTTTTTTGAGCTTCAATTTGGATGATTCATGGAAACTTCCTTCACAAATGTTGTTCCTGGTAGCTTAATCTTCATGTATGAATTTTTGTAGAATTTTTGGAGATTGTTTGGATTTTTGGGTATTTTTGAATATTTTAATATTATTTTCGAATTTTCGGAAATTAATTATTTAAATTATGAAATTGGAGTTTATGGTTGAATTAGGTGTTGAAATGAATTATAGGAATTTATTTGGAATTTTTATGAATTTCTAAGTATTTATTTTTAATTATTGAAGTTTATGTGATTTTGTAAAATTAAGTTAATTGTGTTTTTATTTGAATTTAATTGGTTAATTGAGTTTAAATATTTATATTATTGATAAATATGTTGAGAAAATTAATTTTGGATAATTGTATGATTTTTGGTGAATTTTTGAAGTAAATTAGGTATATATATATATATAGGGGTATTTTGGTAATTTTACCCTAAATTGTCTAAAAATGTAATTTAATTGGTTTTAATATTTATTTAAGGTATAAAAATGATTTCTACAAAATATTTGGTATTTTTAACTAATTAAAACTATTTTCCGGGAATTATTTTCAATTATATATATAATATACGGTTTTTCAAATAAAATGAGTTTTAATCGATTTTTATAGTGTTTCAAGGTCAATTATGTAATTTTTATTTATAAAATGTATTTTTATGATTTAAGGATATTTTTGGTATATTTGAATATATTTTCTGTGTTTGTGGACCCCGGTCGACAGATTGTAGTCTGGAGTCCGACCGAGGGGTTGTGATTGTTTATGGTGTTATTTTCGAAGTGTATTTTCTTTGCAGGGTCGGCTCTACTCTTTTGAGTAGAGAGATGTCTGTTTTACAGGGGAGGTTCTGCCGGATTTCCGGTAGAATTCTCGTAAAACGTGATATCCAGTCGAGCCCTAATTTTCGATTCTGTATTTAATACTCTAGATTGAATTCTAGGATTTCTGTTAGGGTTATTCTGATGTCGAGTAATTATTTCTTGTTTAGTTGCGCCGAGACCGAGGGTTAGTGGACCAGGCCCGTCGGACCTGTCTCGTGGAGCGCATTAGGTGAGTTACTATATTATATATATATGCTTAGGATGCATGATTTAGAAAATGCATGTTTTATTTTGACTAAATATGCATAAATAACATGATTTATATTCAAGTATATTTTTGGTATATAATAAATTATATACATGTTTTAATAATAAAATATATTTAAAATGTTTTTAAATATATTTTTAGTTTAATTCATGATTTGATTGAATTTATTTGACGTATATATACTCAAAATATACCTGGTTTATGTTGGTATATTTTCGGTATATATATGGTTTATATTGTTGATTTATTTAAATTCATGCATCATGTATTTGTGAATGAATGTTTTATTATTTATTACTGAAGGATATCAATAGAACGTGCTACCTAGTGGGCAGCACTAGGACCGAGTACGTACCGGTACGCCTATAGTATTTAGGCTTTATTACTGACTATTTGTGGATATCGATTTGATTATGATTATTGATATATGTGAGATGTGGTTTGTGGGTGTGATTGCTGGAGCTCGGTTGACCAAGTGTCTCGGGGCCAATCACATTGGCAGTCAGACTGCTGGAGCTCGGTTGACTTAGTGTCTCGGGGCCAGTCTACTGTCCATATGGATTAAGTGGATATATTTGGAATTAGTGAGCCTGTATGGCTAGAGTGTTGTTTAACACTATTTTTCTGAAGTTGCGATATTCTAGGGTTCTATGTGATCCTTCATAAAAGTTGATTTTCAGACAAAATATATAAAATGATTTTTCTGCATCTGTATGAACTTGCCTGTATATATACATATTATATATATACTGTTGACTGTATGCATTATCACTTAGAGTGTATGTATATATACTATAGTAATTCACTCAGTGAGGTCTGACTCCCCTCCGTTGACTATTTTTCAGGAGAGTCAACTTCCTCAGACCTCAGTAGCAGGTCGATACGCCGGATTTCTTCCGCCCCGGCTTCTTTATGTAAATTGTCTACTTGAGTCTTATTTATTTTATCTAGACACTGCAGTAGCTGTAAATTACAGTATTGGATTTTATGTACTTTATTTTAAAGAGATGTATTATGTTAAAACTGGATTTGTATAAAGATTATACTTATGAGATTATATATGCGATGTGATGAGTTTTGAATTATATCCAGTTGTTATGGATGATATTGTAATATTTATGATTTTATTTTCCGCTGCATATTATATTTTTATGGTTATTATTGCATTTTTTTTTTTATTTTTAGGCTTGCTACGGGTTCCGGATTCGAAAGAATTCCCGTTCCCTAGCGCCGGTCATGGCCGCTGTTTTGGGTCGTGACAATAATCCATAAATTTATATTTCTTATCATGTCCATATTCGTAGGGGGAGAAATAAATAAATATATTTTATTTCATTTGGTATAATTATTATCACAAATATTATCACACACTTTACTTTGTATTATTTTTTATCAAACTCAAAATAAGTTTGTCAAAATCAAAAAGGGGTTGATTATTGACGTTAGCAATAATCAATCTTAATTTTGATCTTAAAAAACTTAATTTTGAGCATTTAATTTTTTTTTAAATGTGTATAAGTTAGGACTCTATTGGAAGTTAAAATGAAGTATGAATATCCTAGGCTGATTCAACCTTTGACGTTCAATAAGGACTTTGACATCCTTAGAACTTTATAATGAGAATGTTATCTTCTTCACATTTGAATTAGACATCTTAAGCTTTTTAAATTGAGCTTACTTGTCAAAATCTTAGTTCATTTGGGTATGTAAATATTGAGTTGAAGTCAACATATACAACTACCATTTTAGATTGCATAGCTCTTAGATTTAAAAAATATCTTGACCTAAAGAAATCCAATTAAGGTGGTTAAAGATGATATGGAAAGCTAAATCAAATATCTAAAACTTTTATCAAGAAAGTATAGGCAAATTCGAACATATCCAATAGAAAATCACAGTTTTAACTCATGCACAACTATTTAATAGCAGTTTGCCATTTTAGATTGCACAACTCTTAGTATTTCAGCAATATCTTGAGATATAAAAGTCCAATTGAGGTGATTCAAAATGATATGGAAATATAATTCAAATATACACAACTTTTATGAAGAAATTATAAACAAATTCGGATATATATAGTAGCCAATCACTTTTTTAACCCATGCACAACAGCCTAACAATATTACTTTCAATAATTCAAAATTCTAAATATTGGATTCAAAATATAGACATTGGACACATTATTGTCACCTCCAAAAGCTATATTTTTGTGTTTTTATCCATAAAACACTTCTAGAGCTGAATGGAAGTTAAGATATTTTTGCTTATTATCATTCTCTATCTTAACATCAAACCTCTCAAATTCTTAATTATTCACTCTTTCTTTATAACTCTTGTGAGAGTTTTTTGTGTGTTAGAAATAGAATTTATCATCTTAAATCTCAAAATGCATTAATAGGGAAGTGAGATTTATTTCTAAAGGAATTGGTTTAAGTGTTGTCCATTAAAACACTTAGGATTTGGTTTTTTGAGTGAGCCTTGAAAACTCATGTTGTAAGGTTATAAGAGTGAGCCATAAAACTCTTGTGTAATCTTAATCTTCTGAATAAGATTATGGGTGATTGAAAATTCTAACTTGGGGATAAGTTAGGTGGAGACATAGGATTATTGTTGAATCTGAACTCCTCAAATCATTATGTTTTTCATTCTTCCTTCTCAACATTCTTTCAATTCTTGTAAAGAATTATTTTTAATTCTAATTTTATTTAATAGCCCTATTCATTCCCCACCCCTCTAGGGCTTTTTCATATTGCCACCATAATTCCACTTGATTCATAGGGCGACAAAGATATGTATTATCATCATTAGTCTTTACCCAATCAAGAAAAGTTATAGGGCTTAAAGTGACATGGCCTAGCTCCTATGTCCAAAATGGGGTGCAATTTTTCTTAAGTAGGTAAAAGAATTGTACACTCTCTAATCGAAGTCCATAACCCTAGTCATATAGGAACATTTTTGCTAAAGGAGCCCAAGTCATAAGCTCGATACAGCTCATATAGATAAACTAGTAGAAATCTTCCCTAGGATCCTACCTCACTCTTACATGCTATCATTGTCTTGATGTTGTCCATTTGACCTAATACTCATAAATGACATGACATCTCTAGTGTCTACCACCATTGGCTGTCATTATGTCAATTTTCATAGACTGTCCATGCTTAGACTCGTGTGATCATCATTTACTTTGTGTAAGCCCAATGCACAAGGAATAACAAGAATCATACACCTCAGTTTGGATAGTATATAAGGATTGATAAATAGTAATAACTTTTGATGATGGAACCTATGGAAGTCATCCATTTGTCCTTATCAGATCAAGTAGATGAATCAATAATTTAACTAGATTATGGACACTCATGCTAAGAAAATCAAATTGTAAAATATCGAACAAAACCTTTATGTCTCTTAATAAACACACCAAGTGTCAATGAAAGGCACACAAATTGTGATCCCTTATATTGACTAACATTTGTACACTCATGGGTGCTCATGAGCTATAGGCACTATTTGTAACCTGACGAATTAGGCCTTTCATTAATATTGTGTAGTTACCTCAAGTACATTTGGGCATTGCTCCCTAGTTTACCTTATGAATCTAACCATCATGAATGGAAATTCCCTAGTCTGAGAGTGAAATCATAGCCCCCCGATGGCTAGGATAGAATTCTTTACTGCATGGAGTAATAAGGTTCGAAGGAGAGATTGCTTACATTTGGTTTGTTTATTTTGCAAGTTTTACACTAATCATATTTGTTCATTTTGTTTTTCCTTTCTTTTTCCCATAAATACATACATACATCTAGGGGGCATTTTATCATGAACTAATCCATGATCTTCTTATAGCCATCTTGCATCATTACATTAGAAGAATTACAACTGTCACACCATGCGTACATGCTAACCCTTCTCTTTTATAGTACTCATCACATCATGCACACACAAATAACCATATTATTATCTTAACATGCATGCTTATACAGAAACATAGCTCCTCAAAAGCCTTACAAGATCTTACAGTCTCTTAAAATCTCTCGAGAAAGGATAGTAATAGTTTATTACTGATGGCAATTTGACTGACATCCTTTAGGATAAAATTATGACTATCCTTAAGACTGAAGTAAAGGATGCCTTTAACCAAACTCCAAAAGACATGGATGAGGTGATTCTTTTAAAAAGCATTGGCAAGGGGGCACCCGACATCACTAATTTTAAGATGAACAAGAGAAGAAAATACATTATCACATCAGAGGATGCTAAAGGCAATTGTGAACTTTCTAAAGTAAAGCTTCTCCAATCCCTTTCTAAGTCAACTAGTGCAACAACACTTCAATTGGCTTATAAGATCATCCAGCTTAAAGCCCAAGTCAACTAGTTCTACAAAAGCCCAGCTTCAATCAACTCTCTACACCCATAAACAAGCCCTCACAAGACCACCCTAATCAACCCTATTGCCTCAAGATTGGAAAAAAAGTGTCAGAAAATTGGTAACCAAAGTTAGATAAACCCTGATCATCCAAAGTTTCCAAAGTCACCTGCAGTTAACAAACCTAGAAATTTTTCTAAGTTTGATCAACCTCCATGTAAAATCTTCTAAGAATTTTGAACACAAAAACCTTTTAAGACCTATTAAACCAAAAGTCTTACCCGACCCCTTACCAATACATATTAACCTTGGCCTCTACTGTTGCTTCCTATAAGTGTCGGGCCACATAAATGATAACTATTATACCTTGTAGTCGAGGATCCAAGATCTAATAGATTCTAGCAAAATTGCATATATAGAAGAATAACCCAATCTTAAAACCAGCCTTTTACCTAACTACCAGAACATGCTTGCATCATACACCATCTCTCTAGGGCTTCACGAAGATTTCATGGAAGGTTCTATCTAATATATTCTCAAGAGTGAAATAAAAAGACTAGAAAGATGAGGAAAATAACCTTTGGTGGCACTAGAAGCAAGTTTCTTGAGCCCTACCTATGACTAGAGTGGTGATGAAATGGATCCTTCTAACTGTAAACATGTGCTTAAATCCAATGACAAATATAGAAAAGAACTAGAAAAGGAGAAAGAAGAATAGGACTAATCGAAATAACCCCTTGGAAAGCTTAATCTCAAGATGGAACCACTAGCTACACTGTGGCTCTCATCAAAAGCAGCATAGATAATACCCTATTTGATGATTAATCTATCCATAATGCTACCTGTATCGTTGGTATATTCAAGTCTTTTGATGTATTCAACTCTAAATTAAATGTAGTGATGTTTGAACCTTGCTTTTCTATATGATATGTCTTATGATAATGATAAGCATTTCATTGAATCTTACATGAGCATCTTTAACATCCATTCCATTAATGCTTAATCATTTAACATGGTCATGGAGGAAAACTCTTATATGTTGCATATTCCAAAAGAAGTTATCCTTAGGAATGACGATGAAAATGAATAGTAATAAAGGAATGATAATTCTAATGATGGAACGAAAAAATGAAGAAGGAAAAATGAAAAAAATAGAAAGGCTAATTAAGGAAAAAGGTACCATCATTTTAAAGTATTCAACATGCAACCATGCCCATGATAAATGCCACTCATAATAAATGAGGAGAATTGTTATAATTACCCATGCTAATAAGTAAATGCCTAAATCAATATTTATCACATACATAAGAAAATTTATATCTTAGAGTTCATATCTTTTTGTGATGTAATGTTTCCTTTTCTTGTGTATTTATTGTAAAGAAGTGATAAGAAAAATAGAGCAAAGCATAAAAGAACTATAAACCATCCAAAACATTATGAAAATACAGTTGGTATCTAAAAGAATCATCTTAGGTACAAAAAGAACAAAAAAGAGATAAGGGAAATAGGAGAGATCAAGACTCATCCCTATCCTTATCATCATCGTCATCGATATCAACCTCGCCCATAAGGCCACTCGTGCTAGGCCTTGTGCCATGGACCTTTAGCTCCTTCAACTCTATATGCAATCACTGAATCATGCTCTAGTAGTAAGTAACTTCCTACTATTAAGTTGCCTCTTACTGATGAAGACCCTTATTGTATTCTTACATCAACCTCACATGCTCATGCTACATTAAAATACACATGCATTAGCATACATGCATTCATTCATCTATATTATTAAATATTTAAATAGGTGCAGGAAGAAGTGAAGAAGAACTCACGTAAGTCTCCACATAATAGTGAACATGGTAATCCATCAATCTTGAAGCACACTGATACCAATACTTAGCCGTCTCATAAGGAACCTATAGATGAAAAAACTTAGCGAGTAACAAACTGAAAGTAACAAAGCAATAAGGATGAAAAATCATATGTGTAGTGTTCTCTAGGATAAAGACCATAAGCTCCATAGATGTAGGAACTACATGGGTTACCACTCCACCTTGGAGGCTATACCCCCTGGCCACTAGAAGTAGAGGCAGTGTAGTGATTCTAGAAATCATCTGAGCAGCTTTATGATGGACACTAGCAGTAGTGTCAACCATGTTTGTCCCACTAGAGCTCTCAATAGCACCCACACCTTGAGCCCTCTTCGAATGAGGCTATTAAATACAAAAAGAGAAGGTCAAAATAAATAATAATAATGGCCAGTGTGAAGAAGCAGTAAATGAAGAATGAGACGTACTCAATGAGTAAAAGTGTAAAAAGTACCAACGAGTGGAGTAAGAGGAGCCTGACCTCTCACGACACCATTAATTAGATGAAGAATGAGACTCTCCAAGTAAGAGATTCCCTCGAATTTAAATGTAGTTGGTGATTGGTCCTAGCTAGAGCCTCCTCTAGCATGGGGCCCACCATGTCCTTCGCCCATAACATATCAATTGGAGGAGAATGAGGGCTGCGATAAGTGGTAGGTACCAAGAACCAACTCATTACACACTCATCGAGGTACTAGGCGCAATCAATAGAAGTCACGAACAAGATCCATCAGCCAGTGATCTCTATGGCTCCCTACATGACAGGTGAGAAAGTTATAGGGTAGCCCTCCCACCACTATTAAAGATGTATCTGCAATTGGAAATAATAATTAGAAATAGAACATAATGCTTCAAAATAGAAAAAGCAATGCCCTATCTAATTAAATGTCAACTCCACTAGGGAGGCACGGACCACTTCCAAGGTATGTGCAACAACCTTCCAATTTTGCACAATCTAGATGGGAAAGTGCAAAAATCCATCTTGCATCCTAACAACCATACAAGGAGGGGTTAGTAAATGAAATTCGAAGGCCTAAATCTATAAGAGAATCTATGTCACAAATAGTAAATTCATGAGAAGAACAAAAGGATAATAAAGCATTAGAAACTACTCACATCAACTAATAGTAGCACACTGTAGATCCTAGAGCATCAATAAGACCATGGAGAAGATAGCCATAAGTGGTAGAATTCTAGTCATACTTCCTCAGGACATCAAGGTCGTGGAGAAGAGGAAGCAACCATGAACCACCAGTGTTGTTTGCATTGGTGAATACAATAGTGCTCATCAACTAAAAAATGAAGCATTGAGCATGCATATTGATTATGACAACACCATCTATAGCTACCCCATCACAGGCTTACCATAAACAATCATACGAAATCAGACTACCACATTCAACTCTAAACTCAGGGGAGTAACCTAGTAGATCACAGTACAATGCCATAAGGTCCTTTAGAATCTTAAAAGGAATCCATTAACTAGAGAACAAAAACCCCATAATAGTAGTAAAATCAAGGGGCATGATCGTTATCTCCCTAAATTATAAGTGGAAGGGTGTGTGCAATTTAACCACCTCTTAATTAGAGTACTCATCGTAGCCTGCCAACTCCTCAGCATCTGAAGACCCTTCAGTAATCCATCAAAATTGAGGCTACTCACCTAGTCTCGCACCTCCTGAGGTAACCCCCGATAGAGCCTTTTAACTCTAGTGAAGCTACCGGGAAGCACTAGCGAAATCATGACACTCTAAAAGGAAAGTTAATAAAAATTAAAATTTCATTTGTATTCCTTATCTATAATAGCAAACACTAACCATTGATTTACATATTATTTGCAAGTAATCAAAATTGACATGTCTAGAGTAAAAGGTAAGCAACAAGCTTTTAGCATGCAGCCTAAGGGAGTCTATGGTATTCAAAGACACAACAAAGGACCTTAAATCACATTAAGACATACTAAGCAAGCAATCCTAGGAAGAAAAGCATCATTCAAATGGCATGTCAAACTCCCAACATGCATCTCCTATTATAAAAAAAGAAGATGAGATATTGACCCGTTGGTGATAAAGTGTCCAAACATGTTCCCTTAAGTTTAAGACCAGAGGAATATTATGGCCTTGAGTCACTCATTGTCTCGTGTGATGAGTTGGCATAGGCTTTTGATAAGCAGTGCCACCCACCGCGAACCATCTGGAACCTCAAGACCTAGATCATCCAAGTTAACCATGAGATCTAGGGGCACATCCTTGAAATCATCATCACCACCTCTTTGCATGGGTATATATATGAAGAAGTCCTAAAAGTTTAGAGATTTTTAGAGGAGAATAGAGAGAAAAAGAATGTGAAAATGAAGGGAAAAGAAAAAAAAGGCCTTTTATAGGCCCTAGCTTCGTAAGACCACCACAAAGCCATGAGCTTAGGTTAGATCCCAAGGTCATGCGATCATGAACCTAAGCCTATGAGTTCATGGGCCCACCTCTATGGGTTTAGCCAATAAGGCTATTCCAGGCCCACTAAAGTTCTCAAAACATGTATTTCAACCTTCCAAAGCCCTAAGTGACATTTTCAAAACCCATACATTGACCTAGGACATCTGCAAAGGCTGAGAACTTATGAGAGAACCCAAAAGTGATTTTGTAAGTCCAAAAGATATTAGAGAAGTCTTTTGTAGATGTTAGAGAAGTCTTTTGTATCATCTTACTTTAAAATTTCTAAGTACACCCATGCATTCATACATTCATATTTGCACCCGTATTTCATAAATCATCCTTTTTGTGCTCTCAAAGACAAACCTACACTGAGAAAGGAGCATGCGACAGGGATGAAATTTTCACTTTGATGAAAATTTCAAAGTCTCCTGACTTTGACTGGCAATATAGAGCTAGGATTCTTAAATCTTAATCAACCTAATACTTGACGACCTTATAAAGGATAGAAAACCATTAAAAGAAATGTCACTAGGAATTGAGATATACAAATTGCATGTGATTATCATGACGGGCCCTAGAAGAAGTTTAAATGAAAAAGAGAGAAAAGAGAGAGAGAGAGAGAGAGAAAAGAGAAGAGATAAGAAAAAAAAAGGGAAAAAGGGGGAAGAAAAAAGAGAAGAAAAAAATAAAGAAAAGAAAAAAAGAAGAGAGAAATGAAAATAATAATGATAATATTCAATCTACTCCAATGCTTAAATTTTAAGTAAGAGTAACTTTTTAAAAGCATTCATGCTGAGTGACAGAAGGCAGGGAATGCTTAAAAAGAGAAAGAAGTGTGATCGAGGCATTTATCTCAAAAGGGAATGATAAGATATCAAGGGTTGCTTTGTCCATCATAGTTCTTAATGACCTCATTTGGTGAATTTCCTTTTGATCATGGGGGAGCACTTGCTCTTCAATCGATAATCAGAAACATCTTTGGTAGAAGAGTCATTAGTCAAACCTTAAAGAAACAATGAAGGTCACATCAAAATGAGATGATCGTAGCAGAGAGCGATATGAACTCCATGGTATGTACTCTTTATTAGTACAAGTAAACAAACAAGAAGCACAAACATAACTTACATACATTATGGTTTTTGAAAATCAAAATTATAGCATTTTGGTTTCACATAGTTTTGAAAATCAAAATGACGGCAATTTGGTTTCATATACATAGTTTTTGAAAATCAAAATTACAACATTTTTGTTTCACATACATAGTTTTTAAAAATCTAAATCATGGCATTTTGGTTTCACATACATATTTTTTAAAAATCAAAATCATGGCAATTTGGTTTCACATACATAGTTTTTGAAAATCAAAATCATGGCATTTTTGTTTGACATACATCATAGTTTCTGAAAATCAAAATCACGGCATTTTGGTTTCATATGCATCATGGATTTTGAAAATGAAAATCATGGCATTTTGGTTTTACATACATCATAATTTTTAAGAATTAAAATCATGGCATTTTGGTTTCATATGCATTATGGTTTTTTAAAATTAAAATCATAATATTTTGGTTTCACTTACATTTTAATTTCTTTAAAACCTGGCAATTGAAGCCCGTAGGGCTATACAGTGCACCCCACTCTATAGCCTAATAAAAATTATATGGCACCCCAAAAGATTTTACATGCATTTTGGTTTCTTTGAAACCCAATGCTTGAAGCCTGTAGGGCTATACAATGCACCTTACATTTGTAGCATGATAAGCATCTCAAAAATATTTTACATGCATTTTGGTTTCTTTGAAACCTAAGCTACATAGTGCACCCTAATTTGTGGCATGGAAAAGGTCACATGGCATCCTCATGAAAGTTGTTTTACATTTCACTTGGTTTTCAAAACTTACTTCCCATGCATCGACAAGGTGGTAGCTTGATTGAAATTTGTGAAGTAGGGGGCAACTATTGATACCTAATTTTTTACTGCCCCTTGAAAATCTAATGATGAATGATGATTGTTAATCAGATAGGGAGAGGATTCTATAGAAATCTTCTCATTATGCTCAAACTTAGTGGAATCCTAGAAAAACCACAAAGAAACCCAAAAGAAACAAAAAAATATATACCAAACCTATACCCAAAAGCCACAAAAAGGGAAAAACTGGACCAAAAAAAAAAAGAGTTTAAGTTCATGAACCCAAAAGCTTAGGTTCACCCAAGAGCTTGGGATCAACCTAAGAGCTTAGGTTCAGAACCCAAGCTCATGGGTCCCTGAACCCAAGCTTATGGGTTCAGCCCCTATACTTATAAAAAAAATATAATTTCCTCTTTTTTTAAAAAAAAAGGAGATAGGCATACATTGCGAGGTAGACAATTAGTGAGAGAAAAAACCATTATTTTGGAGGCCTTTCTCACCCCTCTCCCTCCCCTAACACACTTAAAGACCCATTTAACCAAAAATAACTTTCTTTTTTCTTAGGATTTAAACCATTTAATCCAAACCAAGCCACATCTTTGTCAAACAGTGCATATGGGGTAATTACCCGGTCCCTTTGAGGATCTCTCAGTTTATTTTTAGTTAAGAATCATCATTTTTGTATTTTTCTTCATTTTTCTACTATTTCTTGCATTTTCCATCATTTTTTCATTTTTATTTTATTATTTATTGAATTGTGATAAAGTTATGATCTTGATGATCTAATGAAGTTTTAGATATATGAAGTGTTGAAGATGTGGGTAGTTCAAGTGTAATATAGGAGTGTTTACATTCATTTTTTGCTTTTTTCCCTTATTTTTCCCTTATTTTCCTTTTATACTAAAAATGGGTATTTTATTAGGATTCATGATTCAAAAATGCAGCAAACATTAAAAATTTTAATCACAAACCCTAACTCAGATCCAAGTAATTTGATTAATTGATTTAAAACTAGGGTTTTCAAATCTTACTACAAATGAAAAAGAGGCAAGATTTCTAAAAGGTACAGAGGAGGTTCACTCTAGTGACACCTTACCTCGAGCTTTTGATTTAGGTAGTTCAGATCAAGACGTCTCTAAAAGAATCTGTCCTCCACAAGCATCCACATGAATAGCCCTTGATTAAAATAAAAACTTTGTGTTCTAGCACTTCTGTTCATTTCTCACAAGTTAAGAACAAAAACACTATGTGTTTAAGTTATCTAAGAGGAGAAAAATGAATTTTTTTGTGTGGCTAATGATTGAGTTAGTGAAACCCTAAAGACTATAACATATTTATAGACCTCTAATTATGGTTTCACTTACCAAAATAACTTTTTGGTAATTTCTCAATTATTATTATTATGATTTTATTTAAAATTAAATAAGAAATAATATTCTATTTATTTAAAATAACCTTTGACTTAAATAAATAAACTATTTATTTATTTTCACAAACCATATTTGGGCTTCTCAAACCATATCTGTTTTTGGGCCTGTTCTAAGTGTGTAACCTTGTAGGTTCATATGACATTGGCAGTGGGCCTTAAATCTCTATTTAGGCCTACAAGTTATAAGTGGCCTCTAGTAAGACATTATGACTACCCAAATCATGTGAAGTCAATAATCCAACATAACCTAATTTATAATAAATATTGTAATCCCTTTATCACATGATATCTTGATTGAATATAATTAATATTTTTTGTCATCCTTATATAATTCAATCATATTATTTCTTGACTCTAAGTAGACTAAGAATGATAACTCTTTATCAATTCACTTTAGCATGGCCATGCATTTTTCTCAATCTATCTTATCAAGGGGCCTATAGATATTTTATTCAAATTAAATGAGGGACAAATTCCTTCTCAATCACTCACATTCCTCACATAACTCATTTCATATCCAACAACAATCTATTTAATCATCCTATTAAAGACAATGTTAGATTGTGTCAAAATATGTAATAGTGATGTAGAAATCCATGATGATTTCAAAGTCAAAGGATTAAATCAATACTATTATAATGAGAATTACTTATGACAATTATCTATGTAGTATTCTCATGATTGGTCAATTCAATACATTATTTCCTAAATAAATGCCTATGAGTTGACTTAATATCTCATATTCATGATCAGTAAAACATAATCATCAATCAACATCATACTAGCCATGACATATTGTTATGACTAGGGATAATTTGAATAGAACTCATATTTAATCTAAGGGTTTTACTATCAAGTCACATACTTTATGACCTTAGAATGAATTGACTATTCAAGTAATTATCATAACACAAAATGATAATGAAAAATGTCTCTTTATTAAATAAAATGATAAAATCAAAACATGGTCATACATTATTGACCTAGTACATATCACTAATATATTTTGGTGTAAAGTTATTTTATTATCATTTTTGCATCATCTTAATTTACTATTTTCATTTCTGTAATTTTTAATTTATTTATTATTTTTATTTATTATTTTTATATTTTTCTTGTAATTATCCATATTTTTATTCTATTTATTGTATTTTTTGGGTAAAACTTGCATTCTTAACATAAAGTTTATGTTTTTATGGTGAAAATGCCTCCTTTACCATATTTATTTATTTATTTCTGCGATCTTTATTTATTTATATCATTGTTGCATTTTTTTTTTCCTGGCATTTTTTCCATTTTTATTGCATATTTTCCATTTATGGCAAAGTTGGGCTTTTTATCATAAAGTTCATGTTTTTATGTTAAAAATGTCAACTTTATCATTTTTATTTATTTATTTATGCCATTTTATACTATTCCAACATTTTTATTATTTTCTTTATATTTTCTTCTTTTTATTGCATTTTTGCCATTTGTGGCAAAGTTGGCATTTTTATCATAAAGTTTATGCTTTTATGGTACAAATGTCAACTTTATCATTCCAATATTTTCATTTCTGTATTTTTATTTACTTCTATTAATATTTTTAGTGTTATTTTTGTTAATTTTATTGATATTGCATCATGTATGGTAAATTTATTGTATTCATCATAAAGTTCACATTTTTATCATGAAAATAATATTTTTATCATCTCTATAATTTTATTCTGCATATTTACTTATTTACCTCATTTTTATTTATTTTTATCATTTTTATTGCATTGTTACCATTTTTGCTATCTTGTTGCATCTTATTGATAAATTTGTCATTTTTATCATAAACTTAATGTTTTTATGGTAAAATGACTTTTTTTTTATCATTTTTATTACTTGAATTCTGAACCTTATTATTTCTTATTTGTATTTTTGTAATTTTTACCCCTTTTGCTTATAAATTTTTCATTTTTATTATACAGTTAATATTTTATGGTGGGAATGACATCTTTATCACTTTTATTATTTTAATTCTGCATTTTGTCACTTTTATTTGCATTTTGGCTATTTTCATTATTTTTGTTATTTCCATGCCTTTTTAGATAAATTTACTATTTTTATCATAAAGTTAATATTTTATGATGGATATCGTACTTTTATCACTTCAATTTTATTTTTTTTGCATTTTATTCCATGACAAAAATGGTAATTTTATACCAAAATACTTTGAATTTCAAATCCTTACATTTTGCATTCTCATTAACATCCTTGTTTGTTTATTTATTTGTTTAATTATTTTAGCTATTTAATTTCCTTGTTATGAATTAAATATATAATTGCCTTGTTGCATGCATGTGTGTGGAAACTAACCTTTGTTTTGTAGGTTTATTAGAATAGGTTTTTCTTTTTTATTTTTATGTAATTAATAGAATAGGAATTTTCCCGAGCTGATGTCATCCTTAATCTCAATTCCCCATTTTTATGTATTTATTAGAAAAGGGTTTCCAAGGGTTATAATCCTTAATCTTTTTCCTTGTTTTTATTTTGCTTATTTTGATTACTTCTTGCATGTTTGTGTGCTATGTGCTACATGCTACTTTTTTGCTTATTACTTGCTTTGGTGAATGTTTGCTTATTTACCTATTTTGTGATGAATGCTCATCAATTCAATTATCTTGTGCTTTATATCGAATTTAAATTGACTAATGACCAAATATGGCAACAATGAATTATAAAACCAAAAGTAGGGTAAAGTAATGAATAAATAAGCAACATACATGTTAGAAACATGATAAGTAACTCATACCTCCCTGAACCTGGATTCTCTAGTTATAGACGTCATTTTTTACTTCTTTCTAATTCAAGTCGGGTGGTGACTCCAAATCTATGTGGCCTAATCAGGAAAACTCTCCAATGAACAATAACAAATAAAAATCTAGTAGATGGTCGCCATTTAGCCTATGTGCCTTGATGCTATAAAAAGAAATTGATCCTTCGTGGTCATTTTGACCACTAATCATAATGAACGGGATTAGACTATTCATCATCAGGGGTCAATTCGTTAGTAGGAGGGTGCCTACTACCATAGTGAGATCTAGAGACTATGGAATAAGCTGGAGGTGTTGAGGATTTATGATGCCAGACCTAATAAGCTGGAGGTGTTGAGGAGGACCTCCAGACGATGCTAATGATAAGGATGATGATGGCGATGATGATGGGGATGAGGTTGGGTCTTGATTTTGCCTCCCTTTTTGTTTTCTAACTATACTGATGATAGAATTTTGGACATTTTAGAGATGTAGCTAACTAAAAAACTATTTATAAGGCTTATAATGCCTTTTGATTCTTTTGTGGCCCTTTTTTTCATTTTATCCTTTCATTTGCTTGCTAAACTTTGTGATAATTATTGATTCAAACATTTACTTCTTAGCATATGTAATTTCAATAATTCTCCCCATTTATATTGAGTAGCATTTATTATAAGCATGGTTGCATGTTGAATATTTTAAAACAATCATACCCCTGTCCTTAATTATCCTTCCTAAGTTTTTAAGTATTATCTTTTATTATTTATCATTCTTCATTTTGTCGTTCCATCATCATTATTATCATTCCTTTATTATTATTCATTTTCATTATTTTTCCTAGTGGTAACAACTTTTGGAATATGCAATATACAGGGGTTTTCATCCATGCCCATGTTAAATGGTTCAATGTTAATGGAATGAATGTTAAAGGTACTCATGTAAGATTCAATGAAATGCACACCATCATAGAATATCTGCCATATAGCACCATACAATTAAGCAAAGCCAAACATCATTATATTAAATTTAGAGCTTGATACATTAGAAGACTTCAAATAAACAAGCAGTACAAATGTCACTCGGATGATTTCATCACTGAATTTGGGTATTATCTATTCTAATCTTGGTGAGGGTAGTAATGTAACTAGAGGTTCCATCTTAGAGTCAAACATACTAAAAGGTTGTTTTAGTTAAGCATGTACTTCTTTCTTCTTCTCTGGTTCTTTTCCATTTTTATCCTTAGGTTCAAGCACATGTTCATAAGTAAAAAAGTCCTTTTCACCATCACTTGGATCATAAGTGGGGCTCAAGAAACTTTCTTCTAGTACCACCAAGGGTCCTCTTTCTCCCATTTTTTACTCTTTTATTTTTCTCTTAGAAGTACTTATATATAAATTTTTGAGAAAGCCTCAAGAAGCCATGAAGAGATAGTATGGGATGCAGACATGTCTTGGTGGTTAGGTAAGGGGCCGGTTTTGACATTAGGTTATTTTTCTAGATTTGTGATTTTACCATAATCTATTAGATCTTGGATCCTTGCCTTCAAAGTATAACAGTTGTCAGTTGTATGGCTCAGCATTTGGTGGAAGCGACAATAGAGGTCGGGGTTGATATGTGTTGGTAGAGGATTAGGTAAAACCTTCAGTTCAAGAGGTCTCAAAAGGTTTTTATGTCAAAGCGCTTGGAAGATTTTGGAGGGGGGTTAGTCAAGTTTTAAAAACTTTTGAGAGCAATCAACTATGGATGATTTTGAGAACTTTGTATGCAATTAGTCATAATCCATCAAAATCTGGTTACTAATTTTTTGGCTCTTTTCTCTAAGTTTGGGGCAATAGGCTTGGTGGTCTTACAAGGGCCTATTCATGAGTACAAAGAGTTGGTTGAAGCGTTTGATTAAGGTGTCAATGTTTTCCTTCACTAGGACTTCAAGCTGGGTGATCTTACAATTCATTTAAACATCAATCTGAGTGATCTTATTGGCTAATTTTTGAATCTCCATCACTAATACAGGTGCAGTTGCACTACTTGACTTGAAAGGGGACTAGAAAAGCCTTTCTTCAGAAAGTTCACAATTGCCTTTGATATTTCCTAGTGCACCCACGTCCTTTTTACTCTTATTAGTCTCAGTGTTAGGGGAGCTAAGTGCCTCATTATCATTGCCTTTTAAGAGAATTATCTCATTTATAGTAATTGAAGTTTGGTTGAAGGTATCCTTTACTTCAGTTTTAAGGATAACCCTAATTTATGATCAAAGGATATAGTTAAACCAACATCAGCCATAAACTATTTCACATGCTCTTTGAGTAGATCACTAATACTTTGATTCCTAAAATATTCGGCCATTCTGATACCTAACATATGCTAACACTCCTTAAGGGGGTTTAAGAGGCTTAGAGCTTACAAGACTTTTAAAGGACTATCTTTCTACATAAATATGATGGTTAAAATGGAAAAGAGATGATACATGCATGCATGATATGATGTGTTCTATAAGGCAAGCGAGTTAGTATATATGTATGACATGAAAATTATAATTTTACTAATGATGATGTTGAGAATGGCTGCAAAAGAGATCATGGGTTAGTTCATGGTAAAATGCCCCTTACATGTATGTATGTATGCAAAAAAAAATAAAAATAAAATGAAACAAACAAACAAATAGGATTAGTGTAAAAACTTACAAAATGGACAAACCAAACATAAGCAGTCGCTCTTTCCAACCTTATTGCTCCACGTAATAGAGAATTTTATCTTAGGCAATTTTTTGAATCATAGCCATTAGGGGCCCATGATTCTACTCTTGGACTAGACTACTTTAATTCATGATGATCAGACTCAAAAGGTAAACTAGGAAGAAATACCTAAATTTATTTAAGTAACCACACAATGTCAATGAGGGGCCCAATTTGTTGGGTCATAAGTGGTGTCCATAGCTTGCGCGCCTATGAGCGTATGGACTATAGTCAATAGAAGGAATCCAACTTCGTGTTCCTTTCATTAACATTTTATGTGTTTACCAAGTGATATAAAAGTTTCATTCGATAGTTTAGAGTTTGATTCTTTAGCATATGTGTCCATAATCTAGTTTAATTCTTTATTTATCCACATGATACGATAAGGATAAATAGATGACTTCTATAGGCTATATCATCAAAAGATGTCACTATTTTTTGGCCCCTATAAGCTATGCAAACTGAGGTGCATGATTCTTGTCATCCCTTATGTATCGAGCTTACACAAGGTAAATGAGGATCATACGATTCTAAGTATGGACAGTCTATGAAGGTTGACATAATGATAATAAATAGTGACATACACTAAAGATGTCATATCATTTGTAAATATTAGGTTGAATGGACACCATCAAGATAATGATAACATGTAAGAGCTAGGTGGGATCCTAGGGGAGATTTCTACTGGCTTATTTACATGGACTACGATCGGATTATAGATAAGGGCTCCTTTAGTGAGAATGCCCCTATATGGCTACGGTTATAGACTTCAATTAACGAGTCTAGCATTCTTTTACCTACTTGAGAAAAATTGTACCCTATTTTAGACTTAGGAGCTCGACTATGTCACTTTAAACCTATAACTTTTCTTAATCAAGTAAAGGCTAAAGGTGATAATACCAATCTCATTGCCCCATAACCCAAATGGGATAATGGTGGCAATATCATTCATTACTATCGAGGGTTTTAAGGACCAAGGTGCATGTGGTGAGTGTAATGACATGTAGTTATGCTATTATGAAGGTTAATAAACAAGTTATGTATAATAAGAAATAGTTTTTCATTAATACCTCTCAAATTAGTAGTCCCCTATGGAGTCACCAAAAACCTATGATCTAGTCATGATCGAGTGCATTTATTAGGGCACATTGGCTAATGGTGACCATCTATCAGATTTATTGTTATTGTTTATAAGAGAGTCTGCCTAAATAAGCCTTGTAGATTGGAGTTGCCACTCGATCTGAATAAGGAGAAAGTGAATTAAAAGTCCACTTCCTTTACTAAATAATTTAGGTTCAGGGGATAGGAGCTACTTATCCTATTTCTTATTATATATGTTACTTATTCTTTCACTATTTCACCCTAGTTTTAGTTTTAAGATGCATTTTTACCACATTTAATCATTAGTCAGTTTAAATTGGAAATAAAGCGTGAGATACTTGGATGGATGGGCATACATCATAAGATAAATATATAAGCAAGCATCCATCAATTGGGCAAATGATCATGTAAGCAATTAAGCACCTAGCACGCAGCACACAAGCATGCAAGAAATAATCAAAATAAACAAGCAAATAAGGAAAATAAGCAAGAAAATAAGCAAAATAAGGGTTAGTCCTCACACACATACAAGCACACATCACATTTAGGGCAATTCAATATATTTCATTCATCCATTATTGAAAATTAATAATAATAATAATAACAATAATAAAAGGATAATTTAGCACGTAAACAAACAAGTATGCTAATGAAAATGTATTATGCACGATTTTGGAGTTTGGGTATTTTGGTGTGAGGTCATAATTTTTGTTAAGAAAATAAGACTTTTATGATGAGGCAAATGTTAGGAAGTTAAAAGATGGAAAGGTACAAATAAAATGATAGAAATGACAAAGATATTATTCTTACCATAAAAACATTAATTTTATGATAAATTTATCAAAGAAAATAATAAAAATGACATGGATAATAAATACTCCATAAAAATAACAACAATGTTAGAGGAATGATAAAAATATTATTTGCACCATAACGATGGGGACTTTATGATAAGAATAATAAATTTATCAAAAGGGATAATAAAAATAATAAAAACACAATTAATTCAATTAAAAATAATAAGATGCAGAATTAAAATAATTAAAGTGGTAAAGATGTCATTTCCACCATAAAAATATCTACTTTATGATTGAAATGACAATTTTAGCCCAAAAAGGCATAAACACAATAAAAATTACAAGAAAGCAACAAAAATAATAAAAATATTAAAATGATAAAGATGGCATTTTCACCATAAAAACGGAGACTTTATGATAAAAAGGCCAAATTTACCATAAATAGTATAAAAGCAATAAAAATTGCAAAAGCACTAAAAATAAATAAATGCTGGAATATTGATAAAAATATTGAAAAGAATAATTTAAAATGATAAAAGTGATATTTTTACCTTATAAATGTAAGCTTTATGATAAAAATACCAAATTTACCATAAAAGGGATCAAAGCAATAAAAATTGCAAAGAAAGCAATAAAAATAATAAAAGTAAAGAAATAAATGCATAAATAAACAAAAATGGCAGCGGCCAATATATAAAAATAATAAATATGACATTTCTACCATAAAAATGGGAACTTTGTGATAGAAATACCAAATTTACTATAAAAAGCATCAAATCAACAAAATGAGAAAAAGACAACAAAAATAAATAAAGTGCATAAATGATTAAATAAATAAATAAACATTATAGAAATAAAGTAACAAGAATAATTAAAATGACATTTTTACCATAAAAATGTGAACTTGATGATGAAAATGCTAAATTTACTATAAAAGGCATAAATGCAATAAAAATTGTAAAAATACCATAAAATAATAAAAATATAGAAATAAATATGAAAATAAATAAAAATTGCAGAAATAAAAAAATCAAAGTGATAAAGCTAACATTTTTAACTATAAAAACATTAACTTTATGATTAAAAAAAAGTCAAATTTAGCACAAATAGCATAAATACAATAAAAATAATAATAATACAATAAAAATGAGAAAAATGTAGGAATATTAATAAACAAAATACAACAGTAAAAGAAATAAATTATAATGATGCAAAAACAATAATAAAAATGCTAATTTTACACAAAAATACCCACTTTTATATAAATGGAAAAATAATACAAAAATAAATGCAAACACTTTCGGATTTCGCCCAAACTTCCCACTACTCCATCATATGATATTTGCAAACTCCAAGATCAACACAAAAATCACAACTTTACAAATATAGTAAACATTCACAATAAAATGAATAAAAATGCAAAAAAAAAATGATTAAAAAATGATAGAAATGAGATGAAGAATATGATAAAAATGCAAAATTAAAAATGGTTGGGAGATCCTCAAAGGGACCGGGTTGTTACCCTTGATACGTGTTTTGACTTTGAAGGAGCTCGGTTTGGATTTCATGGTCCAAATCATAAAACTAAAAACTAAAAAGAAAAATGATTTTGGTTAAGTGTTTAGTGTAAGTGGGTTTCTAAGTGCTTTAGGAGTGAGAGAGAGTATGGGAAAATCCCCTAAAATAGTGGTATTTTCTCTCTCTAGGCATTTATCTCAAAAAAAATGTGCCAAAATCCTCCTAAATGGGTAATTTTTAATGTTTTTAACAATCAGGGTTGATGACCCATGAGCTTGGGTTTAAGACCCACGCTTTTGGGTCCAAAACCCACATGTCACATAGGGGTAAAAGGGTCATTTTAACCCACAAGCTTGGGTTAAAAACCTACACTCATGGATCATCAACCTAGGCTCATGAGTTAACCTATACCCATAGGCTTTTCCCCTACTTTATTGTCTTTTTAAGGCTTAAGTTGGCTTTTTTTTAGATTTTTTTATTGCTTTTTGGTATCTTTTGGTTTCTTTTGGGTTTTTCTTGATCTAAGCACAATCAAGAAAACTTTTAAAGAAATTTTCCCTTATCTGACTAACAGGAATCCTTTATTATCAAATTTTTAAGGGATCGTCAAAATTTGGGTATCAATAACGACCCTATAGGTTCACATAACATTGATAGTAGGCCTAAAATTCCCATTTTAGCCCATAAGTCATAAGTGGCCTCCAGCAATACATTATGACTACCCAAGTTGTGTGAAGGCCGATAATCTAACATAACTTAATCCATAATGTATATTATAGTCCTTTTGTCGCACGATATCTTGATTAAACATAAGGCATGGTTTATATCATCATTATATAGTTTAATTATATTATTTCTCAATCCCAAGTAGATTGATATTGATAATTCTTTATCTGATATTAATAACTCTTTATCAATACATTCTAGCATGGCCATGCATTTCTCTTCAATCTAACTCATCAAGAGGCCCATAAATATCTTCTTAAAATAACTAAGGGATGAATTCCATCTTAATCACTCATATTCCTCACATAACTCATTTCATATCCAATCATAACCTATTTTTCCATTTAGTTAAAGATGATGTAAGGATGTGTCCAAATATAGAACTTATCATGTAAGAAACCATGTTGATTTCAAGGCAGAGGACTTAAATAATACTATTATGATGAGAATTACTTATGACAATTATCCATGTAGTATTCTCATAGTGGTTCGACATCATTTCTCTAAATATATACCTATAAATTTGACTTAATATCTCTTATACATTATCATTAAAACATAATCATCATTCAACCTCATACTAGTCTTTACTCATTATTGTTCCCACAACAATGATCAACTATGGATATTTGGATTATAATTCAAGTATCTCCTAAAAGTTTTACTACCAAGTCATATACTTAATGATCTTAGGTAGAATTAATTATTCAAAGATAATATTAGAATTAGCCAGTAATAATAAAAATTCCTCTTTATTAATAAAATAAAAATATGACAAAGTCAAAGTACAACCATTACATAATTAGCTTAGCGCATATCACTAACACAAAGGAACCATAAGAAAGCGAAGATTAAAGATCCAAGGTACAAGATTAATCATAACTATTTCATTCTTCTTCTTCTCTTTCTTAAACTTTTTATTATGGGTTTTCTTATGAATTTTTAGGGATTAATAATAATATGTTAGGCTAAAATTTTCTTTGTTAGGGACTAATAATCTGAACATGATCTAGGCTTTAAATTTAATATATTCATTAATTGTTGCATATTGTATTTATTGATCTTCATGCTTGTCATTGCTTGATCAATAATCACACGATTTTAAATGGAATTATGCATTGAGAGATTGTAATTCCAATAGACCTATAAACATAAGTTTAACTTAACTCAAAATTGGAGATAAATTAAGTTGATTAAATTCCCTTTTGAGTTGTGCTTCATAATTTATTATTTTGATGTTTAGGTATTTAGATTGCCATGAGGATTGGGTCTTTATTAGCTTGATAATATGAATTTAAATTAATTGATGCTTGAGAAAAATATTAATGCTTTTGGAAAACTCAAGATATACATGGCTAATTGAGTAGTAAATTTAGGCAGCTTAGTGATTATGAGGTGATTTAATTCCTAGCAAGATTTTTATTTAAGTATTTCTTTATTTTTGAAGTAGATTTCTTGAATTCACAATTTAGATGAATGTTACATACATTTATTTTTAGTATTAGACAATGAGAGGTTAGTAAATAGGTGATTTGACCAAAATCTCTATAGGATAATATATTTTTTACTACTTGTCAATACCGTTCACATACAGCATGTATTGATAGAGGTTTCAAAATTATATTTTAGGTGAGTTCAGGTGTTAGAGTGGAAAAACTATAAGTTAAAGTGTCAAACTGATGAAAGTGACAAGTACAAGGGCCACGAATGTATTATGTCTATAAAAATATTATTGTCAATTCACTCCTTTCTAAGGACATCCTGAAGTGGAGGATATGAATCATCTTATCTTTAAATTATAAATTATATTTTCACATAATTTAAAAACAAAGGGTTGGCCTTTGTTGTACATTTCATCAATGCCCAAGTTATATGACTTCCCAACTATTGTTGATTTAAGAACTAGTCTTGTTATATTGGCAAGTCAGGGTTTTATCTTACCGAGGTTGTAAGTGCTAGGAAGGGTTTTGTTATTGTAATCGATAAGTTTCAAAGCTAGAGCACTGAGAATGGCTTTTTCTAGTAATAACAATCCACTCTTAGATCAATGGAACAATAGTTCATTAGAAAAAAAAAGTGGGTGGTTTGATCATTAAAAATATGGGAGACTTTAATGATGGTAATCATTATGAATGGTGTCTAATAGGGAGATTTCTCATAGATAAATTTGTCAAAGTTGTCGCTATGAAGAATAAGCTAGCCTCTATTTCACACACTACAAGATTCTAACAATTTAGCAACAAAATTTTTCATTGCTAAGTTAAAAAAAAATCTGTCATTAGTTAATTGAGCAACAAATTTGGAACTGAAAATTTTTTGCCGATAAAATGTTCATCATTAAATTTTAGTGATGAAAATTAACTATTCGTTACTAATTTAGTGAAAAAAGGATGAATCCATTACTAATATTATTGATGGAATACAACATTTTGTCGTTAATTATTAGAGAATACAACAATTCAAATGGTATGGGGGTGGGGGTTGTAGTTCCTTTTCCTAAAAGTGTAATCTTAACATTAATTTGAACAAGATAAAAAAAAGTGATGAAAGTTATTAACAAAATGAGCTTGAAATTCTTACCAAAGCAATGCTATGTTCAATTATTGATCTAGAGCCACTTGTATATATAGAAAGATTGGTACCTATTCCACCTTTTTTAGTGTGATGATTTTTTTAGTAGCTTATTTTGCATTTTTTTTATATTCATGGGTATTCCAATATTGCTACCAACTTTTCCATATATTTTTTGGTATATTGTCTTCCTTTTTCTATTTGATTCGCATCTTGCACAGCATATCTCCATATCATTATGCTACCACTTTAAACCAAGCTTTCTTCACTAATGCATTATTTGTTTGATCCCACTTACATGCTCTTTATGCAAAAGAAAAATGAAAATTTCAATAAATGAATTACTTGAACAAGTAGTCCATGATGTCTCTAAGAGGCAACAAAGATTTTAGTGAGGGACTAATAGTTTATCTTAGTGATAGAAAGCTTTCTATAAAGATGGACCCTAAATTTCTCCATCTCTTAAACCAAATAAAGATATGGTGTGAGGGATCAACAATAAAGATAATTAGCAAAGGAATAATAACATTGGAACTAAAGCTGAAGCCATAAGTGATGAAGCTAAATCAGACCAAATAGTTGAAAATATTAAGCAACTAATGAAGCTAATATAGCTAGAAAAAGCAAGTGACAAGAGCTAATATAGCTAAAAAAAGCAAGTGACAGAGCTATAATTGGTTTTGTGTGGCACCAAAAATGAAAATGCAAAATGAAGAAAAGAAAAAGGAATAAAAGTTATGATAGGTTTTTTTTGGTACCAAAACGAAAAAGGAAGAAAATTTAAGCAAACTAAACAATTTATGATGCAATCCAGTTTCATCACTAAATTACCAAGGTGACAAGTATTTTATCACTAATTTAGCAATGAAATTTTACTTCTATTGCCAAATTTTTGACAAATATAAAATTCATTGTTAATTAGTGATGAAATTAGGTTTTCATTGCCGCAGTTGTGACTCAATAATGAGGCATCACCTTAACAATATTAAGGCAAAGTAGAAATGCCTCCATTTGCTAAGGCAGTGCCTCATTAAAAAGGTGTCGCCTTAATTCTTTATGGTTATGAATAAAATGTATAAATTAAACTAGACTTTGAAATCAATTATTAAATTTATTACAAGCAACAAATATAAATCTATCCAGTCAGAACCTCATATGTTAAATGGTTTGAAAAGAGGCTTACTATTTATTATAATGTTTGGTCACCATGTCTTGGCCCTTAGAAATGTTTTGTACATTTGCAACGAATCCTAAACTATGTAAAGTCAAACTCCTTTCCCTCGATCAAGTCAAAATCTCCATTGCTTTCTTCACTTTATAGTGGTTTACTTTTATTTTCTTTTTTCCAAATCTAAATTTTAGATTGCACTTTTGTTTTCATTTGCTTGCCCCTGTCTCTTGATTTTCCCCTCTCTGGTTTCTTCCCTCCTTTTTTTTCTCATAATTTTCTCTTTATGTCCATCTCTTTTTTTTTTGCTATTTTTATGATTTTTTCATTCTTTTTTCCTTTTTTTTAGAAGTTCCCTCGCTAATTTCTTTTTTTTCTTGTTCTTTTGCGCCTTATTATCCAAAACCTCCTCTAAAAATCACTCTAATGCTTGCCCCCATAATCTCTAATTGTTAGTAACGTCTTCATATGTTAACAGTGTCAAACATTGGAGAAAATAACATAGAAAAATTATTTTTTCCATTATTAAAAAATCAACTCAATGTCATTAAGCTTGAGTGATAAGGGCTCTACTTTAGTGATGTCATCATAAGACTTTCTTTGTACTATTGACCTATTAAGAGAGAAAAAGACTGAACTTTACACTATTCAAACTCATTTTCTTAAATTTTCATCATTAGACCTCTATTGGTTTGCGCCAAATAAGCCTTAACAAATGTGTCTTGAACTTTTTTAGTTCTAAATATAAAATGCTAATATCAACTGCTTTTTAAATATTTATACATATTACACATATTTTAATAACACTTTTATAAATTCCATTTTATTTTTCTTTTTATTTTTATTCTTAATATTATCATTTCCTTAATTAAGGTTAATTTATATGTTAATTTAATTAAATTAGTTAATGTTACTTCAAATCAAAAGCCACAAATAAAGATAGTGAGTTTAAAATAAAAATGTTAATAAAATGACTAATAAAAATTAACAGATTATAGAGTTTTATATTATTAAAATAGAGAAATTAAATTATTTTATTTTATAAGATATAAAGACTAATATTTTAGTCGCGAAGATATAAATACAAATTTTAATAAAAAGTCTAGTCTATTAAGGAAATTAAAATTGACAAATAAAAATGCTAGATTGTGAAATAAGAAAAATAGAAGTATAATTATGGCCCAAACTCTATAGAGAAAAATAATAAGAAAAATACATAAATATTATCTAAAATTTTCTTTACAATTAAGTGTTTGAACCAACAAATATTTTTAAATTAATGTTTCTAATATATTATATAAATTAAAAAAATTGTATATCTTATTTCAAATAGTAAATTATAGTAAATTAACTTAAATACCCTATTTATATTATATTATATTTTTATTTTTTTTAATTTAAAAAAATTTACTTCTTCTTTTGTTAATGTATTCAATTTAAAATAAAAAATTATTAAATAATATTAAAATATAATAAAGGAAAAAGTACAAAAAAATACTATGTGGTTTGAACCCTAATTGACTTCCACCCTGAGCTTTAAACCCTAACAAACTAGTACCCTTTGTTTAACATCATTAATAAATAGCAGCAAATCAGCTAACATTGTCACCGGAGCTGACGTGGCAGAAGGTATTTTCATCTTTGACCATTATTTTTTGTCCAATGTGGCTGGGAAGGACAAAACATTAATTTGATTTCATTGGCTTCTTAAGACAACAATAACAATATTGAGTTTTCCCTCTTTTAGAATCTAAAGCCTAATTTCTTTATCTCTCACTCTCTATTTAATTGAAAAGGGAAACTGAAGCTTCAAATTGTGAAATTGAAAGCAACATAGAAAAATCAATATATTGTTATGTGTATCTTGAATAAGAAAGACAAAAAAATTAAAGAAATGTCGATTAGTTTGTGACATTATGAGTTAAATAGCATCCAACAAAGCATACAACCTTAGCAAGTTACTTGAGAGCAAGCTATTTGGAGGGGTTTTAAACTTCATCTATAAGGTAAGTCAAAAACTTCATCAAATTTCATTAATTTTAGTTGCTTGCATGTCAGTTTTCAATCTTATCCCCATTAAGACAAACACTGTAATGAGAAAGAACTTATTTCTTGTTGTTTATTTTGAAGTTTTTTTTTTCTTTTTTTTTCATAAAATGAGTGTATTTTGCTTTCATTTTAGTTAGGTAATTAAAATGGAACTAAATTATTATTTATTTTTTTAAAAAAATTATAGTTTTATGGCGGAGACGGTGAACTTAGTACTCCACCATGGGGGAAAATGGAAAGATGACTCTTTTAGTTCATATGAAGGGGGCAGTGTAGCTTATAGAAGTATTGACATCGACTACATTTCAATGTTTGAATTGTTTGGGTTCTATAAAGATCTTGGGTGTAACAATGGGTCCACAGTTTGGTATAAAATTTTTGGACTGTCACCACCTAAAGGAATAAAAGAAATTTTTGATGATAAAATATGTCAATATATGCTGGATTTTAATAAGGATGCACCTCATATAGATGTATACTATAAAGACATTGGACCCCCTTTAAATGTTGTTAACCTTAATATTTGTGAAATAAATGAAGAACATAATTATGAATATTCAGGAGAAGATAATGTTGATAGTGATGATAATAGCATTTTTGACATAAATTATGATTTTGATGTTGATTTTTATGATCTTAAGTGTGAGATTGTTGGGGGAGTATACATGAGAGGATAATGCAAATTCTAATGTAGAGGGTGTTAATGTAGAGGGTGGTAAAGTGTTTGAGGATGGACACTTTACTGATATGAGTGTGAGTGATGATAAGTTGCCAAACCTTGTTGATAAACTAGTTCATATGTGTCGAATAATGAGATGGAATTACCGACTGATTCATCAAACAGTGATTATAAGTGCTTAGAAGAGGATATTAAAACTGATTCAGCTAGTGAAGATGAGATTTCAGAATTTAATGATAACTATAAGGGCTCAGATAATGGTATTTTTAGAAATTATGAGGGTGGCTTAGAGGATGATGTTGGTGCAAAGGGTGCATCTACTAGGGTTGTTGCTACTGAAGATGAGCAAAGGGGTGAAGAAGTTCATGGACAAACTACAAATGACTTGACAAAGGAAGATATGCAGGATTTTAATGAGCAGGCAATGAATGGTTCAAAAAACATGAACAGCTCAGATGAAGAAAGAACCAATGAGGGTATTGATTTCAATGAAAAAATAATGAAATTAGACCTTGTCCTTTACAAGGAAATGAAGTTCACTAGTCATGAAATTTTTAGAAGAGCACTACAAGAGTGGGCAATTAAAAGAGGATATGTTTACACACTAAACAAGAACAATACAAAGAGGATTTCAGCCATATGTAAAGATAAATGTGGGTTCATGATACATGCATTTAAATTAAGGGACAATAATACCTTCTAAATAAAGACATTCATACCAAAACATAGCTGCCCAGGTAATGGAATAATAGGTTAGTTAGCTATGAGTATTTAGCTAATAAGTACAAAGAAGACTTGAGAGATAATCTTGAATGGGATGTGAACGCCATATAGAAGAAGATTCAAAAAGACCTTAGGTTTGAAATTTCCATTTCCAAATGTTATATAGCCAAAAGAAAGGCTCAAAAACTAATACATGGAGATGTAGTTGAACAATACATAAGACTTGGTAATTATGTTGAGACTGTGAGGTTGACTAACCCGAGTAGTTGTATAAAAATAAAAACAACTCTTGTTACATAAAATGTGGAAGATGAAGAAGGAAAAGGCATTCCCTCTATCTCTAAGGAGATTTTTTATATTCTAGTACATTTATATAAGATTTGGGCAACAAAGGTAGGGTTATTTTTTAAGTCTTAGACTTATTATAGGTTTGGATGGTTGCCATTTGAAGACTTCAATAGTGGGCCAATTATTGTGTCATGTGGATCGTTATGGCAATGAAAATATATTTCCTCTTGCCATAGATGTGGTTGATATTGAAAAGAAAGCATCAGATAAATGTTTCCTCAACCTTTTATTTAAGGACTTTGGAATGCCTTTTGAAACTAGTTAGGTGTCCATATTAAACCAGTAAAAGGTAAGTAAAGAATTCTATATTTAGATATTAATTTTTTATTTTGTAGCTTTAGCAAAGTTTTTACATTTTAATGTATAATGTTATAGGGTCTTGTTAAGGTAATGAATGAGGTAATGCCTGGTATTGAGCACAGACATTGTGTGAAACACATGTGGTAAAATATGAAACTCATTTTCAAAGACCTTATATATAAGTAAATGCTATGGGCTGCTGTTAGCAATAACACAGGCACAAAAAAGGTATGGGGTACCATATGGAACAATTTAAGAATTTTGATGTCAAGGCATATGAGTGGGTTATGCAAAAAGAACCATCTATATGGGTAAGGGCTTTCTTCTCATATCATGCCAAGTCAAATGCAATTCAAAAAAACATATGTGAGTCCTTTAACTTATATATAAAGGCTATCAGAGACATGCCTATATTGAGCATGTTAGAGTAGATTAGAAAATGCCTAATTAAGAGGGAGTATGTAAAGTCTTTTGGAATGAAAAAGTACAAGGGAAACATTTGCCCAAATGCACAAGAAAAATTAGAGAAGCACAAGGTTGATAATAAGGATTGCTTTTGCATACCAACTAGTCAACTAAAGTATAAAGTTGAGTGTTATAATACAGGGAATGTAGTTGACATATCTAAAAGGTCATATAGCTGCAGGTATTGCAACTTGACAAGGATACCTTGCAAGCATGTTATTATTGCCATTTAGACTAATAGAGAGGAACTTGAAGCTTATATACATTAGTATTACTCCAAGGCCACATACCTCTCAATCTACATCCATATGATTCAGCCTGTCCCAAGTAAAGAGTAATAGGAGAAGACACCTTTTCCAAATGTCTATTCAAATATGGTTTAAAAACCAGCAAGCAGACTAAGAAAGCAGAGGATTAGAAAATTAGAAGAATCAAAGAATCCATTCAAGGCATCAAAGAGTGGAGGTTATATGGTTTGTGGCAATTGTAAATAAAGAGGGCACAATGTTAGGGGTTATAAGGCATCTGTCACTAAGGAAATAGCTTGGCAAAGGAGAATAAGGCTAAAAAAGAAAAATCAATAAGGAAACAATTTTCTAGTAAATAATTTTTATTAATAAGAAATATTATTATTTTATAATTAGAGTAATTTAATTACTGTTTAATCATAGGGGAATAAGGATATATCTATGGAAACAACAAATAGAAGGAGGCCATCAAACAAGAGTTTAGGGTGTGAACATGTTCAAAGACAAACTACTGAAGCCCCACAAGCAGCAAGAGCACCTCGCCTTGAATCACAATAACCAATAATAACTCAAAGTGCATCTCAGCCACCACGAGTAGTTTTTGAACCCCATCATGCTATTTTTAGGTCATGTACTCAACTAGGAACAATCAGGGTACGCGGTTTTATGTAACAACAGATACTTTAAATAAAGGGTGCTTTATAGGAAAATATTATGTAAGTTAAAGGGCTAATTTTTTTTTTATCATTTCAAATAATTGCATCTCAATTTAGGCCTCCAAGGCAGGGCACACGAGGTTACTGAGCTTCAATAATATCCTCACTAGCTAAAAAGAGAGCCAGTCAACACATGACAAGAATACTAACTCATCCTACCAAAACTTGAAAAGAGCATATGAACTTTCAGTATTTACTCCAAAGATTGCAACCAAAAAATAAAGGCCTACAAAATAGAAGCTTAGCATTTGTTATTTGACTTTTATATAGTTGAATTATAACCACTAGGTGACAAACTTATAAAATGCCTATGGTTTAATATTTTATGACAATTTTAGTTGATATTTTATGTCAAAATGTAGTTGAAAAATTACTTATTTTATGCTACATAATTTGAACAAGCTTATTCAAAGCTATGCTATTTAGTTTGAACAAGTTATTCAAACTATGCACAATTTATAATATTGGAGATTGGGTTCTTATGTTAATGTTAGTTTCTTTGTCTGATTTGAAATAAGTTGTTGTTTCAATATGTATTTTTTTACTTCATTCAACCTTGTACATTAGGTTTGCTTATTAATTTAGCATCCAGAGCATACTATCATTTAGCCATTGGCATAAAACATAAACTTTCATTCATTTAGACATTTTTACAAACACTTTATGGACACACACTAAGTTCATTACATCTTAAGGCAAAAACAACATCCTATTGCCATGCATTTTGTGTTCTAATCCATAATATACCCTGCATATAACACACACAATAATCATAAACAACACAATTCTTTTCTAATTACAACTAAAAGTATGTTTCTCTTTATATTTCCTCAACTCCATCCTTAGTGAAGCAAGCTCTCACTTGCAAAACACCAACTCAATTTCACCCAAATTTAGCAACTCCTGCATTTTCCTCAACTCATCACTTAGTTTAGCTTCTCATGCTTGAGACAGCAACACTTCGTCCTCCCACTCATTATCAGTACCTGATTGATTATCTACCCATTCAAAATATCTACACCCACGCCTTCCTGTTTCTTCGAATCTGCCACAGTTGAAAAATTTTCTTCCATAATTGACGGTTGTTGATGATGTCTTCATGGGCGATAGCAACCCACATTCACATTGCTTTCTACTACTTCTAGCATTTGATGATTTGCTTGTCATTTTTAAGCTTCAGAGATTTCATCACTTATGCTTTCATAGTTCACCACTTTAGTTCAAATTTTTTTTTTCTTTTCTATCCTTCCTATCTAAATTAGATAAAAAAGATTGGTCAGAGACGAAAATACCCTCTTCCACGTTAGCTTTAGTAACGGTGTCAACTGATTTGCTACTAGTTGCTAATGGTGTGAAACATAGGGTACTCATTTGTTAGGGTTCAAACCTCATAGTGGAAGTTGATTAGAGTTCAAACCATAGGGTATTTTTTGGTACTTTTCCCTATAATAAAATAAAAATAAGAAATGAACCTTTCTATTAAAAATAAAAATAATATTAATTTCTTTTAAGATTTAGTTAAATAAATGAAAAATGAGATGTGCTTAACTAAAATGAAATATAAATGCAAATATGATTACTAAGATTAAAAAGTCAAAGCTTCCTTTTCTCTCAACATTCTCTTCTTTTTCCTTCTAATCACTCATTTTCCTTAAGTAAGAAGGAGTGATTTTTGGCCATTCTTAGAATGAAATCACCCCTCTACACTTTTTTTTATCAATTTATTTCTTAAATAAATGGTTATTTCACATACATCTAGGTTTTTTTTTTGTGATTTTATCGTCTTGTTACAATGTTTTCTTTTTGGTCATCTTTTTGCAGCCATTTATTTATATTTGGGTGATATAGACGAGCATATTTCATCAGACAGACATAAAGATAACAAATCATATAGCAATCAGTATGTTGTAGAACTAAAGTTATAGGTATTCTAGTAACTATAGTATTATCAAATTTGTAAGCTTTGAGCCGATTTATTATGCTATTAACTTAGGTGTTGTTTCATCCTCTAAAGTTTTTAATGAATTTTATCTATGTTTTTATAAATGTATTGCTAGTTTGAATGAATGAAAATTTTTTTCTTTAAAAAAATATTAAAAAATAATAAATAAATAAATATTTTCAAGCTTTGTTAAAGGGGTGGCCATATGCTAGTTTAGGCCTTGAATTGGAGTGAAGAGCTTAGAATTGGACTGAAACTAGTCAAATATGAAATCGGCCCTAAACCAACTAGAACTATTGGGAGGCTGGTTTAGAGCCGATTCATCCTCCAATGGAATTGGAACTAACAATTTTTAACTGCAATATAAAAAAATAATCATAGAACCAGCCAAAAAACAATGAATCAATTGAAATAAAACCATAAATTAAAAATAACTAGTTCAAAATCAATACTGAACTAGGAGGATGGCTAGTTCTAGTTCGGTGCTACCCTAGATGAAATCGTGAATTGCCAATTTTGAACCGGAATTGGCTGGTTCTTGAACAGTGACCACCCTACTTTGTTGAACGAGTAAAAAGAAGAATTTAACTTCACTAAAATAAATAATAATAATAATAATTGTGTTTTCAAAATTTAGTTCAATAATAATAATAATAATAATAATAATAATAGAGGATCATTTAAATACTTACGTATAAAAACTTTAAATATACTATTTTGAGAAAAAAAAAATTATTAGTTCATATTTTTAATTTCAACGTTGAAATAAGCAAAAACTAAAAAGTTTATACCCTAACAGTCTATAAAAATTTTCCAAATAGAAAAGAAAAAAAAACATGGGTCCCCCACTATTTTATTGGTTTTGTTATCCAAAAACGACAAATCAAGTGAAATGAAAACGACTATAAAATGAAACGAAATCCCTTGAAAGACAAACCCAAAACCACCGAAAGCCAAGACTAATGCTCTCATTTCTCACAGTATACACACCAAAAAGAAAATTATATATATATATATATATACATATATATATATATCATATAGTTCGCGAAGCTTATTCTCATTTCAGTTCGCTTTTCATTTCCACCACACACGCGCGCACACAAGAAAAAAAAATGCAACCTGATAACTCGCCTGAAAACTCACACTTGTACCGGTTTCTCGCCGAGAACGGAGTATTCAACGTTGGTCCATACGGTTTACCGGCTATGCAAACCTTATGCAGTTCATCCTCTTCATCTTACCATAATTATCCCCTGGAAGGTTCTGTTATTACGGATATGTCACCACAAGATAGGGCTCTTGCTGCTTTAAAGAATCATAAAGAAGCTGAGAAGAGAAGGAGAGAGAGAATTAATTCTCATCTTGATAAGCTCAGAGGCCTTATCCCTTGCAATTCTAAGGTATATTTTATTATGTATTCATTGATTTAGTGTTCTTTTAAAATTTTTTGAATTTCAATCTATTTTCTGTGCTTTTGTTTTGGTTTTCGTGAAGAATTTTTTTCCTTTTTGTTTAAAGCTGTATAGAAAAAAGGCAATTATTAAGGTTTTAATCAGCCTGTAGTAATTATTGTGTTTGGTTACTGTTTGCAATCGTAGAGAGAATATGAAGAAAGTAAACTTTGATTATTAGACTTTTTTTTTTTTTGTTATTTTACTTTTGACCCACAAGCCCAAAATTGCTGCTGATTGACGTGACGTTTGCCCAACAAGGTTTGGACGTGGCAGTTCACTAGTTGAATTTTCATAATTTTGGTTTTCTTTACTTTTCCTTCGTTTTCTTGGCAACCAAACACGAGGTCAAGATCTATGGCTGTTAACCTACGATGCTTAATACCAGATTCTGGAATCTGGGATATGCACTCAGCATTTTAACGCTTTTTTTGATGTTCAAACTGCAATTACAGACCCTTGCTGCAAAAGCGAAAGCAAGAAAGTGTTTATTATTATTATTTTTTTCAGTTTTTTTCAACTTTTCTCGAAATTGTTTTCTAGGGTTTAGTCTAGTCTTGTGTTGGGAAAGTTGCCAGGCTTTTTGACATTTCAATTGGGGTATTCTAAGAATCTTCGTCTGTTTCAATGTCTGCAGACAGACAAAGCTTCACTTCTTGCAAAAGTTGTTCAAAGGGTTAGAGAACTGAAACAACAGACCTCACAAATTCCAGGGTTGGATTCTTTCCCTTCAGAAACCGATGAGATCACAGTTCTGTCCGGTGAATATTCAAGTGATGGGCAATTGATCTTTAAGGCTTCTTTGTGCTGCGAAGATCGCTCCGATCTCTTGCCTGAACTAATTGAGATATTAAAGTCTCTTCATTTGAAGACAGTTAAAGCCGAAATGGTAACTCTTGGAGGAAGAATCAGGAATATTCTTATAATCGCTGCAGAAAAGGATCATAGCATTGAATCAGTAAATTTCTTACAAAATGCATTGAAATCTTTGCTGGAACGATCGAATTCCAGTGATCGATCTAAAAGGCGAAGGGTATTAGATCATAAAATAATAATGCAATAACTAGTTTGTAGTTTTCTTTCTGTTCTTTCCTCTCTCTCTCTCTTTTTCTAAAATTTTCATTTTCTAAAGCCTATGTTATACGGTATTAGGCCATGAATCCTTATCCCTCCTTTCAATAAAAGAATAGACGCCACATTCTAGATGTGTATCACGGTCCATCTTTGTGTAAGTTGATAGCTTAATATATATGTATGTCATTTTTTCTGCTATTCTTCTTCTTCTTCTAGTCAGACCCTGGAAGATTTAGTTTCAAAAAAGAGAAATGTATTAGTATGGCATCGTTTAGTACAGCATAAGGTTTTAGTAGATCGGCATGCTTGTTTGTCTATAAATTACTTGAGAAGAAGGGAGCCTATGTAAGAGACAAATAAAGAAAGAATCTGAACTGGAGATGATGAAGGGTTAATGACAAGCCTGTAGAAACAGCAAGAACTTCTGCAAGTTTCCAAGCTGACAATGAGAGATGTTGTTTCCGATCAATTGTCTGTGTACTGGGAATTCATTGAATAATCTTTTTTAACGAAAGGGAAAAATCTTGAAACTGTTCTCTGGATCTCCTTTGCATGTTAGACATATGGGAGTAGAGGGAATGGCATATAGCATTATTCAGTTGGTTCTTTAAATAAAAATTTTAGAGAAAGCATGAAGTGAAAGATTTTGGAATTATTGTAAGACTTACTGGGTTGGATTTATTCAAAGATTTGATGCCTTAAATATTTCGCAGAGTTTTATCAGACGATGATGGACACTGAATAAGACAGTAAAGGACAAGAATTTTTCTGCAGGAGAACTTCAAAGATTCTGTTCTGTGAGTTTATGTTTCTGTTCTAACGTAAGAGATTACTACTTCATAACAAAACATTCTCACAAGAATCAAAGAGGATTTATCTCTTTCTACATTTAACAGTATGTGTTTGAAAATGAAGGAAGGGGAGAAAAGAAAATAAAGAGAAAAATATAAATGAAAATAAGGTTATTTTCTTTTGTTTATTTTCTTTTATCATGTTAGGATAGAGGGAAAACAAAAATTAGAGATGAAAGAAAATGAATAAATTTTAAATTGTTATTTTAGTCTTTCATCTTTAAAATTTGAATTATATTTAATTATTATTATTATTTTCTTTTTCCATTTTCTCTCCATGCTCTCTAATGTCTTCATTTTGAAGAGAGAATTTTGAATGGAAAATAGTACATTCATTCTTTCCTTATTCTTCTTTGTTTCTTCAAACATGAAATAGTTATTTTTCTCTCTTGAACTCTCTCTTTATTTTCTATACCTCCTTATTTTCTACCATTCCAAACATAGGGTAAAAACTTTCCATTGACAGAAATTGAGAATGTTATTTTTTTTAGCTCAAGTAAAAAAATAAAAAATAAATAAACAAAGAAAGAAACCAACTTACACTAGATTTGATTACAATCAAATTATTACACTTACTTATTAAATATATGACATATATTTTAGATATTTTATATTTAACCATTAAAAACATACTACATACAAATTTAATCACATAAATTTAATCGTTAAATGAAACTCTCTTAGTGTAGACATAATTTTTCCCAGTAAATTCTATCTTTTTTTTTTTTCGAACAAGGTAAATTCTATCTTGTACTTAGAGCATATAGCCTTCTTGTACTCTATTAAAGAGAAAAGTTAATTTAAAATTGGGTCCAGTTAGATTTCTCTCACTAGTTATGCAGTGGGAACTTAATCATAGTTTTACTTTTTGGAATTATTCCCACACTTATACTCTGAAGTAAAATAGAAATCTCCTCATCTGCAGTATTTGAAAAATTGAAATTTTACACAAGTGTAATGTATTTGTTGTATTTTTTTTGGCGAAATGGATTGGGTTCAATGTGCAAACGTGCTAAAGGGTTATTTTCTTAAAAAATAAAATTGACTTTTTTCAACGGGATAAATTTTCAAATATTTTTACTATAATTTGTTTAGATTTTGAACATAACAATTTATGAATTTGGCAAATTTGATGAAAATAGGAAAGTTATGTAACTGGTTGCATTAAGGGTATTTTATAACATGAAAGTTTTTTGCACACTAACTTAAACAGGAAATATAAAGCTATTGATAGTGGAAAATGCAAAATTTTAATAAAAAAGTCATTGATAAAAAATCTAATGATCGATTGACTGATAAATAATGGGTTGATTGTGGATTGACTTGTTTCCCCTTCTATTGCTCTGTTGCCTTTTTATAGATCAATTTCATCAACTTCAATTAATTAAGAATATCTGGTATTTATCGTTATGTGTTACTTGCAGGCTATTTCTCCAACTCCTCAATTGTCTCAGCTTGTAACATATATTTTAGAGACTTTCATTTTCTCAATGCATCATCTCCTCAGCATGTTCGAAAATATTCAATTGTCATATTCCTTCTTTCCCAATACTTTCTTTGTTTGGGTTGAATTTTAGCATTAATTTATTGGCTTGTGGACTCAATTGGACTTTTAAATCCAAAAAAAAAAAAACATATTTTTTATTCAAATAATACCCTGCATATAATTAGTTTCCCATGCCTATAAATAATTATATGGATATGTATTCATGGATCAAAACTCTTCCTTATTTTCAAATATATTTTTTTAACTTAAGAAAAAACATTCTTTACACCAAAAATCTCTCTTTCTCTTTCAAACTGTTCATCAAGTTCAAATCTAAACTTCAATTCCTTCACAAATTTACTTACCTATAACTTTGTCTCTTCAAAAATCAAAAGGCTCAATCAAAGTTCTACCATTTCATTTTTTTTTTTTACAAAAATCTATTACTTCTCCCAAAATAGCTCACTAATTCTTTTTCAAATTCAAATTTTTCTACATTATTACTTTGCCCATCACTGAATTTCTCCAAAAATCAAAACATCTAAATTAATTTTTCAAAATATCATCTCATGCTTCTTCTCTTTCTAATGTAGGTGTTAATTTTATTTTATTTTTTTCAAAACACCCATAATTTTCTTCAAAATGACTCAAAAAATTTCCTCCCAAACTCCATTTTCTTCATAAATTCTCTTTGTCCATCAATTAATTTCTTCAAAAATTAAAATACCCAAATTGACTTTCATCATTTCTTCAAGTTTTTAATAACCCATGGCATCTTCTTCATTTCTACTTTTTATTAAACAATAGGAGTTCTTAATCTCACAAAATCTTCTTCCACTCTCAAATTCAACTACTATGATTATCCAAAATCCTCCAAAAATCACAACACCAATGTCAATTTTTCTTAATTTATTATTTATATCAAGAATACAAGAATATTCAGATTTAATTTTTTAATCAGTTCATTTTATTCTATCATCGGTCATTGTAATCATTGTCTCCTTACTTATTGTCAATCCACTCACCACTCTCGCATCATTGTCAAAGAGCACTTGATATGCTATCATTTTTTAAGCCAATAACATTGTCAGTCTCTTCTCTTACATTATGACACCACCTACTCACACCATTAGGACTGGACTAGCTTTGGCCACCATACTTGCCAAGCCAATGCCAAAGCTCCACAGGAAGTAAAAAAGTCAAAGTTGTACTTCCTTCTTGTGCAATGTTGTTAATAGCTCCTGGATCTACAATAACTTGTTGTTGCTCGCTTTACATCATCGCTACCTCTCTTGAGACTAAGAATGGAAGTTATCTAGTCACACTTAGACCAAGTCATGACCTAAGGCAACCCTAGCTCGATACATCTTTTAATATCTTAGGGCAAATCCCAAGTAGTTCCTTAGACTTATATCAAAAAGCTCAATAAACAAGGTAAGTTTTCTATAACTTTAATCTAGCTATGGCTTGAGGAAATAGGCAATTGCTACATTGCTTTTGCCTCTTTGATGTTGTTGTGACAATTTGTTGTTATGAAAATGGTTGTTTAATGGATTTTATGCATTTTGTGGTTTTACGATTTTCCACCTAGGGAGTTGATCTGGTTGAAAATTTTCTGAGGAAGTATTGATTAAAAGTGACATTATCTAAGGAAGTGCTAGTTACCAAAGATTTTAAGAATTTTCTTGATGAAATTTTGCTAGAATAAGCAACTTCCATAATTAAATTTGTGCTGTCTAATTTATTCCTCAGGCATTGGCATTTCAATTTCAGTTTAATTGTTGCTTTCTTGCTATAATTTATGAATTCCATGCATCAATAATTCCATTTATGCTTTGTTAGTTTGACTTCTTGAGGTGAAATATAGATTTTAAATTTGTTTTGGCAATAAATTTCTAAAACTAATTTCATGTATGATTTACCTAAAAAAAGCATTTTAGTTTGATTAGCAATTACTGTAAAAACTTTAGTTTCACAATAATAATCTAAATATATTTTTGTTTTAGCTATAGCTTAAGACTATCCTTTATTAAAGTTTAAGAAAGGGCCTTAGAAGGGGGGTAAATAGGGCAATTAGAAAAATTAAGGATTAATTGAGGATTAAAGAAAAGTGTAAAAGAGAGTTACGAAGATAGACAAGAACTCAAGATTTAAGGAGTTCAATTCAAGAAATGAATCTATGTCTCCACCTAAATTATCCCCAAGTTAGGATTTTGAACACCTACACTAATCTATTAAATGAGATTATGTATACAAGAGTTTAAGGCTCACTCTTCAACCTTTTATAATTAAAAGTTTTCTTGGCTCACTCGTAAAACTGATTCCTAAGTGTTTTAGTGCCTAACACTTAAACCAAGTCCACTTAGCACTAGTTCCTCACTTCCCATTCTTAAATCCAAGAAACACAAGAAGAAGAAGAACCTAGTCTAGCACATAAAACAACACTCAAAAGATATTGAATACAAAGAATTGAAGTTTATAGCTTTAGAGAATTGAATGCTAAGAAAAATTTGTTCACTAATACATCTAGCCTCTTAAATGAGTTTTAATGAGATGGATACGTAGTGAAGACATCAAAATGTGCTTATTGGAAGCCATTAAATTTATTGTAAGCTTATTGTTCCTTTATTAATTGTTCACCTAGATTTTTCTAGGAAATTTATTGGCCACAGTCATGATGGCATAGGTTACAGTTGTGATACTTGATAAACTAGCCATTATGACACTAAACTAACCGTTGTGCAAGTGTTACTTGGCTCATCATGGTCTGGTCACTGTCATGATCAGGACTGTGACCACTTTTGCCACTTTAATCTTCAATCAACTTTAGTTCTCATGCTTATGAGACTTAGACCACGAGCTTAGTCACAACCATGATCATAATCATGATCAAGCTCGTGAGCGCTATTGCCTATTTAAATGATTGAAAGAGCTTAAGTCATAATTGTAATGCTTGCTCGTGATGCTAGTCACGGTCCTATCACAGAGACCATAAGGGCTACTGGACCTTTTACTTCATTAAAGCTCTTTGATCATGATCATGAGTCACTCATGAGTACCTTTGTAAGCCATGTCATAGTCTAGTCACGGTCGTGATCCAAATCATGAGGGCTACTAGACTTCTTCTCGATAAAAGGACTTTAAGGCTCGATATCATCACGATTGGGTCGCGATCTGTGACCATGACCGTGATCCAGTTTCACTTCACATAATGTTGCATTTTTTAGCTTTCTTTAAGACCTAACTAACACTTAAACAAGTATCATTAGTCTTTAAAATTGCGTTGTTAAAATCAAAACAAGGTTAGATTTAAGCCTTAATCATGCAAAAAAATTTGAGAATTTAAATAATCAATTATGAAGAGTGTGTGATAGTGCGACTCCCCCTCAATATATGTATAACATTTTAAGGTACTCCCCTTTACTTAGTCCATATATAGATTAATGGAATTTCATTTACTAAAACTATCCATAAATTATATGAATTTGAAAGTGCATATACTTAACATATAAATTAGGCATTTGAGAAAAATCATTGCATTACTTGAAATTTAATATTCATCATGCATATTCAAGTAAATGAGCAACCAAATGATATTTAAGCAAATATATATTATTCAATACCATCTGTATTCTCAAAATATATAATTTATCTCCTTTTTATCAAAATTCAAAAAGGAGAAAAAAGTGAAAAGAAGAGCAATGAAATAAGCATAAAGAACTAAAATTTCATTAATAAGAAAATGTGTTATAAGACATAAAGAAATCTAATATTCATCTCTCTTATAGGGAGGAGGAGGAGGATGAACAAAAGGAATATATTGGCATTAATAGTCATGCCTCTCATAAAGATAGTGCACATCATATTGAAGCTGTGCAATTTTCTCATCAACCATATTAAATAGGTGATTGAAAGTGGACTCCATTAAGGATATTCTATCAAATAGATATCCTACCTATAAGGCTCATCGTCCACCACTTGAGGACCCCTAGATGTGCTTTCACTTTTTAATCTTTTCCTTTGAGTGAAAGTGCCTCTTTCTTAAGAAACTTAGGTAGGATCCTCTTTTTCACCCTCTTAGCCTTCAAAGGCTTTAATTTCCCTTAGGATGGTGTCCATGTCATCACTAACCTCTTATGGAGAATCTCCTTTCTAAACCCATTTGGTGCCCATAAGTGAAAATTATTTAGAATTTTTAATAAAAGTATCATCAAGAAAAATAGGAGGAATAGACTCAAAATTGGTTAATTGAAGGCCATAAAATTGAGCAAGCTTTGTGATGATGCCATTAAAGCAAATGGATCTGGATACACTATCACTCACTAACTAAATGTTCTATTAAAGAATTCATCCTAATTCAATTCAAATGTCATCCACCATGTAATGAAGAATAAAATGATCATTATAATGAAGAATAAATAGATCATTTAATGAGATGGCCTTATTACTTTGTCCCTTTATATTGAAGGTGTAGGTTAAAAACCTATGAATATACCAAAATACTTTGGATTGAAAGAAGGAGGCTTTGGTATGTCTGAATAGGAAGGTGAAAGTTTATGGATTACAATGTTTAACTCCAAAAAAAAGTGAGGAAGGCAAGTAGAGAGGGTTTGAACATGCCTTTCCCTTGAAAACCCAATGAGAGTATCAAACTTAAGAGAAGTCATAAAGCGATCCCTTCCACTAAGTTTGAAATGCAGGCTAAGGTAAGGATTATCATCATCAAATTATATTGATCTAAGTATGTAGAAGTTAAAGAACTCAACCACTAAAAAAGAGTAAGTTAGAAAAGGATCAAAAGCAAAGTCTTTAGCACCCACCTTTAGTGCAAATCTTCCACTTTCGTAAGGCATCCCATACTTTAAAGAGGTGAGGAAGATATATATCCAGTATAGATTATATGTCTCTTTTGAAAGAGAGCAATTATTATTTTAAACTCTTGTTGAGAATAAGAGAAAGGAGGATAAGATTTGCTAGGCTTTTCTTTGGTGGCTCTTCTTTGAGATTCACCATAGGAGGAGGAAGGTGTTTTGCTTTTCTTTAGGGCCATTATGAGTGGGAGATTAAGACACGAGAAATAAAAGAATGAGAGGAAGGGAAAAGAGGTTAATAATGTGGAGACTTTTAGAGAAAAATGAAATTTATGAATGTGGTAGAGAATGGGGTTTATAAGGATAAGAGGAGATAGTAATTTAGGTTAAAAGAGGTTTTATGAGTCATAATTGACTTTAAAAAAACATTCTTGAATTGAAAACACATTACTAATTAAGATAAAATTCAATTTTCTAAATTTGCCAAGACTGTGCTCACAGTCATTACTAACCAATCATAATCGTGAATGCATAATCATAGTCATGATCACGGTCGCAATCCTAATCATGAGCACTGTTGTGTTAGACTGAGCAAGTGTCATGATCTACACCATTACTAGTAACGGTCATGACCAAAATACATTTTAACCCCTGAACTTTAAAAAAATTTACAACTGAGTCAAAAGAACTTTGAAAAGTTTACAATTATACCTTCTTGTGCAAAACTTCAAGAGAATCAAATAAATTGTAAAAATTGACATTTTTAATAAGCAATAAAATTTATTTAAATCAAGAAAATGGTAGTAATGGTCTTAAACATATTTTTATGAACAATTTTCATTAATAAATCAAATAAATTTATTTTATTGATTTATTAGTGATTATGCTTAAGCAAAAATGATCAATTAAGCATGGACAATCAAAGCAATATAAACATATACTTGAGCAATTAAGAGTGTAAACAAATAATATAACATATCATTTCAAGGTAGATCCATCAAGCACATTAAATTCATTTAAAATAAAATTGTGCCTATCCTCACTAAGGGGTTTTATGAAAATATCCGCTAATTGATGGTTTGTGTCCATAATTTCTAATGAGTTGTGTCCTAATTGAGCATTGTCTCTAAGAAAGTAATGTCTAATGTCTATGTGCTTAGATCTAGAGTGTTGAATGGGATTCTTACTAGGGTTAATAGCACTTGTATTATCACATTTAATTAGAATGTGATTAAGATCAATGCCAAAGTCCTTAAGTTGTTTTTTTTTTGCCATAAAACTTATGAGTAACAACAACTAGCTGCCATATACTTGCTTTAACTATGGACAAGGCAACTAAAACTTATTTCTTACTAAACTAAAAAATTAAGTATTGCCTAAAGAATTGACAAATTCTAAAAGTGCTCTTTTTATTTATTAAGCTATTGGCAAAGTTCACATCTGAGTAGGTAATTAAGCTAAAGGAATTACTCATAAGGTACCAAAGTCCTAAGTTTATAGTTCCAATAAGATACTTAAAAAAAAATTTTAACTGCATTTAAGTGTGATTCCTTAGGATAAGATTGAAATCTAGCACATAAACATGTAGCAAACATAATATTGGGTCTACTAATGGTAAGCTAAATAAGAGATCTGATCAGACCTTGAAAGAGATTGTCATCAACCAGTTTTCCACTTTCACCTTTGCCAAGTTTGATGGTTGTACCATTAAAGTCTTGCTAGCTTTAGGTCCATCCCTCTTAAACTTCGTGAGGATGTCTTTAGTGTACTTGGTTGGTTAATGAATGTCCCTTCTTTCTCTTGGTTGATTTGGAGGCTAAGAAAGAACTTGAGTTCTCCCATCAAACAATCCTTGCATGAGCTTTGAAAAATCCTCACATAAATAATGGTTAGTAGCACTAAATATTATACCATCAACATATATTTGCACAATCAATAAATCACTCTTGGATTTCTTTATAAAAAAAGTTGTGTCAACTTTCCCTTTAAAGAATCCTTTCTCTAAAAGAAAATTGCTCAACATTTTATACCAAGCTCTAGGAGCTTGTTTTAATTTATATAAAGCTTTTAAAATTTTGAAAACATGATTAGAAACTCAAAACTTTCAAAACTTGGAGGTTGTTCAACATCGACCTCCTCTTAAATAAAACCATTTAGAAAAGCACTTTTTACATCCATTTGATAAAGCTTGAGATTCATGAAAGACGCAAATGTAAGTAACATCCTAATAGCTTTTAACATTGCAACGGGGGCAAAGGTTTCATTATAATCAATGCCTTATTCTTGATTATATAACCTTCAATTACTAATCTAGTTTTTTTCTTAGTTATGATGCCTTGTTCATTCATCTTATTTCTAAGCACTTAGTTAGTGCCTATAATAGGATGATGTTTAGGCTTAGGAACTAGATTCCACACTTTATTTCTCTTAAATTGATTAAGCTCTTATTGCATAGCAACTACCTAAAATTCATCATTTAAATGATCAACAACATGTTTGGGTTCAATTTGAAAGATGAAGGCTAAATTAACAATAGACTTAAGATGAGATCTAGTGGTTACCCTTTTTGATGTGTTACTAATAATGAGGTCTTTAGGATGATCTTTCTTGAATTTCCTACCTCTGGGAAGCTCCTCCTTTAATGTAAGTTGAGGAACTTCTTCTTGCTCTTATTTGTTTGGAGCTTTTAGTTCCAATAGCTTGTTAGCATCATTTTCTTGAAGGTTCATATCCAATAACTCATCTACAATATCATTAACACAAGGGAATCCTTTCTCAAAATAAGTAGGTTAGACTTATCAAATATAACATGCATAGACTTTTCTACAACTAAGGTTTTTTTATTAAAAACTTTATATGCCTTACTAGTGGTGGAATAACCTAGGAAAATTCCTTCATTAGCTTTAGAATCAAATTTCCTAATGTTATCCCTAGTGTTTAATATAAAGCATTTACACCCAAATACTCTTAGATTTGAGGTCTTGGATATTCTGTTGTTCTAAAGCTCATACAGAGTTTTATTTAAAATAGGTCTTTTAAACACTCTATTAGCAATATAGCAAGCGCTATTGATAGCTTCCACCTAAAAATATAGTGGCAAGCTATATTCATGAAGCATAGTTCTAGCCATCTCTACTGAAGTCCTATTCTTTCTCTTTACAACTCCATTTTATTGTGGAGTCCTAAAAGAAGAATAGTTATGAAAATTTTCATTTTCATCATAAAAACTTTTGAAAAATTCATTTTCAAATTTGGTTCCATGATCACTTCTAATAGAGTAAATAAAAAACCTTTTCTTTTTTTTTAACTCTTTTAGCAAAACTTTGAAAGGCTTTAAAAGCATGATTTTTATGAGCAAGGAAGCACACTTAAGTAAATATAGAGTAATCATCAATAAGCATAAGTGCATAATGCATTTCACTTAAGCTAACTATTCTATTGGGACTAAACAAGTTCATATGAATTACTTCTAATGGCCCAGAAGTAGACACATTATTTTTTTAGCTCAAAAGATGACTTAGTTTGCTTTCTTTTTTTACAAGCATCATAAGTCTTTTCTTTGATGAACTTGATCTTAGGTAATCCATTCACTAGTTCACTTTTGCTAAGATCATCTAAAAGCTCAAAATTAGCATGTACCAATCTTTTATACCAAGTCTATGCATCATGTGAAATGGCCATAAGACATTTAAATTCTTTATTTCCTACTTCATTCAAATCAATAACATAAACATTATCAACTCTTTCACCATTAAAAATCATTTTGTCGTAAAAAAGATTGTCAGCAAAGTAATTTTTAGGATAAAAGCTGACCTTATTACCCATATCACATAATTGACTAATACTAAGCAAGTTATGGTTTAAGCCATTTACTAAGAGAACATGATGAATGGATAAGGACCGAGTGTTACCAATTTCTCCAATGCCTACTATCTTTCCTTTAGCATTGTCTCCAAAGGTAATACATTCTCCATCCTTAGCTTTAAGCTTAGTAAATTGCTCCTTGTCACCTGTCATATGCCTTAAGCATCCACTATCAAAATACCATTTGCTCTTCTTTTTTATGGATTTTAGGCACACCTACATAAGAAAATTGTAAACATTCTTTTGAACCTAAACCTTAGTTGGTCTAGGTTGGTTAGCATTAATATAGTCCAAAGGCAATAAATTCAAATGCAATTTTCTAAAATAGTACACATTGCTAGTGTGTCCAAGCATCATGCAATAAAAGAATCTCACATTAGTAAATCTCTTAGATTTTGGTGCATATGAAGATTTCATATTTGAGTAATACACATTCCTCTTGTAAGGAGCATATCTTATAAATTGTGTATAAAATTGTAGAGTTTGATTCCTAAAGTATGCTTATGATCTAGAATGAATATGATTCATACAAGCACATATGTGTGTATGGTGTTTGGAGTTGCATGCTTAGGAACATTCCTTTTAGTTTATATGTATGCATGGTTAGGTTAAGGTCTCTTAGCTTATGCCTTAGACCTTTGAGTTAAGAATGGTAGGGTTTTATTAGACTTCACATTGACTCAGGAAGATTGAGACTTTTTAGCCTTTAAGGTTTGAATATCAAGGGTGTTATATATAGAGAAAGAGAGATCACTAGAGGCTTTAATAAATTTAATTTATAATGATAATGAATATGAGGATCCATTAGTGTATCCAAGTCCATGGGTACTTTCATAAAGTCTTTGAGATTCAAGAAGATTTTTTAAAGTCTCTTTCCTTTTTTTGAATTTGGAAATGGAACTTTTTAGTTCCATTATTTCTCTTGAAAGCTTTTGATTTTCATCATTAGATTTCTTGAGTTGCTCATTTAAGGAGGTAGAGGTTTTTAAATCATTATTAGGTTTTCCATTAGATAAACAAGTTTAGAGAAATCATTTTTTAAGTTCTCAAATTCTTTAGATAGATTTGAGAGCTCATGCTTGTAGAGCTTTTTCTTAGAAAGTAAGCTTTTGTATTTAAGCATGAGTTTACTCATAATTAAGCTCTCATCATCATCAACATTATCATCATAAAAGGAGAGAGAAGTGGATGGTGCCTCATTATTATCATCAAAAGCTATATAAAAAAAAGGTTAACTACTTTTTATTGCTCCTCTTCCTTTTTTAATTCGGAGGAGTCATCCCATGGAGCTTTGAATGCCTTTTTCTTGTCCTTTGCTCCATTATTCTTGAACTTCAACATTGGGCACTAACTTCTAATATGTCTAAGCTTCTTGCATTCCTAGTAAGTCACCTATTTGTTCTTCTTCCCATCTCCTTTCTTATAGTCTCTAATCCTTATAGAGTTCTTTCTTCTCAAGAATTTCTTAAAGTTCCTTGTAAGCATGGTTATGTCACCAACTTCATAACTAGAGTGTTCGAAGCTCTCCTCTTCACTATCTTCTTATGAAGCCTTCAAAGTAATGCCTTTCTTCTTCTCTTCTTTTTCTTCCTTTTGATCTTCCCTTTGCTTTAATGTTAGCTCATATGTTAATAGCTTGCTAATAAGTATATTGGTTGAAAGCTTTGACAAGTCATCAGTTTCTTCAATGGAAGTGACTCTAGATTTCCAATACTTTTTAGGGATGATTCTAAGAATTTTTGTATTGATTTCTTCCTTGGAATAATGTTTTCCAAACTTCTTCAAGGTTGTGAGAAGGGCATTGAGCCTATTTTTCATCTCATTTATGGATTCTTAAGGCTTTATCTTAAAGAGTTTATACTCATATATGAAGTTGAACCTTCTTACTTCTAACTTGAATGTTACCCTTATAGTGGTTCTGGAGAGTCTCCCAAATCTCTTTGGCAGATTGATAATGTTGAACCTTACCTCCTTCTTCTCTAGACATGAAAGCAAACAAAATTGTCATTGACTTCTTGTTCTTGTAGTTTGCCTCCTTTTGGTCTTAGGTCCATTGGGTTTTATAAATGTGAATTTCCATATTGTCTAATATAGCTTTAAAAGTCCCCCACCATAAAGCACGACTTCCCATAACCTAAATGGATCACTATCAAGATATAGCTCCATTTAAACTTTCAATGGGGATAATCACTCCCATTAAAGAAGTGTTTTAAAGAAGAAAAATTCATACCCTCATTACCCATGATATAACCTTCTTACAATTAAGTACTAGAAGTATATCTATGATACCAATTGAAAAGGCCTTAGAGGGGGGTGTGAATAAGGCAATTAGAAACATTAAGGAAATTTAAAGATTAATTAAGGATTAAAGAAAAGTGTAAAAGAGAGTTAAGAAAAAAAAATAAGAACTTAAGATTTAAGGAGTCCGATTCAAGACATGAATCTATGTCTCCACCTAACTTATCCCTAAGTTAAGATTTCAAAAACCCATACCAATATATTATATAAGATTGTGTATATAAGAGTTTAAGGCTCACTCTTCAAGATTTTACAATTAAGATTTTTCTTAGCTCACTCTTTTAACCAATTCCCAAGTGTTTTAGTTGATAACACTTAAACCAAGTCCACTTAGCACTAGTTCCTCACTTTCCTTTTTTTAACCTAGAAATATAACAAGAAGAAGAACCTAGTCTAGCACACAAAACCACACTTAAAAGATATTGAATACAAAGAATCAAAGTTTGTAGCTTAAGAGAATTGAATGCTAAGAAACATTTGTTTACCAATACATCTAACATTTTAAATGAGGTTTGTTAAAATGTATATGTAGTGAAGACATCAAAATATGGTTATTGGAAGCTATTAAATTCACTGCAAGCTTTTTGTTCCTTTATTAATTGTTCATTTAGCTTTTTGTAGGAAATTTACTAGTCACGGTTGTGATGGCATGGGTCACGATCATGATGCTTGATAAACTAGCCATTATGACACTGAACTTACCATTATGCAAGTGCCACTTAGCTCATCATGGTCTAGTCACAGTTGTGATTGGGACTATGAGCATTCCTACCACTATGATCATCAATCAACTTTGGTTCTCATGCTTATGATACTTAGACCATGAGCTCAATCATGACCATGATCATGCTCGTTAGGGCTACTGCCTATTGAAAAAGCTTGAGTCATAGTTATAATGCTTGCTCATGATACTAGTCACGGTCCAGTCATGGTTGTGATAGAGACCATGAGGGATACTAGACCTTTTGCTTAATTAAAGCTCTTTAATTATGCTCATGAGTCACTCGTTAGTACCCTCATGAGTCGTGTCACAGTTTAGTCATGATTGTGATGTGACCCAGAATGTGAGGGCTACTAGACTTCTTCTCAATAAAGGGAATTTAAGGTTTGATATCACGATTGTGACCATGACTGTCACCTAGTTTCACTTCACAAATTCTTGTATTTTTTAGCTTTCTTTAGGACCTTACCAACATACACTCTGACAAGTATCATTATTCTTCAAAATTATGTTGTTAAAATCAAAACAAGGTTAGATTTAAGCTTTAACCATGCAAATGGCTAATATTTTGCTTAAAAGTTTAATTTTATAGTAAAATATTCAGATTAAATGCCTTTATTTGATTTTTTTAAGCTCTTTTAGAATCATTTCCAAACAAAACCCAAATTAGTTAGTGCTTTAAAGCTTAATTCCTCAAACAAATATCCTAAACTTTCACCATGTCACTATTAAATCACTGCTTTATGTAACTTCTATTCTCAATCTTTCATCAGCTTCAAAAACCTTTGTCATACTTTACTTTACAAAGACATTTGAATTTTTTAATCATTTTAACAATCAAAGACATAGCAAAAAAAATATTTTGCCATTTTTACCCAATAAATGCCCTATGGAATTTAATAAATTTGCTTCATTTTTACTATAATCATAGCAATAAAAAACTTTTGCAAAATTTTTAAATCAATATAGCTAAGAAATTAATTTGGCATAAATACAATATTTGGTAATTATTTTCATAAAATTTTATAAGGCAAATAACATTTCACTAGTTTTGGTTATATGTTTTGCTTGAAATGTGTTTGATAGCTTAAAACTATCTTCATTTCTCAAATGAATTATGCACAATTTGTAATTTTTACACAATTAAGCAAAACTAACTTGTAAAATGCTCTTGAGTCATTATTCATTTAGTCTCTCCATAACTTACTTGATGAATTTTCTGAGAATCATTTATAAACTTTACTTTTCCAATCTTATTTCGTTAAATCCTCGCATCTTATCTTTTTTGCTTTAATTGTTCTAAATTTCAAAAGCTTGCTCTACTTGACATATGGTCATTTGGTATTTTTGGTTTTTTATGAATTTGTTAACAACATACATAAGATAATTTTGATTTATAATGGCTTTAATACTGCACAAACTCATTTATAAGATAAATCAATTTAGTAGCAAGACATTTTTCCATATGCCTATTTTTCATTGTAATTTCACCTTGTTAGAAAAGTTTGGACATTATATATCATCTTTAATAAAAATGAGATTACCTTTTTTTGAATTATGTTTGTGTAAACGGCGGGGTTTAGTGCGCATCTAAGATATTAGCAACTGTAATACTATTTAAGCTCAAGGCTCTAGAGAACATACTAACGACTGTTATAAAGACATGACATGGAGATGAGGAGTCACCACCTAGGGTAATAATTGGGACAAAGTGAAAAGGTGGCACTCGATTCCCTAAAAGAAAGCTAACACCACAACCAAGAGATTCTAGGTATAGAATACTAACTTCTTTTAGTCTCGTGTTCATTTAGAATTACTTTATGAATTACTATATTATCCTTTACTTACTTGCAATTTTGTATAAACCCTTATTCTAGCAATTAACTCCAAGGAAAACTAGTTATGAAAATACAAGTAAATAATGCATTCATTCAAACATATAATCCCTAAGTTAGTCTAATATACATGGATTTTAATTAAATGAGCTAAATCTACATGTTTTAATTTACAAGTAAACTGAGACTAATTCCTTTTAATTTTAATTAAATGAACCTATGTCTATTTATTTTAATTCTAAAAATGAGCCTAAATCTACAAATTATGAAAGTGGTTTTAATTAAATGAGCTAATTCTACAAATTATGAAAAATGCTTTAATTAAATGAGCTAATTCTACATGTTTTAATGCTAAAGTGAGCTTCAATCTACCAATTATGAAAAGGCTTTAATTAAGTGGGCTAAGTCCAAATTAATTAAATTAAGTGGGCATGTGTTTAATTTACTGTAAGGGTCTAAGTTATCCCTAACCTAAATTTAATTAATTATGGGCCTAAAATGCATTTTAATTAATTAAACCTAAAAAAACCTAAATTTAAATGGGTGGATTAGAACCTAATATGGGCTTAAGGCCCAAAACACATTAGAATAAACAAATAAGCCCAAAAACAAATAAAACACATTAAAACAATTAAATTAAAGATCAAACGACTAATTAAATTAATTCCTTCTAAAACCCTAATTTTCATTAACATGCAACCTAAGTTAATTTACTTCTTCCATTGATTTTAATTAATTACCCAACTAAAAACCTTATTTTTCTAACCAATTAATTAAAATAAACAAGCAATCATACACATAATTCCACTATTCCCACTATTGGGGCTATTACAATAGTCTATTGAAAATGATAATAAAAATAATTAATATAACCCAAAAAATAAATAAATAAATAAATAAAACAATAATAATAATAATAACCATAGAAACTATATCTCTACAATGTCTTATCCATGGCATTCCATGGATTTCTTATGGATTTGATTCTCCAAGTATGATCATCATGTGTTTTCCTCCGTAATCACCATAAAAAAGAATAAAAATTATAATTAATGAATAAATTATAACAATAATAAAAGAAAATCAAAATCAATAAAATAGAAAAAGAAATAAAATAAAATAAGAAGAAGATGATGCTTATGGATGATTTTAAAGGAGTGATACTTAGATTTTGTACAATCACCATTCTTGATATGTCTTCAAATATTGTTCTTCAAAAATCCTTAAAAAATATTTATTTAAGCAAAAGAATTTCTGCAGAGAATAAGATTTTTTTCTCTTTTTCCCCTCCTTTTCCTTTCTCTTTTCTCGTGCCTTTCTCTTCTCTTTTCTTTTTTCCTCTACCTTTTTCTATTTTTCTACCCTATTCTTCATTTTTTATTTTTTGCTCCCTTTTTTGTTTTTTTTTTTGCCCTCTCTTTTTTCTCTTTTTTTTTACCTCTTTTTTTCTTTTTTTTTTCTTCCCCTCTAATTTTCAGAGCCAAAACACTCTTTATATAGGGATATGTCTTGAAACCCTAGTTACAAATTCATTCCTAAAAGACTTTTATTTCCTTAAAACATTATCAAAATAATTTTTATGAGAATTTCAGACCAATTAGCACTCAATTTTTCCTAGAAAATTCGAGAACCCGAGTGGAAGAGGTCTAATTCCTACCAGAATTACATAATTTCAATCAAAATTATACAATTCCAATTGGAATTATATAATTCCGATCAGAATTAGTATAATTCCGACCACTTTTTTTTACTTTTAATTACAAAAAGGTCCTTAAAAGAATTTAAGTTTTGCAATTAGATCCTTAAAAGCATTGCAATTTAGTCCATGAAAATATTAAATCATTTCTTTGAAAAATGCAATTAGACCCTTGAAGTTTCAAAGTTTAAATATTGAAGACCTATTCATGACATTTTCATCATTGGAATCTTTTGTCGCATCCATAACTCATCATCTCAAAATTAGGTGTCTATAGTTTGTCTTTAAGTATTTGCTTCATATTTGATTGTCACTTTTTTATTATTTATAGCTTTGAATTTTTTGTAACAAAAATTTTTAGCCCTTTGGCTAGGATTAACATCAACTCATTGATCATTATGCGCATGCACCATAACATGCATTTTTTTTATGAACTAAAAAAAATTAATTTTCAACCATTATGTTGCAGAAATTTTATTAACACATCACTATTCACAACACTTATTCACACACCAAGAAATTGACAACAAATAAGAACACACTAAAACTTGCAAAATTCAAACTTTAATTATTTAAACTAATAATTATCACCACTATATATACTACGTGGTAAATTCCTAGCCAGGGAGCTAGTGACTTGTTTTATTTATTTCTCTATTAATCTTTCACTATATGAAAAATATTTTTCAACTCCACCTCCTTTAATGCGCTTCTTAGAGGTTATAAGAAAAGACAAAAAATTAGTCTTAACTAGGAGGTGATACTCAACTAGCTCTCTATTTAGACTTGGCATTTTAATATAGTTCCATGCAAAATAATTCACCATAAAGAAGGCACTTAGGGATTTTTCAATAGTAATTACAATTGGTAAAACCATACCCCTCCTATGAAAATTGAAATAAAGATGTCAGTTCCAACTAGTTTTATTATGTCCTTAAATGACTTTTTAAAAACCATTTTTTAGGTTGACTTGACTTAATGGCATGGATTGTTATACCATTTAATTGATCTTCCATATCACTCAAGGATGTTGTCTTCTGAGTGTTCTAAATCTTAATAATAGCTTTAAATTTATTGCTCTCCATCCTGCACCACTGCTTGCTTAGTGTAATAGGCACTATAGATATAAGTTATTTCCAATCATCCCTCTTTAGCTTGGGTTTGTAATTATTTTTGGATATAGCTGGTGTATGGAGCCTTATATTTAGTGTTGGAAAACTGCTATAATGGCTTTTAAACTTGTTTAGATTCCTATTAGAAGGCTTAACCACATTTTCTTTCTCTCTAATTTTCTTCCTTAAATTCCAAGATGTTATGTGATTTACTTCGATACAATTTATTGATGCCAATGGTGGAGATAGATCCTCTTATATCACCTTATCTTTTTTTTATTGAAACATATTCTTACCCTTAGGGCTAAAGAGAAGGTAAATGGGATTAAGGAACTAGAATTTTCCTGTAGAAAATTTTTATCTGATCTTGAAGAATTACTTATTCCTTATGATAAATGTTGTCCCCCTAACTTTTTCCTTGAGGAACAACCTCTTAGTCATAGATTTTAGTTTATAACCTTAAATTTATTCTATTATCATCACCATGAATCTAAACTCTTTTAGAATTTGGTTTAGTAATATATAAATGTCCATATTCCTTTTGATGTTGAATCACCATTTTTAGTGCAAAATTATGACTTTTCTATTTGAAAATTATTCATTTATTCTAGCAAATAAACTCATCATTTCTTGTAGAATTTTTTTTAAATAACATCATTAAAAGAATTACTAACTTGCTGCAAAACATTTTGGAAGGAACTATGTATTTGTGATATTAACTTATGCATATGCCTCATTCCTTTTTAAAAATAGCATGGGGCATTAATGTTCTCCTTAGTATTAATAGTATTAATAATTTCCAAATTTTGGCCTTTGGAGGTAAGAGGTTCCTCGATCCAAGTTTGATTATTAGGCACCAAGCCTCTATCAATTTGTTTCAATATATCACCTAATTTTACAAGTGAATTGGTTGGATTACCAACCTACGAAATTTCTTTTTCACTTCCTAATTTGATCATCTCATTGGAATGAGTCCTATTGAGCCACGAAAAGATTATTTTTATATTATTTTTGGCATACCAAATTGGATTCAATGTGCAAGCATGCCAAAGGATTATTTTCTCAAACTAAAACCTTACTTCTTTTAGACAAAATGAGTTCCTAAATGCCATTACCACAACTTATTTGGATTCCAACATAGAAATTTATGAATTTAACAAATTTGGTGATGATAAGAAATTTATATAGTTAATTGTAATAAGGGAATTTTATAATAAGATTTGCACACTAACTTAAATAGGAAATATAAAGTTAATGACATTGAAAGCTACAAAAATCTAATACAAAAATCATTGATGAAAAATCTAATGATTGTTAAAGATGATGATTGGTGATTGTTGTTTGATGATTGACTGATGAATGATTGGTTGATTGTTGAATAAGTTATTTCCCTTTTATTGCTCTACTACCTTCTTATAGATTAATATCATGAACTTTAATTAATTAAGAACAACTAGTCTTCATCATTATTTGTTACTTGTAGGCTACTTCTCCAGCTCCTCAATTTCTCAACTTGTAATGTATATTTTAGAGATTTCCACTTCCTCAATGCATAAGCTCTTTAGCATGTTCCAAAATATTCAAGTGTCTTCTTCATTCTTTTCCAATACTCTCTTTTTATGGGTTGAATTTTAGCATTAATTTATAAGTTTTATGGGTTAAATTGGAGTTCAATATTATTAAATTCCAAAAATTATATTTTATGGTCAAATAATATTTGAAATAAAATAAAATTATTTTAAATTATTTTTCCCATTTTGACTAATTTTGACTAATTTTGCAACCACTTTGAATTTACAATATTGTACTATGTTTCTATGTGTTTAAAGATATGATTTATGAAAAATGCAAAAAGCAAAGGAAGAGATTTGTGATATTTGGAACTTTCATAATATTGTTTATAAAATATATGCATACTGATGATAGAAAAATCCATAAGAATCACAATTCTAAACCCTTTAGTTATATGGACCCATTAGCAATAAACATGTGAACTCTTAAATCAATTTGAGAATTAACCCAATGATAACTTGATAACAAGTCAAATGATTAGAATTAGAACCTTAAGGAAACTAAGTCCTTAAAACCCTAGCCCATAAAAGATGCCACAAGGTTTGATTAATCCCTTGATAAGTATGAATTTCATTCATTTAAGGATACAAAGAAAGCTAAGCTTTTAGAGAAATCCTCTCAAATTCAAATAAAATTAATGAAGATGTTTAATAGCCTTAAACAAGCTATTTATAATGTTATTAGAATAAAGGGTAAGACAAACATTAAAGACAATTGAAAAACATGCATAAAAAAACCTTAAACTTTAATATGGTTTCATCACACACAGCCATGCTCAAATAATGCATGGCTGTATGTAATTTCTAATCATAAAAAGATAACAATCAGGCATGGCCATGTTTAAACACATATATGGTAGTGTCTAAGAGTTTTTCCTATGAAGATGATTGAATTAGCTCAAGCTCTCTTCAATAAAATTATAGTTCTTTGTTTTAGCTTTCTAATACATTTTTAATCACCTTAATCCAAATTCTATAAATAAAGTTATAGCCAAAATATTAAAGCATACTACCAAGACATAAATTGATAAAAATTGAGTCTTGGATCACATCAGGATTATATTATTCCCTCCCTCTTGAAGATGATTCATCCTTTAATTAGCCCCATCTTTTAATGTTGATATATTCAAATGTCCAGGATTAGACACAAAATTTTTTGTTAAAAATTTTCCTTCACAACATGTATTGCATCACTTATTTTCTAAATGAGGTATGTCAACATGATAAACCTATTCAAAATAACAAAACTAGGAAATTGATTATGAATTTAGTTAGCAATAAATAAAACATCCTTATACATTAGTACAAGTATAGGTTGAATCATATCACTCATTTTGGCACAAATATTTCATGCCTTGCTTGTTTTCTCCTACTAAGTGTTTCCCATTTTCCTCACTTTTCTCATTTAACTCATTTTTAACACTTATCTCACTTTCATTTTTTCTCTCAATTCATAGGTTTTCCTTCCCAAAAACTTTCTCTTTCTTTTCATACTTCAAAGCAAACTTAATTATAACCTTCAAAGATGTAAAAGGTTAAAATCATACATATCTCTAATCTTTTAACAATCTTATTCTTAAACTCACTGATGAATCTTGTAACTTTCCAACTTTTGAATAAACCTACATTGCTTACTATTACAAATAACTTAATTCTTTTAACATATTCATCAATACATATTTCATCACATTATTTAAGCTTCTGCAATTTAAAATATAATTTATCCTAACATTATGAGGACTAAAATGTCTAGTCATTATTAACCTTTTCATTACTTTCTAATTTTTAACCTCACTATACCTATTTATTCTCCACAACGACATCAAATCTTCCTACCATAAATCAGCATGACCTAAAACTTTACGAGAAGCAATTCTACACTTTTGGAAATCATATATTATATTAAGAGAATCAAATATCTCCTTCATTTGGTGCACCCATTTCAAGTAAATAAAAGGATATTTTCTACATAGAAAGTAAAGTATGTCCATACTAACTTTTGCCCATTTTTCCTTATCTTAGATTCTTCTTTAAACTATTAAATTTTTCCTTCAAAACCATGTCTAGTCAAGCAAACTTACGCTCTATATACTCCATCCATAACTTCATATTTACCTCTTTTTCTTCTCTTTGACTATTTGAGGTGTTAGACATTGTCCTTATAAAAAGGTTAGTAAAAGAAAATCTTTCCTCATAAACACTCCCTCACGTGTTTCACTCAAAGAGATGAAATACTCTCATGTTTCACTCACTCTCTAGGGAATACCTTTCTCTTTAGCCTCTCCCTTTTTGGTTCATAATTGAATCAGAATGACAACATAAAGGAATTGACAAATTAAGTGACAACTGCACAACATGAAATTTTAAACACTTAGTTGAAGCAAATACGGAAGAATTATGAAAAACATAATCAATTATGGAACCAAAATTTATGAAAACTTTCAAAAGAAGCAAATGACATACAAAAGAAATACCCAGATTATAATGAATTAGAAAAATTAAACCCAACGAAATAAAGCAAAATTTGGAAACAAATTCAAGTTGAAATATCAAGTAACTCACTTTGTAATTGGATTATAGTGAAAGACAAATTAGACATGATTTTTTTTATTTCCTCAAAAGTAAAGAAACCAAGGTTTGTAATTTTTTTAAACCCTAAGAACAATTTGAATAACTTAATCAAATTATTTTTATATGACCAATAATAATTCACTTTTTTTTATGATTTTTTTTTCTTTCTTTTTTTGACAATTCTCTTTTTTTTAATAGATATTAATGAAATGGGAATAAAATACTTAAAGGAAACACAATCACTTTAATAATCATAAGTAATTGAATGAAAGGAATAAGATGCAACAATAAAAACAAAAAGGAAATGAATAAAGAAATAAGAATGGATGAAACAAAAATAAAAAACATAAAGATTGAAAAGAAGAACAAAACAACAACACAAATGGATACGTAACCTATTTCTAGAGCTAAAACTCTGATACCAAATGATGTAAGAACATACAAGAATCATGCTTTTGAACCTTTTAGTTGCATGGACTAGTAAGTAATGATTATATGAACCCCTAAATCAATTTGAGAATCAACCTATGGATCGCTAGATAATAAGTCGAACGAGCAGAATTAGAGCCCTAAGAAAACTATGTCTTTAAAACCCTAACCCATAAAAGACCCCACAAGGTTTGATTAATCCCTTGATAAGTCTGAATAGCATTCATCCAAGAACACAAGGGAACCTAAACTTTCAGAGAGAAACTTTCAAATTCATATAAAATTAACCAAGATGTTTAACATCCATAAACAAGATATTTATCATGTTATTAGAATAAACGGTAAAACAAACATAAAAAATGACTGCAAAAGAAGCATAAAAAACTCTAAAATTTAAGATGATTCAGTCACACGGCAATGCTCAACTTGTGCATTGTTGTGTGTAATTTCTAAGCATAAAAAGAAAATAATCAAGTATGGCCATTTATAAGACTTTTGACCCTGAAGATTATCGAGTAGCTCAAGCACTCTCCATCAAAGTTGCAGCTCTTTGTCTTAGCTTTTTAAAGCATTCTAAATCACCTTAATTCAACTTCTGTAGAGAAAGTTATAGTCAAAATACTGAAACATGCTACCAATATACAAAATTGATAAAAAGTAAGTCTCCAGATTGTATCGAGTGATAATATAGCAATAGCCCCAAAGAATAATAATAATAATAATAATAGCAACAAAAATAATAATATCAAACAAATTAAATTTAATGGACATTGGTTTTTTAAAAAGATATTGAAAGTTAGAATCCAAATTTTATTACTATTGATGTGTACAATTAATTTTTAAATAATTTTAAAACATAATAATCTCCTATATATTATGTATGCCATCAATATTGAAATTATTTGATATATTTATAAATAAAAAATAATAATATATATGGTAGCTTTTTCTTGGCTAAAATTTGTCATCAAGGAAGCGAAAATTTTGAATTTGAATATGAGCTTTCCTACGCTCTAATACTGACATAATTGAATGACTTCTGTGCTTCGCGAAAGGAAAGTTTTATATAGGTGTTGTGTGGCTCGTAATTCATTAACATTTTCATTTAAATATTGAAAAAAAAAAGGGGAAAAAGTCGATGATCACATTGGAGAAGTGCTCCAAAAAGCAATGGACCCTACTTAAGATTGGATTAGGGAGAAGCCGCAATCAAAGACTGTTCCAATAGAAGGGGATAAGAGATCTTGAAGTCTAACGGAGCCCACTATTTTTTGGCGTTTTAGATATTCTTTCTCCTCCTTGACCAAGCGTTGCAGCTTGCTTCAGACATGTATGTCTATGAGGCTCAAATTTTGTTTTTTAAAAAGTAAAAATGAATAAGGTTAATGAAAAATAAATAAATTTAAGAGAAAATCAGTAATTTTTAATATAAATTTTTAATTAGTTATCAATTAAATTTTAATTTTAAATTTTTTTTAATTTTTTTTTAACTTTATGAATCGTATCAATATTTAATTATATTTTTTAAAATTTACTTTTCAACTTTTAAGCATATTATTTAAAATTTTTTCTAATAGGGATCAAACAAAAAAGTATGAAATAAAAAAAGATAGAATTTTGAGATGGTAAAATTATTAGTCAATAACATAAAAATATGAAAAAATAAAGAATAATAATAATAATAATAATAATAATAATAATAATAATAATAATATTGTTATTAAGAGTGTTTGCTTTATACTTTATTTTAATTAATATTAGTATGCATAACAAATCAATTCATAAGTTATAACTTTTTTTTTTTTTACTATTTTCATTGATGTATAAACATTTCAGAATATTTTTTAATTTTATTTTTCTTAAAAAGAAAATTTTGAATAATTGTCAAATTCATTGTATAGGGATCTAAAACTAACTTTTGAAAATACAATTACATTTTTCGAATAAAATTTAATAAAATTGATATAATTTATAAAGTTGAAAGAGAGTAAATTAAAATAATTTTAAAAATAGGATTCAATTAATACTTGATCTAAAGTTAAGAATACAACTTATGGTTTTCCCTTAAATAGTTGAATGATTTAGTGCTTATTTCATAATAAACAAAACTCCACAACTTATTTTCTTTACTTTTAACTAAATTCATCTCAAACCTCCCATAATTATAATGGAATGCCAATATTTTTTTTTATTACATATTTGGAGAAAAGCATTAAAAAGTATCTTATAATGTTATATTTTGATATTTTCTATGTGATACTCGTGTGATAAATTAGAATATATATGTAATTATTATTGTTAATAGTTTCAGATATATTTTGCGTACATTTTTATTTAATATAATATGATGGAGGAAATAGATGATATATTAATACAACACCAATATTTTAAACAATTTCTTAAATCTTCAACTCTCTTACTCCAACGTCTTAAATTTTAATTATTTTATTGGTATTATTTAAGAAATTTTGAGTAAACAAAAAGAGAAAATTGGAGATGCTAAAAAGATTAATTAAGAGTATAAAGAATATCTGATTTATCTAATAAAATTATGAAAGGAATAAAAAGTTTCTTAAAGATTTCATTATTTTTTGTTATGGTAGTTAAAAAACTTTACTTTCTATTTTTAATTAATATTAATACATATAATTAAAAATTATGAGTTTATTTCTTCCCTTATGAGATTAAAATTTGAGAGCTTTTCTATATTATATATTTTTCTTGTTAAAAAAAAAAAAAGAGAAAGAACAACGATCTAAAAGTAATTTTTAAAATATGAATAGACATTTAAAATAAATAGGAATAGAATTGATATAAATTGTAATGTTAAGGGAGCAAATTGATAAATTTTTTAGAAATTAGGATATAATTAATAATTAGCACTAAATTAAGATAGACCTAATAAACATCCCTTATTTTATTGAATTAGATGCATCAATTTTTTTTTTTTTTTCAATTTAAGGCTTTTTGTTTTTATTATTAATCGCTCAAACACAAAACAAAATAACACAATATCTAGGATAACTAACACCTTGTGCATCTTGGTACAAAATCTATTGCACATCACTAGTAGTTTGCTTGGAGACCTGAAGACCTGCAGGCAAAATCATTTTCATATTCTATGTACCTTAGGGTGTAGATACTTTTTTTCTTTGGAACAACAAAAATTTAGATTTCATTAAAAGCATAAGTTAAAAGTATATAGGAAATTATCACCCAAAGTTAGACTATTATCTAGTCCATGAGACTTGTACATACCATGACTAAAAGTCATTCTTGAACTAAAAACAAGAGACAAATTTAACAACGAGAAGATATAAGGCACTTGTTGACCATTTGCATGATTAAACTTCTAATTTTAGACTTTGACAAACAATTTTTATACTAAAAATTTCAATTAAGTGTGTAGGGAATTATATACCAAACATATACCAAGCATATACACTTTTGGATGAATAGTGACTTTTCAGGCTGATTGAACCTCTGAAATTGAAGAAGACTTTTGACATATTTAGAGCTCTTAAATGAGAAAATGAGCCTCTTAATTTTTAAAGTAGACATCTTAAGCTTTCCAAATTGTGCTTGCTTATAAAAATCCAAGTTCATTTGGGTATGCAAATCTTCAGTCGAAGTCAGCATATGCAGCTTGCATTTTAGTTTACACAGCTCTTGGTATTTCAGTAATATCTTGAGTTACAAATGTCTAATTGAGGTGATTAAAAGTTTCATGGAAAGATAAGACAATTATCTATAACTTTTATGAATAATTTTTTGGTTGAATCGATCGTCTTCAGTCCCGTTAATGAGTATCTTTATAAGTGGTCACGAGTTATCCTTCAATGGAGCCTTTGGAGCACGTTTTTGCCAAAAAATGGCAGCACCCCTCACGAGATGTTTGCTCATGACCTGCTCATGAGCAGACCCCTAACAACATTCCAACGGGAATTTTTGAATGCAACAGATATATTTTCACCCCTCACGAGTACTGTTCACTCGTGAGCCGCTCGTGAACAACCTTTGAGCTGCCAAAAGTCCAAGAATTGATTCAAAATCAATTCTAAATGTTGGAGACATGATTGATACATCCAAAAACTATATTTTTAAGTGCTTGTCTATATAAGCACCTTAGAATTTAATTAAAAAAAAAAAAAAAAACTTGTTTTATCATTCATCATTTTCTTAAACATTCAATTGAGCTCTTAAACTTTCCTTTAAACAAATTCTTTATGTATAAATCTTGTGAGAGTTGGTGAGTGATTAGAATAGACATTCTTATTCTTCTATTTTCTAGGTTTAGAAAATGGGAAGTAAGATTTTATTCTAAAGGAATTGGTTTAAGTGTTTAGCCATTAAAACACTTGGGAAATTGGTTTTAGTGTGAACCTTGAAAACACTTGTAATTTGGTTTTTGAGTGAGCCTTGAAAACTCAAATTGTAAGGGTGTAAGAGTGAGCCATAAAATTCTTGTGTATTCTCAATCATGTGAATAAGATTATGGGTGATTAAAAAATCCTAACTTGGGGATAAGTTAGGTGCAGACGTAGGATTATTGTTGAATCCAAACTCCTTAAATATTTGTGTTCTTCATTCTTCCTTCTTAACTCTTACTTAATTATTGCAAAGAATTCCTTTAGTTTCCTATTTTTCATTGATTGTCCTATTCACCCCCCCTCTAGGACTTTTTCAATACTATCTGAGGCAATGTCACCAGAGTGTAAAAGAAGTGAGCGGGCCACTTATGGTATTGAGCCAAAGTTGGCTCTCTTAAAAAATGGGCTAGGAGAGATTTCAATCTTAAAGCCTGAGTCCATGATAGATTTAAGACTCTGAGAATTTGATTGGGCCATGGAATTGGTCTTTAGAGGTGAGCATTATGGGCTTGACAGGATAGTGTTTTCATTTAAATTTTCAGACCCATTATTCTTCTCAACTAAGTGTGATTTTCTACAATTGGGAATGGTTGATTTGATTGACTCCATCACAATAGAACAGAAAGAGTTGGTAATCTTCTGTAGTTTGATGATAGATTTTAACTTATCACGTGGGATTGCATTGAAGCTTCCTTTGAAGTTACATGATGGGACAGTACCTGATGCATCAAGAAACCCAATTTCTAGGACTAAAGGGTGATTGGGATGTGCCTTTGAGAGAGAGAAAGAGAGATTTGTTAATTTCAATGATAAAGATGCTGGGTTTGAGTTGATATTAGCTATGAGTGTAGGACATGCACCCCTTGCTTAAATCTCTTTATTTTATGCATTAGCAAGTTCAATGACAAAAGTGTTCTTCGACTTAAGGTCTTCAACTTATAAATAATCAACAAAGCACCAGTCTTAGGATAGAATTTGCAAAGGAGTTGAATCCATAAGCAATCCTAGAATATTACCATCATTGTAGTTGGTTAGAACTTTTAGGAATTTACTAGCTTCTTTTAAGCTTGAAGTTGGAGAAGGATTGTTTCCAATTTTTGAACCTTAAACTAGATTGAAACTATTCGAGGACTTTTCCTTATGATGGACTTGAATCCAAGGTATATGAAACCCAAATTTATAGACTCTTTGAATGATTTCTTCTGCCTCCTTAAGAATTTTGTAGTTGTGGGTTGCATTTCTATGAGTTGATTTTGCTTTTAAGAGAGCATAAGCCCTAATATAACTATAAGATTTGCAATAAATTCCTCATTGTGTTGCAATATAGCACCTCTGAAATGGATAACTTGGTAGTGTAACCAATGAATATGGTTGCCGATGGAGGAGAGTGCACATGTGGTTGAACTGATGATTAGAAGTGTGTGTCTGGTGGTTGGCCTAGTGTTAGTTGGATAGGGGCATGTTGATGGTGGTCGAGATGGTGATGTTTCTCAACATCATTAAAGACTATTAAAAAAACCAGCAAGAGCTACACTATCACAATATCTTTCACCATAGTAAAAGAAGCAACGATAGCTATACTATCATATTAAGACTGTAATTTTTTAGCAGTTCCATTATTGCACTAAGTTTCATGTCTGTTAAAAAAATTGTAATTGGGGTGTATATCTACAACCTTATTTGCCACTAAAGTTGCATTTTAAATGTTAACCATTGATTTAATAGAACTTCTTACCAATTACACTAGTTAATAATTTTAGTAATTTTTAAATTTATTTAATGATAAATAATTATAAAATACAAATTTAAATAAAATAAATCATAATTTAAATTTTTTTGTCACAACTTGAACCCCATGGGCATGTGATGGACATTAAAAAATGGAAAGGGCATGAAGCTTTTGAAACATGCAGTAAACCTAAAAGATTTATCATAATAAAATTAATTCACAGGTGGAGTGTGTTGGCCAACGTGTCCTCACCAGCCCAAATGTAAAATTTCCTTTATACCGGGAACAAACTAAAATCTGTAAAATGCAAATAGCACTCCTAAAAATATTCTTTGATCATCATTACTTCATCACAACACCCAATAAATGTCCATCACATTATATCATCATAATAATACATAAACTCAAATGAAACTAATTAAATCACAAATACATTTATTCAATGTTTAAACTACTACTGCGGTATAGAGTACTAATATAAGACAATAAACATTAACATGACCTACTTAAAATAGCTGAGGAAGAAAAAGTTTGGTGCAAACGAAGAGGAATATTGGTCTGACTATGAGATCCTAGGGAAAAACAAAATTGAGGGGAATCAAACATGACTGAGTGCATTAATATTTTAAAATACATGTTGGTTTTAAAATATTTATTTATAGCCTTTAAATTTATTAAACAAATATTTATTCAAAAACCATTTATTTTTACAAAAATCATTTTTATAAAATACTTTTCCAAATTATAAAAATCACTTTAAATTCATACAAAATAACATTTTATAATAAATGAAACATTTTGTGGAAAATCATGGTAGAACCCTTAAATCCTCAATTCTAATATCCTTTTGGCTCCCTTAAATCCAAATGACTATCGGTCCCAGATAGCAAACTTAAGCAAGGTCTATCCATAATCGCTCTATTACACCAAGTATTTACTGGTGCTTAGAGAGCAAGTTTAACCAGGGTCCAACTAGTAAACATATATATGGCCATAGAGTCTTACTCAATTAAGGCTCACAATTAATAATCCTGCCTATAGAGTCTCAATCAACTAGGGCTCACAATCAATAAATAGTCGGCTCATAAAATCATCACTGGTGTGCACACAGTCCTGATGACATTGACCAGGTGGCACGTTGTACCATTTTCTCCAAAATAAACTCATCATTTATAATTAAAATGAAATGAAATTAAGCAAAAGCATTTTCTCAAAATCTTTGGCTACAATATAATCAATAAATCATGCTCACAGTAATATTCGTATCCGTATTTAAGTTTATAAATACAACTTTAATAATATATTTATCTCACAAAAATTCTTAACAAACATTTTATAAAATTAACTCACAGGTGGAGTGTGTTGGCTGACGTGTCCTCAACAGCCCAAATGCTATATATATATATATATATATATATATATATATATATATATATATTGCAAAAATTAAGGAATTAATAAAATAAACTTGAAAACACCTAATTATGACATATTTGAGGCTAAAGGAATTTATTTGGTAAATTAAAACATTTTAATTGGAAATGAGGAAATTTCTATCGAAATACTTGTGGGATTTTTATCTTAAAATTCATGAAGAATGAGACCTAGATGTAGTTATATAAATGGATGAAAAGTTGTGCTGAAGTCTAGTCTTGTACCTAATGGTTTATGCAACTCTTACCAAAAGACTAAAGTAAAAGTTGCTCCTCTATTCGACAATATGCTCTTTGGCACCCCATATAGGTAGATAATTTGGTTAATGTACAACCTAACTAACTTATCTTAGTATAAGTCTTCTTAATTTACAAGAAGTGAGCTGACTTGGTTAACCTGTCAACTATTACCCATATGGCATCATAGCCATTTAATGTGCAAGGCAATCTAGAAACAAAGTCCATCACAATCATGTCCCACTTCCACTTAGGAATGGTTAATTATTGCAATAATCCTTATGGTCTCTAATGTTCCAATTTCACATACTGACATGTGAGACACCTAAATACAAATTCCACAATGTCTCTTTTCATCCCATTCCACTAATATGTATCCTTCAAATCATGATACATCTTGGTAAAACTTGGATGAACATTATAAGCAAAAAAGTGTCCCTCTTCCATAATCTATTTTCTTAAATCATTCACATTCGGCACACGTAATCTAGTGCCCAAACGTAGGACACCCTTACTGTTAATTACAAATTCTTAAGATTCACCTTGTTAAACTCATATCATTATCTTTTATAACTATGGGTCCCTTCTCTGAGCTGCTTCAACTCTATCCAAGTACATTGATTGTACTTTAAATTTAATTAATAAACATTTCTTAGTTACTTTCCATTGTAATCCCTAATCAATAAATGCATGTAATTTTTTAATGATTGGCTTTCTTTCTGTGCTAATAGAGCAATCATAATCTTTCAGAAGTTCTATCCATCTTCTATGTCTTAAATTCAAGTCTCTTTGTTGGAAAATGTACATTAAGCTTTTGTGGTTAATGAATATTTCACAAGTTACACCATATAAGTAATACCTTTAAATCTTTAATGCAAACACTAGACCTACCATTTTCTAAAACTTGAGTAGGATAATTCTACTCATGCTTTTTTAACTAACATTAAGCATAAGCAACCACTCTTCCATTATGCATTAATACACACCTTAATCCTACTAAAAAAGCATCATAATATACTGCATATCCTTCGTTTCCTGAAGGTAGAGTCAATAATGGAGTTGAAGTCAACTTGCCCTTGAGTGACTGAAAATACCCCTCATATTTATCAGTCCAAAGTATGACAATTTTGGAGAAATAATTAATAAATCTCCTATAGTAGCCACCTAAATTGAGAAAACTCCTTATTTTAGTGACTATTGTAGGTCTCACCCAATCTATAATGTCTTCAATATTTTTGGGATCCACTTGTATGCCATCTTTGGATACTACATGGCCTAAAAATGCCATTTGATCTAACCAAAACTCAAACTTAGAGAATTTGGCATACAATTAATGCTCTCTTAAAGTTTAAAGCACCACCCTCAAATGTATGGCATGCTCTTCCTCATTCCTTGAATACACCAAGATATCATCAATAAACACTATTAAAAATCATTGCAAGAATGGCCTAAACACTTAATTCATTAAGTTTGTAAAAGATGTTGGGGCATTTGTCAACCCAAACGACATCACAAAAAATTCATAGTGGTCATATCTCGCCTAAAATGTAGTCTTGAGTATATCTTCACTTCTGATTCTCAACTAATGATACCTTAACCTCAAATCAATTTTAGAGAAACATCAAGCTCCTTAAAGTTAGTTAAACAAATCATCAATCCTTGAAAGAGGATGCTTGTTCTTGATGGTGACTTTATTTAAATGTCTATAATCGATACAAATTTGAAAACTACCATCTTTCTTCCTCACAAAGAACACTGGTGCACCCTAAAGAAATGTACTGGGTCTAATAAAACCTTATATAGTAATTTTTGTAACTACTCTTTAAGCTCCTTCAACTATGTAGGAACCATCTTATAAGGTGGCATAGAGATAGGTTATGTACCAAGTACAACATTGATACATAATTCTATCTCTTTTTTTGATGGTGAACCTGGAAATTCTTCAGGAAAGACATCCGAAAACTCACACATAACTGGCACATTCTCAACTATCCCCTCATCTACCTTTATATCTCTAACCACATCTAATTAGCCTTGATAGCCCTTTCTAAGCATCTTTTAGTTGTGATTGCAGAAATGAGATTCTGAGGTATTGAACTATTGTTGCCTTTAAATCAGAATTCCATATCATTTGGAATTCTATAAATCACTCCTTTCTCTCGACAATGCAATGTGGCATAGTGTTAAGCTAATGAATCCATTCCTAAAATTACATCAAAATCTATTATATCCAAAAGGACTAAATCTGCAAATAATTCTCTAAACTTTAGTCCTTAACTCAAATGCCAATAAATAGTAGACCTGATTGTGTAAAATATAGCTCTACCATTCTCCTCTTATCCTAAATCATATTTGTAACATGATATGATAGCTTGAAAATGTACTCCTCTGTGACCACTCTTCTTTAGTTATACATAACAACTGCCATTTGTAATTGTCCCTCATTGATGGTGGATAAAAATATTTCAAAAATTGCTCTTTAAAATTCAACCATGTCATGGTAGTCATACATGGCTGGATCGATTGTATAAACTAATCCTGAGCTACAACTTGAACAAAAAAGTGTATCTTGTCCTTGTCCTAGCCTTAATAGTATTTATGAAATCCAATGCATCTTTTCTACCAATAAATATAACTCTCCAAATCCTATAATACAATAAATTTACATTTACATCAGACATTCCCTAATTCCTTTGATGTAGCATCACTGTACTAGGGGCATGGCTTAATTAAATGTCGATAGTCTTTTATTAATCCCTACTACAATAATAATAAAAGCTACTGGATCTATATCTTGAGTAGTTATTTCTACTAGTAGTTGTTGTCCTTGTCTTTGAGCTACTACTACTCTAGGTCTATCGCTTTTTCTAGCTAGTAGGATAGAAAGAGGAATTTCATCTTGAAATGACTGCTTATAATCACTATATGTTGCCTTTACAGCATGAGTAGTTAACATTCGCCTCATTTTAAAAGGACGTAGAGATCAACAAGATTCAAGTTATAACAAGGATGCTAATATATACACTAAATTCTAGAAGTAATAATGAAACCAAATGATAATTAGCACCTAATCGCTACAATAGTTTCAAGAAAAGACAGACACCAACAACAAAAAGAACAAGGAATGAACCATTGCTCTAATACTAACTTTGTCACGACCTGAACCCCATCGACATATGACTGGCACTAAGGAATGGTAAAACATAAAGCTTATGAAACCCATAGTAAGCCTAAAAGATTTATGATAATAAAATTAACTCACTTAATTTTTTTTAATGAAAATCTGAAAGAATTTCCTCTATACCGGGAATAAATGAAAACATGTAACATGAAATAATACTCCCAAAAATAATCTTTGATCATCATTACTTCACCACAACACCCAATATATATCCATCACATTATATCATTATAAGAATACATAAACCCAAATTAAAATAATTAAATTACAATACATTTATCTAATGTTCAAACTACTATTGCGATGTCTAGAGTATCAATATAAGACAATAAACATTAACAGGACCTACTTAAAATAGTTGGGGAAGAACAAGTCCAACAGAGACAAAAAGGAATATCAGTCTGACAATGAGATCCTGTGGAAAATTAAAATTTAAGGGAATCAAACCTCATTAAGTGACCTAATTTTATAAAATGCATGTTGGTCTTAAAATATTTATTTAAAGCCTTTAAAGTTATTAAACAAATAACTATTAAAAACACTTTATTTTTATAAAATACTTTTCTAAAGTATAAAAATCTCTTTAAATTCATACAAAATAACATTTTATAATAAATGAAACCTTTATCATGGTGGAACCCTTAAACCTAAATTCTAATAGCCTTTTGGCTCTCTTAAATCCAAATAACTACTGGTCCTACAAAGTAAACTCAACTAGGGTCTAGCCACATTCAATCTCTTTACACTAAGTATTTATTGGTACCTAGAGACTAAGCTCAACCAGGGTCCAACCAGTAAACATATACCTGCTGCCTATAGATTCTTACTTAACCAGGGCTCAACCATAAATCTGCCTTAAGAGTCTCACTCAACTAGGGCTCATAATCAATAATCCTACCCATAGAGTCTCACTTAACTCAGGCTCACAATCAATAAATAGTCGAGTGATAAATCATCACTGGTGCGCAAATTGTCTGGGTGACACCCACCAGGTGGCATATTCTACCATTTTCTCCAAAATAAACCTTATCATATATAATTAAAATAAAATTAAATTAAATTAAATTAAGCTAAAGCATCTTCTCAAAATCCTCAGCAACCATATAAGTAATAAATCATTCTCACGCTAATATTTGTATATGTATTTAAATTTATAAATGCAACTTTAATAATATATTTATTGTTAGTGATATGCACAAGCTGAATCATGCATGACCATGTTTTGACTTTATCATTTTATTAATAAATAGGCATTTTCATTATCATTTTTTTCGTGATAATTACTTGAATAGTCAATTCTTCCTAAGGTCATCAAGTATATGACTTGATAGTAAAACCTTTAGATTAAAAATGAATTCTATTTAAATTATCCTTAGTCATTATAATGTATGAAGGTAAGTATGGTGTTAACTGATGATTATGTTTTACTAATCATGAGTATGAGATATTAAGTCAACTCATAGGTACTTATTTAAGAAATAATGTACTGGATTAACCCATCATGAGAATACTAAATAGATAATTTTCATAAGTAATCCTTATCATAGTAATATTAATTTAGTCCTCTGACCTTGAAATCACTATGGATTTCTACATAACTATTTTATATTTTGACGCAATCTAACATTATCTTTATCCGGATGATAAAATAAATTGTTATTGGATATAAAATGAGTTATATGAATGATTAAGAAGGAATTTTTCACTTATTTAATATAAGTATGATATTTATAAGCCCCTTAATAAGATAGATTAAGGAAAATGCATGGCCATACTAAAGGGAATTGATAAAGTTATCATTCTTAATCTACTTGAAATCAAGAATTTATATAATTAAATTGTATAAGGATGACATAAACTATGCCTTATATTCAATAAAGATATCATGTGAGAAAATGACTATAATATTCATTGTAAATTAGGTTATGTCGGATTGTCGACTTGCACATGACTTGGGTAGTCATAATGTCTTACTAGAGGCCATTTATGACTTGTAGGCCTAAATAGGGATTTCAAGCCCACTGCCAATGTCATGTGAACCTATAGGGTCACACACTTAGAACAGGCCAAAATGAATATGGGTTCACCAAGCCTAATAAAGCTTTATGAAAATATATATATATATATATATATATATATATATATATAAGGTAATAGTTATCTTAAATAATTAGGAAACTATAAATAAATAAGTGGAATATACCAAAAATGTTTTGGTAAATGAGAAATTACCAAAAATTTATTTTGGTAAATAAAACCGTAATTAAGAAGTCTATAAATATGTTATATTTTTAAGGGTTTTACATACCATTTCATTTTGGCACCTAAATTCATTTTCTCTCACTTTGAGAAAACAAAAATACAAAGTTTTTTAGTACTTGAATTATGAGACAATCAAGAAAAAGGTACTAGCACACACGTTCTTTTTTATTCAAGGGTTGTTTGTGTGGATACTTATGGAGGACGTATTCTTTTGGAGAAATCTTAATCTGGCCTAGAAAAATAAAAGCTCAAGGTAGGATGTCACCGAAGTGAACCTCCTCCCGTCCTTCCATCATTCCTACCTATTCTTGCAATTATGGTAAGGTTTTATAAACCCTAAATCAATTGGTTAATTAAATTACATGGATCCTAGTACAGGTCTACAATAAAATATTTAAAATTTCTACTGCATTTTGAATCCTATAACCCAATAGTGGTATCAAAAGCACTTATAATTCAATTAATTTGATTATGTATATATGAGATATATATGTGTTTGAATGATTTATTTTTTAAAAAGAGTTTTCAAAAAATTTTATCAAGATAGTTTTGTTTTTATGATGATCCTTATACTTTGTTTTAAAAATAGTATTAAAAATTAATTTGATTAATGTTAATAATCATTTAACATGATTAAACAGTAATCAAAATTTTGATTTTCTGATTTATGTACACTGTTTTAATGAAAAACAACATATGTATTATGTTTTATTAATATGATTTAATAAAACAATAATTCTGTTTTTAAAAAAACTGATAACTTTTATATTTATATTTGTTTAATGTTAAAACAAAAATATTTATGATTATACAGATTTTACAAATGATTTTTTTGTTTAAGTGTTAAACAAAAATAATATGTTTTGAATAGATTGTTTATTCTATAATATGATTACTAGCAATTAGGGTTTTTATTGGCAGCTGTTTAAATGTTAAATAGAAAATTATTTGTTTTGAACAAATGAATCAAACTGTAATTTAATTACAAAAAATATTAGTGTTTTAGGGTTTTGGCAATAACTCATTCAAAGAGTTTAGGTAAATTATTTACCTTCAAGGGTGCTACCCCTAGGACCCCACAAGGGACATTGCCCCTTAACCCCATATGGATTTGTCACACAATTTTTTTTAACATAATAATTAAATTAATGTGTAAATTAAATTATTATGCAATATGTGTTTATTGTTAAATGCATGGTGCATAACATGGCCCTTAGACCAATGTGATTGGATTTTATTATTTTTATTGGGTTGTAATTTTTTAAATACAGCCTGCAAGTCATTCTTATTTGTTGTAATTATTTTATTTTTATTAGATAGTAGTAGAATAGTCTTAATTACAACAAGATATGTAAATCAAGACCCAAGGTGAAAGTTTAAGTTGGAGGCCCAATATGGAGATCCAATGTGGAAGCCAAAGAAGGAGGTCCTTAGGAAGATAAAGATCCAAATTAAAGGCTCAAACTTGTATTTGTAATATCACCCAGGTTTGACCTTTGATCTTCATATTGGCTTATGAAGATCAACTTAGATATAGGCAATGCTATGTCACATTTATTTTATTATGTTAGTATGTGATGCATATGATGCAATATAATAATAACCAAATAAGATTAAAAAAACTAACTAAACACTCATTTAACATTAAGTCATTAAAATGCCTCCCATTGATAAACAATTATCAAGATTTGGATTAATATACATAGGTTATGCCAAAGCATTGTGTATAAAGTCATCTAAATAAGATAAGATGGATAATAGTGATATCCATTTATTTGAGTTGGTTACACTTAACTAAGTTATCAAAATGGTTTTGGACATAGGGCATTTGTTAGGATATGTTGGAACATGTGATGTCAATATCCTATAATTATCCAAGAATTACATGAAATGTAATTGGTAAAGTTTTACCTACCTAAATAGCCACAATTTAAGTAATAAGCCAAAGCTTACTAGAAGTAAGGTGAAATATGGATCTTGGCCCACTAAGAAATTTCAATTGTTGAAATTATTTTGAGGGTTTTATAATTTAAGAAAATTTAGTGGGAGTCTTCTTATGCCTCATTCATATATAATAAATACTGAATGTACTTTATATATATATTATAGATAATGACATCAAACACTGCACCTACAATGTCACTGTGATCAATCCTTAAGAAGGATAAGCTCAATGAGACTAACTTTCTTGATTCATATAGAAACCTAAGAATTATTCTTAGGCAAGAAAGAAAGGGATATATGCTTGATCAACCCATCCCAGAGGAACCAGCTACTAATGCTCCTAGAGCACAAAAGGATGCTTATAAAAAGCATCTTAATGATTTAGTTGATGTCATTTGTCTCATGTTTGGATGCATGGAATCTGAGCTCCAAAAGAAACTAATGGAAATGGAGGCTTATACTATAATAGGCCATCTTAAGCAAAGAAAGCCAGAATTGAAAGGTTCAATACTATCAGGGCATTGCTCTTTTGCAAGTTGACTACTAGTGGTTTTGTCAGTCCTCATATCACATGGCATTACTCTCAGTAAGACTTAGTGTCTTATGACACAAGATGAGTGAGACCGCATGTGTAAGATTCCATATACTTATGTTATTGAATCTATCATAGATGCATTATTGTGTACTCGACCTGATGTCTCATGAGCCTTAAACACAACAAGCAGATAGCAATCAGAACCAGGTGAAAGTCACTGAACAACAGTTAAAAATATCCTTAGGTACTTGAGAAGAACTAAGGATTCATTTTTACTATATGGTGGTAAGGAAGATGAACTAATTGTAAATGGTTACATGAATTCCAACTTTTAAACTTACAAGGATGATTTTCAATCACAGTCAGGTTATGTGTTTTGTTTGAATAGAGGTACAGTGAGCTAGAGGTGTTCCAAGCAAGACAATATTGCTAATTCTACAATAGAAGTTAAGTATAATAGTTAAGGAGGTTGTTTAGATCAAGAAGTTCATAACTGGACTAGGTGTTATTCCTAGTATATCAAATCCAATGAACTTGTATTGTGACAATAATGAAGCTATAGCTCAAGCTAAGGAGCCTAGATCACATCAGAGATCTAAACATATACTCAGGCGTTATCATTTCACTCGAGAAATCATTGAGAGAGGAGACATGAAGATATACAGAGTACCCACAAATGATAATGTTGCTAATCCACTAACTAAGACTCTTCCACATCCTAAGCATGAGAGTCATACTAGGTCCATGGGTATTAGTTTTAATATAATTAGGCCTAGTGTAAGTGGGAGATTGTTAGTGATATGCATTAGGTCAATCATGTATGATCATGTTTTAACTTTATCATTTTATTAATAAAAGGCATTTTCATTTTCATTTTCTATTATGATAATTACTTGAATAATCAATTATTCCTAAGGTCATTAAGTATGTGACTTGATAGTAAAAATCTTAGATTAAATACGAGTTCTATTCAAATTATCCATAGCCATTATAATGTATAAAGGCTAGGATGGTGTTAACTAATGATTATGTTTTATTAATAATGAGTATGTGATATTAAGTCAACTCATAAGTACTTATTTGAGAAATATTGTACTAGATTAACCCATTATGAGAATCCTGTATAGATACTTGTCATAAGTAATTCTCATCACAGTAATATTGATTTAGTCCTCCGACCTTGAAATCACTATGGATTTCTACTTAACTATTTTATATTTTCACACAATCTAATATTATCTTTAACCGGATGATAAAATAGATTATTATTGGATATGAAATGAGTTATTTGAGGAATGTGAGTTATTAAGAAGGATTTTTTTCGTCATTTACTCTGAGTAAGATATTTATGAGCCCCTTGATAAAATAGATTAAGGAAAATGAATGGTCATGATAAAGGGAATTGATAAAGAGTTATCATTCTCAGTCTACTTGGAGTCAAAAAATTATATAATTGAATTATATAAGGATGACAGAAACTATGCTTTTATATTCAATCAAGATATCATGTGATAAAAGGACTATAATATTCACTGTAAATTAGGTTATGTCAGATTATCGACCTTCACATAACTTGGGTAGTCATAATTTCTTACTAGAGGCCATTTATGGCTTATAAGCCTAAATACGGATTTCAGGCCCATTGCCAATGTCAAGTGAACCTATAGGGCCACACACTTAGAACATGCTCAAAATGAATGTGGGTTCACCAAGCCCAATAAAGCTCTATGAATATATATATATATATATATATGAGTATACCAAAAACATTTTGGTAAATGAGAAATTATCAAAAATTCATTTTGGTAAATAAAACCCTAATTGAGAAGTCTATAAATATGACATATTCTTTATGGTACCTTTTCATTGTGCCACCAAAATTCTTTTTCTCTCCTTTTGATAAAACATAACATATAGTTCTTTAGTTCTTGAGTTATGAGAGAATCAAGAAAAAGGTGCTAGCACAAACATTCATTTTCATTCAAGGGTCGTTTGTGTGGATACTTATAGAGGATGTATTGTTTTAAAGACATCTTAAATCGGCCTAAAAAACTAAAAGCTCAAGGTAGGGTGTCAATAGAGTGAACCTCCTCTTGTCCTTCTATCATTCTTGCCTATTCTTACAACTGTGGTAATGTTTTGGAAACTCTAAATCAGCTAGTTAATCGAATTATATGGATCCTGGTTCCAGTTTATGATTAAATATTTAAAATTTCTACTATGTTTTGAATCTCATAACCCAACATTTATCTCATGAAAATTATCAACAAACATTTTATGAAATTAACTCATAGGTGGAATATGTCAGTCAATGTGTCCTTGACTATCCAAATAATACGATTTCTACTCCGGAACACACACACACACACACACATACTCTCTCTCTCTCTCTCTCTCTCTCTCTCTCTCTCTCTCTCTTTATATATATATGTTAAATGAATTCATAATAATTCCTAAAATCTCTAGAAAAATTACAAAAATTAAGGAATTAATAAAATAAATTTGAAAACACCCTAATTATGAAATTTGAGCTAAAGAAATTTATTTTGGTGAATTAAAACAATTTAATTGGAAATGGGGAAATTTCCACCGAAACACTTTCATGATTTTTATCGTAAATTCCATAAAGAATCACACCTAGCTCTAGTTATGGAAATTAATCCTTATAATTTATATTATTTAGTAAAAATAAAATCATAATTTTTCAGGCCGATCACTACTCCTCATTGGAATCTAGTTGGAACTCGTCGGATTTTTCACCAAAAATTCATCTTTTATACAAAATAGACATATTTATATGTTCATAACACCAAGGGAAAGCTAAAAACATGCTCAAACACCTAAATCAATTATCAGATGGATTATTAGATCAAGTAAAAAATAGTAACTTATCGATCAAGCTCTGATGAAGTATTAAACGACAACACCCGGACTTGTGGTTGGTCTTTTTAGACTCTTAACAGCAAGACAAGTTCAATGGCGATGGTTGCAACAGCTGAAAGTTGTTGAAAATGGAGATCTACCACCGGAAGTGAATGACCAAAACTTTTGGAGGTTAAACTTATTTAAACTGGGCCACAAGTGCTATAGTGAACATTGGGCATCAATTTATGGGCTTAAATGAATTTTTGCAGCTAACAGATATAAACTAAAGAGAAGAAGGAAAATTACCACTTTCGTACTTATGTTTTTCAAAAAATTCTCATTTGGTCCTTCCACTTTGAAATTCAGATAATTGCCAGCAATTAAATGAGTTAATCACCTGAAGACTAGAAAATTGCTAGCAACTATATGAGTTAACACAATATAACGATCCAAGAACTACTTAACAACCTAACAACAACCTAATAACAACAGTAGCACATATTTATTTGCTTAATTTGATCTTGCATTATTACATTTTTTCATTAATTGTTAGTGATTCATTTATAGTTCTCTCATCTCTCAATTCTATAGTAATAATCTATTAAAAAAAATAAAACTTGAGATTTTCTACAAAGGAGTCACATTAAATTTCAATTATACTTACAAAGTCCTTTTAATATACATAGATTTTTTTTCTTATTTAGTTGAATTTATTAGTGGGATGTTATAATTCTTATTCTATCTAAATCAATTTGATTAGGGTTTAATAGTAGATTTTTGTGATTTGTGTTCTGCCTAAATTAACTGGATGATTGGATTAAGTTTCTTTTTTTTTTTTGGTTATTACAATCCTAGTTTTGAGTAAATTAAATTGATTAGGGTTTATTATCAAGGTTTATAATAATTTTTGTTTAAAGTTAAGATCCCATTGATTTGAATCCATTAAAGGGGGTGTTTGTTTGGTAAAAAATGAGGGTATGAATTAGAATCGGAATGAATCATTCCAATTCTTAATGTTTGGTTGACTAAAATTGATGTGGGAATGATAATGTGATTTCTCCATCAATGGGAATCGCCATTCCCCTCTTGTTCTTAGGGAATGACTTTTGATTCTCCTATGAATCAAGTCAAATTGATTATAAATTGGTCAAATATTTAAATATTAATATTTATTTTTAAAATATATAATAAATTAATAAAAATATGCATTGAATGTTTGAATAAAAAAATATTTACCAAAATAAATAATTTTTATACTTTTTTTTAAAAAATTATAATAATATTTTTATAAATAAATATTTTATAGTACATAATTATAATATTAATTTTTAATATATAAAAATAATTATAATATTAATTTTTATATTAAAAATAATTACAAAAATATTTTTGCATAACAAAAATTTTAGTTGATAAATAATATTTAATTCTCATTTTCATTATCATTTTCCACTGAAATCAAATACTTTTTTCAAATTTATATTCCCTATCTCATTCCTTCCTATTCCTATTTCTATTTTAATTATGATTCCGGAGTACGAACCAAACGCCCCCTAAATTTTATAGTAATTCTAGTTTGATATATTTATTGTTCCAAATTATTTTTTAAAAAATTTCATTGGTATGATTTTTTCCATTGAATATACTGCTAAAGTTGATTAAAAATTATTATTAAGGTTTATAGTAATTTTTTAAAAAGTTGAAATAGTATTGATTTAAATTTATTAAGGTTTATAGTAAGTTTAGTTTCACTATTTCATGTAATTTCACTAATATGATTCTTTATTTATGGTTATGATTTTAAATCAATGGGCTTATCCTTCGAATGACCAATGGCAACAGGATTGATGGGGATTTTTTGTTCCATTATTTTTTCCCGGTTGATTGTTCCTTTGTGATTGGTATTTGGGATTCTGGTGCACCATTTTGTTTTTCGGTACACCAAACGTGCTATTGTTCATATTATTAATACATCTTTTATTTTATTTCATCAATTATCATTTTATAGAATCATAACTTAAATTAAATTTATTTTGTATTTGTAAATTTATTAATTTATAAGTTTGATAATAAAAACAATAATCTAGTTTTTCTTTTCATTCGTCATTCCTTTTGTTTTTGAAGGACTTGATTTTATGTTATTTATTGTTTGGAATAGCATTTAATTGATATCGTTCCAAATATTATTTAAATTATTTATTCATAATTTTTCTTAATTTTATTTTATAATAATCTATAAACTTGTAGCACTGAGGTTGCACTTATTAGAATTATTATCAAATTTAGTTGTTTTTTTATTTATCTAAGTATTTAAAGAGTATTTTTATGCATGTCAAAATTATAATAGTTGTTATGACTCATTTTTTTTTAAATTAATTTATTTTAAAATGAGATAAGTTGTATTAATAAATTCAAAAATTATTTTTGAGTATTTTATTATTTTGTGGTTAATATTTATTATTTTATGTTTGATTATAATTTTCTACGTAAATATTTATTTCGAGACTTATTATTTCGGATAATTAATTTACGTTAGTTATATTTACTACTTTGAATAATGTTATTTTAATAATATTTAATCTAGTGTATTATTATTTTAATGTTATTATTATTTTTAATAAATTACATTATTTGTATTGTTATTTTATGTGTTATTATATATATATATATTTGCACATATATAAATTAGGGTATATTATTATTTTATGTGATCATATTATTTATCATTGTGTTATATATATATATATATGTGTGTGTGTGTGTGTGTGTGTATATATATATATATATGTATATAATATGCATGTGGTGGAGATTAATACATATAAGCATATTATATATTATAATATTATATATATATACACATGCATAAACCCATGCATACCCATACATACAATAAACATATACATAAACACACACATTCACATGCACAAACACACAAACATAACCATAAAACATATAAACATACAAAACAACACAGCAAATATAAACACAAATGCACACATTATTCACCATCTTCTTCCCTTCCGTTGTCCCGAGCCTCAACCTTCATTGTGCCTCCCTCTCTTCCAGCCAGTCACCACCAACTTCCTCGACCTTCCTCTCACCGTCTGCTCATCGGAAGCTCGCCGACAACGTCCATTTTTGGAAGAAACCGAGAACCTCCATTTAATCTAGCCAACCTTCATCCGGCCGCCATTTCACGTGTTTTTGGTGTCTATCTCCTCCTCTTACACCAGTGAGAATCATTCCAAGCTTAGTTTGAGCTTTAATCTCCAATTAATTGAGTTTTTATTGATTTTTGTTTATGGAGTTATAGGGTTTTGAATTTTTTTTAGCTTGATCTAGCTTGAATCTTGCAAAATCCCTTGACAAATATGATTCCTAGTAACTCAATCTACCTCTATGAATTTTTGTAGCATTTTTGAAATTTATTTTGATTTTTTGTGAATTTTTTAATATTTTATTATTATTTTATTAATTTTCGTAAATTAATTTATTAAATTATAAAATTGGTTGATTTATTGATATTATATATTTTTATTAATTTTAGTGTTGAGAAATTAATTTTGAGAATATCATATAATTTTTATGAATTTTTATAGTTTATGTCAAAATTGAATAATTAGGTTAGAGTTGGATTTTTTATGGAATAATGGTTTAAATATGTGTTTTAATTAATATTAATAATATGTATGTTGAGAAAATAATTTTAATCCATTTATATAATTTTTATGGAATTTTTTAGTAATAATAGTATATTATGTATATTTTTGTATTATAGGGGTAAAAATGTAATTTTGTGCTAATTATAGGTAAATACTATATTTTAATTGGTTTTAATATTATTTGGAATTAAAATGATTTTTACAATTTTTTACTATTTTTTAACCAATTAATACTAATTTTTGAAATTATTTTCAAATAATATATTATATATTATTTTGGTAATAAAATGGGTTTTAAACTAATTTTATCATATAATTAAACTATTTAAGCAATTAAATGTGAATTTTATTAATTAGAATTAAGTTGTTGTCACGACCTGAACCCGAGGGCACGTGACCGGCACTAGGGAATGGGTAGGCATAAGGCCACCGAAACCCGTAGTAAGCCTAAGGGAAAAGAAAATAAAACCATTCACATTTTAACTTTAATTAAAAATAGAACATATTATCAAACTGATTTTTCTTCAATTTACACAAATTTAACTGTTTAATAAAAAATATGATTCAACATCTCATATTATAAATTGAATTTATGTCATATACATAAATGTATTTCGTACAGATAAACTACATAATTTGGTTAAACCATACAAATTCTCAATACATATATTACTACAGCATCCTAGATTAATACACAGTACAGCTTACAACGACCTACATAAAATTGCCGGTGAAGAAGAAATCCGGCGTAGAGGTAGTCTGAGGTCGAACTCCCAAGCTCCTGAAAAAAAATAAATTGAGGGGAATCAGACCTCACTGAGTAAGTCAATAAAAGAGCTGTACGGTTTGAAAACCTTTTTGAAAACTATATATTTTTATAGTGAAAATAATTTATAATATATTTAATTATAGCTTTTGAAAAATCTCGGTAGAACCCTAGACCCAAATCTAAATGGCCAACTGGGCCCACTTATTCCAACTAGACTACCGGTCCCCGAGAGCAAGGGCATCAACCGAGGCACCAAGCCGTAGTCATTCACTTAATCTAAATATATGGATCTGGCGGTCCCCGAGAGCAAAGGCATCAACCGAGGCACCCATCCCAGTCCATTTTAACCTTACAAATCACTGGCGGTCCCCGAGAGCAAAGGCTTCCACCGAGGCACCCGTCCCAGTTTAGCATTCACCAAACACATATATATATATATATCGGATCCATCTCTCAATCTCTACCATGTGCACATAGTCCTGGTGAAGCCCACCAGGTAGCCCATTCTACCAAAACTTCTCAAAATCGATTTTAAATAAATAAAATGCGTTTAAATCTTAAATAATAGCATTAAATTAAATAAATCATGTAATCAATGTAATAAAATACGAGCGCATGCATTTTTACATAAACACACGCACAGATCGTTCTACTGACTTACAGGATGAATGTGAAGGCTGACGACCACGCATCTGCCTCGGCCTCACGGCTTCTGCTCCGAGATGATCTAAAGGAAAATAATAATCGACCTTTAAAATATGACTATGGAAACCGAAACCAAAAATCAACAAAGCAATGAAATTCCAAACTGATTCGACATACAGGATTTAACCTAACTAACGGTAGAAATTTTACAGATATCACGTTTTACGAGAAAATCTATCGAAATTTCGACAGAGTCTCCTCTGTAAAACGGACATCTCTCTACCAAAAGTAGAGCCAGACCTGCATAGAAAATGCACTTCTAATTCCAAAACCATTCACACTCGAGTCGGGCTCCCAAAACACAATTTGCCCCGACTGAGATCACAACTCAAATAAAATATCAAAAATTAATAATATGTGTTTCTTAAATACATATATCGCATACATACATACTAGAATAGATAAAAATTATACAAAATCTCCATTATTCAAAATTGAGCAATTAAATTTGTATTCCAACCATATTAAAATTATAATTATAGCCCAAATTAAAACTAGTGCAATGTATTATATGTATATATATATATATATATATTGGGAATTTGATAATCAAAATTTACATTACCTAGGAAATTATGTCAATTAATTTATAAAAATTATCTAAACCCTTTAATTATTAATAAAACTAATTAAAATATATATTTATCATATTTAGTGTAAAATTACATTTTTACCCCCCCTAAAATACATAATTTACTTAATGAGTTTTTAATACTGAAAATAATTCCTTAAAATTATTTAATCATGTCAAAAAAATTCATTTTCTCAAGATACATTTTCTTAATATAATTAAAACATTTAATTAACCAACAAATTTTCTCCCAAAAATATTATTTACCCTAAAAATCAAATTTGGCATAAACTCAAATATAGTTATAAAAATAGTATAAAAATCTCAAAAATTATAATTTGAGTCCTAAAATTCATATTATTCACTAATAACCTCATTTATCAAACTTCATAATTTTTCACAATAATTTCCAAAAATTTACATAAATACCAATTATATACCTAAAATTTATAAAATCTATAATTAACTCCATAATTTTCTAGAACATCAATACCTCACAAATAATTAACACTAATTAACCTAATTACTATTTAACTCAATTAACAATTAACCAAACAACTAATACAAAATAAAATCACATAAAAAGCAAATAAAATTCTGAAAAAAAAATAACACACATTTACTAAAATTAACATCAACCCCCCTATTTTTTTTTTTTACCAAACAGCCTCACATAGCTAAAGAAAACTACCAACTAACCGGATCAAAGAAAGGAAGAAGAGATCGGTGAGCATGACTTACTGTTGAGCTTGAAGGGCTGGGGAAGGGAAGCTTATTGTTGTCGAAAAGAATGGAGAAGAAGGAGCAGCAAGTTGTAGCTGAGAAGCAGCACCGGAAGTGGGGGACAGGAACTGGACAGAGTTGGATGAGTAGCTATCGCGCGAGGAAGAAGAGTCGGCTGCCAGGCGAGAAGAGAAGAAGAAGAAGAAGAAGAAGAAGAAGAAGAAGAAGAAGAAGAAGAATCAGCAGCAGCAGAGAGGGCTGGGTGAGGATGGTTAGTGAGGGAGGAAGACGGGGATGGGACAGGGCTCGGGAATCCTCTACTGCTCTCTTCTCTAATTTTTTTTTTTTTTTTTTTTTTTCGGTTGGGTCCCTTCTATATGTATATATATATATATATATATATATATATATATATATATATATATATATATATATATATATATATATATATATATATATATATATATATTATAACTATTAATTTATATATAATTATACACATATATGTATAGGCAATTATTGGTATGTATACATATACTACATACACGCATGCATATATACTAGCTATTTTAATGCACACACCTAAATAATACTTAACCTTAAATATACACATAAGTGTGAATATATATATATATATACATGTACATAGAAACACATATATAACCTTAAAGTTAATATAGTTTAAAATAGCAATAATAATAATAATAATGATAATAATAGACAATGAAATTCTAGACAATAAATAAATAATAATCACATAAATTAGTAACCCTAAAATTATATTAACCTAAATATATATATATATATATATATATATATATATATATATATATATATATATATGTATATAATTTATACCTTATACTTTAATATAATGCAAATTAATTATTACTAGTACTTCTCGAGAAAAAAAATGTGTCCCTTTATATTAAAATAATTATAGATATGTAGGGTATTACAGTCTCTCCTCCTTATATGAATTCGTCCTCGAATTCAAGAAAAGAAAGAAAAGAGGAATTACAAAGTTAAGAAGAAAAGAGATACGGGAACGAAACTCGCATCTCAGCTTCAGTTTCCCAGGTGCAATCTTCTACAGAATGGTTACTCCATAACACCTTCACCATCGGTATCTCCTTAGTCCACAGCTGTTGGATTTGGTGATCCACAATCGCCACCGGGTATTCTTCGTAAGTCAAATCGTCGCTAAGCTCTACGGCTTGAGGTTGCAACACGTGAGACGGATCAGGGACGTATTTTCTCAACATGGAAACATGAAATACAGGATGGATTCTCGATAGCTCTGGTGGTAACACTAGCCTGTACGCCACTTCACCCACTCTAGACCGAATCTCAAACGGTCCAATGAATCTAGGAGCTAGCTTACCCTTCTTGCCAAATCTCATAACTCCTTTCATTGGAGACACCTTCAGGAACACCATGTCTCCAACCATAAAGGATACATCCTTCCTCCTAGGGTCAGCGTAGCTCTTCTGTCTACTAAAGGCTATCTTCAATCGCTGCTGTATAATGGGGACTTTCTCTGAAGTGATCTGCACCAATTCTGGTCCCGTTAACTGCCTCTCTCCAATCTCCCAACACAAAGGTGATCTACACTTCCTACCATATAGTGCCTCATATGGAGCCATCTCAATGCTAGCATGATAGCTGTTGTTATAAGCAAACTCAATCAGTGGCAAGTGTGAATCCCATTGTCCTCCAAAATCCATTACACACATCCTCAACATATCTTCTAACGTTTGGATGGTCCTCTCTGACTGACCATCTATCTGAGGGTGGAAAGCCGTACTGAAGTCCAATCTGGTACCCAAGGCCTTGTGTAATTCTTGCCAAAAGACTGAGGTAAAGGTGGCTCCTTTATCCGACACTATGCTCACAGGTACCCCATGTAGACAAATGATTCTATTGACATAAAGTCTTGCCAGTCTATCAGTAGAGTACGTCTTCTTTATAGGTAGAAAGTGTGCTGACTTAGTCAACCTGTCAACAATCACCCAAATAGAGTCATAACCTCCAGTAGCTCGAGGTAGTCCAGTCACGAAATCCATGGCTATCATATCCCATTTCCATTCAGGAATTGGCATGGGTTGCAATAGTCCCGAGGGTCTCTGATGTTCAAGCTTTACTTGCTGGCAAGTCAGTCACCTGGATACAAACTCTGCAATGTCCTTCTTCATTCCACTCCACCAATACGTATCTTTCAGATTATGATACATCTTGGTAGAACCCGGATGAACACTATATGCAGAATAATGTGCTTCCTCCATGATCTCCTTTCTCAAGTCATCAACATCTAGCACACAAATCCTAGTGCCCAACCGCAATATACCTTCCTTGTCAATTACAAAGTCCCGTGACTGCCCTTGTTGCACTTCATACATGATTCTCTGTAACTGGGGGTCTCTGCTTTGAGCTGTCTTAACCCGATCCAAGTATACTGATCGTACACTGAATTGAGCTAAAAGGCACTTTCGGGTAACTTTCATCTGCAATCCCCGATCAATCAGTCCATGTAACTCCTTGATAATGGGTCTTCTCTCAGTGCTAATATGGGCAAGGTTGCCTACTAATTTCCTACTCAAGGCATCCACAACAACATTTGCCTTGCCTGGATGATATAAAATAGAGCAATCATAATCCTTAAGGAGTTCCATCCATCTCCTCTGCCTCAGATTCAAGTCCCTCTGCTGGAAAATATATTTCAAGCTCTTATGATCTATGTATATCTCACATGTCACTCCGTACAAGTAATGCCTCCATATTTTTAAAGCAAACACCACGGCTGCCATCTCTAAGTCGTGAGTAGGATAGTTCTGCTCGTGCTTCTTCAACTGCCTCAAAGCGTAAGCAATCACTTGGCCATTTTGCATCAACACACAGCCCAATCCTACTCTGGAAGCATCACAATACACTATATAACCTTCATTTCCAGAGGGCAAAGTTAGAATTGGAGCCGATGTCAATAAGCCCTTCAGTAGCTGAAAATGCTCTTCGCATCTGTCCGTCCATACAAACTTAACATTCTTCTGGGTCAACCTTGTCAAAGGTGCAGCAATTCTAGAGAAGTCCTTCACAAATCTTCTGTAATAGCCTGCCAGACACAGGAAACTCCGTACTTCCCTAACTGTAGTCGGCCTTGGCCATTCTGTAATAGCCTCTATCTTCTTAGGGTCCACCTGTATGCCATCTCGAGAAACCACGTGGCCTAGAAATGCCACTTGATACAACCAGAACTCGCACTTTGAGAATTTGGCATACAATCTATGCTCTCTTAAGGTCTGAAGTACCCTTCTCAGATGCATCACATGCTCAGCCTCACTCTTAGAATAAACCAAAATGTCATCAATGAAAACTATCACAAACCGATCCAAGTATGGCCTGAATACCCGATTCATCAAGTCCATAAAGGCTGCTGGAGCGTTAGTCAGTCCAAAGGACATTACTAAAAACTCATAATGGTCATATCTTGTTCGAAAGGCTGTCTTGGGCTCATCACCTCTTTTGATTCTCAACTGATGATACCCAGATCTCAGATCTATTTTAGAGAAGCATGTAGCACCTTGAAGTTGATCAAACAGATCATCGATCCTCGGAAGTGGGTACTTGTTCTTGATGGTGACCTTATTCAACTGCCTATAGTCGATACAAAGTCGAAGGCTACCATCTTTCTTCTTCACGAACAACATCGGAGCACCCCAAGGCAATGTACTAGGTCTGATGAAACCCTTATCAAGCAATTCCTGCAACTACTCTTTCAGCTCCTGCAGTTCAGCTGGTGCCATTCTGTAAGGTGGCATAGAAATAGGATCCGTACCATGTATGACATCGATACATAACTCTATCTCTCTGTCTGGTGGTAATCCTGGTAATTCTTCAGGAAAGACATCCAGAAATTCACACACCATTAGCACCTGTTCAATTGCCCCATTCTCCTTCTCAACATCTCTTACCATTGCCAAGTATCCCTGACAACCCCTTCTAAGCATCTTTCGAGCTGTAATGATAGAAATAAGATTGTGAGGCATGGAGCTCTTTTCACCTTTGAAATAAAATTCTTCTTCTCCTGGAATCCTGAACACCACTTCTTTCTCTCTACAATTCACAAGGGCATAATACTTCAACAACCAATCCATGCCCAGAATGACATCAAATTCCAGTACGTCGAGCAATACTAAGTCCGCCAATAGTTCTCTACCATCAACTGTCACCGGACACGAAGGAAAGAAAACATCTGTCTCTAACTCGTCACTAAGAGGAGTCGAAATAGATAGAGGAAAGGACAACCTAGAAGGCTGCCACCCGATTCTCGAAGCGAACACAGGAGAAATGAAGGAATGTGAAGCACTGGGATCAAACAACACTCTAGCATCGCATGCACAGACTGAGAGAATACCTGCTACCACTGCATTCGAAGTCTGAGCATCCTGTGGTGTCAAAGTGAACACTCGAGCCTGACCACGACCTGCCTACTGAGAAGTCGAAGGCTGCGCAAAACCACGTCCGCTAGGTCTACCAACTGAACCTCTACCCTACTGACTCATAGGTTGAGGCGGTCTCTACTGTGGCTGTATGGGTGCTCGATACTGCTGAGGCATCGGATAGTAGGGCTGAGCCACTGAGGAAGACGAACCCTGAACGTACTGTGGCTGGTATTCGGAGTGGGGACAAGCTCTGGCAAGGTGTCCAACCTGCCCACACCTAAAGCAAGCGCCCGTCAACACATGACACGGGCCCTGATGAAATCATCCACAACTCACACAAGCACTAGCTCCAGACCCAGAACTACTCTGCCCGGAACTCTGCCCACTACTGCTACTACTAACTCCTGCACCAAATCTGTGACTCCTGCCGGTTCTCCTGTTTGAAGCATACCCATGTCGGCCAACTCGGTGAGTCCTGGACCTCCTACCACTCTGCTGAGAACTACCCGCAGCCTGCTGACTCGAACTGCCGATGTGAAATGCTGGCTGCTGGTACCCAGGAGCTACACCATGACCACTGCCCCCGATCATATAAGGATCTATCATGGTGCCCTGGCGGATATGTCGCCTCTCTATCAAACGGGCCTCCTCAATCACACTCTCCAAGGTGCGGTCCTCGGTACGCATACCAACAAAAGCGGGTCCTAGTCCAGTAACATACAGCTCTACTGCTCTGTAAGGGTCCCTCTTGAAATCTTCTGCATGTCGGGACAGTCTATTAAACTCTCTGGTATAATCCTCCACTGACCTATCGCCTCTAGTGATGTGGAGTAGCTGCCACCTGTAGGCATCTCTGGTGGCTGGAGGACAGAAAAATCTCAAAAAGCGATCCTTAAATTCTGGCCAAGTCAGCTCGTGCATCGATGGCTGAATCGACTGCATAAACCAATCCTGAGCAGCCGCATGTACCGACAACTCCACAATCATAATCCTCTGATAATCTGTGTGCCCAGTCCTGGTGCGTGCCTCAATCACATTAATGAAGTCTAAGGCATCACCCCGTCGAAAGAAACTCTACCGATCCGAGAGTAAAGAAGGGCTGCTTCAGTGTCTGACATACCCTGGTTCCTCTACTAAAGCATCTGCTGTACAAGGGGCATCGCCTGATTCAATGCTGCTAGACCTTGATTAATCCCTGCCAGTCCAGCTGCAAAGGCTGTAGGGTCAACAGCTGGGGCTTCAGGCTCGACTGGCTGCTGATCAGGAATCTCAGCCGCAGCTGCCCTGGCTCGACCTCTACCTCTACCTCTGCCCCTACCACGTGGAGCAGGAAGGGGAGCCTCATCATGCACAGACTGCTCATCTAGCCTAAGGGTCGGATCAGCATCTGGGTCGGTACGCACATGCCTCATTCTGAAAGGAAGACAAGAAAAATTGAATTCAAAACGGGGTAAGAATATTTAAAGCAATGCGGAATTAGAAACCATACATCTCAAGACAATTATCAACCCTAAAGCTGCAGTAGTTACACAGAAAGACAGACATGGACAATTAATCGAAATTATGCTCTGATACCAACTTTGTCACGACCCGAACCCGAGGGCACGTGACCGGCACTAGGGAATGGGTAGGCATAAGGCCACCGAAACCCGTAGTAAGCCTAAGGGAAAAGAAAATAAAACCATTCACATTTTAACTTTAATTAAAAACAGAACATATTATCAAACTGATTTTTCTTCAATTTACACAAATTTAACTGTTTAATAAAAAATATGATTTAACATCTCATATTATAAATTGAATTTATGTCATATACATAAATGTATTTCGTACAGATAAACTACATAATTTGGTTAAACCATACAAATTCTCAATACATATACTACTGCAGCATCCTAGATTAATACACAGTACAGCTTACAATGACCTACATAAAATTACCGGTGAAGAAGAAATCCGGCGTAGAGGTAGTCTGAGGTCGAACTCCCAAGCTCCTGAAAAAAAATAAATTGAGGGGAATCAGACCTCACTGAGTAAGTCAATAAAAGAGTTGTACGGTTTGAAAACCTTTTTGAAAACTATATATTTTTATAGTGAAAATAATTTATAATATATATAATTATAGCTTTTGAAAAATCTCGGTAGAACCTTAGACCCAAGTCTAAATGGCCAACTGGGCCCACTTATTCCAACTAGACTACCGGTCCCCGAGAGCAAGGGCATCAACCGAGGCACCAAGTCGTAGTCATTCACTTAATCTAAATATATGGATCTGGCGGTCCCCGAGAGCAAAGGCATCAACCGAGGCACCCATCCTAGTCCATTTTAACCTTACAAATCACTGGCGGTCCCCGAGAGCAAAGGCTTCCACCGAGGCACCCGTCCCAGTTTAGCATTCACCAAACACATATGTATATATATATATCGGATCCATCTCTCAATCTCTACCATGTGCATATAGTCCTGGTGAAGCCCACCAGGTAGCCCGTTCTACCAAAACTTCTCAAAATCGATTTTAAATAAATAAAATGCGTTTAAATCTTAAATAATAGCATTAAATTAAATAAATCATGTAATCAATGTAATAAAATACGAGCGCATGCATTTTTACATAAACACAAGCACAGATCGTTCTACTGACTTACAGGATGAATGTGAAGGCTGACAACCACGCGTTTGCCTCGGCCTCATGGCTTCTGCTCCGAGATGATCTAAAGGAAAATAATAATCGACCTTTAAAATATGATTATGGAAACCGAAACCAAAAATCAACAAAGCAATGAAATTCCAAACTGACTCGACAGACAGGATTTAACCTAACTAACGGTAGAAATTTTACATATATCACGTTTTACGAGAAAATCTACCGAAATTTCGGCAGAGTCTCCTCTGTAAAACGGACATCTCTCTACCAAAAGTAGAGCCAGACCTGCATAGAAAATGCACTTCTAATTCCAAAACCATTCACACTCGAGTCGGGCTCCCAAAACACAATTTGCCCCGACCGAGATCACAACTCAAATAAAATATCAAAAATTAATAATATGTGTTTCTTAAATACATATATCGCATACATACATACTAGAATAGATAAAAATTATACAAAATCTCCATTATTCAAAATTGAGCAATTAAATTTGTATTCCAACCATATTAAAATTATAATTATAGCCCAAATTAAAACTAGTGCAATGTATTATATGTATATATATATATATTGGGAATTTGATAATCAAAATTTACATTACCTAGGAAATTATGTCAATTAATTTATAAAAATTATCTAAACCCTTTAATTATTAATAAAACTAATTAAAATATATATTTATCATATTTAGTGTAAAATTACATTTTTACCCCCCCTAAAATACATAATTTACTTAATGAGTTTTTAATACTGAAAATAATTCCTTAAAATTATTTAATCATGTCAAAAAAATTCATTTTCTCAAGATACATTTTCTTAATATAATTAAAACATTTAATTAACCAACAAATTTTCTCCCAAAAATATTATTTACCCTAAAAATCAAATTTGGCATAAACTTAAATATAGTTATAAAAATAGTATAAAAATCTCAAAAATTATAATTTGAGTCCTAAAATTCATATTATTCACTAATAACCTCATTTATCAAACTTCATAATTTTTCACAATAATTTCCAAAAATTTACATAAACACCAATTATATACCTAAAATTTATAAAATCTATAATTAACTCCATAATTTTCTAGAACATCAATACCTCACAAATAATTAACACTAATTAACCTAATTACTATTTAACTCAATTAACAATTAACCAAACAACTAATACAAAATAAAATCACATAAAAATGCAAATAAATTTCTGAAAAAAAAATAACACACATTTACTAAAATTAACATCAACCCCCCTATTTTTTTTTTTACCAAACAGCCTCACATAGCTAAAGAAAACTACCAACTAACCGGATCAAAGAAAGGAAGAAGAGATCGGTGAGCATGACTTACTGTTGAGCTTGAAGGGCTAGAGAAGGGAAGCTTATTGTTGTCGGAAAGAATGGAGAAGAAGGAGCAGCAAGTTGTAGCTGAGAAGCAGCACCGGAAGTGGGGGACAGGAACTGGACAGAGTTGGACCAGTAGCTATCGCGAGAGGAAGAAGAGTCGGCTGCCAGGCGAGAAGAGAAGAAGAAGAAGAAGAAGAAGAAGAAGAAGAATTAGCAGCAGCAGAGAGGGCTGGGTGAGGATGGTGAGTGAGGGAGGAAGACGGGGATGGGACAGGGCTCGGGAATCCTCTGCTGCTCTCTTCTCTAATTTTTTTTTTTTTTTTTTTTCGGTTGGGTCCCTTCTATATGTATACTCATATATATATATATATATATATATATATATATATATATATATATATATATATATATATATATATATATATACACACACACACACATGTACATAGAAACACATATATAACCTTAAAGTTAATATAGTTTAAAATAGCAATAATAATAATAATGATAATAATAGACAATGAAATTCTAGAGAATAAATAAATAATAATCACATAAATTAGTAACCCTCAAATTATATTAACCTAAATATATATATATATGTATATAATTTATACCTTATACTTTAATATAATGCAAATTAATTATTACTAGTACTTCTCGAGAAAAAAAATGTGTCCCTTTATATTAAAATAATTATAGATATGTAGGGTATTACAGTTGTATTATTTGGTTGGATTGTGAACTCGGTCGGGCTAAATGCAATATTAGAGAACCGACCTGAGTATGGTTGAGTGTGAATACTAGAAGTGCATTTTTTTTATACAGGAATGGCTCTACCTATGGTAGAGAGATGTTCATTTTACAGGGGAGATTCTGTTGAAATTTTGGTAGATTTTCTCGTAAAACGTATCATCTTCCATAATTTCCTAGCGTAAATTAGAGTATTCCAATATATCGAGTCTTATCTGGTTTTTCCCGAATCATTCTAAAGCCTCATAAATTTTATTAATTTCTCTTCTTATTCCATAAGTATGATTTTAAAAATGAATTAGTTATTTTTAGAGAGTACTGGAGCGGGAGGTTTTAGATTGAGGCAAATGCATGGTCGTCAGCTGTCTTGCTTATCTTGTAAGTTAATAAATTGATCTGTGCATTTGTTTTCTTTAAATTGTGTGTGCTCATATTTTTAGTATTATTTACATTATTGATTTGAAGTAAATGATGTTATCATGAAATTTATTTATTTAAAGAACTAGTTTTGAGAAATTTTGATAGAACGAGCTATTAGGTGGGTTTCACTAAGTCCGTGTGCACATAGTAGAGATTGAGAGATGGATCCAAAATATGAATGACTTGTGGTTATAAACTAGGTAGGTACCTCGGTGGAAGCCTCTGCTCTCGAGGACCGCCAGTGATATGGAAAGTTAAGAATGGACTGGAATAGGTGCCTCGGTGGATGCCTTAGCTCTCGGGGACTACCAGTGTCATGTGCTTAGATTAAGTGGATGATTGTGGCTTGGTGCCTCAAATGATACCTCTGCTCTCGGGGACCAGCAGTCCATTTGGATTAAGTGAGCTCAGTTTGGCCATTTAGAAATTGGGTTTAAGGTTTACTGAGATTTTTCAAAAGCTATATATATATATACATATACTATAAATTATTTTCACTGTATCTATACGATTTTTAAACCGTACAATTCTTTTATTAACTTACTCGGTGAGGTTTAACTCCCCTCAATTTATTTTTTTCAGGAGTTTGGAATTTTTCTGTTAGGCATACTTCTTTTCGCTTCATAGCTTCATCACCGGCTATTCTACGTAGGTCTATTTAGTTGTGTTGAATTTGTTTTCGTGTACTGCAATAGAGTGAACTGTACAATTGCATATTTTATTTGGGATATCATGTATTTATAATATTGTGTACTGAGACATTATTGTATAACTGAAGTTTATATATTTTATGTACTATGATATTATGGTTTAAATTATATTGAGAAAAAAAAATCAGTTTGATAATGTGCATTGTAATTTAATTATTTATTGTAAGGTTTCAAAGTTTTTAAATTCCGTATTTTCTTTTAAGACTTAATACGGGATTCGATAGCATTATGTTTTCCTATTCTCTAGTGCCGGTCACGTGCCCTGGGTTTGGGTTGTGACAATAGTAATTCATAATTTTTCCATGTCATATTATAGTTTTTTTACAATTTAGCAAAATACTAGGTTAGTATGAAAATTCTATGTAATTTTTCAATCTTATGAAAACAAATAGTAAACAACTTTGTATGTAATAATTCATTGCATTAAATTGTTTTGTGGTATATGTAATTTACACTACTTATGAGCAGACTTTTTTCAAATGGCAGAGTAAGGTATTTCATATTCATTATTCAAAATGATTTTTCTTATTATGCAATTATAAATAAATACTGTTTAATTTAAATACAGAGTTACTTATATATATATATAGGTACAAAAGAATTATCTGAGCAATTGCGTCGTAAGATGTTATGCTGGTTAGTTTTGGTTCAAACAAATAAACTACGAGAAAAAATGACATTGGAAGCTATAACACAGATGGAAAAAACCAAATGGTCAGCTCATTAAAGATTTTTAAAAATTAAAATTTTAATATTGATTCATTATTTCACATGTACATGAGTTCTAAATTTTTTTATGCATCAACAATCATTTCTTTATTTTTGTCTTGCAAATTAATATTAAGAATTTTATACCCTACTGTGATATCTAATTTTGTAATTTACTTGTATTACAATTATGGCTTGTTAGTATTGATTTTAAAAGCAAATGGAGGTATTTGACATTTATTTAATTAGTTTGTCTCTAAGAAAAAAATTTGCAGGGCATTTCCTATAGAACTTTTTATACATATTTCGTTTAGTATATTTCTTTTGTATCAAATTACCACAACTTGATCTTTGTAATGGTATGTAAAAAAAAGAAAAAGAAAAAGATAGAAATGTAAAATGATAAGCAACTTTCATAGAAATATGCATATTTTATATAATATATTTAATTGGTACGAAATTACTATAACTTGGACTTTATAGTCGTAAAGTACCACTCATGTTTATGCAAAAAACTAAAAATAAATGTAAAATGATAGAAATTCTCGTAGAAATATATATTGGGAGCTCATATTACCTTTGTGAACCCTAATGTATTTGATACTTAATTAATAATGGTACAGCAGATATATATATATATCTGGTATACAAGGATAAGAATGAAATATAGAGATATACATTAGATACAATTCTATTAATAATATGCTAATAATAATCCAAGTTAACAAATTTAATATCGATGAACTGTATAATAAGAGTAACTCTATCTTTTTAAATCGATCATAAAAAAAATCAAACTTTACACCTTATAATGTTCTTGAAGAGAAATTATTATTTGATTACTTTCTCATTGATTTTATATAGTATATTTAATTAATATAAAATTACCACAACTTGGCCCTTATGGTGGTACTAAAGTACCATTCATATTTAGACAAAAAATAAAAATAAACGTAATACGATAAGAAAATATAGTATATTTCATTGGTACTAGATTACCACCACACCAACTTTATACTGGTACTAGAGTACCACTCATATTATGCAAAATAAATAAATAAATAATGATAATAATTTTTTTGGAAATATGCACATTTCGTATAGTGTATTTAAGTGGTGCCACTACTTGACTTTTATAGTGGAACTAAAGTGCCACTCATGTTTACTCAAAAAATAAAAATAAACGTACAACAATAACAATTTCGAAATGTACATAGTTCGTTATTTAATTGGTATGAAATTACCACCACTTGACCATTATAATGGTACTAAAGTACCGCTAATGTTTATAAATAAATAAATAAAATGAAAGATTTTATAAAAAGTTAAAAAAAACGTAAAACAATAACAATTTCTGTAGAAATATACATATTTCGCATAGTATATTTTATTGATATCAAATTGCCACAATTTGATCTTTATAAGTACTAAAGTACCATTTTTGTTTATACAAAAAATAAAAATAAAAATAAACGTAAAAAGTTAAACAATTTTTTTAGAAATATGCATATTTCGCATAATATATCTAACTAGTACCAAATTGCCACAACTTGATTTTTATAGTGGTATGTTTGTATTAAAAAATTAAAAATAAAAGTAAAATGATGGCAATTTTTATATCATATAGTATATTTAATTAGCATCAAATTATCACAACTTGACCTTTGTAGTTGTACTAAAGTACCATTCATATATATATATATATTCGTAGATATTTGTATATTCATGCAAATTACCACAACATGACCTTTAAAATATTACAAAGTACCACTCATGTCTATACATAAAAATGAATACATAAATAAACAAAAAAAAAAAAAAAAAATTACCACATGACTTGTCTTGCCAAAAGACAAAACTACAAGAGCAAAATTGTACTTATCCCTATAAAAAATATAATTTTTTATTACAAATCAAGAAAATTCTATTTTTATAATAAAGAAGAAAACTCTAAATAGCATAAGATAATGATTTATAAAAATGCAACTTTGAGCGCAAAATTAATGAAAATTTATGAAAAATGGTACATAATTAATTAAAAATACAAAAATTATGGGAATGATGTTTTCCATATCAAAACCGCTGGCAAAATATAATTTTTAACTTAATAATTTTGATTGTGTAAAAATAAAACATAAAAATGGATAACAATGCATGTCTTGCGATGAGAATGATGATGTGAGATTCACATGTTGAATAAAAATGCAAACTTTACAAAATAAACTAACAAATGAATCAAATACTCCTGAACTTGAATTCATCACCTCCACATCACCAACATCTCGAGTTCAAATATTAATCTAAAATCATAAATTCAACACAAATAACATAATAATATAAATAGAAAAGTACAATAAAATAGCTTATGTTTAAATGCTTTTTTACTTAAAGGCTATAATATTTTTTGTAACATTTCTACTTATATTTTGATACCCTAATTAGTAATATTATTCAAAATATATGATATAATGTTAACATAATGTAAATTTTTAATAGTATAATTATTTACTAAGTAGTATAGTATTCAATTGACTAAAATAAATTCACAATAAATAAAAGAAGATGTATTTTTAATTTTATTATGAATAAAAAAGAAATAATTTTAAAATAAATTTGCAATATTTTAAAAAGTATCTAATTAGTTATATTGATAGTAAATCATATGTGAAATATTTGTATTTTTAAAAAGGAGTGTTATATTAAAGTTTTATTACAAAATAATGATGATGTTAGTTGATAAAGTATTAAAATGTTAGAAAATGAAACCATATACCCCTAAATATTACAAAAAAACTACAAGCCTTTAAATGAAAATGTGTTTAACCATAAGATACTTTTTTTGTACTAATGTAAAAATGCATGTGTGATGATGAAGTGATAAAACATGGATTTTGATAAAAATAAAAATAAGAAAATGAAAATAAGTAAAAATAAAAATGAAAATAAACAAAAAAAAGGAATTAAAAATAGAAATTAAGTAGCAGAAGGATATAAGCAAAATATGATGAAAATGCAATTATTAATGAAATTGATTAAACGGATCCTCAGAGGTTTACCTTTAATGCGTACTTGGACTTAGATGTGTTTGAGTTTGGATATTAGGTTTAAAATTCTAAAAAAAATAAGATTTTTGAGGTTTAGAGTGTTTAGGAAATGGATTTCCATGAGTCAATCACCTTTGTTTGAAGGGGTTTGAGACTTAGCGTTTGTGATTTTTTGGCATCTTTTGGCTTAAATTGCCACTAAAAATCATCCAAAAATTATCAAAATTATAAAAAATTACCAAAGATCTAGACAAATTCTGAAAAATAATATTTATAAACTTTTTGGCCCAAAAACCACAACCATGAGTGTGGGAAAAACCCACATGCGTGGTTTATTTCTATGCACTTGGATAAATGGGACAAGTGGGTTTTTAGCACCTAGACAACCATTTTTTTCATAAATGTTTCTTAGTTTTTTAGGTCAGTTTTCATATCCTTTAAGTTTTGAGGGTCTTTTGAGTCATTTAGGTTTGGTTTGTTGGACTTTTTAGGGTTATTAAGGTTTTTTAAATCTTTAGGTGCGATTTGGTCTCTAAAAAGTTGAACCAAACTTCTAAGGCTTTAGTTGAGCCTTTTAAGGTCTTGGTTCAATGTTTTAATGTCCTAGTTTTGCACCAAAAGTTCGATTCTCAAGATAAAACCCTTGTTTGGGTGTTTCAGGAGATGACTTAGTCTTTTGGAGACTTCTGGTTCAAGGAATTAGAGGTCTAGATCTATGTCAAGGTTTTTTTGGTTTTTAACTTTAAGAACAGATTATGACTGACCTTTTAAGGTCATACTCTGTTTAATTGATAAGAAAAAACCTTTACTATAGGACCACTTTAGAGGATTGTTGAAAATTGGGTGTCAACAGTTGTCCCCTGGATCACATACATTAAGAGTTAATGCATAAGAGGCATTTTACTATGTATTTGATATGCAACATCCCAACAAAAGGATGCTATGTAGCCATTCAGACTCTTAGTGAGTTTTAAAACAATATGCAATCATTTATATTGTATGCATATATAGTGTGTGTACAGTCATTTGGACTTTGTGTGGTCGTTTGGATGTTGTGTGGTCGTTAGGGTCTCATATGGTCATTTGGACCTTGTGTGGTTATTTAGAACTTATATGTAGTGATTAATGATTAATTGTGTTTTTCCTATTCGATTGATGATGATTTGCTTCAAAGTTACCTTGTAGGTTATTATTGAGAATCTAGTGCAACACCTCTTAACGTTGTGAAAAGAAGATGTAATCTTTTGTGAGTTATTATTTAGGAAGTATTATTTTCTTGTATGTACTAGTTTCATTCAAATGCAAAATATGCACATTAAAGGAATAAAAAGCCTTGTCTTTCATTTCTTTATATTTTCTCTATATTGTCTAATTTTTCAATATGTTTGCTAGTTTTTTATAATTTTTATTTGTTTATCATGCCTTTTGGCTAAGAAAGGACAAAATATTTAATTAGGTGAAACCCTTAAAGATAAAAATGGCCTAAAAGAGAGTAAGATCCCATAATGACTCTTAAATAGGTTATTTTATTGAGTTATGAAAGAGCTTTTCCTTCTTTAGTATTCCACTTCTTTCTTATTTTACTAAACATAAATACCTTGGGAAGGTCTTTTTGAGATGCTTTTACTCATTTTTTAATATTAGAGTATTTTAGAATTAATCCTACCATTTGGTCCTTTTTAGTATGCCCTTGCCTTTCCATGTTACTAATCATGGATACCATTAAAGAAGTCCATTTAGATTACTCTTACTCATTTTGAGCATTGGAGTATTTTAGAATTCTTTTGCTTCTTAGGTTATTTAGTCCTTTTTAGTATGCCCATGCCTTTCCATATTACTCAGTATAGATATAAACAAAGGAGTTTGTTTGAACCACTCTTACTCATATTGAACATTGGATTAACTATCTTTGCTTTTCCAATTATTTGCACACCCATTTGTGAGTCTTTTAAAAAGTCATACCCCCTTTTAGGACATTTTGATTTCCATGAGCTTTATCTTTATAGTTTTTTTTTACTTTTCTTATTTATGGCAAGGTGGACTACATTTATTATTATTTTATATAATGAAAGACTAAACAGATACAAAGAGGTATCATAAGATATTAAGAAAGGTCTTTATGAAACCTTTATTGTGTATTTCCTAAATTTCATATTGTATTTGCAAGATATATACATGAAATAAATTAAAGAGATAATTCTACTCCCTTTTAGCTAAGTGTGACTTTGATGCACATATGTTATGCATGTTGTTGGCCTATCTACAACTTTTCTTTTAGTTTGCCTAGTTCCACTTAGCCTTTGTATTTCTTTTTACTCATAAAGGAACCTAGAATTGCATGATAGTGGATATATGAAGAACCCATATACTAGGGAAAGAATCTATATGTGTGGTTTTTTGGAATTTAGACATTTGGATAAAACCCATACAGGTGGATTCCTTTCAATCCATGATTTGTTGGGCTCTATAAGGTCTTCTTTTTTATCCTTTTCTTTATTTTACTTTTGACTCTTATGTTCATTCGCCTTTTAGTTTAGTGCCTTTTCTCTTATAGTATTTTCTCTTGACCTTTCCTTTGCTATCATGGAAGGCAAAAATCATTTTGGTGATTTTAACCTCACAATGTTCAAGGGTACTAACGAGGATTAGGAGGAACATGGTAATGACAACCTTATTTCTAAGAGGTATATTCCCTTCCTTTGAAGCTATTGTTAGTCTCTAATTTGAGGGGACACATATGCTTGCTCCATTGATATTTTGTGAGTGCTTTTTACTATTTTTTTCCTTTTATATTATTTTATTTTCTACAAAATTGGAAAGAACTATAGTAGTGCATATTTATTGTTTTGATTAAATTATAGACAACATAGTAATTTTAGGCTTCCTTATCACATTAGGCTTGTACTTTTTCCTTTATTGTCTACTTGTGCATATGTTTAGTATTACCTATAAAACAAGCAAATCAATAGTTAGCTTTCATTTATTTATTTTATAATTATTCTTAATCATAATACTTGGCTAACTTCCCTTTATTAGGATAAGGTCATCCATTTAGTTTTACTAGGTAGTTTCACTAATGTAAAACTGCTTTACCGAAACCTTTTGAAGGTAGTGAGGGCATGAGTTGTCAGTTTGGGATTTGACAATTTCATTCAAAGTCTGACCATCAAGTGTACTGCAATTAAAAGTAGTTAGGCTATAATGACTACTTTGATTGAGTGATGGTCATATTATGCCCATACATTTCTCTTATAGTTATAATTACTCCACTAGACTTTGCCACTCTCATCATGTTATTGTTCACTAGGTAGAGGGTCCATTTTAAGACGTCGGTGGATCTTTAAGGACTAGCAATAGAGCTTTTCATTAGTAGGCTCTAAATTAGGCAAGATTCTAAAGGACTCTTATCTTATAATAGACTGATCCAATCCTATAGGGAGGTCCTAGTCGAGGGTCCTGAGGTCATTAAGAGCTTTGCCCACTATTTCATCTTCTACTTGTTAAGTGCATTAATGTTTCCAAACACTAACAACACAAGTGGAAATTGGTTACTTCCATTGTTTCAGGACCTAGACCACCATTGCAAGTATAACTATGATTCTTCAACTATATGTTATCTATAATATGGACTAGTTAACATCTGTTGCGGTGGATTACAAATTTACACTTTGTCATTGGTGGTTAATATGAGCATCTTTTTGAACATTTATATTTCTTGCAGATCTTGGCAATGAGTTCTATCTCCTTCTTTTTTTGACCTTTATGACTTGTATCCATGAGGGATTTCCTCAATATCCTATTTGGGTTACTAAGGTTGGCGAGGTGGTGTTTGATCATTAAAGGATGCTCAAGCTGCCTTGCATGGCTTAACCTTTCAATGGGTATTATTAAATTCTATTTCCATTTAATATCTTACTATTTACCTTTTCCTTATTTAACCCTTTTTTATCTCCTTTTGTAGGTTAACCATAGATGGTGGGGTTGTAATAATAATAAGCTATTGGCTAAGATACGTGATGCTCATTGTGTGATTGAGAGGATGATTCTATTAGAGACTTTAGTAGATTGCACATGGTATTTTGGAGAGTGCATACTAAACTTAATTAGTGTCCTGATGCCTATTATATTCCTTTCTCTCCTCATCCTAATATGTTTAGGGAAAGGAGTTGACAGACAAGTGTTAACACATGGCTTGGCCAGACCAAGAATGAAAGCCCAATGATGAAAAAGAAAAAAAGCAAAATGAGCCTCATAGTGTAAAAACCAATCCTTTTATATATAAATAGACCATACTGAGGCAATATCTTAGTTATGAGATGATACCTTAGTGCACTAAAGTGATGCGTCAGTGATGATACGACACCTCAATAATAAGGTGAAGACTTAGTGATGCTAAACTATTTTTAAAATAACAAAGAAAATCACATTTTAATGTGATTTCCTCCATTTGTTATCATAGGAAGATGTTACTAGCTCAGTGGAGAATGTGGGCGAAGAGTGAGAGACTTTCTAAACTAAAAAATAAAGAGAAATAAAGAACGAAGGAATAAAAGAGAGCATTAAGTGGAGAGAAGGAAAGAAAATACAAGAAAATAAAAGAACACAAAGAGAGAGAGCTAAAAAAAGTTTAAAGATAAAATAGAGAGAACTGACACAGAAAAGAAAAGGGAGTTGAAGAAGAGAAGGGAGAGAGAATAGAGAGAGCATAAATATAATCAAAAGAGAAGTAGAAATTTGTGGGAAAGAAGGACTAAGAAGGAGAGGGAGGATTGACTTTTCATTCTCTAGAGCTTATTTCATTCATATTGAAGATTTCTAAGGACTAAGATAAGAGATAAATTGGTGTCAAACAAGTAAAATCCCTTTTACTCATTATTTTATTTCTTTTCCTTCTTTTATTTCCATTATCTTATTTTAAATATTTCATGGCATGTTTTTTTTTTTTACAAATAAGAGTTTCTTGAACTTGCGTTAGTATGAATTGAAGTAGTTTGACAATTGAATTTGTGAATATTTGTTGGATTTGATTTTTTGGAGTTTATTAGTATTTTTATCTTACTTTACCTAGTGAGTTATGGCAACACTTGTCTAAGTATGTGCCACCCTAGTGCCTTGTGGCGATTTATGATTGCCTTTGCTCGTTAAGGTGATGCCTTAATGATGTGGCATTGCCCTTGCAATTTCTAGAATATTTGTTACACATGTTTTGGATTTTTTTTATGTTTTCTCTTGTAATATTTTATTCCAAGTATAGTGGAGTTTTGGTACATTTGTTTTATTTATTTGATTATATAGTTTCGTTTATGTCCATCATTTTATTGTTAGTTGACAATATTTATGCTAAACAATAATTTATTCCTTAATTAAAATGAAGAAATTGAGTTAGTCATTGCTGAAGGCCAATTACTTAATTTTAGGCTTTGATTTGATTTGATCTTAGCTTATTTTTGGTATTTAGAAGTAATTTAAGTAAATTTAATTTAGAACCTTTAAAGGAAAAGTATAATTAATAGAAATTGTTAATAATGTGAACGTTTAATTATATATTTTTTTTATTTAATTTATATTTTATTTCATGGCACTAATTTTGTATTTTCTTGTAGGTTCTTCGTTATTTTTGGGAAACTAATTTGATTCCTAGTTTTTAGGATTAAAGAAGTTAGCAACACTATAAGCACCCAATTTCGGGATGGTTAAGTGTGGATGTAATAGATGACTCCAATGATGAAATTTTATTACAAAGAGGTTTATGGATATTGAGTTTTTTTTAATCCTAAGGCTTAACTACAATTTTTTTAAGGACTGAATTATAATGTTTTCTTTAGGGACCTAATTGAAAAGTTTTAATCCTTTCAAGGTCTTTTTATAATTAAATTACTAATCAGAATTACAAATTTCTTATCTAAATTCTATATTTCCTATTAAAATTATGGAATTTCGATCGGAATTCTACAATATCGATTGGAAATATACAATTCTTATCAAAATTGTACTATTATGATTGGCCGGGTTTTTATTGTATGTTTATGAAAAATCAATTTATTTAATTTATGATTGGTTCAAAAATAATATAAATAAATAAATAAATAAATTTTGATAAATATAATTATCCTGTTATTTATGTGTTTTTTTCGCGTTTTGTTTCAGATTTAGATTAAATTATCAAAAGAATTTGAAAATAAAAATGGTTATTTATCATGAGCTAAGACTCTTAGAATAGAACAGGGGGATTAAAAAGGACATAATTCATTTTCTAAAGGGGGGAAAGACACTACTGAAAAATTCATGCAGAAAAGGAGAGAGAGAAAGAGCAAAGAGTTAAGGGAAAAAATAAGTTTTTTTTATACTTTGTTCTTTAAGTTTCTTAAAGAATGCAGTTAAGAATGAGAAATAAAATCAAGTTGCAGACCTATTCAAATGGTGAATCAATCAAACTTTGAGTAGCAAATCAATACTTCATCACAGCAAACCTCATCCCTTTTATTTTCTTGTTTTATTTTGTTTATTTCTATTCATCTTTTTAATATTTCTTTTTATTTATTCTTTGTTTTTTATTCTAATCATTTTTTTCTCTATTGTTTTGTTTCTTTAATGGTGATTATGGGAATGCTTTGAGCCAAGAAGATATGATTGAATAGATAAAATACCCATGAAGGTCCATGTAATGCCATGGATTTAATCTTGTTATGATTTTCATTTAGATTTTAGGTGCTTTTATTATTCTGTATTTTTATTTATTTGGTTTATTGGACTATGTATTTAATTAGTTTTTTTTATTATTTGTACATAGGAATTGTAATAGCCCTAATAGTGAGAATAGTGAATATTTACTTTTCTGTATTAAAATTAATTAGCAATTAGGTTCATTTGGTAAAATCTAAATTAAAATCAATGATGGCTTTAGTTAATTCAAGTTGCATGAAATGAAATTAGGTTTTTTTTAGAAGAAATAATTTAATTGCTTTTTTTGATTTTTTTTTACTTGATTGTTTTAGTTTTTTTTTTATGTCTTTGGGTTTGCTTGTTTATTTTTATGCATTTTAGGCCCCAAGGCCATGTTTAGAATTAACCCATTTAAAATAGGCCTTTAAAATCAATTTAGGCCTATTAAGTTAATTTACACTTAGGCCCACCTTATACCTATCAAAATTAATTTAGACATAGCCTAGTCCATTAAAGCATTTTTTCTTAAAATAAATAGACTTGGACCCATTTTTCACTTAAATTAAAATTAATTAGAACTAGGCCCATTAATTCAAACCCATTCCAATTCATTTCCATTAAAATTAATAGACTTAAGCCCACTTTTTAGAATTAAAACAAGTAGACTTAGGCTCATTAACTATCTTAAAATGTAGGCTAACATTTAGCTTTATTTCACTTGTAAATAAAATGTAAACTTAGCGCACTTAAATTAAAATGAATATAGATTAGACTAATTTAAGGACGTTGCGATCCATGTGAATGCATTTTTTATGTGTCATTTCATGACTAGTTGCCTTGGGTAAGATGTATGCTAAGTTAGGGTTTATATGAAATTGCATGTAAATAGAGAATAATTTAGTAATCAATAAAGTAATTCTAAATGAACACAAGATTGAAAAAAAATTGGTATTCCATAACTAGAATCTCTTGGTTGTGGTGTTAACTTTCTTTTGGAGAATCAAATACCACCACTTTCGATTTGTCCTAATTATTACCCTATATGGAAACTCCTTATCTCCACGCCATATTTTTATGATATAGTAGTGTATTTCCTAGATTTCTAAGCTCAAACAGTGTCGCGGTTGCAAAAATCTTGGATGCGTGTTAAACCTTGCAATCTACAAGCACTTTGGCTATTTATTAATTATTTTGGATGTTTGTTTCATTTTATTTTTATTTTTTTATCTTGTGTGCAAAAGGGTTGTAATCACTTCTCCTCTCTCCTTTCTTTGCATGCACATATATTTGTATTTATTCAGTTATTTATTTATTTATTTTATTTAGGAGTGAATGATTTTTCAAGTGTTGTGAATCACATTAAAATGCATGAAAATGAGAATAATTGCAAACTTGGACTTAATTATAAAATTTGAAAACAGTTTAAAGACAAATGTAATTTGCATGTTAATAAAGAAATAATTAAATAATTAAAGGTAATAAAACATAAAACACAAATGAAGGCCACTTGTAAGGTTGGGTGGGTATTCTAAAAGCCCATACCGAGTTTCTGAACCTAATATTTAAGGATGGCTATTGTGGCCCTCCATGGGATCCAATTGTGTAAAATGTGTTATGGGCCTCATCCGAGTGGCGACTTCCATCTCTAACTTGGGCTATAAGCCCTTGTTGTCTTTCTTAGTGGGCTGTGAGCCCACACAATGTCGTGGTCATCAAACGTTTAGGCACATACTAAACCTCATAACCTATAATGGCAACTCCACTATGGATAGAGAAATTGATTCCAGCTCATGTCACAATGAGCCTTTAGTAGGGAGACATAATGGAAGTATATATAATTATGGGAATCAAAGCCTTTTTACCCAAGACTCAGCTCATTTAGTGACCTAGCAACTTCCTTTAGGTTTTTTCCAAATGCATGTGTTTGATGCCATATAGTAATCTTTTGTATAAAACCTAGGCCTATTGTGAATGGACTATGTCAAAATGGGCTTTTCATACCCACTATAGCCCATTATGTTAGACCTTGTTTTTATTCAAAGGATTTCTTCTTACTTGTATCATTTTGAGAGTTTCTTCTTGCATACATTGATTTTATTATTTCCCGTTGATAATCAAAACCCAAATAAAAAATCCTAAGAAAAGAGACTCATCATTGAACACATGTGTGAGAGAAACAAGGTTATAAAGCTTCATTATATGATATGCTTATGTTTGTAAATAAATAATTGTAAATAATTTTGCATTTCATGCATACATGACATTCATTGTAATTTTCAAAAATGCATTTTTCCTAGCCATAAGCTTCTTATTTTTTGGAAGCAGATCAAAGGTAAATTTGGCCCACCATTATCTAAGATCTAATTAAATAATTGAGACCACTTCACAAAGGAGCAGAATGGCAGCACCCTCTAATTTCGATGTTAAATCCTTCATGAAATAACTTTTGAAAGAAATCAGTGATGAGACATGTCAAATGATTAGAGACATAGTTGCTAAAATAGTAGAGAAGATGCCCTTTGTAAAAAAGATTTTGAAACTAGAATTGTTCTTAGTGAGCCACTTAATGAAAAGGCAACAATGAATCCAACTAAGTTTGAATGGGTGAAAGACATGAAAAGGCAAATGGATTAATTACAAATTATAATGAAAAAGCATGGGCTCAATCCTAACTTTGTCGATTTGGATCTAGATTTGGAAAAGGAAGAACCATTGCCCCTAAAATATAAATTCCCAAATATGAAAAAGTACTATGACATTAATGATCCTCACCTGCACTTGAAGCAGTACACCACCTATATGAAGGCCACTAGGTTGTCCAAAGCTTAAATTGTTAAACAATTCTCGATGTCCTTGGAAGGAGCTACTATCAAGTGGTGCTACACTCTGGATGCACATGTTTAGCAATAGTGGAAGGAGCTGTGTTCAACCTTTATTAAGGAATATAGGCTAAACTCTCAATTTAAAGTCTCCTTTCATGAGTTATAAAATACAAAGTGCAGATCTTATAAGACTTTCATAAGCTTTCTAACTAGGTAGAGAGGAAAGTTAGATGAAATGAAGCATAAACTGGTAGAGTCAAACTAGTTGATGATAACTATAAAAGCCTACATTCCATCTATGGCCAACAAATTAAAGGACATGGGCATAAGGGACTTTAAAGAGTTGTACAATTTTAGAGTAAAAATTTAAGCTGATTTAAATATGAGCATCAATGAATGATTATTATCTTTGCATGATTTTTTATGCTATAATAATTTAGAAAAATATTCTACTGCAATAGCTTTTCTTTATACTAATAAGTGACTAATTGCCTAATTTACATGATTATGAATTTAGTATAATTGTTCTTGCAATCTTATGCTTGAATGAGAGAGAGATTCAAAAAAAAAAAAGAAAAAAAGAAAAAATCACTTCAGATAAGGGGGCTAAATGTTGGAATTGACTCTTAATTTTCCTTTGGGCACTTTTAACCTCAGCTTTTCCTGAAATGAATTCACCATGTTCACCAAGAAAGAGAAGAAAAAAGAAAAAATAGAAAGATAAAAATGAAAAAAATGAAAAATAAAAAAAGAACAAAAAAGAGAAAAATGGAGAGGAAAAGTTTTTTATTATGCACCTCCCCCCCCCCCCCCCCCCAAAATTGAAAAAGTTGATTCTGTATGGTTCTAATTTCAAAATTCAACTTGATGTGAGCTGAAAAATAGTTGGTCCGAAAACTTGCAAAGGGTTTATCAATAATAAGCATAATGTAGCGTGCCTAATTATAATAAATGAGTAATCATGTGAAGATGGTCATGACTAACATGGACTTCTTACAAGTTTGGCAATAATCGATAGTGTGAGTGATATTAACATCCGACAATCAGCAACATGAATATTAAGCATAATAAAACAATGGTCAATCATCATCATAAATTTGCAACCACCTAGCTTTATTGAAAGGAGCAGCCTAGGCAAAAAATGGAATATATATATATATATATATATATAAAAGTAAAAGACCTAGCAAGGTTTAAAAACTCCTAGAAGAGGATAACCTATGCAAAAGAGGGAATATAAAATAAAAATAGTTGCATTTTCATTATAGGAAGAGTAGTTTGAGAAATCACAAGATTATATTTTATGGTGCAAGAGTGATAGGGTCTATCAATTCCTCAACTAAGGCGCAACTTTTATGATTATATGAACCTTATAAGTGATAGAGTCTTTCAATAAATTCTTAAACTGGGGGGCAAACAAAGTATCTTTTCTATACTAAGGGTTAAGCACAACTGTCTTTTGACAATAAAGCATTTTTAATAGGTAACCAAGAAAGCGACATTTGTTGTTGTTACCATCCTAATTTGATAATGAGGGTATTTTAATTCTTATTCCATTTGTATAAATTGGTCTTAATGATAGTCTTTAGTGGACTTAGTTTCTTGAATCTAGATTCTTTGATATAATGAGGGCTAATTCCCAGAGTTTAACTATATATAGAAAAGGCACTTAACTAGTTGATGCATACAAAGTCATTCAAGATTTTTATTTTTTTACTATTAATTCATGTATACATGGAATCATTTTGCAAAAGTTATTTTCATACTTCATACTTAGGCTTATTAGAATAATGCATGTCTTCCACAAACATTGCACACATCACACGAGCTTGTGTTGTCAAATTACTTTTGAATGTTTTTAAAGTTCACGATCATACAAACATCAACTTTGAACTTTTTATGAATGTGTTTTCCTAAGAGTGAGCTAGCTCCAGTTCATAAGATGCAGCCATGTTTTACTTGACACCTCAAAGGCTTTATGGAACATTTTACTTGACTTGTTTGATGCCCCAAAGGCTATACGACATTTGGTTAATCTTGCCTAAGGCCCTAGAGGCTATATGGCACTTTTTTTTATTATCCTCACATGATGCCCTACAAGCTATATGATAAATTTTGATTGATTTTTGTTGACACCTTAGAGGCTCTATAGTATATTTTGCTTGACTTGTTTAATGCCCTAGAGACTATATGACATTTGGTTGATCTTCCCTGACATCCCGGAGGCTATATAGCATATTTTGATTGTCCCTGCCTATCGCCCCAAAGGTTATATGACATATTTTTTATTATCCTCAACTAATGCCCTAAAGGCTATATGGCATATTCTAATTGATCTTACCTATTACCCTAGAGGCTACATGACACATTTTCATTTACCTTTTCTGATACCCGTAAGGTTACAAATTAAGTTACATTGGCCTTTTTTGACACCCTAAAAGCTATATGGCTTATTTAGATTTACCTTGCTTGATTCCCCAAAGGCTATATAATGCATTTTAGTTGACCTTGCTTGAATATGGAAGTGGTTATAAGGCTTCGATCTTGCATGGCAAGATCGTTATTTCATAATTTCACCTCTTAAGTTGTACTTCAACATTAATGGTGTAGAAAATAGAGTTTGCTAATCAAAGTATCAGTAATTGCCTCTCGGGTTATACCCTAAATCTTATGGCACAGGAATTCCTAATTATGTCTTGGGTTATACTTTAAGGTCGACAGTGCAGAAGACAAAGATTTCTAATGGAAGTATTAGAATTTCACCAGGTTGTACCCCGAGGTCAATGGTACAAAAGATAGAGTTTTCTAATTGAAGTATCAACAGTACACCTCTCGAGTGGTACCTCGAGTTTGATGATGCATAAGATACAATTTATTGATCAAAGTATCACCTCTCGAGTTATATCCTGAGGTCAATAATGCTGAGAAATGTACTTGTTTATTTTTCATTGTTTGCAGCTATACTTTTTTCATAAATCTTATTTCATTACTTACATTTTGCTTTTTGAAAAAGCAAGGGGAAAACAATTGACACATGGCTTAGCTAGCCAAAGATCGAAGGCCTGATAATAAAAATAAACAAAATAAGCCTCATAGTGTAAAGCCTAGTCCTTTTCTCTCCAAATAGGCCTATAGACTAATGGGCCTCATTGATGTAATAACACTAAGGTGATGCCTGATGAGACAATATTGTAATGCATTAAGACAATGCCTCAATGATGAGATGATACCTCAATGATAAGGTGATGCCTTAACAATACTAAACTATTTTTAAAATAATAGAGAAAATCATGTCTTAACACAATTTCCTCCATTTATTAGTAAGGGAGGACATTACTGACCCATTGGAGAATGTGGGGGAAGAGAGAGAGAGACTTTCTGCAATAAAAAATAAAGAGAAACAAAAAGGGAAGGAATAAATGAGAGCATTAAAGGAATATAGGGAAAAAAAGAACATAAAGAGAAAGAGCTAAAAAAAATTTTGAGATAGAATAGAGAGAGCTGGAATAGAAAAGAAGAGGGAGCTGAAGAAGAGAGGAGAGAGAGAATAAAGAAAGCATAAATAGAACTGGAAGAGAAGTAGAAATTTGTAGGAAAGAAGGACTGAGAAGGAGAGGGGGGACTCGCTTTACATTTTCTAGAGCATATTTCATTCATATTGAAGATTTCTTAGGGCCAATATAGGGGATAAATTATTGTCAAACAAGTAGAATCCCTTATACTCATTAATTTCATTATTTTCCTTCTTTTATTTCCATTGTCTTATTTTAAATACTTCATGGCATGTTTTTTTTCTTTTACAAATAAGAGTTTCTTGAACTTGTGTTAGTATGAATTTAAGTAGTTTGATGATGAACCTATGAACATTTGTTGGTTTTGATTTTTTGGAGTTTATTACAATTCTTGTCTTGCTTTACCTAGGGAGTTATGGCAACACCCATTCGAAGAGGCATCGCCCTAATGCCTTGTGGTGATTATGATTGCCTTTGCTCATTAAGGCTATGCCTTAATGATGTAGCGCCATCCTTATAATTTCTGAAATATTTGTTATGCACATTTTATTGCTTTTTTTCTTGCTTTCTCTAGTAATATTTTATTCCAATTATAGTGGAGTTTTGGTACATTTATTTTTATCTATTTCTTTATTTAGTTTCATTTCTATCCATCATTTTATTGTTAGTTGACAATATTTATGCTAAACAATAATTTATTCCTGAATCAATGTGGAAAAATTGAGTTATTTATTATTGAATGCCAGTTAATTAATTTTAGGCTTTGATTTTATTTTATTTTAGTTTATTTTTTATATTTACAAGTAATTTCAATAAATTTAATTTAGGACCTTAGAGGATAAATATAATTAATAGAAATCATTAATTATGTGAACATTTCATTTTATATGTTTCGTATTTAATTTATATTGTATTTCATGGCAATAATTTTATTATTTTCTTATAGGTTCTTTATTATTTTTGGGGAACTAATTTGATTCCAAGTTTTCAAGATTAAATAAGCTAGTAGCATTTTGGTTATTTCTTAATTATTTTGGACATTTATTTCATTTTATTTTTATTTACTTATATTGTGTGCGAAAGGGTTGTAATAATCTCTCTTCCCTTCTTTCTTTACATGGTCATATATTTTTATTTATTAAGTTATTTATTTATTTATTTATGTTTATTTAGGAGTGAATGATGTTGCAAGTGTTATGAATCCAATTAAAATGCATGAAAATGAGAATAATTGTAAACTTGGACTTAATTGTAAAATTTGATGGAGGCTAACCGCAAAGTTGGTTGGCATTCTAAAAGTCCATACCTAGTTTCCGAACCAAAAATTTGAGGACGGCTATTGTAGCCCTCTATGGAATCCAGTTGTTGTAAAGTGTGTCTTGAGTCTTATTCAAGTGGTGACTCCTATATCTGAATTGGGCTATAAGCTCCTATTGTATTTTTTAGTGGGCCCTAAGCTCACACAATACAATAGGCGCATGCTGAATCTTGCCACCTATAATAGGCACCTTTAGGTGGCTTTAGAGGGGGATAAGAGTCATCACCTCTTAAAGCCAGTGAGCTCTCTTTTTAGGACTCATGTCATTCAACTTTAAATTGATATGGTTTCTTTGAGATAAGCTCCACCTCCAACTACTAGTATTTTAGTCTCTTATTTTGAGCATGTAAGTTGTTCCTTAATCTCCTTCATTTTTTAAGGAAATGATTATGTGGGTGCCATATATTGAATAAAAACGCAAACTTTACATAATAAATCAAATTAATGAATCACACTCTGGACTTTAATTCATAATCACCATAACACTAACACCACTATTCAAATAGTTATACAAAATCACAAATTCAACATAAATAACATAATAATATAAAAAGGCATGTGCGATGATGAAAGTGACAAAATATGGGTTTTGATAAAAATAAAAATAAAAAAAATGAAAACAATAATATTAAAAAAATGAAAATGAAAATAAATAGAAAAGGATAATAAAAATAGAAATTAAGTAAAAGAAGGACATATGCAAAAAATGATGAAAATGTAATTTTTTTAATGAAAATAATTAAATAGGTCCTCAAAGGTTTACTCTTAATATGTGCTTTGACTTAGATGTGTTCAGGTCTAGATTTTGGATATAAAATTCTAAGAAAAAAGAATTTTAAGGTTTAGAGTGTTTAGGAAAGGGCTCTTAATGAGTCATTCACCTTTGTTTGAAGGGGTTTAAGGCTTAATTTTTATGATTTTTAGTGTCTTTTGTCATAATGGTCCTAAAGTTTTCCTTGAAAATCACCCAAAAATTATCAAGTATTACCATATGATCTGAAAATTTTTTGAAAATGATATTTATAATGAATTTGGTCTAGAAACCACAATCCACATGTGTGGAAAACACCCACATGCATGGTTTATTTCCATGTACGTGTATTATCTACCCACATGCGTGGATAAATAGGACATATAGTTTTTAGGAGCCATGTGTGCCCATCTTCTCTAATAGTGTTTCTCTGTGTTTTCAGATAATTTTTAGGTTATTTTTCATATCCTTTCAGTTTTAGGGTTCTTTTAAGCCTTCTAGGTTTAGTTCAATGTACTTTTCAAGGTTCTTGAGGTTTTCGAGGTGTTTAAGTTTGATTTGGTCTCTAAAAAGTTTTGAGTCATCCATTCAACCTCTTAAGGTCTACGTTTAACATTTTAAGGTCATGATTTAACACCCAATGTTTAGTTCTTAAGGTAGAACCCTTGCTTGTGTGTTTTGGGAGACGGCTTGGTGTTTTGGACTTTCAGTTAATGGAGTCGGAGGTCTAGTTTAAGGTTTTTCAAGGTTTCAACTTTAAGAGTATAATGTGAATGACCTTTTAAGGTCATACTCTCTCTAATCAACATACAACCTTCATTATATGACCATTTTGAAGGACTGATAAAAATTGGGTGTCAACAAAGTGAATTCTTTTACCCACACATATGGAATTTTCCCCTACTCAAACCTACTTTTTCTTTCTCTTTTTGGAAATAAGAAAACCAAACAAAAAGGGAGAGATTCAATTTATAAGTAATTCCCACATCCCAAATTGAAAAGCCACCTTAGTTTGAAGTCTTTTTCATTCATTTGTATTTTCTCTAAACTTTCATTTATAATTGTGTGATTTTGAATAAACAACATACTCTTTACTTGGTAATTTATATTTCTCAACTTGATTTGTTAACTTTATTTTTAATAATTTTAAGCTAGCTATTTAAAGAAGGTTATGATGTGAGCTTGATTAAATTTGAATATACATTGTGTTCATCGCACTTACAGTTTATGTTCTTGAGTTTGCTTGAGGACAAGCAAAGATTTAAGTGTGGGGTATTTATTGGTGGTAAATTACATATAAATTTAAGACTCATTTTAGCATGTATTTATAGATTTTGGGTTGCATTTAGCTTAGTTAATTAATAGGAATATGTACATTATATTTTCATTTTATTTTTCAAGGAAAAGTAAACTTAGAGGTGAATGGTGCCATTTAAGCATGAAAAGAGTTATAAAAAAAAGCAAGGGATCATAGTTGTAATTCAATCATGATTACGATTCCATCATAGTTAAAGTTTCTATTAGAGGATGTCTCTGTTGCAATTATGAGTGGACCCATGATTGCGACAGAGACATCCTCTGATGGAAACTTCAACTACAATGGATTCGCGATCTCAATAAAACTCCAACTCTGCTTCCTTGCTCTATTTTGACTCTTCTCATGCTCAAAATGGCACCATTCACCTCTAAGTTTACTTTTCCTTGAAAAATAAAATATAAATATAAAAGTGTGTACTCCTATTAATTAACTAAGCTAAAGGCAACCTAAAATCTATAAACACATGCTAAAATGAGTCCTAAAATTACATGTAATTTAGCACCAACTGTTATTGTTATGCTCTAGGCCAATTATGTAATGGCCATACTTTAACATTGTCATATTTATATTTTAATAATAAAGAGGCATTTTTATTATTATTGGCTAATTTTAGTATTATCCTTGATTAGTTAATTCTACTAAGATCATCAATAACATGACTTGATAGTGAAACTCTTAGATCATACTTGAATTCTAATCTAAACATTCTTAATAGATTATTATTATGGGAATAACAATAAATAAAAAATAGTATGAGGTTAACTGATAATTAAGTTTTACTAATAATGTATATAAGATATTAAGTCAAACTCATAGGTATATATTTAAAGAAATATAATGGATCAACCAATTATAAGAATTCCACATGGATTATTACCATAGGTAATTCTCATCATAGTAGTTTTATTTGAATCCTCTGACCTAAGATCATCATGGTTTCCTGCATGATAAGTTCCATATTTTAACACATCTCTAAACCATCTTTAACCAGGTGGTAAACCATGTTATGATTGGATATAGAATGAGTTATGTGAGGAATATGAGTGATTAAGATGGAATTTGTCCCTCTGTTATTTTAAGAAGATATTTATTGGGCCCCTCAATGAGTTAGATTGAAGAGAAATGCATGGCCCTACTAGAATGATAAAGAGTTATTAGTATTAGTCTAATTAGGATCGAGAAACAATATGAATATATATATATATATATATATATGTTTGTATGTGTGTGTGTGTACATATATGTATATATAGTATTTATTTATTTATTTCCTTATTTATTTAAGGTAAGAGTTATCTAAATAAATAGGAAATTATCCTAATTTAGAATCAAAATCAAAGTAGAAAAGGAAGTCTAATCTTACCAAAACTATTTTAGTAAGAGAAACCCTAGATAGGATGTCTATATAAACATCTCATTCTCTAGGGTTAAAAAAGACACATAAGCCACTCAGTCTCCTCCTTTTACTACTTTTTTTATGAAAAGAAAATACATAGAGAAAAGTTGTGTTATAAGACAACAAACGTGCTAGCACACTAACATTGTTTTGGATCACCTTATTCGTATAGATACCGTAAAGGGCATGACCTTTTGGTGACGTCTTAATCTCGACAAAGGAATACATAAAGCTCGAGGTAGGGTGTCACTAACATGAACCCCCTCTCTTCCTACCAACATTCTTTCCTAGAAATTATCTCTATAAGTTTTGGAAAACCCTCTCAATCGATCTAATTTGCATTACATGGATCCAAGTTATAAGTTTTTATGGTTAAAAGGTTTATTTTTCCACTACATTTAGCATTACAAAACCTTAACACCAATAGTAAAAATATCCACTAGTTGGTAATTAGTGTCTACAAATTCAAGGTTAGCGAGACCTTCTTGAACATGATCCCGAATAAAATGATATCTAATGTCTTTGTGCTTTGTTCTAAAGTGTTGGATAAGATTTTTGTTTAAATTAATAGCACTTGTATTGTCACATTTAATAGGAACGTGATCAACAAAGATGCCATAGTTCCTTAGTTGTTGTCTTTGCCATAATACTTGTGAGCAACAACAACTTGCTACTATATATTTGACTTTAATAGTGCACTAGGAAATCGAGACTTATTTTTTACTAAACTATGACATATGAAATTGACAAGTCCTAAAAGTTCTTTTTCTATCTAATAAATTTTGACAAAATTCACATCTAAAAAACTAACAAGATTAAAATATGGACTTCTTTTAATAACATTCAAATGAGACTCTTTAGGACTAAATTGAAACTTAACACATAAGCATGTAGCAAACATTATATCTCGTATACTAGCGATTAAATAAAGAAAGGATCTGATTATACCTCTATATCACTTTTTATTAACTAATTTCCCATTCTCATTCTTAGTGAGGTTGGTGGTGGTGCTTATAAGAGTCTTGCTCCTTCCATGCCAAGCTTCTTAAGAATGTCCCTTGTGTACTTGGTTTGGTTAATGAAGATCACATCTTTATATTACTTGATTTGAAGTCCAAGGAAAAACCTGAGCTCACCCATCATGCTCATTTCAAATTCGCTTTATATTAACTTAGAAAATTCCTCACATAAGTAATGGTTAGTAACACCAAAGATAACATCATCAACATATATTTTTACAATAAGTAAATCATGCTTGGATTTCTTTATGAATATAGTTATGTCAACTTTTCCTTTAGAGAAGCCTTTCTCTAATAAAAAGTTACTGAACATTTCATACCAAGCTCTAGGACCTTGCTTTAATCCATACAATGCTTTTGAAAGCTTAAACATATGATTGGGAGAGTTAAAACTTTCAAAATCTAGAAGTTGTTTAACATAAACTTCTTCTTCAATGAAACTATTTATAAATGCACTTTTGACATCCATTTGAATGAGATTAAAATCCATGTAAGATGCAACTACATGTAGCATTATAATATCTTCTAACCGTGAAATAGGGGCAAAGATTTCATCATAATCAATGCCTTCCTTTGATTATAACCTTTTGCTATTTGTCTAGATTTGTTCCTAGTTGTAACACCTTGCTCATTCATCTCATTTCTAAACACCCATTTAGTGCTTATAAGAGGATGATATTTAGGTCTAGAAACCAAGGTCCAAACCTTATTTTCTCTTAAATTACTTTAACTCTTATTGCATATTAAGGACCCAAAATTCATCACTCAAAACATCATCAACATTTTTACGTTCAATTTAAGAGATGAAGGCTAAATTAACAATAGATTTCAATTGAGATCTAATAGTTAACCCCTTTATAGTGTCACCAATTATAAGGTCTTGAGGATGTGCTTTCTTGAAATGTCATTCCTTTAGAAGTTCATCCTTCAAGGTAAGTTGAAGCATCTCCTCATTGTCTTCCTTTGAACAACCCTCTAGCTCCAAAGGTTTGCTAGTATTTTCTTCTTAAATGTTCATATCCATAAATTCATCTATAATATCATCAATGCCACTAAAATCCTTTCTAGGATTAAGTGGGTTAGATTCATCAAATACTACATGCATTGACTCTTCAACTACTAGAGTTCTTTTATTAAAGACTCTATATGCCTTACTAGAGGTGGCATAGCCTAAGAAAATTCCTACATTGGCTTTAGAGTCAAATTTTCCAAGATTATCCTTTGTGTTTAATATAAAACACTTACATCCAAATAGTCTAAGATATGAGATTCTGGATTTTCTGCTGTTCCAAAGCTTATAAGTAGTTTTGTTTAACATGGGTCTATTGAAAACTCTATTTGCAATATAGCAAGAAGTGTTAATGGCTTCCACCTAAAAGTATAAAGGTAAATTATACTCATGAAGCCATTTCCATTAGAGTCTTATTTTTCCTTTTAACTACCCTTTTTTTATTAAGATGTTCCAGGAAAAGAAAAAGTATATGAAATACCATTTTCATTGGAAAAGGTTTTGAAGAATTCATTTTCAAATTTAGTTTTATGATCACTTTTTATAATTGAAATAAAAAATCATTTTTCTTTTTGAACTCTTTTTTAAAAAACTTTCAAAAGCACTAAAAGCATTTTTCTTATGAGCAAGAAAACACACCCATGTGTATTTAGAGTAATCATTAACCAAGACATATGCATAGTGAATTCCACCTAGATTAGAAACTCTAGTTGGACCAAATAAATCCATATGAATAAGTTTAGGTGGCTTAGAAGTGGACGTGGACACCACATTCTTGAGCTTAAAGGAGGTTTTGGAATATTTCCTTTTTTGACAAGCTTCACAAGCCTTGTCCTTAGTGAACTTAAGTTTTGGTAGCCCAACCACAAGTTCATGTTTACTAAATTCATCCAAAAGATCAAAGTTTACATGTCCTAATCTTCTATGCCAAGTTCATGTGTCATGGTAAATAGACATTAAACATTTAATGTCTTTGTTATCAACTTTATTCAAGTCAAAGACATAGACATTGTCAACTCTTTTACCACTAAAAATTATTTTGTCTTCATCTAAACTACTAATAAAGCGATTTCTAGGATAAAAGGTGACTTGATTTCCCATATCACATAATTGACTAATACTAAGTCGATTATGCTTAAGACTATCAACAAGCAAAACATTAAGGATTGAGGATTACCAATTTCTCCAATACCTACTATCTTTCCTTTGGCATTGTCCCCAAAGGTGACATGACCTCCATCCTTAGCATAAAGCTTATTGAATTTTTCCTTGTCTTCTATCATGTGTCTTAAACATCCACTATCAAAGTACCATTTTATTTTAGCTTTTATAGACTTTAAGCACACCTACATAACATAATTCAAGCATTCTTTTGAACTTAAACCTTAGTTGGTCTAGGTTAGTTAGTCTCAAAGTAGTCCAAAAGAATTAATTTCAAGTGTATTCTTTTATAGAAGCATGCATTACTAGTTAGAAGCATTCAACATTGGCAAATCTATTTCTTTTAGGAGTATATAATTGCCTATATATGAAGTATGACTTTTATGTTATGTTTACATAGGCTTCCTAGAGGCCTTTTATGCTATAGGAAGAGAGTAAGACATACATTGACAATGGCATTATGTATTATGTAGTTATTGTGTAGCATGCTTATGAGTATTGTATCTAGTGTACATGTAAGTTTGTCTAGGTTAGGGCCTTTTAACTTGTGTCTTAGCCCTTTATGTCAAGAAAGGTTGGGTTAAGATTTCCCCTCATCATTTAACATATGAGACCTTTTAGCCTTGAAAGCTTGACTCTCAAAAGATTTAGAAGTAGAGGGAGTAAAGTCACATGAAGCTTTAAAAAATTTTAATGTGAGATAATGATGAGGAAGACATTCCATTTGTATATCCAAATCCATGAGTATTCTTATAGAGTTTTTAAGAGTCAAGAAGACTATCTAAAATCTCTTTTCCCATTTGGAATTTAGAAATGGAATTCTTTAACTCCAGTATCTCTTTAAAAAGCTTAAGATTTTCATTATTAGCTTTCTTAAGTTGGTCTTCTAAAGAATTAACAAATTTTAAATCATTTGTTAGATTTTTATTAGATTCAATAAGTTTAAAAAATCATTTTCCAAGCTTTCAAAATCCTTGGAAAAATTAGATAGCTCATGCCTATAAAGCTTCTTCTTAGAGAGCAAGCTTTTGCCTTTAAGCATGAGTTTGCTCACAATAAAGCCCTTATCATCACAATCGAGATAAGAAGAATGAGAAGTAGATGGTACCTCATTTTTATCTTTAAGAGCCATGAAACAAAGGTTGGCTATTTCTTGTTGCTCCTCTTCCTTTTCTGATTCAAAGGAGTCATCCTATGAAGTTTTGAAGGCCTTTTTCTTACCCTTTGCTCCTTGGTTCTTGAATTTTAGTTTAAGGCACTCACTTCTAATATGTCTTGATTTCTTGCATTCATAGCAAGTTATATCTTTGTTCTTCTTGCCATTATACTTTTTTTTGTCTCTAGTTCTTGAGAAGTTCATCCTTTTTAATAATTTCTTGAAATTCCTTATGAGCATGGCAATGTCACCGTCTTCATCATTAAAATCTTCAAGGCTCTCCTCTTCACTATCTTCTTCACATGTCTTTAAAGTAATACCTTTCTTTTTTTTCTTCTTTTTCATCTTCTTTTTACTTCAATATGAGCTCATGTTTTAATAGCTTACTAATAAGTATGTCGGTTGAGAGTTTTTTCATGAGCTTCTTTAATTAAAATCACTATAGATTCCTAATGCTTCTTTAGAAGGATTCTTGTATTAATTTCTTCCTTAGAGTAATATTTCCAAACTTCCTCAAGGTGGTGAGAAGGGCATTGAGTCTATTAGTCATTTTGGTAATGGATTATTGAGGCTTCATCTTGAAGAGCTCATATTCATACACATGTAGTTGAATGTTCTTGCTTCTTACTTTAATGATGCCTTCAAAATGATTATCAAGAGTCTCCCAAATTTCTTTAGTGGATAGGCAATGTTGGACCTTCCTTCCTTTTTCTCTAGATATGAAAGCAAGTAAGATTGTTATTGCCTTCTTATTCTTGTAGTTTTCCTCCTTTTCATATTGTGTCCATTGGTTTCTATCAATGATAACTTCCATATTTTCTAGTGTGGCTTTAGGAGGCTCCTAACCAACAAGCTCTACTTCCCATAGTCTAATTGAATTACTATCAAGATATAACTCTATTTTAAATTTCCAATAAGGATGATCACTACCATAAAAGAAGGGTCTCAAAGAAGAAAAGTTCACACCCTCACTACCCATGATCTAATCTTCTTGCAATTAAGTACTAAGAAGTTTTGCTCTAATACCAAATGAAAAAGGCCATAAAGGAGGTGGATAGGGCAAGTCAAAATTATATAAAGATTAAAAATTAATTAAAAGTTATAAGAGGAATTTAGAAACAATGTATGAAAGGAACTAAATAACACAAGAATTTAAGGAGTTTGATTCACAAATGAATCTACATCTCCACCTAACTTATCCCTAAGTTAGGAATTTCAAAACCTAAACCAATTTTAATAACCAAGATTGGGTTTATAAGAGTTTTAAGGTTTAACTCAAACCTTTATAACTTCAAGAGCTTTTTTAGGCTAAACTCTAACCTAATAATGATTTCAAGTCTTTTTTAGGTTTACACTTGAACCTAAACACTAGCATTAACTCCTTGTTACCCTTTTTCAACCTAAGAAAGAAGGAGAAGAAAAAATATAATCTAAAGAACAACTAACACTCAAATACAATTGAGAATTTTAAGAATGGAGAAATTTGTTCAAAGTATTTAATTTCTCAACCAACTTGTGTAACTTTTTAAATGAAGTTTTAGATCTTTAATTTATAGTTGGAGAGTGAAAATAGCTATTAGAAGCAATTAATTTCATCTTCAACCTCTTTCTTCTTTATTTCATGCATTTTTTTCTTTTTTAGAATTTTAGATGCTCAGGATTATGAGCGTAGGCTCGAGATCATAAGCATTGAAAAATATTATTGGTTACTTAAACATTTTGACCTTCAGAGATGCTCACTATCATCTCGGGATCATGAGGGTCGCTCAGGATCGTGAGGGTAAAATCGTGAGTGTATCAACCTTCTTTCTCACATTTTGGGCATGGATAGCTTGGGATCATGTGCATGGGTTGGTCTTATAAAAACTTATCTAGTTTCCTTCTAAAATACCTCTTTTGTACCTAATTCATTTTCCATGGCTTATAAGACATTTGTAGGGGTATTTGAAGGATTCAAATGTGTTTAAAATGCCCTCAAACTTGATCCAAAGCATGGTCAATTAACATTGCTTTCATTGAGTGTAATTAGGTACCTATGCTTATAATCACACTTTAACAAAAGAGCATTAGTGGTTCAAAAATGTTTATTGAAGTCAAAATGACGATGGATTATCATTTGATCATACAAATGTTCAGTAAATATCTTATAATGGTGACATATTTTCATATTGGCTATTAGAGTTTTGAAAAATGACCCCAATTGTAGGTAGTATTCATGGTTATAAAATTGCTAATTAGCACTTTCTATTTCTCATTTTTTTTAAAGATATCATTATCTTTAAAAGAGACAACAAAGTGGAACTTTTAGAAATTCAAAATGTATTATAAAGCTAAAAGAAAGCCTCTAGTCAATAAATTAGTTAAATCTCTTTCAGTGCTAATGTGGTGCATTTAAAGTGTGTTGAGTTGTGGGAAGTGTTAGGTTATAAGGGCATTGAAAAGCAAGCCAAATCTCTTGGACTCCTTACAGCTATTAATCGCTCCATAAAATGCTTGTTCTAATCTTTAATGGATTGCATTCAATCAAAGCTAAAGAACTAAAAGGAAAGATTGCTAATAGTGGTAGGAAAAGAGATTTCAATAAATTCAGTGACTCAATCTATCCTAAAATACATTGTGAGCTATATAAAGCTTCCAGTTGAATTATGTACCAAATTTTTAGTACATAAACATAATTATCTTATACCAAATTTTTTGTAAGGGTAAAAAAACATGATGAAAGGAAAATTTATTAGTGCCTTTGGAGTACGTGCTATGTGTAAATTAAAGTTAAGTGGTGACCTTGGATTCTAAGAGCTTCAAGATTTTAATAGTTCAATATTATGTAAAGTAGGGTGGAGATTATTATTGAAATAAAGTTTCTTTTAGTAAGAACTTTAAAAGTAAGAAACTATTCTACAAGTTCAATTCTAAAGGGTATGATGGGATGTAATCCAAGTTATGCATTGGAAATATTATTTAAGTCTTTAGAATAGTTAAACAATAGAAGTTAAATAGTGTGTTGGTGATGGCCAAAATATTAAAATATGATAGCATAGCTAGCTACAAGTTTCTCTATATTTCAAAGTTACGTCTCCAAATCTAGGTATGGATTTATGAAGCTTAGTTCATTCTCTTTATGTTTGATGTTAACTTAAGCCAAAATCGAGACTTTATAAAGGAAATTTTCACCCCAACTAAAGCTTAAATAAATGTGTCTATCCCTTTTAAGTTAGTGAAGACTAGATGATACAATAGTGTGGCACTATATAAAATTTGGTTTTTTTTTTATCAAAAATACTTGGTTTTAATAATGCACACTAAAGTCCCTCCTCTTCCTCACTAGAAAACTGGAATTGGTTATGGTATCTCAAGGTACCTCCAAAAGTCAAATTATTTTTCTAGAACTTATTAAGAAAACAATTAGGAATTACATCAATGGGGGATGAATGTGGATTGTTTATGTAAAAGATTTTTAAAATATTGATAAAGAAATGAAATTAATGACTGCTTTTTTTTTAATCATAAGTGTCATCATTTGTAATGTTGGAGCTTATAGTAAGCCTTTACCCAATACAAGATAAAATTTATCATTCACAAATCATTATAATTACTAAGAATTCATATCCATTTAGTACATTATTAATCATACATGTCCCAATCTACAATCTCACAATTTAGTTTTTATATGTTATTATTTTTGTTGTTGTTGTTGTTGTTGTTGTTGTTATTGTTGTTATATGTATTATTATAAAAAATTAGTCCTCGATATACACTTTTGTGTATGATTCATGTAATATATATTTTAAAATATTTAATTAAATAAACTTAATAAATTACTAACTACTAATTAATCAAATATAAAAGTGAGAATTTAAAATGTTATCGTAACAATTCTTTTTATATATTTATTTTATTAAGAGTACATATATATTTTTAATATGCATAGTAATATTAATAATTGAATAAATGAAATAAAATAAATAATTAAAATGATTGATAAATTGCAATTTTTTTTTTACTTTTCCTTTTGAATAGAAAAGAAAAAAATATACTTTAAGTAGATGAAAGACATAATGTTTTATGGAATAGAAAAGTGAAGTTTTCAATGTAATAGAATTAGAAAGTTATACGTAAAATAATATATATGTACTTTAAGATAAGAATTTTATGATTTTTCTAAAATAGAAAATTGAATGGAATTATATATAAGACTTTTAAAGTGACTATTAAGATATGAAAGGAGTGACAACTACATCACCTCTAATTGTCGAACCATATAAGAAAGGAGTGGCAACATGTCATACTTTTGTTGCTCTTCATCACCAAAAGAGAGCCCTTAGTAACCTTCAAAACTCCACCTATACTTGAGTACTCGTACCCTTTACAATCAAGATTGGTTAACAAAATAAAATTATGACCCAAATCAAGAATGTCTCATATTGATAAGTGTCTTTATAACTCCATCAAATATTTTGATTATAACTGTTTGTTGCCAACTACCTTATAATTAGCATTATTTCCATTAGCACAACACTTATACCCACTAAATTATATGTTAAACGACAATATCATTTAGGACATATATAAAATATATAGGCAATGTCAAAAATCCAATCATTTGAATATTTACTGTTGTTATCCAAAATAATGAGAAGATCTCCATAATTGTATGAATCTTCACCATCTTCAATAACATTGGCCTTACATTCTAGTTATTTTCCTTTTTTAATAAACTCTTTTAATTATTCTTTAGCTTAAAATACTCAGCCTTAATGTATCCATTTTTCTTGTACTAATGGCACTTTATAGTCTTGCTCTTGGATTTTTACCTACCCTTTTTCTCATTACTAAACATCTCTTCTACATCCTTCCATGAACAATAAGACTCTTTCCTTAAGACTTAGTATTTACTATAAGTTATTAAATTTTTTCTTAGAGAACAAAAAATTATAAAAATTATTTAGAGTGAGTTTATTATGATTATATAAAAGGGTATCAATAAAAGTTGCATACAAAGAGGACAAGAAACATAGAAAATTCAATAATGTCAATCTTAACCTCCATATTCTCTAGATTAGAAAAATTTCCTAAGAAACAATTTAGTGATTTTTAATGGATATACCTTCAATCATGCAATGAGAGTACAAATGTTGCTTTAGGTGCATATTATTGGTGAGGGCTTTCTATATACATAATTGCCCCAATTTAGCCCACAATAAACTAGTAGTTTTCTCTTTTAAAACATCTTACTTGATAGATGAAGATGTATTTGAGATAGGGCCTTTTAATTCTTATATTGCTTATCCTCTTAAGTCCATGATGAGGGCACATTATCAAACTTTAGATTTACATCATCAAAATTTATCTCCATAAATACGACTTCCATCTTAACCTACCATTACAAAAATCTCATATTGCAACCCAAAAGTGGAATATTGTACTTCACAAATGTCATATCGTAGAATCAAAAACCAAGATAAATGAATTAAAAAAATTATAAACTTTGATACTAGTTTATTATAAATTATGTGGAAATAATGGTAAAAATAAATAAAGGAAAGAAAAAACATATATGTAAAAAATCCTAATTTAGGAAAGTAATATAGGCAGAAAAGGAGAGAATTCATTATGTTGAATAAATCATATAGCAATATCTCAAGGAGGCTACAATCATTAACTCATAATTCCCTAACTTGATACTCTGGTATTTATACCTAAAAGTGGAGTAAAATAGGCCTAAATTAATTGTATAGTAAGTTCGTATGGGATATTGAAAACCCATCAAATAGATTTGTGTCACAACTCTAACAACATGTTATGCTTATTATATTCTATTATCAATATAATGACAAAAAAATGAATATTTATTATTTAATTTATTCAAAAAATAGAAATTAAAATATAAGAAAATAAATTTTAGATACATTCGTAACTAATACTTAAGATGAAATGAAAACTATTAAGTTAAAAGATAAAGGAAAATGCACTAGGAAAAGTAATATTCACCTTATAACAAATATTTAAGATGCAACCAAAACGAGTTAGTTAAAAGATAAAGGCAAATGCACTAGAAAAAGTAATATTGTACATAATTTGACAATAGGATACAAATCTAAAATAAAAATACAAAAATTTGGATTGGAAGTTATTATGTAGGGCTTACTATTGAATCTATATGATAATAATATGATTTATATTGTGTTATGTTATAGGTTGACCTACTAACTTAATATAAAACTTTAATAGGTTAATCCATTAACCTAATATATTAATAATTCATATAACCCATCAATATAACTTAGGTTGCATATGAATCATGGCCAATGGTCTAAATTTGACCCTTAAATTTAGGCCAAAGTTGATATTGGACCTTATTATTAATGGAATCAGTTATGCAACTTAGGCATTTGAAACATGTGTGTTGAGTACAAGCCTAAGTAAAATAAAATTTCAAAAATTTTATGAGCATAACTGATGGGAATTGTAGGTTTCATCAATTAACTCCCCAATAGCAAGAATACTATGATAAGTTGAATTGAAAGAAAACTAGAAATTACCAATTTAATCCACAAATTCGGATCGTTCAAAGATTGAAGTAAGAAGATAGATGCTACTTAACCCCTTTACCAACAAGGATAAAGATACTAAGATAGACTTTGAATTTCCTCTTATGCCACAAACAAGAATGTTTGATAAATAACAAGAAAACAAAGATTTAGATTTTGACACCACAAGCTAGAATAAAGCTTGATAAGTCACAAAGTTTATGCAAGAAATTAAAGACAAAATTCCTCACAATAAAACTCAAACAAAGTTATAATTCATATATCAAATTCATTCATGCTACAAAAGAAAGCAAAGAACTTGTTTATATAGAGTACAAGTCCATGCTCACACTACTAAAATAGACTCACACACATAGGATTACTTTTACTCTTAAATGGCCTTAATAACCATTAACCACATTAATAGCCATTACTTATTATTGATTACCCCATTAACTTTAGTAACCACTACCCATAATAATAGCCATTACTTAGTATTAATTACCCTATTAACTTGTATATGGTGGCTACATGTAACCCTAATTGTTATTAACACAAAAACAAGTTAAATATTATTCCTTGGGCCTCCATGTATGCCTTATTGGGCTGAAATTCGTGGGCTTTCCAAATGTCCTTAATTAAACCCAATATGGCTTCTTGAAGCTTCTTGGACTTGGACCTTGTGATTGGGCCTTCTTGTACCATTAATGGATCTTGGATCTCTTTAGGCTTTGAACTTGGATTCACATCAATAACCCTTCATGACATGAAGAATTCCATCCCTAAGGATCCCTTTTGCTTTTTACACATAACTAAATTATAAAACAACACATATAAGTATTAACCTAGGAATATCTAAGTTTAAGAAAGCTTACCAACTCTTAGTTTGATAAAGACCACAATAGTAAAGATGTACAAGCTTTGAGTGCTTTTAGTACAACTTTTTAATTAATTGCTCTAGCCTTCTAAATGTAAGGCCTTTAGCTTGAAACTCCAAACCTCAACCAAATCACCTTCTTACTTTAATTTGATTAGTTGTGAGTGTCCTTTCAAATGACCTTTGCAAATCTTGCCTTAATTTTAATCTTACAAAAACACTTAGGGTTGTGTTTTTTTGTTTTTGTTTTTGTTTTTGTTTTTACTTTTGTGTAGAAGTTGTTTTTCTATTTGGGTATATGTCTCTAAAAAATTCTTGAAGAAATGTTACTTTACTTATATGTACAGAAAGCAAGCACCTTATCACATTACCATTAGATCACAAGCATGCCACTTGGCATAATCAATATATAACTTGTATATATCATTAATACACTAAGAATTATGTAAAGAATACATCTCATATATTTTTCTACATTCATCCTCATATGTATCTATGTAATCTAATCTTTAACTTTGCCAAAGTTAACAATTTACAAATAAAAGATAATGTGCCTAATATGCCAAATTTGACTACATCATTTAATAGACTTAAGCTTGGTATTTAGGTCAAATTTTGGCCCAAGCCCAATCCATTAAACATATGGGCCTATATTAGGTTCATGGGTGGGCCTATATTAGGTTCATGGGCAGGCCTATATTAGGTTCATAGGCTTTCTCAACATTTTAGATTAATCTTTAGTCCAAAACTCTTTTGGGCTTACTTCCAAACTACTTGGGCCATTAATCCAAGTCTAAATAAAAACAACATATATTATTAATTTAATACCTTAATTAATATCTCATATTAATTAAGTACAAATTAATAATTAAACCTTTACTTGAATTAGATTTCATAGTATGCTAGAATCACACTTTAATCAATTGATTAAATGCTTTAATCAATAATATTGATGGTGATTTGGTAAAACTCTTTTAATTGTGACTTGCTAGGTTCATGTCTAATTAGCAATGACAAATTAATATCAATACTTAATATTATTTAAAACTCCTTTCAAATCTAAATATGAAAATCTAAATTATTTACATTTAGTTCTCATAAGTTATGAGTAACCCATAACATTGATATCATAACTACCCAATTATAAATGAATTCTAAATATTGATTAACATGAACCTTTTAGTCATAATTACGGTGCACTAAAATTACTTTATTAAAAGATCTCGATATAGCCTAAAGTTGTGGTTTAGTCAAACTCTAATAGATATATCATATGGCCTTAAGTTCTAATTCTTAATAAAACATAACAAATACTAGAAACATTTTTCTAGCACTAAAACTCTTTCAAGTTATGTCATTTTTTTCCTAGCTAGGAACTTATTCATTAAGAACAAACATAGATAGCATAGGATCTTATCCTAGTTCACTCTGTGTAATGAATCTCATCTTGGTCGAACACTCATTCTTACAATTAACTTACTATAGCCATCACATACCTTATACCCATTTGTGATTAACATAAGCATATAAGCAATAACAAGCCCTAACCACTTAAATGTGGATGATCGTGCCACCTCTAGTCAAAGGACTATATGCACCATTCTAACCTAGATTGTGATCATTGACTATAAGTGAATATCCTTACAATCATAAATCAAATGTCACTATTCAATCCACCTATCACCTGAGTATCCACATGTCTATTCTAATATCTTATATGAAGTAGCATGAGACTCATTATCTCCTACTATTAGTATCACATACTAATCAAGGAAAATAGGCAGAGGTGATAGTCTAATTAATATTACCCAAATATTAATTTACCAACTATGAACATTTTATAGCATTTGAACTAAATAAATTTATTTCTCATATTATCAACTCTTAATAATAAATTTATTTAACATGATGCTAATGGATAAATATTTAATTAAATAAACACTTTAGATATTAGAATATTACTTTATTGCCATTTGGAATAATTAACATTGTCAAAATATGTGATTGGCCTCTAGGGCATACCACCTATATTAATGATTTCCCACTTGCAATAAAGCTAATCACTATAGTATCATACACCCATCTTCTCAAGATGTCAACCTAATTGTAGTTGCATTAGTGCTTTAGGATTAGCCACATTATTGTCTAAAGCTACCTTTTGCATGAACATATAACCCTTCCTAAGAAGTTCTCTAATAATATAAAAGCATCTTTCTATGTGTTTGGATTTCTGGTGAGACCTCGGTTCCTTTGCCAAAGAAATGGCTCCATTATTGTCACAATAAAGAGGAATTAAGGACTCAATGGAAGGAACAACTCCTAGTTTAGTAATGACAATCCAAATAGCTTCTTTAATAGCATTTGATGTAGCTATATACTCGGCCTCTATAGTGGAATCAGTAGTAACACTTTCCTTAGAACTCTTCTAGCTCACTGCTCCTTCATTACAATGAAAACAAACCCAGAGATAGACTTTCTATCATCCGCATCTAATTGAAAATAAGAATTTATGAAACCATCTATCTGTAGATCACCTTCTCTATAAGTTAAGACTAAATCTTTAGTCCTTCTTAGGTAATTAAAGATTGTCTTAACAGTTATCATGTGTTCCAAACTTGGATTAGATTAAAACCTACTAGTCATACTAATAACATAGGCAATATCAAGCCTAGTACACAACATAATGTACATCAAGCTTCCAATGGCTGAAGCATAAAGAACTTTGGCCATTTTCTCCTTCTCCTCGGGTGTTTTAGGTGACATAGCCTTGAATAAATGGATACAATGCCTAAATGGTAACATTACAAGAAATTTTACAAAAACTAATGCTAAAAATCATCATATAACATTCAATTTTTATCACTAAAGAATTTGGTGATGCCATTTTATCATCACATGGACCGTCACCGTATGTAAATTGCAAAAGGTATATATGACACACTTTGGTATCATCACTAAATATTCTATTTATGGTGACAATAAGTGTCATTGTCACTATAAATAATTACTTTTTATGACGTTAAAATCATTGTAATTTGTATGACAATTTTGTCATCTTATATCGTCTGTTATCATTAAAAGTTAATATATTCCATGACAAAATCACATTTTCATCACCAAAACTCATTATTTTAGTGACGAAACATCTCATACTACCAAAATCATTCCATTTTATTAACGTTAACCTTTGTCATGTTTAAGTTAATCTTTTGTCACCTAAGTTTGTTTATCATCATTAATAAAATAATATCAATGACAATAAAAAATTTGTCATAAAATAAATTTGTTTAATATGACAATGTGTGACTGTAATTTAAATGGTGACAAAATTCATTATGAAAATAGTAATTTTTAATGATAAAAATATTTTTTGTCATGAAATGATTATATTTTATGGCTTATTATTATAAACAACCTACATTTATAATAAAATTAAATACATTATAAGATAGACATAATATATTCAATAATTCAGCATTTGTCAAGATATAAATACTACAAGTCTAAAATCTCTAATTTGAAAAAGTTAAAATGCCCATAACTAGATCCTAAAATTCTATCAAATTAAAAGAAATAACTAGATCCTATATATAACTTATCATTAATTTTTTAGACAACCTCTAATCTATCATTCTTGATCTCTATATATAAAAGAAATACTTTCAACTGATCATACAATTAAATATTAATAAAAAGAACCAAATGATTAGTATAAATAATATAATGTCAAAGGCAACTCCAGCTAAAACATATTATTTAATAATTTATTATAAGAAATTAGTAAATAAATAACTATACCAATTAACAAACTATTATAATTTATTAGAGAAAAAATTTAGTACTTACATTAAATTGAACGACTACATATTCATCCCATTAGCTACCATAAGTGCCAAAAGCCTCTTAATCCTTTCACCTTGCTGACTTAGTTGTGGTCTTACGGTCTACCATCTTATTGGCTTTTTTAGAAGCTAAGCCGGACTACTACACAACCTAGTGAAAACAAAATTTATTACCATCACCAATAGGTTCAAAATATCTTTCAACTTAGAGAAATAGATAATATCAATGACAATATTGGGAAGTGGATAAGCTCATCAAAGGAAAAAAATTTTCAAATTATAAGAATGGGAGGGGAAAAAATATCAATGACTAGTTCAATCCAGAATAAAAAATTTAAAGATAGGAGGAAAAAATAGTTTAAGTTGCAACAAGCCTAATGATTAATAAAACCCTAAAGTGAAATAAAAAGATCAATGTAGCTCATCATAGAATGTACCATATCCAATAAAGTACGATTTCATCTCTCAGACATACCATTTAATTGAGGTATTCCAGGTGGTGTGAGTTGTGACACAATGTGATATTCCTTAAGGAACTCAATGAATTTAGTACTTAAGTATTCGCTTCCTTAATCTTATCTTAGAGTTTTAATATTTTTCCTAGTTTGGTTCTCTACTTGGGCTTTGAATTCCTTAAACTTTTTAAAGGATTCACTTTTGTGTTTCATAAGAAATAAGAGTGCATACCTCGATAGATCATCTATAAAGGTTATCAAGTAGTAGAAACCATCTCTAGCAATTTTAGTAAATGGTCCACATACATCACTATATATGATCTCGAACATATCTTTAGATCTTGCCATTTGTCCAACAAATGGTGATATAGTCATCTTACCTTGAAGATAATCCTCACAAGTTGTATTGGAAATGGATTTAAGATTGCTCACAATTCTCATCATTTCCAACTTATTGATCTTATCCTCCATAATGTGACATAATCTCAAGTGCCATAGATATTTTGGGTTAGAGGTATTTTCAATTAGCGTTGTATTTTCATTACTCACATTAATATGAGGCTCATTGTTACTAGATATAGTATCAATATAATATAAACTATGTATTAAATAATACATGCCTACCATTTCACTTCCAAAGTAAATAATACAAATGTCTCTTTTAAAATTGAATTCATAACCCTTTCTAGTTAGACTAGAAATAAAGATAATGTTTTTATAGGCATTAGGTGCATACAATAACAAAAGATGATTATATAAATCAATAAAAGTGGATCCTATAGCCTTGGTTGCAACACTTGCTCCATTTCCAAGCTTTAAGGTCACTTCTTTAAACCTTAACCTTCTTTCATTTACTAGATCCTACAAAGATGAACAAATGTGAGAATTAGCACTGGTATTGAACACCCATGCATTTGATGAGCTCTTAGAACATTTAGAAGCAAATAAATTAGAGAAAGTCTCACTTTCTCCTTGTTTTCCCTTTCCTTTTTTCTCAAGAGACTTAAGGAACTTAGGACAATTCCTCTTCCAATGGCCTTTACCTTAGCAATGGAAACATTTTCCTTTACCTTATTCTTCCCTCATAATTGCCCTACCCTTATTTTTAGCTATGTCACCTATAGGCTTGACAACACTTGTCTTGCCTTTCTTTCATTTACTGCCTTTCTTTTTATTCCCACTAGAAGAAGAAATAAGTGCAACCTCCTTCCCCTTTGGTCCCTTGGATGGCCTTTTAGGCCACCATAAGTATGTTCAAAAGCTCCCCAAGAGTACACTTTATTTTGTTCATATGGAAATTAGCAATGGTTTGACCAAAAGATTCATAAAAGGATTAAAGGATCAAATCCACTTGGAGGTGGAAGTCCATAGTAAAGTTTAGACTCTCTAGCTCCTCCATAGCTTTAATTATCTCTTACCTCCTCGCCTTCCTTCATCTTAGAAAAAAAATGCCGCTTTGATATCTAATATCTAATGGTCCCACTATGTTCACCAAATAACTTTTGTATATGAAGTATGATTTCCTTTACACAAGTGTACTTCTCTTGTTATTTTTGGATTTTGGTACTCATGGAAGCCCATAAATGCAATGTGTTTGCAAACCATCATCCTTCCATTTTTGTAGAGTATCACACTCCTCTTAGAAGGGAACTAAATGGGCATTGTTCTAATACATATAGTATTTTTTTTGGAAGCTAAAATAACTTTTAGGTTCCTTAGCCAATCTATGAAATTAGGGTCTATGAGCCTATATCGGTTGAGTATGATTGAAAGTGGGCTTGATGGTTTCATATTATCAAGTTTCTACAAAGGTAATAAGATTAATTGGTTATATGACATTATTATTATTACTATTAGATTTGGTTTTTAATCATAATGACCTCCCACAAATTTGGTGAATCCTACACTTACAAAGTAGGAAAAAAAAATCCCTTATTATAAGGATTTCTAATGGGTGATGGAGTTCTTAATGGGACAATAATATCCCTCAGGTACTCTTTTTCCATTCTTGGAATATTAGTTCTTATTAATGGACAACTCTTGTCCATCGCATCTCATGTGAGGTTCCATTAATCTGGCTCTTAATGTTATAGGTCTCAAGTACACATTATCATTCTTAGGCTTTGGCATTAGTTAGGTCCACATCATTGGATTGGTGAAATGTACGGATTGGACACTATAAACCTTAAGTACTCCTATTTTCCATTCTTGGCACATAATGCATCCATACACCCACAACATCTCATGCTTAACAATAACACTACATGAATCTTTTGGGCTTTATATACGCCCTTACGTATCCATAGCTAATGCACATAATCCTGAAAACCATACAAGTTATTGCTCCAATGGAAAGTCTAGACCTAAATTTAGTTTGGAAGATTTTTAGGTCTTTAATTAAGGTCTCACTTTATACATTAGCCAATTAATATATATATATATATATATATATATATATATATATATATATACATATGGATGCATAAGTAAAGAGTGATAATGGGCTTTTCCTAAACTTATTATAACCCTTAAAATAAGTTACATAATGGCTTGGCCCAAGAAAAATCTTCGAGGCATGAAACTGCTTATCACCATCTCTATGGATCTTCAACTTGAACTCTCCAAGCTCTATGTCATACTTGTGATTTACATTCAATCCTTAGCATACCAAGGAAAATATTATATCTTATTTCTATGTAATTAATATTTAATTACATACCAAATAAAAAAAACTACTTATTATTACTAACTTTAGGATGTAATCTAAGTCTATGATCATTCCAAGCATGTATGACATGCAAAATCAAGTAAAAATGCAACTCTTGCATGTTAGGATTAATTTACAAAGCATAAAAGCATAAAATAAATGTTCATTAACTTAAAGTGCTCCTCACAAGCTACTCATGATCATAAGGATCACTCACAAAGGGCTTAGCCAACTTATAAAATGAGCTAAGTCTATCCTGTTGCCAATTTTGAGCCACTTACAACCCTAAGGCAACTCCTCACGATCATGAGTAGCCTAGAAACTCATGTGAGGCCATTTTTACACATTTTTAGCCTCAACACTGCAACTAACTATAAACATAATCACAACTAGCATTTATCAATAATTTAGCATATGTAAAATGCAAAAAGGGGCTCTGATACCACTTGATGCATAGTCATTTAAAACATGTGTAGTGAGCACAAGCCTAAGTAAGGCAAAATTCCATAAAATTTACTAGCATAACCCTTCATAGCATGAAGAATTCCATTCCCAATGATTCATTTTACATGTTACATATAAAAAAATTACAAAACAACATATATAAGCATCAACTTATAAATTTTAAGTTTAAGATAACTTACCAACTCCTAGTTTGATGAAGACCACAATAGTGAAGATGTACAAGCTTTAATTGCTCTTAGTTAAACTTTTGAATCAAATGCTCTAGCCTCCCAAATGTAAGGCCTCTAGCTTGAAACACCAAAGCTCAATTAAATCACCTTCTTGCTTTAATTTGATTAGTTGTAAGAGTCCTCTCAAATGACCCTTACAAATCTTACATTAATTTTAATCTTTATAAGAATAGTAATATATTTTTTTGTAGAAGTTATTTATCTATTTAGGTATATGTCTCTAAAAAATTCTTGAAGAAACATTACTTTAGTTATATGTAAAGAAAGCAAACACATTATCATATTAACCATTAGATCACAAGCATGCCACTTAACATAATTAATATACAACTTGTATATATCATTAATACATTAAGAATTATTTAAAGAATACATCTCATGTATTTGTTTACATTCATCCTCACATGTATCTATGTGATCTAATCTTTAACTTTGCCAAAGTCAACAATTTACACGTAAAAGATAATGTGCCTAATATGCCAAATTTGAATACATCATTTGATAGACTCGAGCTTGGTAATTGGTTAAACTTTTGGCCCAAGCCTAATCCATCAAACATATAGGCCTATATTAAGTCCATGGGCTTTCTCAACATTTTATATTAATCTTTAGTCCAAAACACTTTTAGGCCTAGGCCTAAACTACTTAGGCTATTAATCCAAGTCTAAATAGAAATAACATAAATTATTAATTGAATACCTTAATTAATATCTCATATTAATTAAGTGTAATTTAACAATTTAACCCTTGCTTGAATTAGATTTCATGATATGCTATAACCATTGCTTAAAGCATAAACCCAATTCCATTAATCTTAATTAATTGATTAAACACTTTAATCAATAATTAGATTAATATTAATGGTGATTTAGTAAAACTCTTTTAGGTGTGACTTACTAGGTTCATGTCTAATTGGCAATGACAAAATAATATTAACACTTAATATTATTTGAAACTCCTTTAAAATCTAAATGTGAAAATCCCAATTATTCAAATTTAGTTCTCATAAGTTATGAGTGACCCTTAGCATTGATATCACAACTACCAAATTAGAAATGAATACATATATTGATTCTTACAAACCCTTTAGTCATAATTACCATGCACCAAAATCCTTTCATTAGAATATGCCAATATAACTTAGAGTCATGGTTTAGTCAAACTCTAATAGTTGTATCATATGACCTCATCTTAAATTTTAATTCTTGATAAAATGTAACAAATATTAGTAACACTTTTCTAGCACTGAAACTCTTTCAAGCTATGTTATGTTTATCCTGGCCAAGAACTTATTCATAAAAAAATAAACTTAAATAGCATATGATCTTATCCCAGTTCACTCCAAGTAATGAATCTCATTTTGGTTGAATGCTCATCCTTACATTTAATTGACTAAAGCCATCACGTGCCATATAACGATGTGTGATTAACATAAGCATATAAGCAGTAATAAACCCTAACCATTTAAATGTAGATGACTATGCAACCTTAGGTCAAAGGACTATATGCACCATTATAACCTAGATTATGATCATTGACTATAAGTGAATATCCACGCAATCACAAGTCTAATGTCATTATTTGATCCACCCATCATATAAGTTTCCACATGTCTATTCTAATATCTCATATTAAGTAGTATAAAACTCACTACCTCTTATTATTAGTATCACATACTAATCAAGAAAAATAAACAGAAATGATAGTCTAATTAATACTACCTAAATATTAATTTACTGACTATGAATATTTTATAACATATGTACTCAATAAATTTGTAGCTCATATTATCAACTTGTGATAATAAATTCATTTAACATGATGCTAATGTATAAATATTTAATTAAATAAACATTTGAGATCATAGAATATTATTTTATTATCATTTGAGATAATTTACATTGTTAAAATATGTTATTAGCCTCTAGGGCATACCACATATACTAACAAATATCATGTTGGTTCTTACTTGAAACTTTATAGGTCAAAATTAGCCTATATAAGACCATATTCTAGTAGAGAGTTAAACTTCCATTAAGTCATGGTGATCTGACATGATGGGGCCTACTATTTTTCCTAACTCAGCAACATGTTATGCTAACTCTCATTCTCCTCCTCTCTTTTGCATTAAATCCACCATTAATAGCAATTATAAATGCTCTACCCTAAATTTGCTTTTCAAATCTTCATTTGAAATTGTTCTTAAGTTCATATGTGATAATCACTTAGACGTCTATGATGGATCATGATTAAGTCATCATCATTGTTAATTCTTAATTTTTTTGAATTTCAATTAGCTAGAAGAAGAAAAGAGAAAAAAAAAGAAAAAAAACGAAAAGGAGGATATGAAGGCTCCAAAAGTTTTCCAAAAATCATCATCATAAGATAATTTTCATTCCCCTCACTTTGAAGATTCTTACATTCTCAATTCAAGTAGAAATTTCATATCTAGAATTACAGTAATCATTTATGCTCTCATCCTTCATTTTACTAGAGGTGATTTTTTTTCTATGTCTCAATGCAATTTTTAATCAATTGAACATATTTCTCTCCCATGCTACTCTATTTCTTTGTTACTTTATGGTTCACTTTTTGCTTCTAATATTAAGCGGTAAACTTTTGCTTCCTTTCAAAAATAAGATTTTTTCTTCTAATAAATAGTGGGCATGATATGGGTTTATATTAATATTTGTCAAGGGGAGTGTTGTGTTGAAGAATTAGTTTTTCAATGTCACTTGGTTTTAGATGGCAAGAGATACAAGTTTTCATTAGACAAAAGATTTCATTAGACAGAAGAAGATAGAAGGAGGATGAGTCAACACCACGTGTTATTGAGTCAGTGAAAATAGTGGGCCCCATCATGCCAACTCACTATTCTTGATGGAAATGTAATTCTATATTATAATAGGGTCTTATATGGACTAATTTTGACATATAAAGTTTCACTTGGGAACCATAAAAATATTAAAATCCAATATCGACTTTACCCAAAGTTGAGGGTTAATTAAAAACCTTGGCCTATTAACTATATTACAATTATTATATACAAGCAATAAATTAAATATGTTAATTAAATGGTCTATGTAAATTTATTATTATTATTATTTTACCTCTTCTAAATTCAGTAATCACATGACTTTTGATGATTTTAGAATTCGAGTCTGATTAACATTAGAAGGTACGTAAATTGTTTTAGTATCCATTTCTTCATATATATTCTTCGAATTACATACATCAAAAAAATTAAACGTCGAACTACTCGAACTAATAAATATAGATAAATTAATTTAAATTTGAAAAATGTTAAGTGTATTGAATTAATAAGTGTTGTATCATATTAATTTGCTTATCCACGAGTCATGCTCAAATTTAAATTTATAACAGCTTAAATTTAAATTTAGATCAGTCTCATATTCATTTTGATTTTGATTTATTATTGAATGGAAAAAGATACAAAAATACCCCTAACATTGTGCTCTAATTTCATATCCACCATTAACATTTTTTGGGGTGCAAATACACCCTTATCATTTTGAAATCCATATATTTAAGCCTCTTAAAAGGTGTTAATTTTCACAATTAGTGGAGTCCACTATTACTCACATGTACAAAGAAAATTATTAGATAAATGTACATTTTTACCCCTAACATTTATAAAAAGGATCAAATTTACCCTAAAGATAATTTAAGAATATTTTAACACAAATTTTTCAAAACTTTAAAGTTTTATTTTAATAAAAAAATTCAATAACCATTTGTTTTTTAAACTCATGAAACAATGCTAATACAATATTAAATTAACTTATATCTAATTGTTTTATGAATTTTATTTTAAAATTTTGTCACATTTAAAAAAATTTAGAAATATTTAAAAAAAAACTCATTTCATTCGATATAAATTTGTCTTTTTTTTATTTACTCTCAAAATAAAAACTAATAAATACTCTTTTTCAATGTAACAAATTAGGATGAGATGGATAAATAAATAAATATTTTTATTTTGGGAGAGATTAAAAAAGCAAAATTTTTTATAGGATGACATGAGTTTAGTTTCTTTAAAATATTTATAATTTTTTGGAAATAGTATGCAATGAATTTATATAATATTTTCTTAAATATTACATAATATTTAGGGTAAATGTATTCATTATTTCAAATATCATGACTAAAAATGTACTTTTATGTAATAATTTATTTATGCATGTCAGAAACAGTAGCATCCCACCAACGGTGAGAATTAACATCATCCGTATAAGGGGTTTAAATATATGGATTTTAAAAATAGAAGAATGTATTTACAACTTTAAAAAAATGCTAATAGTGGATGGAAGATTAGAGTACAATACTAGTGGTGTTTTTACACCTTTTCCCTTGTAGAATTAACATGGATTGGACACATGAACATGAATATGAACTGCTACCCCTAAAATGCACTGAAATTCATCAGATTTTAAACCAGATTCACAATGAGAGGCAATCATCCAAAATCATTTGTATAAAAGAAACTGTGATTTATTTGACCAACTGTCTCTAGAGTGTTTTCCATGCGGCATCACAGCTTACAGCGATCGGAGAGGGAAAGAGGCGTGCAAAAAGAAGACTGACAAAAAGAGAGCGAGTGAAAAAAAAGGGACAAAAGAGGTTTTTGGCCTTTGAATTTAATGAGTGAGTGTCATGGAGGGAGTGGCAGTGGCAGTGGTAGGGGCCGCGTTAAAGTAACCTTTTTGGTCTCTTTCACTTTTTCTATATTACACATATTTCAAGGAGACAAAGTGGCTCCAAAAGAGAATGTGATTGTCGAGTATTCGTGCTCATTTCTTCACATACTTTTCTGTCACTGCGACCTAGCGTGCTGCATATCCTTGCTCTATTTCAACATTGTGTTTCTCTTTCTTTCTTGCTTTGCCTTTTGGCTCTGCTTGATTTTATTTTCCTTCAAGCAATCATTTTATGCACAATCTTTTCCTTTTGTCCAGTTTATTTTTTGGATCGTATCATTATTATGTATGGATATGGTCTCTCTGACTCATCTTTACCAAATACTTTTTTCACATAGGAAAAATTGTAAATTTAACTATGTATTTTTGTTTTCCAATTATTTTCTGCATCCTAATTTATATAGGCTTTTGTTATGTGTATTTGTATAAATTGATTAAATATCATTAGATTAATTTGTATTAATTATGATCAGTAATATATATATAATATGTAATATATAACAATGTTTATAATTGAATAAGAAATAGTTTATGAGTTTTTAATTTTATATATATATATATACTAAATAAAGTTCCATTTTTATAAATTGACATGTATTTTTATTTTCCTAAACATTAAATTCTTCTAGTAAAAAAGTTATAAGCAGCATTAATAACATGTAGTAAAATATCTCAATAGTCCAACAATTTTATAAATTTTCATTAAATTCATATATTTATAATTTTTCATAAATTAGTTCTTAATATTTTTTGAACAATTTTTAATTATTTTTTATTATTTATAAATATTTTATTTTATTATTAATATTTATATGTTTTTGTAATAAATTATAATGTAACTAATTTAAAATTCTAATTAATTATTTCACAATTAACACAAATTTTTTAAATTATTTGTCTTTTTATTAACTATAATCTAATAGTACTCCATGTTATACTAGTTTATAAATTACAATTAATTTAAAATTAAACAATATATTATAAAACAATGTGTTTATTTACACTAAAAATTTTAAATACACTACTTTATTTATTTTTTTAATATTGTAGTTGTAGACAACAAGATTTAGCGCACATCTAAGTCTTTTGCAATCACAACATTATTTGAGTTTACGACCCTAAAGAACACACAACCACTATCAAAAATATATGGCATGAAGATGAAGAGTCATCATTCAGAGTAATAATTAGGACAACTTTTGAGTGGTGATAACTTGATTCCCTAAAAGAGAGATAGCACCACACCAAAAAAATTTTGGATACGAAATACTGACATTTTTTAGTCTCATATTCTTTAGATTTACCTGTTTAATTATTACTTTATTCCTTGTTTACATACAATTTTAATGTTAAACCCACTCAAGCGAATATAAAAGGCAAACTCATCATTCATGAAAACCATGTAAAACGCATCCAAAAGAAAGCAAATAAATATATAAGTTTAGTCTAATCCACATTAATTTTAGGAACTTTTAACCTAAAAAGAGAAAATATTTATAAAACTACCATAAACCAAAAAACATTTTCAATACTATAGAAATTCAAAATTAGTTCTTCAGTTTTACTATCCTTTTTGTTCTTTCTTCTTTCTTCTTTTCATCTCTTTTCATTTTTATAGTTATTTTTTCTTAGTTTATTTTTAGTTTTTTGAACTTGATTTTGTTGTGGTTTTATTATTTTTATGATTGTTTTTTTGTTATTTTTGTGGTTGTTTTTTGTTAGTTTTTCAATTTTTTCTTGGTTTATTTTCAATTTTTGAGCTTTTTTTTGTTGTTGTTTTAATGGTTGTTTTTGTGGTTAATTTGGGTTATTTTTCCAAATTTTTTTCTTGATTCATTTTTAATTTTTTTGAGCTTGTTTTGTGGTAATTTTGTAGTTATTTTTTCTATTTGTTTATATGATTTTTTTGAAAAAGAAAATTGGAAAAAAAAATTAGAAAAACCATAAAACAACCAAGAAACAAAAACAAGTAGAAAAACAAATCGAAATACAATTAGGAACCAAAAACAACTAGAAAAATTGCCACCAAAACTATTAATGATATGCACTGGGTCAATCATGTATGATTATATTTTGACTTTATCATTTTATTTAATAAAGAGACATTTTTCATTATCATTTTGTGTTATGATAATTACTTGAATACTCAATTCTTACTAAAGTCATCAAGTATGTGAGTTGATAGTGAAACCCTTAGATTAAATATGGGTTTTATTCAAATTATCCCTAGTGATAATAATGTATTATGGCTAGTATGGTATTGATTGATGATTATGTTTTACTAATCATGAATATGAGATATTAAGTTAACTCATAGGTATTTATTTGAGAAATAAAGTGTTAGATTGACCCGTCATGAGAATAATACATAGATTATTATCATAACTAATTCTTATTATAGTAATATTGATTTAATCCTCTGACCTTGAAATTATCATAGATTTCTACATAACCATTTTGTATTTGACACAATCTTACAGTATCTTTAACCAAATGATAAAAGAAATTGTTATTGGCTATAAAATGAGTTATGTGAGGAATGTGAGTGATTGAGAAAGAATTTGTCCCTCATTTAATCTGAGTAAGATATCTATGAGCCCCTTAATAAGATAAACTAAGGATAATGCATGGTCATGCTAAAGTAAATTGATAAAGAGTTATCATTCTCAGTTTACTTGGAATCAAGAAATAATATGTTTGAATTCTATAAGGATGACATAATCTATGTCTTATATTCAATCAAGATATCATATGACAAAGAGACTAGAATATTCACTGTATATTAGGTTATGTCGGATTATTGACTTCACATGACTTGGGTAGTCATAATGTCTTTCTAGAGGCCACTTATGACTTGTAGGCCTAAATAAAGATTTAAGGTCCACTGCCAACATCATGTGAACCTATAGGGTTACACACTTTGAACAAACTTAAAACGAATATGGGTTTAACAAGCCCAAGTAAACTCTGTGGAAATAAATAAATAAATAAAATATTTATTTTTTTATTTTTTTATTTATTTAAGATAAAGGTTATCTTAAATAAAATAAAATTATTTCTAATTTAATTTTAAATAAAATTAAAATAAGAATAAGTGAGAAATTACCAAAAGGTCGTTTGGTAAGTGAAACCCTAATTTAAAGGTTTTATAAATATGTTATATTCCCTAGAGTTTCACTAACACACTCTCATTATTCTACCACCAAATTTATTTTCTCTCTTTTAGAAAATAAAACACAGAGTTCTTTTGATTCTTGATTTGTGAGAAATCAAAAGAAGGTGCTAGCACATAAATATTCATTTTCAAATCAAGTGTTGTTCATGTGGACACTTGTGGAGGATAGATTCTTTTATAGGCGTCTCAATCCAAACTGCCAAATTAAAAGCTCGAGGTAAGGTGTCACAGGAGTGAACCTCCTTTCTTCCTCCCAGAAATCTTGCCCTTTCTGCGTTTGTGGTAAGATTTTGAAGACCCTAGATTTAATTAATTAATTGAATTACTTGGATCCGAGTTCACATTTGTGATTAAAATTTTATTTTTCTACTGCATATGGAATCACGAAAACCAATAAAAACAACAATAAAAAAACTAGAAAACAATAAGGAAACAACCAAAACAATAGTTGTTTTTTAATTGTTTTTATGGTTGTTTAGGTTATTTTAATCAATTTTTTTCTTGGTTTTTTTTTAGTTTTTTTAGCTTCTTTTGTGGTAATTTTCTAATTATTTGTATATTTTTCTTAATCAATAAAAAACCAAAAAAAACCCACCAAAACAACCAAAAAATATTGTACAAATGAAAAAGAAAAACCATAAAAATGCTAGAAAACAACTAGGAAACAATTAAAAGAAAGGTGGTTTTGGGTTATATTTTTTTTATTATTTTCTCTTTTCTTGGATTATTTTCAGGTTTTTGAGATTGTTTTGTGGTAATTTTTTTGTTATTTTACGGTTATTTTAATCAATAAAAAACTAAAAACAACCATATAAAACAACTAAAAAATGTTGTACATATGAGAAAATAAAAAAACCACAAACAAACTAGAAAAACAACCATAAAAATAATAATTAAATAAATAAAATAAGTAAAGGAAAAATAAAAACAAGAAGAATGGAAGGTATCAAATTTTCGTGTTTTAGAATACGGTTAACCAACATGTTAACTAATCGATTATGATAAATTGGATTGGATTTTGCAATTTTTTCTTTTGCAGTACCTTAACATGACATGAGCATTCAAGGGGTTCTCAAGAATCAGATTTCCTTTTATAAGGGCTAAAAAAATCATTTGTTTTGGCTTTTTGGCCCCATATTGTAGGGTGGATCTCAAAAGATATGAAAGACCTCCCTTCAAGCCGTACATACGACTTTCATTGAATACAGTTTTCCACAGAATTCTATATATATATATATATGAGATTGAGTATGTAATTTTGTTTACTCACTTTAAATTGAGTATTCGTTTGATTTTCCTAGGTTTTTAACCATTAAATACCATAAGGTGCTAGCTTACTTAGTGCTTGTTCTAAGGATAGAGTCAAACTTAGATTTGAAAAATCAAACCTTTCCCTTATTAGCTGGAGTACAAGTCTACTATTTGATCTTTAGTAAATGGGAAATGAATAAAGCGAAAGGAACGTGGTGAAAGCAAGGCTAACTTCAATAGCTATAGGTAGACTTAACACAAAGCCAATTATACAAGCAAGTAGATGAACAACATACTTTGTCTTTCTTGATAGTGAGTTCGTTCCATGATTCATATGTCAACTATAAGGAGGTCTATCTGTATAGAAAAGGAGATCTACATCTCTTTCTTGAAAGTCTATCTACATAGATGTCTTTACCTTCTATGTCCCGTAGCTAGACAGATTGGATTTGAAATAGCTCTACCTATCCAGAGAGGATAGATAGAAAGTCAAGAACTACTCTCTATTTCACTCTGGATCTCAGAAGAGGCTAGATGGTTTGAAGCTCGGCCAATAAATAGGCGTTTGAGATTAGAGCGATTGAATGTTGTTAGAGTTCTGTCACTTTCCTTAAGTTTAATTTTAGGGGAGGGAAACATATGAAAATACATAAAGGAAAAAGATTGATTCCTTATCCAACTAGTACATGAAGTAGGGTATGATCCTTAGCCTTCGTTCCTTCTCACAATGTAAACGAAACGAGTTCCCGTTAACAGCAAATTCTTCTCAATCCTTCTTCTAGCTAACGGTCGATGTCAAGGATAAGGAAGCTCAAGTAATGTAAGGCAATCGTTCCTTCAAGCGTTCTGGGGATGGTGAGTATAGCGAAGGGGCATGAACTTAAGACTTCCGTTCTTACTTCAGTATGAGTACAGGAAAGAAAGCACTAAATATAAAAAGAAGTATAGAAAATCATACAGTAAATCAAATAGGAAATTATATTGTTAATGGTACAGTCAAATTTTTCCTCTCTCCCTAAGCCTCTGTCTAAGGTATTTTAGTTTCCATCCTATATCAATACGAGTGAATGTAGTTGCAGACGAGAGTCTTTCAAGCAATCTCTTTTTCTTCCTAGTTTACTAGTGTTTTTCTAGTTTATTCCTTTGTGTATAGTCTCAAGCCCCCATAAGACAACAACCATCAGGTCAGAATTTCATTTCTTCTCATTGTAAGCCAGTGGCAATCCATTTGAAAGAGTTTCATAATATCTTTCCACTATCTCTCTCATAAGAGTAAGAGAAGAATGAAAGGAGAAAGAATTATGGCACATAGTGGGTCTCTGATCTACTAATTTCTTCTACTGATTGGTATTTAGTGTACCCAAAGGAAAGTACAATAAAGGAATCTCAGGGAAAAAGCGCTCATAGAAAGCTAGATTGCGCCCTTTCCTCATTTTATGGCATTCTGAAAGAAAAGAAGTAAGTTGACAGTTTGATTGAGGAACTTACGCCCAATAAAGCTTAGCCATGAGTGGTCCGAAATGGGCTCGTGAAGCCAGTCTCCGTTAGTGAAGATCCTTCTCCTTTAATAAGCTAGATGTTTCTTTACTTGTCTGGTGATAGATTGTCATTGACAAGCATAGGCCCTGAATGGCTTTATTCAAGTAAAGTCAGTAACCTCAATGACGTACAATCCTTTCTCAAGCTTTATGGAGGACAAACAAAACAACAGCAGAGCATATATTTTTATCATATCTTCATAGTATGATATGAATAATTTTCTAAAGGATAAGTAAAGACCCACTTAAGCGAGCGAAAAGCAAAGTCTAGTCCAAGAAGGATGGTTTGTGTTAATAATATCAAACAAATAACAATAAGCCAATGGGCAAAACTATTATCAAGCAGTCCTTCTCTCTTTTTATGGTCCAGTCACTTCGTTCCTCAAAGCCAACCTATGAGAAAGTGAGATCAGACAAGGAGGCAAAGGAAAGACACTTTTTCTTTCAATCTTGTGAATACTTAAATCTAGTGTAAGTGCTTGCGTACTGAGGCTAACAAACGTGAATAACAATCCTAGGGATAGGTAAGAAGGTGCCATTATCAATGCTTGAACTGGATGCTCTACAGCTAATGGGAGAGAAGGAAGCCTCATCCAAAGTAAGGCAGATCCATAGGCTAAGAACTCGGGATCTAGATGAAAGGCCTATCTTAGAACCAAGCTTGTGTAGCCTATGTGTGAAGTAAGCCTACATTGGGGCCCATACTAGGCTCTTAAATAGGGCTGTCAAGAAGTCACCCTTAGAGCTATTTTCTTATTGATTTGACATCTTATCTTGCATGTGCCATCTTGTTAATAGCGAATGAAGTAAATCAATAATGAGGGGGTGATGATCCGCCATAAAATTGGTAGTATGAGAGGCAACCCACGATCAAAAGATTTTGAACCTTAGGCAAAAAATGGATTATATTCACATGGTCGGATCGTGAATAACTCCAGCCTCATGGGTCTCTAACCCTACCTACTGCTTTTGCTCTTAGATCTGACCTGGGACTTGATATAGAAAGAAGAAGCCAAGTATCGTGCCACGTCTTCTATTAAGAAATGAATTTTGTCTTTAATTATAGCTTTAGAAGAGTAGTCACACAATGAAGTCACAACGTCTTACACAAGTTTCAGAGGCTAGCAACGAGTTAGCGAAAGAAGGGAAGCTCTGCACAAGGAGAGAAAGCTTAGCGTAGGGAAAGATGCTTAATTACTAGCGACAAAAAACATATTCTGCAATTATAAAAGGATCTTGAATTAGTTGTACTAACACTAGAAAAAGGGGTACTTCCCAGTCGGTCTTGATATGCGAATCTAAAATTTGAATGAAAGACTGACTCTAACAGATCACATGCCTTACAACCATTATTGTTACTTCTTCCGGGGGAGGGAGTATATTACTATTTCATAGTTCACGCCTCCTAGTTTTATCAACTATGCTCATTCTACCTTTAGGTCTTACTTCGGTCAACGCAAGATATGAGTCAACACCAATTGATTAAGTTGATTATGAAGTTGGTTCAATAGTGGGTTTTCCTTCAATTATAGAAGGATGACAGAAAGGGTTCTCTGTAATGAAACAAATGATCTAGCCAATCATTCTCCTAACAGTCTACCAATTATCCAAGTTTGGTATTTTATAAGTTCCTAGGTCATATCGCAATTACTCCCTTGAGAGTAAGATTGATATGCAAGTGGTCTAGTCACTACCTTATAGGCAAGCTCCACAGACACCTTACTACTTTCTAAGCTTTCTCTCTTGTCTGACCAATCTAGTATTGTCGTACAAGAGAACTTTCTTACTGGGTGGAATATCTTTAAAAGTTCCTGGCCTGTTCCTTTGCGGTACCCCTTTTCCATTCCTCTTCTTACCATCTTTCTTGATTAAGTTGGGAATGTGGCTTTTGGCTCATTCCCTTTGTTCACATCGAATTCTATGCCATCTTATATTTCTATCATACCTAGATACTAACTCTTAAAACTTTTTTGAACACCCTATTATTTGACTATTCTCCGATCGGCGAATAAGTAAAAAGGTAAGCCCTGTAAGTCAATAAGGATGTCCTTCTTTCTCCTAGATAAGGGGCTTTCCCCATATATTGTTTATTGTATGTGTATTTAGTAGCTGGCCTAGTGGCTATCTTCTTTCCTGTAGTCCTAAGCTAAGTCCATTATGTAGGGGCTTATAATCTAAAGTACCTCTATCCCTGGAGATAGGAGTTAGCCATCATGACTAAACAAAACCATAAACAACTAAAAAAGTGACTGCTCTTACTAGAAAAAAACCTAAAACCAACCAAAATAAATAAATAAATAAAAGTAAAAAAATAAGAAGAGAAAGAAAATAATAGCTAAAAAAGAAAAAAATTGTACAAATAAAAAGAAAAAGAAAAAAAAAGCAAAAAATAAAAAAGAGATAAAGGAAAAATGGATAAAATAAATAAATAAAACTAAAAAAAAAAAAAATCCAAACCATGACTGGAATAACATGTTTTAACCTAATTATGTTCTTTAGTATCATTTTTGTGGCTCAACTTTATTGCTAGCACCATTATACACGATCATGCAATGTAAAAATAGAAAACAAATGTCAAAGAAAGTAAACTTAAAAAAAAAATTAGTAAACTTGAAAAATAAAACCAAATGATAGTAAAAGTGAAAAACTTGAGGTAAAACAAGGTGATTTCTGTAATTTTATCTTGATTTTAATTCAATGAACTAATTATATATATTTTAATTTATAAGCAAGTCTAAAAAATTAAAGGGTCTTATTCATTTTAATTTTATATTAATGAGCATGAGTTTATTTATTTTAAGAGATTTTTACATAAATGTTTTAAAAAGAGCCCCACTTACTTTTTATTTTTGACTAAAATGACCACAAAAACTAAAAATATTTACCTTCGACACTCTGATGGCGTCGCCGCAATTTAATAGCCAATTTAACAGACTTTATCAAAAAGTAATTGAATTGCTGTAGTTGCTAATATGCGCATATAGCCCAATGGTCAGGACCATTGTCTTCTTTTCTAATTCAATTGAAACCGGTTCAATTCCCGCAAATGATTGGTTTTTTTGTTATATATATATATATATATATATATATATATATATATTAGGGCAAATTGCTATCTGCGCATTGTATTTTTATCTATTATACTATTTTATCTCTGATATTTAAAAAAAATATTTATTAATTTTCTACATTTATAACAATTAACACTCATTAGTCCTTTTGGAAATGATGAAATAGTATATGAATTTGTAAATGTCATGAATTAATAAATAATTTTTCAAATGTCAAGATAAAATAATGTAATAGGTCAAAATATATAAGGTAAATAACAATTCTCCCATATAAATAATAGAAAAATATACTTTTAATAAATATATTTTAATATTTAATTAATAATTAATATATATTAATTATTTAATCTAAATAATATACTATTTTGTTTTAATTAAAATATATTATTATAATATTATTATAATAAAATATTTTTTATTATAATTTCAATTATTATTACAATTAAAAATGCAACAGAAACAAATGAATCAATACAAATTTCAAAGGCATAAAATTTGAAATATTTTTCGTTTACTTTTGATTTATTTATTTATTTTTTTAATTAAGTCATTGAAGGGTTATGTTTTTTGTTTTTTATTTGGAGCTAAACTTAATTCTTTTTGTTAGAAATTGAAATTGGTTCAAAGATTGTATCTTTAGTTTCAAGGTTTTTTTTTTGCAAACTTGGTGGAAAAGGAAATGACAATAAGTTTTACCCTTTTTGTAGTTTAAATTTTAGTTTTAGTTTTTTTTTTTAGTTTGTGCGAATTTCATTATTTGTTGGTTATTATGTTGCCTTCAAAAAAAGAATGTACTACAATAATGCTTCTCTAACTATATTGTGTGCTTAGTTTTGTCATTTACTAATATGAATTAGTTATCACTTGTATAGATGCAATTCAAGGTAGTGGGTGTTGCCTTCAATTTACCTTTTGTGAACTAAGCATGTGGATCGTTGATTGATACAAATGCTACTAGATTTACAAGGGTACAAATATGTTTTCTGGTTTAATAATTACAAAATATTTCAAGTTTAAATAATTATATACCTTTTTCCTTTATCATACATTGCTTATTTTTTTTATTGTCCAATTCACTGTGAATGTGTGTCAAAACAAAAAATTCTTTCTTTATGAACCAATTAGTTCTTTTATTTTGTTTATAGTAATTTAGAATATGTTTTTTTAATTTACATTTTTTATATAATATTTTCATTACAGTCATCATTAAAGAACCGACTTCTAACACAACTTATATTTGGAAGAATGAAATAACTATTAGTTTTTATTTATTACAATGACAATTAAATTTACAAAAATTTTGAAAATGATGGGAAAACAAATTTCTAATACATGAAATTTGAAATATTTTTATTAACTTTTGGTTTATTTTTCCTATATGTTTATTTTATTTTCTATATATGCAACAGTTTTATACACTTTCATTCAGTTTTATGAAGAACACATAATAATTTCATTATATTTTTCCAACTACATATATGTCCAATGATATTTATTTATGAATAAAAATAATATATTATAACTTGAAGACTTGAATTAAGTTACTATAACTTGGAAACATTAATTGAATATAATACTTTTTAAAAAATTTAATAATTACAATAAAGATTGAAGTATTTTTTGTATATGGTTAATAATTATAATAGAGAATGAAGTCATTTCGGCATCTGATATGTATCTAAGCAATATATGATATGTATATGATAAGTAAATGATCAAATATAAGAAATTAAATTGAATAGTTTATACAAAATAAATTATTACTTTTATTCTTGACTTTTATTTTATGTTGATGCCCGAGTAAATCACGTTCTCTTTTCGGTTAGATGCTCCATCATGTACATTTTCTTTTACATTTTCAAATCTATGTATGTTTGTTATTCTACTAAAAAAAAATTTCAATAAAGCAATGAACACATTGTATGCTTTATTAAGGACGAAGTCCCTCTTGGTGATTTGATTTGCAAACCCTAAGACCTAAATAAAAAAAAATAAGGATAACTAATAATAAGAAAAAAATATAATAGATAAAAGAGAGAAAATAAAAATAATGTCGTATTTTCCATATATGATCGATATATTATCCATATATTATTATATATAATTAGTATATTTGTCACGACCTGAACCCAAAGGGCATGTGACCGACACTAGAGAATGAGAAAGTTATAAGCTTTTGAAACCCATAGTAAGCTTTAAGAAAATTTTCACAATGAAATTTAATCAATTCTAACAAAAATCTGACAGAGTTTCCTTTGTATCGAAAAGAAACTCAAAACTTATAAATCAGGAAATACACTTCCAAAATATTCTCCCGTCAATACTACATCACAACAACTCTAATAATCCATCACAAATATCACTCTCCAACACAAAATGTATGCTCAACACATATATCAGCGTATTAATATATAAATCCAATTTTAACTAATCAAATACAAATACATTTATCAAATGTTCAACTACTATTATGATGTCTATAGTATGAATATAAGACAGTAAATATTAACATGCCATACATAAAGTAGCCGGGGAAGAACAAGTTTGGGTCATACAAGTAGAACTAACTGTAGACTCCTAAGATCTTAAGAAAAATAATTGAGATAAGTCATACCTCATTAAGTGAATTAATGTTATAAAATGTATGTTAGTTTTAAAAATCTTATTTAAAACTAATAAATTCAGGAATTAAATAAATAATTAAAAATCATTTATTTTACTAAAATTAGTTTTATAAAAATATCTTTCCAACATCCATAAATTAATTCATGCAAAACTCCTCATTTGAAATTCATATAAAATAAAATATTTCGCAAAAATCATGGTAGAACCCTAAATCTCAAAATCTATTAGCCTTTCAGCTCTCTTAAGTCCAAATGACTATCGATTCCAGAGAGCAAGCTCAAATAGGGTCTAGCTACAGTTGGTCTCTTACACCAATTATTTATTGGTGCCCAAAAAATAAGTTCGACCAAGGTCCAACCAATAAGCATATACTCGCCCAGAGAGCAACACTTAACCAGGGCTCCCAATTAATAATCCTACCCAGAGAGCAAAGCTTGATCAAGGCTCACAATTCATTAACCTTGCCCAAATTGCAACGCTCGACCATAGCTCACAATCAATCCATCAATCAATGACCATTTTATAATTAATACTGGTGTACACACAGTCCTGGTAACACTCACCACGTAGCATGTTCTACTAATTTTTCCCAAAATATACTTATTATAAATAATTAAAATGAAATGAAATGAAATGAAATAAACTAAAATAGCTTCTGAAAATCCTTAACAACAATATAATCAACATATTATACTTATTGTAATATTCATATTCTAAAATCAACTAAACCAACTAATGTATCTTTCCAAGAATTTTTCTCGAAAATAAAATAAAATGCAACCAATATAAATGAATAGTCTCCAAATGCTTAACAATATTAAAATAAATAAATAAATAAATCACGTATGTGATAAAATTCATAATCATAAAATAAATTAATGTAATAAACTTTAATATTATATTTATCGCATAAAAATCTTCATTTATAAATAATTTCAACAAACATCTTATAAAATTAACTCACAGGTGGAGTATGCTGGCCAATGTCTCTTCGACTGCCCAAATGGTATGGCTCTCACTCCAGAGTTCTCTAGAATAGATAATATTTTATTTAAAATATGCTTATGTATACCAATAAAATTCATAAAAATTCTCCAAAATTTTGAAAAATTGTAAAAATCAAGGAATTAATAAAATGGACTTGGAAATATCTTAAATATGACATTTAAGGCTAAAGGAATTTACTTCTAACAATTTAACCAATTTAAATGGAAATTAAGAAATTTCCATCGAAATGCTTTTGAAATTTATTTTTCAAAATATGTGAGGATTTGGACTTTCATCCAGTTATAGAAATTAATCAACATAATTCATCCTAATTTATAAAAATAATTCTTTAATTTTCTAGATCAGTCCCAATTCTATTGTATTTTGGGTGGGACCCACCATATCCTTGCCAGAAAAAAATAAATACACCAAAATATTCTCCACAGTTTATAGAGTCTAATTAAAGTCTCAATTGCACCAAAAACATCATAGAATTCACAAATTAAAAAAGTAAAGAAAATTAACAAAAAAATTCACCAAATATTCTACCGATATAAATTAGATACGAGGTTAGTACCTAAAGACTCTTGATGATGAGTGGAGGCAACCTTGTCACATGAAACCCACTAGAACAGTGCCAAAATGTCAGAAGAAGGCTGATTATTCTTCAAATTTTTGGGCAATTTCTAGACATTTTCTTGCAAAATAAAAATTATAGAGAGGTAGAAGAGGATGAGATGAATATATTGTTCAAATTTGAGGTCAATTGGAATTGGTTTGGATATTAAATGAAAAAGAAAAATAAAAGGAAAAGAATTGGTATTAATATGAAAATTTCCACCCAAGAGTGAATTCTCCCGCTCCCCTCCCTATCGTTCTGCAGCAGCCCCCTTCATATCAAAATGGACACCCACATGTCCCAATTCCCATGGTCCTTTGTTTTTCTTTTTTTAACACACACACACACATATCTTTTGTCTTCTTCCCAAATATTATATAAATAAATAAAAGACAACAATAATAATAATAATAATAACCAAAAATTCAGATTATTACAATATTATTAGTGTATGATCAGTATACTAATTTCTTACACTTTTATTAAGTTTCGTATGGGTTATTGAACAACCTCATTATATTTTTCCAACTGTTTATATATCAAATGATATTTATTTATGAAAAAAATAATGAATTGTAATTGTAAGACATGTTTTTTCAAAAGTATATTTTAAATTTCAGTTCATTCAATTTTGAATGTTTTTGGTTTATTTTTGTATATTTAAGTTTCTTTTCCTTACATGAAACTATTTCTTACACTTTTATTTTAACTTCATGAACAATTCTAAACATACTAAACAATCTCATTATATTTTTCTTTTTTCATTAAATATATTATTAGTCTCATGACTGCTATGTTAGCGATTTTGTTCATCATAACTAGAATATAAATTTTAAATGCATGAAACTTGAAATATTTTTCATTTATCTCTATTTTATTATTTGTATATTTTAGTTTATTTTTTGTGTGTATGAAACGAATAACATAATATCAACCTAATATATATATAAATATACAAATTTATATTTCAAACTATTTTCCTAGGATCATAAAAAAAAAAATCTATATATCTAAAATTTTAATTATTTATTAAAATAAAATTGAGTTTTATAATTTAAGTATGTTAATTATAATCTCTAAAATAGAGCACACTGTCTATATATATATATATACCCAAAACCAAAATAAAAAACAGAAAATAAGAATAAGAAAAAAAAATAAGGATAACAGAAAAGAAGGAAAAAATACAAAAATAAGGAAAAAAAATAAAAAATAAAAAGGGAGAAAATAAAAAAAGAAAGAAAAAACAAGGATAAAATAAAAATAAAAAAGGAAGGAAAGAAAAAAGGGGAGAAAACAATAAGAGGAAAAATAAAAATAAATAAAAAAAGAGAAAAATAAAAAAATGAAATAGAAATAAAAAATAAAAAATAAAAGAAAACAATAACGAAGTGGAGGAAAAGGAAAAAAAAATAAAAGAAAAAGAGGAGGGAAAAGGAGAAAACAAAGGGAGGGGTAAAATACAAAATAAAAATAAAAAAAAAATGGTAAGGAAGAATAGAGACTGAGGTAAAAGTATAATAAATAAAAATTGTGTGCATTTTAATAGTTAAGTTTAAAAATAGGGCATTTTTAATAAATTTTCCTTATTTTAATTCTAGAAAAGGGGCTAAGTCTACCAATTATGAAAAAGACTTTAACTAGTGGATAATGTCTAATTAATTTTATTTTACATTAAATGGGCCAAAGTCTAATATTATTAAGTAAGCCGAAAAGTATGAGGAAATTTCATGTTGTGGCCTCTTTTACCACTTTTATATCATTTGAGGCCTAGGCTTTTTTCTTCTTTAACTTTTGTTTTTATGCTTTTCATTTATATATTTGATTTCCCTCCGTATTTTCATCTTGCAAAATTGGCGTTTTTCTCCTTTTTTTCTTTTTTTTTTGTAATTTTTTTTATCTATTTATTATTTTTGAAACCATATTTAATTTAAATTGATTGTATGCATTTATTTAATTGTATATTTTAAATAATTTTAGTTTTATATTCTAAATAACATTTGATGAGTGTGAAAAATGCATTATTTTAAGTAGTCTTTGTGTTAGGATTATATACAATTTTAGTTAAGTTTGTGTTTCTTTTATTCAGTTTTTATTTAGTTAAGTACTTAATGCATGTTTTGCATGTTTATTTATTTTTTAAGTATTAGTTGGTTTATTTTTGGTTGGTTTTTATGCATTTAGGGAAGTCAAAGAACAAGAGAGGAAGGTTACATGGGAGCCATGGACACTTGGAGTGGGTTTAAAAAGCAATGAAAGCCGATATGTCAAAATGTTGAAAAAATGATGTGCATGGCCATATGTAACATGCACACGACCATGCGACCTGCTGATTGGGAAATTTAAAGTCAAATTTAATTGTTGATTCATGAGGGACAAGATGGAGATTTCATATGGCTATAACCCTATGGCTGAAAATTAGGGTTTTATAAGAGAGTAGCCACCAAAAACAAAAAGGGGATATTCTATCATTTTTTTAATGTACTTGACTTTGATTAGTTTTAGAGAGAACATGGATTTTTCTTGTTTATGTTGGTGTTAGAGATTGAGAATAAGGATTGAAGAATAATAAGCCTTCCATTGAACAGGGGGTTTTTCTCTTAATAAATGTATTATTTTTTTCTTAATTTTGATTTAATTATGATGTTTATTTTCTTTTATTCTTCATCTCTTTCTCTTATAATTAACATGAGTGGCTAAATTCTTAGTTAGGGTTCTTGTTGCAATTCAACCATGAGCTAATCACAATTAAACCTAAGCCATTAATCTAGATCCTTTGGTTATTATTGAATTTAATGTCTTCTTAGGATTGATCACCCTTTGATTAAATGTACACAATAGAACTTGATCGAGAGATGGGTTGTATTGGATTTAAACAATAACCTATTAGAAGCTTTCTTTGTAGAGAAACACTTAAGTAACTAATATTGAATAAGGGTTGGTGCTTAAACTGGGTTAATCGAACACTTAGTAGGCGAGAGCTTTAAATCTAAGAATGTCAATTTACTTGGTTAATCATAGGGTTGCCTTAGGAGGAAAGCCTATGATTCTTGAGAAACCCTCAAATTGGATTAAGGTTAGGTATGGCTTAGTAGTTAATTGATCTTAAATAAAGGTTGAATTGGTAATAAGAACCCTAGCTCTCTAAATTGATTTTTATTTAATTGTGATTTTTGTGTTTTATCTTAGTTTAATTTTAGTTTAATTGAAAGTCCTATATTTTTTTCTCTTTCGTTGTTTAAACAAACAAACGTAATTAGTATTATGGTAATCAATTCACAATCTCTATGGGAATGATATTTACTTACTACTTGCATGATTCTGTACACTTACAAAAATGCATTAAGAATTTGGTGCTGTTGCCGGGGATTGCCAAATTGATATTGTTAAGAATTTTGTGTTGTTTGATTTAGATGTTATTTTTACTTTTTTTTTGGTTTTTTGGTTTTACAGGAACTCTTATTGTTGTATGCACATAACACGTGAAGCAAGCAGACAAAAGGCCTAGTTAATACCATTTGATTTAGAGCTTGAAAGAACTATTCACAAAAGGAGAAGACAAAATAGAGATAGGATGAATGGAGAGGAAGATGAAAGAAACCCGCCTCTAGCGGGTAAGGGAGCACATAATGGACAAGATGGCCAAAATGGGTAGGGTGCCCACAGAACTATGAGGGATTTTGTGAGTCCCAATGTCCAAGGTGACTAAACTCTAATTGTGAGGCCGATGGTTGCTGCAAACAATTTTCAGATCAAACCTACCATGATCCAAATGATTCAGAACTCATAGTTTAGTGGATTACCATATGAGGATCCAATTGGTCACATGACAAGATTTTTGGAGTATTGTTTGACCTTCAAGATGAATGGAGTACAACCAGAAGCAATCAGGCTTATCCTTTTTCCATTTTCATTGATGGACAGAGCAAAATGATGGTTTACTAGTTTGCCACCAAACTCTATCAACACATGGCATGAACTGTACATAACCTTTTTCAATAAGTACTTTCCATCAACTAAAGTACTCAAAATCAGAAATGAAATCAACTCTTTATACCAAAGAGATGATAAAAAATTTTGTGAGTGTTGGGATAGATTCAAGGATCTTCAGCGACAATGTCCACCACAACTAATTCCTTCATGGGATTTGGTACAGTCATTCTGTAAGGGTGTCAATGCAGCAGTGAGAGTAAACATAGATGCAACAGTAGGAGGAACTATCATGTCTAAGACTCCAGAAGATGCCTTGGAGCTTTTTGAAGAAATGGCTAATATCCAAAGCCTCTAGTCCAGTGAGAGACATATTCCAAAGAGAGGGGGAGCACTTGAAATTAACAGTTTGACAATGTTAAATGCAAAGATGGATGCTTTATCTAAAAGAATGGATAAAATGAATATCAATGCAATATCTAACTTGTCTTCCTTTTGTGAATTATGTCAAGGTAGTCATCCAACTATAGAGTGCCAAATGATGCAAAGCTTGTCCATGGGGAATGTAAACTTTGTGAACAACTTTAAAGGATAGTAGAATCAAGTGCATGGCAACACCTATAATCCAAGTTGGAGAAATCATCCTAATTTCTCTTGGAGCAATCAAGGGAACAACTAGTGGAGGCCACAAGCACCACCTGGTTTTGTAGGGTATAATGCGTAACACCAGTAACCAAATTACCAACAAGAAAAAGGTTAATCTTCTGGGAGTTCTCTAAAGAGCAAGTTGGAGAAGTTCATGGATATGATGTCCATAAATATGAATCAATAAGATAAAGCTACAAAGAGGTTGGAAGGCAGATTTGACCAAATGTATTAGGATACTTAGCTCATGTTCAAGAACCACTCTTCCTCTATTCATACTTTAAAGGTGCAAATGGGGTAGTTGGCAAATTCTTTGTCAATGAGGAATCAGGGTTCTTTGCAAGTGGAATAGAAATCCAAACTCTAAAAGCAACTGTGGAATATGAGTAGGGAAAGAAGAAGGAAGAGGAGAGAGAACAAGAAGATAAATGGGTTGAAGTACAAGAAGAGAAAGAGCAAGAAGGTGAGGATCAAAGTAAGGAACAAGCTTTTAAGAAACTAACACCACCACCAGTGAAGCCTTACAAACCTCTAGCTCCATATCCTCAAAGATTGATGAAACAAGAGTAGGATTATCAGTTTACAAAATTTTTGGAGAGGTTTAAGGCACTCCACATCAATATGCCTTTGGTGGAATGTCTTTTGCAGATGCCAAAGTACACCAAGTTTCTCAAAGAATTGATTTCAAATAAAAAGAAGTTATAGGAATGTGAGACAATCACACTCATAAAGGAGTGTAGTACAATCATCTCAGACAATCACACTCAAAGGAATGTGAGTCTCACTATTCCTTGTACCGTGGGAAATTTAAAATTCCAAAAAGCTTTATGTGATTCAGGAGCTTCAATTAATCTTATGCCTTTGTCTGTTTATAGGAAATTAGGGTTAGGAGAAACAAAACCCACAAGTATCAAGTTATAACTTATAGATAGGATAGTGAAGGAACTAGAAGGCGTAATGAAAGATGTGCTAGTAAGAGCTGGGAAATTTATTTTTCCAGTTGATTTTTTAGTCCTTGACTTTGTCTTGGTATGCCTTTCCTTTATATTGCTAAAGCCATAATTGATGTCTATGATGGAACTCTGACATTGAGGGCTGTGGATGAAAGCTATGAGTTTAACATTTATGAAACTATAAAATATCCTTATGATGAGGATTTTTGTATGTGAGTTGAAGTTATTGATGAATGTGTGAATGAAGTCCAACGACAGAGGTTGGTAAAGTCTTTAGAATTTGAGAATATTGAGAAGTGCTTATAGGTACAATCTTCTTAAGAAGAAGTGACTCTTAAATACCCACACCAACCATACATACAAATACTAAACACTAAACCCACATGACCCTCAACCATTAAACCACTAAAAATAGACTTGAATCCATTGCCTCAATATTTAAAGTATACTTTTCTTAGTGATGACCTAACTTTACCTGTGATTATATCTTCTAAACTTAGTAAGGAGCAAGAGGATTTATTGGTGAACATGCTGAAGAGAAAAATAAAGGCAATCGGTTGGCAGATTTTGGATATAAGAGGTATAAGTCCCTCTTATTGCGTGCATAAGATTTTGATGGAGGATGGACACAAGCCAACCATTGAAAGACAGAGGAGGCTCAACTCAAACATGCAAGAGGTGGTGAAGAAAGAAGTAGTCAAAGTACTTGATGTAGGAATTATTTATCCAATCTCTGATAGTTCTTGGGTTAGCCTAATTCAATGTGTGCCAAAGAAGGGGGGAATAACAATTATGCAAAATACAGAAGGAGAGTTCGTTCCTATAAGAGTTGTAAATGGATGGAGAGTGTGCATTGATTACAGGAAACTGAATTCATCCATAAGAAAAGACCATTTCCCATTACCCTTTATTGATCAAATGTTGGAGCGGATAGTAGGACATGCTTTTTATTGCTTCCTAGATGGTTACTCAGGTTATAATCAAATTGCAATAGCTCTAGACGATCAAGAGAAGAGCACCTTTACATATCCTTATGGCACATTTGCATACAAGAGGATGCCATTTGGGTTATGTAATGCTCCTGCAACTTTTCAAAGATGTATGATGGCTATATTTATAGATTTAGTAGAGGAGATCATGGATGTTTTCATGGATGACTTTTCTATCTATGGAAACTCATTTGAAGGATGTCTGAGCAATTTGGAGCAAGTTCTAGCACATTGTGAGGAAACAAATTTGGTGTTGAATTGGGAAAAGTGCCATTTCATGGTAGATAAAGGTATTGTACTTGGACACAAGATTTTAGCTTAAGGCATTCAAGTTGATAAAGCAAAGGTGGAGGCAATTGAGAAGCTGCAGTACTATACAAATGTGAAGGGAGTTAGGAGTTTTCTTGGTCATGCAGGCTTTTATAGGTGATTCATCAATGATTTCTCAAAAATCTTAAAATGCCTTTGTAAGTTACTTGAAAAAGATTCACCTTTTGATTTTTCTGATGATTACAAATTGGCTTTTGATAGGTTGAAACAAGTAATCATTTATGCTCATATAGTGATGGCACTAGATTGGAGTATAGCATTCAAGATGATGTGTAATGCCAATAATCATGCAATAGGAGTCATTCTTGGCCAAAGAAAGGAGAATAGATTGCATGTGATCTATTATGCAAGCTGAACATTAATAGATACTCAACTAAATTATGCTACTACAGAAAAGGAGATGCTAGCTGTCATATTTTCTTTTGACAAGTTCAGATCGTACCTCCTTGGCTCGAAGGCAATTGTGTACACAGATTATACAGCATTGAAATATTTAATGACTAAAAAGGATTCAAAACTAAGGCTCATTAGATGGGTACTTGTGTTGTAAGAGTTTGATATTGAGATCAGAGATAAGAAAGGAGCTAAAAATGTAGTAGCTTATCATCTTTCAAGGTTAGAGTTGGAACAAGAGGAAAGTGATAAGTAAGAGTCTATCAAGGAGATGTTCCCTAAAAAAATGCTTTTCGCTATAGGATTCATGGGTGCCCCTTGGCTTGCTGATGTAGCAAATTTTTTGTCAGTGGGTGAAATTCTAAAAGAGTTCACTCCTCAACAAAAGAAAAAGTTGATTTGAGATGCTAAGTTCTATATTTGGGATGAGTCGTTTTTATGGAAACTATGCAATAATGGCATGGTAAGGAGATGTGTAACAAATGAGGAAGTAGGTGAAATCTTAAAACACTATCATGGGATGGTTAATGGTGGAAATAATGGACCACAAAGAACACATGCTAAGGTTTTTGAAGTAGGGTTCTATTGGCCTTCAATTTTTCAAGATGCTAGAGATTTTGTGATGCGTTATGACGTGTGCCAAAGGAGTGGAAACATTTCAAAGAAGGATGAAATGCTCCAATCTAGAATTCTAGAGGTGGAAATTTTTTATTTTTGGGGCATTAATTTCATGGGACCATTTCTTGTGTCAGATGGTAATAAGTATATTCCTTTTTATGTGGATTATGTTTCCAAGTGGGTGGAAGCTCAAGCGTGTGCAGTCAATGATGTAAGGGTTGTTTGCAAGTTCTTAAAGAAGCTATTCTCTTGATTTGGAATGCCTCGAGTCATCATAAGTGATAGGGGAACACACTTTGGCAACAAAAATATGGAAGCTTTATTAGCTCGCTACGGTGTGAAGCACAGGGTAGCTACACCTTTTTACCCATAAACAAGTGGCCAAGTTGAAATTAGTAATAGGGAGTTAAAGAAAATTTTAGAGAGAATAGTAAGTAAGTCAAGGAAAGAATGGGCAAGGAAGCTTGATGATGCTTTGTGGGCATATAGAATAACTTACAAAACTCCTATTGGGATGTCTCCTTTTAGGTTGATTTATGGTAAAGCATGTCATCTTTCAGTTGAGCTAGAACACAAAGCTTATTAGGCGGTAAAAGCTCTAAATTTTGATTTTAAAAAGACAGCTAAAAAAAGAATGCTACAGTTGAGCAAACTTGAAGAGATTAGAGAAGCTGCCTATGAAAATTCCAAAATTTATAAAGAATGTACCAAGAGATGGCATGATGCAAGAGTAAGAATCAAAGATTTTAAGGAAGGTAATCAATATGAAATTGAGAAACATAAGAGGAGACACATTCAAAGTGAATGGGAAAAGGTTAAAGTTATACTATGGAGTCATACTCAAGGAGTTCCATTAAGTTTCATACTTGAAGGAATCAACTGGATGATCAATTTGATGCTCTACCTCATGGACCATTAAAAAAGTGCTTCTTAGGGGCTCAACCAAGACTATTTTTATTTTATTTTATTTGTTATTTATTTGTTATTTTTATTGTTTTGTTATTTCTTTTATGTTTTTGCAAGTTTATTTTATTTTTTATGATTGTTTCTTGTGCATTTTAGCAAATGAAAGAAAGGTTGGAGCTCTAGAAGAGGTCTTGTAAGTTAAATGTTTAGTGGAATGTTGTTTCTTATGACATGTAAGTCAAATTTGTGATGCATTGCTTGTCTATGTGTGTTGAATTTTTAATACAACAAATTTTGTGAAGTATGCATGTACAGGTCGCACAATTGTGCACATTTGACGTATGGTCGTGCATCTTGCATCTTCATTTTAGGACAATAAAAAACACGACTGTGCGAAATTTATGCACGACCGTGCATCTTATGATGCCTAAATCCTAATAACTCGACACACGGCCGTGTGGAATTATCATATGAATGTGCATCGAGATAGACTCATTATTTTAGAAAGCTGAGAAATTTCATTTTTAAATGGACTTTTCCACTTCCTAACACTCCACACTTCTAAAAAACCCTAGGGACTCCAATTTTTACCACTTTAAAAAAATCAATTTATGCTAGCAGGTACCACAGTCGTGTGTGTTACGACATCATTCAAGTAGCACAGACGTGCGTATGTCGCACACAGCCGTGTGACCTGATGCACAGGGCAATTTGAAGTTCCTGTTATAGACGTTGTAATAAGGACATTGCACATTTTAAGTGTGGGGGAGGAATTAAATTTTGTTTAGCACTAATTTTTAATTTTAAATTTTGCGAGCTTGTTAGTTTGTGAATTTATTTTATTTTTATGTGTTTCCTTGTTCTAATGGGAGTTTAGTTGATTTTAGTTTCGTAAGTGAGCTAAACTTCTTGTTTTAATGGGTGAGCAATTTTTATTTTATTAGAGTGTTAATTTTATTTCCTTTTTCTATACAGTTAGAATTTATCTCTTTTACTTTTTAATTAGGGTTAGGATTCTTTGTTTCTCATAACTCTTTTTCTTATTTAAACTTTGTTGTCTTTTGTTTTTGTTCTTGTTAATTCCATTCTCTTTTATTCTTTTATTTTAGTACTAACATTGTTGTCATGGCTAGAACAAAGACACAATTTCAAGGAAAGAAGCTTAGTGATGGCAAGGGAAAGCCTAAGGACATGAGGGATGATTATGAAGTTTTCTTTGCCATTTATTCTAAAGAGGAAGGGAAGAGATTCTGCTCCTTAGTCAAGAGAAATTTTAGCAAGCCAAAATACTTTGATGATGAGTACATACTTTGTTTTGTGTTCTATTTGGCGTGTTGTTCAGGCTAGAAAGGCATTGATCTTAATAGGGCATATTTCCATTGGATTAGCATTGTATTTTACTCCATTCAAATTTTCCAAACATAAATTGGAGCCTTTAGAAGCCGAGTCCTTAGATAAAGATTAGCTGGTGCAAGCTGAAATTATCATTGAATTCAATGAGTTTCATGATGTAACAGATATAAGATGCTACATGATCCGTCAAATGGCAATGCAACATGGTGAAATACCTCTACCTCCTAATGCAACTGAAGAAGGAGATAATGGAAGTGAAGCTAAATCAAGGAAGCGAGGAAACACCAAAAAATGGAGTGATGGTATCATGGAAAAGATCAAAGAGCTGATGGACATCTCTAATAATAGGATTGGGAATATGATTATGGATTTGTCCAACTAAATAGAGAAGTTTAAGTCACGATGAGAATCTAGAGCTGAAAGGTTGCAACTTCAAATTGATAAAATCTTTCGCATCCTTCCTCAAAGCAAAAGATCCAAAGCTATAAATGAAGCTGCAAAGTGCATCATGGTCATACCATATATTCCCCCTCTAGTTTTATTGGAATAAAGGGAGTATACTGTCCTTTAGTTTTCTTTTATTTATTTTCTTTTCATGACTATATGCTTATGTGTTTGTTTTACTTTAAAAGTCTACATGCTTTATTTTTAATCTTTTGTGTTGTTTATGCCTGGCTCTTACACTTGAATTTTTACAACATATATACCTTTAGAGCCCTATTCATTAATCTTAGTTTTCTTGAAGAAATGCATTAATCTTCCTTTAATGGTTCGTTTAAAATTTTTAAATTAGAAGAGCAACTTGTGTTTAGGAATTTTTAAATTTTAATGAACATTAATGCTTACTTTTCTATTGAACTAGTGAATCTAGATGATTAATATTTGAGAAAATTATTTATGAGTAGGAATTTGAGGCTGCTTTAGAGTGGTTAAAAAAATCAAGAAGTGAGATGGAGCATAAAACGCATTCGTTTGGAGCTTAAAATTGAAAAGAAAAATCTTTTAAATGCTCCTTCTACTTCAATGCTCTTTAATATTAAGAGTATCCAAAGGATCCATTTTGGAGGTTTCCACACTAAGTAACACAAGAAAGGTGGGGGATGCTGAGATTGGGAAGACATTGATTGATAAAATTCTTAGCCTCCTTATTGTTGGCACGATTACTACTTATTTCCATTTTTCTTAAGTGTTAATCATTTGTTTTCATAATTTCACTAGAAAAGTATACTCTTCACACAATAATAATATATTCTTAAACTCGAATTGTTGTTTTAATTTTGAGTTTTTAAACTTTTTATTAAAGGAAGATTGTGGTAGTTAGTCAAGTTAAAGCTAGTTAATGAGTATGATTCTTTAGGTAGATATGTGTTTTCAGGTTTTGCTTGAGGACAAGCAATTATTCAAGTGTGGGGGAATTTGATGAGTGTGAAAAATGCATTAATTTAAGTAGTCTTTGTGTTAGGATTAAATGCAATTTCAATTAAGTTTGTGTTTCTTTTATTCAATTTTTATTTATTTAAGTACTTAATGCATGTTTTGTGTGTTTATTTATTTTTTAAGTATTAGTTGGTTTATTTTTGGTTGATTTTTATGCATTTAGGAAAGTCAAAGAACAGTATAGGAAGGTTACATGGGATCCATGGGCACTTGGAGTGGGTCCAAGAAGTAATGAAAGCCGATATGCTAAAATGCTGAAAAAATGATGTGCATGGCCATACGTAACATGCACACGGCCGTGCGACCTTCTGATTGGGAAATTTAAAGTCAAATTTAATTGTTGATTCATGAGGGACAAGATGGAGATTTTGCATGGCTGTAACCTTAGGGCTGGAAATTAGGGTTTTATAAGAGACTAGCCACTAAAAACAAAAGGGGGATATTCTGTCATTTTTTTAGGTACTTGTTTTTTATCAGTTTTAGAGAGAACATGGATTTTTCTTGTTTATGTTGGTGTTAGAGAGTGAGAATAAGGATTAAAGAACAATAAGCCTTCCATTGAACATGAGGTTTTTCTATTAATAGATGTTATTGTTTTTTTTTTCTTAATTTTAATTTAATGATGATGTCTATTTTCTTTTATTCTTTATCTTTTTCTCTTATAATTAACATGAGTGGCTAAATTCTTAGTTAGGGTTCTTGTTGCAATTCAACCATGAGCTAATCACAATTAAACCTAAGCCATTAATCTAGATCCTTTTGTTGTTGTTGAACTTAATGTCTTTTTAGGATTGGTCATCCTTTGATTGAATGTACACAATAGAACTTGATCGAGAGATGGGTTGTATTGGATTTAAACAATAACATGTTAGATGCTTTCTTAGTTGAGAAACACTTAAGCAACTAATATTGATTAAGGGTTGGTGCTTAAACTAGGTTAACTGAACACTTAGTAGGTGAGAGCTTTAAATCTAAGAACGACAATTTACTTGGTTAATCATATGGTTGTCTTAGGAGGAAAGCCTATGATTCTTGAGAAACCCTCAAATTGGATTAAAGTTAGGTATGGCTTAGCAGTTAATTGATCTTAAATAAAGGTTGAATTAGTAATAAGAACCCTAGCTCTCTAAATTAATTATTATTTAATTGTGATTTTTGTGTTTTGTCTTAGTTTAATTTTAGTTTAATTGGAAGTACTATAGTTTTTTTCTCTTTCGTTGTTTAAACAAACAAACACAATTAGTATTATGGTAGTCAATGTGCAATCTCTGTGGGAATGATATTTAATTACTACTTGCACGATTCCATACACTTGTAGAAACACATCAACATTTTTTTTTAATTTTGAAACTTACTATTATTTAGAATATAAAATTAAGTTAATTAAACTAAAATTACCCATAGTCTTCAATAATTATTTTTTTTCATAATTATTTAGAATTTAGAAATTAAGCTAATTAAACTAAAAATTATCCATAGTATTTAATAATTATTTTTTCAATAAAAACAATAAAAAAATAATGAAATATATCAAATAAATTATTATTTTTATTATTGATACTAATAAAAGTAAAAATTATATTTTTGGTGTTAATTTTATTATTAATGATGAAAAAACTAAAAAAAAACAACAAACAACAACAAAAATAAGCAAATATCAAGAAAAATCAACGAACATCATCAACTACAATTTTTTGTTGCTTTTGTTGATATTTGTTGTTGTTTCAGCTATTGTTTTCGATTGTTTTTGTTGTTTATGTTTGTTGATTTTTGTTAAAAATAAAAAATAACAGCAAAATAATAATAATAATAAAAAGTATGAAATATGTCAAAAAAAATTATTTTTTTCATTAATACTAATAAAAATAAAAATTTTTATCTATGACCTTAATTTATTATTAATAATGAAAAAATAATTTAAAAACCATAAAAAATAATAAAAAATCAACAACAATCAACAACTGTAATTTTTTTTTTGATTTTTGTTTCTTTCTTTGTTTAAGTTGTTGTTTTTTGTTGTTTCAGTTTGTTTATTTTTTTGGTTTTTTTTTTGTTGATGTTAAAAATACATCATAAAAACTGTAAACTTATTACATATTGATGTTCAATTAGTATGAAATATATATATTTTTTAAAAATATGTTGGACATTTTAATAAACAAATTAAAGTATGAAATAAAATAAAATCCCTATTCTTTAAGAATATAAAATGAGAAAATTTTATTTATTTATTGTTGTTACAACATTTGAAGTTATTTATTGCTTGGTTTAACAACAATTGAAGATGTTTAGTTCATAAGTATTCATTTGAAAAAAAATTCTTAAGAGAAAAAATATTGAACAAAAAAAAGAAAAAGAAAATATTGAGAATAAAATAAAGACAGTACTTGAAAATTTTTAAAAAAAATATTGAGCAAAAAAATGTTAAGAAAAAATATGAAGACAATAGAAAAATGTTGTGAAAAAAATAGATAAAGATAGTACCATAAAAATTGAAAAAAAAATGTTTAGCAAAAAAACATTGAGAAAAAAAGAAAGATAGTAGAAAAAATTTTTAGAAAAAATTGTTAAGTAAAAAAATATTAAGAAAAAAAATAAATGAAAACAATATAAAGGCAAAAAAAGAACAAATAAAATGTTGAGAAAAAAAGTATATAGCAAAAAAAAAAAAAAAGATAACCCTAAAAATAAGGATGGTAAGGGGAATGGATTAAACTAATTAATTATGGGTCTAAAATTTGTTTTAATTAATTAAACCTAAATCTATTAAATTATGGGCCTATGAAAGAATTGGGCCTAAAGTCAACTTAAATTAAAATGGGCTTAATCAAGCAAATAAATAAAACCCTAATTATACTCACCTAAGTCTAAATCAATTTTAAAGAAACCCTAATTTAGTCGATTGCCATTAATTTTAATTAAATTACATTACCAAGTGAAACACTAATTACTAATTAATTAAATAAAAAAATAAAAATAAAAGTAGTAAAATACATGATTTTAGTATTCCCTCTACTAGCACTATTATAAAGATCTAAAATAAATAAAATTACAAACCTTTAAAAATAAATTAAACAAATACAAACCTTAAAATAAAATAAAACAAACAAAACAAAAATAAAAAAAATCTATGTAAAATAAAATTGGTTTTAATTCATGGCTTTTATTATGGATTCTCTCCATGGCTAGTTTTCCACTATAGTTTGTTCATGTAATCTCATCCCTCATAAAAAAAAAGAAAATTCGAATAAACATAGTCAATAAATGATTGAAAATAATAAACAAAAAAACTAAGTAAAATAAAGGAATAAAATTAAATCAAAATAAAAGAGAAAGAGGATGAAGATGAGAATGAGATGCAATATTGATTTGCCTCAGAAGATTATCATCGTTGATAGAAAGTTTGTGATTTTTTTATGTTGTCTATGACTTTTAGTTTATTTGAATTTGATTCACGGTAGGACTAGAAAAAAATGTGAAAATAAAAAGCCTGGAGTCATAACAAAGAATCATAAAATAAGTTATTACTACAAAGAATCTAAGACCTCCCTTTTGTGAAAAGAAGTTCGTTATTTATAAAAACATAAGTCCTATAGCCTTACATTGGGTTCAAGATAAAAATAATAATTTTTATTTATTTTATTGTTTATCTATTAAAAATGTATTTATTAATACATATTTATTAAGTAAAAATTAAATAACAATCAATCAAAATAAAAATAAATATTTCAAAATAAAAAAATTGTAGTGGCCTATTTTCAATCAGAAATAGAGTGAAATTAGCCATTTTGGCAATTTTGGCTTTTTTTTTGCCTAAGTTGGCCAGCTTGGGTCAACATTGGTTAATTTCTTTAAATTAATTAATTAACTATATTTATTTTTTTGAATTTATTTAAAACTTACAAATAAGTCTTAAAAAGAATTTATAATTTAGTCCAAAACCTATAAATCAGATCTAATTAATCTAATTTCACAATCAATTTTCATCATATGGTCATTTGTCGCATCTAGAAATTGGGTACTTATAGTTGTCCCCCTTTATCGTTGTTTTCTTGACAAATTACGATAAATATAATAAGCACTCAATTTCAAACTAGAGTATAAGGATACTTAACTTTGTTCATTCATTGTGTTATTGTAATATGCAATTGCTCATAAGCTTTAACTGGCTATAACCCTTTTGTTGCTCACCTTTTATTTTATTTTGATAAGCTACCTTCATTTCTCACTAACCTTGATTGATTAGCTACCTTTATTGCTCGCTAACCTTGATTGACTACCTTCTTTGCTCACCATTTAACGTTGTAGTCCATGACTGCTCATGACTTTTGATAAGCTCCCTTCATAGTTTGCTAGCCTTGATTAGTTGTTTGATTTAAATGTTTTTTGATGTTGTAGTCCATGACTGCTCATGACTTTTGATAATCTCCTTTCATTGTTCACTAACCTTAATCGGCTACCTTCATTGCTCGCCATTTGACGTTGTATTCCATAACTGCTCATGACTTTTGATAAGCTCCCTTCATTGTTCACTAAACTAGATTGGCTATTTGATTTGAATGCTTGAATTCTTTGTGCTGACTAATTGGAATTTTTACTAACTGACACCTTCACTATAAGTATAGAGTTCAGTATGAAACCCTTTGCATATGCTTAAACTTAAATCTTGTTGATTTATGACAATTAGTATGAGATTGGAGTTCATTATGTGTATATTAACTTTCTAAAGTAGGACCTGGTAAAAAGACAAAATGAAGCAATTATGTCATGACCCGAACCCGAGGGCACGTGACCGACACTAGGGAATGGGAAGGCATAAGGCCCCCGAAACCCATAGTAACCCTAAAAGAAAGAATAAACAACACCTTACAATTTAAAACCTTATTTTAAAATAGAACACATTATCAAAATGATTTTTCTCAAAAATAAAAAAATTCAAGTGCTAAATAAAACGTGCTTCAACGTCACATATTATAAATCAAACTTAAATCTTTACACATAAGCGTGGTTCTTACAACTAAATTACACAATACTTAATCCATATAATTCTTAGTACATATACTACTGCAACATCCTAGAACAATACAACAGTACAACTTACAATGACCTACATAAAATAGCCGGTGAAGAAGAAACCCGACGTGGAGGTAGTCTGAGGTCGAACTCCCAAGCTCCTGAAAAAAAATAAATTGAGGGGAATCAGACCTCACTGAGTAAGTCAATAAAAGAGCTGTACGGTTTGAAAACCATATACACTTATATAGTGAAAATAATTTATAATGTATAGGTATAGCTTTTGAAAAAAATCTCGGTAGAACCCTAAACCCAAAAATCTATATGACCAACTGGGCCCACTTATTCCAACTAGACTACCGATCCCCGAGAGCAAAGGCATCAACCGAGGCACCAAGTCGTAGTCATCCACTTAATCCAAATATATTGCACTGGCAGTCCCCGAGAGCAAAGGCATCGACCGGGGCACCCATCCCAGTCCATTATTAACCTTACAATCACTGGCGGTCCCCGAGAGCAAAGGCTGCCACCGAGGCACCCGTCATAGTTTAACATTCACCAATCATATATATATATCGGATCCATCTCTCAATCTCTACCATGTGCACATAGTCCTGGTGAAGCCCACCAGGTAGCCCGTTCTACCAAAATTTCTCAAAATTGATTTTAAATAAATAAAATGCGTTTAAATATTAAATAACAACATTAAATTAAATAAACCATATAATAAATATTAAAATATGAGCACACACATTTGTTAATTAAAACACACGCACCTATCATTCTATCGACTTACAAGATGAATGCGAAGGCTGACGACCACGCGTCTGCCTCGGTCTCACAGCTTCTGCTCCGATATGCTCTAGAAGAAAATAACAAATCGATTTTTAAAACATGACTATGGAATTGAAATCATAAATCAACATAATGGTAAAATGATAGGCTGACTCGAGGAAGACCGGACAAGACTCAATAGACAAGATAGAACCTAACTAACGATAGAAATTCACAATGAATATCACGTTTTACGAGAAAATCTACCGAAATTTTGACAGAGTCTCCTCTGTAAAACGAACATCTCTCTACCAAAGGTAGAGCCACACCTGCATAAAAATGCACTTCTAATAACCACAAATATACTCACTTGAGTCGGGCTCCCAAAACTACACTTAACCCCGACCGAGATCACAACTCAATAAAATATCAAGAATTAATAACATTTATTCCTCAAAATACATATTTCACACACACATATACTAAAAATAAATAAAATTATATAAAATCTCAATTATTAAAAAATTAAACAACTAAATTTGTATTTCATTATGAAAATATAATTAAAGCCTAAATTAAAACCATTATATTCAACTTTATTACCAAAATAATGTATTATAAATATATTTATAACATTTAAAATTAATATTTAAATTAACATTGCTTAAGTAAAAATACCAATTAATTTATAAAAATTCTCTAAACCTCTTAAATATTAATAAAACTAACTAAAATATATGTTTAACTATAATTAGCGTAAAATTACATTTTTACCCCCTAAAATACATAAATTACATAATGTATTATTAATACTAAAAATAATTCCTTAAAATTATTTAATCACCCCAAAAATTTATTTTCTCAAAATTAATCTTCCTAATATAATTAAAACATAAAATCAACCAATAATTTCTTCTAAAAATATAATTTAACCTAAAAAATCACATTTGACATAAACTAAAAAAAAGTATTTATAAAAATAGTATAAAAATCTCAAAAATTATAATTTGAGTTCTAAAATTAATAACATTCAATAATAACTTCAATTATTAAAATTTCATAATTTTTCACAATAATTTCCGAAAATTAACATAAATACCAATTAAATACCTAAAATTTATATAAACCTCTAATTAACACCAAAATTCTAAAACCTTAAATAAAATTAATATACCAAGAACCATTAACTATGATTACTCTAATTTTTACTAATTAAACCAAATAAATATTCAAGAGATCCAAATAAAAATTAAATAAAATTATGCAAAAATTCTGTAAATTAAGGAAAATTAAGAAAAAAGCTTAAAAATCCAAATTGAAGCAATTTATTGGCATAATCCAACATATACTCAAGAACAACCTAAAATCAACATTTATATTCGATCAACAACCAGAAAACAACCTGACAGCAACCTAAAAACAACACTGAGCAACTCACCTTCAACCTCCAATTCCGGCACTGGAGGTGAGTTGCAGCGGCGGCTCTTGGCTTGGACGGACACCTAAGAGGATGAGGGAAGTTGGGGAAGCTTGGGTGGCGCCAGATCAGCTTGGGTTCGAGTTGACAGAGGAAGGAAATGGGAGGCAGTGACAGCAACACCTCCTGAAGCTCCTTCCCACGACGGTAATGGCATCTCTGGTGGTGGCAGTGAGAACGATGCAGTGAGGAAGAAAGGAGAGATGGTGAGGGACGGAGAGGGAGAGGCTGCAGGGGCTGGGTCGGGAAGCTTCTTCCCTGTTTTCATTTTTTTTCTTCTATTTTCTTTTGTTTTTCTTTTATTTCTTTTGTCTTCGGTTTTGGTCCTTTTTCTTTACATATACATATATATATGTATACAATTATATCATATTATATATATATATATATTAATATATAATTATGCATGTATGTGTGTATAGGTAAATATTAGTATGTATACATATACTACATATACATATATATATACACAAGTTATTTTAATATACACACATCTAAAATAATATTTAACCCTAAATATACATATAAGCATGAATATATATATATATATATATATATATATATATATATATATAGCCTTAAAGTTAATATAGTTTAAAATAGCAATAATAATAATAATGATAATAATAGACAATGAAATTCTAGACAATAAATAAATAATACTCACATATATTAATAACCCTAAAATAATATTAACATAAATATAATATAATGCAAAAGTAATTATTAATAACGCTATTTGAAAACTCCTTTATTTAAATAAAAAATATAGGGTATTACAGTCTCCCCTCCTTATATGAATTCGTCCCCGAATTCAAGAAAGAAAGAAAAGAAGAATTACAAGGCTAAGAAGGAAAGAGATACGGGAAAGAAACTTGCATCTCGGCTTCAGTTTCCTAAGTGCAATCCTCAATGGAATGATTACTCCATAGCACCTTCACCATCGATACCTCCTTAGTCCGTAGCTGTCGGACTTAGCGATCCACAATCGTCATTGGGTATTCCTCGTAAGTCAGATCGTCGCTAAGTTCTACGGTTTGAGGTTGCAACACATGAGACGGATTAGGGACGTATTTTCTCAGTATGGATACATGAAATACAGGATGGATTCTCGACAATTCTGGTGGTAACACCAACCTATACGCCACTTTACCCACTTTAGACCGAATCTCAAACGGTCCAATGTATCTAGGAGCTAGCTTACCCTTTTTGCCAAATCTCATAACTCCTTTCATTGGAGAGACCTTTAGGAACACCATGTCTCCAACCATAAAGGATACATCCTTCCTCCTAGGGTCAGCATAGCTCTTTTGTCTGCTGAAGGCTGTCTTCAATCGTTATTGTATAATGGGGACTTTCTCTGAAGTGATATGTACCAACTCTGGTCCCGTTAACTGCCTTTCACCAATCTCCCAACACAATGATGATCTACACTTCCTACCATATAGTGCCTCATACGGAGCCATCTCGATGCTAGCATGATAGCTGTTATTATAAGCAAACTCAATCAATGGCAAGTGTGAATCCCATTGTCCTCCAAAATCCATTACACACATCCTCAACATATCTTATAATGTCTGGATGGTCCTCTCTGATTGACCATCTATTTGAGGGTGGAAGGCCGTACTAAAATCCAATCTGGTACCCAAGGCCTTATGTAACTCTCGCCAAAAGACTAAGGTAAATGTGGCTCCTCTATCCGACACTATACTCAAAAGTACTCCATGTAGACAAAAAATCCTATTGACATAAAGTCTCGCCAGTCTATCAGTAGAGTATGTCTTCTTTATAAGCAGAAAGTGTGCTAACTTAGTTAACCTATCAACAATCACCCAAATAGCGTCATAACCTCCAGTAGTCTGAGGTAGCCCAGTCATGAAATCCATAGCTATCATATCCCATTTCCATTCAGGAATCGGCATAGGTTGCAACAACCCCGAGGGTCTTTGATGTTCAAGCTTTACTTGCTGGCAAGTCAGGCACCTGGATACAAACTCTGTAATATCCCTTTTTATTCCATTCCACCAATATGTATCCTTCAAGTTGTGATACATCTTGGTAGAACCTGGATGAACACTATACGCAGAAAAATGTGCTTCTTCCATAATCTCCTTCCTTAAGTCATCAACATCTGGCACACAAATCCTAGTGCCCAATCGTAGTACACCTTCTCTATCAATCATAAAGTCTTGTGACTGCCCTTGTTGCACTTCATACATAATCCTCTGTAACTGGGGGTCTCTACTCTGAGCTGCCTTAACCTGATCCAAGTATATTGATCGTACACTGAATTGAGCTAAAAGGCACTTCCGGGTAACTTTCATCTGCAACCCTTGATCAATTAACCCATGCAACTCCTTAATAATGGGCCTTCTCTCTATGCTAATATGGGCAAGATTGCCCACTGATTTTCTACTCAAGGCATCCAGGACAACATTCGACTTGCCTGGATGGTATAAAATGGAACAATCATAATCCTTAAGGAGTTCCATCCATCTTCTCTGCCTCAGATTCAAGTCCCTCTATTGGAAAATATATTTCAAGCTCTTGTGATCAGTATATATCTCACATGTTACCCTATACAAGTAATGCCTCCATATTTTTAAAGCAAACACAATGACTGCCATCTCTAAGTCATGAGTAGGATAGTTTTGCTTGTGCTTCTTCAACTGCCTCAAAGTATAAGCAATCACTTGGCCATTTTGCATTAACACACAGCCCAATCCTACTCCTGAAGCATCACAATACACTGAATAACCTTCATTTCCAAAGGGCAAAGTCAGGATTGGAGCTGACGTCAACAAATCCTTTAATAACTGAAAGTGCTCTTCGCATCTGTCTGTCCACACAAACTTAGCACTCTTCTGGGTCAACCTTGTCAAAGGTGTAGCAATTTTTGAGAAGTCTTTCACAAATCTTCTGTAATAACCTGCTAGACCCAGGAAACTCCGTACTTCTCTAACTGTAGTCAGCCTCGGCCACTCTGTAATAGCCTCTATCTTCTTAGGGTCCACCTGTATGCCATCTCGAGAAACCACGTGGCCTAGAAATGCCACTTGATGCAACCAGAACTCGCACTTCAAAAATTTGGCATACAATCTGTGCTCCCTTAAAGTCTGAAGCACCCTTCTCAGATGCATAACATGCTCAGCCTCGCTCTTGGAATAAACCAAGATATCATCAATGAAAACTATCACAAACCGGTCCAAGTATGGCCTAAACATCGATTCATCAAGTCCATAAAGGCTACTGGAGCATTAGTCAACCTAAAGGACATTACTAAAAACTCATAATGGCCATATCTTATTTGAAAGGCTGTCTTAGGCTCATCACCTCTTCTGATCCTTAGTTGGTGATACCCAGATCTCAGATCTATTTTAGAGAAGCATGTAGCACCTTGAAGCTGATCAAACAGGTCATCAATCCTCGAAAGTTAGTACTTGTTCTTAATGGTGACCTTATTCAACTGCCTGTAATCGATACAGAGTCGAAGGCTACCATCCTTTTTCTTCACAAACAACATTGGAGCACCCCAAGGCGATGTACTAGGTCTGATGAAACCCTTATCAAGCAACTCCTGCAACTGCTCCTTTAGCTCCTGTAATTTTGCTGGTGCCATTCTGTAGGGTGGCATAGAAATAGGATCCGTACCAGGTATGACATTGATACAGAACTCTATCTCTCTGTCTGGTGGTAATCCTGGAAATTCTTCAGGAAAGACATCTAGAAATTCACACACTACTGGCACCTGTTCAATTGCCACATTCTCTTTCTCAACATCTCTTACCATTGCCAAGTATCCCTGACAACCCCTTCTAAGTATCTTCTGGGCTGTAATGGCAGAAATGAGATTATAAGGCATGGAGCTCTTTTCACCCTTGAAATAGAATTCTTCTTCATCTGGAATTCTGAACACCACTTCTTTCTCTGTATAATTCATCGAAGCATAATACCTCGACAACCAATCCATGCCCAAAATGACGTCGAATTCCAGCACATCAAGCAACACCAAGTCCGCCAATAGTTCTCTACCATCAACTATCATCGGACACGAAGGAAAGAAGACATCTGTCTCCAACTTGTCACTAAGAGGAGTCGACACAGATAGAGGAAAGGACAACCTGGAAGGCTGCCACTCGATTCTCAAAGTAAACACAGGAGAAATGAAGGAATGTGAAGCATCGGGATCAAACAACACTCTAGCATCGCATGCACAGACTGAGAGAATACCTACTACCACTGCATTCAAAGTCTGAGCGTCCTGTGGTGTCAAAGTGAACACTCGAGCCTAACCACGACCTGCTTGCTGAGAAGTCAAAGGCTGCGTAAATCCATGACCGCTAGGTCTACCAACTGAACCTCGACCCTGCTGACTCATAGGCTGAGGCAGTCTCTGCTGTGGCTGTACTGGTGCTCGATACTGCTGAGGCATCTGATAGTAGGGCTAAGCCATTGACGAAGATGAACCCTGAACGTACTGTGGCTGGTATCCAGAGTGAGGACAAGCTCTGGCAAGATGTCAAATCTACCCACATCTGAAGCAAGCGCCCGAAACATATGGCACGAGCCCTGATAAAATCATCCACAACTCGCGCAAGCATTGGTTCCAGACCCAGAACTACTTGGCCCGGAACTCTGCCCACTACTACTACTACTAACTCCAGTACTGAATCTGGGACCCCTACCACTCCTCCTGTTCATGACGTACCCATGTCGGCCAACTCGGTGAGTCCTGGATCTCCTACCACTCTATTGTGAACTACCCACTGCCTATTGACTCGAACTACCGATGTGAAATGCTGGCCGCTGGTACCCAGGAACTACACCATATCCACTGCCTCCAACCATATAGGGATCTATCATGGTGCCCTGGCGGATATGTCACCTCTTAATCAAACGGGCCTCCTCAATCACACCCTCTAAGGTGCAGTCCTCAGTACGCATAACAATAAAAGCGGGTCCCAATCTAGTAACATACAGCTCCACTGCTCTATAAGGGTCCCTCCTGATATCCTCCGCATGTCAGGATAGCCTATTAAACTCTCTGATATAGTCATCCACTGACCTAACCCCTCTAGTGATGTGGAGTAACTGCCACCTGTAGGCATCTCTGGTGGTTGGAGGACAGAAAAATCTCAAGTAGCGGTCCTTAAACTCTAGCCAAGTCAGCTCGTGCATAGATGGCTGAATCAACTGCATAAACCAGTCCTGAGCTACCGCCTGAATTGACAACTCCACTATCATAATCCTCTGATAATCTGTGTGTCCCGTCATGGTACGTGCCTTAATAGCATTAATGAAGTCTAAGGCATCACCCGTACCGTCAAAAGAAACTCTACCAATCTGAGAGTAAAGAAGTGTTGCCTCAGTATTTGTCATCCCCTGATTCCTCTGCTGTTGCATCTGCTGTACAAGGGGCATCACCTGATTTAGTGCTACATGACCCTGATTAATCCCTGCCAGTCCAGCTGCAAAGGATGTGGGGTCAACGGTTGGGGCTTCAGGCTCGACTGGCTGCTGATAAGGAATCTTAGCTGCAGCTACCCTGGCTCGACCTCTACCTCTACCTCTGCCCCTACGACGTGGAATAGGAAGGGGAGCCTCATCGTGCACAAACTGCTCATCAAATCTAAGGGTCGGATCAACATCAGGGTCAGTACGCACATGCCTCATTCTGAAAAGAAGACAAGGAAAATTGAATTCAAAACGAGGTAAGAATATTTAACGCAACGCAGAATTAGAAACAAGAACATCCCAAAGACAATTATTAACCCTAAAGCTATAGTAGTTACATAGAAAGACAGACATGGACAATTAATCAAACTTATGCTTTGATACCAACTTTATCATGACCCGAACCCTAGGGCATGTGACCGGCACTAGGGAATGGGAAGACATAAGGCCCCCGAAACCCATAGTAACCCTAAAAGAAAGAATAAACAACACCTTACAATTTAAAACCTTATTTTAAAATAGAACACATTATCAAACTGATTTTTCTCAAAAATAAACAAATTCAAGTGCTAAATAAAACATGCTCCAACATCACATATTATAAATCAAACTTAAATCTTTATACATAAGCGTGGTTCATACAACTAAATTACACAATACTTAATCCATATAATTCTTAGTACATATACTACTATAGCATCCTAGAATAATACAATAGTACAACTTACAATGACCTACATAAAATAGCCGGTGAAGAAGAAACCCGGTGTGGAGGTAGTCTGAGGTCGAACTCCTAAGCTCTTGAAAAAAAATAAATTGAGGGGAATCAGACCTCACTGAGTAAGTCAATAAAAGAGCTATACGGTTTGAAAACCTTTTTGAAAACCATATACACTTATAGTGAAAATAATTTATAATGTATAAGTATAGCTTTTGAAAAAAATCTCGGTAGAACCCTAAACCTAAAAATCTACATGGCCAACTGGGCCCACTTATTCCAACTAGACTATCGGTCCCTGAGAGCAAAGGCATCAACCGAGGCACCAAGTCGTAGTCATCCACTTAATCCAAATATATGGCACTGGTGGTCCTCGAGAGCAAAGGCATCGACCGGGGCACCCATCCCAGTCCATTATTAACCTTACAATCACTGGCGGTCCCCGAGAGCAAAGGCTTCCATCGAGGCACCCGTCATAGTTTAACATTCATCAATCATATATATATATCGGATCCATCTCTCAATCTCTATCATGTGCACATAGTCCTAGTGAAGCCCACCAGGTAGCCTGTTCTACCAAAATTTCTCAAAATCGATTTTAAATAAATAAAATGCGTTTAAATATTAAATAACAGCATTAAATTAAATAAACTATATAATCAATATTAAAATATGAGCGCACGCATTTGTTAATTAAAACACACGCACCTATCATTCTATCAACTTACAAGATGAATGCGAAGGCTGACGAGCACACGTCTGCCTCAGTCTCACAGCTTCTGCTCCGATATGCTTTAGAAGAAAATAACAAATCAATTTTAAAACATGACTATGGAATTGAAATCATAAATCAACATAATGGTAAAATGATAGGCTGACTCGAGGAAGACTGGACAAGACTCGATAGATAGGATAGAACCTAACTAACGGTAGAAATTCACAACGAATATCACATTTTACGAGAAAATCTACCAAAATTTTGGCAGAGTCTCCTCTGTAAAATGGACATCTCTCTACCAAAGGTAGAGCCACACCTGCATAAAAATGCACTTCTAATAACCATAAATATACTCACTCGAGTCGGGCTCCCAAAACTACACTTAGCCCCGACCGAGATCACAACTCAACAAAATATCAAGAATTAATAACATTTATTCCTCAAAATACATATTTCACACACACATATATACTAAAAATAAATAAAATTATATAAAATCTCAATTATTCAAAAATTAAACAACTAAATTTGTATTTCATTATGAAAATATAATTAAAGCCTAAATTAAAACCATTATATTCAACTTTATTACCAAAATAATGTATTATAAATATATCTATAACATTTGGAATTAATATTTAAATTAACACTGCTTAAGTAAAAATACCAATTAATTTATAAAAATTCTCTCAACCTCTTAAATATTAATAAAACTAACTAAAATATATGTTTAACTATAATTAGCGTAAAATTACATTTTTACCCCCTAAAATACATAAATTACATAATGTATTATTAATACTAAAAATAATTCCTTAAAATTATTTAATCACCCCAAAAATTTATTTTCTCAAAATTAATCTTCCTAATATAATTAAAACATAAAATCAACCAATAATTTCTTCTAAAAATATAATTTAACCTAAAAAATCACATTTGACATAAACTAAAAAAAAGTATTTATAAAAATAGTATAAAAATCTCAAAAATTATAATTTGAGTTCTAAAATTAATAACATTCAATAATAACTTCAATTATTAAAATTTCATAATTTTTCACAATAATTTCCGAAAATTAACATAAATACCAATTAAATACCTAAAATTTATATAAACCTCTAATTAACACCAAAATTCTAAAACCTTAAATAAAATTAATATACCAAGAACCATTAACTATGATTACTCTAATTTTTACTAATTAAACCAAATAAAAATTCAAGAGATCCAAATAAAAATTAAATAAAATTATGCAAAAATTCTGTAAATTAAGGAAAATTAAGAAAAAAGCTTAAAAATCCAAATTGAAGCAATTTATTGGCATAATCCAACATATACTTAAGAACAACCTGAAATCAACATCTATATTCGATCAACAACCAGAAAACAACTTGACAGTAACCTAAAAACAACACTGAGCAACTCACCTTTAACCAACAATTTCGACGCCGGAGGTGAGTTATAGCGGCGGCTCTTGGCTTGGACGGACACCTAAGAGGATGAGGGAAGTTGGGGAAGCTTGGGTGGCGTTGGATCAGGTTGGGTTCGAGCTGATAGAGGAAGGAAACGGGAGGCAACGACAACAACACCTCCTAAAGCTCCTTCCTGCGGTGGCAATGGCGTCTCTGGTGGTGGCAGTGAGAACGGCGTAGTGAGGAAGAAAGGAGAGATGGTGAGGGACGGAGAGGGAGAGGCTGCAGGGGCTGGGTCGGGAAGCTTCTTCCCTGTTTTCATTTTTTTCTTCTGTTTTCTTTTGTTTTTCTTTTATTACTTTTGTCTTCGGTTTTGGTCCTTTTTCTTCACATATACATATATATATGTATACACTTATATCATTATATATATATATATATATATATATTATAAACTATTAATATATATTAATTTATAATTATGCATGTATGTGTGTATATGTAAATATTGGTATATATACATATACTACATACACATATATATATACACAAGTTATTTTAATATACACACATCTAAAATAATATTTAACCCTAAATATACATATAAGTATGAATATATATATATATATATATATATATATATATATATATATATATATATATATATATATATATATATATATATATATATATATATATAGCCTTAAAGTTAATATAGTTTAAAATAGCAATAATAATAATAATGATAATAATAGACAATGAAATTCTAGACAATAAATAAATAATACTCACATATATTAATAACCCTAAAATAATATTAACATAAATATAATATAATGCAAAATTAATTATTAATAACACTATTTGAAAACTCCTTTATTTAAATAAAAAATATAGGGTATTACAAATTAACCTTTTTTTTTTTTATCAAAATTAAGAAAATGTAGTTGGTCTATTTTGTTGCGAATTTATGTTAATTGGCTTAGGATTACTAAGAATTTCTAGCAAGTATGTATTTATAACTGGTGCTATAAGACTTGAGAGGCTAAGAGTTATGCTTTCCTGACTGTTGATGTAAGATGTGGTATTTAGGCAAGTATGTCTATCTTTGGCATTGTGAGCCTTCAGATCATTGCATTCCACTATGTATTCTAACTTTTATTTTCAAAGTCATGACTTGTTTTAGCTAGAGTTAACCAAGGCCTTGCAATGGATTGATGCTTCATCCTTGGTGGAGTGTTCGCATGATAACTATATGGAGTACATCCAAAAGAACCTTTTGGAGAGGATTCCTCTTGATATGTATAAGGTATTTCTCATATTCTTTTTTTTTTATTTTTTACTTGGTGCTACTCTTTCTCGTGCATATGCAACTTAAGTTAAGAGGCATTCATTCATAAGCCCTTATTGAGGTCTTGGATGAAGATTTTTAGGTTGATATTAAGCCTCTTATCTCATCAATTGGATTTTCTCAAGATGAGACATCTGTGGGTGTTATTTATCCTCTTGCAGTATTGGTAATATCACTTTATTAGATCAACCCATGAATTATCAAGCTCTAGCAGTTTAAACTTATGTTAAGGTTTATTTGATCTTGGCAATATTGTTCCTCCTACTTTCACTCCTTCTAATGCTTCATATATGAGTATTTTGATTACTTTCTTGCACTTTTACAACATTAATTTTAAATGTTAGTATTAGAGTATTTATACAACCTTGCTTTATCTTAAAAACTTTTCATTATGCAAATCACAAATAGTTGGAGAGTAAGTATTTCATAATAGATGCATGCAAGTGTGTGGATGATATGCATGATCTTAATATGTCCTTTGTTTGGAGTAGAGCTATATTATTCATCTTGAGTGAAAATAAGAAACTTTTTGAAGGAAACAATTATGCAACTAGTAAGTGTGTTGAGCACATGCCTTATATAGAGTAAAATTTCTAAATTTCACTTGCATAACCCTTCATCACATGAAAATTTCCATTCTCATAGATCCATTTTGTATTTTACACATTGCTAAATAACACATTAACATGTAAAAGCAACAACCTAGGAAATTTTAAGTTTAAGGAAACTTACTAACTCTTAAGTTTAATGTAAACTACAATAGTTATCTACAAGCTTTGATGTAGTTGGTTCAACACTTAAATCAAATGCTCCAGCCTTCTAAATGTAAGGCTTCTAGCTTGAAACACCAAAGCACCACTAAATCTCCTTCTTTCTTATATTTGATTAGAAGCAATTAGCCTCTCAAATGACCCTCGCAAAACTTGCACTAATTTAGTTTTCTTGCAAGAACTCTTAAAGTTTATGTTGTGTGTGTTTTTTTCTATCTTTTGTGGTGAGTTTCTAAATTTTCTAACCTTAGAAACATACCTTAGGTTATGTATATATATGTAGAGAAAGAAAACCCTAATTACATGATAAGTGTACAACTTGTCATGATAAGTATGCAAGTTGTATATATCTTATTAATGTATTAAAAAGTATGAAGAGAATTAATACATCTCATGTATTATGTCTATATACATTCTATACAAAAATCAATAAAACCTAATCTTTATTTAGCCAGGGTCAACATTACACACTTAAGAGATAATGTATGCCTAATATGCCAAGCCTAATAAGCCAAGCTTATCCTTATCATATTATCTTATGGACTTGGGCTTGGTTATTGGGCCAACACTTGGCCCAAGCCCAATCCATAAAACCAAATGGGCCTAGGTTAGGTTCATGGGCTTTCTCAATATCTTGGATTAATTTTTGGTCCAAAACATTTTTGGGCCTAAGTGTTTTAATTCAAGTCCAATTAGAAGCAACATATATTATTAATTTAGTACTTTAATTAATATCTTATATTAATTAAGTATAAATTAAAAATTAAATCCTTACTTGAATTAGATTTCATGATATGCTAAAATCATTACTTAAAGCATAAATCCAATTCCATTAATCTTAATTAATTAATTAAACACTTTATCAATGATTAGATTAATATCGATGGTGATTTGGTAAATCTCTTTTGGGTGTGACTTACTAGGTTCATGTTTAATTGGCAATGAGACTATAATATCAACACATGATATTATTTGAAACTCTTTTAAGTTTAAATGTGAAAATCCCAATTATTCACATTTAGTTCTCATAGGTTATGAGTGACCTCTAACAGTGATATCACAACTACATAATTAGAAATGAATGCATGTATTGATTCACATGAACCATTTTGGTCATAATTATCATGCACTAAAATCCCTTCATTAGAAGATCTCGATATAGCCTAGAGTCATAGTTTTGTCAAACTCTAATAGCTATATCATATGAACTCATCTCAAGCTTTGATTCTTGATAAAACATAACAAATATTGAAACTCTTTCAAATTGTGTCATATTTTTCCTAGCCAGAAACTTATTCATTAAAAATAAACTTATATAGCATAAGAACTTATCCCAATCCACTCAAAGCGATGAATCCTATCTTGGCTGAACACTCATCCCTATATTTAATCGATTAGAGCCATCACATGTCATATACTGATGTGTGATTAACATAAGTATGTAAGTGGCAATAAACAAAGGACTATATGCACCATTATAACCTAGATTGTGATTGTTAACTATAAGTGAATATCCACGTAATCACAAATCTAAACATCAATGTTCAATCCACCCATCACATAAGTATCCATATGTCTATTTTGATATCTCATATCAAGTAGCATGAGACTTACTACCTCCCACTATTAGTATCATATACTAATTAAGAAAAATAGACATAGGTAATAGTTAAATTAATATTACACAAATATTAATGTACCGATTATGAACATTTTACAACATATGTACTAAATAAATTTGTAGCTCATTTTATCAACTCTTGATAATAAATTTATTTAACATAATTTAATTAAATAAACACCTTAAATATTATTTTGTTGCCAATTAGGATAATTTATAATGTCAAAATATGTGATTGGCCTTTAGGGCATATTATCTATGCTAACAATCTTTTTGGATAGTTTGTTGATTTAGGCATCAAGAGTTTTAATATTAGTACTTTAGGTGCTAGGACTTTTGATGTTGTGACTTCTGGTGCATACCTTTAAACAAAACCAAAGGATGGAGACTATGGCCTGATGCTTGAGATGATTATTCATGGATGTATCTGTGCTGTACTAATGAATTGTTATCTATTGCTTATACTTACAATTTGTTTGTACATTTAATGTTGCACTTGGCACATCCATTCCCTAATTATAGGTACATTTGCATTCATGTTGCATTGCATTTATGTATATGTTGATAGAATTTAAGTATAAGCTAGTATATACAGTTAGACTAGTGTATTGGTTTAAGCCATAACTTCTACTTAATTAAAGAGTGAGAATGATTTAAATTTTATTGACACTCAAAATGAGTGAAATATTGAGAATAAAAGAGATATGAAGCTAAAATGAAGTGAAGGATAAGAATTTCAATGCTACAAAGAATGGGGGTTCAATTGAAGCAAATAACCATTCTATAAATTCATAATTAAAAGCTTGAGGTTGTAAAGGTAACAAAGCCATTTCATTAAGGGCTCAAATGAATATTTTACAATTAATTTATCCAAATTAGGTCTAGAAAATTCTTTAAATTCATGGTCATCTTACTAACAAACATTGAAGTAATAAAAGAGAAAAGAAAAAGAAGAGAAAAGAGAGAGAAAGGAGGTTGAGTTCCTAAGCTTAGGCTAGTTTTTAAAATGGAATTTGATGATACAAATCACTTTATAGGTAATTTTCATCCTAAATGCCCTTGGTGATTGAATTGGTAAGTAATTTTATTATTATTTTTTAATTGGATTAGGGTTGTCATGCAATAGCTCTCGGGTTCTAGAATTCCAGTTCATTAGTCTTATTGTATTGATCATATCTTGATCTAGGAAGCTTCAAATTGAGTGTTCTTTAATGCTATGAAAACTTTGAAGAGTTTTCTAAAACATGACCTCCTTTAGCTTGATCTAGTTTAGTTTCTATCCTAGAATAATAAGAGGAACATTTTATTGCACAATTTGTTTGAGTAAAATGACATGGTTGTGTTCAATTGCTTATATCTTTCTATATGGTTGTCCAAATTAAGTGAAATTTTTATAGAAGTTAGTAGAAATATAAATCTAGGATTTATTCAAATTTTAGATTCAAATTCATTTTTTACATGTTTGAAAATTTTTTCTAGATTTGGAATGAAACAACCCTTTTAGAGTTAATGGGTCAAAATTGTGAAATTGAGTTGGTTTGCATTTTATGCATATCATATGGATACTGCATGGTTAGATTAGTATGTGGGATCATTATATTGATGATTTGTAAATAAATTTCATGTTTTAGGTACTGGAAAAGGCAAAAAAAGTGGTGGTGCAAATTGAGCAAATTTATGATCAAGTTATGTTTGATTTGAAAGGTATTTTATGAGTAGATGTTCAAGCCCTTTAATACCTTTTATAGTAGAAATAAAATAAGATTTTTCATATTTTTTAATGAACTTGAATTGATGTATTATAAATGGTTTCAATTCAGCCTGATGCTACTTAAATCATATGTTTAAGTTTTAAGCTTTAAAGGTTCCAAGTATAAATTTGTTACTTTTATATGCTTTTATTTGTGATATGAATTAAGATCCTTTTGGTTGGTGATTAAAATGAGCTTATGCTCAACCTAATTTCACTTCTTTTAACTATAATGACATTGTTTGATTTTGAATGCTTATTGAACCATAAATGTGATAATGTTGTTTGGAGTTATTATTTGGTAAAAATGACATTTGTTTTATGTATTACCATGCTATATAAGATGTATGAATGTGCTAAGGTGATATATGCACATTTAAGATTGTGTTGGCTATTATTGTGCAATAAATAATTAGGCACTTGATTATAGGACGTTGAAGGGGGAATGGTCATTTTGTGCTAATATAGTTGAAGGGTTAGCCTTCAAGTGTGCCTAGAGAGTGAGTTTGTGATGGCCTGTATGTTAAGGCTGGGTTGTAATGCTTGTTATAGGGATGATTAATATGTGTGAAGGTTGTATTAATGTTTATAAAGGCATGTGTTTTACTTTACTAAGCTTTGTATAAGTTTAAGAGCAAGAATGACTTTGATATTTCAAGTGGATTATTGTAATTTGATTTTAATTACTTCAATATGTTGATTTGAGACAATTATTATGTTTGTTTTAACCAAGTTGTTTTCTACTTGGAATATCTATTCATTGAGTATTTCATACTGATTTTACTCTATTTTATAAAATTTTAAGATAGCAAGGCTTGTTAGTGGGTGGTCTAAGTTAAGTGAGTGTAGATAAAAGTTTAATAGTAAGGTTGGCCAACATCCTTATCAGAAAAGCCTTATATTTATGTTTCTTAACCTTGTTTCATTATGTATTATAAATGAAAACATCTTATAGTTAAATGAGGGTGGCTAGACTTTATGTGAAGTAACTATTTGGAAGCATGTTTTATATTTCTTTAATAATTTTTACTACCATATTTTCATTGTATATTTACCAATGTTAATATAGTTTAAGAGCATGATTTGCTAAACATCTAAATTGTAAAAGTTCTTATTTCCTAAATGACAATGAATCTTTCCAAGATATTATTTTTAGTTCTATTAGCAATGTAATTATATTAATAATATAAATTGACTAAATTAAATGGTTTGTTGAATGGTTGGTTTTAAACGTCCATCTTGGGCTACACGAGATGAGGTATGACATTTTGGTATTAAAGCTTTGTTAAATGGTCTTTTGAAGTATACTTTTGCTATTATTTGATGAAATAATGAAAATGTTTTTGTTATATTTATAGGATGCCATTGAGAAGGAACCATGGTAGGCCACTAAGATAAGGAAGAGTTGGCCAATAGGGTAGTGATTAGGCAAAGTCTATAGGTAGTGCTAATCCTGAGATAGAGTCTGAGGTTAGGACCCTTATTATTGAGCAACCTCCACCCCCCCACCCCTTGTTGTGCCTATTTTATAGGTTGATCCCAAAGTACTTATAGAGATTATTGTTGCTACTTTAGCAACCCAAAAATAGAGGAGAAGGCCTGGTGATATAATGAAACATGCTACAAAATGTGGGAAATTCAACTTTCATGGCTCTATTGACTCTTAAGAGGTAGATAAATGGTTGAGAGCCATAGAGAAAGCCTTTAATACTCTTACATTAACTATGGTATAGAAAATTTATAATGTGTATGGCCTTCTACATGATATGGCAGATACTTGGTTTGCTTAGGTTAAATTATTATATGAAGGTCAGTTAACTTAGGATGTATTCAAGGTTGAGTTCTATAGGGAATACTTGATAGATGCATTCAAGACTGAAAGGCAGAATGATTTCATTGCCCTAAAATGAGGGATAATGTCAGTGCAAGAGTATATGGATAAATTTAAGGAGTTATATAGGTATGCTTCAGATATTTTCCTAACTCAAGCTAAAAAATGTTATAGGTTTAAAGGGGGCCTACAGACTGTGTTGAAGAATGAATTATCATTGTATAAAGGTCAAAATTTGAGGGGCTAGGTTGAGAAGACAATGGAGAAGGAGAAGCTGAGAGAAGAAATGGAACAAGAAGGCAAGTTAAAGGCTCTAGTTTGGGTAGGAAGGCAAAAGAGATTTAGTAATGGAGCTGGTACATCTCAACAAAGATCAGAGACAAGAGGATTTAGAGGTAGTAGAGGGCCTTAGACTTGGTTACACACTTATAGACATAGTCTTCTTAGTTTAGTCAGAGCACTATGAGATAATTAGTGACTAGTACAGGTAGTTCAGCTAGAAGGACTACACCTGGTGTTACTTGTGGCTGCATTCATGAGGGAGGAGATTATAGGAAGAGAACCATCTAGTGCTTTAAGTGTGGTGGATCTGAACACATTAGGAGGGATTGTCCTAATTTTGCACAGTTTGACACTAGTACTGTTAGAGGAGTCCAGAGTATAGCTAGTAGAGGAGGTAGGACTTCTGGATTTTGTATAGGTACATGTAGAGGTTTAGGAGCTAGTGTTAGTTGAGAGGGTGGTGCATCCACATTGACATAACCTACTCAGCCTGTATAGATAGAGAGACCTTCAGTGCAACCTAGGGTCTTTGTAATGACACAACAAAAGGCAGCATCATCATATGATGCCATTTCTAGTAGGTTAACTATCTTTTGTGAAAATGCTTATGCTTTAATTAATCCGGGAACTCATTCATTCATTGCATAATCATTCTTATCATGCATACCAAAGAAAAAGAGTGTGATGGACTAGGGTTTAGTTATAGACATGCTAGTGGGTGAATCAGTGGTTTGTAAACATGTTTATTGGGGTTATGAGTTATAGTTTAGGGGTTATAAATTAGAAGCAAACTTATTGCCATTACCATTACAGATGTTTGATGTGATTCTTGGTATGGATGTTCTAACTAAATATCAAGCACTAATTGATTGCTATAAGAAGAAAATAGAATTCTAGATGCCTGCTAGTAGTAAAGTTGTGTTCAAAGGTGAAAGGGGTTTAGAGCATTATAGCATGGTTTCAACCCTTACAGCTACAAGAATGGTGAGAAAAGAGGGGCAAAAGCTTGAAAGTCTTTTGTGCTAAATGAGTTTACTTATGTGTTTCCTAAAGATCTTATAGGATTGCCACTTATTAGAGAAATTGAGTTTAGTATTGATTTATAGCCAAGGACAACTCCTATTTCTCAAGCTCCATATAGAATGGCTCCAGCAAAATTGAAAAGAATTAAAGATCTAATTGCAAGAATTACTTGATAAAGGCTATATTAGACCCAATGTATCACCTTAGGGCACACCAGTTCTGTTTGTGAAGAAGAAGGATGGTACATGAGATTTTGTATTGACTATAGACAATTGAATAAGGTGACTGTGCATAACAAGTATCCACTTCCACGTATTGATGATTTTTTAGATTAGTTGCAAGGAGCTAGATTACTTTTAAAGATTAACTTAAGATTCAGGTACCATCAATTAAAGATTAAGGAAGCATATGTGCCTAAAACAACATTTATAACTTGATATAGGCATTATGAACTTTTAGTGATGCCATTTAGGTTAACTAATACTCCTGCTACATTCATGGATTTAATGAACAAGGTATTCAAGCCTTATCTTGATAACTTTGTCATTGTGTTTATTGATGATATTTTGGTGTATTCATGATCAAAGGAAGAGCATGTAGAGCATTTAAGGATTATACTATAGACATTGAGGGATAAAAAACTATGTGCCAAGTTTAGCAAATGTAAATTCTGGTAAGAAAAAGTCATCTTAGCAGAGGGAGTGTATGTTGATCCTAAGAAGATTGAAGTAATTCTCAGATGGAGACCACCTACCAATGTGCATGAGGTGCATAGTTTTCTAGGTTAGTAGGCTATTATATGAGATTTGTGCAGAACTTCTACATCATTGCTTCACCTTTGACAAAACTACTATAGAAGAATGTGAAGGTTGTCTGGAATGAAGAATGCCAAGAAAATTTTGATGAATTAATGGCATGTTTAACTTTAGTTCTAGTGTTGACACTCCTTGTGACAGGTCTAGAATATGTTGTATATAGTGATGCCTCAAGAAATAGCTTGGGTTATATGTTGATGCAATAGGGTAAAGTTATAGCATATGCTTTTCGATAATTAAGGTCACATGAACTGAACTATCCTACACATGATTTAGAACTAGCAGTAGTTATTTTTGCTTTAAAGATTTGGAGGCATTACTTATATGGTGAGAAGTGTCAAATTTTCATAGATCACAAGAGCTTGAAATAGATACTAAGTCAGAAAGAGTTGAACACAAGGCAAAGAAGATGGATTGAGCTTCTAAAAGATTATGATTTAACCATTGAATATCATTTAGGGACAACTAATGTGGTATCAGATGCACTTTGTAGGAAGTCCTCAGGTAACTTATCTTATATTCATTATGTGTGAATTCCATTATTACTTGAGTTGAGGGCATTGAATGCAGAGTGAGCTCAGGGTGAGAAAGGAGCATTGGTTGCTCCTTTAGAAGATCAACTAGTGTGGATTGATAGAGTTAGGGAGGCATATGGTCAGAATGATAAAATGGTAAAAATCAAGGAGCAAGTCCAGCAAGGTAATAGGGTAGATTTTATGATTTTAAATGACGGTAGTTTGCTTTATAAGGAAAGATTATGTGTACCTAATGTTGAAAATCTAAAAAGAGAGATAATGGTGGAAGCACATAATTCATTATATGCTATAAATGTAGGAAATACCAAAATGTACTGTACCTTGAAGGATAACTATTAGTGGTCAGGAATGAAGAAAGACATTGGCTAGATGTTTGGTTTGTCAATAAGTTACATTAACACCTAGTGGGAACATTACAACCTCTTCCTATTATTGAATGTAAGTGGGAGCATATTATGATGGCTTTTGTGGTTGGTTTGCCTAGGACTCAGCAGGGACGTGATGAAATTTGGGTGATTGTTGTCATACTCACTAAATCAACTCACTATTTGCCTATGAAGGTGAGTTACTCATTAGATAAACTTGCTGAAATCTATATTAGAGAAGTGGTAAGATTGAATGGTGTTATATTCTTTATTATGTTAAATAAGGATATGAGGTTTACATCTAGATTTTGGCCAAGTTTGCAACATGCTTTGGGTACTAAATTAAGATTTAGTACATCTTTTCATCCCTAAATAGATGGTCAGTCAGAGAGAAAAATCCAAACATTAGAAGACATACTTTGAACTTGTGTGATGGAATTTAAAGGTAGCTGGATAAACATCTACCTTTGATGGAATTTGTCTACAACAACACCTTTCATTCTAGTTTAGGAATGGCACCTTATGAAGCCTTATACAGTAGGAAGTGTAGAACTCTAGTTTATTAGGATGAAGTTGGGGAAAGGTAGTTACTTGGTTTAGAAATTATACAATGACAATAGAGAAGATTCAACTAATTCGGGATCAACTAAAGGAAGCCTAAGATAGACAAAAGAGATATGTAAACTTAAAGAGGGAGTTAATTGAATATAATATGGGTAAAAAGTCTTCCTAAAGATTTCACCTTAGAAAGGAGTATTACGATTTGGTAAAAGGGGGAAACTATTGAGGAGGTATAGGAGTGATCCTGCTTATATTTTGCAAGCCCAACCCATAGAATTGAAAGAAAAATTGTTTTATGAAGAAGAGCTAGTTGTAAATATTGCTAGGGAAACCAAGTTGTTGAGAAATAAAATCACACCTTTGGTGAAAGTGTTATGGAAATACAATGAGAGAGAGGAAGCTACTTGGGAGTGAGAGGAAGACATAAGAAATCAATACCCTCATTTGTTTTAACTTAATTTCAGGGATGAAATTTCCTAAGGTGGGGAGAATTGTCACATCTATGCCCTAATTATAAGTACATTTGAATTCATGTTGCATTGCATTTATGTATATGTTGATAGAATTTAAGTATAAGCTAGTATATATAGTTAAACTAGCATATCGGGTTAAGCCATCACTTCTACTTAATTAAAGGGTGAGAATTTTTAAATTTTGATGACACTCAAAATAAGTGAAATATTGAAAATAAAAGAGATATGAAGTTAAAATGAAGTAAAGGATAAGAATTTAAATGTTAGAAAGAATGGGGACTCATTTGAAGCAAATAGTCATTCTATAAATGCATAATTGAAAGCTTGAGGTTGTATAGGTAAAAAAGCCATTTCATTAAGGGTTTAAATGAATATTTTACAATTAATTTATCCAAATTAGGTTTGGAAATTTCTTTAAATTCATGGTCATCTTGTTGGTAGCCATTGAAGTAAGAAAAGAGAAAATAAAAAGAACAAAAAGGAGAGAGAAAGGAGGGCTAGTTGAGTTCCCAAGCTTAGGCTAGTTTTCCAAGTGGAATTTAATGATCCAAATCACTTTCTAGGCCATAATTTCCATCCTAAAAGCCCTTAGTGATTGAATTGATAAGTAATTTTATTGTTTTGGTTTAATTGGATTAAGGTTTTCAGGCAACAGCTCTCGGGTTCTAAAATTCTAGATTATTAGTGTTATTGTTTTTATCATATCTTGAGCTAGATAGATTAAAATTGAGCGTTATTTAATAATATAAAAACTTAGAAGAGTTCTCTAAAACTTTTCCTTTTTGTAGCTTGATCTGAATCAATTTCTATGTTAGAGTAATAAGAGGAAATATGTTACTGCTCAATCTATCTGAGTGAAATGACCTAGTTGTGTTTAGTTGCCTATATCTTCTTTTGTGGTTATCCAAATGAAGTGAAATTTGTATAGTAGTTAGTAGACATATAAATCTAGTATTGATTCAAATTTGAACTTCAAATTCTTTTTTTACAGGTCCGATAAATTTTTCTAATTTTGGCCTGAAACAACCCTTTTAGAGTTAATGGGTAAGAATTATGAAATTGAGTTTGTTTGCATTTGATGCATATCATATGGGGTGGCATGGTTGAATTATTATATGGGATCATTATATTGATGATTTGTAAATAAATTTCATGTTTTAGGTTCTGTAAAAGGCAAAGAAAGTGGTGGTGCAAATTGAGCAAATCTATGATCAAGTTGTGTTTGATTTGGAAGCTATTTTGTGAGTAGATATTCAAGCCCTTTAATTCCTTTTAAAATAGAAATAAAATGAGCTTTTTAATATTTTTTAATGAACCTGAATTGAGGTATTATAAATGGTTTCAATTCAACCTTATGCTACTTGAAACACATGTTTAAGTTTTAAGCTTTAAAGGTTCTAAGTACATGAATTAAATGTGTTGCTTTTATTTGTTTTGCATTATGATATGAATTGAGATCCTTTTGGTTACTTGGCGATTAAAATGAGCTTATGCTGAACCTAATTTCACTTCTTTTAACTACATTGAGGCTGTTTGATTTTGAATGCTTATTGAACCATAAATGTGATCATGTTGTTTTGAGTGATTATTTGGTAAAAATGGCATTTATTTTATGTATTACCACCCTATATAAGATGTATGAATGTGCTAAGGTGATATATGCACATTTGAGATTATGTTGGTTGTTATTACATTATAAACAATATAACACTTGAATATAAGATGGTGAAGGGGGAAAGGCTATTCCGTGCTAATGTAATCAAATGGTCAGCCTTTAAGTGTGCCTAGAGAGTGAGTTTGTGATGGCCTATTTATTAAAGTCGGGTTATAATGCTTATTATGGGGATAATTATGTAAACACCCAATTTCGGGATAATAAAATATGGATGCGACAAAGGACTCCAATGATGAAAATGTTATAAGTAGGTCTTCAACACTGGAAGTTTAAAGCCATGCATTTTGAAAAGGAGTTTTAATGGTTTTTTAAGGACTTAATTGTAATACTTTTTAAAACCTAATTGAAAAATTTAAATTCTTTCATGGGTCTTTTTATAATTAAAAGTTAAAAAAAAGGGGATCAAAATTACATAATTCCGATTGGAATTACACAATTCCAATTAGAATTATACCTATTTCGTCTATTTTTTTTTGTATTTTTATAGAAAATAAAAAAATGTGTTTCCTAAATTTTGATTGGTTAAAAAAATTTCTTAAATTCCTTTTGGGATTTTTCTAATTTTTTAAGGAATAAAGTCCTTTTAAAACTCAAACTCTTTGGTATGTATAGGACCTAAGGGTTTTTGGCTTTTTCCTATAAAAAGAGAGTTTAACCTCCTAGAAGGGGACTCCCTAAGCTCTCTTTTTCTGAAATTTTTTACCTCTTTTCTTCTTGATGCTCTCTAAACTTTTCTTTAGGTAGTACACAAAAAAATTCTTTGTGATTTATTCATTTGGTAAGCAAGGAGTAGGAAATTTTTAAGAAGAAGAATAACAAGTTTTTGAAGGCCTACTAAAAAACAATAATGATCTTACTAGTTTGAGGGGCAATTTATTTTGCATCCATAAACATTATCTTCTTTTTACCTTCTTTTATTTTTCATTTTTCTATTATTTTCATTTTATTGAATTTTTATTATAATTTTATTCACTAATCATTGTTTTACCCTTTTGTGATGGTGATTATGGAGGGGATTACATGATGAACTTACTTGGACAATGAAATCCATAGAGGTTCATGGAATGCCATGAATGGAACCTTGTAGCTAAATATAGTTTCTAGGTTCATTTTTCATTTTTCTATTATTTTGATTTTATTGAATTTTTATTATAATTCTATTCACTAATCATTATTTTATCCTTTTGTGATGGTGATTATGGAGGGGATTACATGATGATATTACTTGGAGAACGAAATCCATGGAGGTCCATGGAATGCCATGAATGAAACGTTATAGCTAAATATAGTTTCTAGGTTTTTTTATTTAATTATTTATTATTGTCTTATTTTTAGGATTGTATTAATTCTTCTTCTTTTTTTATTGTTCTTAATAGATCATTGTAATAGCCCCAATAATGAGAATAATGAAATCACGTGTGTGTGATTCTATGTTTTATTTTAATTAATCGGTTAGTAAAAGTACGGTTTTAATTAGGTAATTAATTAAAATTAGTGGCTATAGAAATCATTAGGTTGTTTAATTAAAATTGAATTAGATTTAAGTGGATAGAATTAGGGTTGCTTGTTAATTATTTTATTTTATTTTTATTTAAAGTCACTTTAATTAAATTAGGATTTTTTAAAATAAAATTGATTAATTTTTTTTTATCTTATATTTGATTGTTTTGATATATTTTTATTATTTTTTGGCCTATTTGTTTATTTTTATATGTTTTCGGCCTTGGGCCCACATTAAGCTTTAAACCATTTAAATAAATTTAGGTTTTTTTAGGTTTAATTAATTAAATTGCATTTTAGGCCCATAATGAGTTAGATTTAGGGTAGAGATAACTTAGGCCCACTTAGTTAATATAGACATAGGCCCACCTAATTTAATTAATTTAGACTTAGCCCATTTAATTTAAGCTTTTTTTTTATATATATAATTTGTAGATTTAAGATCACCTTGTAAATAAAATATGTAGAATTAGACCCACTAACTTAAATACTTCATAATTTGTAAATTTAGGCCCATTTTAGAATTAAAATAAAAAGACTTAGGTTTCACTTAATTAAATATGAATAGGAATTAGGCCCATTAGTATTTAGGCTCACTTGTAAATTAAAACATGTAGATTTAGCCTATTTAATTAAAATCAATGTAGATTAGACTAACTTAGGGATTGTTGATTTAAATGAGTGCATTGTTTACATGTATTTTTCATGACTAGTTTGCCTGTAGTTGATTGTTTTAATAAGGGTTTATATGAAATTGCATGTAAATAGAGAGTAAGATAATAATTCATGAAGTAATTCTAAAAGAACACAACACTAAAAGAAGTTGGTATTCCGTATCCAGAATCTCCTGGTTATGGTGTTGGCTTTCTTTTAGAGAATTGAGTACCACCATTTTTTGATTTGTCCCAATTATTACCCTGGTGACGTCTTCTCATCTCCACGCCATGTCTTTGTGATAGTGGTTAGTATGTCCTTTAGAGCCTTAAGCTTAAACAGTGTCGTAGTTACTAAAATCTTGGGCACATGCTGAACCCCTCCATCTATAGTGGCGACTCCATTGGGGATAAAAGATATTGATTCTACTTGTGTTCTTTAGAATTATTTTATTAATTATTATTTTATTCTTGCATTCATTCTACATGTCCCTATTAACTAATGGTGTTGGTTTATGATTCCATGATTCCACTAGCTTCATGGGATTATAAATTGGCTAACAATCACTGTTAGCATTAACTCAGTTTAAGAGAGATTATTAGACTCATTTGATCAGTGTCTATAATGCAAGTCCTAAAGGGGGTAGTCTTCTCTCGAGTTTGCAAAGTATGTCGGGCCCCTCTAACCTTGGCCTGTAACTCAAGTTTTAAAAGAGGGCATTTTGCTAAGCGAACCTTAACCTTTTACTAGACTTAGCTCATACAGTGGCCTAGTAACTTCCTCTAAGATTACCTAAATTGCTTATGAATGTTGCCATGAGGTATTTAGGCTAATAAAGATTGGGCTAGTCTTTTATACCTAGAAATGTTGTTTCTATACTTTTAATACTTTGAGAAATTTGGCATGCACGTCGTTTCTTGATATCCCCTATTGATATTAAGGTCAAGACAAAATATCCTAGGAAAAGAGACTTGCCATTGAATATGTTTGTGAGAGTAATAAGGTTGGAAGAATGTATATACCCTTGATTTGTTACTTAACTTGCTACTTGTTTCATAGCACGTGCATCATGCATACATGCATCACACACATCATGCTAACACTTTCTTTGACAACCGTTATAGATTCATCCGAGTCTTTTTGTGTTTGGAGTCAGAAAGGTGGCAAACTAGTGAGAACTGATTCAAGCCCGCCATCAATTGCAAAAGAGATCCTTAGTAGACTGGAAAGGATGTATATACCCTTGATTTATTACTTGACTTGCTACTCGTTACATAACATGTACATTATGCATACATGCATTACACACATCATACTAACACTTTCTTTGACAACCATTATAGATTCATCTGGGTCTTCTTGTGTTTGGAGTCAGAAAGGTGGTAGACTAGTGAGAACTGATTCAAGCCCACCATCAATTGCAAAAGAGATCCTTAGCAGATTGGAAAGGAGTCCTATCATTCCACTCTACCTAGAAGCTACACAACCTAAACAAGTTGAAGAAATGGAACAACAAGAGGGAAGAAACTGGACTCTAGAGAATGTTAAAGGAGCATTGATGGATGACATAAGAGCAATGATGCAGGATGAATTAAGACAAGCTCTGGTTGGATTAATGCCACCACCAACTGCTATTGCACCTCTCGTTGTAGCCAATCCACCTATTGTAGGTGCACCACCCACTAACAATAACAATGCTGCTATGACCATACTTGCTATGGAAATGAAATTGGAGGATGTTGAGAGTTACATGGTTGAAAAGGCAAAAAGAAAATAACTTAAGTAAGTTCAAGAGCAGGAATCCAAACATATGGAAGCACTTACTCAGAAGATGTCCAAAATGGAGGAATTAATGAGAGGACAAGGCATTGGGTACTAATTTGACTTTCATGATATGATGTAATTTGAGGAAGACAAGCTGCCTAACAAGTTTAAGATGCCATAACTATAGAAGTTTGATGGTACTGGAGACTTGAGGATCCACCTTAGTCAATACACAACTACTATAAGCACTACTAAGGCTCATTTGTCTATGGTTATCAAGTTGTTGTGCTATCCTTGGAGGGTATGGCTATCAATTAGTATCATGGGTTGGATAAGTCTATTCGATCGGACTAAAGGGAACTGTGTACCACTTTTCTAAAGCAATATTACTATAATACCAGGCTTGAAGTGTCCATCAGGGATCTAGAATTGACCATGCAAAAACCTAATGAATCATTTTCAGATTTTTTTACTAGGTTCATGAATAAGGAGGGATTAATGAAGAATAAGATGGCTAAAAAGGATCAGGGTAGGATGATAGCCCGAAATGTGTCACCCAATCTGGTTAAGAGGTTGCAGATGATGAACCCTAAGATGCTTGTAGACCTTTATGATGATGGGTTGCAAGCTAAAGAGATCGAAAGCAAGAAGAAGAAGATTGATAGAAACATCGGAGCGAGAAATTACCCAACTGATGGCACATAACAAGGAAATGCTAGTCGGGTTGTAGGAGTCCATGCTATTTAACAACCTAGAAGATTCTTAAATTTCAACCAAATCCTATCCAAAGTCCTAGATCGATTGATACAAAAAGGCCTCCTTAGACCCTTAACCCCATCTAGACCACCAAACACAAATCTCCTTAGCTTTGACCTAAACAGTTACTATAAATTTCACTAAGTTGCTAGCCATTTCACTGACTCTTACATACAACTTAAACATGAAATTCAAAACCTTATAGACATTGGGAAAAACATAGACCTAAGAAATCCAATCCAAACCCAAACACCAAAAATAACCCTTTCCTAAATTACCAAAACATGCCACTCGGTGATCAACTTAGGAGTTAGTGAGGAAGAAGTGCTAAACTCCTTTAAGGACTTGGACCTTAAAACCAATAGGGAATCTCCAAATGCCCCTAAAGAGCAGGAAAGAGTAGAAGACTTGTTAGGATAGTCTTTAAGCATATTCGAATACAAGGTGTTTTATTCCAAACCACCTCCTTTTGATGTGCCCATTGAGTCAATTATGCCTACAGGTTTAGGCGATGAATTTGATGATGTGAAGAGGCCAAATAAGAAAGAAAAATGAATGGTTAAGGTATGGAAGGATGGAAAGAAGGATTGAACCATTGGGGTTATAAATATCTAGTAGAACTCTGATAAAGAAGGCACTGAAGGTTATAATGTATGGATTAATAATCTAGAAGTTAGCCATGTTACTAGAAGTGGTAAGGGTTGCAAACTAATGGAGAAGGCTATAAAGAGAGAAGAAATTGCTGAAAGAGAAGACTCGGATGAACATGATGATGACTTGATCCTTGAACAACTTTAGAAGGAAAAAACAAATGTGAGCATTTGAGAGCTCTTGATGCATAGCCACAAGAAGGCTCTGGTTAAGATGAACATTGGCACCACTGTAACCCTTAAAGCAATGATGGCTAAGGTTATTAAGAAGAAGTATAGTGTTATAAATTTTTCAGATGAGGATTTACCTGTGGAAGGAAAGAATCATAATAAAGCTCTGTTCATCCTAGCCAAAGTCAGAGGAAAGAAGACTAATCATGTGATGGTGGATGATGGGTCAACAATTAATGTTTACCCACTATAGATCCTACTTAATCTAGGAGTGAAGGTAGAGGATTTAACAAAATCAGAACTCATAATCACTGCATATAATGACAACACAAGGAATGTAGAAGGAACATTCATAGCTCTTATAAAAATAGAACCTATAGAGGCAATAGTGGAATTCACTGTGCTAGATATCCTTGTCACCTATATGTAGATGGTGGAGTTTAGCATGCGCCCAATGCTCACAACTATGACACTTCTAGCCATGTTACTAGAAGTGGTAAGGGTTGCAAACTAATGGAGAAGGCTATAAAGAGAGAAGAAATTGCTGAAAGAGAAGACTCGGATGAACATGATGATGACTTGACCCTTGAACAACTTTAGAAGGCAAAAACAAATGTGAGCATTTGAGAGCTCTTGATGCACTCAAGTAGCCACAAGAAGGCTCTGGTTAAGATGAACATTGGCACCACTGTAACCCTTAAAGCAATGATGGCTAAGGTTATTAAGAAGAAGTATAGTGTTATAAATTTTTTAGATGAGGATTTACCTGTGGAAGGAAAGAATCATAATAAAGCTCTGTTCATCCTAGCCAAAGTCAGAGGAAAGAAGACTAATCATGTGATGGTGGATGATGGGTCAACAATTAATGTTTACCCACTATAGATCCTACTTAATCTAGGAGTGAAGGTAGAGGATTTAACAAAATCAGACCTCATAATCACTGCATATAATGACAACACAAGGAATGTAGAAGGAACATTCATAGCTCTTATAAAAATAGAACCTATAGAGGCAATAATGGAATTCATTGTGCTAGATATCCTTGTCACCTATATGTAGATGGTGGGGTTTAGCATGCGCCCAATATCTTAGCAACTATGACACTGTTTGAGCTCAATGTTCTAGAGAACATACTAACCACCATTAGAACACACTAACCATTGTCATAAAGACATGGTATGGAGATGAGGAGTCGCCACCCAGAGTAATAACTGGGAAAAATAGAAAATGGTGGTACTTAATTCTCTAAAAGAAAGCTAGCACCACAACTAGGAGATTCTGGGTATGGAATACTGACTTCTTTCAATCTTGTGTTCATTTAGAATTACTTTATGAATTACTATCTTACCCTCTATTTACATGCAATTTCATATAAACCCTTTATTTAAAATAATTAATTCCAGGCAAATTACTCATGCAAAATACATGTAAATAATGCATTCATTTAAATCACAATCCCTATGTTAGTCTAATCTACATTGATTTTAATTAGATGGGATAAATCTACATAATTTAATTTACAAGTGAGCCTAAAGACTAACTGGCCTAATTCTTATTTAATATTAATTAAGTGATCCTAAGTCTATTTATTTTAATTATAAGAATGAGCCTAAATCTACAAATTATAAAGTATTTAAATCAGTGGGCCGAATTCTACATGTTTTAATTCTAAGGTGATCTAAAGTCTACAAGTAATGGAAAAGGCTTAAATTTAATGGGCTATGTCTAATAAATTAAATTAAATTAGGTGGGCCTATATCTAATTTAACTAAATGGGACTAAGTTATCTCTAACCTAATTCTAATTAATTATGGGCCTAAAATGTTTTTCAAATAATTAAAATCTAGACCTAAATTTATTTAAATGGGTTAGAGCCTATTATAGGCTTAAGGCCTAAAAAACATAAACAAATAAGCCTAAAAACAATAAAAATATATAAAAAAACAAATAAAATATTAAATAATTAATCAAATTTATTCAAAAAACCCTAATTTAATTAAATTGATCTGAATCGATAAATAAATGATTAACAAACAATCATAATTCTAACCATTTAAATCTAATCCAATTTGTTTTTTTTTTTAAAAACCTAATGATTTTTTTAACCATTGATTTTAATTAATTACCTAATTGAAACCCTAATTTTACTAACCGATTAATTAAAACAAAACATCCAATCACACACACACAAAATTTCATTATTCCAACTATCAGGGCTATTACAATCAACTATTGTGAATAATAAAAAAGAAGAATTAATAAAATCCCAGAAATAAATAAATAAGATACTTGAATAAAAAAAACCTAGAAACTACATCTAGCTGCAAGGTTCCATCCATGGCATTCCATGGACCTCTATGGATTTCATTATCCAAGTATGATCATCATGTAATCCCCTCCATAATTACCATCAAAAAAGGGTAAAACAATGATTAGCGAATAAAATTATAATAAAAATTAAATTAAATTGAAATTCAATAAAATCTAAAATAAAAAAAAGAAGAATAAAAGAAAGAAAAGAGAAGATAATGCCTTATGGATGCTGAAATAAATTGCTCCTCAAACTAGTACGATCACCGTTGTTTTTAGTAGGCCTTCAAAACTTGTTATTTTTCTTCTCAAAAATCCCCTATGAATAAATCACAAAGAATTTATGTACTGCCTAAAAAAAAGTCTAAGGATCCGTATGAAGAAGAGAGCCAAAATTGCTGAAAAGAGTAAGGATTGAGAATTCCCTCCTTTCCAAGAGCTTAAGCTCTCTTTTTATAGGAAAAAACTAAAAAACCATAGGTCCTACGTACTAAAGAGTTTCAATTTTAAAAGGACTTTATTTCCTGAAAAATTAGATAAATCCCAAAAACAAATTAAAAAATTTTTTTTAGCCAATCAAAACTCAGGAAATTTTTTTTTATTTTTTGTAAAAATACAAAAAGCCAAATAGAAAACACATAATTCCAACTGAAATTGCGTAATTTTGATAGGAATTCTATAATTTTGATCTTTTTTTAACTTTTATTTCTAAAAAGACCCCTAAAAAATTAAAATTTTCAATTAGGTCTTAAAAAGTATTACAATTAAGTCCTTAAAAAACTAATGAAACTCTTTCTAAAAACGTATTCAAACTTTTGAGGTTTCAAAATTCAAGTGTTGAAGACCTACTTATAACATTTTTATCTTTGGAGTCCTTTGTCGTATCCATATTTTATTATCCTAAAATTGGGTATTTGTAGTTGCCCCCTTTGGTCATTGTTTGCTTGACAAATTGTGGCAAAGCGAATAAGCACACAGTTTTTTAAAAATAAAGTTTGAGTACTTACCTATGCTTTTTGAGGTTTATGCCTGTAAGTAATCATCAGTTGACAATGAATGCTTGTGTTGCCATACAACACTAAGCAAAAATACTTGAGGAAACACTATACTCAGATGTATAGTATGGGTCTGAATGGATACATCACACTCGATCGTATGATGTTGATTATATTTAGTCATATAGTCTGAATTGAAATAGGTACATTGTACTCGGTCATACAATGTTGACTATACTTAGTCATATAGTCTGAATTGAAATGACACATTGCACTCGGTCGTACAATGACAATTATACTCGATCATATAGTTAGATTGGGAGGATACATCACACTCAATCATATGATGTTGACTATACTCAAATTTATAGTATGAATTGAAATGACACATTGTAATCGATCGTACAATGTCAACTATACTCGATCGTATAGTCTAAACTGAAATGATACATTGTACTCGGTCATATAATGTCGACTATACTCAGTCGTATAGTCTGGCTAGGAATACACTACACTCGGTCATGCAACATTAATTTTTATGCTTTGCCTTTTGCTGATTCATTCTTTATTTCCCTTATCCCTTTCATTGCTTACCAATTATGCTGCAACCCTTTCATTGCTCACTGATGATGCTGCAATCCATAATTGCTTATAATTAACTATAACCCTTTTATTGCTCACTAATGATGCTATAGTCCATAACTGGTCGTGATTAGCTACAACCCTTTTGTTGCTCACTGATGATGCTACAATCCATAATTGCTCACAATTAGCTATAACCCTTTCATTGCTCACTGATAATGCTGCAATTCATAATTGCTCGTAATTAGCTACAACCCTTTCATTGCTTGCCTTTGATGCTACAGTCCATAATTGCTCATAAAATGACTAAAATCCTTTCATTGCTTGCCTTTGATAATGCTACGACCCATAACTGCTCGCTAATTTTAATTAATTGAAACCCTCTTGTTGCTCACCTTTGATGTTGCAATCCATAATTGTTTGTAAATTGACCGCAATCCTTTCATTGCTCACCTTTAATAATGCTACAGTCCATAACTGCTCACGATTAGCTACAACCTTTCCATTGCTCACCGATGATGATTGCTCATGATTAGCTACAACCCTTTCATTGCTCATTGATGATGCTGCAATCCATAATTGCTCGTGATTAGCTGTAACCCTTTCATTGCTCACTGATGATGCTGCAATCCATAATTGCTTGTGATTAGCTACAACCCTTTTGTTGCTCACTAATGATGCTGCAACCCTGACATTGCTCACTTTTGATGTTGCAATCTATAATTGCTTGCAAATTGACTATAATCCTTTCATTACTTGCCTTTAATAATGCCACGTCCATAACTACTTACGATTAGCTGTAAACATTCCATTGCTTGTCGATGACAATTGGTCATGATTAGCTAAAACCCATTCATTGCTCATTGATGATGCTGCAATCCATAATTGCTCGCGATTAGCTGTAACCCTTTTGTTGCTCACTGATGATGCTATAATCCATAATCGCTCGCAATTAGCTACAAACCTTTTGTTGCTCACTAATGATGTTGCAACCCTTATATTGCTCACCTTTAATTCTATAGTCCATAATTGCTCACAAATTGACTGTAATCCTTTCATTGCTCACATTTGAATTGCTACACTCCATAGCTGCTAGCTGATGGTGCTGTAATCCATAACTGCTTGCAAAATGACTATAATCCTTTCACTGCTCGCCTTTGATTGTTTAGGTCAAATGCTTTGAATTCTTTATGTTGATTAATTAGAATTTTTGTTGATTGATTTCAATTTCATTGTGTTAACCATCTCTATGAGTTGGGTGCACTTCCTTCTAGATTTATAATTCCTAAAGACTTGTTAAAGTTAGCTTCAATATGATTAATGTACAAAAGTACATTATAATGTTGAAAATTTATGAGAAAATTCATCACTTTTTCATGAGATAGTGTGCACTCAATGAATCTCACTATTTTTTATTTTTATGATTATCATTTATTTGCCATTTGCAAAGGTCAAAGGCATCGTTAACCATCTTGTGCTAAGAGCATATCTTTTACCAAGTGAAGAGCTTACTTCCACACCTAATTTTAGAGAGAATTTTCTAAATAAAACTTATGAAAATTGAGCATAAAAAGATCAAATTCTGAGTATTAAAATAGCTTTGAAATATTTTATGCTTTTCTTCCTTATTTGAGTATTCCCCTGCCTTTCTGATGTTACTCAACATGAATATCATTGGAAAGGTCCTTTGGATACTCATAATCTTATAGAACATTAGAGTAAATAGAGCAATTTTTGATGTGGGTCCTCTTTTTGTGTTCCCCTGCCTTTCTTGTATTACTCAGCGTGGATACCATTGGAGGTTTCACGAAAATACTCTTACTCATTTCTGAGCATTGTAGTAAATTATGCTTCCTCTTATTTTGATTCTCCTCTTAGTATTCCCCCACCTTTCTCATATTACTCAGCGTGGATATCGTTAAGGGATTTGTATTCATACTCATTTATAAGCATTAGAGTAGATTATATGCATGATTTATCATTCAAAAGACTGACAAGATACTCTAAAATTTAAGGAATTTATACTACAAGTCCATAGATTTTGTCTTTTCATTTTCTTCCCCTCATTTGGGTGCAAAGTAAGCATTAGATTGATTAGAGTTTATAAACTCTCAACACAAAGTTACTAAAATCATATGAATTCCACAAGACTAATAAAAAAGAGTTATTATGATTAAAGGTCATGAGATAGGCTTTTCGCACATGATCTCATGAAGTAGATGAACTTACTTTCATTTTATGAATTTTATGATTAAAATGGTACTTTATTACAAAATTCAAGGAAAGCGAGTTCTATTACTTCCTTTGATTATTTTGTAGGGTATTTGCCACGCAAGATAATACTCTAATGAATAATTAGCATTTGCAATCTTGCTTGATCTTATTGGTGTATCAGTTCCTTTCCCCTTCTTCATTCTTTTTTGTTTTTCCCTACACAAAATACCATAAGTTAGTATGGTCCATTTGCAAGTGAAGAGATTTTGTAAAAATGTAATGTTATTCTTTTGCATTCTTCCCTTTTGATTATGGTAATGATGTCTTTGACAACGAACGTCATGATACTCCACCACTGATGTTGTGGCTTTAGGCTATGTTTGTATTTTTGCCATTCCATTAATGCTATGGTAAAGGGCTTCATTCCTCTTCTTGATATCTCCTACAAAAAAGGTTCAACAATTAGAGATCTTATTTCATGATCAAATGATTTTTCAAAGTGCATTCGTTCTGGATTTTGAGTGCATCCTTCCCTTTTATAGGGCCAACAAATCTATTGCTGAGATGTTGGACCTTCTCATCACCATATTCCATACCCTACACTGGACTAATTGTTGTGGAGAGATATTCTAGATGATCCTTTAGATGAGACTATGGAGATGGATGTTGAATCAGAGGAGCTTGAGCATTATATCCAACATCTTAAGGTTGATAGGATAATGCTTTTACAAGTGTCACTGTCAATGATATTCCTTTACTAGATGGCCCATAATTTATTAGGCTCCTGAAGTCTAAAGTCTCATTGAGTACAGGTTCACCTTGATAGAGTTGGTCTTCCCTTTTTTACTTTTTCAGATGCTTCATATGTGAATACTCTGACTACTTTCCTACACTTCTTTAATACTAATTTTGAATGTTAGTAATAGAGTATTTGTATAATCTTGTCTAGGCTCAAAGGCTTTATTATGCAAGGCAGGTATATCACAATAGATGTATGCAAGTGTATGCATGTTATGTATGACATGCATGATCCTAATAAGTATTATATTTGGAACAGAGCTATGTTCACAACTTGGAATGTGAGAAAGAGGTGCCTCATCAATAACTTGTAGGTTTAAGCATTGACTGCTTTACTATTGCTACTTCTAATGTTAGAACTTCTGATACAGTTCATTCGATTGATGACCAGGCTAGCAAGTGTGGTCCATGGCTAGACACTAGAGCTTGTGATTGACTTTTATACTGTTGAACTTTTCTTTTTGCAATTGCTTTTACTGTATGATAATCGATGTATTTTTATGCTTCTTTTTGCCTCAAGATCTCTTATATTGGCTTTTATACTTCAGCATTCCATCTTCGCTCTTTGAATGCAGACTTACTATTCTACAATTTGCCCACATAGCTATATTTTGCTCCCCATTTTCATTTTGAATCCATTCATGCTATTCTAGTAGTTTTTTTTTCATTTTTGTGTGCAAGAGACCCAATTCATTTATCATTATTGTTAATCCTATCCTTATTAGTTGCAATCTCATGCATTAAAAATGTAGAGGAGTGGGCAAACTAACTGAAGTGATTTCTTGATGATGAAATCAACTAGACTTACACTTCAAAGGACTCTTAAGCAGAATATAAGGCTTAATGTTAATGCAATGATTAATGATAGTTACAAGGCGGGAGTTGCAACGTGAGTTATTAAGCCACCTGAATTCCCAAGGTACAAGGGACACTAAGCTTATAGACAAAATCATAAAGGGGTGGCAAAAAAGAAAACATAACTAAAATAGTGATCTCATAGCTCTACTTTAGCTTTCATTATGTATTTTCTTTCCATTCAGATACTTATACAGTAAGATAAAAATGAAAGTGCAGTATTTGAACAAAAATTTTAGATTCAATTTTATTCATTCATTAGGGCAAAAATGAGAACATTTATTACATCACATGATATAACTCATATTATCAGTTAGTCTTAAATTTTTTCTCTTTAATTTTTACCCCGCTGTTCTTTTTTTCTTTTTCTCTCTCCTTATTTTTTTTATTTTCATTCTTTTTATTTTTTCCTTAAATTTCCTATATTTAAGAGTTGCATCATGTGATATATGGATGTTCTTTGAATTTGCATTTGTGCCCATGCTGAATGAATATAATTAAATTGAATTTATGTTAAACATGCAGGTGCGATTAATATCATAATGCATAGTACCATTAGGATGTACATTACATAAGTAAGAATGATCATAATTCATATCATCGATCAATAAAACAAAAAAAGTTCTAAAGAAACTAAATTTTTATTAAAAGAAGACAATAAGAAAATTTATTTCCTATTCTAGATGCTAAGGATGTTAGGTCTCAAGGTGGTTGTCTTTCAGGTGGCTGACATAACAACTATTCTTATCTCAAGGTGGTTGTCTTTCAAGTGGCTGACATAACAACTATTCTTACATCTTTTTGCCAACTATCTTTATGACTTCATCTTTCTATACCTCAACTGTGCATTTTTTTTTATCTAGCAGCTTCTTATCATCAAACTCATCACCCTATCTTATAGGCATAATCAACTCAAAGGGTATGTCAAAAGAAGGTGGTTTAGTGTAAAACACCTTATAGTAAACTTGCCTAAAGGCTAATTCAATAAGTACTATGCTCTTTCCACATCTTTAGGGGCATTAGGAGACTTCTCTTTGGTTTTAAGGTCTAGGTCCTCAAGGAGCTTAGCACTTCTTCCTCACTAATTCCTGAGTTGATAATTATGGTAGCTAGGCTGGTATATTTTGGTAGTTTGGGAAAGGATTATTTCCAATGCTGGGTTTTTAGGGTTTGTGATCTTTCTAGAGTCTATAAGGTTTTGGATTTCATATTTGAGGTAGATGCAGTTATCTATGGAGTGTTAGAGGTTTTGATGGAATTTGTAGTGCTTGTTTGGGATTATAGCCTAGGGTGTTTGGGTTTGGTAGGTTTGGATTAGGTAAAGGTTGAAGTAAGCCCTTTTGCATTGGGCGCTTTAGGACTTTTGACAAAGGTTGGTTAAAATTAGAGAATCTCCTTGGTTGTTTAACAACATGCACTTCCATAATTTGGCTAGTGCTTCTTTGCTGTATGTCCTTAGTTGGGTAGTTTCTTGCTTTGGTGCTTTTAGCAATCCTCTTTTTCTTACTTTCAATCTCCTTAGCTTGCAAATCATCATCATAAGTTCTATAAATGTCTTAGGGTTCATCATTTGTAACCTCTCAACCACATTGGGCAACACATTTTGGACTATCATCCTAACCTAATCCTTCTCAGCTAGTTTGTTCTTCATTAATCCTGCCTTATTCATGAATCTAGTTAGAAAATCCGAAAATGATTCATTAGGATTCTGCTTGGTCAATTCTAAATCCCTGATAGACACTTAAAGCCTAGTATTATGGTCATATTGTTTTAGAAAAGTAGTGTACAACTCTCTCCAGTCTGCTCGAATAGATTTCTATAACTCATGATACTAATTATAGCCATAGCCTGCAAGGATAGTACAAATAACTTGGTAACTATGGGCAAAGGAGCCTTAGTGGTGGTCATAGTAGTTGTATATTAACTAAGGTGGATCCTTGGGTCTCTAATACCATCAAACTTCTATAGCTGTGGCATTTTGAATTTATTAGGTAGCTTATCTTCCTCAAATTGAATCATATCATCAAAGTCAAACAAATATTCGATTCCAGCTCTTGAACTAGCTCAAGTGATTCTTTCTTAGCTTTCTTTACCAAAAGGTTCTCCACATCCTCATATTTCATTTCTATATCAAGCACATTCCTTGAAATATTAAATGGTTGCCTCCTAATATTGTCATTATTAGTAGGTGGATCTTCCATAACAGCAGGAGGTGGAATTGTAGCAATGGGTGTGGGTGCAGCTGCAGGTGGTGGCATTGATGCAGCCAAAGCTTGTCTTAGTTCATCTTTCATCATTGCTCTCATGTCATCCATCAATGCTCTTTTGATGTCCTCTAGGGTCCAGTTTCCTCCTTGTTATTGTTCCATCTCTTCTGTTTGAGTTGGAGTAACTTATAGGTAAAGCAGGCTGATAGGGCTCTTTTCTAAATTATGAAGGATGTCTTTAGTTGTTGATTTTGGACTCAAATCAGTTCTCACTAATATGCCACTACTCCATTTCCAAACACATGAAGACTCAAATGAATCTATGATGGCTGTAAAAGAAAGTGTTAGTATGATGCATGATGCACGTGCTATGCAACAAGTAGCAAGTCAAGTAACAAATGAAGGATATATACATCATTCTAACCTTATTACTCCCACACACGTATTCAATGGTGAGTCTCTTTTCCTAGGATTTTTGGTCTTGGCCTTAATATCAATAGGGGAAATCAAGAAATGACACATATGCAAAATCTCTAAAAGCAGTAAAAACATAGAAATAACATTTTTAGGTATAAAAGATTAGCCCAATCTTTATTAGCCTAAATAGGCTTCTACAATATGAGCTTGGGATTTTATAGATAAAAATACCTCATGGCAACATTCACAAGCAATTTAGGTAAATCCTAAAGGAAGTTACTAGGCCACTACATGAGCTGAGTCTGGTGAAAAAGGTCAAGGTTCCCTTAGCAAGATGCCCTCTTTTAAGACTTAAGTTATAGGCCAAGGTCAAAGGGGCCCGACATCCTTTGCAAACTCGAGGGAAGACTACCCCCCTTTGGACTTGGGTTACAGACTCTAGTCATATGAGCTTGATAATCTCTCTTGAATTGAGTTAAGGCTAAGAGTGATGGTTAGCCAATTTTACAATCCCATGAAGCTAGCGGAATAATGGAACCATAAACCAACGTCGTCGGTTAATAAGGACATGCAAAATGAATGGAAGAACAAAATAATAATTAATAAAATAATTCTAAACACAAGTAGAATTAGTATCTCTTATCCCTAATGGAGTCGCCATTATAGATGATGTGGTTTAGCATGCACCTAAGATCTTAGCAGCCGTGACACTATTTGGGCTCAGGGCTTTAGAGAACACACTAACCATTGTCACAAAGACATGGCGTGGAGATGAGGAGTCGCCACCCAGAGTAATAATTAGGACAAATAGAAAATGGTGGTATTCAATTCTCTAAAAGAAAGCTAGCACCACAACTAGGAGATTTTGGGTACGGAATACTAACTTCTTTAATCTTGTGTTCATTTAGAATTACTTTATGAATTACTATCTTACCCTCTATTTACATGCAATTTCATATAAACTCTTTATTTAAAATAATTAACTTCAGGCAAACTAGTCATGCAAAATACATGTAAACAATGCATTAATTTAAATCACAATCCCTAGGTTAGTCTAATCTACGTTGACTTTAATTAAATGGGCTAAATCTATATATTTTAATTTACAAGTGAGCCTAAAGATTAACGAGCCTAATTCCTATTGAATATTAATTAAGTGGTCCTAAGTCTATTTATTTTAATTCTAAGAATGGGCCTAAATCTACAAATTATGATGTATTTAAATTAATGGGCCTAATTCTACATGTTTTAATTCTAAGGTGATTTTAAGTTTACAAGTTATGGAAAAGGTTTAAATTTAATGGGCTATGTCTAATAAATTAAATTAAAATAGGTGGGCCTATAGCTAATTTAACTAAATGGTTCTAAGTTATCTTTAACCTAATTCTAATTAATTATGGGCCTAAAATGCATTTCAATTAATTAAAATATAGACCTAAATTTATTTAAATGGGTTAGAGCCTATCATGGGCTTAAGGCCCAAAACACATAAACAAACAAACCTAAAAACAATAAAAATATATCAAAACAACCAAATAAAAGATCAAACAATTAATTAAATTTATTCTCAAATCCCTAATTTAATTAAATTAATCTAAATAGACAAATAAATGATTAACAAACAACCTGAATTCTAACCACTTAAACCTAATCTAATTTTTTTTTAAAACCTAATGATTTCTATAACCATTAATTTTAATTAATTACCCAATTGAAACCCTTATTTTACTAATTGATTAATTAAAAAAAAATCCAATCGCACAGACACAAAATTTCATTATTCCTATTATCGGGGCTATTTCAATCAACTATTATGAATAATAAAAAAAGAAGAATTAATATAATCCCAAAAATAAATAAAATAAGATAATTAAATAAAAAAACCCTAAAAACCACATCTACCTACAAGGTTCCATCCATGGCATTCCATGGATCTCTATGGATTTGGTTCTCCAAGTATAATCATCATGTAATCCCCTCCATAATCACCATCACAAAAGGATAAAACAATGATTAGCGAATAAAATTATAATAAAAATTAAATTACATTGAAATTTAATAAAATCCAAAATAATAAAAAAGAAGAATAAAAGAAAGTAGAGAGAAGATAATGCTTTATGGATGCTAAAACAAATTGCTCCTCAAACTAGTAAGATCATCGTTGTTTTTTAGTAGGCCTTCAAAACTTGTTATTCTTCTTCTCAATAATCCCTTATGAATAAATCACAAAGAATTTATGTGCTACCTAAAGAAAAGTTTAAAGATCCTTAGGAAAAAGGGAGCCAAAATTATAGAAAAGAGTGCTGAGGATTGAGAATTCCCCCCTTTCCAAGAGCTTAAGCTCTCTTTTTATAGAAAAAACCAAAAAATCGTAGGTCCTACGTACTGAAGAGTTCCAATTTTAAAAGGACCTTATTTTCTGAAAAATTAGATAAATCCCAAAAATAATTAAAAAAAAATTTAGCCAATCAAAACTCAAGAAAAAATATTTTATTTTTTATAAAAATATAAAAAAGCAAACAAAAACACATAATTCCGATCAGAATTGTGTAATTTCGATCAGAATTGTGTAATTTCGATCAGAATTGTGTAATTTCGATCGAAATTCTATACTTCTGATTTTTTAATTGTTAATTACAAAAACATCCATGAAAAAATTAAAATTTTCAATTAGGTCTTAAAAAGTATTAAAATTAAGTCCTTAAAAAACTAATGAAACTCTTTCTAAAAATGTATTCAAACTTTTGAGGTTTCAAACTTCAAGTGTTGAAGACTTATAACATTTTCATCATTGGAGTCCTTTGTCACATCCATATTTTATTATCCCAAAATTAGGTGTTTACACTATGCCTTGCTTTTGGTTAGGCCTTGGTATCATATTTTAGGAGGAGTGCCTTCAACAGTGCATCAAAAGGTGAAATTCCTATTGGACGAAGAGGTTGTGACTTTAAATGCTAGTATGGCCAAGACTATGTCTGCAGTTATGGATGGTTAGAATCAAGTAGTTACCCCTAATGGGTTTTAAATAGCCATGATTTCTAATGGAATTAAGATGGATCCAAGGGTTATGAGCATGATCAAGAAGATGAATTATCAACTCGGATAAGGATTGGGAAACAATGAGCAAGGAAGCCAAGAGTTCCCAAATTTCAAAGGACAAAATGATACCATAAGATTAGGCTATACATGAGTTGGGCTTGGTAGTAAAGGAGATAGACCACAGTTTTTCAATGAGAATAACTTCTCAAAGAATGTTGGACCGTTGTAGGGTAGCTTTGTCAAAGAAAGGAAAGAGAAGTTCTACATGGGTTAAAAAGAGCCTGTCCAAGTAGTTGGAGTGAACATTCCTGGGTTTGAGATCTTCAAGAAGTAGATAGTTGAGGGTCTAGTGCAAGACAACAAAGACAATGTGATGAAGAAAGTTGCTGAGAAGATAGAGATTGAAGCCATTGAAGAGCTACTTTCTCTGCCACCTAAAAAAGAACCATCACAGGATTTAGCTAGCATTATTAATAATAGTTTAATGATTTTTTTATGAAGAAAATGATGTAATAATGTCTGGTCTGTTTGAGGATGAAAACTCTATTTTTTCTATGATCAATGATATAAACTCTAGTTTTGCTTACTTGTGTGATGTTGATTCTGATGGTCTTCTACATTTTAATAATGATCATTCATGCATGTTTGACATTAATTCTATTCAATTAGATTCATTAAACATGGACACAAATGAACAACCAAAGCACATTTCTATATAACATGATTTAACTCCGGAAGAGAGGGAAAAATTAAAGATAATATTAATAAAAAGAAAGGTAGTATTTGCTTGGTCCTATGAGGACATGCTAGGTCTAGACAAAGAAATTATAGAGCACCACATTCTAATATACCAAGAGGATAAACCTATTAAGCAAAAACTTCATAGGTTAAGGCCAAAGTGGGCAGAAAAGATAAGGGAAGAAATTGCTAAACAAATCCAAGCTAATTTCCTAGAAGTGGTAGAATACCCTTAATGGTTGGCAAACATAGTACCAATCCCTAAGAAAGATGGAAAAGTTTGAATGTGTGTAGACTTTAGAGATATAAATAAAGCATCACCAAAGGATGACTTTCCTTTACCCCATATTGATGTGATTTTTGATAGTGCAATATACTCTTTAATGGATGGCTTCTCAGGTTATAATTAGATAATGTTGGTAGTTATGGACAAGATCAAGACTACTTTTATCATAGAATGGGGGATATATTGCTATAAAGTGATGTCATTCGGGTTGAAGAATGTAGGAGCAACCTATCAGAGAGTAGCAACCTCTCTATTCCATGATATGATGCACAAAGAAGTGGAGGTGTACATCGATGATATGATGATCAAATCAGAAATGAGGGAAGGACATTTTAAGGCTTTAGATAAGTTTCTAGCAAGAATAGAAAAATACAACAAAGCCTTAATCTGAAGAAATGAATCTTTGGGGTCACTTCTGGAAAGTTATTAGGGCAAATAGTTAGTAGTAGGGGAATCGAAGTTGATCTAGAAAAGATTAAAGCCATTCAGGAGATGCCAGCACCAAGAACAGAGAAGGAAGTATAAGGATTTATTAGAAAGATGTAGTACATTAGTAGGTTTATTATGAAACTTACCATGGTTTGTGATCTAATTCTCAAGCTCTTGAGGAAGAATCAGCCTGTAGAATAGAATGAAGAATGCCAAAAAGCCTTTGATAAGAATAAAGAATACCTTACTAATCCATATGTGTTAAGGCCACCAAGACAAGGTAAACCCTTATTGTTATATTTGGCTTTAGAGGAAAAGGTAATGAGGGCAATGCTAGCACAAGAAGGACTAGAAGGGGTGGAGTATGTAGTGTATTATCTTAGTAAGAAGTTCCTACCATATGAAGAGAAGTATGATCTTATGGAGAAGACATGTCTGATTATGATATGGGCTACAATGAACCTAAGGCATTATTTCTAGTCCTACAAAGTACAAGTCATTTCAAAGATATACTCTTTAAGGTACTTGTTTCAAGAACTAGTTTTAATTAGAAAGATGTCTTGGTGGTTGGTATTTTTGACTGAGTTTGATATTAAGTACATCACTACCAAGGTTATCAAAGGAAGAGCAGTAGCATAATTCCTGGCACATAATGCAGTTCAAGGAAATGAGCAGTGGAATTTAGAGTTTCCAGATAATAACTTAATAGTAATAAAATGATGCAAATGAAAGCTTTATTTTGATGGAGCTATAAATGATAGAGGAGTAGGGCTAGGAGTGATTCTTATCATACCAGGAGGAGAAACCATCCCAATGGCTAAGAAATTAGACTTAAAGGTTACGAATAACATGGTCGAGTATAGGCATGCATATATGGACTAGAAGTAGCACTAGCAGTTGGAGCTAAAGATCTAGTAGTTTATGGAGATTCCATATTAGTCATTAGCTAGGCTAATGAGGAATGGGAAGTGAAAGAAGAGAGGTTGAAACCTTACATTTGTTATTTGAAGAAGCTAATAAGAAATTTCACTAGGTGTCTCTTCATGCATCTATCAAGAGATAAGAATCAACTGGTAGATGCCTTGGCAAAACTTTCTTCAATATGGGATAAACTGACAAGGATGATGATGAATCCTTTGGTGATAATAAAAATGAGAGCTCCATGTTATGGTGAAGAATCGGTTATGAGTATTCATATAAGGCTAGAAAAAAAGCCATGGTTTTATGACATCTAAAAATTCATCGATGAAAGGAAATACCCAGATGAAGGGACTTCCAAAGAAAGATATGCCCTTCATGTTCTTGCACGCCATTTTACAAGTCATGATAGGGTATTATACAAAAGAATGTTGAATGGAATACATCTGAGATGTCTTAAGAAGGATGAAGTAGAATAGATGATGAAAGAGATTCATGTAGGGGTTTATGGATCTTATATGAATGGCATGGTTCTGATGAAAAAAATAATTCGACAAGGGTATTATTAGAAGAGAATGGAAAGAGATTGTATCTAGATAGTGAGATAGTGTCATCAATGCCAGATACATGGGAACCTTAACCATCTTCCCCTTACAGTGCTAAATAATTTAACATCTCCATCGCCCTTTACAATATATGGGATAAATAAAATAGGGGAGATAAGACCAACCACCTTGAACATGCATAAATATATAGTAGCGTGATCAGCTATTGCTCTAGATGGACAGAAGCAGAATCCTTTGGTACCTTGAAGGTTAGATAGATGGCAAGATTCATCGAGAAGAATCTCATTTGTAGGTATGGGATCCCACATCATGTTATGATAGACAACAATGTTTAGTTTCAGGCAAAGATAACTGAATTATTATAGAGATACAAGATTAAGCATCATAAATCATCACCTTATCAACCTCAGGCTAATGGTACAGTTGAAGTAGCTAATAAGAATATAAAGAGGATCCTCTCTAAGATGGTGAAAATGCACAAAGATTGGTATGAATATCTTCTTTTGCCTTGTGGGGATTTAGAACTAGAACACGTATTGCTATAAGACAGATGTTGTTCTTATTAGTATATGGTTGTGAAGCAATTTGCCCATAGAGACAACAATTAAATCTTTAAGGGTTGTTATGGAAGAAGAAACCCTTGAGAGTAGAGATACGACCACCTCATGTCTCTAGATGAGAAAAGGATGGAGGCTTTGTTTCACACTCATATTTACCATAGAAGAATAGTGAGGGCCTTTAACAAGAAGGTTAAATCAAGAAATATAAAGGTTAGAGATATAGTGCTAAAGTAGTCAAGGGCAATGGTGTTCGATCCAAGAGGAAAATTCAGAACAAATTGGGAAGGGCCGTATTTAGTCAAGACAATCCTACCTAAGGGAGCTACAAAGATATCAAATTTAGAAGGGAATGAGTTCATTGAGCCAATCAACCTGGATTGCCTTAAGAAATACTACCTTTAAAAAATAAAAAAAAAGGTTTGCTAGCTAGAAAACTTGAAAAGGCTAGTCAAGAAAAAATTAGGACATTCTCATTGTTCAAAAAACCTATAAAGGGATGAAAAGTAAAAATTAGGGAATAAGGTAAAAGAGGTGATCCTGCTGATAAAAAAACTCACAAAGAGCTAGTTAGGGAGAAATTAGGGAAATAAAAGTGAGAGAAAAATGTTCAGCTAAAAAATCCAAAAGGATTAACTGATAACAGGAGTTATGTCATGTGATGTAATAAATGTACTCATTTTGGAACTAATTAATGAATCAAATTAAAATGGAATTTTTTTTTGAATATTGCATATTCTATTCTATCTTTATGATAAACTATAAAGACTTAAAGGAAAAATAAAACATGAGAGTCTAAAAAATAGACTTATGAGATCATAATTTTTGTTTTTATTTCTTCTTTTATGACTCATTTAGCAATACTTGAATCCTTTTATACTTAGCAAATCCTGGTGATTCTATAGCTTACATAGTAACCCAGGTTTTGTAGTTGTCATCAATAGTCATATCAGCATCCAAATGCATGTTTTGCTCTAATGCTCTGTGAGGCCACAGGTTCTTCATTTTGTCTAAGAAATCTTGTCTCATTGGAAAACCTTTGAAGTTAGATATAACAGTCACAATAAATTATGGACGACCATGCTGATGGCAAAGGCGTGAAGGGGAAAAGAAGGTTGAAAAATGCAACCTAGGAATAAGAACACATTGGTCATACAGGTTGATGGTTACAAACTTCAACTTCCACTAAGGACAGATCCATGTAATCTCAGTGTCAACAATGCCTTTCATCCCATCAATCCATTGATCCATTGTATTCTTATCCTTCATCTTTAATGGATGATGAGACTGTAGATGATGAGGTTGATAAATCAAGGCATTGGTGGGAGGATTAAGTAGACTCAATTTCTCATATAGCCAAATTTAAAAGAAGAAGAATAAGAAGAAAAGAAGAAGAAGAAGAAAAAAAAAAGATGAAGAATAAGAATAAGCTAAGTTGAAAACCTAAAAGGGAAGCTTAGGAAAAAAAAAGGGCTACATTCCTGAAGGACAGGCAAGCTTCCTATGAATTGATTTTGAACCTTGAAATTATTTAACCTAATAATAATTTTAGCAAGTAAGACAGGCACAAGGTTAGCTCCAACTTCCACTTATTCTAGGATACTGACAATCCTTGTGTCAGCATCTTTATGAGAAGCCACTTGTAGAAATTGGGCATATAAACAAAAAGAGATAGTCCTTATCCAGGTGGAATTGTTCTTTTCCATAGTCCTATAAAAAGTAATCAGAGAAGAAAGACTGATAATCCCAGGGTCATGTGTATACATATAAATGTCACTTGGGGGCATATCAAAGAATGCCATTAGTCTATCGAGAAATTGCATCTCAAGATTAAGAAGATCAATCAAAGCAATCAATTTTAAAAAATAGCCAAGGATAGCATTGAACTCCTCGATTAGTGGACATAGCTCTTGTCCATTGAATCTAAATACATGGTCCTTAATGCCCCAGAAGGTGGTAGCTGCATGCAAGAAATTATGGTATTGAAGCATGCTAGAATTGTATACCCTAGTCTCTAAGGACTTAGATAGAGCAAGTAGGGTGTCGAACACTGGAAAATTGCAAATTTTATATTAACTAGTAGATACTAAGATGGATAGGCAATATATTAATAATGAAATTTGTTGGATTATTCTAACTATACTAATTAACTACTAACTATACTAAATAATCTAAATATCTAAGTATCCAATTAAATATTATTTGTTAGAACTACAATTTTGAATTAGCCAAAGAATTATAATGAATAATGAACACATTCAATGAATGGAGAATATGACCTAAAATCCTTAAGTGCAACTGTCGTTGTCAAATATGGGTATTTCCATCTAGAGTCTATAAGTGTTGTCGCATCATTATAGAGATAAACAAAAACCATGAAGTTCCTTGCCAATTCTTTAGCCCCTCAAAGTGGATTTCTTGTGTCCAGGTACTTTCCTAACCTTTAAATGAATTCAATTATTTTTCCACCAAATTACCCCAACTTTCGTTGTGAATAATTTGACTAACACATCATATATGGTGATCAAGCATATACAACTCAATTAAACACTCAATTGAAAGCAATTCATCATGCATTATAAAAAAAATATAATTCATTGGTTCATTCTTCATTGCAATTCTAATAAACGAAGGTTTAGCCAAGATATATGATTAAGAAATAATAAAAGAAAATCAAATATAAAATAGAAAAAGGGAAAAGATAAAAGAAAAGATAAAACCCTTTTTACTAAATCTTGGTGCTCGTAGTACTTTTCCTTTCTTAGCTTTGCCTTTTGTAATATGACTAAATAACAAAGTAAAACTAATTTTGATAATAATAGAAAGAATTTCATTCAAGAAAGAATATTATATATATCAATAAAAATAAATTCCTCTCCTTTTTAATGACTAAGACTATCTATTTATAGGCATTCACAATTGACTAGAAGGGACTAGAACTTTTGAGTTGGAATGGCTTCAATTCATGAAAGTCATCTTCTTTTACAGATGCCGTAACTTCAAGGGAAAATTAGTCCATTAATATGACTTTAAATCTCGAAAATTTCTTCATAAAAGTTCTATATCTATGAGTTATCTTTCTATAGCAACTTGAATCATCAAATTTGGATGTCTATAGAAGAAATTATGACCAAAATATGAAAACTACTCGAATCATAATGTTTTAGACTTCTGTATTGTGCCGAGTCGTGACATGGGTGACAACTCGTGACAGAAGCTCTCTGTTACGAGTCATGCCCATGGTGAGGACTTGTGACAAGCTTTAATTGTCCAAAAATGACTCCTTTTACTCTCCATCTTGTTCTAATCAACTCCAAGTCTTTTCTAAGCATGAATTGAGCCTAAAACATGTATTTAACCTACATCATAAACCATAAAGATAAAAGAAATGAAAATAGTAACTTCATAGGCAAATAAGCACACTAAACATAAGAAAACTTAATGAAATTAAGATTAAACTATTACTAAATACTAAACATATTTGCATTATATCAAACTTCCCCACACTTAGATCTTGCTTGCCCTCAAGCACGAAAAGATCCAAGATGAAAAAGTTAACAAAATTATCATCTACTCCCAAAAAGTGTAGCATCCTCATCAAGTCATTTTAATCATGAATGAAGTTAGAAAAAGGATAGTTTAATAATTAAACTTCCAATGCTCAATAATGGTAAAATAAACAAGTCTCACAGCATAAGCAACAAGTTTACCAATTTATCTCAATCTACTAAGAATAAAAAAAAAATGTAAAGTCAAAGTTCTAACCAAGCTATTTAGCCAAAATAGTCATGCTTCAAACTTAGGGATTCCAGAGCCAAAAGCAACCTTGAGACAATGTTAAGCACACATGATAACTTACTTTTCTCATGGCATTTTTAGACATTTTATTCATAAGCATATTTGCTAGATGTACTCTTTCTGAATGAATGCAAATGAGGAGCAAACACAAATGCACACAACTTACTTAAGATTCATCTACTTGTGACATTATACATTTCTTTCTGAATGAATGCAACTAAGGAGTATACTCAATTGCACACAACTTACTCAAAATGCATCACATCACAAGCATTATTTACTTTTTTCTTTTTTTCTTTTTTTTATTATGTCCTCATCCATTATTGAAAAGCAAGCATCTTATGTATTATGGCTCTAGTTTCTCTAAAATTACCTAAGTCTCTAAGAAAATCCTAGGCTTAAAACATTACTAACTAGCCTTAAGCATAATTAGCAAATTGACTAATACATTATTTAGACTTTAGAAATAATAAAAAGAGATAAAAACATTAGCTTAGTAATTATACTACATGAAACTTAAAATTCTACCAATTGACCAATAAAAGTTTAAAAGTTTACTATTAATAAAACATATAACTTCAATCAAAATCAAAAAGACTATTAAGGATAGTTACTTATTAAATATGGGAGCAAAATGAATGCAAATGCATAAAGATGTAGAATTGTAGAACAAAACACATAAAAAAATATATTACTAATATACTAATACTAATACTAATATCAATATTAATATCAATATCCCTTCCCCCACACTTAAAAGCATGCATTGTCCTCAATGTAATAAAAATAAAGAGTAAAGGAAAGGATAAGAAAGACTCCCCTAGTTGTCCTCTGGTGTAGGAGGTGGAGACTCAATTTGGTAGCTCGATTGAGCAAAGAATTGCCCTATTTTATACTCCATCTTCCTTTGTTTGCGAGCAAGTTGCTTTTGGTGAAACTCCATCTCATTCAATTGACTTTACATAGCAAGTTGATTGTTCAAGATTTGATCCCAAATTGGAGGGTGATCACTTGAACTACCGGGTGCACTTTGGAGAGGATATATGAGCATTGGGACATCTCCGAATGGTGTATAGGAAGGTGCATTCTCCTCAGGTTCAGATTCGTCCTCCTCTTCAATAGGCTACTCATGAACAGGCGGTGGTGGTGCAAGTCCTCTCCAACATGACCTCATTTGGGCCGAGATAAATCGAAAAGCAGAATCAACAATTTCACCATGAACAAATGCTTGTTTGGTGAAATAAGAACACTCAACAGTTCTGGTAAAGTTAGCAAGATCAACATTGAAAGCTTTAACAATAATAGTTATTACATGACCATGTGTTATAATCGCATCCTTGCGAGGGGTACATGCCAACAATTGGTTAAAGATCCAATATGTCCAACAAACTTGTTTCTTATGATGGACACACCACATCAAGAACAACTCTTGGGCAAAAACTAATATGAACCCTAAAAGGGATCAAAAGTGCCTAAATGTTAAGAATTCAAGCTAATTAGTTTAATTTCCTATTTTGAAATTAATTAGCTTGATATGGATTAATTTTGGAGTTATTCCTATTTTGGAGTCAATAAGGAAGATTCAGAAGATTCTAGAAGATGTGAGAAGATTCAAAATATTCCAAGTTAAAGTTAACAAGTCAAAGTCAAAGTCAAATAGTCAACAAGTCAAAGTCAAGGGTCAATGGTCAACATATGACATGGCATGTGACATGGCATGCTTCAATGCTTAGTTGTCATGAGTTGTCATTTTGCTTAATTGTCATGATTTGTAATGAGTTGCCAATTTTGACTTTTCAAAGATGAGTTGTCATTAGTTGTTTTATTTTGAAGGAAATCTCCTTAATTAAGGATTTTCCTATATAGGTATATTTGGGAATAAGGATAGAACCTTTTCCTTCAAGGATTAGGTTGTTTACATGCCTATATAAGGGCTACAACTATGTAAAACGAATTTAGACAAGCATGGAAATATTAAAAGTGAGGTTTTTCCTTAAACTTTGTTCTTTTGAAACTTTGCAAGTTTACTTGAATTGTTTCACTTCTACCTTTCATTACAATTACTAGGTTAGATTAAACTTAGAATTGTGTGATTGTTCATCTTATAATAGCTAAGTATCTTGCTTCACTTTAATAAGCAAGGGGTTTAGCTCCATCTTCGCGACCTCATCTTGACGATCTTGGGCAATGATTTCAAAGTTGGATGTGCGTTCTATCTCTGTTATAGGTAGGGTTCGTATCAATTTTGAACCCTACCTATAACAGAGATAGAACACGCATCCAACTTTGAAATCATTGCCCAAGATCGTCAAGATGAGGTCGTGAAGCTGGAGCTAAACCCCTTGCTTATTAAAGTGAAGCAAGATACTTAGCTATTATAAGATGAAAAATCACACAATTCTAAGTTTAATCTAACCTAGTAATTGTAATGAAAGGTAGAAGTGAAACAATTCAAGTAAACTTGCAAAGTTTCAAAAGAACAAAGTTTAAGGAAAAACCTCACTTTTAATATTTCCATGCTTGTCTAAATTCGTTTTACATAGTTGTAGCCCTTATATAGGCATGTAAACAACCTAATCCTTGAAGGAAAAGGTTTTATTCCTTATTCCCAAATATACCTATATAGGAAAATCCTTAATTAAGGAGATTTCCTTCAAAATAGGACAACTAATGACAACTCATCTTTGAAAAGTCAAAATTGACAACTCATTACAAATCATGACAATTAAGCAAAATGACAACTCATGACAACTAAGCATTGAAGCATGCCATGTCACATGCCATGTCATATATTGACCATTGACCCTTAACTTTGACTTGTTGATTATTTGACTTTGACTTTGACTTGTTGACTTTAACTTGGAATATTCTTGAATCTTCTCACATCTTCTAGAATCTTCTAGAATCTTCCTTATTGACTCCAAAATAGGAATAACTCCAAAATTAATCCATATCAAGCTAATTAATTTCAAAATAGGAAATTAAACTAATTAGCTTGAATTCTTAATATTTAGGCACTTTATATTAAAAACCCTATTGAATTCAGTCTTATTAAAAACAACACATGCAAGTACTTTATGCAATAACTAGAATTTTAAGTCTTTGATGAACATTGCTTTGCCTTTCTTAGGCTGAAAAGGGGTTTGCAAATCAATAAGGAAAGTCCAAAATTCATTCACATTAAATGTTGGTGGAGGGTTACAGAATCCATCTTTCTTAAAACCAAAAATACGTTGCATGGATGAATAGGTGAGTTGGTGTCTATTTCCTACCAAACAAAATTCCAGAATTTGTGAATTAGTGGGGTTGACATTTAATTTGTGTAAAATTCGGTAACCGAATCAACATATGTATCCTCATTCATAGACACAAACTTTTTAAGTCCACATTGTATCATCAATTTGTCAAAGGACACAAGCATACCAACATCTTTCAAGAGTGAATTTGGAACATACTTATAAGAGGTGATTTCCCAAAACTTGATTAAGGAAAACTTAGCACCTTCTTCATGAGTGAGGATAGGAAACTTAGCCTTATAAGTTTTTGTGAGATTCTCCTCTTCTTGAGGTTGATCCTCCACATGAGGCCTCTTGGATGTTGAACCTTTTGTTCTACCCATGGTTAAAAAAGATATGGTTTTGTTTTTGTTGAAAAATTATAGAGATGGAAATATAAAGATGGTGATTCAAAACAAAATAATAAGGTGAGGGAGAGAATGAGTGGTTCGGTTATGGCTAGGAGAGTGAAGAAGGAATAATGAATAGAAGTAGTGATGGGATGAGAAAGTGAGAAGGAATTAGGGGGATGTATGTATATATATAGGGCAATAATAAAAAAAATAATATCAAAAAGATATATTATTATGCAGGCTAAAAAATGAATTGGGAAAATGAGTAGTCAAACATAGAATATTTATAGAGTCATATCGGTTTAAGGTGTGTGTTGTAAGTGATAGGGTGTGTGTTGATAGTGAAAGGTCATATGGGTTAGTGAAAAGGCATGTGGAATAGTGAAAAGTTATGACTTTTCTTGGAAAAGATATGACTTTTCACTAAATTGTGTCATATTTATTAGGAAAATAAATGTAAAAATGTGTAAAAATTGAAAAATGTAAGCAAAACAAGAACTAAAAAAAATGTGTATCCATGTGAATGTGTAAAATTCTAGGGTTAGGGTTAGTTGTCACGAGTCGTGCCCATCGTGCCAACTCATGACAATAAGGCTTTGTCATGAGTCTTATTGTGGTGCCGACTCATGATGATAAGGCTCTATCACGAGTTATGCCGATGTGCCGACTCATGACAATTATGTTGGATTGGTGACGAGTCGTGCCCATCGTGCTGACTCATCACACTATGTCTCTATCATGAGTCATGCCAATGTGTCGACTGGTGACAATATGTTATACTTAGGCTAGAAAAATTACTAAGTAAAGCATTAGTATATGTGAAAAAAATTGCATAATATTGGTATAAGAAACTAATCATATACCAATGGTATACCAATTATATACTAGAAATGAAAAGACTAATTAAACATATATGGATAAATAATATCAAAATAAAGCAAATAAAGGAAAAAAAACTATAAAGAAAATTAAATAAAATGAAAGTAAAGTAGAAATGTGTGGATAATACTTGGCTAATTTGAATTAAGGTGCGGAGAGAGGAATAGATTGACTTGAAGGAATTACCTCCCCAATCAAATAGGGCTTGAGACATTGCCCATTCACTTTGAAAACCTTGCCTTCATCATTTGAAATTTCAATTGCACCATAAGGGTGAACCTTGACAACCTTAAAAGGACCCGACCATCGAGACCTCAGCTTGCCTGGAAATAATTTCAACCTCGAATTATAGAGTAAAACAAGTTCTCCTTCATAAAAGTCCTTCTTTGATAAATGCGTGTCATGCCACAATTTGGTACGATCCTTATATAACTTAGCATTCTCGTAAGCATTCATCCTTAACTCATCCAATTCATTAAGTTGAAGTAGCCTCTTTCATCCAGCCTTATGCAAATTAAAATTCAAAGCTCTTGTTGCCCAATATGCCTTATGTTCTAACTCAACTGGTAAATGACAAGATTTACCATATACTAGCTGATAAGGAGTAAGGCCAATTAGGGTTTTAAAAGCCATCCTATAAGCCTATAATGCATCATCTAACTTCAATGCCCAATCTTTTCTTGAGGAAGGCACTGTTTTTTCAAGAATCCATTTAATCTCTCTATTACTCACCTCAACTTGCCCACTTGTTTGTGGGTGATATGGAGTAACAACCTTGTGTGTTAGTCCATACTTCTTCAAAAGTGCTTCTATCACATTATTGCAAAAGTGTGAACCACCGTCACTAATCAAAGCTCTAGGGGTACCAAACCTTAGAAAAATTACCTTCTTAAGCATCTTCTTGACTACTCTAGCATCATTTGTCAAGGTTGGCATTGCTTCTACCCATTTGGAGACATAGTCAACCATAACCAATATATACTTGTAGCCCAAAGAACCAGGGAATGGACCCATGAAATCTATACCCCATACGTCAAAAAGCTCTACTTCAAGAATCCCTTTTAAAGGCATCTTATGTTTCTTTGAAAGGTTACCCATCCATTAACATCTATCACATGTAAGCACATATGCTCTAGCATCCTTAAAAAAAATAGGCCACCAAAAACCAAAATGTAGTACCTTAGATGTTGTTTTCTCTACATTGAAGTGTCCTCCAACATCCAAGGCATGGCAATGTCTCAAAACATCTTGAGCTTCATCTTGTGGAATGCATCATCGAATTAAACCATCAGCACATCTTTTATAAAGCAAGGGCTCCTCCCAATAGTAGAATTTGATATCATGCAAAAACTTCTTATTTTGTCTATAATCCATACCATAACGTAAAATACCACTTACCAGATAATTGGCAATATCAACGAACCATGGAAGTTCTTTTGATGCAATATTCAAAGGATGTTCACCATGAAATGACTCATTGATTGGGACACCATCATCAAGTTCTTTTAATCCATCTTGGTCTAGCCTTGATAGATGGTCCGCTACTAGGTTCTCACTTCCTTTCTAATCTCGAACTTCCCAATCAAACTCTTGTAACATCAAAATCCATCTTAGGATTCTAGGTTTTGCATCCTTCTTGCGTAAAAGATACTTAAGAGCAGTATGGTCTGAATAGACAATCACCTTTTGCCCCATAAGATATGATCTAAACTTGTCAAATGCATAAACAATAGCAAGAAACTCCTTTTCTGTGGTGGTGTAATTAATCTGAGCTTCATCAAGTAGCTTACTTGCATAGTAAATCACATAAGGCTTGCCTTCCTTCCTTTGACCTAAACAGCTCCCACCACAAAGTTGCTAGCATCACACATTATTTCAAATGGCTCCTCCCAATTAGGTGGTTTTAGGATAGGTGCGGAGACAAGTGCTCTTTTCAAAGTGTCAAATGCATCAAAACACGCATCATCGAACTCAAACATAGCATCCTTAGCAAGTAACTTACACAATGGCTTTGCAATCTTTGAAAAGTCCTTGATAAATCTCCTATAAAATCTTGCATGTCCAAGGAAACTTCTTATATCCTTAACACATTTTGAAGGTGGCAATTTTTCAATTACTTTTATCTTTGCTTTATTAACTTTAATGCCCTTTTTTGAAACTGAATGACCAAGAACAATTCCCTCTTGTGCCATAAAATGGCATTTTTCCCAATTTAAGACCAATCCATGCTCAATACACATGTCAAGAACTTTCAAAAGATTTTCTAAACAATTGGAAAAGTTAGTACCATAGAGACTAAAGTCATCCATAAAAACTTCAACACAATCATCAAGCAAATCACTAAATATTGAAAACATGCATCGTTGGAAAGTTGCAGGTGCATTACATAAACCAAAAGGCATATGCCTAAAAGAAAATGTACCATATGGACATGTAAATGTAGTCTTAGGTTGGTCCTCAGGATGAATAGGAATTTGATAGAATCCACTAAGTCCATCCCAGTAACAAAAATGGGAAAAATTAGCTAACCTCTAAAGAACTTGGTCAATAAAAGGCAATGGGAAATGGTCCTTCCTAGTTGCTTTATTTAATTTAAGATAATCAATACACATACGCCATCCAGTGATAGTTCAAGTAGGTATCAAATCATTAGACTCATTCCTAACGACAGTTAAGCCTCCCTTTTTTGGAAAAACTTGAACGGGGCTTACCCAATTACTATCACTAATGGAATAAATGATTCCATTGTCAAGCAACTTAGTCACCTCTTTTCTAACCACTTCTTTAAGAGTGGGATTCAATCACCTTTGGCCTTCAATAGAAGGCTTGGCATTATCTTCCAAGAGAATTCTATGCATACATATATTAGGACTAATACCTTTCAAGTCATTAATAGAATAACCAATGGCATTTTTATGACTATTCAACTTATCACACAACGCATCAACATAATCATTAGGCAAAGATGAATTAACAATAAAAGGATATTGAAGATTAGAGTCAAGAAATACATATCTGAGATTTGATGGCAAAGGCTTGAGCTCCATCTTAACTTTTTCACTCGGTGTAGAGTCTTTTGGATCATCTTCTATCCTTAAAGGTTCAAATCTTAATGTCCTTTGAAAAGGTTGATATGGAACTACCTCCATAAGTTGATCATTTGCTTCTTGCACCTTGTATGGCTCTATAGAATCATTTCTTAAATACTCATGAATCACTTCTTCAATGCATCCATCGATAACATTAATAGAATCAATTCTACTTGCTACTTCTATAGGTGTTGACTTCATTATATTCAGCACATCAAATTCCATACTTTCATTATCCACTTCCAGTGTGATCTTTCCATTCTTATATCTAAAATTTCTCCTGCTATTCGCAAAAATGGTCATCCAAACAAAATTGGAATTTCAAGATCCTCTTCCATCTCCAACACAACAAAATCTACTGGTATCACAAACTTACCTACTTTTGTTGGCACATTTTCTAATATTCCAAGTGGATATGTAACAGATTTATCCGCCAAGGAAAGTGACATGTTGGTAGGCTTAAGCTCATCTAAGTTAAGCTTTTTGTAAATTGAATAAGGCATAAGGCTAACACTAGCACCAATATCACACAAGGCTTTGTCGAAATGCGTACCTCCAACTGTACAAGGAACCATAAAAGAAACAGGATCCTTACGCTTTGGTAGAGACTTAGAGTACAAAGCCTTAGATTCTTCAACAAGGGAAACTAAGCCATAATCTTCAAGCTTGCTCTTATGGCTAATAATATCCTTTAAAAACTTACCCCAAGCTGGCATATCTCTAATAGCATCCACAAATGGTATAGTGATAGTAATCTCCTTTAGATAGTCAAGAAATTTTCTAAACTGCTTGTCTAGATTATGCCTTATGAACCTTTGAGGGACAAGAAGAGTTCTAACATCTACCTTTGGTTCATCGTTCTTTGATAGTATGGCTTCTTGCTTATTACCTTTCTTTGCACACTCATCATCTTGTTTACTTCTAACATCCACATCATCTTTTCCACTATTAGCTTCAACCCCTACTACTTCATCATCATCATCAACTATTCTCTTTTTCTTATTAAGATCTTTTTCAACCTCCTTACCACTCTTTAATGTAATTGCTTGACAAGACTCTTTTTGTACATACTCCGGTTGGCTAGGAAGCTTTTCCAAAGGTTTAGTGTTAGAGGTAGAGGCTTGTTAGGCAATTTAGGTTTCAAGGATGTGGTTATGAGTATTAATTTGTTATAATTTAGAGTTTATCTGCTTGAATTGCTCCTCATTTTGTTTATTGATGGACATTTGTTGGTTAACAAATTGCTCCATAAGAGTTTCAAGGTTGGGTTTAGATTGGCTAGGATTGAAAGCTTGTTGTCTCATAGGAAATCCATGTGGGTTTTGGGGTTTAGTGTTTGGGTTGAATTGGGGGTTTAATTGGGAAGATGGGTTTGACCATGAAAATTTCGGATGGTTCCTCCATTGAGGGTTATAGGTGTTGGAATTTATCCCCATTCTTTGATTAAAACCACCTTACACAAAATTTACATCCTCATTTGTATTTAAAGTACATTAAGGATATAAATGAGATCCTCCATAAGTCTCACAAACAACATTAGTACATTCTAATGAATTAACTTGAGATTTACTTACCAAGTTAGTGAGGGCATCTACCTTTGCACTAAGCATGTTGATGGTATCAAGTTCCAAAACTCCCTTTGCTTTTGCCATAGTTGTTTCATCACCCATGTACCCTTAAGATGAAAGTTCTTCTAACAAAGTAACATCTTATATAGCCATTTTATCCATCCATTTTCCATCGGCTGCTGCATTCACAATATTCCTATTTTCATCCATCAGCCCGTTGTAAAAAATTTGAGGAATCATCCATTCCAGCAAGCCATGATATGGACACTGCCGTTAAAGTTCCTTAAACCTCTCCAAGCCGAATAGATTGTCTCACTTCCACTTTGCTTGAAAGTAGTGATCTCATTATAAAATTTGGCCGTCTTATGTGGTGGAAAATATTTATGTAGAAATGCTTGCTTCAATTGATCCCATGTTGTGATTGACTCATTTAGCAAACTTGCAAGCCAAAGTTATGCTTTGTCCCTAACCGAAAATGGAAATAATCTCAGTCTTATTGCATCATCTATGACTCCATTTATCTTGAAGGTTGCACACACATTGAGGAAAGTCAAAATGTGAGCATAAGGATCCTCTCCTTGTAAGCCTCCAAATTGATTATTTTGCACCATTTGGATAATACTTGGCTTGATCTCAAAATTGTTAATAGCAATAGCCGGAGCCACAATTCCACCAAAACTACCCAAAATATCGGGCATGCCAAAATCACCCAATGTCCTTCCCTCTGGTTGAGCCATTCTATTGAAATTTAATTGATTCTCTATCCTTTGCCTTTGTTCCCTATGCAAAACACATATGGTTAGATTAATTTTAGGATCAAAAAGTAGATTACTATCACTAGTACTCCTAGTAAGCATATAGATTCACAGTTAAACAATTAATGAAAATAAAATTTAAAATAGAAATTAAAACAAAAACAAACAAAAAATAAATAAACAAAAATAAACATAAAAATAAATTAAAATTAAAACAAGGCCTCAAACAACCTTTCTCTACACTAAGTTAATAAAATTTTTTAAACAAAATCCCCGGCAACGGCGTCAAATTCTGAAGCGGGCTAGAATTATATACCCCAGTCTCTAAGGACTTAGATAGAGCAAGTAGGGTATCGAACACTGGAAAATTACAAATTTTATATTAACCAAGTAGATACTAAGATGGATAGGCGATATATTAATAGTGAAATTTGTTGGATAATTCTAACTATACTAATTAACTACTAACTATACTAAATAATCTAAATATCTAAGTATCAAATTAAATATTATTTGTTAGAACTACAATTCTGAATTAGGCAAAGAATTATAATGAATAATGAACACATGCAATGAATGGAGAATATGACCTAAAATCCTTAAGTGCAACTGTCGTTGTCAAATAAGGGTATTTCCATCTAGAGTCTATAAGTGCTATCGCATCATTATGGAGATAAACAAAAATCATGAAGTTCCTTGCCAATTCTTTAGCCCCTTAAAGTGAATTTCTTATGTCCAGGTACTTTCCTAACCTTTAAGTGAATTCAATTATTTTTCCACCAAATTACCCCAACTATCATTATGAATAATTTGACTAACAGATCACATATGGTGATCAAGCATATACAACTCAATTAAACACTCAATTGAAAGCATTTCATCATGCATTATAAAAAAACTTATAATTCATTGGTTCGTTCTTCCTTGTAATTCTAATAAACGAAGGTTTAGCCAAGATACATGATTAAGCAACAACAAAAGAAAATCAAATATAAAATAGAAAAAGGGAAAAGATAAAAGAAAAGATAAAACCCTTTTTACTAAATCTTAGTGCTTGTAGTACTTTTCCTTTCTTGGCTTTGCCTTTTGTAATGATGACTAAATAGCAAACTAAAACTAATTTTGATAATAATAGAAAGAATTTTTTTCAAGAAAGAATTTCATATATATCAATAGAAAGAAATTCCTCTCCTTTTTACTGACTAAGACTATCTATTTATAGGCATTCACAATTGACTAGAAGGGACTAGAACTTTTGAGTTAGAATGGCTTCACTTCATGAAAAGTCATCTTCTTTTGCAGATACTATAACTTCAAGGGCAAATTAGTTCATTAAGATGACTTTAAATCTCAAAAGTTCCTTCATAAAAGTACTAGATCTATGAGTTATCTTTCCATAGCAACTTGAATCATAAATTTTTTTTTGTATGTATAAGAAATTATGATCGAAAGACAAAAACTGCTCGAATCAGAATGTTCTAAACTTCTACATTGTGCCGAGTCATAACATGGGTGACAACTCGTGATAGAAGCTCTCTGCTACGAGTCATGCCCATGGTGACAACTCATGACAAGCTTCAATTGTCTAAAAATGACTCCTTTTGCCCTCCAACTTGTTCTAATCAACTCCAAGTCTTTTCCAAGAATGAATTGAGACTAAAACATATATTTAACCTACATCATAAACCATAAAGATAAAGGAAATGAAAATAGTAACTTCATAGGCAAATAAACACAATAAACATAAGAAAACTTAATGAAATTAAGATTAAACTATTACTAAATACTAAACATATTTTCATTATATCAGGTATATTTTTAGATACTGAAAGGATTTTAAAGATTTAATATGATAGGGTAGTAGTCTATTATAATCTTCTTCATTAAGGCTCTTGAAAAACTTCTTCATCAAATCAAGGGTGGCTTGTGTCATGATGAAAGCCAATAAAAAGAAGGATAGGAGACAATCCTTTTGGTAGGCCTTTTATAAAGGCATAAAAGATAATCTAAATGGGATTACGATTTTATGTGTGTGGATTGACTCAAATTTGAAATTAGAATGGAAAATGAGCAAAGTTCTGAAGCTAAATTTCTGATAAAAAATTTATAATTCCAATTGGATTTATAAAAATCTGATAAAAAATCCAGAAATCCAATCAAAAATCTATAATCCCGATTGGATTTCCAAGATTTTTGATAAAAAAAAGGGAGATTAATTAAGTTTGAGGGTTTGATCCAAAACAAAAGTCCACATACCATTTAAAATAGGGGGAACAATTCACAATGAAAAAGGAAGGTAAAGTACAGTCATTAAACAATAAGTCCTAAAGATAAAAGATCAATCATCCTGAGCTCCAGTGTCGGGCCAAGGACTCCACCCTCTAATTGGATTGTCACTCTAATATAAGGGTATAGAAGTCCCAACATCATGATCATCAAAGCCAAGACTAGCAAGCTATCGGCAAAGCCTTTCATTCTCGCGCTCCAAATCTCTAGCATAGCTCTATCACATTAAGAATAGTTAAAATCATTCATAACATGCATACATTTGCATACTTGTTATAAATACTAACCCTACAACTATTTGTAATTTGGATAGTAAATAAGCTCTAGGATGAGGTTAGTCCATACATATACTCTGCCTGTGTCCGAGGGATCTATAAAATGACATATACTAATTCAACGATAAGTGTCAGTTTATGGAGGATTAGAAATGTAAAATGCACTTACATGTGAAGCATTAGGAGGAGAAAAGATAGGAATATGAGTTGCATCAAAATACATGTGCTACTTAACAAGAGTTTGCACCATAAGAGCCTAATAGTACATAGACCTATCAAGCAGGGGAACATCACCCAGAATGGTACTCGAGGAAGTATCACCTTAAGCCACTCCACTATACTGAGTATGCTCAACCTCCTGCTCAATCCTCTCAATGTCATCCTGAATCTCCTCCTCCATAGCAACATTAATAGCTTCTTCAACCTGCATAAAAAATAAATGTCATATGCATTGATGAAAGAGAATGAAGTAAGATGGTGATAAGGAGGAATGGTGATGGAAAGCATACCTCAGTTGGGTCTGTGGGAACCTACTCTAGGAGATTCTCCCTAATATACTCATGATAGTGGTGAGAATGCTCGAGCAGAGTTAAAGTGTCATATCCCTCAAGAGCTGCTCTGAGCTCAAGACCAATCATGCTGCAACTCCTTAACATGGAAGAGGGAATAGAAGAAGAAACACGCCTCCTGGGAGGTCCGATATGCCAATGATAGAAACACTCACTAAGATACCACATTTGGCAACCATAACCAGGAAGTAAAATCCTCATAATTTCAAGCCTCACAGTAGCAGTTATAAAATTATATCACTAGATGTCTTCAGTACCAACCAGCCAATCTGATATGCCTGTAAATTCATTCAATAAAATTTATTTAACTTTTATAATTGATTAAATACTAATAATTAAATTTATCTTACCAAATCCTACTCTAAAGAGTTCAGTTGGTCCTAATAAGTTTGTAAGTCATACTTGACACTAGCAAGATGAGAAGAACCCCATCTCTACATCAATAGAAGACTCTTGTCAAAGCTAATAACGCTAAAGCCTTGGATCACCCTGATCTCAATTCCCCATATTTAAGAAAGATAGTTGAAATGAAAAAGGGTAGTAAAAGAGGAAAATTTAAAAGGGGTAAGACACAAAGGAGACATACATGCAAAATGTACCAAAGTCGCACATCATCACAACACCTCTATAGATAGTATCTAGTCTATAGTAGAAATAGGCAAGAGCTGCAGATCCCCCATGAAAATTAGTGACTCTAGCAAGATCTTGAAGGGGACTAAGAAGCACAATGCTAACTTTGTGACCAGTCTCACAGAAGAGGGTAGTACCTAATAGTATCAATAAGAAGCATCTCACCTTCTGAAGGATCTGGTGAGGTGTGGTGGTGGGTAATCTCTTGAAACCCTGAATAAGAGAAGAAAGAAGCACATTCTTCTAATTCTTCCATGTTAGAACAAACCCAAGCAAATCACGAACATTGTGACTCTTGGCATCCTCTGGAAGAGTGTAGTAGTGGATATAAAAAAGAATTGAGGTACCCCTGAAGGTAATCCTAATGATAATAGATAACCTTATGGTAGAAATAATCAGCTCACCCATTCGCATGTGAAAGGTGTGAGTAGTATCCATCCACCTCTCGATAAGAGCAAAAAGTGAATAGTAATCTAACCTACCTTGAACAGTCAGTAGAGCAGCAATGAAGTGTTAGAAGCCAAATGCCCAGATATGCTGTACTACCTCTCCTGATAAATCATGAAAGAGTTCTCAAGCCAAGTGAAAGCAACTCGAGAATTTTAGTGGTTTCTAAAGAAAATTTAGAAAATAACAGGATTATATTCCTTTAAAAACTTTTATTTTTTTGTCTATTCTCATTTTTATCTTTGGGTTAAAAAAAAGAGATCGGAAGACTTGAATTCTGATTGAAAATCCAAAATTTTGATTGAATTTTTGGATTCTCGATCGAAAATCCAGATTTTTTATCAGCATTTCCAGATTCTTGATCAAAAATCCAAAAATTATGATCTAGGATTTAGATTTCCGACCAGAAATCCAGAAATCGAACTAAATTCTATTAGTCCTCTAATATGCTAAAACCAATTTTGCAAAATTTTTCTTCTAAATTGACAATTTCATGTAATTTTATCTAATTTGTACAAGAGGTATTCTATAATTACATGCATGAATATGTTAATATAATGATAGGAAAATATTTTTTGTAAAATCATAGACAGAAGAGAAATTTACCTCATCTTCAACTTATGAGCATGTGTGGAGGTGCAAACAAATCAAAGGGAGCACCTCTTCCCTTTCATTGAGACCCAGATTATTTTAAAGGAAATTTAATTGAGATATGACTAGATCTGATTGTTTGGAGCTACTTCCACATAGTCTGTGTTGTGGGTGAGCCATAGGATCAGACGAATCTTAAATTGGAGGTCAGATGAAAGAATAATTAAAGAAATAAGATTTGAAAATCAAGAGAAAAGGAAAGAAAAAACAAGCACAAGAAAAGGATAAGAAATGAAGAAATGGATTGGCAAAATGCAAAACTTATATTAAAGTGGCAAATGTCCACTTTAGTCCCTTAACTTTATTTGCATTCAAGTCCAAAGCTTTTCTTGCAATTTAGTCCTAAATTAGAAAGCTACATGATTTAATAATTCCTTGAATTATTAATTTGTCAACATAAAAGAAGTCAGCATCATACGACCAAGTGTGATGTGTCATTTCCATTTAGACTATACGACCCAGTATAGTAGATATTATACTTCCGAGTATAATGCGTCATTTCAATTCAGGCTATACGACCGAGTATAGTTGATATTGTACAACTGAGCACAATGTAGCTCTTTCAATTTAGACTATACCACTGAGTATAGTCAGCATTGTATGACTGAGTACAATGTACTTCTTTCAATTTAGACTATACGACCGAGTATAGTCAACATTGTATGACTGAGTACAATGTACCTAGTTCAATTCAAACTATACGATTGAGTATAGTTGACATTGTACGACCGAGTGCAATATGTCATTTCAGTTGATTTTGTATGACCAAGCACAATGTAGCTCTTTTAGTTCAGACTATATGACCAAGTATAATTGACATTGTACGACCAACTGCAATGTGTCATTTCAATTCAGACTATATGACCGAGTATAGTCAACATTATACAACAGAGTATAGTATACCTATTTCAATTCAAACTATACGATCGAGTGTAGTTGACGTTGTATGACCGAGTACAATGAGTCATTTCAATTTATACTATATGACTAAGTGTAGTCGACACTATATGACCAAGTACAATGTGTCATTTTAATTCAGACTATATGACTGAGTATAGTCCACATTGTACAACTGAGTACAATGTATCTCTTTCAACTAGACTATATAATTGAGTATAGTCGACATTTTACGACTGAGGACTATGTACCTCTTCCAACCCAGACTATACAATCGAGTATACTCAACATTGTATGACCAAGTATAATCTATCCTTCCAATTCATACTATACAACCGAGTATAGTTGACATTATACTACCAAGTGTGATGTATCCTTTCAAACTAATACTATACATCTGAGTATAATGTTTCTTCACATGTTTTAAGTTTATGCTTAGTGTTATATGGTAACATAAGCATTCATCATGAAATAATGATTATTTGTTGACAAAAGCCTCAAGGAGCATAGGTAAGTACCCAAACTTTGTTCTTAAGAAATTGTGTGCTTATTTGCATTATTGCAATTTATTAAGCAAACAACAACAAAGGGAGGTAACTGTAAACACCCAATTTTGAGATAATAAAATATAGATGCCACAAAGGACTCCAATTATGAAAATATTATAAGTAGGTCTTCAACACTTGAAGTTTGAAACCTCAAAAGTCAAATGCATTTTTAAAAAGAGTTTTAATGGTTTTTTAAGGACTTAATTGTAATAATTTTTATGACCTAATTAAAAATTTTAAATTCTTTCAGGGGGTCTTTTTATAATTAAAAGTTAAAAAAAGGATTAAAATAATAGAATTTCGATCGAAATTCTATAATTCCGATAGGAATTAGACAATTCTAATGGGAATTATGCCTTTTATGTCTATTTTTTATATTTTTTATTTAAAAAAATAAAAAATGTGTTTCCTGAATTTTGATTGGTTAAAATTTTTTCTTAAATTCCTTTTTTGGATTTTTTGAAATTTTTAGGAAATAAAGTTCTTTTAAAACTCAAACTCTTCAGTATGTATAGGACCTAGGTTTTTTGTCTTTTTCCTATAAAAAGAGAGCTTAAGCTCCTAGAAGGAGACTCTCGACTAGGAACCCTCAGCTCTCTTTTTCTAGTAATTTTTTACCTCTTTCCTTCTTGAAGCTCTATAGACTTTTCTTTAGGCAGTACAACAAAAAAAAATTCTTCGTGATTTATTCATTTGGTTAGCAAGGACAAGGATATTTTTGAGAAGAAGAATAATAAGTTTTTAAAGGCCTACTAAAAAACAACAGTGATCTTACTAGTCTGAGGGACAATTTATTTTGCATCCATAAACATTATCTCCTTACTACCTTATTTCATTTTTATTTTTTCTATTATTTTGATTTATGGAATCTCAATTTTATTTAATTTTTATTGTAATTTTATTCACTAATCGTTGTTTTACCCTTTTGTGATGGTGATTATAGAGGGGATTACATTATGATCTTACTTGGAGAATGAAATACATGGAGGTCCATGGAATGCCATGATTATAACCTTATAGCTAAATATAGTTTCTAGATTTTTTATTTAATTTTTTATTATTGTATTATTTTTATTTATTTTTAGGATTGTATTAATTCTTCTTTTTTTTTAATTCTCAGTAGATCATTGTAATAGCCCCAATAGTGCGAATAATGAAATCATTTGTGTGTGATTCTATGTTTTATTTTAATTAACCAGTTAGTAAAATTATGGTTTTAATTGGGTAATTAATTAAAATTAATGGCTATAGAAATCATTAGGCTGTTTAATTAAAATTGAATTAGATTTAAGTAGATAGAATTGGGCTTACTTGTTAATTGTTTTATTTTATTTTTATTTAAAGTCACCTTAATTAAATTAAGGGTTTTTAGACTAAGTTTGATTAATTGTTTGGTATTTTATTTGATTATTTAGATATCTTTTTATTGTTTTTTGGCTTCTTTGTTTATTTTTATGTGTTTTAGGCCCTAGGCCCACATTAGGCTCTAACCCATTTAAATAAATTTAGATTTTTTTAGGTTTAATTAATTAAAATGAATTTTAGGCCCATAATGAGTTAGATTTAGGGTAGAGATAACTTAGGCCCACTTAGTTCATTTAGACATAGGCCCACCTAATTTAATTAATTTAGACTTAGCCCATTTAATTTAAGCTTTTTTCATAATTTTTAGATTTAAGATCACCTTATAAATAAAATATGTAGAATTAGGCCTAATAATTTAAATACTTCATAATTTATAGATTTAGGCCCATTTTAGAATTAAAATAAAAAGACTTAGGGTCATTTAATTAAAATTGAATAGGAATTAAACCCATTAGTATTTAGGCTCACTTGTAAATTAAAACATATAGATTGAGCTTATTTAATTAAAATCAATGTAGATTAGACTAACTTAGGGATTGTTGATTGAAATGAGTGCATTGTTTACATGTATTTTTTATGACTAGTTTGCCTGGAGTTGATTGTTTTAATAAGGGTTTATATGAAATTGCATGTAAATAGAGAGTAAGATAGTAATTCATGAAGTAATTCTAAAAGAACACAACACTAAAAGAAGTTAGTATTCCGTATCCAAAATCTCATTGTTGTGGTGCTGGCTTTCTTTTTAAGAATCAAGTACCACCATTTTTCAATTTGTCCTAGTTATTACCTTGGGTGGCGACTCCTCATCTCCACGCCATATCTCTATGACAATGGTTAGTATGTCCTCTAGAGCCTTGAGCTCAAACAATGTCATGGTTGCTAAAATCTTGGGTGCGTGCTGAACCCCACCGTCTATAGGTTAGTATGTGTGAAAGGTTATATTAGTATTTGTAAAGGCATGTGCCTTACTTCGCTAAGCTTTCTATAAGTTTAAGAGCAAGAATGGCTTTGATATTTCAAGTAAATGATTATTCAATTTTAATTACTTCAATATTTTGATTTGAGACAATTATTATGTTTGGTTTAACTAAATTGTTTTTTACTTGAAATATTTATTCATTGAGTATTTTATGATCATTTCACTATGTTTTATAAACCTTTCATATAACAGGGCTTGATAGTAGGTGGCTTAAGCTGAGTGAGTGTAGATAGAAGTTTGATAGTAAGGTTGGCCAATATCTTATCAGAGAATCCTTGTATTTATATTTCTTAACCTTGTTTCATTATGCATTGTAAATGAAAACATCTTGTAGTTAAACGATGGTGGCTAGACTTTATGTAAAGTAATTATTTAGAAACATAATAATGTTTATTACCATGTTTTCATTATATAATTACCAATATTAATATTGTTTAAAACCTTAATTTACTAAGCATTTAAACTGTAAAATTTATAATTTCCTAAATGATAATGAATCTTTCCAAGATATTATTTTCAGTTCTATTAGCAATATAATTATATTTATAATATAAATTAACTGAATTAAATGGTTTACTGAATGGTTGGTTTTAAATGTTCATCTTAGGCCACTAACATTTTTTGTTATATTTTTAAGATGCCATTAGGAAGGAACCGTGGTAGGCTACCTAGACAAGGAAGAGTTGGCTAATGAGGTAGTGATAGGGCAAAGTCTAGGGATAGTGCTAATCCTAAGATAGAGGCTAAGGCTAGGACCCCTATTATTAAGCAACCTTCACCTCCCCCATCCCCCGTTGTGCCTATTTTACAGCTTGATCCTAGAGTACTTATAGAGTCTATTGTTACTACTTTAGTAGCGTAAGAATAGAGGAGAAGGCTTGGTGATATAATTAAACATGCTAAGAAATATGTAGCATTCGACTTTCATTTTACATTTTGCATTTTTACCCCATGTAATTACATTTTATTTTTGCCTCACACTTTCTGATAGTTTCCTTTTATGGGGATGATGACTCTAGGTTCATTAGTATTCTTGGAGAATATAATCAATTTTATGCTTTTCATTCTAATTGAATTCATCAATGCCTTTCTGATAGTCTTCTTTTTCTTCAGTTGTGCAACTAAAATCTTTTATTTATTTTTTTCTTTATCTTTTTTCTTTTTTTTGTTCCTTTATTTTTTCCTTAAGCCACTCCCTTGAGTTTTCAACTTAACAGGCTTACCCTAATTATTACTTAAGCCACCCTTATGAGTTTTTGAATTAGTAGGCTTGACATAATTTTTACTTAAGATGCCCTTGCAGGTTTTCTTTCTTTTTTATTTAATTTTTCTTTTTCTTCTCTTTTTTTTAGATTTAGTTATAAGAGAAGCTTAGTTTGTTCACTACTTTTACTAATCCTTTGACATATTAGCTTCATCAATTTTGTATTTTTATTCTTTGAAGATGAAGGATAAGTTTACTATATATAATTGGTTGAATAGGTTAAAGGGCATTTTAGATACTAAGATCACTTGAACTAATTCTTGGTGGAGGTTGAATTTTATGACCATCAGCTTGCATGATCATTATGTTCCTTTGCCTAAACTTTGTGGTCCACCTTATTCTCTCCATCACATCTTTGTTGTTAGTATGTACATCCACAGTTAATTATCACTATCATTTTTGATTTTAAGGGCTTTCCCTTGAGGTAAGATTTTCAAAGTGAAGGGTTTATGGTCTCAAAGGACTCTTGAATGAAACATGAGGCTTGATGTTGATGTAAAAATTGATGACAACTACAATACATGGATTGCAATACAAGTTATTAAGCCACTTGGATTTTCAAGATATAAGAGGATAGTAGAACAAAAACACATACGAATGATAAAAAGAGAAAATACCACTAGAATAGTGATCTTATAGTATGATTTTTAGCTTTCATTATGTTTTATCTTTCCATTCAGATACTTATGTAGTGTGATAAAGATGAACATGCAATGTTTAAATAAAAATTTCAAATTCAAATTTATTCAATCATTAGGGCAAAAATTGAGTATATTCATTACATCATATTAAACAACTCATGTTATCAACTAGTCCTTTCAGATTTTCTAATTGAATATATTTCTCTCACTTTTATCCCCTAATTTTTTCCTAACTAGCCTTTTATTGGTTTTCTAATCAACGAGATCCTTTTTTTTCCTTAATTTTTGTCTGTCAGCCCTATATAGGTTTTCTAAATAGTAGGAATATCCTAATTTTTTCCTGACTAGCTTTTTAAGTTTTCTAGCTAGTAGACTTTTATTTCTTTTTTTAAATTTTTTAAAGATGGTATTTCTGAAGATAATCCAAGTTAATAGGCTCTATGAATTCATTCCCTTCTAGGTATGATATTTTTATAACTCCTTTAAGTATAATTTCTTTAACTAAGTATGGGCTCTCCTAATTTGGCCTAAAGTTTCCTCTACTATAGCCTTTGCTTGCTTTAAAACCAAGTGTCCAACTTTATCTTTCTTGGCTTGACCCTTTTGTTGAATGCCCTAACAATCCTTTATTATTACACTTGAGTTTGAAATAAAGCATCCCCTCTTTTCTTATCTAAAGATATGAGGTAATCATACCTCATTTTTGTCATTCATATTCTAGAATTTTAGATTGTAAAACTACTTTTAAGGAATTTTTTTTCAATTTCTATAGGTATCATTACGTCACTTCCAGATATAAGTGAGAATGGTGTTTTGACATGTTGTAATTCATATTGTGGTCTAATATCTCCATAAAATAAAAGGAATATGCTTGGCCCAATCTTTGTGGGTGTTAACCATTTTAAATTTTTTTATAGTCTTATTTGTTGTTTTAACTAGTCCAATGGTTTGTATGATGAGGATTTGTAATGTTTGATCCCTTATTTGTAATAAAGTTATCTTCCCTACTTAGAACTATAGATAATATTTTCTTTATAAAATCGGACATCTATTTTGCCCCCTAATGTACTAGAGAACTCAATTTGTACTTATGTCCCTTTGACATAGTTGGCTTCATCCCTCTTCTTTGCCTATTCCAGGCTATGTTGTTAAAGCTTTTGCTTAACTGGCCTTATTTCTAAAAATAAGGGAATGAAGTGTTCTACAATTCTCTATCTAGCCTTGGCATGTATTCATAAGATCAAGCAAATACTATCTTTTTTTTATATGTTTGTTTAAATTGAATTGAATTTATGTTAAACATGCATATGCGATCAATATTATAATGCATAGTACCATCAGGATGCATATTACACAAATAACCAAAATCAAAATTCATATCATTAATCATTAAAACAAAAGAGTTCTTAAGAAATTAGGATGTTATTCAAAGAAAACATTAATAAGATTATTTTTAATTATTGATATTAGGTTTTGTGGTGGCTCTCTTTCAAGTGGCAAACATAGTAGCTATTCTTGCGTTCCCTTAGTGACTTCCTTGATCACCTCATCTTTGTTATTATATTCTAAATTTCCTCAGCTTACAGCCATTATCATATAGGTCTACAAGTGTTTTAGGATTAATCATTTGTAGTCTTTTCACTAGGTTAGGTGACACATTTTTCGTAATCATCCTCATTTAAATTTTCTTAGCTAACTTGTTTTTTATCAGCCTTGCTTTTATTTATGAACCTTGTTAGAAAGTTTGAAACTAATTTTATTAATGCCAATGGGTTCAACTCAAAACTCTTTAGATCACAAACCCTTTTTCCTTATTACGAGGAAATAGAGGGTAGTAACGAGAGTATTGAAAAAGATTAGGGATGACATAAATGCACTTATAACCTTTACTTAAGCATGAGAAATAAGGAGTTTCCATTCGGTATGACTCAAAAAATTATCCATTTTAGGGACTTTGGCAGACTTGAATCCCTCACTTGGAATCGTATTTTCCCATTTTGATAAAGCATTAGGTTTGAATGTCAAAGTCAATAGGATTAAGCTCTTTTCTTTAAGGAATCTCCAAGTTACTCGGATGTTGAGTATAACCTACCTTACTTTATTATAAAGTGCTTCCAAGAAATATTTATTATTATATATCAACCATTACATTGAAATGCAAACACAATATGTACACTTAAGCACATTATTAGAATGATGCATGATCATATCCATGTCATGGCACACATGGTATAAACATAGGATCATGGCATGTTTACATGTTATGGCAATAACACACAAGTATGGCATAGAAGGATAAACATGTAATACTTAAAAAAAATGATGCATAAATCATGTGAACATGGCAAACATGAAATAACAAAGCAAATAATTTATTTATCGCAGGGAAATTATGGCAAAATTAATGTTATGGAAAAATATGAACATGCTAAATAGGAAAATAAAAAGTAAATAAAAAGCAATAACAATAAATTAAAAGAAGAGAGATGAGAATAGCTAACACATTTGCAAATATCCTCCATGATTGCTCTATATTCTAAATTTTGAGGCCATAAAAAATTTTATTTAAAAATGAAAGAAAAATAACTTTAAAGACCAAAATACATAAATTAAATGCTTAAAAAAATTAAAATGACTAACTTTGAGAAATTAAATTGAAAAGAGTTAGAAAAACATTTAAAAATAAATTTTGGTTAATTATGTGAAGCATTAATTCATAATCTGAGTTTCCATCAAGTTAGGCCTCAAATTATAATTTTTTACCTTAGATTGATATTTCTCACATCATAAATTATTGAGCACATAATCAAATCATTTCTTTGAAAAGCTAGAAAATAAAAGAAATTGTGATTCATATTCTTACATTTGAATGATTTTTGTGATCAACAAAGCATACAACAAGAACACAAAAAGATGCAAATTTTATTAAAAAAAATAATTTAAACAAAATCATAAACAAGATGTAAAATAAAGAAAATAAAACAATGAAAATGATTTGGTTTATTTTTGGTATATAATATCAAATTAAGCATAAGAAATAACATAATCTCGTAACAAAATAAAATATAAAGAATTACATAAAAGGAAATACATAATGATAATTGTAAATTAAAAGAAATAAATAAGAAGAACGAGTAGGAGTAGAGATTACAAATAATGAGATAAAAAGTAAATAAAAGCATAAAGAAGATATAAAAATGGAGATAAATGATAGTTGAGTGTAGAGATTGAGATGTCAATTGATATAACATAACAATATTATAAACAAATTGAGAATTGATGTCCAAAATAGACAAATAACCAAAAAAAAAGTTTACAAAATAAACAATAATAGTAATAAATGTTAGTAAGAGTTAGTAGAAGTTAATGAGAGTTAGTAGCTTGAGATTGATTATATATATATATATATATATATATATATAATGCAATGAATGAAGCTAATGCAAATGCATTCTCACACAAGCATTAAATAAATCTGGGGTGCATACAAAGGATGATGCATGATGCATGCCAAGAAGCATGTAAAGTGATTCAAATCTGGGAAGCATGCAATTATGCAAGTGATGCAAGTCAGGAAGCTTATGCATCTAGAGATTCTTAAAATAAGCACATGCATGATAGAGATATGCATCAAGCAAGTGATATGCAAAAAGGCACATGATTGCATAAAGATGCAAAAAACTAAAACAAATAGGAGGAAAAGTAGAGAATTTTATTTTAGTACTATAGTATAAATAATAGTATAAAAAATGTTAGTAGAGATAAGAAAATAAAATTAAATATGAAATAGACAGTGGACACTAAAAACAACAAGGATTAAGACTCTAATTAGGCTAGAGACATCTAAGAAACACAAATTGGACTCAAAAACAAAATTAACACACAAATGAACATGGATAAATGAAAATTCCTAAATTGACTCAATCAAGACATAAAATATGTAATTTATGACTCATAAGACTTTAACATTGAAAACAAAACACATATATTATGCACAAACATTAAGAACATAAGACATACACCCTATGACTCATAATTCAACACAAAGTTTACAAAATGCACAAGCAAGGTTCATAATAAAAGAAATAAAATGAAAATAGCTCAAAAATAATAAAAACCCTAAATTTAGACATAAATTGAACAAACAATGCCATTATAAAAGCAACTCAACAATCAAAGCACAATAGAGCACAATTAAGTAGAAAATAGACATAATGCACACTAAATAAGAGTTTAAATAAGTATTCACATAAAAATACATCATAAATCACATAGAAAAAAATAAAATATTTTATTTGAAGTCATAAAAGTATTAATAAACACCATCACAAACAAAAGCAAGAACAAGTATCATATTTAAAAGCACTTAAAGGGAGGTTTTAAGAAATAAAATGAAAATCATTTAAAAATAGAAAAATATGTCAAAGTTCTTCAATTCCATCATCCTAGGATGTTATGGAAGGGTTAGAATCATACTCGAGCAAGTATGAACCCTAAAGAACCATAAAAAGTATAATTGGAGTTACTTAGAGTAAAAAGGAGTGAATGGCTAGATTTGAGGCCTGTCTAGCCATTTTTGACTCACCAATGGCCAGTCTAAGGGGCCTTAATGGATAATTTTGGACCATGAATAGCCAGTTTGGCTGTTCATGGGCCAAATTTGGCTATTCTTGTATGAACAGTGAGGATTTGCACTCTTTTACCTTTAAAATTTGAATTTAAAGCTTAAAACCCCAAAATTGAGATGAGAATCAATGAATATGATGTTCTTGAAAGTGTTTAGCCTTAGAATTTAGATAAGAACTCAACAAAAATTGATAATTGATTAAAAAGATTCAAAGGGTAAAGTGTGGTTCTTTGTGAGTTTATGTGAGGATTTGATGTTGATTTAAGGTGAGTGAGTTTGCAGGAGTTTGGATATGGATTTAGGTCTTTGATTTTGGTATCTTTGAGAGGAATTGAGAAGAAAATAAAGAGAAATTAGGTCTAGAGGAATTTTGGCATAGTTTCCCTTTATTTTCCTAATTTTCCTTAATTTTTAAAGGGTTTTAGAGTGAATTTTTTTATTTTTTTAGGTTTTTATGGTAGTATTTTCTCCCAATTAGGAAGTGGTAGAAAGCCTATTAAAAGCTTCCTCAAAGCTTCTATTTATAGGCATTTTAAGGTTAGTGGCATATGTTGTAAATACTCTTGAATATTCAAAGTTATTATGTAATAATATATCCCTTCCCTTTACTAGGTTACCACATGTCCTAGAATATTCAAAATTTGGAATATTCTAAACTTGGAAAGCACCCTTTTTAACAATGTCCCTTTCTGGACAAAGATGGGTGAGGTAGATAGTTGTGGGGCTTAATTTCACCATTGGAGGTCAAAATTTAACTTTTTGCCAAATGGGACCTACTAACACATCGGAATTTTAGAAGACAGTTTCAAATTGAAATTCAACTCTGGGAGCTTGATTTGACCACTGAAAATTCCTATTGACCAAAGTTTAACTTTGTTCATAGGGCTTTTAAAGGTTAAAACTGACCTTTAGGAATTAAAACCAAACTGAAAACTACATAATAAAGACAGTAAATGGCCTTTATTTAGGATTGTACTTATTAGTTTAGAAGAAATAACTCAGGTAAATTGCTTTCTTGTTATTCTTCTCAAACCTCTTTCTTAATACTAAAATTGTCAACTTAAGGTTTGATAGGGGTTTGGTTAAGTTTTGAAATTGTGTAATTGGCGATCGGGTAAGGTTTAGTAGTTCAGTTGGTTTTGAAATGGTTTGAATGTCAATTATCTTCATCAAATTGATTTTTTAATGAGACATTTTAGCTTTTTCATCATCGATTGTTAGGATTTTGAAAAATGACCCTAATTGTTTGCCCCCTGCTTTGGAGGAATTTATGTGTTCTTTCTAAAACATTTGGTAGAAGAGTTATGATTTAAATGTCATGGTCATCATATAAAAATTATGACAAAGCATAAAAATAAACTTTATAGTTTAAAGATCATACTTGGATTCATTTATGCTTGTTTATAACATTTGTTTCCTATGAACTTAAACTTGAAAACATAGGTTAGTATTGAATCACAATTTTTAACTGAGACGAGTCATGAAGACTCTCATATTGAAGCAAAATTGTCATTAGCCTACATTAGGCTTTAGACATTATTAAAATTGTCATTAGTCTACACTGAACTTTAAATAAGATTGAAATTACCATTAGCCTACATTGGGATTCAAACATGATTGAAATTGCCATTAGCCTACACTAGGCTTCAAATACAATTGAAATTGATGTTAGCCTACATTAGGCTTTAGGCAAGATTGAAAATGACATTAGCTTACACTTGGCTTTAGACATGATTAAAATTGGGTTGGATATTGAAACAATTGAATTGACTTCAAAAATGAAACTAACAGAGTTCATATTTAATGTTTTATTATTTTATTTTTGAAAATAGACACTAGGGATAAAAAAATTTTGATATTTTTTATAAACTAAAGTTTTTCTTGGAAAAGAAGGACAACTAAAAATAGACTGGAATTTTTATTTGAAAAGAAAATCCACTAGGGAATTTATTTTATTCAAAATATATGAAAATTGATGAAAATATGCAATAAAAAGGAAAGAGATACTTGTGAAATTTTGTTTTGTAGGGATCTTTTAGCACTTTTAGGGGCTTTTAAGTTATTTTATCTACTAGTTCTCCTATATATATGCATATTGTATTCAATTTATTCATAAAACTTATCCATAATCTCTTTGAAAATTCTCTATAACTTCAGATGGCTTAATAAAGGACTCCAATAGCATTTGGACATGCTTCAGTACACCATTTGCATAAAAAAGAGGTGAATTACATCTTACCACTATCAAATTACCATAAAGAGAAGCTCCTCTATTGCACTATGATCTTGCCCATCACATTTGCACATATCTAGTTAGTTTTTTATGTAATTTCTTTAAAATTTTAAGTACCCATGCACTAGGAATTTGTTTTAGGTTAGGTTTGATGTTTAGGTTGAATTTTTATATGTTTGGGTGAATTTTTTGGCCAAGCAGGATGAATAGCCAGTTTAGGCACATGAAAAATTGGATTTGCCATTTCAATTGTCATATTTCCTTATGTTTTTTTCCTGTTCTAAGCATGAATAGCTAGATTTTCATAATGAACAACCAATCAGTTGTTTATTATTTTTTTTATGAATGTTAGGCCTTTTTTTTTGGTAAAGGGTGATTAAGGTTTGACTTTCAAGTATTTTGGTGTTTCATATAGATAAAGTTAAATTGATAAAAGGTGATGGAAACTTTGGACAAGCATTAAAAGGAATAGATTACATGAGTGGAAGCATAGTGTGAACATAAATCCAGTTAGACTTAATTTAAAATTTTTTTCTCTAGCATGAAACCTTTAAAAGAAGGCAAGAATTCCAAATATGCTAAGATCACATCACATAAATTTACACAACTAAATGAATTCAAACTTGAATGGACAACATAGATCAATGATTCACAAAACAATTAATAACATATAGCATGTTAAAAAACCTACACCTAGAATTTTGTACCTCTTACAAACTCCAAATGTTAGTAGCACACTCAATATACTTTAGGAAATGGTTGATGTAAATCTACAAGCTCCTTTTTGGTGACCCCAAAGCTTGCTAAAGCTCATTGCTTGACTTGGATGATGTAGGACTTGTTGCCTCTAAAGGATAGATGGACGTAGCCTTGGTCTTACACAAATTTTGCACAAGGGATGATGACAATGAATTTATGAAGAAAAATAACTATTATATCTCTCACTCACACACTTACAACACTTAGAAGAAGAAGGCTCAACTCTTGAGTACCCACTCTTGTTTTCTCTCTTAGTGTTTTCTTTCTAATGGAAGTGGTAAGTGATAGTCTCAAATGTGTAAAGAACTTCCACTATCTAATTGTATATGTGAGAGATTAATTTGCATGTGTAGAGATTCTCCACTAACTCAATATTGAGTGTAGGATAAGTCATCTCATGCATGTACTTACTTTTTCACTTTTAGTGTAAAATAAGCAATCTTATACATGTAGAGATTGACCACTAACTAATGCTGCATGCTTATGACACCTTACCATGGTCTCCACCATGTAGTCACATTGCATGGAAAGCATGTTCCTAGGTGGCCACCATGTCATATGCTTAGGTAGCACCTCCATTAAAAATGGGCTTAACTAGTTGGGCTCATTTAACTCTTAAATGGACCTATCTCTATAACATCCACTAATTGGATTTATGGGTTCTATTTAACACTTAAATAAGGCCCACCTCACTAATACACTTAATTATCCAAGCCCATGCATCATCCATTAAGCTACATGTACATGGCCTGTCTCATGGCCTACATCCAAAGTAGTATTGGAGGCAAATATCAATTTGGTCCTTAAACTTAATATCACATTTTAAATTAAGTCCAAATTAATATTTAATAATTCTAATATTTGAATTAGATTTTAGGATATGCTAGATCCCTACATAAGCGAGAATCCAATTTAATTAATTTAATTAATTATTGAAACACTTTAATTAATAATCAAATTAATAATTATCATTATTAGTGCAACTATTATGTGTGTGACTTACTAGGTTCAAGTCCAAATGGCAATGAAAATAAATAGTATTACCTCTTAATATTATTGGAAACTCTTTCCAAACAAAATGTGAAAATCCCAATTAATCACATTTAGTTTCCATAAGTCATGAGTGACCCCTAGCACAGATGTCACGACTACCCTATTGGAAATGAATGCTATCCATAGATTCATAGAAATATAGAACATAATTACTGTGCACTCACTGTCCCTTCATTACAAGATTATAACATCGACTAGAGTCATGGTCAGTCAAACTCTAATTGCCTCAATCATATGACCTCATCTTTATTTCAATTCTCGATAAAACATGACTGCTACTAGAAACACTTTCTAGCACCAAAAATTTTTTTGGGTAAGTTAAGTTTGACATGGCTAGGTACTCATTCATTAATAATAACTTAGATAGCATAGGATCTTATCCTAGTTCACTCTAGGTAATGAATTCCGTCTTTGTTGATCACTCATCCCTGCATATAACCAAGTAGAGCAACCACATGCCATATACCCATACATGGCTAGCATATGTATGTAAGCGGTAAAAAATTGTAAATAACCATATATGGATTACCGTGTCACCTCAGGTCAAAGGACCATATGCATAATTATGTCCAAGATAGTAATTGTTAACAAAAGTGAATTTCCATACAATTTGATCCACCCATCATATGAGTATCCATATGTCTATTATGATATCTCATATCAACTAGCACATACATGGTATGAAGAACTTCTTGATGTTGTTCGAGCTTAGATTCCTATGATAGGCTTTAATGACTTCCTATCCATTCTTCCTTATGCATCCCATCAAACTGGTAATTTAATGGGACTCCGAGCATTGATTGAGAGGTGGTAGAAAACCACACACACTTTCCACTTTAACTTTAGTGAGATCACACTTAATCCAATCGACTTTCAACTGATCACTAGCTTGCTATTCATTGAAGTACCAGTACCCTTTGACTATTGTTTATACTCTCCTCACCTTAATAGTAAGAGTAAGTGATACATTACTTAATTATTAGATTGACCTCTCTCCTCTCTTGGTTATCAAGGCAGAGTGGTGCTTTGATATTTGAGGCTATATAATGCATGTTAGGATTGGACCCCCACTAATGTTGTTAAGTGGATTAGCTTGCTTGATGCTTTCTTCTTTTCCTTCTTAGTTCATATATCTTCTGCAATAATGAGAGTAGTGTAGATTTCTGCTTTCTGTGTGTTCTACATGACTTAATTATAGTTAGCAGCTACAACTAGGGTAGTGTTTCTCTTGCTCACCTTTATGGCTTATTAAACAAAGTTTGTAGAGGTCAACTACATCTCAATGGTTTATGGAGAGCTACAGAGGTAAATGCTTTATTTTTTTGCTACTCTAATCTTTTTCTAAATTTTTATTGACATGTCTAACTTTCCTTTTTTTGTGCAAATTTGGGCATATGAATATGGCATCTTTCTTATGGCTTAGATGGAGCATGATGATGAAGATGTTCCTAGAATTCCTCAAGGAGCCTAGTATCTAAGTGCATGTAGAGGAACTTCTAAGGACTTGTCCTAACATATAAGCCACCTGAACAACTTAAGCTTTTATGATGTAAGTTCTTGTAAAGAGAGAAAAGTTTAGTTAATATTCTTATCTTTATTTGTGTAATTTTACCTTTATTTGATAGCTTTATCTTGATCCATTTGATGTTGATATGAGCATGGTTAGACTTGTTAATGATTTGCATATGAGACGAGTTTTGCTTGATGGTCCTTTCTGTAGGAGTTAGTTCCATAACGAGTAAGTCCGGCACTGGTGGCTTGGTCCTATTAGTCATCATGTTCCTCGCCTTCCACCATCTATAATAACTAGTGCCAACACAATATGTGTAGAGATCTGAAGCTTTCTCGTATAGGCTTCCCATATGGCATGTCCTTAGAGCCTTTGGAGGAGTATACTTATATCCTTTTCATTCAGAGACTCTTGTTACACATTGATCTTGATAATGTCTATCCTATTGGACTAAGCGTGATGCCATCTAATATACACTCAACTACTTTTAAGGTATTACTTTATCCTTTTATTATTATTTTATTTTGTCTTTTATATTTTATTTTTTTATTCAAGTTTATAGGTTCATAAAAGAGGATGTACATAGTCTAGCACTCAATATGAGGCCATATTTTATCATCATAGCATTAATGTTATCCTTGGGGACTTTAATTATGAGGTGAACTTGGAGTTCCCTATTCTTAACCTTGCTCATAAAACTGAGATACATGAAGAACTACCTACTATAGACTATTAGTCTATTGCATTCACACTTGATGAGACCACTTATGTAAGATATGTGAAACTTTATATTAAAGTTTTGTTAGTAGTGAATAAAAATAGTAATAACAATCATATTTACATTAATGGAAGTTAAAAGGTCATTAGAAAAGAAATTAATTTGGGTGAGTATACAGTGTGAAGAATCTTGTATCCAAAGTTAACAAAAAGGCTCTAGTAAGTAGAAATATATATGTACAAATGCATATGTAAACAATAATGCATAAATGTATGAATATGAACATGTATAAATGTTAATGCATATATGCACATGAATATTTATGTACAAATTGCTATGCATATAATTTGACATTAATGCATGTATAAATATGAATATTCATGTGCGTTTATGCAAATTCTAATCCATATTATGTCTCAATCATAAAAGCTCTTTTCTAAGAACAAACGCATGAAATAATGAATGACTGAATATGAGCAAGATATCCTTAACTTGAAAAAGCAATTAACTAGGAGTCACAGTGCTAGATATACTTATGAGCGACCTCTCTTCTTCTCGCTTTTGGATAATAGTATGTTTTTGTGGGACATTATGCGGGTCTTTTCATTTATGAGGGACATGGCAACTTTACTGAATAGGGATAAATGATTGGTCTTAGGGGGACAAGACACTTTTGATTTTGTGGAGTCACCACTCAATTTTTAGAAATTTGGGTAAAGAAAAGGATAATATTGGGTCACTGAGCGAGTATTGTCCCCAGCAGAGATTTTTGGGTTCGGGGGATCACATATACTTTATAACTATTTCTCATTATATGATATTTAATGTATAGTTACTGTAACACCCTAGTTTTGGTAATGATAGCTTGTATAACATTCACATAGTATATCAGATAGTAGAAGATAATAAAGCTAAAAATTTGATTATTACATTGCTTTCTTGATAAAATACATATGAAAAGGGAAAAAATTATGAAAATGTAAATCTAATTTGGATATGATTGATCTACAATATTAACATGACCATTCACACAGATTTCTCGATTTCATGAATAATAGGATGATCATGCATGCTTCCATTGATTATTTATGCTATACTGATGTATGACGATAATATAAAGAATGCATGAGGTCATCACTAGACCAAGAGCATGATGGCTCTATTCCGGGATATGAAATTTTCACATTATTAGAATTTATGATGTGAGTTCATGATTTTAGAAATAGGGGATGCCAAATGATAATATAAAATGAGCATAATAAAGCATATATTATTCACAAAGCATGCAAGATTGCCAAACTCATCACACAAGCACAACAGTAGTCCCAAATGTTGGCAACAGTAAAATAAAATGTAATGCGACAAAATAAACATTGTAAAATAATTATGTAGTCCTTATACTAGACTGAGATTGTGTGGATTTTAAAGCTTTAGCTTTGAGAGATTATCAAGCTTTCCTCGTTAAGAGGTTCAAAATGATAATAGAATGATGCTAGATTGTATACCTTTGAAGCATGCTTTAACAAAGATGAGGCTTGGTTTAGTGGAAAAGGGATCTAGCAACCTAAGAGAAAGGCTGTGGGAGAGTGAAAACTATTTGGAAAGGGGTTTCCAGTGCCTTTAATCGGACCAATTTTTGAGTGTTTATGAATTTCCACTTGCTCCCCCTTCCAAAATGGGGTGTGAAAGGGTCTATTTATAAGGAAAATTGGGTAGAATAGGTGGTGGGGGCATGGTTGCATGATTATTTCAAGAATTTTACATGTGGCCATGCCAAGTGCATATGGTCATGCACAATATCTACATGGTCAAGCATAATGTGCACATGGCCACGCCAAGTGCGCATGGTCCTACATAGTGTGCACATGGCCACACGCACTTCAAGCTTCACGTACACTTATTGGGTTTTATACACACTGCTTTGAGGTTAGTTCCTAAGGTTTTTGGGCCTTCTGGACGTGTTTTTAGAGTCCATTCTGCCAATTCAGCCTTAATTTTAGCATATAACACCTAGGACTATTTGTGCACACTTCTGAGCAATATGCACTAATCCTCGAGTTGTGTTGGATCATTATGGGACCACTTCTAGAGGTTTTAGAGCCTTCTAGACATGTTTCCAAAGTTTATTTTTATCAAAATTGATTTTCATTTTTTCATAAAGCTGGGTCTTGGTCTAATAAAATTTTCATCAACCCAATGAGTTGAGTATTTTGAGAGGATTTTTCTCAAAATAAACATCTCTTTATTCTAATAATTTATATTTCACAAGGTTAGAGTACAACTTAATAGCTCAGTGATTGATTTTGCACATTGGTGGGGTTGGTTAGGTTTTATTAAGATTGCACACTTTAGAGGTGTTATGAATGAGAAGACTCTAGTCGTCTCAGAGATTTATTTCATCATTGGACCTTTTTGGGGACAGTTAAATTTGAGGTATGACAGTTGCCCCTGCTTCACATGTGTTGCATGGCCACCAAGCACTTGTGTCAATAAGTGAAGCAAATGCAAAGATGCAAAAAATGGTTCAGTGGGGAGAGAGGTACTTACCTGTGGGTTGTCTTTAAACATCTTGTCAAGATTTGATTGTTAATATTATGTTTTGTTTATTGCTATTCTTTTGTGACTTGGTTGTTATGCAAGGTCCTATTTAGGACATATGCAAGCTTGTGATTCATGCAAAGTGCAATAGTATTTATGTGACTATAACCTTCTTAGTTGTCATGCAAATGAAGATGCTACTAAGCAAAAAGAGATGCAACTATAACCTTTTAGGTGTCGTGTGAATGAACATGTGATTATAACCTTCTTAGGTGTCACACGAAATAAAGAAACTACTAAGCAATATGCGAATGTGACTATAAACTTTTTAGGTGTTACATAAATGAAGATACTATTAAGCAAAAAGAGATGCGACTATAACCTTTTTAGGTATCACACGAATGAACATGCAATTATACCCTTTTTAGGTGTCACATGAATGAATATGCAATAGTAACCTTCTTAGGTGTCACACAGAATACGGATACTACTAGGCAATAAAAATGTGGCTATAACCTTCTTAGGTGTCACACTAATGAACATGCAACTATAACCTTCTTTAGGTGTCATGCAAAATGAACATGCGATTATAACCTTCTTAGGTGTCATGCAAATGAGGATGCTACTAAGCAATAAAAATGTGACTATAACCTTCTTAGGTGTCACACTAATGAACATGTGACTATAACCTTCTTAGGTGTCACACGAATGAACATGCGATTGTAACCTTCTTAGGTGTCACATGAAATGAGGATGCTACTAAGCAATAAAAATGAGACTATAACCTTCTTATGTTTCTCGCCAATGAACATGCGACTATAACCTTCTTAGGTGTCATGTAAAATGAACATGCAATTATAACCTTCTTAGGTGTCATGCAAATAAGGATGCTACTAAGCAAAAAGAGATGTGACTATAACCTTTTTAGGTGTCACGTGAATGAACATGTGAATGAACATGTGATTATAACCTTTTTAGGTGTCACATGAATGAACATGTGATTATAACCTTTTTAGATGTCATGTGAATGAACATGCGATTATAACCTTCTTAGGCATCACGTAAAATGAAGATGCTACTAATCAAAATGCAAAAATGACTATAATCTTTTTAGGTTTCACATAAATGAACATGCCATTATTTGTTATGTTGAGGATGTTATTTTGATGATTTAGAGTAAGATATCCTTACAGTGAATTTTTCTTACTCTTTTTCTTTTGTAAGATGTTGAGTTTTCTAAAGAAAACGGTGTGCGCATAGCGTCTTTAGACAGATGAAGTCCATATCAATGTACTTTTATGTGAGTTGGTTGCATATCTTATGCTCAAATGGAAGTTTAGGACTATAGAAATGAGTGTGCAAAGTCTTGAAGTGCATGTAAAACCACAAAAGAGCACATGGAAGGGAGAAGTACATATGATTGCACATGGAAGGCACATGGTCACACACTTGTGTGCTTGGGCATGTGTTTCCTCCCTTCCAGGCCTATTTAAATGGCTATTTTTAAGGTCTTGGTAGGCTTTGTCTACACTTCTTTGAGTGTTTGCTGACTTTTCTTGACCTTTCTTGTGTTTCAAGTGCTATCTGCTTTATTTTTGCTTATGTACTTCCACTTTCTTCTGCATAAAATGGAGTTCCCCAACATTCTTGAGGGTCTGGAGGATATTTTTGTTGATGTTGAGGGTGACTTTGCTGAGGCCACTGGAGCTAGGACATCCACTGCAGGGACTAGCACATCTAGTGCCCAGAGTTCTCAACCACCTACCTCTTTCTTTGGGAGATTGAATCCTTGTTATTTATAGCTTAGAGACTCATGCTTGGGTGCATCATCATCGCAAAGTAGGTCATTCTTTGCCCTTATTTTTTGAAGCTTGTTCATTAGCTTATTTTTGTTTATTTTACTGTATCAGGTTCTTGTAGCTCTGTAGCTTTTATTGCAGCTGTCGGTTAAATCATATAGCTTTATTATGGATGCTGATGGCTAAAGCTCTTGCTTTATTTTCTTTTCATGATTGCCTACTAGTGCTTGCTATTATGCTTTCTTTTTGGCTTTTGTTATTGATCCTATAAATAAGAGAGAGAGAGAGAGATGTGTTAGTATTTAGTAGCTGTGCAAATGTTTGATAGTGTACCTATAGTTTGTAGCCTCCTAGGTATTTTTCATACATCAAATTTGACTGTCTCTAAAAGGTCTAATGATGAAATAAATCCTTGAGATGACTAAAGTCTACTCGTTCGTAACATCTATGAAGTGTGCAACCTTGAAAACCTAACTGACCCTAACAGTGTGCAAAATTGATCACCAAGCCATTAAGTTATGCTCTGACCTTGCGAAATATGAATTATTGGAACAATTAGAGGTTTATTTCAAGAAAACTCCTCTCATAATACTTAGCTCATTAGGCTAGTGTGAATTTTGTTAGACTGGGACCCAGTTTAGTGAAAAATGGAAATCAATTTTGAAAAATTGACTTTGAAAACTCATCTAGAAGGCTCCAAAACCTCTAGAAGTGGTCTTGAAATGGTAAAAAACAACTCGAGGATCAGTGCATTTTGCTCAAATGTTCATGTAAATGCCCCTAGGTGTAAAATTGAGGCTAAATTTAGCAAAATGGACTCTAAAAATGCGTCCGAAAGGCCTAAAAACCTTGGAACCAACCTTAAAATAGTGTGCATAAAACCCGAGAAGTGTGAATGAAGCATTAAAGTGCATGTGGAATGTGCACATGTGCATATGGCAACACTTCAAGAGTGTGACCACGGGCTAGGCGCATGACCACGTGCACTTGGTATGGCCAAGCACAAAATCCTCAATATACACAGTGATCACACCCCCATTATAAACACCTAATTTCAAGATAATAAAATATGGATGCGACAAAGGACTACAATGATGAAAATATTATAAATAGGTCTTAAATACTTGAAGTTTGAAACCTTAGGAGTCTAAATGCATTTAAAAAAAAAGAGTTTAATTGGTTTTTTAAGGACCTAACTTTAATTCTTTCAGGGGTCGTTTTATAATTAAAAGTAAAAAAAGGATTGGAATTCTGTAATTCTAATTAGAATTCTACAATTCTGATTAGAATTACACAATTTTGATGGGAATTATATATTTTCCGTTTGTTTTTTGTTAAGAAAATTTCTTAAATTCCTTTTTGGGATATTTCTAGATTTTTAAGAAATAAAATCCTTTTAAAACTAAAACTCTTAAGTATATGCATGAGCTAGGGTTTTTAGGCTTTTTTATATAAAAAAACTAGCTAAAGCTTTTTTGTGGGGGAACTCTCAACTCTGGATTCTCAGCTCTTTTTTTCTGCACTTTTATATCTCTAGCCCTCTCTTGGCCTAGAGACTTTTTCTTTTCCTAGGCTTTACACAAAAGTATTCTCTCAATCTATTAGTGTTTTTTGAAGCAAGGAGCAATAGATCTTGGAGAATAAAATAAAAAGTTTTTAAAGACCTACTTAACAAACAATGGTGATTGATCTTAATATGAAGAGCCAACCATAATGCATCTATAATCATTATCTTTTTTCTTACCTTCTTTTATTATTATTTTGATTTTATTAAATTTCAATTTTATTAAATTTTTATTGTTATTTTATTCATTAATCATTGTTTATTATTTTGTGTTGGTGATTATAGAGGGGATTGCCTGATGATCTTACTTGGAGAACAAAATCTATGGAGGTTCATGGAATGCCATGGATTGAACCTTGTAGCTAAATATAGTTTCTAGTTTTATTTATTTAATTATTTATTATTGTTTTATTTTTATTTATTTTTGCAATTGTATTAATTTTTCCTTTTCTTATTACTTTCAATAGCTTGTTGTAATAGCCCTAATAGTGGGAATAATGAAATAATGTGTATGTGATTGTGTGTTTATTTTAATTAATCAGTTAGTAAAATTAGGGTTTTTAATTGGGTAATTAATTAACATTAATGGCTATAGAGATAATTAGGTTTTTTTTTATTAAACTTGGATTAGATTTAAATGGTTAGAATTAGAGTTGCTTGATAATTATTTTATTTATTTGTTGTTCATAGTCACTTTAATTAAATTAGTTTTGTTAGAAGAAATAAATTGGATTAATTGTTTGATGTTTTATTTAATTGTCTTGATATATTCATATTATTTCTAGGCTTGTTTATTTTTACGTGTTTTGGGCCTTAGGCCCACATTAGGCTTTAACCCATTTAAATAAATTTAAGTCTGGTTTTTAATTAATTGAAATGCATTTTTAGGCCCATAATGAATTATATTTAGGGTAGAGATAACTTAGGCCCATTTAGTTAATTTAGACTTAGGCCCACTAAATTTAATTAATTTAGACTTAGCCCATTTAATTTGAGCATTTTCCATTATTTGTAGACTTAAGATCACTTTAGAAATAAAATATTTAGAACTAGGCTCACTAATTTAAATACTTCATAATTTTTAAATTTAGGCCCATTTTTTGAGTTAAAATAAATAGACTTAGGTTCACTTAATTAAAATTGAATAAGAATTAGGTCTATTAGTTTTTAGGCTCACCTATAAATTAAAACATGTAGATTTAGCCCATGTAATTAAAATCAATGTAGATTAGACTAACTTAAGGATTGTGATTTAATGAATGCATTATTCACATGTATTTTTCATGGCCATTTTGCCAGGAGTTGATTGTTTTAATAAGCATTTATATGAAATTATGTGTAAATAAAGGGTAAGATAGTAATTCATAAAGTAATTATAAACAAGCACAAGATTGAAAGAAGTTGGTATTTTGTATCCAGAATCTCTTAGTTGTGGTGCTAGCTTTCTTTTAGAGAATTAAGTACCACCATTTTTTGATTTGTCCTAGTTATTACCTTGGGTGGTAACTCCTTATCTCCATGCCATGTCTTTGTGACAATGGTTAGTGTATTCTTTAAAGACTTAAGCTCAAATAGTGTCATGGTTGCTAAGATCTTAGGTGTGCGCTAAACCCTACCGTCTATAGTGGCGACTCCATTGGGGATAAGAGACACTAATTCTACTTGTGTTCTTTAGAATTATTTTATTAATTATTTTTCTTGCATTCATTCTGCATGTCCCTATTAATCAATGGCATTGGTTTATGGTTCTGTGATTCCATTAGCTTCATGGGATTGTAAATTGGCTAACCATCACTCCTAGCCTTAACTCTATTCAAGAGAGATTACCAGTCACATCTAACTAGAGTGTGTAACCCAAGTCCTAAAGGGGGGGTAGTCTTCTCTCGAGTTTGCAAAGGATGAGGGGCCCCTCTAACCTTGGCATGTAACTCAAGTCTTAAAGGAGGGCAACTTGTTAAGGGAACCTTGACCTTTTTCATCAGACTCAGCTTATGTAGTGGCTTAGTAAATTCCCCTAGGATTACCCAATTTGGTTATGAATGTTCCCATGAGGTATTTATATCTATAAAAGCCCAAGCCCATACTTTAGAAGCCCATTTGGGCTAATATTTTATACCTAGAAATATTATTTCTATGCTTTACTATTTTGAGAGATTTGGCATGCGCGTTGGTTCTTGATATCTCATGTTTATATTAAGGCAAAGATAAAAAAATCCTAAGAAAAGAGACTTGCCATTGAATACGTGTGTGAGAGGAATAAGGTTGGAAGGATGTATATACAATTATCTTGTTTGACTTGCTACCTATTGCATGGAACATGCATCATGCATACATGCATCATACTAACAATTTGTTTTTCACTAATTAAATATTCATTTGGGTCTTCCTATGTTTGGAGTTAGAAAGGTGGCAAACTAGTGAGAAATGATTCAAACTCATAATCAATTCCAAAAGACATCCTTAGCAGATTGGAAAGGAGTCTCATCAATCCACTGTACCTAGAAGTTGCATAGCCTAAGAATTCAAAGAAATGGAATAACAAAGGGGAGGAAACTGGATTCTAGTGGATGTTAAAGGAGCATTAATGGATGACATAAGAGTAATGATGGAAGACAAACTAAGAAAAGCTTTGGTTAGATTAATGCCACCATCTACTGTTGTTGCACCTCCCATTGTGGCTCATCCACCTATTATGGGTACACCACCCGTTAACAATGACAATGTTGCTAGGAATATACCTACTATGAAAATGAAATTGGAAGGTTTTGAGAGCTACATGGTTGAAAAGGAAAAAGGAATCACTTAAGCAAATTTAAGAGCTGGAATCCAAGCAGATTAAAGCACTGACTCAAAAGATGTCCAAAATGGAAGAATTAATAAGAGGAAAAGGCATTGGATACTTATTTGACTTTGATGATGTGATGCAATTTGAGGAGGATAAATTGTCTGACAAGTTCAAGATGCTAGAGCTATAGAACTTTGATGGTACTGGAGACTCAAGGATCCACCTTAGTCAATACACAACTACTATAAGCACCACTAAAGCTCCTTTGTATATGGTTACCAAGTTGTTTGTACTATCCTTGGAGGGCATGGTTGTCAATAAAGAAGTCTATATGGGCAAACTGGAGAGAATTGTGTACCATTTTTTTGAAGTAATATGACTATAATACTAAGCTTGAAGTGTCCATTAGGGATCTAGAATTGACTAAGCAGAAGCCTAATGACTCATTTTCAAATTTTTTGACCAAGTTCATGAATAAGGTGAGATTAATGAAGAACAAGTTGGCTGAAAAGGATCAAGTTAGGATGATAGTCCAAAATGTGTCACCCAATATGGTTGAGAGGTTATAGATAATGAACCCCAAGATGTTTATAGACCTTTATGATGATGGGTTGCAAGCTGAGGAGATCAAAAGTGAGAAGAAGAAGATTCTAAAAGCATTAGAGCAAGAAATTATCCAATTGGGGGCACATAACAATGAAATGCTAGTCAGGTTATGGGAGTCCATGTTTTTCAACAACCCAGGAGATTCTTAAAATTTAACCAGCCTTTATCTAAATTCCTAAACTGATTTATCTAAAAAGGCCTTTTTAGACCCTTAACCCCCTTTAAACCGCCAAACCTAAATCTCCTTGGCTTTAACCCAAACAGTTACTATAAATTTCACCAAGTTGCTAGACATTTCATTGAATCTTGTATGGGTCTTAAACATGAAATTCAAAACCTCATAGACTCTGGAAAAATCATAGACCTTAAGAAATCCAATCCAAACCTAAACATAAAAAACAACCCTTTCCTAAATTGTTGAAACATGCCACCCTTAACTACCATAATGATAAACTCAGGAGTTAGTGAGGAAGAAGTGCTTAACTCCTTTGAAGATCCAAACATTAAAACCAATGAGAAACCTCTTAATGCCCCTAAAGATGATGAAAGAGTATAAGACTTATTGGGAAAGTCTTCTGGCAAATTTGACTACAAGGTTTTTTTATTCTAAACCACCTTCTTTTGATGTACCCATCGAGTCAATTATGCCTATAGGGTGGGGTGATAAATTTAATGATGAGAAGATGCTAAATAAGAAATAAAAATGCACGGTTGAGGTATAGAAGGATGGAAAGAAGGAGTGGACTATTGGGTTTATTAACATTTGGTACAACTCGGATGAAGAACGCACTGAAGGCTATAATGTGTGGGTTGATAATCTAAAAGTTAATCATGTCACTAGAAGCAGTAAGGGTTACAAATCGATAGAGAAAGCTATAGAGAGAGAAGAAATTACTAAAAGAGAAGACTTGGATGAATATGAGAATGACTTTATCCTTGAACAATTAAAGAAGGAAAAGGTAAACATGAGCATTTGGGAACTCTTGATGACTCAAGTAGCCATAGGAAGGCTCTGGTTAAGGCTCTAGCTAAGATGAACATTGAAACTATTGCAACCTTAAGGTAATGGTGGCCAAGGTGACTAAGAAAAAGCATGGTGCTATTACTTTCTTTGATGAGGATTTACCTATGGAAAGGAGGAATCATAATAAACCCCTATTCGTCCTAGCTGGAGTCAGAGGGAAGAAGACTAATTATATGATGGGTCTATAATTAATGTTTTCTCACTACAAATCCTACCTAATCTAGGAGTGAAGGTGGAGGATTTAACAAAATCAGACCTCCTAATCAAAGTTTTTGATGATAGCACAAGGAATATAGAAGGAACATTTATGGCTCCTATAAAGACCAAATCTATAGAAGTAATTGTGGAATTCACTATGCTAGATATCCCTATCACTTATGCCTTACTTTTGGGTAGGCCTTGGTACAATATCTTAGGAGGAGTGCCTTCAATAATGTATCAAAAGGTGAAATTCCTATTGGATGGAGAAGTTATGACTTTAGATGCTAGTATGGGTAAGACTGTGTTTGGAGTTATGGATGGTCAGAAGCAGGCAGTTACTCATCATGGTTTCCAAATAGCCATGATTTCTTATGGAATTCAGATGGATCCTAGGGTTATGAGCATGATTAAGATGAATTATCGACCCAAACAAGGACTGGGAAAGAATGAGCAAGGAAGCCTAAAGTTCCTAGATTTCAAAGGAAAAAATGATACTAGAAGATTGGGCTATACAAGAGTTAGGCTTGGTAGTAAAGGAGCTAGAACAAGGTTTTTTTACAAGAACAACTTCTCAAAGAATGTGGGACCACTGTAGGATAACCTTGTCAAAGAAAGGAAAGAGAGGTTCTACCTAGGTGAAAAGGAGCCTATCCAAGTCGGTGGAGTGAATGTTCCTAGTTTTAAGATCTTTAAGAAGCAGATTATTGGGGGTTTAGTGCAAGACAACAAAGATAAGGTGATGAAGAAAGTTATTGAGAAAATGGAGATTGAAGCCATTGAAGAGCTGCTATGTCCACCACCTAACAAAGAACCATCAAATGATTTAGCTAGCATCATTAATAATAGTTTTAGTTATTTTTTTATAAAGAAACTGATATAATAACATCTGGTTTGTTTGAGGATGAAAACTCTATTTTTTCTATGATCAATTATATGAACTCTGGTTTTGCTTATTTATGTGATGTTGATTCTGATGGTCTTATGCATTTTAATAATGATCATTCATGCATGTTTGACATTAATTCCATTCATTAAACATAGGCACCAATGAACAACCAAAACACATTTCTATATCACATGATTTAACTCCTAAAGAGAGGGAAAAATTAAAGAGAATATTAATAAAAAGAAAGGTAGTATTTGCTTGGTCCTATAAGGACATGCCAAGTCTAGATAAAGAAATTACAGAGCATCATATTTTGATATATCTAGAGACTAAACCTATAAAGTAAAAACTTTGTAGGTTAAGGCCAGAGTAGGCAAAAAAGATAAGGGAAGAAATTGCTAAGCAAATCTAGGCTAATTTCCTAGAAGTGGTAGAATATCCCTAATGGCTAGCAAATATAGTACCTATTCCTAAGAAAGATGGAAAAGTTTGAATGTGTGTAGACTTCAAAGATCTAAATAAAGCATGCCCGAAGGATGACTTTCCTTTACCTCATATTGATATGATTGTTGATAGCACTATTAGGTTTTGTGATTCAAAAATGCAGCGAAAATTAAAAATTTTAATCACAAACCCTAACTCGGATCCAAGTAATTTTTGATTAATTGATTTAAAACTAAGGTTTTCAATTCTTACCACAATCACAGAAGATGCAAGATTTCTATAAGGTAAAGTGGAGGTTCACTCTAGTGACACCTTATCTCGAGCTTTTGATTTTGGTAGTTCATATCAAGACATCTCTAAAAGAATCCGTCCTCCACAAGTGTCCACATGAATAGCCCTTGATTAAAATGAAAACTTTATGTGCTAGCTCTTCTCTTGATTTCACATAAATCAAGAAAAAAAAACACTATGTGTTTTAGTTTTTCTAAGAGGAGAAAAATGAATTTTGGTGGCTAATGATTGAGTTAGTGAAACCCTAGAGAATATAACATCTTTATTGACCTTTAATTAGGGTTTCATGTACCAAAACAACTTTTTGGTAATTTCTCAATTATTATTGTTCTATTTTTATTTAAAATTAAATCATAAATAATATTCTATTTATTTAAGATAACATTTACCTTAAATAAATAAATTGTTTATTTATTTCCAGAGAGCATATTTGGGCTTCTCAAACCCATATCTGTTTTTGGGCCTATTCTAAGTGTGTGACCCTGTAGGTTCACATGACATTGGTAGTGGGCCTTATATCTCTATTTAGGCCTATAAGTCATAAGTGGTCTCTAGCAAGACATTATGACTACCCAAGTCATGTGAAGTCAATAATCCGACATAACCTAATTTATAATAAATATTGTAATCCCTTTGTCACATGATATCTTGATTGAATATAAGGCATAGTTTTTGTCATCCTTATATAATTCAATTATATTATTTCTTGACTCTAAGTAGACTGAGAATGATAACTCTTTATCAATTCACTTTAGCATGGCCATGCATTTTCCTTAGTATATCTTATCAAAGGGCCCATAGATATCATACTCAAATTAAATGAGGGACAAATTCCTTCTCAATCACTCACATTCCTCACATAACACATTTCATATCTAACAACAATCTATTTAATCATCCTATTGAAGACAATGTTAGATTGTGTCAAAATATATTATAGTTATGTAGAAATCCATGATGATTTCAAAGGACTAAATCAATATTATTATGATAAGAATTACTTATGACAATTATCTATGTAGTATTCTCATAATAGGTCAATCCAGTACATTATTTCCTAAATAAGTACCTATGAGTTGACTTAATAACTCATATTCATAATCAGTAAAACATAATCATCAATCAACATCATACTAGCCATAATATATTTTATGACTAGGGATAATTTGAACAGAACTCATATATAATCTAAGGGTTTTACTATCAAGTCACATACTTGATGACATTAGTAAAGAATTGACTATTCAAGTAATTATCATAACACAAAATGATAATAAAAAATGCCTCTTTATTAAATAAAATGATAAAGTCAAAACATGGTCATACATGATTGACCTAGTGCATATCACTAACAAGCACAACATCTAGTGCAATGTACTCTTTCATGGATGGTTTCTGATGTTATAATAAGATAATGATGGTAGTCATGGACAAGATCAAGACTATTTTTATCATGGAATAGGGAACATATTGCTACAAAGTGATGTCGTTTAGATTGAAGAATGCAGGAGCAACCTATCAAAGGGTAGCAACTACCTTATCTCATGATATAATGTACAAAGAAGTGGAAGTGTACGTCGATGCTATGATGGTTAAGTCATGAACAAGGGGAGGACATTTTGAGGCTTTAAACAAGTTTTTGGCAAGATTAGAAAGATACAATCCAAGGCTTAATTTGAAGAAATGTATATTTGAGATCACTTCTGGAAAGTTATTAGGGGCACAAAGTCAATAATAGGATAATAGAAGTTAATCTAAACAAGATTAAAGCCATTCAGGAGATGCCAACACTAAGAATAGAGAAGGAAGTACGAAGATTTATTAGAAAGCTATAGTACATTAGTAGGTTTATTGCGAAACTCACCATGGTTTTTGATCCAATTCTCAAGCTCTTAAGGAAGAATTAGCCCGTGAAACAGAATGAAGAATGCTAAAAAGCCTTCAAAAAGATTAAAGAATACCTTACTAATTTGCCTGTGTTAAGGCCACCTAGACAAGGTAAACCCTTAATCTTATATTTGGCTTTAGAAGAAAAAGCAATGGGGGCAATGCTAGCGTAAGAAGGACCAGAAGGGGTGGAGTACTGTAGACGATGGTGTTTAGTGCAAGTCCAAGATTTTAGCAACCGCAACATTGTTTGAGCTCAAGGCTCTAAAGAACACACTAACCATTATCACAAAGACATGGTGTGGAGATGAGGAGTCACCACCTAGGGTAATAACTGGGACAAATAAAAAAGGTGGCACTCGATTCCCTAAAAGAAAGCTAGCACCACAACTAGGAGATTCTGGGTACATAATACCAACTTCTTTCAGTCTCGTGTTCATTTAGAATTACTTTATGAATTACTTTATTATCCTCTACTTACATGCAATTTCATATAAACCATTATTCTAGTAATTAACTCCAAGGCAAACCAGTCATTAAAATACAAGTAAATAATGCATTCAATAGAACATATAATCCCTAAGTTAGTCTAATATACATGGATTTCAATTAAATGAGCTAAATCTACATGTTTTAATAAATGAGCTTAAAGACTAATTCCTTTTAATTTTAATTAAATGAATCTAAGTCGATTTATTTTAATTCTAAAAATGAGCCTAAATCTATAAATTATGGAGGTATTTAAATTAATGGACCTAATTCTACATGTTTTAATTCTAAGGTGATCTTAAACCTACAAGTTATGAAAAAGGCTTAAGTGGGCTAAGTCTAATTAATTTAATTAAATTAAGTGGGCCTATGTCTAATTTATTAAATGGACCTAAGTTATCTCTAACCTAAAAATCTAATTAATTATGGACCTAAAATGCATTTTAATTAATTAAACCTAAAAAACCTAAGTTTAAATGGATGCATTAGAATCTAATATGGGCTTAAGGCCTAAAACACATAAGAATAAACAAACAAGAATAAAACATATAAAAATAAATAAAGAAGCCCAAAAACAAATAAAACATATTAAAACAATTAAATATAAGATCAAATAACTAATTAAATATTCCTTCTAAACCCTAATTTTCATTAACATGCAATCCTAAATTAATATACTCCCATCATTGATTTTAATCAATTACCCAATTAAAATCCTAATTTTACTAACCAATTAATTAAAATAAACAAGCAATCACACATATAATTTCACTATTCCCACTTTTGGGGCTATTACAACAATCTATAGAAAATGATAATAAAAATAATTAATACAACCCCAAAAATAAAACAATTAAAAAACCCTAGAAACTATATTTCTACAAAGTCTTATCTATGGCATTCCATGGACCTCTTATGGATTTAATTCTCTAAGTATGATCATCATGTCTTTTCCTCCATAGTCACCATAAAAAAAAACAAAAATTATGATTAGTGAATAAATTATAACAATAATAAAACAAAATTAAAAATCAATAAAATAAATCAATTAATTAAATAAAATAGAACAAAGAGAAGATGATGCTTATGGATGATCTTAATGGAGTGCTCCTTAGATTTTTTAAAATCACCATTCTTGATAGGTCTTCAAATATTATTTTTCAAAAATCCTTCAAAGATCTTTATTTAAGCAAAAGAATTTATAGGAAATAAGATTTTTTCCCTTTTTTTCTTCTCTCCTCTTTTTCTTTTTCCTCTCTTTTTTTGTCTCATTTAGCCTTCTTTCTCTCCTTCTGTTCATTTTTTTTATTTTTTTCTTTTGCCTTTTTTTTGCCTTTCTTTGCCTTACCTTTATTTTTTTCATCACTTTTCTCTTTGTTTTTGCCTCCCCTATTTTCAAAGCCAAAATCCTCCTTATATAGGGATACATATTGAAACCCTAGTTATAAATTAATTCCTAAAAGACTTCTATTTCCTTAAAACATTATCAAAATAATTTTTAGGAGAATTTTAGACCAATTAGGACTCAATTTATCTAGAAAATTCAACAATTAGCAAAAGAAGTCTAATTATGATCGAAATTGTGCAATTTTGATTAGAATTACATAATTTCGACCGAAATTTTATAATTTTGATCAAAATTGGTGTAATTCTTAGAACTTTTTTTTACTTTTAATTACAAAAAGGTTCTTGAAAGAATTTAAATTTTGCAATTAGATCCCTAAAAGCATTACAATTTAGTCCATAAAAATATTAAATCCTTTTTTAAAAAATGCAATTAGACCCTTAAAGTTTCAAAGTTCAAATATTGAAGACCTATTCATGACATTTTCATCATTGGAGTCTTTTGTCACATCTATAACTTAATATCCCAAAATTAGGTGTCTACAGTTGCCCCCCTTTATCGTTGTTTGCTTGACAAATTGCAGCAAAGTGAACTAGCACCCAATTTCTTAATTAAAAGTTAGGATACTTACCTTTGCTTTATGAAGCTTTTGCTTATGAACTTGCTATACTCGGATGCACAACATTGATTTTAAATGAAATATCACACTCGGTCATATGATATTGACAATACTCGGTCATATAGTCTTGGGTGAAAGGAACTCATTGTACTTGGTCATACATTACAATGCTAACTATACTCATATGTATAGTCTGAATTAAAAAGAAACACCACACTCAGTCATATGATGTCGATTATACTCAGTTGTATAATCTCAATTGAAAATACATTATACTCGATTGTACAATGCTTACTACACTCGGTCGTATAGTCTGAATTAGAAAGAAACACCACACTTGATCATATGATGCTAACTATACTCAGTCGTATAATCTTAGTTAAAAATACATTCCACTTAATTATAAAATGCTGACTACACTCAGTCGTATAGTCTATTTTGAAAAGAAAAATCACACTCGATCATATGATGCCAATTACACTTGGTCGTATAATCTTAGTTGAAAATACATTGCACTCGGTCATACAATGTCAACTACACTCGGTCGTATAGTTTGTTTTTAAAAGAAACATCACACTCAATCATATGATGATGATTATACTCAATCGTATAATCTTAGTTGAAAATACATTGCACTCGGTCGTATAATGTGGACTACACTCAGTCATATAGTCTCTATTGAAAAGAAACATCACACTCAGTTATATGATGCCGGTTATGCTCTGTCATATAATCTTGATTGAGGAGAAACATCACCCTTGGTTGTATGATACCGATTATACCCGGTCATATAATCTTGTTGGAAAATACATTGCACTTGTTCGTACAATGTCGACTACACTTGGTCGTATAGTCTTGATTGAAAGTAGATTGTACTCGATCGTACAATGCCGACTACACTTATATGTATAGTCTGAATTATCTTATATGATTATGCTATAATCCATAATTGCTCGCGATTAGCTGCAACCCTTTCATTGCTCACTGATGATGTTGTAATAATTGCTCGCTATTAGCTATAACCCTTTCATTACTCACTGATGATGTTGCAATCCATAATTGCTCACGATTAGCTGCAACCCTTTCATTGCTCACTGATGATGTTGTAATCTATAATTGCTCGTGATTAGCTATAACCCTTTCATTGCTAACTAATGATACTGCAATCCATAATTGCTCAAAAATTGACTGTAATCCTTTCATTGATGGCCTTTGATAATACTACAGTCCACAATTACTTGCTGATTTTAATTAATTACAACCCTCTTGTTGCTCACCTTTGATGTTGCAATCCCTAATTGCTTGTAAATTATTTGCAATCCTTTCATTGCTCGTCTTTTATAATGTTACAGTCCATAATTGCTTGCGAATTGGCTGTAATCCTTTCATTGCTCGCCTTTGATAATGTTGTAGTCCATAACTGATCATGAATTGGCTATAATCCTTTCGTTACTCGCTTATGATGCTGTAATCCTTAATTGCTCATAATTTTGGTTGTTTGAGTTGAATGCTTTGAATTTTTTATGCTGATTGACTTTGAATTTTACTGTGTTGACTTATTAGAATTTCTATACTGACTTATTTCAATTTCACTATGCTAACTATCTCTACAAGTTGGGTGCACTTTCTTTTGGATTTGCAATTCTGACAGACTTATTGAAGTTAGTTTCAATCATGATGAATGCACAACAGTACCTTATAGTGTTGAAAATTTATGAGAAAATTCATCACTTTTCATGAGATAGCATGCACTCAGCGAATCTCAGTATTTTTAATTTTCATGACTATCATTTATTTGCGATTTGTAAAAGTCAGAGGCATCGTTAACTATCTTATGCTGAGAGCATGTTTTTTACCAAGTGAAGAGCTTACTTCCACACCTAATTTTCAGAAGAATTTGCTAAATGAAACTCATGGAATTTTAGCATAAAAAGATCAAATTATGAGTATCAAAATAGACTTTGAGTTATTTTTTTATGCTTTCCTTCCTTATATGAGTATTCCTCCACCTTTCTCATATTACTCAGCATGGATACCATGGGAAATGTCCTTTGGATACTCATACTCTTATAGGGCATTGGAGTAAATAGAGCAATTTTTGGCATGGTCCTTTTTTAGTATTCCCCTGCCTTTCATATATTACTCATCATGCATACCGCTAGAGGTTTCATGTTGATACTCTTACTCATTTATCAGTATTTGAGTAAATTATGCTTACTCTTGTTTCAATTCTCCTCCTATTGTTCCCCCACCTTTCTCATATTACTCAGCATGGATATCGTTGGAAAGGTCCTTTGGATATTGATACTCGTATAGAGCATTGGAGTAAATAGAATAATTTTTTTTTGCATGGTCCTCTTTTAGTATTCCCCTGCCTTTCTTTTATTACTCAGCTTGGATACTAATAGAGGTTTCATGTTGATACTCTTACTCATTTATGAGCATTGGAGTAAATTATGCTTGCTCTTATTTCAATTCTCCTTTTAGTATTCCCCCACCTTTCTCGTATTACTCAGCATGGATACCATTAAGGGATTTGTACTCATACTCATTTCTGAGCATTAGAGTAGATTATATGCACATTTATCATTCAAAAGACTGAAATGATACTTTGAAATTCAAGCAATTTATGCTTCATGTCCATAGATTTTGTTTTTGCATTTTCTTCCCTATGTTTGGGTGCTAAATTGATTAGAGTTTATAAACTCTCAGCACAAAACTGTTAACTACTCATCTAAATTTTGCGAGGCTAATAAAAGAAAGCCATTATGATCAAAAGTCATGAGATAGGCTTTTCGGACATGATCTTGTGAAGTGGATGAATTTACTTTCAATTTATGAATTTTATGGTTCTTTATTACATAATCTAAGGAACTATAGTTTTGTTACTTCCCTTTTTATTATCTTAATGAGTGTTTTCCATGCAAGATGATACTTCTGATGAATGATTAGCATTTGCAACCTTTCCCATTCTTGTTAATGTATTAGTTCCTTTCACCTTCTTCATTCTCTTCTCTTCTTCTCTGCACAAACTACTATAAGTTAGTATGGTCTATTCGTAAGTGAAGAAATTTTATTAAAATGCAATGTTATTATTTTTTGCATTCTTCCCTTTAGATTTGTCTCTAATTGCAGGATCATAATACTCCACCATTGAAGTTGTGGCTTTAGGCTGCATTTGTATTTATGCCATTCCATTAATGCTATGGTAGAGGGCTTCATTTCTCTTCTTGATATCTCTTAGAAAAAAAATTTCAGGAGTTAGAGATCTTATGTCATTATCATATGATTTTTCAGAGTGCATTCATTTTAAGTTTAGAGTGCATTCTTCCCTTTTTAAGGTCAACGAATGTATTGCTAGCATGTTGGACCTTCTCATCACCATATTTCATACCCTACCCTGGTCTAACTTTTATGGAGAGATATTCTAGATGATGCTCCAAATGAGACTATAGAGATGGATGTTGAATCTGAGGAGCTTGAGCATCCTATCTAGCCTCTTGAGATTGCCAAGATAAGGTTTTTTGTTAATGTTGCTCTTCCTATTTTACTCTTTTAGATGTTTTACATGTAAATACTCTGACTACTTTCTTTTACTTTCATAACACTAATTTCAAATGTTAGTAGCAGAGTGTCTGTATAATCTCACCTAAGCTTAAAGACTCTATTATGCATAGCAAGTATTTCATAACAAGTGTATGCAAGTGTATGCATGTTATGTATGACAATGCATGATCCTAACAGGTCTTATACTTGAAAAAAAAAGCTATGTTTACAACTTGGAGTATGAGAATGAGGTGCCTCATCAACAACCTATAGGTTTCAGCATTGACTGCTTCACTATTGGTACTTCTGATGTTGGAACTTCTAATATAATTCATTGGACTAATGACTAGGCTAGCTAGTAGGGTCCATGGCTTTACAATAGAGCTTGTAATTGATCAATGCACTGTTGAACTTTTCTTTTTGCCATTGCTTTTGTTGTATGATACCCGATGTACTTGTATGCTTCTTTCTACCTTGAGATCTCTTGTACTGGCTCTTATACTTCAATGTTCCATCTTTACTCTTTGAATGTAGACTTAATTTGCCCTCAGAGATACATTTTGCCCCCAGTTACATTTTGGATTCATTCATGCTATTCTAATAATTTTTTTGTCATTTTTATGTGCAAGGGACCCAATTCATTCGCTGTTGTTGTTAATCCTTTGATTTACTAACACTATTAGTTGTAATCTCATGCACCAGAGATGTAAAGGAATGGAAAAACTTATTAAAGTGAGTCTTGATGATGAAATGAACTGGATTTGCACTTTGAAGAACTCTTGAGCTGAATATGAGGCTTGATGCTAATGCAATAATTGATGATAGTTATAAGTTGTAGGTTGCAATACAAGTTATTGAGCCACCTGAATTCTCACGGTATAAAGGGATGCTAGGCTTGCAAGGAAATTACAAAAGGGGTGGAAAGAAATAAAATATAACTAAAATAGTGATCTCATAGCTATGATTTAGTTTCAATTATGTATTGTCTGTCCATTAAGATACTTATGCAGTATGATATAGATCAATATATGATATTTGAACAAAAATTTCAAATTCAATTTTATTCATTCATTAGGGCAAAAATGAGAACATTCATTACATCACATGATACAACTCTTGTTACCAACCAATCCTAATTTTGCTCTTTAATTTTTGCCTTACTGTTCTTTTTCTTTTTTCTCTCTTTATTATTCTTCTTATTTTCTCCTCAAATTTCCTATATTCAAAAGTTACACCATGGGATATATGTACATTCTTTTAATTTGCATTTGTGCCCAAGATGAATGAATTTAATTGAATTTAATTTATGTTAAACATACAGATGAGATCGATATCATAATGCACAGTACCATTAGGATGTACATTACATAAGTAAGCATGATCAAAATTTATATCATCAATCACTAAAAAAACTAAAATTTTATTTAAAAAAGATAATAAGAAAATTCATATCCTATTCTAGACGCTAGGGATGTTGGGTTTCATAGTGGTTGTCTTTGAGGTGGCTGACATAACAGTTATTCTTGCATCTTCTTGCTAACTGTCTCTATGACTTCATCCTTCTGTACCTCTACTGTGCATGTTTCTTCCTTTTCTGATAGCTTCTTGACATCAAACTCATAACCCCATACTGTAGGCACAATCAACTCAAAGGGTATGTCAAAAGAAGGTGGTTTAGTGTAAAACACCTTATAATTGAACTTGCCTAAAGGTTGACCCAATAAGTCTTATACTCTTTCCACATCTTAAGGGGCATTAGGAGATTTCTCATTGGTTTAAGGTATAAATCCTTAAAGGAGCTTAACCCTTCTAACTCACTAACTCCTAAGTTAATCATCATGGTAGTTGGGTGTGGTACATTTTGATAGTTTGGGAAAGGATTATTTTTGGTGCTTGGGCTTTCAGGGTCTGTGATCTTTCCAGAGTTTATAAGGTTTTGGATTTCATGTTTGAGGTGAATGCAGTTATCTGTGGAGTGTTGGAGGTTTTGATGGAATTTGTAGTGCCTATTTCAGTTATAGCCTGAGATGTTTGGGTTTGGTGGGTTTGGATTAACTACAGGTTGAAGTAAGCCCTTTTACATTAAGTGCTCTAGAACTTTTGAAAGTGGTTGGTTAAAATTGGAGAATCTCCTTGGTTGTTGAATAGCATGCACTTCTATAATTTGGCTAGTGCTTCCTTGCTATGTGCCCTAAGTTAGGTAGTTCCTTATGCTGATGCCTTTAGCAATCCTCTTTTTCTTATTCTTAATCTCCTTAGCTTGCAACCCATCATCATAAAGGTCTACAAATGTCTTAGGGTTCATCATTTGCAACCTCTCAACCAGATTAGGTGACACAGTTCAAAAAATTATCCTAACCTGATCCTTCTCAACCAGTTTGTTCTTTATTACTCCTGCCTTATTTAGGAACCTGGTTAGAAAATTTGAGAATGACCCATTAGGCTTCTGCTTGGTCAGTTCTAGTTCCTTAATAAATACCTCGAGCCTAGTATTATAGTCATATTACTTTAGAAAAGTAGTTCACAGTTCTCTCCAGTAAACTCATATAGACTGCTCTAACCCGTGATACCATTTAATAGCCATACCCTCCAAGGATAGTACAAACAACTTTATGACTACTACTAGTGGAGCTTTAGTGGTGCTCATATTGACTAAGGTGGATCTTTGGATCTCTAGTACCATCAAACTTCTGTAGTTGTGGTAGCTTGAACTTATCAGGAAGTTTATCTTCCTCAAATTGTATCATATCATCAAAGTCAAATGAGTATCTTATGCCCTCTCCTCTAATCAATTCTTCCATTTTGGACATCTTCTAAGTCAGTGCTTTCATCTGCTTAGATTCTATCTTTTGAACTAGTTCAAGTGATTCTCTCTTTTCCTTTTCTACCAAGTAATTTTCAACATCCTCTAACTTTATTTCCACATCAGGCATGTTCCTAGCAGCATTGTCATTATTAGCAAGTGGTGTACCCACAACAGGTGGATTGGCCACAATGGGAGGTGCAGTAGCAACAAGTGGTGGCATTAATCTAGCCAGAGCTTGTCTCAACTCATCTTGCATCATTGCTCTCATATCATCCATCAATGCTCCTTTGATATCCTTTAGGGTCCAATTTCCTCCTTCTTGCTGTTCCATTTCTTTGGCATATTTTGGTTGTGCTGCTTCTAGGTAGAGTGGATTTATAGGACTCCTTTCTAGTTTGCTAAGGATTTTTTAGCTGTTGATTTTGGACTCAAATCAATTCTCACTAATCTGCTACTACTCCATTTCCAAACATAGGAAGACCTAAATGAATCTATGATGGTTTTAAAAGAAAGTGTTAGTATAATGTTTGAGATGCATGTATGCATGATGTATGTACTATGCAATAGGTAGCAAGTAACAAGTCAAGTTCGGTGTACATACATCCTTCCAACCTTATTCTTCCCACACATGTATTGAATGGCCAGTCTTTTTCCTAGGATTTTTAGTCTTAGTCTTAATATCAACAGGGGATATCAGGGACTGACGCGCATGCCAGATCTCTCTTAAAGCAGTAAAACATAGAAATCATATTTCTAGGTATGAAAGCATAGCCCAATCTTTATTAGTCCTGATGGGCTTCTAAAGTATGGCCTAGGCCTTTATAGATATAAATACCTCATGGTAACATTCACCAGCAATTTGGGTAGATCCTAGGGGAAATAACTAAGCCATTATATGTGGTTAGGGTCCAATAAAAAGGTCAAGGTTCCCTTAGCAAGATGCCCTCTTTTAAGACTTGAGTTACATGCTAAGGTCAGAGGGGCCCAGTATCCTTTACAAACTCAAGAGAAGATTACCCCCCCTTGAGGACTTGGATTACAGACTCTTGTCAAATGATCTTGGTAATCTCTCTTAAACTAAGTTGAGGTTAAGAGTGATGGTTAGCCAATTTACAATCCCATGAAGCTAGTGGAATCATGGAACCATAAACCAATGCCATCGATTAATAAGGACATGCAGAATGAATCCAATAATAAAATAATAATTAATAAAATAATTCTAAAGAACACAAGTAGAATCAGTATCTCTTATCCCCAGCAGAGTCGCCACTGTAGATAGTGGGGTTTAGTGTGCGTCCAAGATTTTAGCAACCGTAACAATGTTTGAGCTTAGGGCTCTAAGAACACACTAACCACTATCATAAAGACATGGTATGGAGATGAGGAGTCACCACCCAGGGTAATAAATGGGATAAATTGAAAAGGTGGTACTCAATTCCCTAAAAGAAAGCTAACACCACAACCAGGAGATTCTGGGTACAGAACATGAACTTCTTTTAGTTTCGTGTTCATTTAGAATTACTTTATGAATTACTATATTATCCTCTATTTACATGCAATTTCATATAAACCCTTATTCTAGCATGTAATTCCAATCGAAATTCTACAATTTCGATCGGAATTACACAATTCCAATTAGAATTATATGTTTTCTGTCCATTTTTTGTATTTTTATAGAAAATAAAAAATGTGTTTCTTGAATTTTAATTGGTTAAGAAAATTTCTTAAATTCCTTTTTGGGATTTTTTTAGATTTTCAGGAAATAAAATCCTTTTAAAACTGAAACTCTTCAGTACATGCATGAACTAGGGTTTTTAGGATTTTTTCTATAAAAACCTAGCTAAAGCTCTTTTGTACAGGGACTCTCAACTCTTTTACTTTTTAGATCTCGAGCCCTCTCTTGGCCTAGAGACTTTTTCTTTTCCTAGGCAATACACAAAAGTATTCTCTCTATCTATTAGTGTTTTTTGAAGTAATGAGTAATATACCTTGGAGAAGAAAATATCAAGTTTTTGAATACCTACTTAACAAACATTGGTGATTGATCTTAATCTAAGGAGCCAACCATAGTGCATCCATAATCATTATCTTCTTTCTTCCCTTCTTTTATTGTTATTGTTTTATTATTTTTTTATTAAATTTCAATTTTATTAAATTTTTATTGTTATTTTATCCACTAATCAATGTTTATTTTTTTTTTTGGTGATTTTGGAAGGGATTACTTGATTATCTTACTTGGAGAAAAAAATTCATGGAGGTCCATGGAATGCCATGGATTGAACCTTGTAGCTAAATATAGTTTCTAGGTTTTTTTATTTAATTATTTATTATTGTTTTATTTTTATTTATTTTTGGAATTGTATTAATTTTTCCTTTTCTTATTACTTTCAATAGCTCATTGTAATTGTTTTAATAAGGGTTTATATGAAATTGCATGTAAATAGAGTGTAAGATAGTAATTCATAAAGTAATTTTAAATGAACATAAGACTGAAAGAAGTTGGTATTCCATATCCAGAATCTCTTGGTTGTGGTGCTAGCTTTCTTTTAAAGAATCGAGTATCACCATTTTTCTATTTGTCCTAGTTATTACCCTAGTGGTGATTCCTCATTTCCATGACATGTCTTTGTGACAGTGGTTAGTGTGTTCTCTAGAGCCCTGAGCTCAAATAGTGTCGTGGTTGCTAAGATCTTAGGCATGCTATAAACCTCGCTGTCTACATCCACCACCTTATTATACCCAATTTTCCCTATAAATAGACCCATTGACACTACATTTTGGAGGTGGGAGCAAATGGAAACACACACACACTCAAAAGTCAGTCCAATCAAAGGAGCTAGAAAGCCCTTTGTAAATAGTTTTTGCTCTCCCACAGCCTTTCTCATAGGTTGCTAGATCCCTTTTCGACCAAACCAAGCCTCATTTTTGTTAAAGTATGCTTCAAAGGTATATAATCTAGCATCATTTTTCTATCATTTTGAATCTCTCGATGAGGAAAGCTTGATAATCTCTCGAAGCTAAAGCTTCAAAACCTTCACAACCTCATTCTAGTCTAAGGACCACACAATTTATTTTAGCATGTTTATTTTATGACATTGCATTTTATTTTATTATCGCCAACATTTAGGAAAATTTGTTAGGTTTTGTGATACAAACACAGCGGAAAAATTAAAAATTTATCACATTCCCAAACCTGGATCCATGTAATTCGACTACTTGATTAAATCTAGGGTTTCAAGAATCTTACCAACATGTAGAAGAGGCAAGATTTTCTGGAAGGATGAGAGGAGGTTCATATCGATGACACCTTACCTTGAGCTTTTTGCTTTGGTTGTTCGGATCTAGACGTCTCCAAAAGGATGTGTCCTCTATAGGTATCCACACGAACAACCCTTCACAAAACAAATTAGAGTGTGTGCTAGCAATCTTCTTGATTGTCTCACAAATCAAGAACAAAAGAAAAAAAAACTTTGTCTTTATTTTCTAAGAAGAGAGAAAACAAATTTGAGGCAGGAAACAAGTGTATTAAACCTTAGAGAATATAACATATTTATAGACTCAAAATTAGGGTTTCACCTACCAATAACCTTTTGGTAATTTCATATTTATTATATTCTGATTTTTTTTTAAAAACAAATCAAAAATAATATCTTATTTATTTATTTATTTAAAATAACATTTACTTAAATAAATAAACAAATAAATAAAACACTTTAATTATTTATTTCCACAAAGTTTATTTTGGGCTTATTAAACCCATATCCATTTTGGGCTTGTTCTAAGTGTGTGACCCTGTAGGTTCACATAACATTAGCAGTGGGCCTAAATCTCTATTTAGACCTACAAGTCATAAGTGGCCTCTAGCAAGACATAATGACTACCCAAGTCATGTGAAGTCAATAATCCGACATAACCTAATTACAATGAATTTTATCATCCGTTTATCATATGATATCTTAATTGAACATAAGGCATAAAATGTCATCCTTATATAGTTCAATATTATGACTTGATTTCAAGTAGACTAAAAATTATAACTCTTTATCAATTCATTTCAGCATGGCCATGCATTTTCCTTCAGTCTATCTCATCAAGGGGCTGTTAGATATCTTTCTCATATTAATGAGGGATAAATTCCTTCTGAATCACTCACATTCCTCACATAACTAATTTTATATCCAACAACATCCTATTTAATCGTCCGGTTAAAGAAAATGTTAGAATGTGTCAAAACATAAAATAGCTATGTAGAAATCCATGATGATTTCAAGGTCAAAGGACCAAAATCAAATTACTATGATGAGAAATTCTTTTGACAATAATCTATGTAGTATTCTCATAGTGAGTCAATCTAGTACATGATCTCTCATCATGTACTTATGAGTTGACTTAATATCTCATATTCATGATTAGTAAAACATAACCATCAGTCAACATCATACTAGCCTTAATACTTTAATATTTATAAAATGAATAAATGGCTAGGGATAATTAGAATAGAACTCTTATTTTAATCTAAGGGTTTTACTATCAAGTCACATACTTGATGGCCTTAGTAAGAATTAACCATTCATATAATTATCATAAAATCAAATGATAATGAAATACCTCTTTATTTATAAAATAAGAAGTCAATACATAATCATAAATGATTGACCTAGTGCATATCACTAACAATATTGTTGTGCTTGTGTGATGAGACTGGCAATCTTACATGCTATGTGAATAATATATGCTTTATTATGCTCATTTTATATCATCATTCTACATCCTCTATTTTTGAAATCATGAAATCACATTGAAATTATCAATAATGTGAAAAGTTCATATCTCAGAATAAAGTCATCATGCTTTTGGTCCAGTGATGACCTTATGCACCATTTGTATCATCATCATACATCATCATAGCATAAATAATTACTGTAAGCATGATCATCCTATCATTCATGAAATCAAGCAAGTTGTGTGAATGGTCATTTTACTCTTGCATATCAATTATATTAGATTTACTTTTTTGTAATATTTCCCTTTTCATATGTATTTTATAAGGAACGCGATGTAATAATTTTTCTAGCTTTATTATTTGCCACTATTTAATGTGTTGTGTGAATGTTATACAAGCTATCATTACCAAAATTAGGGTGTTGTGGTAGCTATCATCAAATATTATATATTGAGAAATAATCAAAAAGTAGACATGATCTCCCGAACCCAGAAATCTTTATTAGGGACAATACTTACTGAGTGACCCGATGTTGTCCCTTTCTTTTCCTCATTTTCTAAAAATCAAGTGGCGACTCCATAAAATCAAAAGCATCTCATCCCCATGAGACTAATAATTTGTCCCTATTTGGTAAAGTTGCCATGTCCCTCGGAAGCAAAAAGACCCACACAATGTCCCATGAAAACATATTGCTATATAAAAGTGAAAAGTGAAAAGTGAGAAGACACATCACACAGGAGGTGGTCGCTCATAGTGGCAACTACACTGGGGACTTCTAAATAAGAGAGATCAACTCAAAAATGACTATTTCTCATTAAGCAATACTCAATCATATAGAGCCCCTCACCAGTGCATTTGCACTACAAATCACACATGCACCACTTATCCCTAAAAGCCTCGATAATACTAAATGACATTGCCACCATGATTCCACTCGAGTCACGGGGTGATGAAGATATGGTATTATCACCTTTAGTCTTTATTCATGAATTTGTCAGACTTATTTGACTAGAGTCTATAACCCAAGTCCTTAAGGGGGGTGACCAAGTTATCAAAAGAATGCTAAACTCACTTAACAAAGTCTTTAACCCTACTTATATAGGGGCATTCCCACTAAAGGAACCCTTAGCCTTTCACCCTTAGCCTTTCACCCTGACTCAACTCATGTAGATAAGCTAGCAACATCCACTAGGATTCCACCAAGCTATACATGTTATCCTTTCCCTAACACTGTCCGTTTTACCTAATATTCATAAATGACATGACCCTCCTAGTGTATATCATCGAATGATGTTGTAATGTCAGTTTTCATAGAAAATTTACACTCAAGACCATGTGATTCTCATTTACTTCATATGAGCCTGAAGTAAGAGGAATGATAAGAATTATGTACCTTAGCTTGAATAGTCTATGCAAATTAACAAATAATGACATCCCTCGATGATGAAACCTATGAGATGCCATCCATTTATCCTTATCAAATCAAATGAATGGGTTAGGAACCTAATTAGATTATGGACCTTTATGTTGACAAAATCAAACTGTAAACTATCAAATGATACTTTCATGACTCTCGGTAAACATAACAAATATCGATATAGGGGCAAGATATTAAACTCCCTTTAATTGACCTTGGTCCTATGCATACGGGCGTATACGGTCTTTGAACATCATTTGAAGCATAACAATTGACCCTCACATTGACATCATATAATTATCTCAAGCACATTTGAGTATCATTCCTCAATTTACCCTTTGGTTTTGACCAACATAAATCGAAACAGCCTAGTCCCGAGAGTGGAACCATAGTCCCCTAATGACTATAGGTTCAAAATCCACCTAGGAAAGAGATTGAGTGACCTCATGGAGAAATAAGGTTGGAAGTGAGAACTTGCTTGTGATTGGTTTATTCACTGTGTAGGAAAACTAACCAGCTTTAATTTTGTATTCATTATATACGTGTAGATAGCACATACTAACCACCATTTATTGTAGGAATAATCATTTTTCCATTATAGGATTTTTGCATCCACTCCATGCATACATGCTCACCCTTTTCTTTTGTAGGCACATGTCATGCCTCATTCATTTAGCTAACCCTAATAAATGTATAGGAATACGACATTCAAGCATGAGTGATCACAAAGCTGAGTCTTCTTGTCGAAGCAATGGAAAATTGAATGCCAAGATACAAGAACTACTTGATGATGGCATCATAGTCGAAAACCTCTAAGCCTAAACTAGTATCACTAGACATTTCCTCCATAACCTTAATATGGCTGACTGGAAAATCCTATAACTAAATAGAATACTATACATTAAGACATTCAAGCATGTGCATCTTGACTGTGAACTCTTGAATGCTACTGTGTCATTCTGGGACCCTCAATAGCATGTCTCAATTCAACACCATAAAACTATGTTGATTGTATGAGGAATTCAATGCCATAGCAGGATGAATCCCTACCATGATTGAAGAAGCAGCCTTTACTAACCAAGGTAACAAATACCCTGGACTTGGGGTCACTTTCTTTGACCTAAGCTCACAAAAGCTTGACGAACTAGTCATCGAGCATAAACAACTTATTCCTATTCAACTCCTAGCTGCTTGCATTACCAAGAAGATTGGTACTCTGATTTGGGCATGTCTCCTTGTGTGTTACCTCTATATGCAATACTTCACCATCTCAATGATGGGCTAGGAGATTATAGGATACTTCATATCATTAAAGGAATAGAATGCGCATTGACTCCCTTCCCACTGATCCTAGCAGAAACCATTCAAGGTTTGGATGACCTCAAAAATGGGAAAAGTTTGAACTTCACTAGGAGCCCCCTATTACTTCAAATATGGATGCAAGAAAAGCTGAGTCTACTTGACAAACATATAGGATGAGATACCAACCTAGGAACCACCTAGAAAGACACATCAAAGACGTGCATCGATGCTCAACCCACATCACAACATAGTAATGGTTTGAATGCATAAAGGATACATTAGAATATCAAGTGAGATAGATGTGTCCATGGTGGAAGCTAGAACATGTGACTCTCTGCACATATGTTAATTGCGTACCAATCTTAGGATTCAAGTCAAGCACCCACTATTATCTAGCACTATTGAAGAGATAGTTTAGTGAGAAACAACATGTACCTTCTGAGCTTGCAGATTTCTCTGGTGGTAGGATACAACAATGGTTTATGGATCACTTGAAAGCAACATAGAGGAAGAGAATCATCCACCAATTTATTACTAGTATTAGAGATAGTGTTACTGATAAAGCATACAAGTAGTGGATGATCCAAAGACATAAACATCTCTTAAACCACTGATATAGAGAAAGTTCACTTCTTTAATTTCTATGTCTTCATTTTAAAAATGATGATGTAATGAACAAGGCCTGCCTGAATGATGATTTCCCATTACCTCATATAAGCATACTAGTTAACAGAGCTACCATATGTGCAATGTACTACTTCATGGATGGAATCTTCGGGTACAATCAAATCCTAATGACCATTATCAACAAAGCAAAGATAGCTTTCATAATAGAATGGGGTACTTACTACTACAAAGTAATGCCTTTTTGACTAAAAAATGTTGGGGCAACCTATTAGAGTATGGCAACTACAATGTTCTATGACATGATACACAAAGAAGTGAAGGTATACATCAACAACATGATGGTCAATTCAAAAACTAGGGAAGAATACCCCTCTAATCTTGAAAAGTTCCTCAGAAGGGTTGAAAAGTATAGTCTTAGGCTAAATCCAAAGAAATGTATATTCGGGGTCACTTCAAGAAAGATGTTAGGGTACGTTGTCAGTCAAAATGGGATTGAAATGGATCCAGAAAAAGCATAAGGCATTAGAGAGATGTCAATGCTAATAATAGAGAAGGAAATCAAAGGGTTTTTAGGGAAACTATAGTTCATCAGCAAATTCATTGCTAAGTTGACAACAATGTGTGAATCGATCTTTAAGCTACTCAGAAAAGATCAACTATTGAATGGAATGAATTTCTAGCTCTCAACCCCATTCCAAACTCAGAAGAAATCCAACTGGACTTCCTAGATGACCTCAACTCAGCCATTAAGATCCGAGGATGGCACATGTACTTTAATGGAGCAGTCAATCAGTTAAACGTAAGAGTGGGTGTCATACTACAATCTCTAGAAGGTGAAGTAGTACTAATTACTAAAAAGCTCAAGTTCAAAGTCATAAATAATGAAGTAGAATATGAGGCATGTGCACTCAAAATAAAAGCACTAATAGCCCTGGATTTCACAGAAGTCAAAATCTTCAAAGATTCCATGCTAGTAATCAACCATGCCATGGAAGAGTAGGAACTGAAAGAGTAGTACTTAAGGCTTTACGAGGACCACTTGAGGCTACTTACCATGTCCTTCTGAAAATGCATATTCATTAATCTCCCTAGGAATCATAATTAGATGGTAGATGCACTTGCTTCCCTAGCATTAGTATGGGAAGGACCATAAAAAATGCCTATGAAGCCTCTGATTCTACTCAGATCGGGACAACCCTATCATAAAAACTATAGAATAGCAAAGACAAAAATAGCTAAAAAAACCCTAGTTCTATGACATTTAGAGATATATAAAGGAATCAGCCTATCTTGATTAAGTAGACAAAAGAGACAAAACAGTCATTCGATGACTAGCATTAAAATTCACATCACACTAGGGTGTGTTATACATAAGAACCTCAGATGGTTTACAACTCCAATGTTTAGATGAAACTAAAGCTACAAAAGCAATAGAAGAAGTACACCATGGTGTTTATGGTCCACATATGAATGGAGCAATCCTGGCTAAAAAGCTAATCAGATAAGGGTTCTTTTAGATGATGATGATGGAAGACTGCATCAAATTTGTAAGGAAATGCCACAAGTGTCAAATCCACGAGAATGTCAACCCACCTTCCTCCAATAGAATTGCACTACATCTTCTCTCCTTAGCACTTCTTAACATGGGGATTAGACATAATTAGGGAAATCTACCTAACAGCCTCGAACGGACACAAATGCATCTTAGCGGTAATGGACTACTTTATAAAATGGGTCGAAGTAGAATCATTCACAAAGATAGGAGCCAAGAAAATGGCTAAGTTCATCAAAAGAAACCTATTCTATTGATACAAAATCCCTCATCACATCATCTCTGACAATGGTGTCCAATTCCAAGGGAAAGTTAGAGAGCTACTAAGGAGTTATAAGGTGGAACATCAAAAATCTTCTCCTTACTGACCACAAGCAAATGGGGTCGTTAAAGCTACAAATAAGAACATTAAAAAGATCTTATAAAAGATGACTTAGACTTAATGAGATTGGGAAGACAGATTGCCATATGCCTTATGGGGGTACTGAACAATAGTTAGAACTTCAATAGGAGCAACTCCTTTCTCCCTAGTGTATGGATCAGAAGTAGTTCTTCTTAATGAAATAGAGATCAATCTCTTTAGGTAGCACTTGAATCTGAATTGCCAAAAGTACAATGGGCTTAATAGAGGCACAAAAATCTCACTCTCTTAGACAACCAATGGCTTAAGGCTCTATACCACACACAATTGTATCAGGCGCGATTAGCCAAGACCTTAAACAGAAGAGTAAAACACAAGAGTGTGAAAACAGGAGACTGGGTGCTAAAGCAAGTAAGACAGAACATTCCAAACCCTAGAGGGAAATTTAGATCGAAATGGGAAGGCCCATACTTGGTTAAACATGTCCTATCAAAAGGAGCAGTCAAGTTGATAGATTCTAAAGGAAATGAATTCTCCAAACCTATCGATATAGACCACCTGAAAAAGTACTACGTCTAAGGAAAAAAAACAAAATCATCCTACTAAGTTAAAAACCTAAAAATGGTAGCTCAGGCAAAAGTTAGGGACTTCCAGCTAAGTTAAAAACCTAAAAAGGTAGCTCAGGCAAAAATTAGGGAAAGAGAGAGAATACTTATCCAGAAAACCTGACAAGGCTAGTTAAGGACAAAGGTAACCTCAAATTCAAAATATGTACAAATGCACCTGTGCTCTTTTTAAATGATTACAATGAAATGAGAATGATTGCCAATTTATGGAAAATGTCTTTGAAAAGTGCAACACATTTTATCATCATGAATTGCATTAAGCATGCTTTGCATTTCATTTCATTATATGATTGTTGTTCTTACCATCTTCTCTGAGCTTTCTTCAAGACTAGCTACTATCATCAAAGCCACAAAAAAAGCCCATCTAGGGATAAAAAGATCCAAAGGGAGACAACCTAGGCAAAAAAGAGAAGAAAAAGAAAACTCAATTAAGTACAAAAAGCTCCAAAAGGATATGTCTTTGTCAAAAAAGGGAAAAGAGGCAAATAATAGTAACGCAAACATCATCATCAATGATACACAATAAGAAGCCTATAAAATCATCATCGTACAAGCATCAAACTATATATGGGATGAATGCCCAAATACAACACTCAAAGTCCATAACCTCGGGAAAATGATGCAGCAAAGTGAACCATAGGCCAAAAGTCCTACACCCAGCTCTTAAAACAACTACATCAATCATGGCTACCATCAGAAGCAATCATAAATCTTGCTCAAGCATCCCCCTCATTTGAGCTTGACTCATCATCATTCATCACAAAGGACGATAGCCTTAACTCTAGCTCATTGATGCAATCATGATAAGCTGCATGCTCCCATTTCATTCACGAGTAGCAAGATGGTGCTCAACTTGCATTACATATTGCATATCATACACTCATACATAAAATATGTGCATAAAAAATAGGTACAATAAAGAAGGCATACCCTCTGAGTGGTAGCAAACTCTAAAAAGCATTGTTGTGCACTCTCAGCAATAGTATACCAATACTAACCAGAGAAGATAGGAATCTACAAAAGCAAGCAAATAAGTCAATCACCACTCACTAAATAAATGAAACACAAGGAAGGATAAGTGGAGAACATGAACATGGGTAGCATCAATAGGAGCAATACCTGACTGAGGAAAGCTAGGTCTAAGAAAATCGAAACTCACTACTTTACCAAGGATATTCATCCTAAATAAATAAAGTAAATAATAAAGTAAATCGCCTTAGTACGGAACTATTAAGTCCTTAAGAATAGTACTATAAGAAGCCACACCATTGGAATGGGTAGTCGCCTTAGTACGGAATGTGCCCTCATCCTCCTCAAAATGAGTCCTAGATCTTCTTTCACATCACAGTAGATAAATTCTCATGTCAATTAGAGGTTATCACTAATAAAGTTTGCTATATGCTTGCACCAAAATAGGAAAAAAGGCTTACCGAATAAGAAGAAGCAACTCTCAATGACCCACATGATGGCCTAATCCTTGAACTCGAAGGACGAGATGCATCTACCTGAGAAGGTACAGGTGGAGGTGGAGGAAAGGTCCCACTAGCTATCATGTTGATCAGCTAAGGGATCAATACATCATTATAAGGCAAGCCCACACTCTCTAAGAGGCTCTCAAAGGGGAATCCTATTATAACAGTAGTAAGGTCATCACCACAAAGCTCATGACCCCAGAACATGTCACTAGGAGGAGGGATGAGAACTCTCCTCATATATGGGCCATCCCACCTACGATGAACTCGCTCACCCAAATACCACACTCTATCGATGAGGCCAGAGAGTAACACTTATCTCTCTATCAGCTGCCATATAGTTACCATTTTGTCTTCTAATGAGACCTAACTACCCACCAATGAAGAAAAATTTACTCAAAGGGAAATAATGAACAAAAGATCCCTAAGAAATAAATAACCAAAAAGTAGGAATCATACATACCTTATCAGGGGACAACTTCCCTATATGGTCCCTAGCTACCGTGCAATCCTCAATCAAATTAGTAGTCTTCCTAATCCAGTGAGAATAACGAGGGAAGTTATCCTCTAAGAAATACTTGATGGACGGTCAAGAGAAAATCTCAAACTTATATGCCCAGATCTGTCAAAACTAGAGGGTTAAAAATAATAAACTAAAAGTAAAAGAATAGATAATAGAACTCCTACTCACATTTAGCAAGAACAAGCATCCACAGATCCTTGAGCCACCTCAAAATGCTACATTAAGGCCTAAGTACATATGAGCAAAGGTAGCAGTGCCCCAGCAATAGCTCTATGAGCCATCTAAATCTCTTAAGACATACGACAATCGCAGATCACCCGTACCTGAAGATTTTAAGAAGATAACAATACTCAATAAATAAAATAAAAAGTAACAAGCTATCTACTCTACTAAGATAAGACCATCATTGTATAGAGTCTGTATGGAAGAAATAAACTCCTTGTAACAAGCGAGATACGGGTAATGAGGCTTCATAGGTGTGGCCACCCTAAGCAAATCCATCATAAGATGCCTCCTCGCCACATCAGTAGAATATTCCTCCTCACTAAAAGGAATAGGCTCTCTAAAAAAGCTCAAGCCCATGATAGCTGCAAAATCCAAAGGGGTAATAGTCATCTCCCCAATAGGCAGATGGAAAGTATGCGTCATATCCATCCATTACTCCATTAGTGCATACATGGCAATCTGATTTGACACATATAAGTCAGAAGATAATGCAGCAATGACTCCATCAAAGCCCTTCCTGGCAATCCCTGTTAATACATGCTAACTCTATTGAAATTACCAGGCAGCACAATAACATATCTATAAGACTACAAATAATAGGTACGCTATTAAACACTTGTACAGCTACTAAATTCTAGCATATCTCTTTTTATGTCATTTAACAAGATCAAAATAATAACATCAGCTGAAAAGAAAAGCATCGCGGCAAACACTAGTAGATAATCACGAAAATAAATAAAGCAAGAGCTATCAATCATAAGCATTCATAATAATGCTATGACTTAATAGATAGTTACAGTAAGAGCTACAGCTACAACAACTTTATATAGCAAAATAAATAAGAAAGCAACCAATGAATAAGCTTCAGGAAATAAGGGCAAAGAAGGACCCCCCCCAAGAAAGCTTGGATGGCTGAGAACTCTGAGCACCAGTTGTGCTAGTCCCTATAGTAGATGCCCAGCTTCAGTAGCCTCTGTAAAGTCACCCTCAACATCAACATTAACAAAAATATCCTCCAGACCCTCATAAATGTTGGGGAACTCCATTTTATGCAGAAGAAAATGGAAGTACATAAGTAAAAATAGAGTAGATAACACCTAAAACATAAACAGGGTCAAGACAAGTCAGAAAATAGTTAATGAAGTCCAAACAAAGCCTCTTAAGACCTCTAAAATAGTTGTGCCAGGTGGGTGACCAAGCGCCTCCCACGTGCAATCATGTGTACTTCCCTTTTCCATGTACTCTTTTATAGTTTTACGTGCACTTCAAGACTTTGCACACTCATTTCTATGGTCCTAAACTTCCATTTGAGCATAAGACATGTACCAAACTCACACAAAAGTGCACTAATGTGGACTCCATCTATCTAAAGACACTATGTGCATATCACTTCCTTAAGGAAACTCAAAATCTTACAAAAAAAAAGAAGAGCAAGAAAAATTCACTGTAAGGATATCTCTCTCTAAATCATCAATATAACATCATCAATATAAAATAACTGTATCATCACTGCATCATCACTACTACCTCATTCACATTGGTTAGAAGTACTTTCATTGCTTAGAAGCACTCTCATATTGCTTAGAAGCACTTTCACCACTTAGAAGCACTCACTTTCATTGCTTAGAAGTATTCTCACTACTTAGAAGCACTCTCACTACTTAAAAGCACTCTCACATTACTTAGAAGCATCTTCTCATTACTTAAAAGCACTTTCATTACTTAGAAGCATCCTTACATTGCTTAAGAGCATCCACACTACTTAGGAGCATTCTTATTTGCTTAGTAGCATCTTCATTTCGTGTGGCACCTAAAAAGGTTATAGTTGCATGTTCATTGGTGTGACACCTAAAAAGGTTATAATCGCATAATCATTTATGTGACACCTAAAAAGGTTATAGTCATATTTTTATTGCTTAGTAGCATCCTCATTTTGTATGACACCTAAAAAGGTTATAATTGTATGTTCATTCGCGTGACACCTAAGAAGGTTATAGTCATATGTTCATTTACATGAAACCTAAGAAGGTTATAATAGCATGTTCATTTGCGTGACACCTAAAAAGGTTATAGTCGCATGTTCATTCATGTGATACCTAAAAAGGTTATAGTCACATGTTCATTCACATAACACCTTCGCATTTGCATATTGCTTAGTAGCATCCTCATTTTGCATGACACCTAAGAAGGATATAATTGCATATCCATTTCGTGTGACACCTAAGAAGGTTATAATCACTTGTTTATTCGCGTGACGCCTAAGAAGGTTATAATTGTATGTTCATTTGCCTAACACCTAAGAAGGTTATAATCACATGTTCATTCACATGACATATAAGAAGGTTATAATCACATCTTCATTTATATGATGCCCAAGAAGGTTGTAGTCATATTCGCATTTTTCTTAGTAGCATCCTCATTTATGTGACACATAAGAAGATTATAATTACATGAATCCCAATGCACTTTGCATGAATCACAAGCTTGTATATGTCCCAAATAGCACCTTGCATGACAACCAAGTCACAAAATAATAGTAATAAACAAAACACAACAACAATAGTCAAATCTTGATAAGACATCTAAAGACAACCCACAGGTAAGTACCTCTCTCCATACTAAAATATTTTTCCATGTTTTCATTTTGCTTCACCTGTATTGACACTAGTGCCAGGTGGCTATGCAACACATATGAAGTAGGGGACAACTATCATACCTCAAATTTGACTGTCCCTAAAAAGGTCTAATAATAGAATAAATCCCTGAAATGACTAAAGTCTGCTCGTTCGTAACACCTCTAAAGTGTGCAACCTTGAAAGCCTAACCAACCCCACCAGTGTGCAAAATTGATCATCGATCCATTAAGATGTGCTCTAACCTTATGAAATATGAATTATCAGAATAAAGAGAGGTTTATTTCAAGAAAACTCCACTCAGAATACTCAGCTCATTGGCCAGTACAAATTTTATTAAACTGAGACCAAGTTTTGTGAAAAAATAAAAATTGATTTTGATAAAATAGACTTTGGAAACATGTCTAGAAGGCTTCAAAATCTCTAAAAGTGGTCCCAAAATGGTCTAACACAACCTAAAGATCAGGGCGTATCGCTTAGAAGTGCGCATAAACACCCCTAAGTGTCACATGCTAAAATCGAGGCTGAATTTGGAAAAATAAACTCTATAAATGCATTTAGAAGGCCCAAAATCCTTATGAACCAACCTCATAACAACATGCATAAAACTCAAGAAGTGTGTGTGAAGTGTCAATGTGCGCGTGGAACGCACATGTGTGAGTGGTGTGACCATGCTCACATTGTGCGTAACCACAAGCACTTGGCGTGGCCACGTATAAAATCCCCAATATACGCACATGACCACACCCCCCACCACCCTATTCTACCCAATTTTCCCTATAAATAGACCCCTTCATACCCCATTTTGGAGGGGGGAGCAAGTGGAAAAACACACACTCAAAAATTGGTATGATCGAAGGCATTGGAAACCCCTTTCCAAATAGTTTTTGCTCTCCTATAACCTTTCTCATAGGTTGTTAGATCCCTTTTCCACTAAAGCAAGCCTCATCTTTGTAAAAGCATGCTTCAAATGTATACAATCTAGCATCATTATGCTATCATTTTAAACCTCTCGATGAGGAAAGCTTGATAATCTCTTAAAGCTAAAGCTTCAAAACCCACATAAGTTTAGTCGAGTCTAAAGACCACATAATTATTTTAGCGCATTTGTTTAAATGCTTTGCATTTTATTTTACTATCACTAGCATTTAGGAATACTATTGTGCTTGTGTGATGAGACTGGCAATCTTGCATGTTATGTGAATAATATATGCTTTATTATGCTCATTTCATATCATCATTATGCATCCTCTATTTTTGAAATCATAAAATGACATCATAAATATCAATAATGTGAAAAAATTCATATCCTAGAATAGAGTCATCATGCTCTTAGTCCAGTGATGACCTCATGCATCCTTTATATTATCATCATACATCATCATAGCATAAATAATAACTACAAGCATGATCATCCTATCATTCATGAAATCAAGAAAGTTGTGTGAATGGTCGTGTTACTCTTGGATATCAATCATATTAGATTTACTTTTTTGCAATCTTTCCCTTTTTATATGTATTTTATCAAGAAAGCGATGTAATAATATTTCTAACGTTATTATCTACCACTATTTGATGTATTGTATGAATGTTGTACAAACTATCGTTAGAAAAGCTAGGGTGTTATGGTAGCTATACATCGAATATTGTATAATTAGAAATAGTAAAAAAGTAGACGCAATCCCCCAAACCTAAAAATCTCTACTGGGGACAATGCTCGTTAAGTGACCCAATGTTGTCCCTTTTTTTCTCAATTTTCTAAAATTTGGGTGGTGACTCCACAAAATTAAAGGCATATCATCCCCCTAAGACCAATTATTTCTCCCTATTTAATAAAGTTGCCATATCCCTTGGAAGCGGAAAGACCCCTCCCACAAAAACATACCACTACCAAAAAGTGAAAAGTGAGAAGACACATCACATAGGAGATGGTCACTAATAGTATATTACTTTACTGCTCAGTAGTTTCAACAGAGTTAGCATGTATTATTAGGGTCTCCCAATGTGTGTGAAGCAAATGATTGCAAAGAAGGGCTTTGATGGAGTCATTGCTGCATTATCTTATGACTCATATGTGTCAAGTCAGATTACCATGTACGCATTGATAGAGTGGTGGATGGACACGACGTGTACTTTTCATCTGCCTATTAGGGAGATAACTATTACCCCTTTGGATTTTGCCACTATCATGGTCTTGAGCTTTTCTAGAGAGCCTATTCCTTTTAGTGTGGAGGAGTGTTCTACTGTAATGGCGAGGAGGTGTCTTATGATGGATTTGCTTGGGGTGGTCACACCTATGAAGTCTCGCTGCCTTTATCTCGCTCATTACATAAAGTTTGTTTCTTTCGTGTGGACTCTATATGATAATGGTCTTGTCTTACTGGCTCATTGCTTTTTGTGTTATTTGCTTAGTGTTGTTATCTTCCCAAACCCTTTAGGTACGAGTGATCTATAATTGCTGTCTTCTCAAGAGATCTGTTAGCTTACTGAGCTATTGATGGGGCACTACTGCCTTTGCTCATATGCACTGAAGCCTTGAAGTAGTAGGCTAAGGTGGCTAGAGGATGAGTTTGTTTATTTCATGCCAACTTTGTACGATGATTGTCTTGTCTCAGTAGAGTAGCTAGCTCATTACTTTTTATTTTATTTACTGAGTGTTGTTATCTTCCTAAACCCTTCAGGTATAAGCAATCTATGATTGTTGTCTATCTTGAGAGATCTAGATGACTTACCGAGCTATTACTAGGGCACTACTGCTTTTGCTCATATGTGCTCAGGCCTTAACACAATATGCCAAGGTGGCTCAAGGATCTGTGCATGCTTGTTTGTGCTGGACGTGAGTAGGAGTTCTATTGTCTGTTCTTTTACTTTTAGTTTGTTATTTTTCCCTCTAATTTTGATAGATTTGGGCATATGAGTTTGGGATTCTTTCTTATCCATCCACTGAGCATTTCCTAGAGGATGGCTTCCCTCATTATTCTCACTAGATCATGAAGACTACTTATTTGATTAAGGATTGCATGGTAGCTCAAGATCATATGTGGAAGTTATCCCTTAATCAGGTATGTCTTATTCATGTTGTGTTGGTTATTTCTTTCTTAGGGATCTTTTGTTCATTCTTGCCATTTGAGTAGATTTTTCTTCACTAGTGGGTGGTGAGGTCTCATTGGTCGGCAAAGATAGTGACTGCATGGCAACTGATGGAGAGATGAGTGTTGCTCTGTAGCCTCATCGGTAGAGTGTGGTATTTAGGCAAGTGAGTCCATTGTTGGTGGGACGGCCTGTATATGAGGAGAGTTCTTATCCCTCCTCCTAGTGGCATGTTCTTGTGTCATGAGCTTTGTTGTGATGATCTTGCTATTGTTATGATGGGATTCCCCTCTGAGAGCCTCTCAAAGAGTGTGGCCTTGCCTTATGGTGATGTATTAATCCCTTAGCTAATTAACATTGTAGCTAGTAGGACCTTTCCTCCACCTCCACCTTCTTAGCTGGATGCATATTGTCCTTCGGGTTCAAGGATTAGGCCATCACACAGGTCATTGAGAGTCACTTCTTCTAATCCAGTAAGCCTTTATTCCTGTTTTGGTGCAAGCATATAGCAAACTTTATTAGTAATAAACTGTAATTAATGTAAGTCATGAGAACTTATCTGCAATAATTTCAAAGAAGATCTAGATCTCATTTTGAGGAGGATGAGGGCATGTTCCATACTAAGGTGACTGCCCATGCTAGTGGTGTGGCTTCTAATAGTATTACTCTTGAGGACTTAATGGTTCAACCATATTTGTCTTTACTTGGAATGGATATCCTTAGTAAAGTAATGAGTTTTGATTTGCCTAGGCCTGACTTTCCTTAGTTGGGTGTTGCTCCTACTGATGCTACCCATGTTCATGTTCTATACTTATTCTTGCATGTGTTTCATTTATTTAATGAGTGGTGATTGATTTATTTCCTTGCTTTTGTAGATTCACGTCTCCTCTAGTCAGTATTGGTATACTATTGTTAGGAGTGTGCAACAGTGCTTTTTTGAGTTTGCTACCACTGAGAGGGTATGCCTTTTTTATCATGCTTGCTTATTTTATGCACATGTTTTATGCATAAGTGTGTGATATGCAATATGTAATGCATGTTAAGCACCGTCTAGCTAGTCTTGAATAGGAATGAGAGTGTGCAGCTTATCATGACCGCATCAATGAGCTGGAGTCACGGCTAGCATCCTTTACGATAAGCGATGATGAGTCAAAATTAGACAAGGGAGATGCTCGAGTAGGATTAGTGCTTGCTTCTAATGGCAACCACGGCCAATGTAGTTGTTTTAAGAGCTAGGTGTAGGACTTTTGGCTTGTGGTTCACTTTATTGTATCATTTTCCTAAAGTTATGGACTCTAGGTGTTGTATCTAGGCATTCATCCTGCATGTTGTATAATGCTTATACAATGATGACTATATATGATTCTTGCTATGTATCATTGATGATGATGCTTACCATTGCTATTGTCTACCTCTTTTCCCTTTTTTGCCTAAGGTGTCTTGTTTTAGAGCTTTTTGTTAGTTGGGTTTCCTTTTTCTTCCCATTTTTGCCTCGGGTGTCTCCTTTTGGAGCTTTTCACACCTAGCTAGGCTTTTTTTATGGCTTCGATGAAAGTAGCTAGTCTCAAGGAAAGAGCTCAGAGAAGATGTTAAGAACCATGGTCATGTAATGAAAGAAAATGTAAAGCATGCTTGATACAATTCATGATGATAAAATATATTGCACTTTTCAAAGACATTTTGCATAAATTGGTAATCATTCTCATTTCATTGTAATTTTTTTAAGAAAAGCACAGGTGCATTTGTACAAATTCTTAGGTTTTCTTGTTAAGTAATCTCTCCCCCTAATTTTTGCTTAAGCTGTCGTTTTTAGGTTTTCAACTCAGTGGGATGATTTTTTTTATGCCTTAGATGTAGTACTTCTTCAGGAGGTTTGTATTGACAAATTCAGAGATTTCACTGCCTTTATAATCCATTAGCTTGACTGCTCCTTTTGATTGCACATGTTTGACCAGGTATAGGCCTTCCCAGTTTGTTCTGAATTTCCATTTAGGGTCTGGAATGTTCTATCTTGCTTGCTTTAGCACCCAGTCTCTTGCTTTCACGCTCTTATGTTTTGCTCTTTTATTGAAGGTCTTAGCTACTCGAGCTTGATACAACCGTGTGTGGTACATAGCCTTTAGCCTTTGGCTATCTAAAAGAGTAAGATTACCATGCCTTTATTGAGCCCACAGTACACTTGGCAATTCATATTCAATTGCTATCCAAAGAGACTTGATCTCTATTTTGACTGCAAGAACTGCTTCTGATATGTACACTAGTGAAAAAAGAGTTACTCTTGCATGTGGCAATCTATTTGCCCAATCTTAGTAAGTTTGAGTCATCTTTGACAAGATCTTTTTGATGTTCTTATTTGTAACTTCGATGGCCCCATTTGCTTGTGGTTAGTAAGGAAAAAATTTATGATGTTCCACCTTATAATTCCTTAGTAGCTCTCTAACTTTCCTTTGGAATTAGACACCGTTGTCAATGATGATGTGATGGGGGATCCCATATAGATAGAATAGGTCTCTTTTAATGAACCTAGGCATTTACTGGGCTCCTATCTTTGCGAATGATTATGCTTTGACCCATTTTGTAAAGTAGTCCATTGCCACTAGGATGAATCTATGTTTATTCAAGGCTGTCAGGTGGATTTCCCTAATTATGTCTAGTCCTCATGCTAAGAAGGGCCATGGAGAGGAGATGTAGTGCAATTATATTGGGGGAAGGTGGTTGACATTCCCGTGGATCTAAAACTTGTGTAATTTCCTTGCAAATTTGATGCAGTCTTCAAACATCATCATCCAGAAGAACCCTTATTTGATTAGGTTTTTAGCCATGATTGCTCCATTCATGTGTGGCCCACAAATACCCTCTTGTACTTCTTCTACTGCTCTTACAACCTCAATTTCATCTAAACTTTAAAGTTTTAAACCATCTAAGGTTCTCCTATATAAATACCATAGTGCAATGTGAATTTTGATGGTAGTCATCAAATGACTACTTTGTCTCTTTCATCTGCTTGATCAAGATAGTCTTATTCCTTTAGATATCTCTGGATGTCATAGAACTAGGGTTTTTCAACTATTTTTATCTTCTCCATTTTGTAGTTTTTATGACAAGGTTGTCCTGATTTGAGTAGAATCAGAGGCTTCATGGGCAATTTGGATGGTCCTTCCTATACTAATGCTAGGGAAGCAAGTGCATCTGCCATTTGATTATGATTCCTAAGGAGATAAATGAATCTGCATTTTCAAAAGGACATGGTAAGTAGCCTCAAGTGGTCTAAGTAAGGCCTCAAGTGGTCTAAGTAAGGCATTAAGTGCTGCTCTTTTATTTCCTACTCATCCATGGTATAGTTGATTACTAACATGGAATCTCTGAAGATTTTGACTTCTGTGACATCCAGGGCTATCAGTGCTTCTATTCTGAATGTGCATGCCCTATATTCTGCTTCATTATTTATGACTCTGAACATGAGCTTTTAGCAATTGGTACTACTTTACCTTTTGGAGATTGTAGTATGATACCCACTCTTGTGCCAAATTGATTGACTGCACTATCAAAGTACATGTGCCATCCTTGGATCTCAATGGTTGGGTTGAGGTTTTTTAGGAAGTCCAGTTGGATTTCTTATGAGTCTAGAATGGGATTAAGAGCTAGAAATTCAACTTTTGGTCTCCCTTTTACTACCTTCTTAATCAGATAGTGCATGTCAAATTCTGCTAGCAGTATGAGCCACTTGGCAAGTTTCCCCACTAGAGAGGGAGCTTCATAGATGTACTTCATTTGGTCTATTTTAGACATGGCCTAAATTTTGTAGGACTAAAAGTAGTGTCTGAGTTTCTTCATTGCCCATACCATTGCCAAGCATATCTATTTGACTTGGCTGTACTTCTCCTCATGTGGCGACATCTTCTTACTCAAGTAGTAGACTGTGTGTTTTTCTTTTGTTTCTCCCTCTTAGGCTAACATTGCATCGATTGCATTCCCTTCGCTGGCTAGATACAGGGTTAGAGGTATCCTTGGTTTAGGTGGTCTTTAAACCAGTGGGTTGGCTAGGTAGCTTCTTATTTTGTCGAATGCTAGCTGATACTATTCATTCCATTCAACTAGTTGATATTTTCTAAGTAGCTTGAAGATCAATTCACACACTACTATCAACTTAGCAATGAATCTACTGATGAACTATAGTTTCCCTTAAAACCCTTCGATTTTCTTCTCTATTTTTGGCACTGACATCTCTCTGATGGCTTTTTCTTTGTCTAAATCCATTTTAATCCCATTCTAACTGACATCATATCCCAACATCTTTCTTATAGTGTCCCCAAATACGCATTTCTTTGGATTTAGCCTGAGATTGTACTTTTTAACCCTTCTGAGGAACTTTTTGAGATCAAAGGGGTGTTCTTCCTTGGTTTTTGACTTGATCATCATGTCATCAACGTATACCTCCACTTCTATATATATCATGTTATAGAACATTGTAGTTGCCATTCTCTGGTAGGTTGCCCTTGCATTTTTTAGTCCAAAAGGCATTACTTTGTAGCAATAAGTACCCCATTCTGTTATGAAAGCTATATTTTCTTTATTGATAATGGCCATTATGATCTTATTGTACCTAGAGAATCCATCCATTAAGGAGTACACTGCACATATGGTGGCACTGTCAACCAGTGTGTCTATGTAAGGTAGTGGGAAATCATCCTTTAGCTATACCTTATTCAAATCTCTATAGTTGACACAGATTCTAACTCTTGCATCTTTCTATGGTACTGGCACCATAATTGCTAACCATTGTAGATAGTCTACTGCCTCTATGAATTTTGCCTTGATCTATTTCTTAATGTCCTCTTTCACTAGTTGGGCCCATTCTAGTCTAAGTCTTCTCAGTTTATGTTTTATTGGTTTGTACCCATCTTTCATAGGAATGAAGTGTTGAGCAATGTCTCTATCAATACTAGGCATATCATCTTATGTCCAAGCAAATACCTTTGAATATTTTATTAATATTTTTTCAATTTTTCTCCTCTCTTCAAGGGTAACATCTTTTGAAATATGCAGAATGCGTGGTTCAAATTATGTGCCAATGTTAAATGATTTAGTGCATATGGAATGAATGTCAAATATACTAATGTTTTAATCAATGCAATGCACACTAACATCAGGAAAGACATCAAACAAGTAAGAAAAATTTGATTTCATTGCATTAACTTTAAAGTTCATTACATCATCATATTCATACAAAGAAAAAGTATAGATATAATCATCAGCAATTTCTTTAAACAGGATGTCATCAATGCTCAATTCAAGGATGGAAGCAGCTTAAGCATGATTGATAGCTTCACTCTCATATTTTATCTCCAGGTTTTTCATTAATTCACAGATGTTAGTCTTGGTAATCATGTCTAGTAAGTGCTTCTCTTTAAGGGCGTTATTGAAGATCTCAAACCCTAATTTCTCAATTCCATTGCTTATCCACTCCTCAGCTTTTCCTTGATAGACTTGGGTTAAGCTTTCAGCCATAAAAGAGGTTGACTTCTTAGCCCCAATATCCTTTTTAGGAATGTACCCTAAACCATATCTATTGTTCAGGGAATTTTATGACTTCAGTGTTTCTTCCTCCTAATCCTATTCTAGACAAATATTGCATCTTCTTCACCATAGTAGCAACTTTAGGATCGACATGACCGTCACTGATTATAGAAACCTAGAATCCTAGTAGGACCACATTCAAATAGGCAATAATGTTATCTATTTCAACAAGGATGGTAACGACCTTTCCATTTAGAGGGAACTTGATCTTCTGATGCACAATGGAAGGTATGCCCCCTAGTGGATGGAACTAAGGTCTTCCTAGCAGTAGGGTCAAAGTCAAAGGGATGTCCAAGATGGTAAATTTTATTACTGATTTGATATCTCCCACTGTAACTACTACTTTGAAACTATTAATGACTAGCTTCTTTAAATCATCGTAGGCTCGTATAACCATATTGGATTCTTTTAGGTTTTCAACATTCATCCCAAACTTATGTAGCAAACTTAGGGGGTACACATTAATGGCAAACCCATCATTTACCATAATACATAGGGTCTTTTTAGGCCTAACAATTGCCTATATAAAGAGTGGACAATTGTAGACCCTTTCCTTGAGGGGTAAATCTTCATCTAAAAAGGTGATTGCATTAGAAGGAGCTTTCATTAAAGAGGCTATCATCTCGTAAGGTGAGACATCAGTGGAAATCTTTGCTTCATTTAGTGCTCTGACTAGGGCATCTTTGTGCTTCTTGGAGGCCATGAGTAGGTCCTAGATATAATCTTATGTCTGAGTCTTCTTAACCAATTTGAGGATAGTGTCTTCCTCTTTGACTGGAGCTTGATTTCTTGCTACTTCTTTCTCCTTAGAGGGTTCCTTCTCTTTCTAAGGAGGTTGATATATCTGCTCGTTGTGAGTTACATAATTGACTGCTAGTAAGGGCTTCTTAACTATTTGCTTATATGCCTTTGTACTCCTATTCTAGTCCTAGACAATGATTTCAGGATCATCAAAGTTATACCATATGTCTATCCCTATGACTTATAGGTTTTGAAGTTGAATAGTACTAACAATCCCATCTTTGTTGTTAAATCCTTCTCCCCATTCTAAGGGTACTATGTCTTATAAAAGTGTATAGGTAGCATGGGGTGATGTATACATGACTTTGTAGTCGAACTTCCTAGATGGTTAGCCCAGTAAATCCCATATTTCATGGTATTCTTATGAGTAAGGGTAATCAATCACTTCACCATTTATAGAGAGAGCTGTATCCTTGGCTCTTTTTTGCATCATCAAGTGGGGAAGGAATTTTTGAGGCATTAGAATGTATTCAAAGGTAGAAGAGCATTTCTCATCTTCACTAGAATCATAAGGCTCAGGAATCAAATTTGAGGGTTTGTCCTTTGAGGGCTTATCTTGGGTTTCTTGTATGGCTTAGATTGATTTTTCAACAAGGTTTTCTGGTAGATTAGAGGAGATCATGTTGATGGTTGGTAGAGGCATGTTTTGATAGTTTGGGAGAGGATTGGTCTTGATATTGGGTCATTTTTCTGGGTCATCAATTTTTCCAGAGTCAATGAGGTATTGGATTGCATTTTTTAGAGTTCTGCATGTATCAATGGTGTGGTGAGGCATCTGGTGAAAGTGGTAGAACAAGTTTTAGTTAATCTGAGATGGTAGTGGGTTTGGAAGAGGCCTAGGCTCTTCTTGCTATAGGAGGTTCTTTTGTTAAAGTCTCTAGAATACTTTGGATAGTAGGACGTTAAAGTTTGAGAATTTTCTTGGTGGTTTGATGACATTGATAGATGGTGAGTTGTGGATGTTAGGTTGGATCATGTTTATTTCTTAGGCTCGGGTGAAGATGTTTTGGATGTTTGGTTGGGTATTATGGTGAAAAGTGTTTCTAGCTTACTGAGGTTCCTTATCCTCAATTTTGATCCCAGCCTGATGCAAAGATATGAAGTTAGGATAATGAGCAAAGATCATCTATTTTCTAAAGTGTGGTAGTGCCCCTTTAATTATCAGCTCTATTTATTTATCCTCAAGAGGACAATTTCTGATTTTGACTACCTTTCCCCACCATTTGGTGACATAATCAGAGAAAGCTTCACTAGGTTTCTACCTTATGGTCTCAAGGTCCCTCCGAGTGATGTCTAACTGAGTATTGTATTCATACTGCTTGATAAACTTTTGAGTTAGCAGTAGCCAATTGCTTTTGATTTTCATCTTTAAGGTTAAAGAACCATGCCTTCAATCCTTCCTCTAGTGATATGAAGAAAAATCAAACAATCTGTGATTCTGTAAGCTTTATGGTAGCCATGAAGGTAGCATATTGCCTTAGATGGACCTTGGATCCCCTACTCTATCAAACTTAGTAAAGTTTGGTAGCATAAAATCATTTAGAAGAGGCTCATCTTTAAATAGTGTCAGGTCGATGAAGCTTTTGGATCCATGAGTTCCCTTGTCTTTGAAGGTGAATTCTAACTGAGCCATCCTATTGGCCAATAGTTTGACCTCCCCTATCGATTCAAACTTGGCCATGTCAATAATTTTTGCAGCTTTTGGTGCATTCGTGAGATCTTGGTAGTAGTTATTGTCATCATAAACTTGAATTGGAGTGCAGGGAATTCCCTTTGCCTTATCTACCCTCGGGTGAACAGATGCAGAGGCTTCATTTAGTGGTGTGCTATTCCTATCTCGAGCACTTTTGGCTTTCATTTGGGCCTAGAGGATTTCATTTATGGTGCAATGAGGGAGTAACTTTTGGATCCCCTTTTTTATCTTATCTTTGAATTGTTAACAAGAGGTATCTTCTTGGTCACTCATACCATATTCCTATACATTTATTAGGGTTAGCTAAATGAATGATGCATGATGTATGCTGTTGGGTACCGTGATGCAAACGCAGCAGAAAAATTAAAATTTTGTCACGTTCCCAAGCCTGGATCCATGTAATTTGACTAATTGATTAAATCTAGGGTTTTTAAAAATCTTACCAAAATGCAGAAGAGGCAAGATTCTCTGAAAGGATGAGAGGAGGTTCACACCGGTGACACCTTACCTCGAGCTTTTTGGCTTAGTTGTTTGGATCAAGACATCTCCAAAAGGATGTGTCCTTTATAGGTATCCACATGAACAACCCTTCACAAAACGAATTTGAGTGTGTGTGCTAGCAACCTCTTGACTGTCTCACAAATCAAGAACAAAAGGAAAAACTCTGTCTTTGTTTTCTAAGAGGAAAGAAAACGAATTTGGAGACAAAAACAAGTGTGTGAAACCCTAGAGAATATAACATATTTATAGACTCCAAGTTAGGGTTTCACTTACCAATAACCTTTTGGTAATTTTCCATTTATTATATTCTAATTTTGTTTAAAAAAAATCAAAAATAATATCTTATTTATTTATTTAAAATAACATTTATCTTAAACAAATAAATAAATAAATAAAACACTTTAATTATTTATTTCCACATAGTTTATTTTGGGCTTATTAAACCCATATCCGTTTTGGGCTTGTTCTAAGTGTGTGACCCTGTAGGTTCACATAACATTGGCAGTGGGCCTAAATCTTTATTTAGGCCTACAAGTCATAAGTGGCCTCTAGCAAGACATTATGACTACCCAAGTCATGTGAAGTCAATAATCCGACATAACCTAATTACAGTGAATTTTATTGTCCCTTTATCACATGATATCTTAATTGAACATAAGGCATAGAATGTCATCCTTATATAGTTCAATATTATGACTTGATTCCAAGTAGACTGAAAATGATAACTCTTTATCAATTCATTTCAGCATGGCCATGCATTTTCCTTCAGTCTATCTCATCAAGGGGCCTTTAGATATCTTTCTCATATTAATGAGGGATAAATTCCTTATAAATCACTCACATTCCTCATATAACTAATTTTATATCCAACAACATTCTTTTAATCATCCGGTTAAAGACAATGTTAGGATGTGTCAAAACATAAAATAGCTATGTAGAAATCCATGATGATTTCAAGGTCAAAGGACCGAAATAAAATTACTGTGATAAGAAATACTTATGACAATAATCTATGTAGTATTCTCATAGTGGGTCAATCCAGTACATGATCTCTCATCATGTACCTATGAGTTGACTTAATATCTCATATTTATGATTAGTAAAACATAACCATCAATCAACATCATACTAGCCTTAATACTTTAATATTCATATAATGAATAAATGGCTAGGGATAATTAGAATAGAACTCTTATTTTAATCTAAGGGTTTTACTATCAAGTCACATACTTGATGGCCTTAGTAAGAATTAACCATTCATGTAATTATCATAAAATCAAATGATAATATAATACCTCTTTATTAATAAAATAAGAAAGTCAATACATAATCACAAATGATTGACCTAGTGCATATCACTAACAATATGCATGCAAAAGAAAAGGGTGAGCATGTATGCATGGAGTGGATGTAAAATCCTATGATGAAAGATGATTATTCCTATAAAAAAATAGTGCTTAGCACGTGCTATCTACATGTATGTTATGTATGAATGATTAAAGATGGTTTGTTTTCTTGCACATTGAACAAACCAATCATAAGCAAGCTCTTGCTTCCAACCTTATTTCTCCATAAGGTCATTCAGTCTCTTTCCTAAGTGGGTTTTGAACCTATAGTCACTAAGGGACTATGGTTTCACTCTCGGAACTAGGCTGTTTAAATTTATTTGGGTCAGAACCAAAGGGTAAACTGAGGAACAATACTCAAATGTGCTTCAGATAATCACATGATGTCAATGTGAGGATCAATTATTGGGTTTCAAATAATCTCTAAGGCCTGTATGTGCCTATATGCATAGGAATAAGGCCAATCAAAGGGAGTCTAAGTTCTTGCCCCTATATCGATATTTGATATATATACTGGGAATTATGAAAGTATCATTTAATAGTTTATAATTTGATTTTTCTGACATAAAGGTCCACAATCTAATTAGGTTCCTAACCCATTCATTTGATTTGATAAGGATAAATGGATAACATCTCATAGGTTCTATCATTGAGGGATGTCATTATTCATTAATTTGCATAAACTATTCAAGCTAAGGTACATGATTCTTATCATTCCTCATGCTTTAGGCTTACACGAAGTAGATAAGAATCATGTGGTCTTGAGTGTAAATTTTCTATGAAAACTAACATTACGACGTCATTCAATGTTAGACACTAGGAGGGTCATGTCATTTATGAATATCAGGTCAAGGAGATAGCGTTAGGACAATGATAGCATGCATAGCTTGGTGGAATCCTAGTGGATGTTGCTACTAGTTTATCTATATAAGCTGAATCAGGGTAAAAGGGTACGGGTTCCTTTAATGAGAATGCCCCCATATGACTTAGGTTACGAACTCCGGTCAATGAGTCTGGCATTCTTTTGGCTTACAAACTCTACTCATATAAGTTAAGTGAATGCACGAGTAAAGACTAAAGGTGATAATACCATATCTTCGTCACCCTGTGACTCAAGTGGAATCATGGTCGTAATGTCATGTAGTATTATAGAGGATTTTAGGGACAAGTGGTGTACGTGTGATGTGTAGTGCAAATGCAATGGTGAGTGGCTCTATATGCTTGAGTATTGCATAATGAGAAATAGTCATTTTTTAGTTGATCTCTCTTACTTAGAAGTCCTAAGTGGATTCGCCACTATAAGCAACCTCTCTTATTCTCGCTTTTAGATAGTGGTATATTTTCATGGGACATTATGTGGGTCTTTCCATTTTTAAGGGACATAGCAACTTTACCGAATAGGGATAAATGATTGGTCTCGGGGGGACAAGATGCTTTTGATTTTATGGAGTCGCCACCCAATTTTTAGAAAATCAGGAAAAGAAAGGACAACATTGGGTCAATTATCGAGTATTGTCCTTAGCAGAGATTTTCAGATTCAAGGGATCACGTCTACTTTTTTACTATTTCTCATTATACGATATTCAATGTATAGCTACCACAACACCCTAATTTTGGTAATGACAGTTTGTATAGCATTCACACAGTACATCAAATAGTGGAAGATAATAAAGCTAAAAATTTAATTATTACATTACTTTACTGATAAAATACGTATGAAAAGGGAAAAAATTATTGAAAAGTAAATCTAATTTGAATATGATTAATTTACAAGATTAATATGATCATTCATATAGCTTGCTTGATTTCATGAATAATAGGATGATCATGCATGCTTGCAGTGATTATTTATGCTATGCTAATGTATGATGATATTATAAAGGATGTTGAGGTCATCACTAGACTGAGAGCATGATGACTCTATTTCGGGATATGAACTTTTCACATTATTGGAATTTATGACGTGATTTCATTATTTCAAAAATAGAGGATTCAGAGTGATGATATGAAATGAGCATAATAAAACATATATTATTCATAGAGCATGCAAGATTACTAGTCTCATCACACAAGCACAGCAATATTTCCAAATGCTAGCGACAGTAAAATAAAATGCAATGCAACAAAATAAATGTGCTAAAATAATTGTGTGGTCCTCAAACTCGACTGAACTTGTGTGGGTTTCGAAGCTTTAGCTTTGAGAGATTATCAAGCTTTCCTTATCAAGAAGTCCAAAATGATAGCAAAATGATGCTAGATTGTATACCTTTGAAGCGTGCTTTGACAAAGATGAGGCTTGATTTGGTGGAAAAGGGATCTAACAACCTAAGAGAAAGGTTGTGGGAGAGCAAAAATGATCTAGAAAGGGGTTTCCAACACCTTTAATCGGACTAATTTTTGAGAGTGTGTGTGTTTTGACTTGCTCCCCCTTCCAAAATAGGGGATGAAAGGGTCTATTTATAGGGAAATTTGGGTAGAATAGGGTGGGGGGCATGGTCACACACACATATTAAGAATTTTGTGTGTGGCCATGCTAAGCACACATGGTCATGAATAGTGTGCAAGTGATCATGTGCCTGGCGCTTGGCCACATGGGTATATGTGTGCTCCACTTGCACTTTGACACTTAATGCACACTTCCTGGGTTTTATGCACGTTATTCTAAGGTTGGTTCCTAGGGTTTTTGGGCTTTTCAGAGTTTGTTTTGCCAAATTCAACATTGATTTTAGCACATGACACCTAGGGACATTTACATGTACTTCTAAGTGATACGTGCTAATCCTCGGGTTGAGTTGGACCACTTTTGGAGGTTTTAGAGTCTTTCAAACGTGTTTTCAAAATTTTTTTGTCAAAATTGATTTCCATTTTTTACGAAGTTGGGTCCTGGTCTAACAAAATTTGCACTAGCCCAATGAGCTGAGTATTATGAGAGGAGTTTTCTCAAGATAAACCTCTCATTGTTCCAATAATTCATATTTCACAAAGTCAGAGCACAACTTAATGGCTCGATGATCAATTTTGCACATTGGTGGGGTTGGTTAGGTTTTTTTAAGGTTACACACTTCATAGGTGTTACGAACAAGTAGACTCTAGTCATCTCGGGGATTTGTTTCATCATTGGACCTTTTTAGCGACAGTCAAACTTAAGGTATGAAAATACTCCTACTCTATTATTTGTGATCCACTTATCTATTAGTTTGCTAAACTTCTATATCTTTATAACTTTGCTGAGATTCCAAGATGTTAATCATTACTATGGACATGTTATCTTACTTTCACTACTCAAACTTATTATGCTTGAGAATATTATTATGAACATATTACACTTGTAAAATGTATTTAGAAAAGCACGTTAAATTTTCCTTCTATTTATCTTTGAGATGACAAATTATTCTTAAAACTGTAATAACAAAACCCTAAATAAATGAAATGAACAAAAGTATTTAGGATTATTACAATTTAGTCCTTAGTAAAGACAGGGTCTGGATAAGATCCTAGTCATCTTGTGATTCCCACACAATCCTCATTCAACCTACAAGATTGAACCTTATCTTCTGGTCCCTCATACTAGTTATTGACTAAAGGACACTAAAGATTTACCAAATAGGTAAAAGGTAACCCTAGGGTTTTATTTGACTATAAATTCATCCTTATTGGAAAGTAGAAGTCACCCATCTTATTTTCTCTTTAGAATTCTCTAAAATTCTAGTCTCTTAAAGCTCTTATTTTCTTTTAGCCATAATGAGCATCAAAAACATAAAATCTCCTACTAAAGCTTTATTGACACTCTCAAAAATAAAGATTGGTTACTCCTTAAGAGATACAACCTCCATTATCTCAAGTTTTTCTTAAACCTAAAGATTGACTACAGTTTCTTTCATTGTATTCTCACCTTTTAGGATCCTACTCATCATGTGTTTCAGTTTAGGGAAATGAAGCAATGCCTCACTATGGAAGAATTCTCAGCAATTTTAGGTGTGAAGATATCTCCTCAACAAGATATGGCCATATCAGATCTAGACCTAGTGGTTGTACATATTATGAATCACCTCTTTAGTATAAGTAAAAGTGAACCTAATGGTTACATTGTTTTAGGTTCTTTTATCTCTTTTTATGGTTTAATCCATTATCTTCAATTGAATACTAGTTCTTGCAATTAGATTCCTATCATTAAGAGTATTATCCTTGGATATTATCTCATTAAATGTGACAACGGCACATTAGGGCTTATGAATGGAATGGTATTGTCTATTTTAAGTCAAATTGATGTTAAGATGAATTTGACACCAAAATTGGTTGCTCTGGTAGGTTTAGTAAAGACTTTGAATGGTTTGAACAATGTTAAGGCTAATAGGAATTCTTAGTTTGGTGGACATGTGTTGGTGTTGCAAGTAAGGGTCAATTTTTTAGCATCAGAGATGAATAGCCAAATTTCATGCATGAACAGCCAGATTTGCCACTCAAAAAGCCGGTCTAAAAGGCATGGATAGCCAATTTTTAGGCTTTAATGGTCTATTTTTATTAGGATAGCCTGCACTTTGTCTGACTGTAATGTGGTTTTATGTTTATATTTTATAGGTTTGGCTTATAGAGAACCTGAAGGGAGTGATGCTCCCTTATTTTACAATAAAATATAGGCCTAACAACTTCTTAAGAAGGAGAATTTTGGTGAGCTTTAACAAGAAAGAAGAATGGATATCTTGGATGTATGGTTTGGGTTAGAAGGATGTTCAATGGGTTAGCCCTTAATGGAATTTCTCCAATGTGTGCTCAAAGAGTTTTCACACTTATGTTGCTCATGTGGGATTGAGGCAATGCTCTTTCTATCATCCCTTAAGGATTGCAAGCCAACTAGGATTAAAATAATATCCTACTCATATGCCTTATCTCCCAAATGTTGGTGCACTCACCAAGCCTTTTATTGAAGTAATCACTCAATCATGGCCTTGAAGAGTCATGCTATGCCACATTCATAGAAATTAATAAAGGTCAAAATAAAGCAAGTGGAAGTGGTGAAGGTAGCTCAAAGGGTTAGGTTGAAGCTTTATAAAGCTTTTTATTTAGTAACTTTTATTGTATGAACTTTGCCTTTTCAAAAGAAAAGAAATGAAATGAAATGCTATTTGGCTTCTAAAAGGAAAGATACAAAAAAAATAAAGTAAATTTTTAACCATGTTTATTGCTTATAAAAGAAACATCATAATTTCACATAAACATTTAAATGCATGAGCTAATGGCAATAATGCATACACCAAGCCATTATCAACTCAAAGTTACTCATTCTTAACAATAAAAGGGATAAATGATATAGAATTGCTTAAAAATCAATTCAATTGGCAAAAGAATTTCTAATGATGTTAACTAGATCTTTTTGAGTTTTGTAGCTAATGTAACTCTCAAATATTTGTTACTTTTTCCTACGACACCATTTTCAGGTTTTCATCTTAGCGGGAATCATTTTTATTTTATATTTTTCCTTTATTTTTGCTTAAGCTACCCTTTTTGGGTTTTTGACTTAGCAAGAACCTCTAACTTTTTGCCTAAGCTGCCCTTTCGGGTTTTTTACTTAATGGGGATTATTATTTTTTTCATTTTTTTATTTAGTACTCTGCTTGGAGACTAGACATAGTACTTCTTCAATCTATCCAGATTCACAAGTTTAGAGAATTTATTTCCCTCGAGATCTGACAACTTAACTGCACCTTTTGGAAGTATCTTCTTCACAAGATAAGGATTCTCCCCATTTGGTTTAAATTTCCCTCTAGGATCAAATTAAAATAATCTTCCTTATTTTAAAACTAAATCATCTTCTTGAATCTTGTTGATTTTGACTTTCTTGTTAAAAGCATTAGAAATTCTTCTTTGGTAAAGCTACATGTTAAATGTTACTTTAAGTCTTTTCTCATATAACAGAGTTAACACTTCATATATGGATCTAGCCATTCATCTTCTAGAATTTTTTCTTCTAACATAATTTTGAATGTCTTGAGTCAACCTCTACTAGTAATATTACTTCCATTCCATACACTAATAAATAAGGTGTTGCATCGATAGTTATTCTAGCTGTAGTTCTATACCCCCATAAAACATATGACAATTGATCTTACCAATCTCTATATATTTTAATTATCTTACTGAGAATCTATTTTATACTTTTATTAACTACTTCAATTGCTCTGTTTGCTTGAGGTCAGTACATAAATGATTTGTTATGTTCAACCCTACACCTTTGCAACAAATCCCTCACTTCAGCTTAAAACTATACACCATTATCAATTACAATATGATAAGGCACACTATATCTACAAATCAAATTCTTCTTAATGAACTTGGCCATTTGCTTTGCCCCTAACTTTTGAAGGACTCAACTGCTATGCATTTTAAGAAATAATCAATTGTTACAACTATAAACTTATGTCCATTATAAGCTAGTAGAGTAATTTTTCCCATTATATATATTCCCTATGCTGAGAATGGCCATATAGAAGTAAGATTTTGACACGTCAAAGGTGGAATATGAGAAACATTCCTATGCACCTAGCACTTATGACAACTTTTGACAAACTAGATACAATCATGCTCCATTGTTAACTAATAGCATCCCTGTCTTATAATTTTTCTTGTTAACTTGAACCATTCATGCAAGGTCTATACACCCTTAAATGAACATCTCGCATAATATGTTCTAGTAACTGCTCTTCTTTTGATCGCTTTCTCTATCAACTATTCAATATCAAATTCAGAGAGAAAATTTAACCATTTACCAAGTTTACCAACCAATAAAGGAGTAGCTTATAGATGTTTCACCAGATCCATTCTTAAAACTATTTGGTCTCCATGATTCATACATGAAGTTAAAATTAAAAATTTAATCATGCTTATAAGATCCATTTAATTCAAATAAATCGATTAAGAAGAATTCTAAAACTCACTAAGATGATTTCAAGGCATGAAGGTTAGAAGGAAGAGAGGGGGTTCACTCCAATAACACCCTACCTCGAGCTTTCCATATAGATCTTATCAAATGAAGGCACCGTTGATAACGCCACACCCACTACTAGCATCCATATGAACAAGGTATCAAAAACATTGTAGGTGTGCTAGTACCTTTTGAACTCTTACTTTTATTTTCTCTCTATGTGTTTTTTTTCCATAAAAGAAGTAGAAAAAGGAGGAGGAGAAGAAGCCTTACAAAACCCTAGAGAAAGAGACATATTTATAGGCATCTCATATAGGGCTTTCCAAACCTTTTGCTTATTAAAACAATTTTGGTAAGTTTAGACTTCTATTTTTTCTTTGATTCTAATTCCAAAATTAGTATTATTTCCTATTTATTTAAGATAATACTTACCTTAAATAAATAAATAAATATAAATAGACACACATGCATATATATATATATATATATATATATATATATATATATATATATATATATATATATATTCCTCTACAGAGATTATCATTAGGTTAATTAACCCAAGTATGATTTGGACATGTTCTAAGTATGCGACCCTATAGGTTCACACAATGTTGGCAATGGGCCTAAAATTCCCATTTTAGCCCACAAGTCATAAGTGGTCTCTAGAAAGACATTTTAATTACCCAAGTTGTATAAAGGCCAATAATCTGACATAACCTAATATATAGTGTGTGTTATAGTCCTTTTGTCATGCGATATCTTGATTAAACATAAGGCATGGCTTATGTCATCCTTATATAGTTCAATCATATTATTTCTTGATCCCAAATAGACTGATACCAATAACTCTTTATTTGATATTGATAATTCTTTATCAACTCATTCTAGCATGGCCATGTATTTTCTCTTTAGTCTAACTTATCGAGGGGCCCATAAATATCTTCTCAAAATAACTAAGGGACAAATTCCATCTTAATCTCTCACATTCTTCACATAACTCATTCTATATCTAATCACAACCTGTTTTACCAGTTAAAGATGATATAAGAATATGTCACAATACATAAATCATCATGTAGGAAACCATAGTGATTTTAGGACAGAGGACTCAAATAATACTTCTGTGATGAGAATCACTTATGATAATTATCAATGAAGTATTCTTATAATGGATCAATCCAGTACATTATTTCTTTTAATATGCACTTATGAGTTTAACTTAATATCTTATATACATGATCAATAAAACATAATCATTAGCCAACCTTATACTAATCTTTATTCATTATTGTTCCCACAACAACGATTGACTAGGGATAATTTAGAATGAAATTCAAGTTTCACCTAAGAGTTTTGCTCTCAAGTCATATACTTTGATGACCTCAGGTACAATTAACCATTCAAGGATAATATTAGAAGTAGCTAGTAATTAATGAAAATGCCTCTTTATTAATAAAATAGAAATATGACAAAGTCAAAGTATGGCCATTACACAATTGTCCTACGGTATAGCACTAACAATCTTCCACTTGTATTAGGCCTAATCAATATTGTATCTCATACCTATTAACCTAGTATGACTCTCATGATTATGTTATGGAAGAGGCTTATTTAATGGATGAGCAACATTGTCATCTGTTGGTACATTGTATATCTTCACATCTCCTCTCTCAATGATTTCTCTAATGTGATGATAATGCCTGAGTATATATTTAGATCAATGATGTGATCTAGGTTCCTTAGCCTATGTTATGGCTCTATTATTATCATAGTACAAGTCCATTAGACTCGATATACTTCTAGTTATGAATTTCTTAATCCAAATAACTTCCTTGGCTACAAAAGAGGCAGCTATGTACTTAGATTCTATTATATAATTAGCAACGATGTCTTACTTTGAACTTCTCTAGCTCACTACACTTCTGTTCAAATAAAACACATAATCTGACTACGATCAAAAGTCATCCTTATTATATTAGAAGCTAGAATTTATGTAGCCATTTATAACTAGCTCGTCTTCCTACCCACCATATAGTAAAAATGCATCCTTAGTCCTTCTAAAGTACTTAAGGATATTCTTAACTGCTATATAGTGACTCTCACCAAGGTTTGACTAGTATCTGCTTGTAATGATTAAGGCATATGAGACATCTAGTTAAGTGCATAACATGGCATATATGATGGATCCAATAGTAGAAGTATATGGAATCTTGCTTATGTGGTCTTGCTCATCTTATGTCATTGGACAATAAGTTTTATTAAGACTAATGCCATAGGACATTGGCAAGACCCCTTTCTGAGACTTTTGCATACTGAACCTATTTAGTACTTTGTTAATATAAGTGCTCTAACTTAGGCCAATAAGCCTTTTAGATCTATCTCTATAGATCTTGGTGCTTAAAATATAGGCAACTTCACCTAAGCCTTTCATTGAGAAACAATTCCCTAACCATGATTTAACATTTTGTAGAGTAGGAATATCATTTCTAATAAGTAATTTTTCATCAACATAAAGCACCAAAAAACCTATTACAATCCAACTAACCTTCTTGTAAACACAAGGTTCATATTTATTTTTTATAAATCCAAACTCTTTTACTACTTTATCAAAATGAAGTTTCTAACTTCGAGAAGTGTGCTTCAATCCATAAATGGATCTTTGAAGCTTGCAAACCTTTCTAGAATTCTCAAGATTAGCAAAACCCTTTGGTTGTGTCATGTACACATTGTCAATTAGGTTTCCATTAAGAAACACTATATTGAAATCCATTTGCCATATCTCATAATCATAACATGTAGTTATGGCAAGGAGAATGTGAATGGACTTAAGCATAGCAACTGGTGAAAAGGTTTCATCATAATTTATACCATATGTTTTCTTGAAACCTTTTGCAACTAATCTTGCTTTAAAGGTATAAACATTGCTATCCATGTCAGCTTTCATTTTAAAAACCCATTTGCACCTAATAGTTTTCAAACCATCTGGTGGATTAATTAAAGTATGTACTTCATTATCATACATGGATTACATTTCTAATTTCATAGCTTCTAACCATTTCTCAAAGTCAAGACTATTCATGGCCTCTTAGTAGGTTGTAAGCTCACTTTGATCCACAATCATCACATCATTATTATCTATCATGAGAAATCTATATTTCCTGGTGTTAAGACGTGTCCTACCAGACCTCTTAGGAGCTTATGGTACTTGTGTAGATTCAATAGTTACTTATTAAGTTAGTTAAGGTTCCATGTGTGGTACAATGCTATTTTGTGGTTTTTGAATTTCTTTAATTTGTACTTTACTCCTACTAGTTTTTTTGGAAATGATTTCCTAGTTTACATCTTATATAGTGAATTTTCAACTGCTGTTTATGGAACTGTATTTATTATAAATGCAGTAGTTTCTAAAGCATGCCCCTAAAAGGAGATTGGAAGATTTAACTGACTCATCACATATCAAACCATATTCAATAAAGTTTAATTTCTCCATTCAAATACACCATTCCACTATGGTGTTTTGCGTGAAGTTAATTGTGAAATTATTCCACAATCTCTAAGATGATTAATAAATTCTTAGTTGAAATATTCACTCCATCGATAAGATCTTAGTGCTTTAATATTTTTACTAAGTTGATTTTGTAATTCATTTTTCAAATTTTTGAAAATTTCAAAAGATTCATATTTATGTTTCATTAAATAGACATAACATATCTGCTAAAATCATCTATGAAAGTAATAAAGTACCGATAACCTCCTTTAGTAGTAGAGCTTAATGGACCATATACATCATAATGTATAAGGCCCAACAAGTCACTAGCCCTCTCATTTGTCCAGTAAAAGGCATCTAAGCCATTTTTCCTAATAAACAAGATTCATAAATTTCAAATGAGTCAAAATCAAATGAATTTAAAAGTTTGTGTTTGTGGAGTTTTGAAATGCATTTCTCATTTATATGGCCTAAATGACAATGCTAAAGATAGGTTATGTTCAAATCATTAGATTTAAACTTCTTTATATCAATATTATAAATGGACTAAGTGTATTCAATGTTTAAAACATAAGACCATGCATTCATAAAGCATATCTCAAGAAAACAATATCATGAAAAATAGAGCATTTATTATTCCTAATAATAAACTCAAAACCATTCTTGTCCAAAAAAGAAATAGAAATCATATTCCTACTCATAGTAGGTATATAATAACAGTTTTCCAAACTCAAAATAAGTCCATTAGGCAAAGATAATTTATATGTTCCTACAGTTAAAGCAATAACTTTTGCTCTATTTCCAACTTATAGGTCTACTTCACCTTGAGCCAAGATTATACTCCTTTTTAGACCCTACACATTAGTACAAATATAAGATCTAATACCTAAGAATTATAAGTACATAAATTAATTTCTATAACATAAATACCGGAAGAGGTAGTCATACTACCCTTATTTTTCTTCAGATGATCCAAATAGAGCTTGAAATTTCTTTTCCAATGGCTTGACTCATTATAGAAAAAGTATGTTCCCTCCTTAGATGGTTTTGCTTGGGGTGTAGGTTTAGACTTGGGCTTAGGCTTTTAAAAGCCTTTATAAATCTTAACTTTACCCTTACCCTTACCCTTTCCCATTCTTTTGATACCTTTCCCTTTATTGACCATCAAAACATCCTTAGTAGTCTTAATGTTATTTTTAGTAGTTGTAAGCATCCCATGTAATTTAGGAATAGTTTTATTCATTTCATGCATATTATAGTGTTGGCATAAATGTGCCCTAGTGCTATTCTTGTAATGTATAATGACACTGTAAATTATCCCAATGGTAATAAAAGAATATTCTATTATTTAAAGTGTTTATTTAATTGAATATTTATCCATTAACATCATGTTATATATATTCATCATCAAGAGTTGATAATATGAGCTATGAATTTATTTAGTAAATATGATATAAAATGTTCATAGTCATATAATTGATATTTGGGTAATATTAATTAGACTATCATCTTTGTCTATTTTTCTTAATTAGTATGTGATACTAATAGTGGGAGGTAGTGAGTCTCATACTGCTTGATATGAGATATCAGAATAGACATTTGGATACTCATGTGATGGGTGGATTGAACAGTGACGCTAAATATATGATCGCATGGATATTCACTTATTGTCAATGATCATAATCTAGGTCACAATGGTACGTGTAATCTTTTGACCTGAGGTGACATGGTCATCTACATTTGAGTGGTTAAAGTTTGTTACCGCTTATATACTTGTGTTATTTACACATGGGTATATGGTATGTGGTGGCTCTAGTCAGTTAAATGCAGGAATAAGTGTTCAACCAAGATGGGATTCATTACCTAGACTGAACCAGGATAAGATCTTATGCTATCTAAGTATTTTCTTAATGAAAGAGTTCCTAGCCAGGACAAATATAACAATATGAAAGAGTTTTAATGCTAGAAAGAGTTTCTAGTATTTATTGTATTTTAATCAAGAGATAGAACTTAAGATGTGGTCATATGATATAACTATTAGAGTTTGACTAATCCTTCACTCTAGGCTATATCAAGATCTTCTATTGGAGAGATTTTAGTGCATGGTAATTATGACCAAAGGGTTCGTGTGAATTAATAAACACATTCATATCTAATTGAGTAGTTATGATATCGATGCTAGGGGTCACTCGCAACTTATGAGAACTAAATGCAAATAATTGGGATTTTCATATTTAGACTTGAAAGGAGTTTCAAATAATGTCAAGTGTTGATATTATTTTCTCATTGCCAACTAGACATGAACCTAGTAAGTCACACCTATAAAGTTTTACCAAATCTCTTTAACTTAATCCAATTATTGATTAAAGAGTTTAATCAATTAATTATGATTAATGAAATTGGATTTTTACTTAAGGTAATGATTCTAGCATATCATGAAATCTAATTTCAATGAAAGGTTTAATTATTAATTTATGCTCAATTAATATAAGATATTAATTGAGATAATAAATTTATAATGTGTATATGTTGTTTCCTTAATTACTTGGACTAATGGCCCAAGTGTCATGGACCTAGGATCAAATGTGTTTTGGACTAAAGATTAGACCAAGTAATTGACCAAGCCCACTTAATGCATTTAAGTCCATTTAGTTTATGAAATGGGCTTTAGGTCAAGAGTTGGCCCAATTCATTTAAGTCCACTTAATTAATGCTATGGGCTTTGGGTCAAGAGTTGGCCCAATGCTTATAAGTCCATTTAGTAATGGATTGGGTTTTTAGATCAAGAGTTTGTCCAATTGTTCAAGCCTAAATCAATTAAGATATTGTTTGATTTTATTAAATCAAATAAATATGTGGAATTTAATTTACAAGTGTTGGTCCTATATGATGTAGAGAAAGTTAACAATTGTAATCTCTACATTCTCCATATTTTGGACACTAGTGACTTACTTAATTATTAATTAAATATAACAAGTGGATTATGGGTCATGTCACTAATCTCTATTTTAATCTCTGGCCAAGTATATCTAAAAGCAAAAAATTGGATATTAATTGATGGTTAATGAAAAGAAGAAAGTGTAGAGACATAAGAGATAAAAAGTATATACAAAACCTAGAGCTCTTAAAAGGATCATAAGAAAAAAATTTGAGTGGTCAAAGTAAGAGGATTCAAGCTTCTAATTGATCAAGTCAAGAAAGAGAGTTACTAAAGCTTGGTGTTTCAAGCTATAGGTCTCACAATTAGGAGACTCAAAGTTGATTCAAGAGTTGGATTAAAGGTGTACCAACCATTGTAGTAAATTTTTATGGTCTACACCAACTTTTGGGTATTAGTAAGTTTTTCTTGTAACTTATAATTCCTTGGTAGTTAATTTATGATGGTTTGTGCATTAGCTATATGTTTAATGCATATTAGATCCTAAGGATTAGAATTCTTGATTAGATCAAGGGTTGTGTTGAGAAATTTTTGAAATTTACTCTAATTAGGATTTAATTCCTAATTGCACAATTGATTCCTAACATATAGTTCATAATAACCCATCATAAGTTTCTAGCAAAGACCAAAGAATAATATTAATGGCTAATTCTTGCTCAATCTTAAGACTAAGCCTTTTCAGATCTTCTAGATCACCTTTCATCTTAAGAACATGAGGATCCATTAAGCTAGCAGTCAATTTGCAAGAAAGCAATATCTTTATGGTGCTAAACCTTTCAACTCTCTCTTGGAACATTTCCTTGAGATGGCTTATTATAGTATAAGCATCCATCTCCATCAGTTGCTTTTAAAGCTCTAATTCTATCCTTCCAAGCATGAGGCAAGTGATATTAATGAAGTCATTCAGATGCTTACTATGAGCATCCTTTGAGCTCTAGGAGCATTAGCATCTGGTTCATCTGGGATAGGTTGATGAAGGATATATTCCTTTCTCTCTTACTTAAGAATAATTCTTAAGTTTTTGTACTAGTTAAGGAAGTTAGTCCTATTAAGCTTATCCTTCTTAAGGATAGATGTAGTGATAAATTAGATGTAGTGTTTGATGTTATTATCTACAACAGATATATATATAGTGTATTCATTATTTTATTAAATTATTTCAATAAGTCATAATTATAAATCCCACAAAATTCATTCAAATTAATAACCATTAAAGTTAATTTATAAATTTTAGTGGCTAAGATCCATATTTCATCATACTCTAAGTAAGCTTTGGCTTATCGCTTAAAGTATCATTATTTAGGTAGGTAACTCTTACCAATTACATCTCACATAACTCTTGGAAAGATATGGGATTTAACATCACATGTCTTGACACCATAAATATGAAGATACCTAATTTCCATGACAGAAGTGATCTCAAAGCATATCTAGCATGGGAAAAGAAGGTAGATTTTATATTTAATTACCACAACTACTCTAAAGAAACAAAGTCAAGCTTGCAATCACTATTTTCATGGGTTATGCATTAGCTTAGTGGAATCAACTAGTAGTCTCAATAAGGCATTATGGTAAAGAACCTATCTCTATATGGCAAGAGATGAAGACTATCATATGAAAGAGATTTATGCCAATTTATTATTTGCACAATCACTTTCAAGGGCATAAATAAGGTTCAAGGAATTTTAAAGTCATTGAAGTGGCTAAGAGACATGTTGAGGAAAATAATAAAAGGGGAGAGCACAAATTTGAAATTTTATCTCCAAAGAAAAATTTTGAAGACTTGTGCTTCAATCAACAAAATGAAGAGATTCAATCTTCAAGTGGGAAAACTTTAGAAAGGGAAACCTATAAAGTTGAGAGAAAAGAAAAGAGTGAATTGGGTGTTAAAATTGAGTTGAGTATTAAAAATGGGTTGAGTTAGCAAGGTAAGAAATATGAAGAGCAACTATGCATTAAAGTAGATGATCATGTTATTAAAGTGGATGAGAACATTCATGTTTTAGTGAATAAAAAAAATATGAACAATGATTTTGAAGAGAAAATAGTTCATGAAGAAATTATGGAGGTGTTGGAGCAAAATAACACCAAAAGCCTTAATGAAATATTGCATGAAGTTAAAGATAATGGCAAGTGTGTACAACCTAGCATAGAAATTGATAAGAAATTATAGATTTTTAAAAGAGATGTTGAAGAGAATAAGGAGTGTTCATAAAGTTTTGAGCAACCTAGTGAACTTGTAGAAGGATTAACTAGTTAAGGAGTTTCCAAGAGTGTATATTATGATTATGAAGAGTATATGCACCATGGAAAGGAAATTTTGGAAGTTTGTGCATAAAAGAGGAAACTAGAGATTAAGAGCATTATAAAGAATAAGAAGATGGTTATTCATTATAATGATACTAACAATTCTTATCTTTCTTTTTCTAGTGTTTTGAAAGTTGTTTTACAAAGTTTTGTGCCATAAAAAGATCTATTTGATAATGTTGTTGAAATGCATTGCAAGGTCAACAATACATTTGAAGATTTTATTCCTAGCATGAAGAATGAGAAAGAATTGTAGTATTTTACTTCTTTCAAGGGAATCCATGGAGTTTTTATTTGTAGCAAGAAGAACTTAAGATATTCATGTTTCAAGTTTAGAAGGAAACAACAAAAAGAACTAGTGCTGCACTTTGAGTAAGACCTTAAGTTTAAGTTATTCTAAAGCTACCTATATGCATCATTGCTTTAAAAGAGAAGTACTCTACCAAGGTATTTTTAGTTGATCCCGAAGGACATCCAAATATACCAACTTCATAAGATGGGTCAGATTCGAGGACAAATCTTGATGAGGAAAGAGGACATGATGTGAACCAAGCAAGCACTAAACATGTTAATCAACATGATGATCCACTCAAGTATAATGGTCTAATGATTAGAACATGCATGAAGAAGTCTAATGATGGTTTAGGACTGTTCTTAACGAAAAAGATCAAGTTTGGGATAAAGAATCAAAGCATAAGTGGAAATGGAGCTCAATTGAATGAATTTAGAGAAAGTTTGACACAAGAGCAAAATTGTCCTCTTTGCAACTTATTATCATATTTTTACCCTCAAAATGAATAATTCATGTCAAACTCTTCAAGTGGAGTGATTTTCATTCAAAATACATCAAGTGCAATTTTGAAGATTTTGGAAGGTTCTAAAAGGTGCCAAGAGAATCTATAAGAACCAAGAATCTTTCAAGAATAGTCTCTACAAATAAAACCCTAGATATGATGGAGAGTGGCTGCTACTCATTTAAAAACTTGGTTACATTTTGCTTAGTTGTCATGAGTTATCAATTTGACTTTTTAATGCTTAATTATCATGAATTGTCAATTTGACTTTTTACAGCTTAGCTGTCATATTTTTTAAAGGATCCTATTTAGTTAAGGATTTTCCTTTATAATAGTCTTTAGGAATAAGTAAGAAAGCTTATTCCTTCAGGGATTAGGATGTTTACATGCCTATATAAAGGCCACAATAATGTAGCATGGATTTTAGTGAAGTTTTATCAATTAATTTTGAATTCTTGAGAGGTTAAAGTTCTTTTCTTTTATTCTTAAAAGAAATTTAATGAATTTATCAAGTGAAGGCTTGGTACATTCAAACCTAGTTCAATTTAGACTTAAAATTGACTTTGTTAATCTTAGGTTTATATTGAACAACCTTTAATTCTTTATAATTAAAGTTCCTAAGTGCAAGTTATTTAAAGGTTTTGCTGGGAATTAGAGTTTCTTTTTGCTTCATTTATGAACAATCCTTAGCAAGGTTATCAAGATTGAATACATGTTTGGTACAAGTGAATCACATTCGTATCATTTGGTATCAGAGCTTTGGCTCATTAATCAAGTATGTATATTTGCTTTTCTTTGTTGTTTGCATTTAATCCAAAAAAAATTGTTATTTTTTTATTCATTTTTTTGTCTTATTTGATATCAATTCATTTTCTTTGTAATCATAGAGTTCAAATTCATTTTTCTTTGTTATCTTGAGTTAATTTCTTTCTTTTCTTCATATTCCAACCTATTTTTAGTCTTTACAAAAAATTATTTCTACTCTTGTTGTTTTGCATTTAAGAGTCTTGTTTATTATAATTACATATCAATTTAAGTTTGTTCTTAATTTGGCTATTTTAGCATTTGTTATATATAAAAAAAGAAAAGGAAAAAAAGAAGAAAAAAAGGTTTTGAATTGAAAAAAAAAAGTTGAATTGATCAAATTCAAATTCAATTTGGCTTAAAACCATTCCAATTTATTGCTTTGATTCAAAATTCAATGCATTTGCCTTATTTCAATTATGAATATTCTACTCTTCTTCTTAAGTTACATTTGGGGTAGTTTAAACACTTAGTCCAAATTTTCTTATTTTCATTTTGTTTGGATATTATCTTTATTTATTGCATTTTCTTTGGCTCTTATAGTCAAATTTGAGTTTTAATTTTTCTTTGTTTGTTTTTTATTGAGCTTAATTTAATAATTAGTAACTTAAGTTCTATAAGAACTATAAGAAAGGAATTTGAGAGGTAAAAGGCAAGTGGTGAGCTCATAAGAGTGTAAAAGCCTCATTGAGTGAAACACAAGCATTGAGTGACATTTTTTGAGTGTAAACACGTGAGGGACTATTACTTATGCCTTTTTTTCCTTTTGTTTCTTTGTTTATAACATGGTAAATCCAAAGGATGTTAAGATAAATCCTGAATGGAAGCTCTTTATGAAGGCAATGCAAGAACAAATGAGTCAATTATTAAACAAATATCAAAAGGTTTGAGAGCAAATAGGGAGGTTAGAGCAAATACAAGCTATAACCACCACCAATAACACCAATAATATGACTCAAATCACACCTAGACAAGTTTATAGAGGGAGATGGTGTAATGATGATAAAGAGTTTGTTAATAAGAGCATTCAAGGGCATAATAAGCAAGATAACAACCTTGGGAGCATAAAGATGAAGATCCCTAGCATTCCATGGTAGAAGTGATCCCGAAGCATATCTAGCATAGGAAAAGAAGGTAGATTTTGTATTTAATTACCACAACTACTCTGAGAAAAAGAAATTCAAGCTTACAATCACTACATTCATGGGCTATGCATTAGCTTGGTGGAATCAACTAGTGGTCTCAAGGAGGCATTGTAGTGAAGAACCTATCACTACATGGCAAGAGATGAAAACTATCATGTAAAAGAGATTTATGCTAAATTATTATTTGCACAATCACTTACAAGGGCATAAACAAGGTTTAAGGAATGTTAAAGTCATTAAAGTGGCTGAGAGAAATGTTGAGGAAAATAATAGAGGGGGAGAGCACAAATTTGAAATTTTATCTCCAAAGACAAATTTTGGAGACTTGTGCATCAATCAACAAAATAAAGTGATTCAATCTTCATGTGGGAAAACTTTGGAAAAGGAAACCTATGAAGATGACAGAAAAGAAAAAAGTGAATTGGGTGATAAAATTGAGTTGAGTATTAAAAATGGGTTAAGTTAGCAAGGTGAGAAATATGAAGAGCAATTATGGATTGAAGTAGATGATCAGGTTATTAAAGCGGATGAAAACATTCATATTTTAGTGAATAAAGAAAGTGTGAACAATGATTTTGAAGAGAAAATAGTTGATGAAGAAATTGTAGAGGTGTTGGAGCAAAATAATGCCAAAAGCCTTAATAAAATATTTCAATAAGTTTAAGATAATGGCAAGTGTGTACAGCCTAGCAAAGAAATTGATGAGAAATTGTAGACTTTTGAAAGAGATATTGAAGCTAATAAGGAGTGTTCACAAATTTTTAAGCAACCTAGTGAACTTGTAGAAGGATTAACTTATCAAGGAGTTGTCAAAAGTGTATATTGTGATTATGAAGAGTATATGCATCATGAAAAGGGAAATTTGGAAGTTTGTGCATAAAAGAGGAAATTAGAGATGGAGAGCATTATAAAGGATAATTGTATGGTTATTCATCATAATGATACTAACAATTGTGACCTTTCTTTTTTAGTGTTTTGAAATTTTTTTATAGAGTTTTGTGCTATACAAAGATCCATTTGTTGATGCTATTGAAATGCATTACAAGGTCAATAATACATTTAAAGATTTCATTCCTAGTATGAAGTATGAGAAAAAGCTGTAATATTTTACTTATTTCAAGGGAATCCACTGAGTTTTTGTTTGTAGCAAGAAGAATTTGAGATATTTATGTTTCAAGTTTAAAATAAAACAACAAGGATTCAACATTTGCAAGTTTATGAATAATAGTGCTGCATTTTAAGTAAGTCCTCAAGTTCAAGTTATTTTGAAGCTGCTTATTTACATCATTGCTTCAAAGGAGAAGTACTCTACCAAGGTATTTGTATTTGATCCCAAAGGACATCCAAACATACCAAATTCACAAGATAGATCAGATTCAAGGACAAATCTTAGCGAGGAAGGAGGGAATGATGTGAACCAAGGAAGCACTAAGCATGTTAACTTACATGATGAACCACTTAACTATAACGGTCCAATGATTAGAACATGCATGAAGAAGTTTAAGGATGGTTTAGAATTGTTCTTGAAGCAAAAGATCAAGTTTGGGATAGAGAATCAAAGTACAAGTGCAAATGGAGATCAATTGAGTGAATTTAGAGAAAGTTTGACATAAGGGAAAATTTATCCTTTTTGCACCTTATTATTATATTTTGACCCTTAAAATGAAGAATTCATCTCAAACTCTTCAAATGGAGTGATTTGTATTCAAAATACATAAAGTTCAGTTTTAAAGATTTTGGAAAGTTCTAGAAGGAGCTAAGGGAATCTATAAAAATTAAGAATCTTTTAAGAATATACTCTACAAATAAAACCCTAAATGAGATAGAGAGTGGTTGCTACTCATTTAAATACATAGTTATATTTTGCTTAGTTGTCATGAGTTTTCAATTTGACTTTTCAATGCTCAGTTGTCATAAGTTGTTAATTTGACTTTTCAAAGCTTAGTTGTCATTAGTTGTCATATTTTTTTAAGGGATCCTATTTAGTTAAGGATTTTTCTTCTTTAGAGTCTATAGGAATAAATAAAAAATCCTATTCCTTTAAGGATTAGGATATTTATATGTCTATATAAAGACCATAATAATGTAGCATGACTTTTAATGAAGTTTTATCAATTAGTTCTAAATTCTTGAAAGGTTAAAGTCCTTTTCTTTTATTCTTAAAAGAACTTTACTGAATTTTTCAAGTGAAGGCTTGGCACATTCAAACCTAGTTTAATTTAAACTTAAAATTGACTTTGTTAATCTTAGGTTTGTATTGAACAACCTTTAATTCTTTATAATTAAGGTTCTTAAGTACAGCTTATTTAAGGGTCTTGTTGGGAATTAGAGTTTCTTTTTGATTGATTTATGAATGACCTTTGGCAAGGTTATCAAGATTGAATACGGGTTTGGTATAAGTTAACCATGTTCGTATCAAGTTCACCCTTCTTCTTAGTAAAATTATTCATATATCAATGCACAAGCATATTCGATTCCTAACCACGTGAATGAAAAAATTCACAAAAGAGAATTTGAAATCAATAGCTATTAGGGTGAAGTTGACCGGGTGTAATATAATAAGCATTCAAGAATTATTTCATGAAGGGATCTAGGGGAAACCTCAAATTCCCTTCAACTTGATCTATGTACACCATAATCTTGTTATTGCCATCCAAAAGGTGGTGTGCCCTAAAGCTTTTATTCATTAAAAATATCATATATTCAAGAGGAATGTTAAAACTATTTCCTACATTTCTTAAGCATTTATTTATCTCTTCTTGATTCAAATTGGGACAAATCAGTATTTGTCCTAAGAGTCATGAATTTCTAAAAATAGCAATCAAAAGAAGAATAAAAGATAAAGATGATGAGGTTTGACCTTACAGTAAGAAATTACACCACAGTCACAAGTAAAAGAAGATAGAAAGGCATATGACTATTATAGAAGATAAGTTGCTACTAAAATGTGAAATACCCAAAATGAAGAAAAATAAGAAAGAAGATAGAAAAACCTAAAGTGACGATAAAATCTACTTGAACAGAAGGTTCTAGATGGAAATAATTTCCTTTTAGCACAAAAAATTCACTATTATCAAGTCAAGGGTAGTTTTTTTTATTAAGAATTTTGAATATTTGACTTTCCTATTTTTAAGTTATTATTCGCTTATAAACATGAGTTTAAGGAATATCATTTGTATCTTAAATGACTTTTATGGAAGATAAAAATTTTAAAGAATTTGAATCTTTTGGATCATGGAAGCTAGCTTAAAAGGGATTCAATGTCATGTATTATTATAGAATAATATTCTTTAAAAAATTTTAAAGAAAGGTAATTCAGGTATGTTATATACTTTCATTGCTTTTCTTTTTCCTTAGAACTTAATAATAATAATAATATTGATAGGTTATCTTCATAACTTTTTTAGGTTAATTACAATTTGCCTCCTATGATTTTCTATATTATACTACTTGGTCCCTAACATTTAAAATTTATATTATCTGCCCCTTTTATTTTGAAAAATTATACTATTTACTCCTTCTGTTAAATTTTCCATCACAAATACCATTAAATGACATGACGATTATGAAGTAAATACTATTTACCCCTTGTATTTGAATATAATATACTATTTTCCCCCTTAATTTGATATATTATATTATTTGTCCCTAAAATTATAAAACATTTTTTATTATTAAACTAATTGTTTAACGAAATATATATTAATTAAATTATCATTAACTGACTATATAAATGATAATTTTATTAAAAATATTTTAATAAAAAATAGTAAATTTCATTTTTAATCTAATCAAATTTTAATCAAATAACAATTAATTACTTTCAATCTTAAAATATCTTTTCTTAAATATCAACTTAAAATATTTATATAGCATGAAAAAATTAACCAAGTAACTTCTCTTTTTAACTAAAAAAATTGATTTTTATTTGAATTGTTAGTTTAGATTATTAAGTAAATAAATTATATTTATGAACAACATTAATAATTTTAAATTATTTGATTTGTATACCCAACAATTGCAACTGACAATTAAAATAAGGAAAAACAATTAGTTACATCCTCAATTTTGAGCTAATTATCAATTGAATCCTATTTTGAAAGTTATTTTAGTTTGTTCCTTCAACTGTATGAATTGTGTCAATTCTATCCAATTTTATATGAAGGATCTATTTGTATTTTTAAAAAATTACTTTTAGCTCCCTAAAAAATATATTTAACACTTATTAAAATTTTTTATCCTCTTTTTCCTATAAAAAAAATGTAAGCAAATGTTTTTAAATTATGATTTTGTCACTCTTGACATAAATTTAAAAAATAACTTTTAAAAATTTTCAAAATTTTTAAATTTTTCACTAAATCCTTAAATTTGTTGATGCAACATAAACATTTTAAGTTATTATTTATGTTATAACTTGAAATTTTTATAAATTATTTTATTAAAACTCTAGGATTTGTAGTGTTAATAAATATTTTATCAATTTATAATATTTGATTATTGGTTAAACTAAATTTGAAATTTTTATGTCAAATATTATTTTAATAATATTATTATTATTTCAGGATTAATTAGTATTAATTAATATTTAACCATTAGTATTTATGTAACTTTGTTAAATTTAAATTAATTGTTGAGTATAAGTATATATATTTTGTGGGTGAGAATAATTGAGAGTAGATATTTTAATTTTAAATTATTATACTTTTTTTCCTTTAATAAAAAAAGGACAGATCATTTTTTCATATTATTCTTATTCTTATTCTTCTTCTTCTTCATTTTTCTTTTTTTTTCCTTCTTTATTTTTTTTCTTTCTTTTTGCCATAGCCAACCCTACAGCCACACTGAATACCACCCTCACATTGCCGCTAAAGCCTCCTCGCCATCGCCAACAGCTCGTCATTGTCAGTCACCACGTCCTCTCTTTCCTTTTTAGTTTCTTCTTTTCTCGTCAGATTGCTTGGGAGCTTGCTGGTGAAGATTCTGATCGTCTCAACCTGAGCTTGATAGCTCAATCTCTTCCTCTCCTCTTAGGCTTCATTTCCCCAAGGTCATTCATCCAATCATCACTGAATTTCACTTAAATTTTGAGGAATTTGTTCTAAGTTTCAATTTTCAATTTTTGTTAATTAAGTTTAAATTCGGTTGAATTATGTTAAATTGACTTGAGATTATTGAAATTGATGTTATAAGCTTCCCAAATATATATTTAGATTTAATTTTGAAGATAATTTTTTTAAATATCACTATTCTGGGGCTCAGGTTACTGTTTTGGTACTATCCCGAGACCAAAAAATATTTTATAGTTTTAATAAATCCTATAATTATTTTGAGCAAGTTTTGTGAAGAACATTTATTGAAATTGTGTGCCGAATTTTTATTATGAATTTTTGATGTTTAAGCCAAAATTGAATTTTTGGATAAATAATTGTGAATTAGTAATTTTTATTAATTTAAGTAAATTATTGATAATTATGATGTTTTAGGCAGATTTTGAGCAAATATAGTATTAAAATAAATTATGATTAGGTTTAGCCGAAAGGCTATTAGGATTTAGGTTTAGGTGTTCTACCATCTTTTCCGCTAAATTAATTATTTTATATATTTTCTTATATGGATTTTATATTAAATTGATTTAAGAGTTATAAATAGATTTTATTTAAATATTTTTGTAAACATTAAATGATTTCAATGATTATAATTACTTTATTTACTCTTATTTTAAAAAGAGGTTTTAACAAATGGTTTTATAAATCAACATGCATTTTATAGAATTAATTCACTCAGTGACGTCTGACTCCTCTTAACTTATTTTTTTTAGGACCTTACATTTAGCTTCCTAGTGTTCCCCATCTACGTCGGGTTCATTCTTCATTGGCTACACTATGTATGTTGGATTGGTGTATGTATTGTATAACTAAATTCTACACACCGCAGTAGTTAATTATGGAACTTGTGTTATTTGTATTTTGACTTCATCTAACTAGAAATGTTGTTGTATATGAAAAATATTATTATATGTATTTGGTGTTATGCATTTATTATTCGTTTATTATTAAGTGTATTGTTTTTATTTCATGAAAAATTTTTAAGGTTTACTATGGGTTTCGAGTACTTTATGCATTCCTATTCCCTAATGTCAGTCACGCACCTTTCGATTTAGGTTGTGACAAAGTTGGTATCATAGAACATGTTTTATTTTGGCTCTAATGATCTTTGAGTTATGTCTTTTCTTAAACTATTGCAGTAATTAGGTTGATAATGTCAATTATTTTTCTTATTCCTAGAATTCCATGTTGTGTTTTGAATTCTCATTTGTTTTTGTTCTTTCAGAATGAGAAGGAGAGCATAATATGCTCCTGCTATAGTGGCACCATATAATGAGGATGAGTAGTCCATTCAAGATGAAGTTCCTCCCCCTACTCCTCAACGTAAAGGAAGGGGTAGGGGTAGTGGTAAACCTAAAGCAAAAGCAGCTCATATGCAAGAATAAGAGCAACATGCAGGACAAGGAGTTCCTGAGGTTCATCTTGTAGCTTTTACAACTGGTATGGCAGGCATCAACCAAGGCTTGGCAGCTTTAAACTAAGCAATGCCTTTAGTGCAGCAGATGTTACAACAAAGGAATTAGGGGGTGTCCGATGCAAATATAGCATTACTGTACTCCATATTAGGGAGAGTTTCTTTTAATGGTATAGGAGATGCATTAGATTTCCTTAACACTATTGAGGCTAGAACTCAAATAGGCTATATAGGTTATCAACAGATTATAGTGGTAGAGCTATCTATTTAGGTTGCAGCTCAGGACTGGATCATGCAGTCCATCCAGCCATGCATGACTATGATGACTTGGTTGGAATTTAAGGAGCAATTTATGAGGTACTTCTATCCAGCATCTATGAAGGATAATTACATATGGCTACTGTATATAAGTAAAGGTGATCGATCAGTTGCAAAGTATATTAATAAGTTCCTCAGGTTGGGTCAGCATGCTCTAAATATGATGTAGGATGATAGGAGAGTAGTAGAGCTGTTCATGACTAGTTTAGGTACAGCCTACATCAGCATTCAGATTGAGGACTAGATGTTAGATAGTGTTATTGAGGAGGCTCGACAACTAGAGAGAGGCCATATTATGCATGGTACCATTTGTTACCCGTATGTGAGCAACGACAATAGAGTAATGAAGACACAAGGGATTCAGCAGCCTGTATTTTAAATTGGTAATGTCGGTATTCATATTATAGGTACTTAACAGCATGGCCATCGAGGTAATCGGGTGCATAGGAGTGGTAAACATAATAGATGGAGTAATAGACCTTTGAGGTTCAGACCTGGAGCTAGCAATGGTAATAGCAGTCAGAGCTCTAGGTATGGTAGTTCAAGCTTAGGGCCCAGTGCATGTCCTACTTGTGACTGTGTACATTAGGGTCTGTGTCATTTGCTGACCGAAGCATGCTTCAAGTGTGGGCAGATTGGACATCTTGCTAAAGCTTGTCCTAACACCGAGTATCAATCTTCTTATACCTAAGGATCTTCGTCTTTGGTTGCTCAACCATTTTAGTAGGTGCAGTAGCCCTACTAGGCACCTATGTACCCTCAGCAGAGGCTAACTCAGTTTGCAGGCTAGCAGGGCCGAGGTTCAAGAGGTAGACATAGGGGTAGACCGAGTGGTAAAGGATTCATACTATTAGGATTTGTGATTCCATATGGAGCGAAAAAATTAAATTTTAATCACAAACCTGAACCCGGATCCAAGTAATTCAATTAATTGATTAAATTTAAGGTTTTTATTTTCTTACTACAAACGCAAAAGTGGCAAGATTTCTAGAAGGAAGAGAGAAAGTTCACTCCAGTTACACCCTACCTCGAGCTTTCAATTTGGCAGTTCAGATTGAGACGTCTCCAAAAAAATCCATCCTCCATAAATTTCCACACGAACAACCCTTTATTTGAAAATGAATACTTATGTGCTAGCACCTTCTCTTAATTTCTCGTAAATCAAGAATCAAAAGAACTCTGTATTTTTTTCTAAAATAAAAGAAAAAGAATTTGGTGGTAGAATAATGAGAGTGTTTTAAAACCCTAGAGAATATAACATATTTATAGACATTTAAATTAGGGTTTCACTTACTAAATGACCTTTTGATAATTTATCACTTATTCTTATTCTTATCTTATTTAAAAATAAATCATAAATAATATTATATTTATTTAAGATAACCTTTACCTTAAATAAATAAATATTTTATTTATTTATTTCCATAAAAGCTTATTTGGGCTCATTAAATCCATATTCATTTTGGGTTTATTCAAAGTGTGTGACCTTGTAGGTTCATATGGCGTTGGTAGTGAGCCTTAAATCTCTATTTAGACCTACAAGTCATAAGTGGCCTCTAGCATGACATTATGACTACCCAAGTCATGTGAAGTCAATAATCTGACATAACCTAATATATAATGAATATTTTAGTCCCTTTGTCACATAATATCTTGATTGAATATAAGGCATAGATTATGTCATCCTTATAGAATTCAATTATATAATTTATTGATTCTAAGTAGGCTAAGAATGATAACTCTTTATCAATTTACTTTAGCATGGCAATGCATTTTCCTCAGTCTACCTTATTAAAGGGCCCATAGATATCTTACTCATATTAAATGAGGGACAAATTCCTTCTCAATCATTCACATTCCTCACATAACTCATTTTATACCCAACAATAACCTATTTTATCATCCGGTTAAAGATTATGTAAGAATTGTGTCAAAATACAAAATAGTTATGTAGAAATCCATAGTGATTTCAAGGTTAGAAGACTAAGCCAATATTACTATAATGAGAATTACTTGTGACAATTATTTATGTAAGATTCTCATGATAGGTCAATCCAGCACTTTATTTCTCAAATAAGTACCTATAAGTTAACTTAATATCTCATATTCATTATTAGTAAAACATAATCATCAATCAACACCATATTAGCCATAATACATTATTATGACTAAAGATAATTTGAATAGAACTCATATTTAATCTAAGGGTTTTACTATCAAGTCACATACTTGATGACCTTAGTAAGAATTAACTATTTAAGTAATTATCATAACACTACATGATAATCAAAAATGCCTCTTTATTAAATAAAATGATAAAGTCAAAACAGGGTCATACATGATTAACCTAGTGCATATCACTAACACACACATCCTTCCAGTTCCCAACAGGCTGGCCGTGGTTAGGCTAGCCTGTTCACTCTGACTCCTCAGGATGCTCAGTCATCCAATGCGATTGTAGTAAGTATTCTCTCAATGTGTTCTTTTAAAGCTAGAGTTTTATTTGATCTTGGTGCATTGCACTCATTTATTTCACCTATCTTTGCTTCGAGGATGGAGAGGAAACCATCCAAATTGTTATTTCCTTTGTATATAGCTACTCCATTGAGTGATGAGTTGGAGATAGAAATCTTCATTCCATCTTGTCCCATGTTAGTACAGGGTAGAGAGTTGCTTGTAGATTTGGTGTTGTTGGATGTAATCAATTTTGATTTGATCTTGGGGATGGACCGGTTAGCCCAACATTGTGCCACTTTAGATTATTGGGTAAAGCAGGTGATTTTTAGAATCCCTAATGATTAAGAGTTTCCATTCAGAGGCAATAAGTGTTCAATGCCTTAGAATTTTATTTTTGCTATCACCGCTAGGAAACTACTTAAAAGGGGATGTAAAGGCTATTTAGTTGTGATCAAAGATACGAAGGTGGATACGGGAGCAGTTGAGAAGGTGCCTGTGGTGTGCAACTTTCATGATATGTTTATTGAAGAATTACCAAGATTTCCATTGGACAAAGAGATAGAGTTCTGTACAGATGTTGAACCACATACATATCCTATCTCAATGCCACCTTATAGAATGGCACTAACAGAATTAAAGGAGCTTAATGAGTAGTTGTAAGAATTACTTGATAAGGGTTTTATCAGACTTAGTTCATCTCCTTGGGGTGCTCCTGTGTTTTTTGTGAGGAAGAAGGATGGTAGCCTTTGACTGTGTATTGATTACAGATAGTTGAATAAAGTCACCATCAAGAACACGTATCCTCTTCCAAGGATTGATGAATTGTTTGATTAGCTTCAAGGAGCTTAATGCTTTTCTAAAATTGACTTAAGATATGGGCATCATCAGTTGAGGATTAGAAGTGGAGATGTACCCAAGACTACATTTTGAATGATATATGGCCACTATGAGTTTTTAGTGATGTCCTTTGGAACTAATGCCCCAGCAACCTTTATGGACTTGATGAACCAGCTATTTAGGCCATTCTTTGATTGATTTGTGATAGTCTTTATTGATGATATCTTGGTATATTCAAGGAGTGAAGTCGAGCATGTCATGCATTTGAGGATGGTGCTTCAGGCTTTAGGAGAGCATCAGTTGTATGCCAAACTCTTTAAATGTGAATTTTTGTTAGGTCAAGTGGCATTTTTAGGCCATGTGTGTCTAGAGATGGCATACAAGTGGATACTAAGAAAATAGAAGCTATTATAGAATGGCCAAGGCCGACGACAATGATAGAAGTTAGGAGTTTTCTAGGTTTAGCTGTCTATTACTAGAGATTTATGAAGGATTTCTCCAAGATTGTAGCACCTTTAACAAGGCTAACTCAAAAAAATGTTAATTTTGTTTGGACTAATAGATGTGAAGAGTGCTTATAGTTGCTTAAGGACTTGTTGACTTCATGTATAGTATTGACCTTACCTTCTAGTGATGAAGGGTATACAGTGTACTGTGATGCTTCCCGAGTAGGACTGAGGTGTGTATTAATGCAAAATAGGAGAGTGGTTGCTTATGCTTCACAATAATTAAAGAAGCATGAGCATAATGATGAGTGTGAAAAATTCATTTTATTAAGTAGTCTTTGTCTTAGGAAAAATTCAATTTCAGTTAAGTTTATGTTTCTTTTATTCAGTTTTTATTTAGTTGGGTACTTACTGCATGTCTTGTGTGTTTATTTATTTTTATGTATTAGTTGGTTTATTTTTGGTTGATTTTTATATGTTTTGGGAAGTCAAAGAACAGTAAAGGAAGGTTATATGGGAGCCATGAGCACTTGAAGCAAGCCTAAAAAGCAATGGAGATCAATATGCTGAAATGCTGAAAAATGATGTGCACGACCATGCACATTTTGCACACAGTCATGAGACCTGGTAATTAGGAAAGTCAGAGGCGAATTTAATTGCTAACTCATGAAGGACAAGAGGGAGATTTCACACAGATATAACCCTAGGGTTGGTAATTAGGGTTTTATAAGAGGGCAGCCACCAAAAACAAAGGGGGATTATGATTATTATTTTTTTCATCACTTTTTAGGAGACACAATTTTTCTTAAAGCAGTATTGAGAAAACAAAGATTTTTCTTGCTTATGTTAGTTTGGAGATTGGAGAATAAAAATTGAAGAACATCAAGCTTCCTATTTAACAGGGGTTTAGACTATTCAATTATTGTTATGTTCTTAATTTTAATTCAATGATGATGTCTATTTTCTATTATTATTCCTCTTTATTTCTTAAAATTAACATGAGTAGCAAAATTATTAGTTAGGGTTCTTATTGCTATTCAACCATGGACTAATCATAATTAAACCTAAGCCATTAATCTAGATCCTTTGGTTATTGTTGAACTTAATGTCTTCTTAGGATTGATCACCCTTTGATTGAATATACACAATAAAACTTGATTGAGAGATGGGTTGTATTGGATTTAAATAATAACCTATTAGATGCTTTCTTAGTTAAGAAACACTTAAGCAACTAATATTGATTAAGGGTTGGTGCTTAAACCGGGTTAACCAAACGCTTAGTAGGTGAGAGCTTTAAATCTAAGAATGTGAATTTACTTGGTTAACCATAGGGTTGTCTTAGGAGGAAAGCCTATGATTTTAGGTAAACCCTCAAATTGGATTAAGGTTAGGTATGGTTTAGCAGTAAATTGATTTTAAATAAAGGTTGAATTAGTAATAAAAGCCCTAGTTCTCCCAAGTGATTGTTATTTCATTGTGATTTTTTTTATTTTGTCTTAGTTTAATTTTTAGTTAAATTAAAAATACCCTTTTTTGTTGTTTAAACAAACAAACATAACTAGTATCACTGTAATCAATTTGCAATCTCTATAGGATCGACATTTAATTACTACTTGTACAAATCTTTATACTTGTGGAAACCCATCAAGTTTTTGGCATCGTTGCTGAGGATTGCCAAATTGATATTGTTGAGAATTTTGTGTTGTTTGATTTAGACGTTATTTTTTACTTTTTTTTATTTTTTTTGTTTTACAAGAACTCTTGTTGTTGCATGCACACAACGTGTGGCATAAGCAGACAAGGAGTCCAGTTAATACCACTTGATTTAGAGATTGAGAAAACTATTCATAGAAGGAGAAGATAGAATAGAGATACGATGAATGGAGGGGAAGCACATAATGAGCAAGATAGCCAAAATGGGCACGTTGCCCACAGAACTAGAGGGACTTTGTGAGTCCTAATGTCCAAGGTGATCAAACTCCGATTGTGAGGTCAGCAGTTATTGCAAACAACTTTAAAATCAAACCCACCATGATCTAAATGATTCAAAACTCACAGTTTAGTGGCTTACCACTTGAGGATCTAATTAGTCACATGACAAGATTTTTGGAGTACTGTTCGACCTTTAATATGAATGGAGTACAACCAGAAGTAATCAAGCTCATCCTTTTTCCATTTTCATTAATGGATAGAGCAAAAAGATGGTTCACTAGTTTGGCACCTAACTCCATTAACACATGGCAGGAGCTTTATACAGCCTTTTCCAATAAGTACTTTCCACCAGCTAAAGTACTCAAAATCAAAAATGAAATTAACTCTTTCTATCAAAGAGATGATGAAAGTTTTTATGAGTGCTGGGATAGATTCAAGGATCTTTAGCGACAATGTCCACCACAGCTGATTCCTTCATGGATTTGGCATAATCTTTTTACAAAGGTGTCAATCCCACAGTGAGAGCAAACATAGATGCATCAGCAGGAGGAACTATCATGTCTAAGACACCAGAAGATGCTTTGGAGCTTTTTGAATAAATGGCTAATACCCAAAGCCTCTGGTCCAGTGAGAGAGCTCTTCCAAAGAGAGGAGGAGCGATTGAAGTTGACAGTTTGACGATGTTAAATGCAAAGATGGATGCTTTATCTAAAAGAATGGATAAAATGAATATTAATGCCATATCTAACTTGTCTTCCTCTTGTGAATTATGTTAGGGTAGTCATCCAACTATAGAGTGTTAGATGATGCAAAGCCTGTCCATGGAGAATGTAAACTTTGTGAACAACTTTAAAGGATAGCAAAACTAAGTGCATGGCAACACCTATAATCCAAGTTGGAGAACTCATCCTAATTTCTCTTAGAGCAATCAAGGGAACAACCAATGGAGGCCACAAGCACCACCTAGTTTTGTAGGGCATAATGTGCAACACTAGCAACCAAATTACCACCAAGAAAAACTTCATCTTCTAGAAGTTCTCTAGAGAGTAAGTTGGAGAATTTCATGGATGTGATGTCCATAAAAATGAATCAACAAGATGAAGCTATAAAAAGGTTAGAAGGCAGATTTGAGCAAATGTATCAAGACACTCAGCTGATGTTCAAGAACCACTCTTCCTCTATTCATAATTTAGAGGTGCAAATGGGGCAATTGGCAAATTCTTTGTCAATGAGGAATCAAGGTTCTTTGCCAAGCAACACTGAGAAGAATCCAAAAGAATAGTTAAAGGCTATCACCTTGAGAAGTGGAATAGAGATACAAATCTGAAAAGCAACAATAGAATATGAGCACGAAAAGAATAAGGAAGAGGAGAAGGAGCAAGAGGATGAATGGGTTAAAGTGCAAATAGAGGAGAAGCTATAAGGGGATAACAATAATAAGGAACGAGTAGTGGAGAAACCTACACCACCACTAGTGGAACCTTATAAACCTCCAGCTCCATATCCTCAAAGACTGAAGAAACAAGAGCATGATCAACAATTTGCTAAATATCTAGAAAGGTTTAAAGCACTTCACATCAACATGCCTCTAGTGGAATGTCTTTTGCAAATGCCTAAGTACGCTAAATTTCTCAAGGAACTAATTTCCAATAAAAAGAAGTTATAAGAATGTGAGACCATCACACTCACAAAAGAGTGTAGCGCTATCATCTTGAAGAAACTTCCCTTAAAAAGGAACAATCCACGGAGTCTCACTATTCCTTATTTTGTGGGAAATTTAAATTTTCAAGGAGCTTTATGTGATTCTGGAGCTTTAATTAATCTTATGCCTTTGTCTGTTTATAGGAAATTGGGATTAGGAGAAGCAAAACCTACAAGCATTCGATTGCAACTTGTAGATAGGACAGTGAAGGAACCAAAAGGGATAGTGGAGGATGTGTTAGTAAGGGCTGGAAAATTTATTTTTCCAGTGGATTTTGTAGTCCTTAACTTTGAAGAAGATGAGGAGGTTCCACTAATCCTTGGTATGCCATTCCTTTACACTGCTAAAGTAATAATTGATGTCTATGATGGAACTCTTATATTAAAAGTGGGGGATGAGAGCTATAAGTTTAATATCTATGAGACTATGAAATATCCCTATCACAAAGATTTTTGCATATGAGTTGAAGTCATTGATGAAGGTATGAATGAAGTCCAACGACGGAGGTTGGCACGATCTTTAGAAGTTGAGAATATTGAGAAGTGCTTATAGGTACAATCTTCTCAAGAAGAAGTGACTCTCAAATACCTAAACCAACCACACATACAACTACCAAACACTGAACCCACACCACCCTCAATCATAAAACCACTAAAACTAGACTTGAAGCCGTTACCTCAAAATTTAAGATACACTTTTCTTGGTGACCACCAAACTTTATCTATGATTATATCTTCTAAACTTAGCAAGGAGCAAAAGGATTCATTGGTGAACATGCTGAAGAGAAAAATAAAGGCAATCGGTTGGCAAATTTTGGATATAAGAGGAATAAGTCCCTCTTATTGCATGCATAAGATTTTGATGGCGGATGGATACAAGCCAACCATTGAAAGAGAGAGGAGGCTCAACCCGAACATGCAAGAGGTGGTAAAGAAAGAAGTGGTCAAACTACTTGATGCAGGAATTATTTATCCAATCTCTGACAGTTCCTGGGTTAGCCCAATTCAATGTGTGCCAAAGAAGGGGGGAATAATGATTGTGCAAAATATGGAAGGAGAGTTCATTCCTATAAGAGTTATGAATAGATGGAGAGAGTGCATTGATTACAGGAAACTGAACTCATCCACAAGGAAAGACCATTACCCTTTATTGATCAAATTTTGGAGCAGAAACCAGGACATGCTTTTTATTGCTTCCTGGATGGTTATTTAGGCTACAATCAAATTGCAATAGCTCCAGAAGATCAAGAGAAGACCACCTTTACATGTCCTTATGGCACATTTGCATATAGGAGGATGCCATTTAGGTTATGTAATGCTCTTGTAACTTTTCAAAGATGTATGATGGCTATATTTACAGATTTAGTGGAGGAGATCATGGATGTTTTCATGGATGATTTTTCTGTCTATGAAAACTCATTTGAAGGATGTCTGAGCAATTTGTAGTAAGTTCTGGCACATTGTGAGGAAATAAATTTGGTGCTGAATTAGGAAAAGTGCCATTTCATGGTAGATGAAGTTATTGTACTTGGACACATGATTTCAGCTCAAGTCATTCAAGTTGATAAAGCAAAGGTGGAGGCAATTGAGAAGCTGTAGTACCCCATAAATGTTAAAGGAGTTATGAGTTTTCTTAGTCATGCAGGCTTCTATAGGCGATTTATCAAGGATTTCTCAAAAATTTGAAAACCCCTTTGTAAGTTACTTGAAAAAGATTCACATTTTGATTTTACTGATGACTGCAAATTGGCTTTTGACATGTTGAAAAAAGCACTTGCTCTGCTCCTATAGTGATGGCACTAGATTGGAGTCTACCATTCGAGTTGATGTGTGACACCAGTGATCATGCAATAGGAGTCGTTCTTAGCCAAAGAAAGGAGAATAGGTTGCATGTGATCTATTATGCAAGCCGAACATTGATAGATACTCAGTTGAATTATGCTACTATAGAAAAGGAGACGTTGGCTATTATATTTGCTTTTGATAAGTTCATATCGTACCTCCTTGGATCTAAGGTAATTGTATACACAAATCATACAGCATTGAAGTATTTAATGAACAAAAAGGATTCAAAACCAAGGCTCATGAGATGGGTACTTATGTTGCAAGAGTTTGATATTGAGATCAGAGTTAAGAAAAGAGCTAAAAATGTAATAGTTGATCATCTTTCAAGGTTGGAGTTAAAACACGAGGAAAGTGATAAGCAAGAGCCTATCAAGGAGATGTTCCCTGACAAAATGCTTTTTGCTATAGAATTTATGGGTACTCATTGGTTTGCTGATATAGCAAATTTTTGTCAGTGGGTGAAATTCCAAAAGAGTTCACTCCTCAACAAAAGAAAAAGTTGATTCATGATACTAAGTTCTACATTTGGGATGAGCCATTCTTGTGGAAACTATGTAATGATGGCATAGTCAGGAGATGCGTAACAAATGAGGAAGCAAGAGACATCTTACAACACTGTCATGGGAGGGTCAATGGTGGACATTATGGACCACAACGAATAGTTGCTAAGGTTCTTGAAATAGGGTTCTATTGGTCGATAATTTTTCAAAATACTAGAGATTTTGTAATGCATTGTGACACATGCCAAAGGAGTGGAAACATTTCAAAGAAGGATGAAATGCTCCAATCTGGAATTCTAGAGGTGGAAATTTTTTATGTTTGGGGCATTGATTTCATGGGACCATTTCCAGTGTCAGATGGTAATAAGTATATTCTTGTTTGTGTGGATTATGTTTCCAAGTGGGTAGAAGCTCAAGCATGCACAGTCAATGATGCAAGGGTTGTTTGCAAGTTCTTAAAAAGCTATTCTCTCAATTTGGAATGCCTCGAGTCATCATAATTGATGGGGGAACACACTTCTACAATAAGAATATGGAAGCTTTATTAGCTCGCTATGGTGTGAAGCACAGGGTAGCTACACCTTATCACCCGCAAACCAGTGGCCAAGTTGAGGTGAGCAATAGGGAGTTAAAGAAGATTTTGGAGAGAACAGTAAGTAAGTCAAGGAAAGAATGGGCAAGGAAGCTTAATGATGCTTTATGGGCATATAGAAAAGCTTATAAAACACCTCTTGGGATGTCTCCCTTTAGGGTGGTTTATGGCAAAGCATGTCATCTTCCTGTTAAGATTAAACACAAGGCCTACTAGGCAGTGAAAGCCTTGAATTTTGACTTCAGGATAGCAGCTAAGAGAAGAATGTTATAGTTGAATGAACTTAAAGAGATAAGGGAAGCTGCTTATGAAAATTCAAGGATTTATAAAGAACATACTAAGAGATGGCATGATGTAAGAGTAAGAATCAAGGAGTTTAAGGAAGGTGATCAAGTTTTGTTGTTCAACTCACGGCTTAGATTATTTCCTAGAAAATTGAAAAGCAGATGGATAGGACCGTATAGAGTGACTCATTCATATCCTCATAGAGCTGTGGAATTGAGCAACACAAAAGGAGACACATTCAAATTGAATGGGCAAAGGTTAAAACTATACCATGGAAGCATATTTGAGGAGTTCCATCAAGTTTCATACTTAAAGGAATTAACTGGATGATCAATTTGATGGTCAAGCTCATGGACCATTAAAAGAGTGCTTCTTGGGGGCTTAACCAAGATTATTATTTTTTATTTGTATTTTTTGTTTTTATTATTGGTTATTTGTTCTACATTTTTGCAAGTTTATTCTATTTTTTATGATTGTTTCTGGTGCATTTCAGGGAATGAAAGAAAGGTTGGAGCTCTAGAAGAGGTCTTATGAGTTAAATGTTTCGTGGAATTTTTATTTCGAGTGACTTATAATTCAAATTTATGATGCATTGCTTGTCTATGTGTGTTGAATTTTTAATTCAGCGAATTTATGAACTATGCATATATAGGTCACACGGCCGTGTGCATTTTACACATGGCCATGCATCTTGTGTCGCCACTTCTGAACCATTAGGTCACACGGCCATGCGCATTTTGCACACTGTTGTGCACCTTACGACGCTACAACTCAACACACGGCTGTGCGAATTTTGCACACGGTCGTGTGATGAGACAGACCTGACTTTTAAAAAAGACACGAAATTTTGTTTTAAGTGGATTTTTCCACTTCCCAATAATCCACACTTCCCCAAAACCCTAGGGACTCCACTTTCACACTTCCCAAGCCCTAGAAAACCTAACCCTTGGCTACCTTTTCAATTTCCCATTAAATTTGACCCAATTCCCCATCATCCCACTCTTTTTATAAACACTCACTTTCTCTTTACAAAATTATTCTCTACACCATTCTCCACTATATATTCTTTTAATTCTTTTTAATAAAGTCTCATGGAGAAAGATCAAAGAAGGAAGAGCATAGCAAGGAATCAAACTAATCCTTCCAAAAGAGCAAGACATGGTGGAACTTCCAATAATCTAGGTGTTGCTAAAGAGGAACAAATAGTAAAACCTTTTCCCTCTCAAATTCAATTTAGGCATGGTGAGCATAGGAATAAATTTCAAGCAATGATGAATAGGAAGATTGTGCCAAATAGATATTTGAGTGCCACATCCTTGACTGCAATTGGGTTATTAGATGAGATTAATTTGTATGTTCATAGGATGGGGTGGAATGATTTTATTTTGATGCAAAATCCTTCTTATACCATCCCCATTTATGAATTTCTCTCTTCTTTTGACTTTAATGATCATACCCTTATGCTAACTTTTCATTTGGGGAATGAGGAGCATACTCTATGTTTGTTTGAACTCAATGATGTATTTCATTTTCCCAAAAATCAGGATGCTAATGTTGCATATGATAGAAATGAGTTTTGGAGAGAATTAACCAGGGAGAGGGGAGTTTTCTATGAGGCTCAGTCAGCAAAAGAATCAAGGATTTGATTGCCCGCACTCAAGTACCTTCATAGGCTTATGGCATATTCTTTGTTTCCAAGGAAAGAGGGTGACTATATGATTACCACCACTGAGCTAAACATTTTATATTGTATGATGAATGATAAAAAACTTGATGTCTATCATGCTTTAGCCAGGAAATTGAGAGATGTTGCTACAAAAGCTATTGGGGCTATTAAAGTGGGAGGCCTAGTAACAGCTATAGCCAAGTACTTAAACTTTGACATCAAGAACATGCCTTTTGAAAGGGTCCCGGGTCGTCACTTCGTTGATCCTGGCATGATGGAATCCATGGGAATGGTTAGATTTGATCATATTGGGAGAGCTTTTCTTATCCCGCCTGCACCTGTAGAGCAAGATGAAGAGGAAGAGGAAGATGTCTCTCTGAATAATGTGTTAGAAAGGCTAGACAGCTTGGAGTTGCAAATTGGAGTCATCGATTCCAATGTAGGAGAGCTGAATTCTGAAGTGGTAGGAATGGGTCATACTTCTAGGCAAATGAATCGCATATTATAGATGATTAACCATAACCTTAATGCCTATTTCAGCTCTCAGAATTTTTTCCCACTGCCATTCCCGCATGATGAAGATATGCCAGCACAAGAGTACTCCTCTGAGGATGAAGGGGAGGAATGAAGACCTTGTTTTAAAGTGTTTAGCTTTAGCTTGAACAATGTTTACTTTATGTGTTTTCATTTTTTTATTATTGTGATGTTTTGTGGAATGTTATGTGTTATGTTTCATGTTTTGAATTGAAGTATGTTTTTGTTTAAGTTGTTTTTTTTAAGGATTTTTATTTTAGGAATGTTACTTTTTCTTATTTTTCCATTTATTTTTTTCTTCAAATTGTGCAATAAATATGGGAGGTTTGTCCTACCAATATTCAAAAAAAAATCTGTGCTAGCAGGTAGCATGGCCGTGTGCATTTTGCACACAACCGTGCATGATACGACATTAATCAGGTAGTACGACCATGCGTATTTTGCACACGGCCGTGCGACCTGATGCACAGGCACAATCGAATTCCTCAAAATTTTTCCTATTTTAAACGTTGCAATGAGGACATTGCACATTTTAAGTGTGTGGGAGGAAATAAAAATAAATAAATTTATTTTGCGAGCTTGTTAATTGTGATTTTATTTATTTTTATTTGTTACCTTATTCCATTGAGGGTTTAGTTGATTTTAGTTTCCTAAGTAAGCTAAATTTCCTGAATTAATGGGTAAGCAATTTTTCCTGAAATTGGAATGTTTTTTTTTCTTATTTAAACTCTGCTGACTTTTGTTTTTGTTCTTGTTAATTTCATTATTTTTTTATTGTTTTATTTTAGTACTAACATTATTATGATGGCTAGAACAAAGACATAATTTCAACGAAAGAAGCTTAGTGATGGCAAGGGCAAATCTAAAGACATAAGGGACGATTATAAAGCTTTCTTTGGCATTTATTCTGAAGAAGAAGGGAAGATATTCTACTCCTTAGTCAAGAGAAAATTTAGCAAGGCAAAATACTTTGATGATGAGGTACTGTTGAATATGGGTATTAAGGGAACCATAGATATGTTTTTCAATAAATTAGGATGGTTTAAATTGGCTATAACCCAATATGATGTATTCTTTGAACTCACAATAGAATTTTACACTACATTTAAGATTTTAGATGCACCTCTAGGGATCTTTTCATGTAGGTTCTTTGGGAAAGAATACTTATTTGACTATGAAATCATGTCTCAAATCTTTGGTTTTCCTCAAGGAGGTGTTTGTCAACCTCCTATGGATTATAATATGAGTAGTTTTTGGCATAAAATCAATGGAGGTGATAAAGTTTGTGAGGGTCAAATAATGACTAGTGGTTTGATCAAAGATCACTCATATTTAATCATGCATAAATTCATGGCACATATAATCTTTGGAAGAAAAGATAGTACTAGGGTTTCCCCTAATGAGCTATTCATGTTGTGGTGCTTGAAGACTAACACAAAAGTATGTAGTACATACTTTGTTTTATGTTCTATGTGGCGAGTTATTCAGGCTAGAAAGGTATTGATCTTAATGGGGCATATTGTCACCGAAATGGCATTGTATTTTGCTCCATTCGAATTTGCCAAACATAAATTGGAGCCTTTAAAAGTCGAGTCCCTTCATGAAGACTACCTAGTGCGAGCTAAAATCATCATCGAATTTAAAGAGTTCCATGATGTAATGGGTAGAAGATGCTACATGATCCGTCAATTGGAAATGCAACATGGTGAAATACCTTTACCCCCTAATGTAGTTGAAAAAGGAGATAATGGGAGTGAAGCTCAATCAAGGAAGCAACGGAACACCGAAAAATGGAGTGATGACATCATGGAAAATATCAAAGAGTGGATGGATATCTCTGACAATAGGATTGGGAACATGGTCATGGATTTTTCCAACCAGTTAGAGAAGTTTGAGAGGCAATGTGAATCCAGAGCTGAAAGGTTACAACTTTAAATTGATGAAATCTTTCGCATCCTTCCTCACAGCAAAAGATCTAAAGCTATAAATGAAGCTGAAAAGTGCATCATGGTCACACCATATATTCCCCCTCTAGTTTCACTGGAATAAAGGGAGTATAGTGTTCTTTAATTTTCTTTTATTTATTTACTTTTCATGATTGTATGCTTGTGTGTTTGTTTTACTTTAAGAATTTACATGCTTTATTTTTATTTTATTTTATTTTACCCTTTTGTGTGTTTATGCCTTGCCCTTACACTTGAATTTTTGCAACATATATACCTTTAGAGCCTTATTTATTAATTTTAGTTTTCTTGAAGAAATGCCTTAATCTTCCCTTAATGGATCGTTTTAAATTTTTAAATTAGAATAGCAACTTATGGTTAAGAATTTTTACATTTTAATGAACATTAATGCTTACTTTTCTATTGAATAAGTGAATCTAGATGATTAATATTTGAGAAAAGTATTTGTGAGTAGGAATTTGAGGCTGCTTTAGAGTGGTTATATATTCAAAAAAAATCAATCAAGAAGTGAGATGGAGCATAAAACGCACTCGTTTGGAGCTTAAAATTGAAAAGAAAAATCTTTTAAATGCTCCTTCTATTCCAATGCTCTTTAAGAGAAAGAGAATCCAAAGGACCCTTTTTGGAGGTTTCCACACTGAGTAACACAAGAAAGGTGGGGGATGCTGAGATTGGGAAGATATTGATTGATGAACATCTTAGCCTTTTTATTATTGGCACAATTCCTACTTGTTTTTATTTTTCTTGAGTGTCAATCATTTGTTTTCATATTTTCATTAGAAAAGTATGCTCTACACATGTTAACAATATATTCTTGACCTCAGTTGTTGTTTTACTTTTCAAGTTTATAAACATTTTATTAAAGGAAGATTATGCTAGTTAGTCAAGTTAAAGCTAGTTAATGAGTATGATTCTTTAGGTAGATATGTGTTTCTAAGTTTTGCTTGAGGACAAGCAAATATTCAAGTGTAGGGGAATTTGATGAGTGTGAAAAATGTATTTTATTAAGTAGTCTTTGTCTTAGGAAAAATTCAATTTCAGTTAAGTTTATGTCTCTTTTATTCAGTTTTTATTTAGTTGGGTACTTACTGCATGTCTTGTGTGTTTATTTATTTTTACGTATTAGTTGGATTATTTTTTATTGATTTTTATGTATTTAGGGAAGTCAAAGAATAGTAAAGGAAGGTTATATGGGAGCCGTGAGCACTTGAAGCGAGCCTAAAAAAGCAATGGAGATCAATATGCTGAAATGCTAAAAAAATGATGTGCACGGCCATATGCATTTTGCACACGGCCGTGTGACCTGGTAATTAGGAAAGTCAGAGGCAAATAACTCATGAAGGACAAGAGGGAGATTTCACATGGATATAACGCTAGGGCTGGTAATTAGGGTTTTATAAGAGGGCAGCCACCAGAAACAAGGGGGGATTATAATTATTATTTTTTCGTCACTTTTTGGCAGATACAATTTTTCTTAGAGCAATTTTGAGAAAATAAAGATTTTTCTTACTTATGTTAGTTTGGAGATTGGAGAATAAAAATTGAAGAATATCAAGCTTCCTATTTAATATGGGGTTTATTCTATTCAATTATTATTATTCATTCTTAATTTTAATTCAATAATGATGTCTATTTTCTATTATTATTCCTCTTTATTTCTTAAAATTAACATGAGTGGCTAAATTCTTAGTTAGGGTTCTTATTGTTATTCAACCATGGGCTAATCATAATCAAACCTAAGCCATTAATCTAGATCCTATGGTTATTGTTGAACTTAATGTCTTCTTAGGATTGATCACCCTTTGATTGAATATACACAATAAAACTTGATCGAGAGATGGGTTGTATTGGATTTAAATAATAACCTATTTAGATGCTTTCTTAGTTCAGAAACACTTAAGCAACTAATATTGATTAAGGTTTGGTGTTTAAATCGAGTTAACCAAACGCTTAGTAGGCGAGAGCTTTAAATCTAAGAACGTCAATTTACTTGGTTAATCATAGGGTTGTCTTAGGAGGAAAGCCTATGATTCCTCAAATTGGATTAAGGTTAGGTATGGTTTAGCAGTAAATTGATTTTAAATAAAGGTGGAATTAGTAATAAGAACCCTAGTTCTATAAAGTGATTGTTATTTCATTGTGATTTTTTGTGTTTTGTCTTAGCTTAATTTTTAGTTTAATTAAAAATACCCTTTTTCTTTGTTTAAACAAATAAACATAACTAGTATCACTGTAATCAATTTGCATTCTCTATAGGATCGACATTTAATTACTACGTGTACGAATCCGTATACTTGCAGAAACCTATCACATAACTACCCCACCCATGATTTGGAAATGGTAGTTGTGATATTTTCTTTGAAGATATAAAGGCATTATTTATATGGTGCGACTTCTAAGATATACACCGACCATAAGAGCTTAAAGTATATCTTTCAACAAAGAGACTTGAATTTAAGACAGAGGAGATGGATGGAACTTCTGAAAGATTATCATTGCTCTATTCTTTACCATCTGGGTAAAGCAAATGTGGTAGGTGATGCACTGAGTAGGAAGTCAGTAAGTAGTTTTTCTCACATCAGTACAGAAAAGAGACCAATAATTAAAAGCTGCATAGACTTATTGATCAGGGGTTATATTTGAAAGTGACTAAGAAGCAACTTTTAGATCAATTCAAAGTATGATCAATGTACTTAGATAGAGTTAAAGCAACTCAAAGGAGGGATCCACAATTACATAAGCTTATGTTTGAAGTGCAACAAGGTCAATCTAGAGACTTTATTATTAATAGTAAGGGCACATTGCATTTGGGCATAAGGTTATGTGTACCAAATGTAGATGATTTAAGGAAGGAGATTATAAAGGAAGCCCATTTTTCTACTTATTAGCATTCATCTTGGTTTTAACAAAATGTATCATGATTTAAAAGATACATATTAGTGGAATGACATGAAGAGAGACATTGCAGAATTTGTGTCCAAGTGTGTTACTTATTAACAGATGAAGTTAGAACACTATAGGCCTTTAGGATTATTGTAATAGTTACCCATCCTAGAGTGGAAGTGGGATATGATTGCTATGGATTTTATAGGTGGTTTACCTCATACATCAAGTGACTATGATGCTATTTGGGTGATAATTGATAGACTGACTAAGTCAGCTCACTTTTTGCCAATTAAAAATGTACTTTACTGACAGGTTGGCAAGATTATATATTAATCAAATTATTTGTCTCCATGGAGTACTTGTTAGTATAGTGACTAACAAAGGAGCCACTTTTACTTCAATCTTTTGGTAAGAATTACATAAGGCTTTAGGTAAAAAGTTGGACTTCAACATAGCTTTTCATCCTTAAACTGATGGTTAGTCTAAAAGGACCATGTAGACTTTAGAGGATATGCTTCGAATGTGTGTGATGGATTTTAGTGGCCATTGGGACATACACTTGCCATTAATTGAATTTGCATATAACAACAGTTATCATGCTAGTATTGAAATGGCTCCATATTAAGCATTATATGGAAGGAGGTGCATATCACCTTTGTGTTAGGAATTTGGCAAGAGACAATTGACAAGACCAGAATTGGTACAAGTGACTTCTGAGAAAGTTCCCATCATTCAGTAGAGGTTAAAGACAACCTTTAATAGACAGAAGAGCTATACAAACCCTAAGAGGAAGGATGCATCATTCTCTATTGGAGACTTGGTGTTTCTTAAAGTGTCTCCAATGAAGGAAGTGATGAGGTTTGGTAAGAAGGGTAAGTTAGCTCCAAGATACAACGGACCCTTCAAGATTCAATTGAGAGTTAGCAAAGTGGCGTACATGTTGGTGTTACCACCAAAGTTGTCTCGAATTTACCTAGTGTTCCATGTATCGATATTGAGGAAGTATATTCTCGATCCTTCACACATCCTTCAGCCTCAAACAATGGAACTCAACAAGGATTTGACGTATAAAGAGTACCCAATGGCGATAGTGGATCGACAAGTTCGTCAACTTCGTACTAAGAAAATTTTGATAATGCAAGTGTTGTGGAGTAACCATGCAGTGGAGGATTGCATGTGGGAGACTGAGGCAAGAATACAGGCAGCGTACCCTTATTTTTTTAGTAGTAAACATTTATACTTCTTTTTATTTATTTAAATTTGAGGACGAATTTTTATAAGGAGGGAAGATTGTTATAACCCAAAATTTTTATAAATTATTAAATTAAAATTCTTGGATTTATTGTGTTAATAAATATTTTATCAATTTATGATATTTGATTATTCATGAAACTAAATTTGAAATTTTTACGTTGAATATTATTTGAATAGTATTATTATTATTTTAGGATTAATTAGTATTAATTAATATTTGATCATTAGTATTTATGTAACTTTATTAAATTTAAATTAATTGTTGAGTATAAGTATATATATTTTGTGGGTGAGAATAACTAAGAGTAAATATTTTAATTTAAATTAATATAATTTTTTTGTCCTTTTATTAAAAAAAAGGACATATCATTTTTTCGAGTTATTCTTCTTCTTCTTCTTCCTTATTCTTTTTTTTCTTTCCTTCTTTATTTTTTTATTTCTTTCCACCATAGCTAGCCCTACACCCATACTGACCACCACCACCCTCACATTGCCGCTGAAGCCGCCTCGCCATCACCAGCAACTCGTCATCACTAATCACCACCTCCTCTCTTCCTTTCTCGATTTCTTCTTTCTCACCGGATTGTTTAGGAGCTCACCGACATAGATTCTGATCATCTCGGGGCGAGCTTGATAGCTCGATCTCTTCCTCTCCTATTGGGCTTCATTTTCCCAAGGTTATTCATCCAATCATCACTGAATTTTACTTCAATTTTAAGAAATTTGTTCCAGGTTTTAGTTTCCCATTTTTGTTAATTAAGTTTAAATTCGGTTGAATTATATTAAATTGAATTGAGATTATTGAAATTGTTGTTATAAGCTTCCCAAACATGTATTTAGATTTAATTTTGGAGATGATTTTTGAAATAGCTTTATTCCAGGGCTCAAGTCATTGTCCCAAGATCGAAAAATATTTTATTTTTTAATAAATCCTAATAATTATTTTGAGCAAGTTTTTTAAAGTTTATTGAAATTGTTTACCGAATTTTTATTATGAATTTTTTAATGTTTATACCAAAATTGAATTTTTGGAAAAATAATTATAAATTAGTAATTTTTATTAATTTAAGTAAATTATTGATAATTATATTTTTTAGGCAGATTTGAGTAAATATAGTATTAAAATAATTTTTATAATTTTCTCCTATTTTTAGCTAATTAATATTAATTTTTGGAAAATAATAGAATAATAAACTTATTTTTTTGTTTTTAATCTTAAATAAGTTATTTGTTGATTTTTTCATATATTTAAGTAATTTAATGGTTATTTGCAATCAATGTTATTTAATTGTAAAATTTGAACTAAGTATGTTATTGATGAAAATTTAAATATAAGCTAGAATTTTACTATTTATTGGAAAATAAATATGATTATGTTTCGTTATGAAAATAAATAAATTTATGTTATTTAAATGAGATTTTATGATTTTTGACAATTTTAAAGAAAATTATTTTATTTTATTATTTTTGTGAATTGTGGTTCTCATTTAGGCATTTAGTGTAGTTTGAGGTCTAACCTGAGACTTGGTGACTGTGAGAATATTCAAAGTATGTTTCATGTAAGAATAACTATACTTTTAGTAGAGAGATGTTCGTTTTACAGAGGAGACTCTGCCGAATTTTCAGTAGATTTCTCATAAAATGTGACATCGACCTGTGTCAAATTTCTAGTTTTAGTTGACTTTGTGTTTTTAGTCGAGTCAGTTTCGTCAATTCTATAGTTTTCATAATTCTAAGAATTTTCATGAATATATTTATTTTATTTTATGAGCATATTTTTAATAAATATTATTTATTTTAGAGAACTCTAGGATTCGAACTATAGCACCATGGTAGCAGAGAACACGTCGCCCGGCACACTCAACTTGTAAGTTAATTTTAAGAAATGTGTATTGTGCATGTTTTCATTATATTTCAAGTAATTATAAAATAATAAAGAAATTATTATATGATTGATTAATAAATATATTTATATTATCATATTAATGATCATTTCTTCTACATTCATGAATAGTAATTGAAAGTATGCTTAAAGAAAATTATTTCGTTATGTTTTATTTAATTATTATTTAATCATTTAATTATTCATTATTTAATTATTTACTTATTTTATTTATTTAATTATTTATAATTCAAATTGATTTGGAGATAATGGTAAAACGTGCTACCTAGTGGGTGTCACTAGGACCATATGTGCACGAGTAAAATCTTAGTTTATGGGTAAAATCTCAGTTTATGTGTAAAATGTGAATTAGGCTCAGTGGAGTGTGTGCTCTCGGGTAAGAGTAAATGGTTAGAGCTTTGTGGAGCTAATGCTCTCGAGCCGAAAAAAGGGATGTAACTCAATTGAGTTTGCTCTCAGGACATCAATATAGAATAAGTGAAATGACTGTGGCAGTAACTCGATTGAGCTTGCTCTCGGAACGGCAATCACTTGGATCAAAAAGAGCCAAAAGGCTATTAGAATTTGGTTTAGGTGTTCTACAAGCTTTTCCGCTAAATTAATTATTTTATATATTTTCTTATAGGGTTTTTTTACTAAATTGATTTAAGAGTTATAAATAGAATTTATTTAAATATTTTTGTAAAAAATAAATGATTTTAATGATTATAATTATTTTATTTACTATTACATTAAAAAGAGGTTTTAACAAATGGTTTTCTAAATCAACATGCATTTTATAGAATTAATTCACTCAATGAGGTCTGATTCCCCTCAACTTATTTTTCTTCAAGACCTCACAGTCAGCTTCCTAGTGTTACCCATCTGCGTCGGCGTCATTCTTCAGTGGCTGCATTATGTATGTTGGATTGATATATGTGTTGTATAACTAAATTCTACACACCGCAGTAGTTAATTATGGAACTTGTGTTATTTGTATTCTGATTTCATCTGACTTGAAATGTTGTTGCATTCGAAGAATATTATTATATGTATTTGGTATTGTGCATTTATTATTAGTTGATTGTTAAGCGTATTGTTCTTATTTCAAAAAAAAATTTAAGGCTTCCTATGGGTTTCAGGTAGTTTATGTATTCTCATTCTCTAGTGTCAATCACGTACCTTTCGATTCGGGTCGTAACAATTTAAGTGGAGATATTTTAAAATTAATATTAATTTATTGGTATTTAATTAAAATTTTAATGATATAAAATTAAAAATTAAGCATTTTATATTTTTATGTAAATGATATAATTATTATTTTGTAATTAAATTCTTTAAAAATTACTTTAATAATAAAAATATATAAATTCTAAATATTAGGGGCAAATAATATAATATATTCAAATAGAGGGGGCAAATAGTATTTACTTTATAATAATCATGTCAATTAGTAGTAATCATAATGGAAATTTTGACAGAAGAGCTATATAGTATAATTTTGTAAAATAAAAGAGGGAGATAATTTAAATTTAAAATGTTAGAAACCAAGTAATATAATATAAAAAAAACCACATGAGACAAATAGTTATTTACCTTTTTTCTTCTTTCTTTCTTAACAATGCATTACTAATTTAATAATGTTTCTTATAGAAAATGAAATTAAAAGAAGGGATTGATATTATTTTAGTTGTTTTCTGTTAAATTAATTATGTTTCTTTGGGTAAAGATTGTAAGTTTTTTTCTTTTTCATGAAAGTACTTCTCTATCGTAAGTCTAGGATATTTTCAACCTTTCTCTATAAGGTTCTGGAAGATAATTTATCAAATAAATTTACAAAATTGGGCTCATCTAAAATTGGCTACTTGGACTAAAAAATAACTTCTTACCTTGTTCAAGTTGTGACATATTGGACCTTAATTTTGGGTACTTTGGCCTAAAATCTTGAATTAAGATTTTTTTGCTCAACTAATTCTAATCAATTGATATACCATAGACCCCCTTCTATATTGCAATATGGACTAAGGGTCCATCACACATGTGAAACATTTCTTTTTTTTTTTTTTTTGCCTTCTTTTCATATTAAGCATCAGCACCATCAGCTACATTTCTTACAAAAGGAACAAAAGTTAACAAAAGATAGCCTCTCAATATCAACATCTACATACATATGGCAAGTTATCTAAAGGAAAAGTACTTGATAAAAATGGCACTTCATCTATGCACTATAAATAGCCAATGCATGGCCCATGCATCGAATGGAAAATAAGTAAAAGAAGAAAACAAAAGAGTTATGTGTTGTGTGTGCATGTGAGTGCAGTGAAAGAGTGCAAAATGTGTTAGTGTAGTTCATACAACATGACAGCAAAGAGTGCTTATATGTGATTTCACGACCCAAATTCCAAAGGTCCTTGATCAACACTAAAGAATGGGAAAGTATAAAGCTTTTGAAACCCGTCATATGCCTTTGGAAATTTTTCACTTAAAAAGCATTAACTTAAAATTCTAAAGAAAATCCGGCAGAGTTTCCCTTGTACTGAGACAAAACCAAAACCTATAAGAATGCAAATACACTCCCAAATATATATCATCATAACCACAATCTCCAATAATCCAATCTCAACACAACATAATTAACAAAAACAACAATAAACATTCAAATCTATTGTGGTGTCTAGATTATTTAAATCTATTACACTTGAATATTAATAACATTAAATTAACTTACATAACACAGCCAGTGAAAAATGAGTTCGACATAGTGAAGACAAACTAACTGTGGACTCCTAAATTGCTGAAAAAATAGTTGAGGAGAGTTAGAACTCATTGAATAAGCTAATATAAAGAAATATATATCAATTTAAAAACCTTCTTTTATTTAAACATTTATCTCAATAATTTACTATAAAATTGAATTTAAAGAAATCAATAGTTTACCAAGTACTATATATACATATATTACAATATAAATCACTTAATATATATATATATATATATATATATATATTTGAGTGTGTGTATGTGTGTAAACTCATTAAATATTCATTAAGTAACTTTATTAAAACATAATTTCCAAATACCAATAATTACACAAATGAGTAATAAAAAGGATACAATAATTAAACAACATTAATAAATAATTTAAGAGGAAAATAATGGTAGAACCCTAAACCATAAATCTATAAGCCATTCAGCTCACTTATTTATCCAAAGACTGTCGATTCCTGAAAGCTAAGCTTCCACCGAGCTATCAACCATAGTCATTCTCTTATTCCAATATTTACTGGCAGTTCCCGAGATCGAAGCATCTACTAAGCCATGGGTCCTAGTAATAACTACTTATAATTCATACATATCACCTTAGAGCTATGCATCAACCAAGCTTCATAATTAAAATTCTCAATAAGGACCCAACTTAAGGATCGTTACCTATGTGCACATGGTCCTGATGACATCCATCAAGTAGCTCGTTCTACGAATCTTTTCCAAAAATTATTTATATATATATATATATATAAGCATAATAAATTCTTAGGAAAAATCAATATTGTAAATAAAATACTTTTATTTTTATAATCCACAATATCATTAACATTAATAATCTTCTTAACAAGAATTATGGCAAGATAACATGATAATAATAATAAAATATAATCAACATTTTTTAAAATATCAATTCAACAATATGGATATTTCAAATATAAAGAACATAATTTCTTTAATTAAATATACTCTTTAAATATAATTAACCAGCCTATACTTTTATATACAAATCTAACATACATTTTAATATATTAACTTATAAGTGGAGTTAATAGGCTGATGTGTCTTCATCCACCTATTACCCAATGTCTCCGCTCCAGTAAACTTTATATTAAACTATATATATATATATATATAATTATCAAATAAATTCCTTATAACTCCCAAAAATTCTAAAAATTTACAAAATGATAAAATCATAGAAATTGACTTAGGAACACTCTAAATGATAAATTTTGAGGCTTAAGGATTATCTCCTATGATTTAGCTAATTTAAATGAAAATTAAATAATTCCTAATATAACCTTTTCGATATTTATTTCTCAAAATCCGTAAAGAAGCAAACTAAACTTCATTTGCGGAAGTTGATCACAACAATCTATACTATTTATTAAAAATAGTTTTATAAATTTTTCTCAGTTCGTACTATTTACTTGCAGGAGTTTGAGTCAGATTTCTCACCATAAAAGTATCACCCAACAAAACTGAATATACCAACATGTTTCGAATAATTAGTAGAACACATCTAAAGCCTCAAATGCACCAAAATATGCATAGAATTCATCGATTAAAAAAGTAAAGAGAAATTACCAAAATAATTTGTAAAAAAATTAAATCATATGAGATCATATGTGTGGTTGGTGGCGACAGACTCTTACTAATGAGAGGAACACGATGGAAGCAATCTTGGAAGCTGAAAGTCGCCGAAATAATGAGAAATTATGGTAATTAGGCTAACTGTTCTTGGCCAAAATTATACATTTTTAGATAGTTTCTTACAAAATAAAAGTTACTTCAGTGTAGAAGAGAGTAAGAAGAAGCTATGGTTTAAATTTGGGATGAATCGGATGTCATTTGGGTGGTTAACGGAGAAGAAGAAAAATTTTTGGTACCAAAAAGAAATTTGCCACCATAAAACTATAACCTCCCACTACTCCTTCTTTCTTCCTAGCACAGAGCCATTCCTCTTCCTTTTAGTCATGGACACTCACCATGTGTCCATGATATATATATATATATATATATATATATATATATATATATATATATAGCAATAGTAATAATAATAATAAAATATTAATATTAATAACCACATAAATTTGGGTTATTACATTCTTCCCCCCTTAAGAAAATTCATCCTCGAATTTTACATCAATATTGAAACAAATAAGGGCATTGACTCTACATATCTGCCTCTGTGTCCCAATTGCAATCTTCCACTGCACGGTTGCTCCACAGTACCTTCACTATAGGAATTTCATTTTTTACACAGTTGGAAAACTTATTGATTCATGATCACCACTAGGTACTCTTCATAAGTCAAATCTTCATTAAGCTCCACTATCTATAGCTAAAGAATATATCAAGGATCATAGATGTACTTTCTCAACATAGAAACATGGAATACTGGATGAATCTGCAATACTCTAGTGCAACACCAATCTGTAAGCCACATCACCTACTCTTGAACGAATTTCAAAGGGTCTGATGTATCTTGGAGCTAAGTTACCCTTTTGACCAAATCTCATTAATCCCTTCATTGGTGACACCTTGAGAAACACCATGTCTCAAACAGAAAATGGTACGTCCTTTCTCTTAGGATCAGTATAGCTTGTCTATCTGCTTAAAGCTTTCTTCAATCTCTGTTGGATGAGAGGAACCTTCTCTGAAGTCACTTGCACTAATTCTACCCCCATTATTTGCCTCTCACTAACTTCCCAACATACAAGTGATCTACACTTTTTTCCATATAATGATTCATAAGGAGTAATTCCATACTTGCAAGATAACTATTATTATATGAAAATTCAATCAAAGGAAAGTGTAAATCCCATTTACCACTAAAGTCTATCACACACATTATGAGCATATCTTCTAATATCTGAATGGTCCTTTCTGACTGACCATCCGTTTAAGGATGAAACGTCGTACTGAAGTCAAGTCTCATACCCAATGCCTTACATAATTCTTATTAAAAGATTGAAGTAAAGTAGTTCCTCCATCAGACATTATACTCTCTAGCACTCTATGAAGGCAAACAATTATAATACATAACCTTACTAACTTGTCAGTAGAGTATGTCTTTTTAATTGAAAAAAAAAGTGAGCTTACTTAGTTAGCCTATCAATTATCACCCAAATAGAATCATAACCTCCAGTTGTTCGAGGTAATCCAGTTATAAAATCCATAGTAATCATATTCCACTTCCATTCTAGAATTGGCAATAGTTGCAATAATCCTAAGGGCCTCTAATGTTCCAATTTCACCTACTAACATGTGAGACACCTAGATACAAACTCTTTAATGTCCCTTTTCATCTGATTCCACCAATATATATCTTTTAAATTATGATACATCTTAGTAGACCTGGATGCACACTGTAAGTAGAAAAGTGAGCTTCCTCCATTATCTCTTTTCTTAGCTCATCCACTTATGGCACATATAACTTAGTGCCCAAATGCAATATGCCCTCATTATCAATTGTAAAATCTCTAGATTAACCTTATTGGACCTCTAACATTATCTTCTATAATTATGGGTCCCTTCTCTGAGCTGCCTTAACTCATCCAAGTATATTGATCATACTTTGAATTAAGCCAATAAACATTTCTTGGTTACCTTCCATTGTAACCCCTGATCAATCAATTCATGCAATTCTTTAATGATTGTCCTCCTTTTTGAGCTAATATGAGCAAAGCTTCCTGCTGACTTCCTGTTAAAACCATTAGCCATTACATTGGCTTTACCTGAATGGTATAGAATAAAGCAATCATAGTCATTAAGAAGTTCCATCCATCTCCTATACCTCAAGTTCAAATCTCTTTGCTAAAAGATATGCTTTAAACTTTTATGGCTAGTGTATATTTCACAAGTCACTCCATATAGGTAATGCCTTTATATCTTTAATGCAAACACCATTACTACCATTCCAAATCATGAGTAAGGTAATTCTATTAATGCTTCTTTAATTAACATAAATCATAAGCAACCACTCTCCCATTCTACATCAACACACAACCCAATCCTACTCAAGAAGCATTATAATATACTATATGCCCTTCATTCCTTAAAGGTAAAGTCAACACTAAAGATGAGGTCAACCAATTTTTGAGCATCTAAAAATGCTTTTCATATTTGTTAGTCCACATAAACTTGGCATTCTTCTGGGTTAACCTTAATAAAGGTGCAGCAATCTTAGAGAAATTCTTCATAAATCTCTTATAATAGCCAATTAAACCCAAAAAAATCCTTACTCCTATGACTGTTATAGGTCTCGACCACTCTATAATGGCTTCAATCTATTTGGGATCCACTTGTATGTCATTTTTAGATACCACATGGCCTAAGAATGCCACTTGATCCAACTAAAACTCACACTTAGAGAATTTGGCATACAGGTTAATGCGCTCTCAAAGTCTGGAGAACCATTCTTAAATGCAAAGCATGTTCCTCCTCACTCCTTGAATAGATTAAGATATCATTAATAAACACTATCATAAATTGGTCCAAGAATGGCCTGAATACCTAATTCATTAAGTCTATAAAAGCTACTAGGGCATTAGTCAACCCAAAGGACATCACCAAAAAACTTATAATGGCCATAGCTTGTCCAAAATGCAATCTTGGGTATATATCCATTTTTTATTCTCAACTAATGATACCCTAAACTAAAGTCAATCTTAGACAAACACCAAGCTCCTTGAAGCGATCAAACATGTCATTAATTCTAAAGAGAGCATACTTGTTCTTAATGGTGACTTTGTTCAACTATTTATAGTCGATATAAAGTCGAAGACTACCATCTTTATTCTTTACAAAAAGCACTAGTGTGCCTAAGGAGATGTACTAGATCTAATAAAACACTTATCTAGTAGCTTTTACAACTAGTCTTTAAGCTCCTTTAGTGTTGTCCTATAAGGTGTCATAGGGATAAGATTTGTACTAGGTACAACATCGATACAGAATTCTATCTATTTTTTGCAATAATCTTATAGCTCTTTAGGAAAAACATCTAGAAATTCATACACAACTAGCACATTCTCAACTGTCACCTCATCTGTCTTTATATATCTTACCATAACCAAATGGCCTTGACACCCCCTTTGGAGCATCTTTTTAGTTGTGATTACAGAAATAAAATTTTGAGGCATTGAACTCTTACCACCTCTGAATCAAAATTCCACATGATTCGAGATTTTGAAAACCACCTTTTTCACTTAAAAGTCCAATGTAGCATAATGTCGAGCTAACCAATATATTCTTAAAATCACATCAAAATTAATTACATGCAATAGGACTAAATCCTCCAAAAACTCTCTAAACTTTGATCCTCTACTCAGATGCCAATATATGTTGGACCTAATCCTATAATATATAGCTCTACCACTCTCCTCTTATATTGTATCACATCTACAACATGACATGATAGTTGGAGAACTCATAAGTGTACTCCTCAACTAACCGCTCTTCTCTAGCTCTATACAATAGTTGTCATATGTAATTATCCCTCATTAAAGATGAATTGAAGTATCTTAGAAATCATTCTTTAAACTCAAATTGTGTTATAATAGTCGTATATGGCTGGATCGAATGTATAAACTAGCCTTGAGCTACAGCTTGAGATAATAGCTCTATAATCATTATCCTTCATGTATCCTATCTTTGTCCCAACCTCAATGGTATTTATAAAATTCAAAGCATCTCCAATACCATTAAATAGAACTCTCTTAATCTTGGAGTACAGTAAAGCTACATCTACATCAGACATCCCCTGATTTCTCTAATATAGCATCTATTGTACTAAGGGTAAGGCTTGATTAAATGTCACTACTCCTTGATTAATCCCTGCTACACCGATAATATATATTGCAAGATCTATATCTAGAGTAGCTATTTCTACTAGCTATTATTGTCCTTATCTTTAAGCTATTACCACTCTAGGTCTACCACTTATTCTAGTTGGTGGGATAGAGGGAGGAGCCTCATCATAAAATGACTACTCATCATCATTATATACTGCCTTTGTAGTGGGAATAGTGCACACTCATCTCATTTAGAGAAGACATAGAAATTAATAAGATTCAAGACATAATAAGAATACTAATATATGTGCAAAATTCTACAAGCCATGATGACAATAGGTAACAATTATCAACCTAATTACCACAGTAGTGCAAGAAAAAATAGATACCAACAACCTAAAGAATAAAAAATAAACCATTCCTCTGATATAAACTTTTTCATGACCCAAACCCTAAATGCACATGATCGGCAATAGGGAATAGGAAAGAATAAAGCTTCTGAAACCCATGGTAAGCATAAGGAAAATTTTCACTTAAAAACCATTAACTTAATATTATAAAGAAAATCTGGTACAGTTTCCCCTATACCGAGACAAAACCAAAACTTCTAAGAATGCAAATACACTCCCATATATATATATATATATAATCTCTAATAATCAAATCTCAACAAAAAAAATAATTAACAATAATAACAACAACAAACATTCAAATATCCTATGTTTTCTAGATTATATAAATCTATTACACTTTAATATCAATAACATTAAATTAACCTATTTAACATAGCCAAGGAAGAATGAGTCTGGTGTAGAGAAGATGAACTAACTGTAGACTCCCAAATTCTTGGAAAAATAGTTGAGGGTAGTCAGAACGCACTGAGTAAGCTAATATAAAGAAATGTATATCAATTTAAAAAACTTTTTTTATACTCAATAATTTACTATAAAATTGAATTTAAAGAAATCATTAGTTTACCAAGTACTATATATACATATATTAAAATATATATATCTTAAAATAAGAATATATATATATATAAACTAATTAAATATTCATTAAGTAACTTTATTAAAAACATAATTTCAAATACCAACAATTACATAAATGAATAATAAAAAGGATAAAATAATTAAAAAATATTAATAAATAACTTGAGAGAAAAATAATGGTAGAACCTTAAACCATAAATCTATAAGGCATTCAGCTCACTTATTTATCCAAAGAATGTTGGTTTCCAAGAGCTAAGCTTCCACCAAGCTACCAACCATAGTCATTCTATTATTCCAATATTTACTAGTGGTTCCCGAGAGTTAAGCATCTACTGAGCCACCAGTCTCAATAATAACTACCTATAATTCATACATATCGCCTCAGAGCTACACGTCAACTAAGCTTCATAATTAATTCTCAATAAGGGCCCGACTCAAGGATTATTACTTGTGTGCACATTGTCCTGATGACACGCATTAGGTAACCCATTCTACCAATCTTTTCCAAAAATTATTTTTATGTATATAAAAGCATAATAAATTCTCAAGAAAAATCAATACTGTAAGCACCTAATTTTAGGATGCAATTATGCATGCGTTTGACGAAAGCCCCTATGATGAAAATCTAATCAAGAATTGATCTCTAATGTCAAGTTTCACAATCTAAAGGACTAAATTGCTACATTTTGTGGATTTAATTATAAAATTGTTTTGTAGGGATTTGATTGCAAAAATTAGAAACTTTTGAGGACCTTTTTTGTAATTTACTTAAAATAAATAAATAAATGTGCCGACTGGCATTGTGTAATGTCGATCGATATTACATAATGCTGATTGGCATTACATAATATCGATCGGCATTATGTGATGCCGACCTACATTACGTAATGCCAATCGACATTAAGCAATGCCAATCAGCATTATGGGATGGAAATTGGTATTCCAAAGTGCTTTTTTTGCTAAAAACTTATTTTTTAGGCATTACGGGATGGAAATCGGCATTCCAGATGCTGATTTTCGCTAAAAATTGATTTTTTATGCAAAAAATTGATTTTTTCATCATTTATTAGTTTTTTCAATAGTCCAGGAAACCACATGTCCTTGTGTGTATGAGTCTTTAATTTTTTCAAAACTCTATCTCTTGATTTTGAAAGTTCAAAAATTAAAAATCTAGCATCTGTGTGATCGCAGGGTTGGAGGTTGCTAGGTTTGGCTTTAAAAGCCAAAAGGGGGAGGCTGTGGAAAGGATATAGAGAGAGAGAGAGAGAACTAGTGTTAAAGAGGGAGAGTTTGTAAAAAAAAGCCTAGCGAAGCAAAGGGCTACGAAAAAAACTAAAGAGAGGCAAAAAAAACCCTAATTAGCTACTACAAAGAAAAGTGTGGATTGAAAAAACACAGACCTTCTACTGTAAGTTTCAAATCAACAAAAATACATTCTTTATTTTTAAAAGTCCATCAAGAAAAAAACAACAGAGTCAATCTCATAATAGTGATAATCCCAATCTGATGGGTATTCAAACAGCATTTGCATACCATCTTCTATTCTTATTCTTTTTCTTTTTTTTATTTTGATTTGATTTCTTTATTTTATTTCTTGATTGATTCGTTACTGACTAATTTTTGTTATTTTTTTTATTGGTGCGCTATGGTGCTCTGGATATGAGGTTAGTAATGTGAGATTTTGGTAGTATTGAAGAATCCATGGGATGTCATGGACTGAGTTTTATGAAATCCCCATAGAATTTAGGATTTATTATTTTTCTATAGTATTTTGTTCATGGCTTTCATTGGGTTGTAATTAATTTGCTTTAATTTCCTACATTGCAGTTTGTAATAGCCCCAATAAAGGAAAATTAGTGGAATTTTACTTCTTTGCATTAAAAATTGATTAGTAATCTAGGCTCAATTTGGTAAAATTCAATTAAAATCAATGATGGCAGTAGATTAATTTTAGGGTTTAATGAAATTGAATTAGGGATTCTTAGAAAAATCATATAAAAATTATTGTTTTGATTTATTTTTTGGATGTTTATTGAATTGGACTTATTTTTATGTTTTTATTCTTTTTGGGCCCCAAGCCCACGATAGAGTCAACCCATTTAATAAATAGGTTTTTTATTGGATTTTTAGGTTTAATTAATTTCAAAATCAACTTAGGCCCATTTAGGTTAATTTAGATTTAGGTCCATTTTTAATTAATAAAATTAACTTAGATTTAGCTCCACCCATTAATTTCATTTCTTTTAAAATAAATAAACTTAGGCTACATTTTTTATTTAAGTTAAAATTAAATTAGACTTAAGCCCACTTAATAAACTAATTTCTTTTTTAAAATTTGTAGACAATAAGCCCATTTCCTTAGTTAATTAAAAAAAAGTAGATTTAGGTTCACTAATTCAATTAAAATATAGGCCTATCTCTAGTCCATTTTACTTGTAAATAAAAAATATAGAATTAGCTAATTTTAATTGATAAAATTAATCTAGTTTAGACATAGGGACGTTGCCTTTTGTATGCATTTTTTACATGTAATTTTATCACTTGTTGCCTTTGAGTTAAATGGATGTTTAATTAGGGTTTAAATAAAATTGCATGTAATTAGAGAATAAGATAGTAATTCATAAAGCAATTCTAAATGAACATAAGATTGAAAGAAGTTAGTATTCCATTCTTAGAATCTCCTAGTTGTGGTGCTAGCTTTCTTTTAGAGAATCGAGTACCACCAAAACGATTTGTCCCAGTTATTACCCTGGGTGGTGACTCCTCATCTTCATGACATGTCTTTGTAATAATGGTTAGTGTGTTCCTTATGGCCCTAAGCCTAAACAATGTCGCGGTTGCTAACCTCGTCATCTACAAATACTAGAAATAAAATACTTTTATTTTTATAATCCATAATATCATTAACATTAATAATCTTATTAACAAGAATTATGGCAAGATAACATCGATAATAATAATCAAATATAATCAGCATTTCTTAAAATATCAAATCAACAATAGGGATATTTCAAATATTAAGAATATAAATTCTTTAATTAAATATACACTTGAAATATAATTAACCAGCCTATACTTTTATATGCAAATGTAACACACATTTTAATATATTAACTTACAAGTGGAGCAAGCAAGCTGACGTGCCTCATTCGTCTATTACTTGATGTCTCTACTCTGGTAAACTCTATAATATATATATATATATATATATATATATATATATATATATATATATATATATATATATATATATTATGAATAATTATCAAATAAATTTCTAATAACTCCCAAAAATTCTAAAAATTTACAAAAGTGATGGAATTATAGAAATTGACTTAGGAATGCACTAAATGATAAATTTTGAGACTTAAGGATTTGTAGACATTAGGCTTTAGCGCGTGTCCAAGATTTTAGAAATCACGACACTGTTTGAGTTTAGGGCTCTAGGGAACACACCAACCATATAATAAAGACATGGCATGGAAATGAAGAGTTGCCACCCAAGGTAATAATTGGGACAAATAAAAGGTGGTGGTAACTCGATTCTCTAAGAGAAAGTTAGCACCACAACCAGGAGATTCCGGATATTGAATACCAACTTCTCTTAGTCTTTTGTTCATTTAGAATTACCTTATTAGTTATTAAGTTATTCCCTATTTATGTATAATAGCATCCATCTAATTCTAAGGTAACTAGTCATGAAAGAGTACATAAAAAAATCCATCCATATAGCGCAATACCCCTAAATTAGTCTAGTCTACATTAATTTTATTATGGTGAGCTAAGACTATATTTTTATTTACAAATTAAATACAACTAAAAGTGGGTTTATATTTTAAGTTAATTAATGAGTTTAAAATCTATTTGTTTTAATTCCAAAAAGTGGGTCTAAGTCTACTTGATTTTATGGGAATGAGTTGGATGAATTTAGTGGGCCTAGTTTTGATTAATTTTAAATTAAATGAAGTGATCCTAAATCTATTTATTTTAATGTAAATGTTTTAATGGGTGGAGATCTAAGTTAATTTTAATTAAACCAAAGATGAGCCTAAGTCTAAATTAACCTAAATGGGCCTCAATTGCTTTTTAAAATTAATTAAACCTAAAAATCCACTTTAAAATCCTATTACTTAAATAGGTTAGAGCCTAACTGTTGGGTTCCGTGATGCAAACGCAGCGGAAAAATTAAAATTTTATCACGTTCCCAAGCCAGGATCCATATAATTTGACTAATTGATTAAATCTAGGGTTTTTAATAATCTTACCAAAACGCAGAAGAGGCAAGATTCTCTGGAAGGGTGAGAGGAGGTTCACCCCGGTGACACCTTACCTCGAGCTTTTTGGCTTGGTTGTTCGGATCAAGACGTCTCCAAAAGGATGCGTCCTCTATAGGTATCCACACGAACAGCCCTTCACAAAACGAATTTGAGTGTGTGTGCTAGCAACCTCTTGACTGTCTCACAAATCAAGAACAAAAGGAAAAACTCTGTCTTTGTTTTCTAAGAGGAAAGAAAACGAATTTGGAGGCAAAAACAAGAGTGTGAAACCCTAGAGAATATAACATATTTATAGACTCCAAGTTAGGGTTTCACTTACCAATAACCTTTTGGTAATTTTCCATTTATTATATTCTGATTTTGTTTAAAAAACAAATCAAAAATAATATCTTATTTATTTATTTAAAATAACATTTATCTTAAATAAATAAACAAATAAATAAATAAATAAAACACTTTAATTATTTATTTCCACAGAGTTTATTTTGGGCTTATTAAACCCATATCCGTTTTGGGCTTGTTCTAAGTGTGTGACCCTGTAGGTTCACATAACATTGGCAGTGGGCCTAAATCTCTATTTAGGCCTACAAGTCATAAGTGGCCTCTAGCAAGACATTATGACTACCCAAGTCATGTGAAGTCAATAATCCGACATAACCTAATTACAGTGAATTTTATTGTCCCTTTATCACATGATATCTTAATTGAACATAAGGCATAGAATGTCATCCTTATATAGTTCAATATTATGACTTGATTCCAAGTAGACTGAAAATGATAACTCTTTATCAATTCATTTCAGCATGGCCATGCATTTTCATTCAGTCTATCTCATCAAGGGGCCTCTAAATATCTTTCTCATATTAATGAGGGATAAATTCCTTCTAAATCACTCACATTCCTCACATAACTAATTTTATATCCAACAACATTCTTTTAATCATCTGGTTAAAGACAATGTTAGAATGTGTCAAAACATAAAATAGCTATGTAGAAATCCATGATGATTTCAAGGTCAAAGGACCGAAATAAAATTACTGTGATAAGAAGTACTTATGACAATAATCTATGTAGTATTCTCATAGTGGGTCAATCCAGTACATGATCTCTCATCATGTACCTATGAGTTGACTTAATATCTCATATTTATGATTAGTAAAACATAACCATCAGTCAACATCATACTAGCCTTAATACTTTAATATTCATATAATGAATAAATGGCTAGGGATAATTAGAATAGAACTCTTATTTTAATCTAAGGGTTTTACTATCAAGTCACATACTTGATGGCCTTAGTAAGAATTAACCATTCATGTAATTATCATAAAATCAAATGATAATATAATACCTCTTTATTAATAAAATAATAAAGTCAATACATAATCACAAATGATGGACCTAGTGCATATCACTAACACTAACATGGGCTTGGGGCCCAAAATACACAAAATAAATAAACAAAACCAAATAATAAATTAAAGTAAATAATGAATAAAAAGAAAATTTGTACTCGTACTCATTTCTGAGCATTGGAGTAGATTATATGCATATTTATCATTCAAAAGATTAAAATGATACTCTAAAATTCAAATAATTTATACTTTAGGCCTATATATTTTGTTTCTACATTTTCTTCCCCTCATTTAGGTGCAAAGCAAGCATTAAATTGATTAAAGTTTGAAAACTCTCATCACAGAGCTATTAACTAAACATTTGAATTCTATGAAGCTAATAAAAGAAAGCCACTAAGATTAAAGTTCATGAGATAAATTTTTGCACATAATCTCATGAAATGGATGAATTTCCTTTCAATTTATAAATCTTTTATTGAAGTTGTACTTTATTGCAAAATATAAAAAGATAGAGTTATGTTACTTCCCTTGAGCATTTGTCAAGGTGTTTGTTATGTGAGAAGATATTATGATGAGCGATTGGCATTTGCTATCTTTCCCATTCTTATTGACGTACTAGTTCATTTATCCTTCTTCATCATTTTTTATTTTTCCTATACAAAGTGCCATAAGTTAGTCAGGGATGTTTGTAGGTGAAGAAATTTTATCAAAATGTAATGTTATTCTTTTGCACTCCCTTTTGATTATGGTTATGATGTCTTTGATTATAAAGGTCATGATACTCCACCATTGAGGCCATGGCCTAGGGCTAAATTTCTCTTCCTATCATTCTCATTGATGCTATAATAAAGGGTCTCATTCCTCCTCTTAATATCCCTACAAAAAGTTTTAGAAGTTAGAGGACTCATTTCATAATCAGAGGAATTTCAGAGTGCATTCATCTCAAGTTTTGAGTGCATTCTTCCCTTTTTAGGGTTGATGTATGTATTATTGGTATGTGGACCTTCTTATCATTGCTTTCCATATCCTATACCAAGCTTAATTATGGAGTTCTGCCTGGCTGGTCAGGAGTTAAGAGAGGTTCTCTAGGGATTCAATGCCATGTCCTTGCTTGAGCAATTTTATCATTAGAGGTACATTCAGAATCATCTCTTGGAGTAAATTCTTATTAACCCATTTGAGGCACACTTGTCTTTTATTACTCCTCATGTTATTAACTGTCTTTTGCTTTTACAATTTGTGGGAGTATATTGGTTTCCCTTTTATTGAGACTTCAGGTGCTATTCCAAATGATGCACCATATAAGACTATTGAATCTAAGGAGCTTGAGCATTCTATCCAACCTCTTAAAGTTGCCAAGATGAATCTTTTACAAGTACCACAGTCAGTGATATCTCCTTATCGAATGGGCCCATGATTTATTAAGGTCCTACAGTCTAAAGTCCTACTGAGCATCAGGTTCACCTTAATAGTATTACCCTTTTTCCTATAGATACTTCACATGTGAATACTTTGATTACTTCCTTGCACTTTTATAATACTAATTTTGAATTTTAGTAGAAAAATATTTGTACAATCTTGTCTAGGCTTAAAGACTTTTATTATGTAAAGCAAGTATTTCACAATAGATGTATGGAAGTGTATGCATGCCATGTATAATATGCATGATCCTAATAAGTCTTTTGTTTAGAAGTGAGTTATGCTTATAGCTCGAAGTGTGAGAATGGGGTGCTTCATCAATAACTTGTAGGTTTAAGCATTAAATGCTTTGAGGTTAGTACTTTGGATGCTAAAGCTTCTGATATAGCTTATTGGAAAAATGGCCAAGCTAAAGAGTGGAGTTAATGGCTTGACGCTAAAGTTTATGATTGATTAATATACTATTGAACTTTACTTTTTATTACTATTTCTATTTATGCATCGGTATACTTATAATTTACTTCTTTCTACCCCTAAAACTCTTTTGCTAACTCTTATACTTCAATGTTTAATTTTTAGTCTTTGAATATATATTTACTATTCTATAATTTTTCCCCAAATCTTTTTGCATTTTATTTTATCCCCTTTGCCCCTAATTTCATTTTGAATTCATTCATACTGTTCTAGTAGTCTTTTTTCTTTATGTGTGCAAGAGACTTAGTTTGCTCACTATTGTTGTTAATCAAACCCCATTTGCAATCTCATGCATTAAGGATGTAAAGGAATAGGTGAACTTATCAAAAGAGTTCTTAATATTGAAATCAACTAGACTTGCTCTTGTTGGGAGAACTCTTAAGTAGAATATGAGATTTGATGTTGATGCAATGATTGATGATATTTACAAGGTATAGATTGCAACACGAGTTATTGAGCCACCTAAATTCCTTAGGTAGAAAGCAACACAAAATCATAAAGGGGTGGTGAGAAAAGATAACTAAAATAGTGACTCATAGCTTTGATTTTAGCCTTTATTACATATTGTCTTTCCATTCATATACTTATGTAGTATGATAAAGAAAAATATACGATATTTGATTAAAAATTTTAGATTCAATTTTACTCATTCATTAAGGAAAAAATGAGAACATTCATTACATCATATGACATAACCCCTTTTACCAGCTAGGTTTTTCTTTTCCTTATTAATTATTTTTCTCTCATTTTTTTTACTGTCCTTTTATGATTTCTTCTTTTTTCTTTTCTCTTCTCACTTTTTCTTTTTATCATTCTTTTTATTTTTTTCCTCAAATTTCCTATCTTCAGAAGTTACATCATGTGATATGTGAATGTTCTTTGAATTTTCATTTGTGCCCACGCTGAATGAATCTAATTAGATCAAATTTATGTCAAACATGTAGATGTAATGGATATCATAATGCATAATACCATCAATATGCATATTACATATGTAAACATGATCAGAATTCATATCATTGATCAATAAAATAAAAGTTCTAAAGAAACTAAAATGTTATTCAAAGAAAATAATAAGAAAATTATTTTGAATTCTAAATGTTAAGGACGCTAAGTCACATGGAGGTTGTCCTTCAAGTGGCTAACATAGTGGCTATTCTTGCATCTTCTCACCAAATGTCTATATGAATTCATCTTTTCATACTTTAATTATGCAATTTTCTTTCTTGTCTAGCAGTTTCTCATTATCAAACTCATTACCCCATCCTATAGGAACAATTAACTCAAAGAGTATATCAAAAGAAGGTGATTTAGTGTAAAACACCTTGTACTCAAACTTGCTTGAGGACTATTCTAATAAATTTTCTACTCTTTCCATATCTTTGGGGGCATTAGGAGATTTCTTATTGGTTTTAAGGTCTAGGTCTTTAAAGGAGCTTAGTACTTCTTCCTCACTTACTACTGAGTTAATCATCATGGTTGTCGGTGTAGGTGCATTTCGATAGTTTAGGAAAGGATTATTTCTAGTCCTTGAGTTTAGAGTGTTTGTGATTTTTTCAGAGTCTATAAGGTTTTTTGATTTCATGATTAAGGCTGATGCAATTATCTGTGGAGTGTTAAAGGTTTTTGTGAAATTTGTAGTGCTTGTTTGGGTTATAGCAGGGTGTTTGGGTTTGGTGGGTTTAGATTATGTAAAGGTTAAAGTAAGCCCTTTTTCATTAAGTGCTTTAGCACTTTTAACAAAGGTTGGTTAAAGTTTGAGAATCTCCTTGGTTGTTGGATAGCATGCACTTCCATAACTTGAATAGTGTTTCCTTGTTATGTGCCCGCATTTGGGTAGTTTCTTGCTCTAGTGGTTCTATAGCTTTTCTTCTTTTCATTCTCTATCTCCTCAGTTTGCAATCCATCATCATAGAAGTCTACAAAAGATTTAGAGTTCATCATTTAAAACTTTTAACCAAATTAGGGGACACATTATGGACAATCATCCTACCTTGATCCTTTTCAGCCAACTTATTTTTCATTAATCCTACCTTGTTCATGAATCTAGTGAGAAAATCATATAATGATTCATTTGGATTTTTTTTAGTCAATTCTACATCTCGAATGGGCACTTCAAGCTTAGTGTTATGATAATATGTTTTAGGAAAGTAGTGTATAGTTCCTTCCAGTCAGCCTTAGTAGACTTTTCTAATCTATGATACCAATTCACAATAATACCTTCCAAGGAAAGTACAAAAAACTTTGTGACTACAGATAATAGAGCTTTAGCGGTGCTCAAAGTTATTGTATATTGGCTAAGATGAATCCTTGGAGCCCCAGAACCATTGAACTTTCTTAGCTAAGGCATTTTGAACTTGTCAGACAACTTATCACTTTCCATGCACAGTATATCATCAAAGTCAAATAAGTAACCTATGCCTTGCCCTTTTATTAGCTCTTCCATCTTAAACACTTTCTGAGTCAGTGCTTGCATCTGCTTGGACTCAAGTTCTTGAACTAGCTTAAGTGATTCTTTCTTCGCTTACTCTACCATGTAGTTTTTAACACCCTTAAATTCCATCTCTACAGCAAACACATTCCTAGTAGCATTCAATGTTTGTTCCCTAACATTGTCATTATTAATAGGTAGATCATCCATAATAAGTGGAATAGTAGCAATAAGTGGTATAGCAGTAGTAGGAGCAGCTATAGAAGGTTGTATTAATCTAGCTAAAGCTTGTCTTAATTCATCTTGTATCATTGCTCTCATGTCATCCATCAAAGCTCCCTTAATGTCCTCTAAGGTCTAGTTTCCTCCTGTTGCTATTCCATCTCTTCTATTTGAGTTGGTGTAGCTTTTAGGTAAAATAGGTTAATATGACTCTTTTCTAATCTTGAAAGGATCTCTTTAGCTATTGATTTTGGACTCAAATCAGTTCTCAATAATATGCCACTACTCTGTTTCCAAACATATGATACTCGAATGTATTTATAATGGCTGAAAAAAAAATGTTAGTATGATGCATATGCTATGCAGCAAGTAACAAGTATTAAGTCAAGTCAGGTATACAAGTAACAAGTCAAGTGTATAACATACATCCTTCTAACCTTATTCCTCCCACACATGAGTTCAATGGTAAGTCTCTTTCCTAGAATTTTTTTTCTTAGCCTTAATATCAATAGGCGATTTTAAGAATTGACATGCATGCCAAATCTCTTAAAGAAATAAAGTATAGAAATAACATTTATAGGAATAAAATATTAATCCAATCTTTATTAACCTAATTGGGCCTCAAAAGTAAGTTCTTGGGCTTTTATAAACAGAAATAGCTCATGGAAACATTCACAAGCAATTTGGGTAATCCTAGGGGAAGTAACTAGGCCACTACATGAGTTGAGTCTGGTTATAAGTCAAGGTCCTCTTAGCAAGATGCCCTCCTTTAAGACTTAAGTTGTAGGCCAAGGTCAAAAGGGCCCAGTATCCTTTGCAAACTCAAGAGAAGACTACCCCCTGATGAACATTGAGTAACACAAGAAAGGTGGGGGATGCTGAGATTGGGAAGATATTGATTGATGAACTTCTTAGCCTCTTTATTGTTGGCATAATTCCTACTTGTTTTTATTTTTCTTGAGTATCAATCATTTATTTTTCATATTTTCACTAGAAAAGTATGCTCTTCACATGGTAATAATATATTCTTGAACTCAGTTGTTGTTTTACTTTTTGAGTTTATAAACTTTTTATTAAAAGAAGATTATGGTAGTTAGTCAAGTTAAAACTAGTTAATGGGTATGATTCTTTAGGTAGATATGTGTTTTCAGGTTTTGCTTGAGGATAAGCAAATATTCAAGTGTGGGGGAATTTGATGAGTGTGAAAAATGCATTTTATTAAGTAGTTTTCATCTTAGGAAAAATTCAATTTCAGTTAAGTTTATGTTTCTTTTATTTAGTTTTTATTTAGTTGAGTACTTACTGCATATCTTGTGTGTTTAATTAATTTTATGTATTAGTTGGTTTATTTTTGGTTGATTTTTATGTAATTAGGGAAGTCAAAGAACAGTATAGGAAGGCTATATGGTAGCCGTGGGCACTTGAAGTGGGCTTGAAAAGTAATGGAGGTCAATATGCAATAATGCTGAAAAAGGGATGTGCACGGCCATGCGCAAAATGCACACGGCCGTGCGACCTGGTGATTGGAAAAATTCAGAGGTGAATTTAATTATTGACTCATGAGGGACAAGATGGAGATTTCGTATGGTTGTAACCCTAGGGCTTGTACTTAGGGTTTTATAAGAGGGTAGCCACTATAAACAAGGATATATATATAGATTATTATTCATCACTTTTAGAGGAGGATTAATTTTTTAGAGAATTTTCTTAGAGTAGTTTTGAAGAACAAGGATTTTTCTTGCTTATGTTAGTTTGGAGATTTAAGATTAAGAATTAAAGAACATCAAGCTTCCTATTGAATAGGGGGTTTCTTCAATTCAATTGTGTTTATTCATTCTTAATTTTAATTTAATGATGATGTTTATTTTCTTTTATTCTTTTTCTTTATCTCTTACAATTGACATGAGTAGCTAAATTATTAGTTAGGGTTCTTATTACAAATCAACCATGGGCTAATCACAATTAAACCTAAGCCATTAATTTAGATCCTTTGGTTATTGTTGAACTTAATATCTTCTTAGGATTGATCACCCTTTGATTGAATATACACAATAAAACTTGATCGAGAGATAGGTTGTATTAGATTTAAATAATAACATGTTAGATGCTTTCTTAGTTGAGAAACACTTAAGCAACTAATATTGATTAAGGGTTGATGCTTAAACTGGGTTAATCGAACACTTAGTAGGCGAGAGCTTTAAATCTAAGAACTTCAATTTACTTGGTTAATCATAGGGCTGTCTTAGGAGGAAAGCCTATGATTCTTGAGAAACCCTCAAATTGGATTAAGGTTAGGTATGGATTAGTAGTTAATTTATCTTAAATAAAGGTTGAATTTGTAATAAGAACCCTAGCTCTCTAAAGTGATTGTTATTTCATTGTGATTTTTGTGTTTTGTCTTAGTTTAATATTAAGTTTAATTAAAAATACCCTTTTTCATTGTTTAAACAAACAAACACAACTAGTATCATTGTAATTAATTTGCAATCTCTGTGGGATCGATATTTAATTACTACTTGTACGAATCCATATACTTGTGGAAACCCATCAAGTTTTTGGCACTATTGCTGGGGATTGCTAAATTGATATTGTTGAGAATTTTGTGTTGTTTGATTTAGACATTATTTTTTTTTACTTTTTCTTTTGTTATTTTTTTTAGTTTATAGGAACTCTTGTTGTTGCATGCACATAACATGTGGCGCAAGCAGACAAGGAGTCCAGTTAATACCACTTAATTTAGAGATTTAGAAAACTATTCATAGAACGAGAAGACATAATAGAGATAAGATGAATGGTGGGGAAGCACACATTGAGCAAGATGGCCAAAATGGGCACGTTGCCCACAGAACTATGAGGGACTTTATGAGTCCTAAGGTGATCAAACTCTGATTGTGAGGCTGGCGGTTGTTGCAAACAACTTTGAAATCAAACTTGCCATGATCCAAATGATTCAAAACTCACAGTTTAGTGGCTTACCACATGAGGATCCAATTGGTCACATGATAAGATTTTTGGAGTATTGTTCAACCTTCAAGATGAATGGAGTACAGCCAGAAGCAATCAGGCTCATCCTTTTTCCAATTTCATTGATGGATAGAGCAAAAAGATGGTTCACTAGCTTGGCGCCTAACTCCATAAACACATGGTAGGAGCTTTATACAGCCTTTTTCAATAAGTACTTTCCATCAGCTAAAGTACTCAAAATCATAAATGAAATCAACTCTTTCTATCAAAGAGATGATGAAAGTTTTTATGAGTGTTGGGATAGATTCAAGGATCTTCAGCAATAATGTCCACCATAACTGATTCCTTCATGGGATTTGGCACAATCTTTTTATAAGGGTGTCAATCCTACAATGAAAGCAAACATAGATGCATCAACAGGAGGAACTATCAAGTCTAAGACACCAGAAGATGCCTTGGAGCTTTTTGAAGAAATGGCTAATACCCAAAGCCTCTAGTCCAGTGAGAGAGCTATTCCAAAGAGAGGGGGAGCAATTGAAGTTGATAGTTTGACGATGTTAAATGCAAAGATGGATGATTTATCTAAAAGAATGGATAAAATGAATATCAATGCCATATCTAACTTGTCTTCCTCTTGTGAATTATGTCAGGGTAGTCATCCAACTATAGAGTGTCAGATGATGCACAGCTTGTCCATGGAGAATGTAAACTTTATGAACAACTTTAAAGGACAACAAAACCAGGTGCATGGCAACACCTATAATCCAAGTTGGACAACTCATCCTCATTTCTCTTAGAGCAATCAAGGGAATAACCAATGGAGGCCACAAGCACCACCTAGTTTTATAGGGCATAATATGCAACACCAACAACCAAATTACCACCAAGAAAAAACTTCATCTTCTGGAAGTTCTCTAGAGAGCAAGTTGGAGAAGTTCATGGATGTGATGTCCACAAAAATGAATCAACAAGATGAAGCTACAAAAAGGTTGGAAGACAGATTTGAGCAAATGTATCAAGACACTCAGCTTATGTTCAAAAACCACTCTTCCTCTATTCATAATTTAGAGGTGCAAATGGGGCAGTTGGCAAATTCTTTGTCAATGAGGAATCAAGGTTCTTTACCAAGCAACACTGAGAAAAATCCAAAAGAACAGTTGAAGGCTATCACCTTGTGAAGTGGAACAGAGATACAAATCACAAAAGCAGCAATAGAATATGAGCAGGAAAAGAAAAAGGAAGAGGAGAAACAGCAAGAGGATGAATGGGTTGAAGTGCAAACAAAGGAGAAGTTGCAAGCGGATAACAACAATAAGGAACGAGTAGTATAGAAACCTACACCACCACTAGTGAAACCTTACAAACCTCCAGCTCCATATCCTTAAAGACTGAAGAAACAAGAGCATGATCAACAATTTGCTAAATTTCTAGAGAGGTTTAAAGCACTTCACATCAACATGCCTTTAGTGGAATGTCTTTCACAAATTCCTAAGTACACTAAATTTCTTAAGGAACTGATTTCCAACAAAAAGAAGTTGCAAGAATGTGAGACCATCACACTCACAAAAGAGTGTAGCGCTATCATCTCGAAGAAACTTCCCTTAAAAAGGAAGCATGTAGGGAGTCTCACTATTCCTTGTTCTGTGGGAAATTTAAATTTCCAAAGAGCTTTATGTGATTCTGGAGCTTCAATTAATCTTATGCCTTTATCTGTTTATAGGAAATTGGGATTAGGAGAAGTAAAACCTACAAGCATTCAATTACAACTTGTAGATAGGACAGTGAAGGAAACAGATGGGATAGTGGAGGATGTGTTAGTAAGGGCTGGAAAATTTATTTTTGTAATGGATTTTATAGTCCTTGACTTTGAAGAAGACGAGGAGGTTCCACTAATCCTTGGTATGCCATTCCTTTACACTTCTAGAGCAATAATTGACGTCTATGACGGAACTCTCATATTAAGAGTAGGGGATGAGAGCTATAAGTTTAATATCTATAAGACTATGAAATATCCCTATGACGAAGATTTTTGCATGCGAGTTGAAGTCATTGATGAATATGTGAATGAAGTCCAATGATGGAGGTTGGCACGGTCTTTAGAAGTTAAGAATATTGAGAAGTGTTTATAGGTACAATCTTCTCAAGAAGAAGTGAATCTCAAATACCCACACCAACCACACATACAACTACCAAACACTGAACCCACACCACCCTTAATCATAAAACTACCAAAACTAGACTTGAAACCGTTACCTCAATATTTAAGATACACTTTTCTTGGTAATGACCAAACTTTACCTGTGATTATATCTTCTAAACTTAGCAAGGAGCAAGAGGATTTATTGGTAAACATGCTGAAGAGAAAAATAAAGGCAATCGGGTGGCAAATTTCGAATATAAGAGGAATAAGTCCCTTTTATTGCATGTATAAGATTTTGATGGAGGATGGACACAAGCCAACCATTGAAAGATAAAGGAGGCTCAACCCGAACATGCAAGAGGTGGTAAAGAAAGAAGTGGTCAAACTACTTGATGCAGGAATTATTTATCCAATCTCTAACAGTTCTTGGGTTAGCCCAATTCAGTGTGTGCCAAAGAAGGGGGGAATAACGATTTTGTAAAGTACGGAAGGAGAGTTAGTTCCTACAAGAGTTGTGAATGGATGGAGAGTGTGCATTGATTACAGGAAACTAAAATCATCCATAAGGAAAGACCATTTTCCATTACCCTTTATTAATCAAATGTTGGAGCGGATAGCAAGACATGCTTTTTACTGCTTCCTGGATGGTTATTCAGGCTATAATCAAATTGCAATAGCTCCAGAAGATTAAGAGAATAACACTTTACATGTCCTTATGGCACATATGCATATAGAAGGATGCCATTTGGGTTATGTAATGCTCCTGCAATGTTTCAGAGATGTATGATGGCTATATTTGCAGATTTAGTGGAGGAGATCATGGATGTTTTCATGGATGATTTTTCTGTCTGTGAAAACTCATTTAAAGGATGTCTAAGCAATTTGGAGCAAGTTCTAGCACGTTGTGAGGAAACAAATTTGGTACTGAATTGGGAAAAGTGCCATTTCATGGTAGATGAAGGTATTGTACTTAGACACAAGATTTCAGCTCAAGGCATTCAAGTTGATAAAGCTAAGGTGGAGGCAATTGAGAAGCTACAATACCCTATAAATGTTAAAGGAGTTAGGAGTTTTCTTGGTCATGCAGGCTTCTATAAGCGATTTATCAAGGATTTCTCAAAAATCTCAAAACCCCTTTGTAAGTTATTTGAAAAAGATTCACCTTTTGATTTTATTGATGACTGCAAATTTGCTTTTGATAGGTTGAAACAAGCACTTGTTTCTACTCCTGTAGTGATGGCACTAGATTGCAGTCTCTCATTCGAGTTGATGTGTGATGCCAATGATAATGCAATAGGAGTCATTCTTAGCCAAAGAAAGGAGAATAGGTTGCATGTGATCTATTATGCGAGTCGAACATTGATAGATACTCAGTTGAATTATGCTACTATAGAAAAGGAGATGCAGGCTGTTATATTTTCTTTTGATAAGTTCATAGCGTACCTCCTTGGATCTAAGGCAATTGTATACACAGATCATGTAGCATTGAAGTATTTAATGAACAAAAAGGATTCAAAACCAAGGCTCATGAGATGGGTACTTCTATTGTAAGAGTTTGATATTGAGATCAGAGATAAAAAAGGATCTAAAAATGTAGTAGTTGATCATCTTTCAAGGTTGGAGTTGAAACACGAGGAAAGTGATAAGCAAAAACCTATCAAGGAGATGTGCCCTGACGAAATGCTTTTTGCTATAGAATTTATGGGTGCTCCTTGGTTTGTTGAATAGAAAATTTTTTGTCAATGGGTGAAATTCCCAAAGAGTTTACTCCTTAGCAAAAGAAAAAGTTGATTCGTGATGCTAAGTTCTACATTTGGGATGAGCCATTCTTGTGGAAACTATGCAACGATGGCATAGTCAGGAGATGTGTAACAAATAAGGAAGCAAGAGACATCTTACAAAACTGTCATGGGAAGGTCAATGGTTGACATTATAGACCACAAAGAACAGCTGCTAAGGTTCTTGAAACAGGGTTCTATTGGCCGACGATTTTTTAAAATGCTAGAGATTTTGTGATGCATTGTGATGCATGCCAAAGGAGTGGAAACATTTTAAAGAAGGATGAAATGCTCCAATCTAGAATTCTAGAGGTGGAAATTTTTTATGTTTGGGGCATTGATTTCATGGGACCATTTCCAGTGTCGGATGGTAACAAGTATATTCTTATTTTTGTGGATTATGTTTCCAAGTGGGTGGAAGCTCAAGCATGCACAGTCAATGATGCAAGGGTTGTTTGCAAGTTCCTAAAGAAGCTATTCTCTTAATTTGGAATGCCTCGAGTCATCATAAGTGATGGGGGAACACACTTCTGCAATAAGAATATGGAAGCTTTATTAGCTCGCTATGGTGTGAAGCACAAGGTAGCTACACCTTATCACCCGCAAACCAGCAGCCAAGTTGAGGTGAGTAATAAGGAGTTGAAGAAGATTTTGGAGAGAACAGTAAGTAAGTCAAGGAAAGAATGGGCAAGGATGCTTGATGATGCTTTGTGGGCATATAGAACAGCTTATAAAAAACCTCTTGGGATGTCTCCCTTTAGGGTGGTTTATGGCAAAGCATGTCATCTTCCTATTGAGATTGAACACAAGGCTTATTGGGCAGTGAAAGCCTTGAATTTTGACTTCAGGAAGGCAACTAAGAGAAGAATGTTACGGTTGAATGAACTTAAAGAGATAAAGGAAGCTGCTTATAAAAATTCAAGGATTTATAAAGAACTTACTAAGAGACGGCATGATGTAAGAGTAAGAATCAAGGAGTTTAAGGAAGGTGATCAAGTTTTGTTGTTCAACTCACGGCTCAGATTGTTTCCTGGAAAGTTGAAAAGCAGATGGACAGGACTATATACAGTGACTCATTCATATCCTCATGGAGCTGTGGAATTGAGCAACATAAAAGGAGACACATTCAAAGTGAATGGGCAAAGGTTAAAGCTCTACCACGGAAGCACATTTGAGGAATTCCATCAAGTTTCATACTTGAGGGAATTAACTGGATGATCAATTTGATGGTCTAGCTCATGGACCATTAAAAGAGCGCTTCTTGGGGGCTCAACTAAGATTATTTTTTTTATTTGTATTTGTATTTATATGTTTTATTTTTATTATTGGTTATTTTTTTTATGTTTTTGCAAGTTTATCCTATTTTTTATGATTGTTTCTTGTGCATTTCAAGGAATGAAAGAAAGGTTGGAGCTCTAAAAGAGGTCTTGTGAGTTAAATGTTTAGTGGAATATTTGTTTTAAGTGACTTGTAATTTAAATTTATGATGCATTGCTTGTCTATGTGTGTTGAATTTTTAATTCAGCAAATTTACAAAGTATGCATATACAGGTCACATGGCTATGCACATTTTGCAAATGGTCGAGCACCTTGTGTCGCTGTTTCTGAACCATCAGGTCATACGGCCATGTGCAAAATGCCTTATGACGCTACAACTCGACACATGGTCATGTGCATTTCGTACATGGCCATGTGATGAGACAGACCTGACTTTTAGAAAAGACATGAAATTTTGTATTAAGTGGATTTTTCCACTTCCCAACACTCCACACTTCCCCAAAACCCTAAGGACTCCACTTTTCCACTTCCCAAGCCCTAGAAAACCTAACCCTTGACCACCTTTTCAATTTCCCATTAAATGTGACCCAATTCGCATCATCCTACTCTCTATATAAACACTCACTTCCTCTCTACAAAATCATTCTCTACACCATTTACTACACCATTCTCCACTCTACATATTCTCTCTCAATTCTTTTTAAGGAAGTCTTATGGAGAAAGATCAAAGAAGGAAGAGCATAGCAAGGAAGCAAACTAATCCTTCCAAGAGAGCAAGACATGGTGGAACTTCCAATAATCCAAGTTGTGCTAAAGAAGAACAAATGGTAAAACCTTTCCCCTCTCAAATTCAATTTAGGCATGGTGAGCATAGGAATAAATTTCAAGCAATGATGAATAGGAAGATTGTGCTAAACAAATATTTGAGTGCACATCCTTGATTGAAATTGGGTTGTTAGACGAGATTAATTTGTATATTCATAGGATGGGGTGGAATGATTTTATTTTGATGCAGAATCCTTCTTATGCCATCCCCACTTATGAATTTCTCTCTTCTTTTGAGTATAATGATCATACCCTTATGCTAACTTTTCATTTGGGGAATGAGGAGCATACTTTAGTTTTGTTTGAACTCAATGATGTATTTCATTTTCCCAAAAATCAGGATGCTAATGTTGCATATGATAGAAATGAGTTTTGGAGAGAATTAACCAGAGAGTGGGGAGCTTTCTATGAGGCTCGGTCAGCAAAAGAATCAAGGATTCGATTGCCCACACTCAAGTACCTTCATAGGCTCATGGCACATTCTTTGTTTCCAAGGAAAGAGGGTGACTCTGTGATTACCACCACTGAGCTAAACATTTTATATTGTACGGTGAATGATAAAAAACTTGATGTCTGTCTTGCTTTAGCCAAGACATTGAGAGATGTTGCTATAAAAGCTACTGGGGCTATTAAAGTGGGAGGCCTAGTAACAGCTATAGCAAAGTACTTAAACTTTGACATCGAGAACATGCCTTTTGAAAAGGTCCTAAGTCATCACTTCATTGACACTGGTATGATGGAATCCATGGGAATGGTTAGAGTTGATCATACTGGGAGAGCTTTTCTTATCCCGCCTGCACCTGTAAAGCAAGATGAAGAGGAAGAGGAAGATGTCTCTCTGAATAATGTGTTAGAAAGGCTGGACAGCTTGGAGTTGCAAATTGGAGTCATTGAATCCAACATAGGAGAGCTAAATTTTGAAGTGGTAGGAATGGGTCGTACTTCTAGGCAAATGAATCACACATTGCAAATGATTAACCATAACCTTAACGCCTATTTCAGCTCCTAGAATTTTATTCCACCGCCATTCCCACATGATGAAGACATGCCAGCACAAGAGTACTCCTCTAAGGATGAAAGGGAGGAATGAAGAGCTTGTTTTAAAGTGTTTAGCTCTAGCTTGAACAATGTTTACTTTATGTGTTTTTATTTTTTTTTTATTATTATGATGTTTTATGGAATGTTATGTGTTATGTTTCATGTTTTGAATTGAAGTATGTTTTGTTTAAGTTATTTTTTTTTAAGGATTTTTATTTTAGGAATGTTACTTTTTCTTATTTTTCCATTTAATATTTTTTTTCCAATTGTGCAATAAATATGGGAGGTTTGTCCTATTAAAAAAAATTTTATGCTAGCAGGTAGCACGGCCATGCGCATTTTGCACATGGTCGTGCATGATATGACATCAATCAGGTTGCACGGCCATGCGCATTTTGCACCCGACCATGCAACCTGATGAACAGGCACAGTCGAATTCCTCAAAATTTTTTCTTGTTTTAAACGTTGCAATGTGGACATTGCACATTTTAAGTGTGGGGGAGGAAATAAATAATAATAATAATAATAATAATAATAATAATAATAATAATAATAATAATAATAATAAATAAATTTATTTTGCAAGCTTGTTAATTGTGATTTTATTTATTTTTATTTGTTTCCTTATTCCATTGAGGGTTTAGTTGATTTTAGTTTCCTAAGTAAGCTAAATTTCCTGAATTAATAGGTAAGCAATTTTTACTGAAATTGGAATGTTTTGTTTTTCTTATTTAAACTCTGCTGACTTTTGTTTTTGTTCTTGTTAATTTCATTCTATTTTTTTTATTTTAGTACTAACATTGTTATGATGGCTAGAATAAAGACATAATTTCAAGGAAAGAAGCTTAGTGATGGCGAGGGCAAATCTAAAGACATGAGGGATGATTATGAAGCTTTCTTTGCCAGTTATTCTAAAGAAGAAGGGAAGAGATTCTGCTCCTTAGTCAAGAGAAAATTCAACAAGCCAAAATACTTTGAGGATGAGGTACTGTTGAATATGGGTATTAAGGGAACCATAGATATGTTTTGCAATAAATTGGGGTGGTTTAAATTGGCTACAACCCAATATGATGTATTCTTTGAACTCACAATAGAATTTTACACTACATTTAAGATTTTAGATGCACCTCTAGGAATCTTTTCAGGTAGGTTCTTTAGGAAAGAATACTTATTTGACTATGAAATCATATCTCAAATCTTTGGTTTTCCTCAAGGAGGTGTTTGTCAACCTCCTATGGATTATAATATGAGTAGTTTTTGGCATGAAATCACTGGAGGTAATAAAGTTTGTGAGGGTCAAATAATGACTAGTGGTTTAATCAAAGGTCACTCATATTTAATCATGCATAAATTCATGGCACATACAATCTTTGGAAGAAAAGATAGTACTAGGGTTTCCCCTGATGAACTATTCATATTGTGGTGCTTGAAGACTAATACAAAAGTATGTAGTACATACTTTGTTTTGTGTTCTATGTGGCGAGTTAGTCAGGCTAGAAAGGAATTGATCTCAATGGGGCATATTGTTACCGAATTGGCATTGTATTTTGCTCTATTTGAATTCGCCAAACATAAATTGGAGCCTTTAGAAGCTAAGTCCTTTGATGAAGATTACCTAGTGCGAGCTAAAATCATCACCAAATTCAATGAGTTCCATGATGTAACGGATAGAAGATGCTACATGATCTGTCAATTGGCAATGCAATATGGTGAAATACCTTTACCCCCTAATGCAGTTGAAAAAGGAGATAATGGGAGTGAAGCTTAATCAAGGAAGCGACGGAACACCGAAAAATGGAGTGATGACATCATGGAAAATATCAAAGAGCAAATGGATATCTCTAACAATAGGATTAGGAACATGGTTATGGATTTGTCCAACTAGTTAGAGAAGTTTGAGAGGCAATGTGAATCCAGAGCTGAAAGGTTGCAACTTTAAATTGATGAAATCTTTCGCATCCTTCCTCAAAGCAAAAGATCTAAAGCTATAAATGAAGATGCAAAGTGCATCATGGTCACACCATATATTCCCCCTCCAGTTTCACCAGAATAAATGGAGTATACTGTTCTTTAATTTTCTTTTATTTATTTACTTTTCATTATTATATGCTTGTGTGTTTGTTTTACATTAAGAATTTACATGCTTTATTTTTATTTTTATTTTATTTTGTTTTGTTTTACCCTATTTGTGTGTTTATGTCTTGCTCTTACACTTGAATTTTTGCAACATATATACCTTTAGAGCCTTATTCATTAATCTTAGTTTTCTTGAAGAAATGCCTTAATCTTCCCTTAATGGATCGTTTTAAATTTTTAAATTAGAAGAGCAACTTGTGGTTAAGAATTTTTACATTTTAATGGACATTAATGCTTGCTTTTCTATTGAACACATGAATCTAGATGATTAATATTTGAGAAAAGTATTTGTGAGTAGGAATTTGAGGCTTCTTTAAAGTGGTTATAAATGTTCTTAAAAAAATAAATCAATCAATCAATCAATCAATCAAGAAGCGAGATGGAGCGTAAAATGCACTCGTTTGGAGCTTAAAATTGAAAAGAAAAATTTTTTAAATGCTCATTCTACTCCAATGCTCTTTAAGAGTAAGAGTATCCAAAGGACCCTTTTTGGAGGTTTCCACACTGAGTAACACAAGAAAAGTGGGGGATGCTGAGATTGGGAAAATATTGATTGATGAACTTCTTAGCCTCTTTATTATTGGCACAATTCCTACTTGTTTTTATTCTTCTTGAGTATCAATCGTTTGTTTTCATATTTTCACTACAAAAGTATGCTCTTCACACGGTAACAATATATTCTTGACCTCAGTTGTTGTTTTACTTTTCGAGTTTATAAACCTTTTATTAAAGGAAGATTATGGTAGTTAGTCAAGTTAAAGCTAGTTAATGAGTATGATTCTTTAGGTAGATATGTGTTTTTACGTTTTGCTTGAGGACAAGCAAATATTCAAGTATGGGGGAATTTGATGAGTGTGAAAAATGCATTTTATTAAGTAGTTTTCGCCTTAGAAAAAATTCAATTTCAGTTAGGTTTATGTTTTTTTATTCAGTTTTTATTTAGTTGAGTACTTACTACATGTCTTGTGTGTTTAATTATTTTTACGTATTAGTTGATTTATTTTTGGTTGATTTTTATGTAATTAAGGAAGTTAAAGAACAGTAGAGGAAGGCAACATGGGAGCCGTGGGCACTTGAAGTGGGCTCAAAAAGCAATGGAGGTCAATATGCAATAATGCTAAAAAAGGGATGTGCACGGCCGTGCGACCTGGTGATTGGAAAAATTCGAAGGTGAATTTAATTGCTGACTCATGAGGGACAAGATAGAGATTTTGCATGGCTGTAACCCTAGGGCTTGTAATTAGGGTTTTATAAGAGGGTAGCCACTATAAACAAGGATATATATAGATTATTATTCATCACTTTTGGAGGAAGATTAATTTTTTAGAGAATTTTCTTAGAGCAGTTTTGAAGAACAAGGATTTTTCTTGCTTATGTTAGTTTGGAGATTTGAGAATAAGAATTAAAGAACATCAAGCTTCCTATTGAACAGGGGGTTTCTTCTATTCAATTATGTTTATTCATTCTTAATTTTAATTTAATGATGATGTTTATTTTCTTTTATTCTTTTTCTTTATCTCTTACAATTGACATGAGTAGCTAAATTATTAGTTAGGGTTCTTGTTGCAAATCAACCATGGGCTAATCACAATTAAACCTAAGCCATTAATTTAGATCCTTTTTTTGTTGTTGAACTTAATGTCTTCTTAGGATTGATCACCCTTTGATTGAATATACACAATAAAACTTGATCGAGAGATAGGTTGTATTGGATTTAAACAATAACCTGTTAGATGCTTTCTTAGTTGAGAAACACTTAAGCAACTAATATTGATTAAGGGTTGATGCTTAGACTGGGTTAACCGAACACTTAGTAGGCGAGAGCTTTAAATCTAAGAACATTAATTTACTTGGTTAATCATAGGGTTGTCCTAGGAGGAAAGCCTATGATTCTTGAGAAACCCTCAAATTGGATTAAGGTTAGGTATGGATTAGTAGTTAATTTATCTTAAATAAAGGTTGAATTTGTAATAAGAACCCTAGCTCTCTAAAGTGATTGTTATTTCATTGTGATTTTTGTGTTTTGTCTTAGTTTAATTTTTAGTTTAATTAAAAATACCCTTTTTCATTGTTTAAACAAATAAACACAACTAGTATCATTGTAATCAATTTGCAATCTCTATGGGATCGATATTTAATTACTACTTGTACGAATCTGTATACTTGCGAAAACCCACCAAGTTTTTGTCGCCGTTGTCGGGGAACGAAAAACTTGGTGGGTTTCCGCAATCAAACACAATCATTATTATTATTATTATTATTATTATTATTATTATTATTATTATTATTATTATTATTATTATTATTATTATTATTATAAATTCAGGTTATTACATTCTTCCCTCTTAAGAAAATTTGTCCCTGAATTTTACATCAATATTGAAGTAGATAGGGGTATCAACTCTGTATATCGACCTCGATCTCCCAAATGCAATCTTCCACTACGTGGTTGCTCCACAGTATCTTCACCATAGGAATTTCTTTCGTACATAGTTGGCAAACTTGTTGATCCATGGTCGCAACTAAATACTCTTCATAAGTCAAATCTTCACTAAGCTCCACTGTCTGTGGCTAAAGAACATATGAAGGATCGAAGATGTACTTTCTCAATATAAAGACATGGAATACTGGATGAATTTGCAACAACTCTAGCAGCAACACCAATTTGTAAGCCACATCACCTACTCTTAAACATTCACTGAGCACCACTATCTATGGCTAAAGAACATGTGAAGCATTGAAGATGCACTTTCTTAACATAAAGACATGGAATACTGGATGAATCTGTAATAACTCTAGCGGCAACACCAATTTGTAAGCCACATCACCTACTCTTAAACGAATTTCAAAGGGTCTAATGATTTTAGAGCTAACCTAGCCTTTTTACCAAATCTCATTACTCTATTGGAGACACCTTGAGAAACATCATATCTCCAAGATCAATATAGCTTTTCTATTGGCTAAAAGCTCTTTTCAATCTTTGTTCGATGAGAGAGACCTTCTTTAAAGTCACTTGTACTAATTTTGGCCCTGTTATTTGCCTCTCACCAACTTCCCAATATACAAGTGATCTACACTTTTTTCCATATAATGATTCATAAGGAGTAATTCCAATACTTGCATGATAACTATTATTATATGCAAATTCAATCAAAGGCAAGTGTAAATCCTATTAACCACTAAAGTCTATCACACACATTCTGAGCATATCTTCTAATGTCTGAATGGTCCTTTCTAACTGACCATCCGTTTAAGGGTGAAATGTCATATTGAAGTCAAGTCTCGTACCCAATACCTTATGCAATTCTTGCCAAAATATTGACGTAAAAATTGCTCCTCTATTAGACACTATACTCTCTGGCACCCCATGAAGGAAAATAATTCTATTAAAATATAACCTTGCCAACCTTTTAGTAAAGTATGTTTTCTTAATTGGCAAAAAGTAAGCCAACTTGGTTAGCCTATTAATATAAAATACACCCTGAGAGCTATGCATCAACTAAGCCTTTCAATACAATACAAGGGACAGTTATGCATCAACCGAGCTTCACAATTAAATTTCTCAATAAGGGCCAAACTTAAGAATCATTACTTGTGTGCACATAGTCCTGATGACACCCATCTGATAGCCCGCTTTACCAGTCTTTTCCAAATTATTTTTATATATAAAGATAGAGTAAAATTTCAAGGAATATAATAATTGGGAAAATAATTGGGAATGAAATACTTTTATTTTATTATCCATAATATCCTTATAATTAGAAATTATAATAACAAATAATACATCAATAATAATCATAACATAAATAGCAAATTTAAATTATCAAAATTCACATTAGGACATTTCAAATATTAAAAATGTAAATTCTTTAACTAAATCCCCTTTTTAAATATAATTAACTAAACAAGGATTTTAGGCATAAACTTAACACACATTTCAAATATTAACTTACAGGTGGATCAAGTAAGTTGATGTGTTCTCGTCCACCTATTTTCTGATATCTCCGCTCCGGTATACTCTATAATCAACCATATATATAATGAATAATTAATAAATAAATTCCTAATAACTCCCTAAAATTCTACAAAATTTACTAAAATGACGAAATCATTGAAATTGACTTACGAACACTCTAAAACATCCTTTTGAGGCTAAAAGGAATATTTTTGACAAATTAAATTAATTTAATGGAAATAAAATAATTTTCGCTAAACCAAAATTTTTATCTCATTATCCATAAGGAATTGAGCTTCGCTCTAGTTATGAAAATTAATCACCATAATTTATTTTATTTTATAAAAATAATTTCACCATTTTTATGGATTGGTCCCAATTTACTGTGTCAATAGGTGGGACCTGCTGGATTTCTCGCTGGAAATGCGTCACCCAACAAAACTGAACATATCAATATGTTCGGCACAATTTATAAAACAAACTTATAGTCTCAAATTTAATTCATAGAATTAAATTTGAGACAACAAAACAAGTATAGAATTAAAATATTGAAAATTTAAAGAAAATTTACTAAAAAATTCATAGAAAATTCAAACGAAGGAGATTGGATGCGAGATTGGTGTTTGTGGATTCCTAAGTTGATAAGGAACAAGGAGCCAGTGACAATTTTAGAAGAAAGGTGATGATGGAAGCATTCTGGCGATAACAAAATGGAAAAATTTTTTAAGTGCAAATTTGAAACTTTTGGCACATTTATTGATGAAACAGACACCATCAATGCATAGAGGACATCAAGAAATAGCTATAGTCGAAATTTTATGTCGATCAAAGGTCATTTGTGTGGTTAACAAAGAAAAAGAAAAATATAGGGACTAAGGCGGTATTTACCATCGATACTCGACTTTCCCTTATGCGCAGCACCATCTTCTTCATATATACACATGCACTTCGTCATTTTCTTCAACATTTAATAATAATTATTATAATAATAACAATAACATTAATTGTGACAATAACCACGACAGCAATAGTAATGTTAACAAGAATAATAATAATAATAATAATAATCACAAAAATTAAGACTATTACATAAATTATATTATTATTATTATTAATACAAAAAAATAAAAATTCTATTAATAATCATAATTTTATTATTAATAATGAAAAAATTAAAAAATAACAAAAATCAACAACTGTAATATTTTGTTAATTTTTTTTGTTTCAGTTATTACTTTCAATTGTTTTTATTGTTTCCGTTTATTTATTTTTGTTGATTTTTGTTAAAATAAAAAATAACAACAAATAAACAATAAAACAAATTATGAAATATAATAAAAATTTATTATTTTTATCATTAATACTAATAAAAGTAAAAATTTTATTTACAACCTTAATTTTATCATTAATAATGAAAAATTAACTGAAAAAATAACAAAAATAAATAATTGCAAAATTTTTTTAATTTTTGTTGTTTTAATTGTTGTTTTTAGTTGTCTTTCCTTGCTTCTGTTTGTTGTTTTTGTTCTTTTTCTTTAAAAACAATAAAAAATTATGAAATATATCAAAAAAAATATTATTTTTATTATTAATACGAATAAAAGTAAAAATTTTATTTACAACCTTAATTTTAGTATTGATACTAATAAAAGTACAAATTTTTCTTGCTTGTTGTTTTTTTTTTATTTGTTGATATTACAAATGCATTGTAAGGATCGTAAAAATGTTACATATTGATAATGAATAAGGATCAAATAATATTTTTAAAAAAAATTCGTTTGACATTTTAATAAACAAATTAAAGTAAGAAAAAATAAAATCCTTATTATTTAAGAATATGATTGTTTATTTCTTTCACGACCCAAATCCAAGAATTATGACCGGCACTAGGGAACAAGAATTCACACAAATCTAGAACCCATAGCGAGCCTAAAACACCAGTTCACACCAAAAACAATCTTAAATATGCCAAAGAATTAAAACTTTTTAACGTATAAGAAATCTTTCCATATCATATCATAATAAAATATTTTACAATATTTGAGTACACAACCACTGTTAACTCAACATAACATATTACAACAGGTACATACTACTACTATAATGTCTAATAGATACAAAGGAAAAGATATTTTAAAATTTACATAAATCAGCTGGTGAAGAAAAGGTCCGACGAAGAGGATAATTAGGGGAGGTATGTAGAAAGGAATCCTGAAAAAAATAATTAAGAGGGATCATGTCTCACTAAGTGAATTATTATTATATGCAACCAAAGCATACAAGCAACCAAGCACCAATATAATGTTTATATATTTATATTTATTTAATTTATACACGCATTTTCATGTAAACGCTCAAAACAATTTTCATATCAATGCAATAAGTAAAAAAAATAAGTGGAGGATCAGAGTAACACCTTAAGAAATTTGTAACCTTAATTACTACACCTCACTAATGAATAGACTTTCTTGAATCCAAAAGTATTTCCCTTTACTTATTTGGCAGTAAACTAGCCCGAAGACACAGAAAGGTCAACCGAGCTATTATAATCCCCCTGTCGGCATGATTAGCCCTGAGACACTGTAGGTCAACTGAGCTCCCACAGCCACACCACTCTCTATCCACAAATCTTAATAATCATTTATCTATAGCTCAGACCATATAATCTTATATCAATCAATATATCATAGCCTAACAACTAGCGTATTATTTCACATACAGTCCTAGTGTAGCCCAATAGGTAGCACATTTTACTGGTATCCTCCAAAACATTATATCAAAAATAAAATGATAAAATCATCTTAAAATATACACAGTATCCAATAATCACACTTAACATTCACCTTTATACATATGAAAACATATATATAATAACAATAACAATAACAATTAACATTTAATGCAATATAACATAATAAAATTCATATTTATTCAAAATTTGGATGCCAATAATATTTTCTACATTCAATGCATACATTTAACAATAACTCACAAGTAGGATGCACTCCTCAATACTGACTCGATTGGCCCCAACTTGAAGGCCCTGCTCTCGGTGCGGTTATAGGAAAAATAATAAAAATAATTAGGATTAAAAATTCTAACCTTAAACATTCTATATTTCTAAGGAAAAACTCGATCTAAGACACTACTCTAATAAAACATAAAACCCACCACAAACTCGATGTCACGTTTTATGAGAAATCTACCAAAAATTTGGTAAAATCTCCTCTGTAAAATGGACATCTCTCTACTAAAAGTAGAGTAGTTCTTGTACAAAAATGTACTTCAATACTACCCATAACTCCACATCTTGGGTTGAGACCCCGAACTATAAATTATATCCAATTGAGATCCAACACAATAACACATATAAAAATAATATAATTTTTTTCTCAAATCCCTATATCACAAAAATTTAGTTTACTACCAAAATTTAATTTACTTATATAATAAACATATGAAATAATATATTTCCAATTAAATAATAAAAATTCTTGTTTATAAATAAAATATCGCTAATGGAAATCAAATTTTCATTTTCACAACCAAATTAACATTAATTATAAATAACTATTAAACATTCAATTATATCATAAAAATAATAAAAGATCCATTTAAGCTTCAAAATAATAAATAAATTTATTATTCATTTATTTTCCTCAAAATTACTACTAATTAACCAATAATTGAAAATTAATTATAAAAAATATTTGTCATACTTTTATTATTTAAAAATAATTTAAAACAGAATAAATAAAAATAATTTAATTAAAATTAAATAATCTACTAAATTCTAATAATGTATCCAAAAATACATATTTAAACATAACCTTTAAAAATTCATAACTTAAATTCTATAAAGAATTTAACAAAACTTCCTTCACAAAGTTTACTCTATATAATTAATAGAATTTATTAAAAATATAAAAATTTCCTGAGCTCAGAATAGTAATGTGAATAGTAAAGAACACTTAGAAATTTCTAAAAATTTAGAAAAATAAATAAAAATCATATTTAGCAAGATCTCAACCTCAATGTCATTTCAAATAACTACAACACAGTCCAATTTAACCAAATTCAAACTCAATTCAACAAATTAAGCATAAAACCTTAAAATTAAATTACCAGGATTCAAATGACACTGACGGCACGTCCAAGGGTGGCCAAAGTTGACACCGACGAGCTTCTTCCCAATCCAGCGAAGGAGAAGAAAAAAAGGGGGAAAGAAAGAGAAAGGAGGAGGGAGGAAGAGAGAGGAGGAGCTGAGCAATGACGTCGATTATCCAGCAGCGACTGGTGGTGCTGGCAGTGAGGGCAGCGGTCGCTAGTGCGTTAAGTGGGGAAAGGAAAGAAAGAAAGAAAAGAAGAAGAATAAGAAAAATAAATAAATAAAAAGCCACGTTTTTTCTTTTTTCTTTTAATAAAATACATATATAATAATAATAATACTAACTCCTCCCAAATACTTATACACATAAGTGTATATATATATATATATATATATATATATATATATATATATATATATATATATATAATATACTCTTAATAATGAATAAATTTACTAAAATACTCATTTAACAATAATTCCATAAAAATAATATTTAATACTTTAAAATCCATATTTAATTTAATAATTAAAAATACGAATCATTACAATCTTCCCCCTTTACAAAATTTGTCCTTGAATTTTAACAATTAGAAAGGAGTACAAAGTTTCATCAAGGAAAAAGATATGGATATGTCACTCGCATCTCTGCCTCAATCTTCCACGTGTGCTCTTCCACATTGTTCTTCCTCCACAAGACTTTGACCATCGGAATATGTTCATAACACAACTGACGAACTTGATAGACAATGATTGCAATTGGTTCTTCCTCATACGTCAAATTTTCATTCACTTCCAAACTCCGGAGCTATAAAGCATGCGAAGGATCCAAAATATACTTCCTAAGCAATAAAAAATGGAACATTAGATGCACTTGAGACAAATTCAGAGGTAAAGCCAACTAATATGCAACCATGCTGATACGAACCCTATCTATAATTAAGATAGAACGCGCATCCAACTTTGAAATCTTGCCCAAGGATCATCAAGGATAGGTTATATTGATGGAGCTAAACCCCTTACTTATTAAATTGAAGCAAGATACTTAGCTACTAAAAGATGAAAAATCACACAATTCTAAGTCTAACCTAGTAATTGTAATGAAAGGTAAATGTGAAAAAATTCAAGTAAACTTGCAAAGTTTCAAAAGAACAAAGTTAAGGAAAAACCTCACTTAATTGATTAAAATTGTCAAAAATACATTCTCAATTCATCCTACATATGTTTAGCCCTTATATAGGCATGTAAACAACCTAACCCTTGAAGGAAAAAGGTTTTCTTCCTTATTCCTAAAGATACCTATACAAGAAAATCCTTAATTAAGGAGATTTCCTTTAAAATAGGACAACTAATGACAACTCATCTTTGAAAAGTCAAAATTGACAACTCATTACAATTCACGATAACTAAGCAAAATGACAACTCATGAAAACTAAGCATTGAAGCATGCCATGTCATATGTTGACCATTGACCCTTGACTTTGACTTATTGATTATTTGACTTTGACTTTGACCTGTTGACTTTGACTTGGAATCTTCTTGAATCTTCTCACATCTTCTAAAATCTTCTTGAATCTTCCTTATTGACTCCAAAATAGAAAAATAACTCAAAATTTTTCCATATCAAGCTAATTAATTTTAGAATAGGAAATTAAGCTAATTAGCTTGAATTCTTCATATTCAGGCGTTGTTGATCCCTTTTAGGGTTCATATTATTAACTGATACAAACCCTACTTATAACAGAAATAGAACGCGCATCCAACTTTGAAATCTTGCCCAAGGATCATCAAGGATAGGTTGTGTTAATGGAGCTAAACCCCTTGCTTATTAATTTGAAGTAAGATACTTAGCTATTAAAAGATGAACAATCACACAATTCTAAGTCTAACATAGAAATTGTAATGAAAGGTAGATGTGAAACAATTCAAGTAAACTTGCAAAGTTTCAAAAGAACAAAGTTAGGTAAAACCTCACTTAATTGATTAAAATTGTCAAAAATACATCCTTCATTCGTCCATAATATATGTAGCCCTTATATAGGCATGTAAACAACCTAACCCTTAAAGGAAAAAGGTTTTCTTCCTTATTCCTAAAGATACCTATATAGGAAAATCCTTAATTAAGGAGATTTCCTTCAAAATAGGACAACTAATAACTCATGACAACTCATCTTTAAAAAGTCAAAATTGACAACTCATTACAATTCATGATAACTAAGCAAAATGACAACTCATAACAACTAAGCATTGAAGCATGCCATGTCATATGTTGACCATTGACCCTTGACTTTGACTTATTGACTATTTGACTTTGAATTTGACTTGTTGACTTATTGACTTTGACTTGGAATCTTCTTGAATCTTCTCACATCTTCTAGAATCTTCTTGAATCTTCCTTATTGACTCCAAAATAGAAAAATAACTCAAAATTTTTCCATATCAAGCTAATTAATTTTAGAATAGGAAATTAAGCTAATTAGCTTGAATTCTTCATATTCAAGCGTTATTAATCCATTTTAGGGTTCATATTATTCCCTCCCTCTTGAAGATGACCCCCAAATCATAGCCATCTTCTAGAGTTGATAAATTCATGAATCCTCCAGGGTCAAATATAAACACCATTGTTGAAAGCCTTTCCTTTAAAGTAAGAATCCACATAAGTAGCTTCAATATATCTTGAACTTGAATGAACATAGAACTCTTTTCCATGAGCTTGTAAGGATTGTATTCTTGTTGCTTCATTTTAAACTTGAAACATGAATAGCTCAAGTTTTTCTTAGTACAAGCCAAGATTCCATTGATTGCATTATGGATATAAGGAACTTCAATAACATTAGCAAAGGGATCTTTGTATGGCATAGAAGTCTGTAAAATAAATTTCAAACACTAGAAAAAGAATGAATAGAGTTGTTAGCATAATCATGATGAATAGCCAGCTCTTTATTTTCCTTCTTTTGTGTACAAACTTCTCGATACTCCTCTTCATGATGCATGCACTCTTCATAATCACAAGATGCACTCTTAGTAACTTCTTGAGTAGTTAATCCTTGTACAACTTCACTATATTGCTCAAAACTTTGCAAACACTCCTTATTAACTTCAATGACTTCAATAAATTTGCTATTCTTGGATTCACACTCTATTTTGATATCCTCATACACAACCACTTTTGTTTCACACTTCTCTTCATGAATAATGCTTTCCTCCATAGTTTGATCATATGATTGATGCTCATGTTTCTTCTTAAGATCACTTAACACCACATTAACATTAGCACCACTTTGATTACCAACCTTATTACCCCAACTTTCTCTATCTAAAGCAAGTGAAATTACATCATTCAAAGACAAATTAAGTTGCAATTGTACCACAAACATAAGATCTTGTCTAATTTCACTCTTAAGCCCATTTATGAATCTTGAAATTTTTTGTCCTTCAGATTCACCTAAATCACTTGCAATTATAAAAAACTTAAACTTTTTAGCGTAATCATCAATAGTTAACACACCCCCTTGTTTAAGTCTTTCTAATTTAAGATAAAATTTATTCCTAACATCATGAGGAATGAAATATCTAGACATTAACCTTTTCATTAACTCCCAATTTCTAACCTCATTTACTATCAAATCTTCCCACCATATAGTAGCATGACCCATAAATTTATTAGAAGCAATTTTGCACTTTTTATAATCACTTATCTTAAGAGAATCAAATATCTCCTCCATTTGTTGTATCCATTTCAAGTAAACAAAAGGATCATCCCCACTAAGAAAATAAGGCATGTCCATGCTAAAAAAAATAGTTTTGAAAAGATATAGAAAAAAAATCCTCATAAAGCACTCCCTTATGTGTTTACACTCAAGGATGTGAATGCTCTCGTGTTTCACTCAAAAAAAAAAAATTTTTATTTTTTTTCAATTTATGAAGAATTAAGAAGAAGAAAAAAAAATAGATAATACATGAAAATTAAATGATACATAACCAAACCTTGAAGTTTGGCTCTGATACCAAACTGATACGAACCCTACCTATAACAAAAATAGAACACGCATCCAACTTTGAAATCTTACCCAAGGATCATCAAGGATAGGTTGTGTTGATGGAGCTAAACTCCTTACTTATTAATTTAAAGCAAGATACTTAGCTATTAAAAGATGAACAATCACACAATTCTAAGTCTAACATAGAAATTGAAATGAAAGGTAGATGTGAAACAATTTAAGTAAACTTGCAAAGTTTTAAAAGAACAAAGTTAAGGTAAAACCTCACTTAATTGATTAAAATTGTCAAAAATACATCCTTCATTCATCCATAATATATGTAGCCCTTATATAGGCATGTAAACAACCTAACCCTTAAAGAAAAAAGGTTTTCTTCCTTATTTCTAAAGATGCCTACATAGAAAAATCCTTAATTAAGGAGATTTCCTTCAAAATAGGACAATTAATAACTCATGACAACTCATCTTTAAAAAGTTAAAATTTACAACTCATTAAAATTCATGACAACTAAGCAAAATGACAACTCCTGACAACTAAGCATTGAAGCATGCCATGTCATATGTTGACCATTGACCCTTGACTTTGACTTATTGACTTTGACTTGGAATCTTCTTGAATCTTCTCACATCTTTTAGAATCTTCTTGAATCTTCTTTATTGACTCCAAAATAGAAAAATAACTCAAAATTTTTCCATATCAAACTAATTAATTTTAGAATAGGAAATTAAGCTAATTAGCTTGAATTCTTCATATTCAGGCATTGTTGATCCCTTTTAGGGTTCATATTATTAACTGATATGAACCCTACCTATAACAGAAATAGAACACACATCCAACTTTGGAATCTTGCCCAAGGATCATCAAGGATAGGTTATGTTGATGGAGCTAAACCCCTTACTTATTAATTTAAAGCAAGATACTTAGCTATTAAAAGATGAACAATCACACAATTCTAAGTCTAACATAGAAATTGTAATGAAAGGTAGATGTGAAATAATTCAAGTAAACTTGCAAAGTTTCAAAAGAACAAAGTTAAGGTAAAACCTCACTTAATTAATTAAAAATGTCAAAAATACATCCTTCATTCGTCCACAATATATGTAGCCCTTATATAGCCATGTAAACAACCTAACCCTTAAAGGAAAAAAGTTTTCTTCTTTATTCCTAAAGATGCCTATATAGGAAAATCCTTAATTAAGGAGATTTCCTTCAAAATAGGACAACAAATAACTCATGACAACTCATCTTTAAAAAGTCAAAATTGACAACTCATGACAACTAAGCAAAATGACAACTCATGACAACTAAGCATTGAAGCATGCCATGTCACATGTTGACCATTGACCCTTGACTTTGACTTGTTAACTATTTGACTTTGACTTAGAATATTCTTGAATCTTCTCACATCTTCTAAAATCTTCTTGAATCTTCCTTATTGACTCCAAAATAGAAAAATATATCAAAATTCGTCCATATTCAGCTAATTAATTTCAGAATTGGAAAATAAGCTAATTAGCTTCAATTCTTCATTATTAAGGTCCATGCTTACATTTAACCCCTTTTAGGGTTCATATTATTCCCTCCCTCTTGAAGATGATTTGCCCTCGAATTATAGCCATCTTCTAGAGTTGATAAATTTGCAAATCCTCCAGGGTCAAACACAAACTCCTTTGTTCAAAACTTCTCCTTTGAAATAATGATCCACACAAGTAGCTTCAACATAATTTGAACTTGATAGCACATTTGAAATATAGAACTTATGTCCATGAACATGTAAAGATTGAATTCTTGTTGCTTCTTTCTAAACTTGAAACATGAATATCTCAAGTTCTCCTTGCTACAAGTGAAGACTCTATAGATTCTCTTATAGGCATAAGATACTTCAACTACATTATCAAATGGATCTTCATATGGCATAGAAGTCTGTAAAACAACTTTCAAAACACTAGAAAAAGAAAGATTAAAATTGTTAATATAATCATTATGAATAACCAACTCTTGATCTTTCATGGTGCTCCCAATCTCTAGGTTCTCCTTTTCACTCATGCCTTGCTCATTTTCTCTTACCAGTTGATTAGTGCACATGTCTTCAATAACTGTCTTTGGTGGTGTAGTTTTAATTTGACACTCTTCCTCCCTACTCTTCTCCTCAACTTGTTGCTCAACCAATTTGGTAACTTTAACACCTTCATACTCCTTAGAATCACACACTGTCATTTTCTCCTCATAAGAACCCACTTTCTTTTCAAACTCAAAAGCAAGTTCAATTATAAACTTCAAAGAGATAGAAGGTTCTAATTGCACTTCTTTCTTCAATCTCTTAGCAATATCACACTTAAGCCCACTGATGAATTTTGCAACTTTCCTCCTTTTGAATTCACTTACATCACTTGCAATTACAAACAACTTAAAATTTTTAATATAATTATTAATGCATAATTCATCACCTTATTTAAGCCTTTGTAATTTAAAACGAAATTTATCCCTAACTTCATAAGGAATAAAATGTCTAATCATTAACCTCTTCATTATCTCCCAATTTTTAATCTCACTATGCCTATTCTCTCTCCATGAAGCCATCAAATCTTCCCATCATATAGCAACATGACCCAAAAATTTACAAGAAGCAAGTTTACACTTTTGGAAATCACTTAATTCAAGAGAATCAAATATCTCCTCCATTTGTTGCATCCATTCCAAATAAACATAAGGATCATCCCCACCAAGAAAATAAGGCACATCCATAATAACCATACATAAAGATAATTTAGAAAAAAAATAGAAAAGAAACCCTCACAAAACACTCCCTTACATGTTTACACTCAAGGATGTGAATGCTCTCGTGTTTCACTTAAACAAATTTTTTTTTTTGTTTTTTTTAATTTATGAAGAATTGAGAAGAAGAAAAGAATAGATAATACATGAAAATTAAAGGATATGTAACCAAATCTTAAAGTTTGGCTCTGATACCAAACTGATATGAACCCTACCTATTATCAAGGATAGGTTGTGTTGATGGAGCTAAACCCCTTGCTTATTAAATTGAAGCAAGATACTTAGCTATTAAAAGATGAAAAATCACACAATTCTAAGTCTAACCTAGCAATTGTAATAAAAGGTAGATGTGAAACAATTCAAGTAAACTTGTAAAGTTTCAAAAGAACAAAGTTAAGGAAAAACCTCACTTAATTGATTAAATTTGTTAAAAATACATTCTCAATTCGTCCTACATATGTCTAGCCCTTATATAGGCATGTAAACAACCTAACCCTTAAAGGAAAAGGTTTTCTTCCTTATTCCTAAAGATACCTATATAGGAAAATCCTTAATTAAGGAGATTTCCTTCAAAATAGGACAACTAATGACAACTCATCTTTGAAAAGTCAAAATTGACAACTCATTATAATTCATGACAACTAAGCAAAATGACAACTCATGACAACTAAGCATTGAAGCATGCCATGTCACATGCCATGTCATATGTTGACCATTGACCCTTGACTTTGACTTATTGACTATTAGACTTTGACTTTGACTTGTTGGCTTATTGACTTTGACTTAGAATCTTTTAGAATCTTCTTGAATCTTCCTTATTGACTCCAAAATAGAAAAATAACTCAAAATTTTTCCATGTCAAGCTAATTAATTTCAAAACAGGAAATTAAGCTAATTATCTTGAATTCTTCATATTCAGGCGTTGTTGATCCCTTTTAGGGTTCATATTGCATGCCAACTCTCTCTAAAATCTCAAAAGGCCCTATGCACCTCGGTGCCAACTTTCCCTTCTTGTCAAATCTCATAACACCTTTCATTTCTAACACCTTCAATAATACATAATCCCCAGTTTGAAATTCCACATATTTGTGCTTTGGGTCTGTATAACTCTTCTACCTGCTAGCTGCCATTTCTAATCTCTTTCTTATCAAAGTAGCTTTCTCAAATGCACCCTAAATAATATTTAGTCTAGTTAACTCTCTTTTTACAATTTCATTCCAACACAAAGGAGATCTATATTTCCTTCCATACAGAGCTTTATATGGTGCCATCTCAGTACTACTATGGTAGTTATTATTATAAGCAAACTCTACTAATGGCAAATGATCATCCCAACTACCTTCAAGATCTATTACATACATTCTCAACATATCTTCAAGTGTTTGGATCATTCTCTCATACTGACTATCTATCTGAGATGAAAAGTAGTACTAAAATTCAGCCTGGTACCCATTACTTCCTATAACTTCTACCAAAATTTAGAGATAAACATTGAACCTCTATTTAAAATAATACAAACAAGCACCTCATGAAGACACGCAATATGCTTGATGTATATCCTAACTAATTTAACCACTGGATAAGTAGTTTTAACTAGCAAAAAGTGAGCTAGTTTGGTTAACCTGTCCACTATCACCCAGATAAAATCATATCCATCCTTTAAATGAGGCAACCCTATCACAAAATTTATGGTGACTCTCTCCCATTTCTACTTAGGAATTGAAAGAGGCCGAAGTTTTCCAAAAGGTTTTTAATGCTCTGCTTTCACTTACTGATAAGTCAAACACTTGGAATTGAATTTAGCTACATCTTTCTTCATTCCATCTTACCAATAAAGATCCTTTATATTGTGGTACACCTTGGTAGAATTAGGATGTACACTATAATTTGTATAATGAGCTTCTTCCAATATCTCTTCTCTCAAATTATCCATATTAAGAACACAAAATCTTCCACTAATCCACAGAACACCTTCATCGTCGAGATTAAAATCAGTGAAATTTCCTATATGAATTCTCTCCACAAGCTCTATAAAATCAAGATCTTGGCTACGAGCTACTTTGATCCTATCCCCCAATATCAATCTAACTTTGAACTAAGCTAACAATCCTCCTGACCTAGTTATCTTCATCATCAACCCTTAGTCCACTAACTTATGCATCTCTTAGACCAAAGGTCTCCTTTCTATACTAATGTGAGCAAGACTACTAAAGAACTTCCTACTCAAGGCATCTACTACCACATTAGCCTTGCCTAGGTGGTACAAGATATCACAATCATAGTCTTTCAAAAGTTCTAGCCATCTTCTTTATCTTAAATTCATATCTTTTTATTGAAAGACACACTCAAACTTTTGTGATCAGTATAAATTTCATATGTCACCCTATACAGATAATGCCTCTAAATCTTGACAGCAAAGATAACAGCAGCTATCTCCAGGTCATGAGTAGGATGGTTCTGCTCATGTTTCTTCAATTGTCTGGAAGTGTAGGCCACTACCCTACCATTCTACATCAACACACACCCTAGGCCAACTTTAAAAGCATCACAATACACGATGAACTTATCTTCTCCATTAGGCAAAGTCAACACTAGAGCTGTAGTCAACTTCTCCATTAGTAGTTGAAAAATATTCTCACATGCTTTTGACCACACAAACTTCACATTCTTCTGAGTTAGGCAGGTCATAGGTGCTACAATCCTTAAGAAATCCTAAACAAACCTCCAAATAATATCCTAACAAATCCAAGAAACTTTGAATCTTTGTAATTAATGTCAGTCTAGGCCACTCATATATTGACTCAATCTTTTATGGATCAACTTGAAAGCTATCCTTAAATACTATGTGCCCAAGGAATGCCACACTTTCAAGCCAAAAATACATTTTAAGAACTTAGCATAAAGTTGATGCTCCCTTAATGTCTATAGCATTATCCTTAAGTGATATTTATGCTCTTCAAATACATCAGTATATCATCAATGAATACCACTACAAACTAATCCATAAATGGTTTGAACACCTTATTCATCAGATCCATAAAAGTTGCTAGCACATTAGTTAATCTGAAGGACATCACTATGAACTCATAATGGCCATATCTAGTACAAAATGTCATTTTAGGAATATCGGCTTCTCTAATCCATAACTGATGATAGCCCGATCTCAAGTCAATCTTAAAGAAGAACTGTGCACCCTGAAGCTTATCAAATAAATCATCTATCCTTGAAAGGGGATACTTATTCTTGATAGTCACCTTGCTCAATTCTCTATAATCAATGTATAGTCTAGGTGTGCCATCCTTCTTCTTAACAAATAAGACTTGTGCACCCCAAAGTGAAGTGTTGGGTCTTATGAAAACTTTATCTAGTAACTCTTATATCTTATCCTTTAACTCTTTTAACTCAACAGGAGCCATTCTATAAGGTGGCATAGAGATAGGAGTTGTTCCTAGAACCACATTAATGCAAAATTCTATCTCCTTATGAGGTAGTAAAACTAAAAATTCATTAAGAAATACATTAAGAAATTCACATAGTATAGGAATATCTAAGATGGATATCTGTTCTACTATTGTATCCCTGACCCATGCCAAGTATCCTTTACACCCTATTCTCAGTAATTTTCTTACCATAATAGCAGAGATAAGATTTAATGTGAACCCACTACATGACCTACTCTAAGAACTCGTTCAATATCAACCAAACCCATGCTCTTAAGGAAAGTTCAAATCAAGATCCAATTCAGATATAGAAAACCTTCACCTCATGTTTAGTTAGTCCAAACAACCAAAACTATATCAAAACTTTAACCTTTTGAACAATAACAAAAAAGTAGCAAAGATTATTAAAAAGACACCATAATCTACTATCTAAAAGATAAATTGATAAGCCACAAAGATTATTACATGGTTAACCACCAAGTAACCAAAGAGAATCCTCTATAAATTTTATTAATCATCCATTATTGCATCCCCTCTAGGTTACATAAATAAGACCTTTATATAGGCTTAAAGAAACCCTAAATAAAACCTAATTAATATCCTAACTAAACAAGAAAAAAAATTGCCTTCTTAAATAAGAAAATATAATTCTACTTGAATAAGAAAATATAATCCTAGTTAAATTTGGATTTACTTATACAACACATTGTAGCACACTTTTTAGCATGATGATGGTAGAATTGACTTAAGCCTAAAATATAAAAGTCATATCCCTTGTTGTTGTCTTTTAACAGCATCTTTAATTGCTTTATTTAGATATATATTGAATTAGATACAACCCATTTACTAATGTATATTCAGTCTGCCCAATTTTGTTCACTATCTAATAATCTTTCATAATTTTACCTCAGGTATAAGACTAAATTAACCCTATATATCTTCACCAAAGTTGTAGATCATTTTCTTAGCTTTCCATAGCCTCTTGAATCATCTCAATCCAAGTTTTTTAGAGAGAGTTATGGCCAAAATAATAAAGTATGCTACACAAAATATGAATTTATGTGAATTGCTCTTTTCTTAAATGAAAGTTGCCTTATTAGCATTAAAAAATCTTGAACTCTTCCTCTTTGGAAACTAGGATCACATCATTCTCCCTTTCTTCAAAAATATTTATCCTTAAATCTTTGTCTTCCATGCAATTGAATTTTTTTTTATTTAAGAAAGACTCAAAAACACAATACAAGAAAAAAAATAAAGAAATTTTAAATAGACTCAAAAAAATTCAAGACATATTTTTTTTAACTCATAAATAGAAAATAAATTCAAAATACTAAAAATTGAAAAAAGCAAAATACAAAAAAATAAAAGGTAGAAGATTAGTAACCTTAAACCCTTTTTATATCAACCAACTAAAAGCTTAAGTATATCAAACCTAAGACCCTTCATTACAAAATGATAAAATCAAACTTAAGGTATAAAATCTAATTGATATGACCAACTAAAACCTTAAGTATATCAAACCTAAGATACAAATCATTCAATTAAATCAATCTAATACCAACTAAATCAAAAATAAAAGGAACATATTTATTTTTTTGACACAAATAGAAAACTTTTAATACCATAATAATTAAAAATTAAACAAAGGATATATAGAATTGAATTAAACAAAACCTAATTTTGAGCCAAGCTCTTATACTAAATGATAGGAACCTATTAGACCACCTACTCTAAGAACTCATTCAATATGAACCCAAACCCATGCTCTCAAGGAAAGTTCAAATCAATTTCCAATTCAAACATAAAAAACCTTCACCTCATGTTTAGTTAGTCCAAATAACCAAAGCTATATCAAAACTTTGACCTTTTGAACAATAACAAACAAGTAATAAAAATTATTAAAAAGACACCACAATCTACTATTTGAAAGATAGATTGATAAGTCACAAAGGTTGTCATATGGTTAACCACTAAGTAACCAAAGAGAATCCTCTCTAAATTTTATTAATCGTCCATGATTGCATCCCCTCTATGTTACATAAAATAAGGCCTTTATATAAGTTTAAAGAAACCTTAAATAAAAACTAATGAATATCCTAATTAAACAAGAAAATAAATTTCCTTCTTAAATAAGAAAATATAATTCTATTTAAATAAGAAAATATAATCCTAGTTAAATTTAGATTTACTTATGCAACACATTTTAGCATACTTTTAAATACGATGATGGCCAAATTAACTCAAGACCAAAACATAAAATTATAGCCCTTATTATTATCTTTCAATAGCATCTTAAATCACTTTATTTTTATCTATATTGATTTAGATACAATCCATTTACTTATGTATATTTAGTCTGCCCAATTTTATTCACTATCTAATAATCTTTCATAATTTTAGCTTAGGTATAAGACTGAATTAATCAAGATATCTTTATCAAAATTTTAGATCTCTTTCTTAGCTTTCAATAGCATCTTGAATCATCTCAATCCATGTTTTTTAGAGTGAGTTATGTCCAAAATACTAAAGTATGCTACATAAAATACGAATTTATATGAATTGTTCTTTTCTTAAATGAAAGTTGTCTTATTAGCATGAATAAATCTTGAACTTTTCTTCTTTGGAAACTAGGATCACATTAAGATTCTAAGGTACAAAACTCTTATCACCCACGAACTTGAATTCCTCTTCACCTGCAATTTTAAAAATCACCTCTTTGCTACAATAATCCATAGTGGCATAATGTTGAGACAACCAATCTATTCCCAAGATTACATCAAAGTCCATCACATCCAGCAACACTAAGTCTATTGGCAACTCTCTGCCTTTTACCAATACAAGACACCCAAGAAGTATAACATCGGTGTCCAATGAATCACTTAAAGGTGTAGCAACTAATAAAGGAATTGTCATCCTTGCAGCTTGCTAACCTGATTTTAAAGCAAAAATAGGAGATACAAAGGAACGGGTAGCACTCGAATTAATCAAAACTCTAGCATCAAGGTAACATACTGGGAATGTACTTGCTACCACTACATTAGATGCCTGAGTATCCTACTACGTGAGAATGAAAACTCTTGCAAGTCCTCTACCTCCTTACTAACTAGTAGCTGCCTAAATCCTCTAGTACTACCTCTACCTCCTCTAACATGCCCCTACTAAGCTACAAGTTGAAAGGTGCTTGGGTAGTGAAATGGTGGCAGCTAAAACTGAGCTAGAGCTACACTAGCTAAAGACAACTGAGGGAACTACTACTAAAAACCAAAGTAAGGGCATGATCGAGCAAAATGCCCTCTCTAACCACATTTGAAACACGCTCCCGGAGCCATATAGCATGGTCCCTAATGGACTCTCTCACATATCTGACAAACACTAGCTGTAAATCCTATACTACCACATCCTAAGCTCTAACCACTACTATTATTGGTAGTACCTAAACCAAATATGACAGGTCTACAGGCTTTACTGTGGCCATGTATACTACTCTTGTGAATCCAGTGTTGAGGTCTCTAGCCCTGCTGAACAGATCCTATAGGTTGACTACCAGAGCCTATATAAACATCATATATGGAGTACCCTGATATCCCCTTGCTCTGGCACCTCCAATCTAATTGTAGTCATGTACAACTCCCTACCTAATGAGCCTGGGCTCAATCTCATTGGTTAACTTAGTCATTGACTCAAGAGTTAAGCTTGCAATAGGCATCCCAGTAGATGCAAAACCTAAACTAATGACATAAGTGGTAACGGCAAAGAAATGTCCCTTATCATATCCTCAACATATCTGGATAATCTAAGAAACTCTCTAGTATACTCCTCGACTGACCTATCACCTCTGGAAATATTGGTCAATCGGAGTTTATAACTCATCCTCATCGGCTCTAGGCAAAATCATCTCATAAACTGGTCTCTGAACTGAACCCCAGTGAGCATAGTCATATGGGGCTGAATCACTTAAATAAACTAGTTCAACGTTGCCCCTCAACTGGTAACTTGACAATGAGTGTCCTTTCATACTCAGTGTGCACTGTCTGAGTTCTCAACCCAATCGCATAAAGAAAATCTAATGGGTTTGAAGTCCAATCAAAAGAAATCTTGTTGACTCTGGCATAAAATAATGTTTGCTCTAGGTTTGACATACCCTAAACTCCTTACTGAAATAAAGGCTACATAGGTAGTACAGCCTGGGGTATAGCTGTTGTACCCTACTAAACTCTTAGTGCATAGGCAGCATCATCATAATCCTGACCCGCAGACTCCTCATCTTATTATTCTCACTGTCTACAGTGACCGGCTACTCCTCTAGGTCTACCTCTACCTCTACCCCTACATATAGCTAGCAGCACAGGGGGTAGAATCTCATCCTAGTAAGACTCTTCGTCATCGGCCTCATCAGCCAGTGAAGTGGTTCACGCTCTCCTCATTTTGAAGGAAAATAAAATAAAACATATAATTCAGGCAACAACAGATATCCTAACAGTTAAACAAAAATCTAAAAGCAAGGAAAACTATTCAAGGACATAGTGGAACTTAATTGTTGTAGTAGTTTTAAAGAAAACACAAACTCTAATAACCTAGGTCATACAATACTAAACCTAGGCTCTAATACCAACTTTGTCATGACCCAAACCCAAGAGTCATGATCGGCGCTAAGGAATAGGAATTCACAAGAATTCGAAACCCGTAGCAAGCCTAAAATACCAGTTCACACCAAACACAATCATAAATATACCAAAGAATTAAAATTTTTTAAAGCATAAGATGTGATATCCAACATCGGTTGGGAAGGAGAACGAAGCACTCCTTATAAGGGTGTGGACACCTTCTCCCATTGGACGCGTTTTAAAACCGTGCATTGCGGGCTAGGCCTGGGCAAAGCAGATAATATCTTATGCGGGTTGGTCTGGGCTGTTACAATGGTATCAGAGCCAGAGCCGGTCAGAGCCGGTTGAGTTAGAGCTCCCATCCCATTGGACGCATTTTAAAATCGTGTGTTGCGGCTGGGCCTGGGCAAAGCGGACAATATCTGATGCAGGTTGGTCTGGGCTATTATAATGGTATCAGAGCTGGAGCCCGGATTGGTGTGCCAGCGTGGATGTTGGGCCCTAAGGGGGGTGGATTGTGATATCCTACATCGGTTAGGAAGGAGAACGAAGCACTCCTTATAAGGGTATGGACACTTTCTCCTATTGGACGCGTTTTAAAACCGTGCACTGTGGGCTGGGCCTGGGCAAAGCGGACAATACTGATGCGGGTTGGTCTGGGCTGTTACATAAGAAATATTTCCATATCATATCATAATAAAATATTTTTACAAATATTCGAGTACACAGCCACTGTTAAAGTAACATAACATACTACAACAGGTATATACTACTACTTCAGCGTCTAATAAATATAAAGGAAATGATAGTTTAAAATTTACATAAATTTGTCGGTAAAGAAAGGGTCCGATGAAGAGGATAACTGGGGGGTGTCTATAGAAAGGAATCTTAAAAAAAATAATTAAAGGGGATCAAACCTCACTCAGTAAATTACTATTATATATATGCATGCAACCTAAGCATACAAGCAACCAAGCACCAACGTAATGTTTATATATTTATATTTATATTTACATTTAATTTATACACGTATTTTCATGCAAATGCTCAAAGCAATTTTCATATCAATGCAATAAGTAAAAAAATAAATGGAGGATCGAAGTAAAACCTTAAAAATTTCATAACCTCAATTACTATGCCTTACTAATGAATAGACTTTCTTGAATCCAAAAATATTTCCCTTTACCAATTTGGTAGTGGACTGGCCCCGAGACACAGAAAGGTCAACCAAACTACCGTAGTCCCCCTGCCGGCATGATTGGCCCCGAGACACCATAAGTGAACTGAGCTCACGTAGCCACACCGCTCTTTATCCATAGATCTCAATAATCATTTACCTGTATCTCAAACCATATAATCTCATATCAATCAACATATCATAACCTAGCAACTAGCGTACTATTACGTATACAGTCCTAGTGTAGCCCACTAGGTAGCACATTCTATGGCTATCCTCAAAAACATTATATCAAAAATAAAATGATAAAATCATCTTAAAATATACATAGCATTCAATAATCACAATTAACATTCACCTTTATATATATATGAAAACATATATATAATAACAATAACAATTAACATTTAATGCAATATGGCATAATAAAATTCATATTTATTCAAAATATGGATATCAATAATATTTTCTACATGCAATGCATATGTATAATAATAACTCACAGGTAGGATGCACTCCTCGATACTGACTCGATTGGCCCCAACCTGAAGGCCCTACTCTCGATGCGATTATAGGAAAAATAATAAAAATAATTAGGATTAAAAATTCTAACCTTAAACATTCTAGATTTCTAAGGAAAATTTTGATCTAAGATACAACTCTAGTAAAACTCAAAACTCAACACAAACCTAATATCACGTTTTATGAGAAATCTACTGAAAATTCGACAAAGTTTCCTTTGTAAAATGGACATCTCTCTACTAAAAGTAGAGTTATTCATGTACAAAACTGCACTTCAATACTACCCACAACTCCACATCTCAAGTTGGGACCCTGAACTACACATTATGTCCAACCAAGAACCAACATAATAACACATATAAAAACAATACAATTTTTTTCTCAAATCCTGATATATTACAAAATTTTAGTTTACTACCAAAATTTAATATATTATGTAATAAAGATATAAAAGAATTTATTTCCAAATAAATAATAAAAATTCATATTTATAAATCAAATATCGCTAATGGAAATCAAATTTTCATTTTGACAACCAAATTAACATTAATTATAAATAACTATTAAAATCACTTAAGTATATCATAAAAAAATAAAAGATTCATTTAAGCTTGAAAATAATAAATAAATTTATTATTCATTTATTTTCCCCAAAATTACTACTAATTAACCAATATTTGAAAATTAATTATAACAAATATTTTTCATTATTTTATTTTTTAAAAATAATCTAAAACAGAATAAATAACAATAATTTAATTAAAATTAAATAATGTACTGATTTCTAATAATTTTTTCAAAAATATATATTTAAATATAACTTAAATTCTATAAAGAATTTCACAAAACTTCCTTCACATAGTTTACTCTACATAATTAATAGAATTTATTAAAAACACAAAAATTTGTCAAGCTCAAAACAGTAACCGAACACTTGGAAAATTTTAAAAATTCAGAAAAAATAAATAAAAATCATATTTAGCAAGATCTCAACCTCAATGTCATTTCATATAACTACAACACAGTCCAATTTAACCGAATTTAAACTCAATTTAACAAATTAAATATAAAACCTAAAAATTAAATTACCCAAAATTGAAGTTGTTCCCAGAGTTACCCGGTCAAATTGACTTAGAAGAAATGAAACCCAACAGGAGAGGATTGAAATGACACCAACGGCACATCCAAGGGTGACCGAGTTCGACACTAGCAAGCTTCTTTCCAAGCCGACAAAGGAGAAGGAAAAAAATGGGAAAGAAAGAGAAAGGAGGAGAGTGGAGGAGCTGAGCTGCAATGTGGGTTGTCCAGCAGCGACTGGTGGTGCTAGCAATGAGGGTGGTGGTGGCTGGTGAGTCAGGTGGAGAAAGGAAAGAAAGAAAGAAAAGAAGAAGAAGAAAAAAAAAAGCCACATTTTTTTTAGTAATAATAATATACTCCTCCCAAATATATATATATATATACACTCTCTCTTAATAATCAATAAATTTACTAAAATACTCATTTAACAATATTTTCATAAAAATAATATTTAATATTTTAAAATCCATATTTAATTTAATAATTAAAAATACAGATCATTACAATTTCTTATTGTTACAACAGTTGAAGATATTTTATTATTTATTTTTACAACGATCATTCATTTGAAAAATAAAATGTTTTAAGAGAAAAAAAATATTGAGCAAAAAAAACGTTTGAGAAAAAAATGAAGACAATACCTTTAAAAAAGAAAAAATGTTGGATAAAAAAATGTTGAAAAAAAATAAATACAATATCTTAAAAATAAAAAATATATATTTAGCTAAGAAATTGTTGAGAAAAAAATAAAGATAGGAGAAAAAAAATGTTAAAAAATATTGAACAAAAAATATTAAAAAAATAGATCAAAACAGTAGAAATAAAAAAAATGTTGAAAAAAAAAATAAAAACGTTGAGAAAAAATATATAAAGCAAAAAAGGTTGAAAAAAAATAGTAGAAAGGAAAAACAAAACAACAAACCTAAAAATAGGTAATTTTCATATATAATTCAAACACCAAATAATATATAAAAAAATATCATTGACTTTTTATTCTTTCAAAATTAATTTTTCAAATAAATACTTTTCAAAAATAAGCCACCCACAAAATCATGCTTCCTCTTCATCCCCCTCTCTCTCTCTCAATAAACATATGATCAGGGCAAACTCTGTCAATTCACCCGCAAACAAAATAGAACAATGCGAATTAGCTTTTGTTTTCCAGTCAATTTTAATTTTGGTTGAAATCGATTAGGGTTAGGTAATATTTCCTTTGTTTTTTTTTTTTTTTTGAATTTTATGGGCAGGGCTTTTCTCAGTTTATTTTAAAAAATTAAAGGCACGAAGGTGTGGTCGCACCGTCTGCACAGCCAAGACCTACATGAGGAATAGATCGATGGCTCCCAGAAAGTGGATTGTGTTTGTAGTGTTAATTTTGACGGTGGTTTCGGTGGCACAGAAGTGGCGGGTGATGGTGGCGGAAGACTGCTTCTTGGGCTAAGAAAACAATAATAGAAAACGCAAAGAAACCTTTTGTTTCGTTCCTTTTCAATTGGATGTTAATCCTCGGTTGAGTTGTATCAGTAAAATATAGGGTTAAGGTACTGCATTACCCTCTTGTTGCAGTAGGTGTCCCCTTTTGCAGTTGGAATTTTGGCTGTCTTTTGGGGGGGATATGTAATTTTCTTTTTTCTTCTTTTCTTTTTTTTGGACTCAGGAAATATGTTACTTTTCCATAACCATACATACAAATCAAATATGTTACTCTTAAATTTCACATAATTAATGTCATAAATAAAATTGTATATTTCATAATTTTTTGTTATTTTTTTATTTTTAATAAAAATCAACAACCAGAAATAATAACAAAAAAAATTGAAATTAACAACAATAAATCAACAAAACTTTGTAGTTGTTGATTTTTTTTTATTATTAATAATAAATTTAAGGTCATAAATTAAATTTTTAATTTTATTAATATTAATCATAAAAATAATAATTTTTTTGATCTATTTCATAATTTTTTTGTTTTTTTTTTATTTTTTCACAAAAATCAATAAATAGAAACAATAAAAAACAATTGAAACAACAAAAAATTGTAATTGTTGATTTTTGTTATTTTTCAGTTGCTTTTTCAATATTAATAATAAAATTAAGCCCATAAATAAATTTTTTACTTTTATTAGTATTAATATTAAAAATAATAATTTTTTTTGATAAATTTCATAATTTTTTTGGTTATTTTTTTGTTTTTAACTAAAATAATAATAAAAAATAACTATAAATAACTTAAATAACAAAACAAATCAACAAAATTTTGAAATTGTTGATTTTTTTTTTCAATTATTTTTCATTATTAATAATAAAATTAAGGCCATTAATAAAATTTTTATTTTTATTGGTATTAATGATACAAATAAAAATTATTATGTAGAATATAAAAATAAAAATTATTATTTAGAATATTAAAAACAAAAATGTTATTTAGAATATAAAAATAAAAATTATTTAAAATATACCATTTAAATAAATACATATAATTAATAATAACAATAATAATTTATTTGTTATATTTTATAATGTTTTTGTTGTTTTTATTAAAAAATAATTATTAAAAATTATGGGTAATTATAGTTTAATTTGCTTAATTTTTATATTTTAAATAATTATTCTGTATAAAAATAAAAAAAATTGTTATTCAGAATATAAAATAAAAATTATTTAAAATATACGAATTAAATGTCCGAGAACGAAAGATACTATGGGAAAATGGATGGAAACTTGCCTTTGGTTTGGTTTTGTTTTGAGGGTCGCAGTCAACTTTCATTTGGTATGATATGATTTCCCAACAATTCCCTTGACTGTGGAGTGAATTGCGATGCACATATGTACGGACAACATTCTACCCATGTCTCACACACGCGACAAGTTACTGCACCAACCTTTCTTTTTTTTTGCTGATAAATTAATTTCAGCAGGCATTAACCAAGTTAATATCTATTTATTTGTGAAAAAATAATTAATTAATTAATCATTTATTTTAAATGATATTCTTCCGTAATCTCAACTTGAAACTAATAAAATAAAAAAAATTAATTCAAATATGAGTAAATTTTTTTTAAAGAAGATGCGTGGTATTATGGACTAAAGATTTTGCAGTATACCGTCCATCGATTTCACGTGAATGTATTTTTAAATACAAGGAAATTTCGGTACCGCATGTCAGTTTTATGCAAAATAGCAGTTTTATATTTATTTGAATTTTATTTTATTTTCAATTGAAAGAAGTTCTTAAATGACAATTAGCTATTTAGAGTTGAAGATACGCTGAAGTTGCAGGACATGAAGACTAAATGGAAAGGGAAGGTTATAAAAAAGAATTAAAAAAAAATCTAAAATCTAAAACTGAAAACAATGAAAGCCAAAATTGAAAAGAAAAAAGGGGACGGGCCAAAAATGATAAGAGTTGGGTCACATAGGTCATGAAGTGATATTTCCTTCTAAAACTAGAGGAAAGAAAAGTGCTCCACATTTGGAAAAAAAATTATAGAAATTAATTTTGAAATATTAGTTGATCAATACCTTTGTTATATTGTTTTTAATTTTCGGCCTATTGATGAAAACATTCCTTAGATTTATGGAATCTTTACAAAAATACCCTAAAAGCTTAGGGTAACATCCAAAACATCTCTAGTTTTCATTAATTATACAAATGCCCAAAAAAGCTTAAAATATGTACTCGTGTGTCACTTCGTCAAATATTTATTTATTTATTTTTCTTTTTTCTCTTTTCAGTCACAAACTATGTCGTCCTCCCTGTCTCCTCCTCCAGTTCCCATCCGGTCGTCATAGCTCCACGTTGCTCTGCCAAGCCACAATTGGCAAACATAAATGTCGCCATGTTGGATCCTCCACTGGTGAACATGTAAACGCCACCACATTGGAATCCTCCACTGTCGCAGCATCGACCACCACCTCTAGTGGAATTGGAAGCAACAACATGCTCAGATTCTGCACCGATAATTATCGTGACTCAAGTCTCTCTTGCTGTAGTTTTGTTATATGAGCCTCTGCTTCATCGACTTCGTTTCTGCTCTTCACCCAAACCCGACTCCAAGCATATTCTAAATCTTTAACCGGTAACTAATTAAGTTTTGTTGTTTTTGAAATTAATTTCCTCGTGTTGTATAAATAATGAAGGAATTAATGTATTGATTAGATGTTTTAGTTTGTTTATATTAATGGGCTATCATCAATTTAACAATTTTTGTGGGATTTTTTTGGATTTTTTTGAACATAGGCTTTTTTAGTTCTATTGATTATTAGTGTATTATGGCATTGCTCTAGTGTTTTTCTTTATGCACATGGGCCTCAGTTCATTGTTGCTTAGTCTCATATGGCTATGGCTATGGGAAGCAAATCATATTTTTTTAACGAATTCTATGTTTGGTTCTAAATTCTTTTCTTAAGCAGCACATTTCTTTTCTTTTCAATAGTGGATGGATGACTATATAATACTAACACATCAGATATAGAAATAGATGCTTAATTATCATAAATTCCTTTTGGATTCTTTCATAGCTCACACCTGAGAAAAAAAAAGATCGAGTCCTTAATTTGCATCATGATCAATTTGGTTTAAGTTTAACTCTCCAACATAAAATATATTTGGTTATGAGAATGATGATGACCCTTCATTTTCAAACTTTTGTGAGACAGAAAATGAATGGCAAAGAAGAAGAAAGAGAAGTAGAAGAGCAACACTCCATCTTTAGTTTTTTTTGGTTGTCAATTTTGTATATATTTTTTATAATTTAGCATACTTTAAGTATATTCTACGTATACTTAATAATAATAAATTTTTTATATAAAAAACGTTTACCCTAAATAATTTTTTTTATATATTTTATATTTAACAATTGATATAATACTTTCAAAAAAAATTAATAATCACAATAAAAAATGAAGTATATTCTCCATATATGATTTATGTCTGATTAGTATATGATCCATATCCGATAAGTATATGATTCGTATCTTATCAATATATGATTAGATACAAGAAATTAAATTCAATAATTTATACCAAAAAAAATTATTAATTCTATTCTTGAGTTTTAATGTTTACTAATGCCACAATAAAACAAGTTCTCTTTTTAGTTGGATGCTTCATCATGTATATATTCTTTTTCATTTTCAAATCTATGTATATTTGTTACTATCAAGACCCAAGCCCAATAGTCATGATCAGTGCTAGGAAACGAGAATTCACATGAATCCAAAACTTGTAGCAAGTCTAAAACATAAAATTCATACAAAATATAATCATAAATTTACCTCAAAATTAAAACTTTTTAAGGAGTCATCCGTAGATAATATCATTAGAAAATATTTAAACATACAAACCAAGGACATAACGAGTGCTAAAGTTGCCATAACACACTACAACAAGAACATAATACTACTATAGCATCTAAGAAACATAAAGAAATGATAGTTTAAAATGTACATAAGTCAGCTAGCAAAGAGTATGATTGTGGGAAGTATGAAGAGATATATCCTAAAAATAATTGAGAGAAATCAGACCTCACTAAATAAATTATTATTATATATATGCATACAACCTAAGGGTACAAGTAACCAAACACCATAATAATATTTACTTTATACTTATATTTATTTAGTTTATACATGCATTTCATGCAAATGCTCAAAAATATCATCACATCAATCCAACTAGATATAGATGGAGGATCGAAGCAGAACCCTAAAATATCCATAACCTCAATCATTGTACTTTAATGGCCATTAGACCTTGAATACAAATGATATTTCTCTCTCCTAATTTGGTGGTGGACCGGCCCTAAGACCCTGAAAGGTCAACCAAGTTACTGCAGCCATGCACCTCTCTATATATATAAAAATCTCAAATCATTTTAACCATATATCCATCTCATATAATCTATCAAATCAAAATTCATGTTCGACCCATCTAGCATACTGGTGCACACAGTTCTAGTATAGCTCATTAGGTGGCATGTTCTACTACTATCCTCAAAAAAAAATCACATCACAATAACAAAATCATATAAATATATAAACAACATCCAGGTCAAGAACACAATATTCACACACACATACACATATATATAGTATTCTCTATTAAGATAAATAACAAATAAAAGTTTAATGTAGCATAACATATTCATTTCACATTAACAACAAAATATATGGTTGCTGGGTAAGAATTTCTATATGCAATGCATGCATATAATAATAACTTACAAGTGGAACAGGCTCATAAATGATGACTCGACTGGCCCTGTCCTAAAGGCCCTACTCTTGGTGTGGCTATAGGAAAAATAATAAAAGGATAAATAGAATTAAAATCCTAACCTTATACATTTTAGAATTCTAAGAAAGAGACTCAATCTAAGATACTACACTAATTAAACTCAATAACTAATACATACCAATGTCACGTTTTACGAAAAATCTATCAAAAATTCGATAAAGTCTTCTTAGTAAAATGAACATCTCTCTACTAAAAGTAGAGTCATTCCTGCACAAAATAACACTTCTATAATCTCCATAATCCAATAACTCGAGTTAGGGCTCCGAATTACATTTTATGCCCAATCGAGAACCAACACAAATTCATATATGAAAATAATATAATTTTATCAAATTTACTAATGTATCATAAAATAGAATTTAATTAAACTATTACAATTTAGTTCATTTAAATAATTAGAATATAAAGAAAATCCATGCTCCATTCCTTGATAAACTTCTCGTTAATAAAATCTATTTTCCTTTTTTATAACTAAAATTATTGTTAATTATAAATAACTATTTAAATAATTCAAATGTACAATAAGAATATTAAAGAACTCACTTAAGCCTTTTTCTATAATAAAGAAATTCATAATTTATTTATTTATTTTTTGAAATTACTACCGATTAACTAAAAATTACAATTTACTTATAAAAATTATTTTCATACTTTTACTATTAAAAACTAGTCTTAAACATGTCAAATAACTTTAAATTTAATTAAAATTTGAATAAAAATTTAAAATTTTCTCTAAAATATATTTTAAACATAATCTTTCAAAAATTATATCTTAAATTCTACAAGTAATTTCATAAAACTCCCTTCATAAAGTTTAATCTACAAAATTTATAGTATTTATTAAAAATATAAGATGACCCGAGCTTAGAACAATAACCCAAGCATCTAAAACCTGAAAATTCGAATAAATTTAGAAAATTAAGAAAAATATATTAATAGAAAGATTTCAATTCCAATTTCATTTCTCATAACTATCACAAAACCTAATTCCAACTCAATTTAAAGAAATTGGCCAACAATCCTAAAATCATTTTACTTCAAATTGAGGTGGTTGCTGGTGTAGATCGGCCAAATTGACAGAGAAGAAATATTACTTGGAGAAAGAAGAATGCAATAGTACCAGAGGCGACAACACCCCTCAACATGTTCAGCCTTTGAAGAAAATGAAGGGAGGAGGGGAGGAAAGGTGGCCGACTGTACTGAGAGGTTGTAGGCATCGTCTGGAGCTACTAGTGGCGACCGGTAGTGGTGGCTAGTGCAGGTAGTTAGTGATCAGAGGTGGGAGGGAAGAAGAAGAAGAAAGGAAAGGAAAGGAAAGGAAAGAAAAGAAAAAAAAAAAAAGAAAGAAAAGGAGGAAAGAGAAAGAAAGAAAAAATAATAATAAAAATAAAAAGTTGAAGGAATATATGTATATGTAAATAAAATTATACATAATTTTAAGAGTAGAAATTTTACCCACTAATTACACACACACACACACATATAGATATTTATTCTCTCATTTTTTTTTTAAAGTTGATCAAAATATCCATTTAACAATAATTTCATAAAAATAATAATTAACACTCTAAAATTCATATTTTAATTTAATAAGAAAAATGCAGGTCATCATAGTTACTTTGCTAACAACAATAAGAATTCAATTAAGCAATGAACAAATTGTATGCTTTATTAAGGACAGAGTCCCACTTCGTAATTTGATTTGCATAAAATAAATAAAAGAGAGAAAATAAAAATAATAGAGTATTATTCGTATATTATCCATATATGATTAGCATATGATCAGTATATTATCCATATATGAAACCATTTCATACTTTTATTCATCTTCATAAATAATACTAAATAATCTCATTATATTTTTCCTTATCTTTGATTCAATTTATTATTATTATTAATCTCATGATCAGTATACTATTTTTGCGATTTTGCTCATGATAACTTGAATATAAATTTTAAAAGCATGAATCTTGAAATATTTTTCTTTTATTTCTATTTTATTATTTGAATATTTTAGATTATTTTTTGAGTATGAACCAATATATATATATATATATATATAATAAAAATAAGAAAAAAATTGAAAAATAAGGATAATAGAGTATAAGGAAAAAAATACAAAAATAAGGAAAAAATGAAAAATGAAAAGGGAGAAAATAAAAAAAGGATAAATAAAAATAAAAAATAAAGAAAACAATAAATAAGAGAATGAAAAGAAAAAATAAATAAATAAAAAAAAAAAGAGGAGAGAAAAGGAAAAAACAAAAGAGAGTATAAGAGAAAATAAAAATTAAAAAAATGATAAGGAAGAAGAGAAGTTGAAATAAAAGAATTATAAATGAAAACTAAATATATTTTAGTAAATAAGTTTAAAAATAGATCATTTTTTATAAATTTCTCTAAATTTATTTCTCGTTTCAAGTCTAAATTGAAGCGAGTTTAAGCACATTAGGCCCAACTAACCCATAGGCCATAGTGTCCTTCAAAAATATAAAAAAAATCATAATCATTTTTTTTTTTTTTGAGAAATTTACAGATTTTGGTCATTTTCTAACTTATTTACATTAATTTACACTATGTTTTGGGTTAATTACATATGTTTTTTTTTTCCCTTTTCATGGGTGTCCTTTTTTTTTTTTGGTTTTCCTTTATACCCATTTTGCTTTTTCTTCTATTCTTCTATTCTTCTTTATTTCTTTAGGTTTCTTAATTAGTTTTTTATTTTCTTTTTCTTTCTTATTTTTATTTTTTTCTTTATTTATTTTTTTCTCTTTATTTTTCACTCCTCTTCTTTTTAGAATTTTATTTTTTTCTTATTTCCTATTATTCTTATTTTTTAAAATTTTATTTCTTTTTATATTATTTTTTATTTTCTATTATCCTTATTTTTTATTTTTTTTATTTTATGCTTATATGAATTTTTTTTAATTTTCTCTCTTTTTTATTAATTATTATTTTTTCTTATTTTCTATTATCCTCATATTTTCAATTTTTTTATTTTTTATTCTTAGTTTTTTTAGTTTTGGCTGTGGGTATTGGTATATATATAGGGGTATGCTCTATTTTAGATATTATAATTAACATATTTAAATTATACAATTCATATTAGTTTTAATAAAGAATTAAAGTTTTAGATATTTTAGGAAAATATTATACAATATAATTTTGTATATTTATATATATTTATTAGGCTATTATTATTTTATTCATTTTACATACGGAAAATAAAGTAAAATATACAAATAATAAAATATAAATAAATGAAAATATTTCAAGTTTCATGCATTCGAAAAAAGATGGCCACTTGGATCCAAATTAATTGATATGCATAAATCAATTATTTTTATTTATTTTTTATTGTAATCAATTGAATACAATTATATTTAAAATTTATTACTCAATGTCAATTATTTCTTTGATAATTTTTCTAACAATATATACTTACTCAAATAATCAAATTCAAAAGTTGTTTTAAGTTTCAAATATTGTTTTGAATTTCCAATACTATTTTGAGTTTCAAATATAAATAATATTTAGAAAATATATGTCACGACCCGAACCCGAGGGCACGTGATCGGCACTAAGGGATGGGTAGGCATAAGGCCCCCGAAACCCGTAGTAAGCCTAAAGGAAAAGAAAATAAAATCATTCATATTTTAAACTTTAATTAATAACAGAATATATTATCAAACTGATTTTTCTCAAAATACACAAATTCAATTGCTTAATAAAAATGTGTTTCAACATCTCATATTATAAATTGAATTTAAATCTTATACATAAGCGTAGTTTACACAATTATATTTAAACCATACAAATCCTTAGTACATATACTACTGCAGCAACCTAGATTAACACACAGTACAGTTTACAATGACCTACATAAAATGGCCGGTGAAGAAGAAACCCAGCGTAGAGGTAGTCTGAGGTCGAACTCTCAAGCTCCTGAAAAAATAAATTGAGGAGAATCAGACCTCACTGAGTAAGTCAATAAAAAGAGTTGTACGGTTTGAAAACCTTTGAAAACTATAAATGTTTATAGTGAAAATAATTTATAATGTATAAGTATAGTTTTTGAAAAATCTCGGTAGAACCCTAAACCCAAAATCTAAATGGCCATCCGGGCCCACTTATTCCAACTAGACTACCGGTCCTCGAGAGCAAAGGCATCAACCGCGGCACCAAACCATAGTCATTCACTTAATCCAAATATATGGCACTGATGGTCCCCGAGAGCAAAGGCATCGACCGAGGCACCCATCCCAGTCCATTAATAGCCTTACAATCACTGGCGGTCCCCGAGAGCAAAGGCTTCCACCGAGGCACCCTTCCCAGTTTAACATTCACCAATCATATATACATCGGATCCATCTCTCAATCTCTACCATGTGCACATAGTCCTGGTGAAGCCCACCAGGTAGCCCGTTCTACCAAAATTTCTCAAATCAATTTTAAATAAATAAAATACATTTAAATCTTAAATAATAGCATTAAATTAAATAAATCATATAATCAATGTAATAAAATACGAGCGCATGCATTCTTTACATAACATACGCACAGATCGTTCTATTGACTTACAGGATGAATGCGAAGGCTGACGACCATGCGTCAGCCTCAGCCTCACAGCTTCTGCTCCGAAATGCTCTAAAAGAAAATAATAATCGACTTTTAAAACATGACTAAGGAATCGAAATCAGAAATCAATAAAATAATGAAATTCCAGACTGACTCGAGGAAAACCAGACAAGACTCGACATACAGGATTTAACCTAATTAACGGTAGAAATTTTACGAGTATCACGTTTTACGAGAAAATCTACCAAAATTTTGGCAGAGTCTCCTCTATAAAACGAACATCTTTCTACCAAAGGTAGAGCCAGACCTACATAGAAAATACACTTCCAATAACCACAAACACCCACACTCGATTCGGGCTTCCAAAACTACAATTTGCCCCGACCGAGATCACAACTCAATAAAATAGCAAGACTTAATAACATTTATTTCTAAAATACATATTTCCCGTACACATATACTAAAAATAAATAAAATTATATAAAATCTCAATTATTCAAAATTAAACAATTAAATTTGCATTCCATCATCAAAATATAAATATAATTATAACCCAAATTAAAATCATTGTAATGTATTATATATATATATATATATATTATTTGAAATTTAATATTTAAAATTTACACTATTTAAGTAAAAATATCAATTAATTTATAAAAATTGTCTAAACCCTTTAAATATTAATAAAACTAATTAAAATATATATTTTATCATATTTAGTGTAAAATTACATTTTTACCCCCCTAAGATACATAATTTACACAATGTGCTATTTATACTTAAATAATTCCTTAAAATTATCTAATCATCTAAAACTTATTTTTCTCAAAATAAATCCTCCTAATATAATTAAAACATTTAATCAACCAAAAATTTACTCCTAAAAGTATTATTTAACCTAAAAATCAAATTTGGCATAAACTCAAAAATATTTATAAAAATAGTATAAAAATCACAAAAATTATAGTTTGAGTTCTAAAATTAACAACATTTAATAATAACCTCAATTATTAAAATTTTATAATTTTTAACCATAATTTTCGAAATTAGCATAATTACTCATTAAATACCTAAAATTTACATAAACCTCTAGTTAACACAAAAAAAATTCTAAAACCTTACATAAAATTAATATACTAAAACAATTAACTATAATCACTTTAATTATACTAACCAAACCAAATAAAACCCAATAAATCAACTAAAAAAAATTAAAATAAATAAATAAAAATTATGCAAAAATTCTGTAAATTAAGAAAAATTAGAAAAAACATTTAAAAATCCAAATTGAAGCAATTTATGGGCATAATCCAACATATACTCAAAAAAAACCTAAAATCAACATTCAAAATCGAGCAGCAACCAGAAAACAACCTGTCAACAACCTAAGAACAACTTTGTGCAACTCACCTTCAACCTTCAATTCCGGCACAGGAGGTGAGTTGCAGCGGCGGCTCTTGGCTTGGACTGACACCTAAGACGATGAGGGAAGTTGGGGAAGCTTGGGTGGTGTTGGATCAGCTTGGATCAAAGCTGACAGAGGTAAAAGAAGAGAAGCAGCGACAACAGCACCTCCTAGAGCTTCCTCTCGCGGTGGCAATGGCGATTCTGATGGTGGCTGGATGGACGGTGCAGTGAAGGAGGAGGGAGAGATGGTAAGGAATATAGAGGGAAGCTTGCAGGGGGGTTTGGGTCGGGAAGCTTCTATGTGTTTTATTTTTTTTTTACGCTGTTTCTTTGCTTTCTTTCTTTCTTTTTCTTTGGTTTTGATTTTTTTGTCTTCTTTTGTTTTGTTTATTCCGTTTGGTCCACTTACTACACATAAAACCATATATATATATATATATATATATATATATATATATATATTATGCATGTATGTGTATAGATAAATATTGGTACATATATATATATATATATACATATACTACATATACATACATACATACATAAATTATTTTAATATACACATCTAAAATAATATTTAACCCTAAATATAATATAAACATAAATATAATATAATATGATGAAAAAAGTAATTATTACTAATACAATTTGATAAAAATACCCCTTTTTATTTAAGTAAATATATATATAGGGTATTACAGTCTCCCCTCCTTATATGAATTCATCCTCGAATTCGAGAAAAGAAAGAAAAGAGGAATTACAAGGCCAAGAAGGAAAGAGATACGGGAACGAAACTCGCATCTCGGCTTCAGTTTCCCAAGTGCAATCCTCTATGGAATGGTTACTCCATAGCACCTTCACCATCGGTATCTCCTTAGTCCGCAACTGTCGAATTTGGCGATCGCACCGGGAACTCGTCGTAAGTCAAATCGTCGCTAAGCTCTACGGCTTGAGGTTGCAACACGTGAGACGGATCAGGGACGTATTTTCTCAGCATGGACACATGAAATACAGGATGGATTCTCGACAGTTCTGGTGGTAACACCAACCTATACGCCACTTCACCCACTCTAGACCGAATCTCAAACGGTCCAATGTATATGGGAGCTAGCTTACCCTTCTTGGCAAATCTCATAACTCCTTTCATTGGAGACACCTTCAGGAACACCATGTCACCAACCATGAAGGATACATCCTTCCTCCTAGGGTCAGCATAGCTCTTCTATCTGCTGAAGGCTGTCTTCAATCGCTGCTGAATAATGGGGACTTTCTCTGAAGTGATCTGCACCAACTCTGGTCCCGTTAACTGCCTTTCACCAATCTCCCAACACAAAGGTGATCTACACTTCCTACCATATAGTGCCTCATATGGAGCCATCTCGATGCTAGCATGATAGCTGTTATTATAAGCAAACTCAATCAATGGCAAGTGTGAATCCCATTGTCCTCCAAAATCCATTACACACATCCTCAGCATGTCTTCTAATGTTTGGATGGTCCTCTCTGACTGACCATCCATCTGAGGGTGGAAGGTCGTATTGAAATCCAATCTGGTACCCAAGGCCTTATGTAATTCTTGCCAAAAGATTGAGGTAAAGGTGGCTCCTCTATCTGACACTATGCTCACAGGTACTCCATGTAGACAAACAATCCTATTGACGTAAAGTCTCGCCAGTCTATCAGTAGAGTACATCTTCTTTATAGGTAGAAAGTGTGCTGACTTAGTTAACCTGTCAACAATCACCCAAATAGCATCATAACCTCCAGTAGTCCGAGGTAGCCTAGTCATGAAATCCATGGCTATCATATCCCATTTCCATTCAGGAATTGGCATGGGTTGCAACAGTCCCGAGGGTCTCTGATGTTCAAGCTTTACTTGCTGGCAAGTCAGGCACCTAAATACAAATTCTGCAATATCCCTCTTCATTCCATTCCACCAGTATGTATCCTTCAAGTTATGATACATCTTGGTAGAACCCGGATGAACACTATATGCAAAAAAATGTGCTTCTTCCATAATTTCCTTTCTCAAATCATCAACATCTGGCACATAAATCCTAGTGCCCAACCGCAATACACCTTCTCTGTCAATCACAAAGTCCCGTGATTGCCCTTGTTGTACTTCATACATGATTCTTTACAACTGGGGGTCTCTGCTCTGAGCTGCCTTAACCCGATCCAAGTATACTGATCGTACACTGAATTGAGCCAAAAGGCACTTTCGGATAACTTTCATCCGTAACCCCTGATCAATCAACCCATGCAACTCCTTGATAATGGGCCTTCTCTCTGTGCTAATATGGGCAAGGCTGCCTTCTGATTTTCTACTCAAGGCATCCGTAACAACATTCGCCTTGCCTGGATGGTATAAAATGGAGTAATCATAATCCTTAAGGAGTTCCATCCATCTCCTCTGCCTCAGATTCAAGTCCCTCTACTGGAAAATATATTTCAAGATCTTATGATCTGTGTATATCTCACACATCACTCCGTACAAGTAATGCCTCCATATTTTCAAAGCAAACACCATGGCTGCCATCTCTAAGTCGTGAGTAGGATAGTTCTGCTCGTGGTTCTTCAACTGCCTCGAAGCATAAGCAATCACTTGGCCATTTTGCATCAACACATAACCCAATCCTACTTTGGAAGCCTCACAATACACTGTATAACCTTCATTTCCAGAGGGCAAAGTTAGAATTGGAGCTGACGTCAACAAGTCCTTCAATAACTGAAAGTGCTCTTCGTATTTGTCTGTCCATACAAACTTAGCACTCTTCTAGGTCAACCTTGTCAAAGGTGCAGCAATTCTAGAGAAGTCCTTCACAAATCTTTTGTAATAGCCTACTAGACCCAGGAAACTCCGCACGTCTCTAACTGTAGTTGGCCTCGACCACTCCGTGATAGCCTCTATCTTTTTAGGATCCACTTGTATGCCATCTCGAGAAACCACGTGGCCTAGAAATGCCACTTGATGCAACCAGAAATCGCACTTTGAGAATTTGGCACACAACTTGTGCTCCCTTAAGGTTTGAAGTACCCTTCTCAGATGCATCACATGCTCAACCTCACTCTTCGAATAAACCAAGATATCATCAATGAAAACTATCATAAACCGATCCAAGTATGGCTTGAACACCCGATTCATCAAGTCCATAAAGGCTGCTGGATCATTAGTCAACCCAAAGGACATTACTAAAAACTCATAATGGCCATATCTTGTTCGAAAGGCTATCTTGGGCTCATCACCTCTTCTGATTCTCAACTGATGATACCCAGATCTCAAGTCTATTTTAGAGAAGCATGTAGCACCTTGAAGTTGATCAAACAGATCATCGATCCTCAGAAGTGGGTACTTGTTCTTGATGGTGACCTTATTCAACTGCCTGTAGTCGATACAAAGTCGAAGGCTACCATCTTTCTTCTTCACGAACAACACCGGAGCACCCCAAGACGATGTACTAGGTCTGATGAAACCCTTATCAAGCAACTCCTGCAACTGCTCTTTTAGCTCCTGCAGTTCAACTGGTGCCATTCTGTAAGGTGGCATAGAAATAGGATCTGTACCCGGTATGACATCGATACAGAACTCTATCTCTCTGTCTGGTGGTAATCCTGGTAATTCTTCAAGAAAGACATCCAGAAATTCACATACCACTGGCACTTGCTTAATTGCCATGTTCTCCTTCTCAACATCTCTTACCATTGCCAAGTAACCCTGACAACCCCTTCTAAGCATCTTCCAGGCTGTAATGGCAGAAATGAGATTATGAGGCATGGAGCTCTTTTCACCCTTGAAATAGAATTCTTCTTCATCTAGAATTCTGAACACCACTTCTTTCTCTCTATAATTCACTGAAGCATAATACCTCGACAACCAATCCATGCCCAAAATGACATCGAATTCCAGTACGTCAAGTAATACTAAGTCTGCCCATAGTTCTCTACCATCAACTATCACCGGACACGAAGGAAAGAAGACATCTGTCTCCAACTTGTCGCTAAGAGGAGTCGACACAGATAGAGGAAAGGATAACCTAGAAGGCTGCCACGCGATTCTTGAAGTGAACACAGGAGAAATGAAGGAATGTGAAGCATCGGGATCAAACAACACTCTAGTATCGCATGCATAGACTGAGAGAATACTTGCTACCACTGCATTCGAAGTCTGAGCATCCTGTGATGTCAAAGTGAACACTCGAGCCTGACCATGACCTGCCTACTAAGAAGTCAAAGGTTGCACAAAACCACGTCCACTAGGTCTACCAACTGAACCTCGACCCTGCTGACTCATAGGCTGAGGCGGTCTCTATTGTGGCTGTATGGGTGCTCGATGCTGCTGAGGCATCGAATAGTAGGGCTGAGCCATTGATGAAGATGAACCCTGAACGTACTATGGCTGGTATCTGGAGTGGGGACAAGCTCTGGTGAGATGTCCAACCTGCCCACATCTGAAGCAAGCGCCCGTCAATATATGACACAGGCCTTAATGAAATCGTCCATAACTCGTGCAAGAACTGGCTCCAGGCCCAGAACTACTCTGCCCTGAACTCTGCCCACTACTGCTACTACTAACTCCTGCACTAAATCTGTGACCCCTACTACTCCTCCTGTTAGTGATGTACCCATGTCGGCCAACTCGGTGAGTCCTGGACCTCCTACCACTCTGCTGAGAGCTACCCGCAGCCTGCTGATTCGAACTGCCGATGTGAAATGCTGGCTGCTGGTACCCGAGAGCTACACCATAACCACTACCCCCAATCATATAAGGATTTATCATGGTGCCCTAGCGGATATGTCGCCTCTCAATCAAACGGGCCTCCTCAATCACACTCTCTAGGGTGCGGTCCTCGATACACATACCAATAAAAGTGGGTCCCAATCCAGTAACATACAGCTCCACTGCTCTGTAAAGGTCCCTCCTGATATCCTCTGCATGTCGGGATAGCCTATTAAACTCTCTACTGTAGTCCTCCACTGACCTATCACCTCTAGTGATGTGGAGTAACTGCAACCTGTAGGCATCTCTGGTCGCTGGAGGACAGAAAAATCTCAAAAAGCAATCCTTAAACTTTGGCCAAGTCAGCTCGTGCATCGATGGCTGAATTGACTGCATAAACCAATCCTGAGCGGCTGCCTGAACCGATAACTCCATAATTATAATTCTCTGATAATCCGTGTGTCCCATCCTGGTGCATGACTCAATCGCATTAATGAAGTTTAAGGCATCACCCGTACCGTCGAAAGAAACTCTATCGGTCCGAGAGTAAAGAAGGGTTGCTTCAATGTCTGACATACCCTGGTTCCTCTACTGTAGCATCTGCTGTACAAGGGGCATCGCCTGATTCAATGCTGCTAGACCCTGATTAATCCCTGCCAGTCCAACTGCAAAGGCTGTGGGGTCAACAGTTGGGGCTTCAGGCTCGACTGGCTACTGATCAGGAATCTCAGCTGCAGCTACCCTGGCTCGACCTCTACCTCTGCCCCTATGAGGTGGAGCAGGAAGGGGAGCCTCATCATGCACAGACTGCTCATCAAATCTAAGGGTCGGATCGACATCAGGGTCAGTACGCACATGCCTCATTCTAAAAAGAAAATAAGGAAAAAAAATCAAATTCAAAACGGGGTAAGAATATTTAAAGCAATGCAGAATTATAAACAAAAACATCTCAAAGACAATTATCAATCATAAAGCTGCAGTAGTTACATAGAAAGACAGACATGGACAATTAATCAAACTTATGCTCTGATACCAACTTTGTCATGACCCGAACCCGAGGGCACGTGACCGGCACTAGGGAATGGGTAGGCATAAGGCCCCCGAAACCCATAGTAAGCCTAAAGGAAAAGAAAATAAAACCATTCATATTTTAAACTTTAATTAATAACAGAATATATTATCAAACTGATTTTTCTCAAAATACACAAATTCAATTGCTTAATAAAAATGTGTTTCAACATCTCATATTATAAATTGAATTTAAATCTTAAACATAAGCGTAGTTTACACAAATAAATTACACAATTATATTTAAACCATACAAATCCTTAGTACATATACTACTGCAGCAACCTAGATTAACACACAGTACAGCTTACAATGACCTACATAAAATGGCTGACGAAGAAAAAACCCGGCGTAGAGGTAGTCTGAGGTCGAACTCCCAAGCTCCTGAAAAAAATAAATTGAGGGGAATCAGACCTCACTGAGTAAGCCAATAAAAAGAGTTGTACGGTTTGAAAACCTTTGAAAACTATATATGTTTATAGTGAAAATAATTTATAATGTATAAGTATAGTTTTTGAAAAATCTCGATAGAACCCTAAACCCAAAATCTAAATGGCCATCCGGGCCCACTTATTCCAACTAGACTACCGGTCCCCGAGAGCAAAGGCATCAACCAAGGCACCAAGCCGTAGTCATTCATTTATTCCAAATATATGGCATTGGTGGTCCCCGAGAGCAAAGGCATCGACCAAGGCACCCATCCTAGTCCATTAATAGCCTTACAATCACTGGCGGTCCCCGAGAGCAAAGGCTTCCACCGAGGCACCCTTCCCAGTTTAACATTCACCAATCATATACACATCGGATCCATCTCTCAATCTCTACCATGTGCACATAGTCCTGGTGAAGCCCACCAGGTAGCCCGTTCTACCAAAATTTCTCAAATCAATTTTAAATAAATAAAATGCATTTAAATCATAAATAATAGCATTAAATTAAATAAATCATATAATCAATGTAATAAAATATGAGCGCATGCATTCTTTACATAACACACACGCACAGATCATTCTATTGACTTACAGGATGAATGCGAAGGCTGACGACCACGCGTCAGCCTCAGCCTCACAGCTTCTGCTCCGAAATGCTCTAAAAGAAAATAATAATCGACTTTTAAAACATGACTAAGGAATCGAAATCAGAAATCAACAAAATAATGAAATTCCAGACTGACTCGAGGAAAACCAGACAAGACTCGACATACAAGATTTAACCTAACTAACGGTAGAAATTTTACGAGTATCACGTTTTATGAGAAAATCTACCAAAATTTTGACAGAGTCTCCTCTGTAAAACGAACATCTCTCTACCAAAGGTAGAGCCAGACCTGCATACAAAATACACTTCCAATAACCACAAACACCCACACTCGAGTCGGGCTTCCAAAACTACAATTTTCCCCGACCGAGATCACAACTCAATAAAATAGCAAGACTTAGTAACATTTATTTCTAAAATACATATTTCCCGTACACATATACTAAAAATAAATAAAATTATATAAAATCTCAATTATTCAAAATTAAACAATTAAATTTGCATTCCATCATCAAAATATAAATATAATTATAACCCAAATTAAAACCATTGTAATGTATTATATATATATATATATATATATATATATATATATATATATATATATATATATATATATTATTTGAAATTTAATATTTAAAATTTACACTACTTAAGTAAAAATATCAATTAATTTATAAAAATTGTCTAAACCCTTTAAATATTAATAAAACTAATTAAAATATATATTTTATCATATTTAGTGTAAAATTACATTTTTACCCCCCTAAAATACATAATTTACACAATGTGCTATTTATACTTAAATAATTCCTTAAAATTATCTAATCATCTAAAACTTATTTTTCTCAAAATAAATCCTCCTAATATAATTAAAACATTTAATCAACCAAAAATTTACTCCCAAAAATATTATTTAACCTAAAAATCAAATTTGGCATAAACTCAAAAATATTTATAAAAATAGTATAAAAATCACAAAAATTATAGTTTGAGTTCTAAAATTAACAAAATTTAATAATAACCTCAATTATTAAAATTTTATAATTTTTAACCATAATTTTAGAAATTAGCATAATTACCCATTAAATACCTAAAATTTACATAAACCTCTAATTGACACAAAAAAAAAAAATTCTAAAACCTTACATAAAATTAATATACTAAAACAATTAACTATAATCACTTTAATTATACTAATCAAACCAAATAAAACCCAATAAATCAACTAAAAAAAATTAAAATAAATAAATAAAAATTCTGTAAATTAAGAAAAATTAGGAAAAATATTTAAAAATCCAAATTGAAGCAATTTATGGGCATAATCCAACATATACTCAAAAACAACCTAAAATCAACATTCAAAATCGAGCAGCAACCAGAAAACAACCTGTCAACAACCTAAGAACAACTCTGTGCAACTCACCTTCAACCTTTAATTTCGATGCCGGAGGTGAGTTGCAGCAGCGGCTCTTGGCTTGGACGGACACCTAAGACGATAAGGGAAGTTGGAGAAGCTTGGGTGGTGTTGGATCAGCTTGGATCAAAGCTGACAGAAGTAAAAGAAGAGAAGCAGAGATAGCAGCACCTCCTAGAGCTTCCTCTCGCAGCGGCAATGGTGATTCTGATGGTTGCTGGACGGACGGCGCAGTGAAGGAGGAGGGAGAGATGGTGAGGAATAGAGAGGGAAGCTTGCAGGGGGGTTTGGGTTGGGAAGCTTCTGTGTGTTTTGTTTGTTTGTTTTTTTTTTACACTGTTTCTTTGCTTTCTTTCTTTCTTTTTCTTTGGTTTTGATTTTTTTGTCTTCTTTTGTTTTGTTTATTCCGTTTGGTCCACTTACTACACATAAAACCATATATATATATTAATATAGTTATGCATGTATGTGTATAGATAAATATTGGTATATATATATATATATATATATATATATATATATATATATATATATATATATATATATATATATATATATACATATACTACATATACATACATACATACAAAAATTATTTTAATATACACATCTAAAATAATATGTAACCCTAAATATAATATAAACATAAATAAAATATAATATGATGAAAAAAGTAATTATTACTAATACGATTTGATAAAAATATCCCTTTTTATTTAAGTAAATATATATATAGGGTATTACAATATAATTTGTGTTAGACAAAATTATTTAAATAATTAATATTCAGATAATATGATGGTTTTAGTGTCAAATATGATTTTGAAGTTTCACATACATATAATATTTCAAATAGTATATTGCATTTATGAGTTTGAGATATTGTGTTTAATTTTCAGATAGTGCTTTAAGTTTCAAATAATATTTTAAGTTTAAAATACTTATAATATTCAAATAATATATTGCTTTGATTATATTTTAAGTATCATTGTTATTATTTCTTAATTTTGTTGTCTAATAAAAACGTTAATTAATAATTTTTGTTAATTTTTAACACAAGAAAATATAGACCCAACTTTTTTTTTTTAACAAAATGTAACTTTTTTTATTTTTTCAATAATAATACATTGATCTAAAATATAAAAAATGTCATAGACACTAATTTCTAGCCACTAAATCTACTCTTGATTTGTGCCAAGAATGATAGCTTTTGATTTATTTAAAAAAAATAATGTAAAATGTCTTCACCAAACTTGTCCCACGACATTACATTATTAATTAAAAAAGAATTGAAATAATAGTCTCAAATTAAATTAATCCAATCTATTAGTTGATCAGTGCACCAATCATATAATATAATTTTTTTAGTATCGGATGCAATTTTGAATTTTTAAATATATATGATATTCAAATAGTATACTATATTAATGAGTTTGAGATATTGGTTTTAATTTTCAAATACTTTTTTGAGTTTTAGATACGAATAATATTTTGAAAATATATTATTTTGATTGTATAATATACGAATAATATTAAAAAATATAATGTTTTTAAGTATTATTCTTTATTATTATTTTTTAACTTGCTGTGTAATAAAAATTTTAATTAATAATTTTTGTTAAAATAAAACATGGTTATTAATTATATGTTTTTGTTAATTAATTTTTACCAAACTTTATAAATAATATAAATAAGTGTCCTTTACATAATTTATAAATAATATAAATTAAAACATAATCATATAAGTGTTCTTTACACATCAAAAGGAATGAATCCTTGATGGGTGTTAGCGTATAAGATTCTGGATCACTGGCTAAGAAGTAAAGGGCGAGTCTGCACAAAAATCTTGCACATATGACAAACTAAACATCACAAAGAAAAAGTACCAACTAGTTTGGAGTCCAAACACTCATTTTTATTAATTTTTCATCAATTAAATAAAGGGCTATTTGTAAATAAAATTATTACCGTTAGCCTTTTTTGCAGTTTAATTAAGATATTTGAAATTTAATATATTAAAATATGAATTTGTATTTTTTGACAAGTTGAAATACTAATTAAATATCTGACAAAAAAATGTTTACATATTAAACAAAAAGTACTTACATGGTAGATAAAGTGTTTATATGTCACATGCCGTATAAACATACGATTGTCGAATATTTAATTGGTGTTTTGATTTATTAAAAAATATAAATTCATGTTTTAATATGTCAAATTTTAAATTTGACACTTAAATTGTAAAAAAATACTAAAATTAATGATCTTATTTGCAAATAACCCTTAAATAAAAAATATCAATTTGAATGAGTGCCTGCATCACCACTCTATTGACCCAATAAAACAGGACACCAACCATTGTTGTCATGTGGTCAGTCCTCTTGGCTTCAATCATCTCTTTACTTTGGGTTCCAATTGACCCATTGGCCATGAAAAGCAAGGGACCTGACTCCACATTCCTAGCTGGCATTCTATCAAACACCTTGCCAGCATTTAATGTATCATCGAATTTTACATAAAAGATTATCAATTTGGCACTCAAGCAATCAAAGTTGTTAAATTAAGTTATGGCATGAAAGACTGTTTAAAGTTGAAGTTACATAATTGAGTTTTAAATTTTTTAACTAATTTTTTTATAAAAAAAAACCTTGAAACCTGAGAAAGACAAAAAAAAAATTAAAAAAATAATAAAAGGAACAAAATGCAGTTACACAAAGAAGAGTTATAAGAATTTGTTCCTATAAAGGTCCAATTGGCTATACAATTCGTTTTTTTTTTTTTTTTCAAACAGAAAATTTTACATTTTTCTATTTATTTATTTGAAAGGATATTCCATTTCTAAAATAAAAATAATAATAAAAGGAACAAAATGCAGTTACACAAAGAAGAGTTATAAGAATTTGTTCCTATAAAGGTCCAATTAGCTATACCATTCTTTTTTTTATTTCAAACAGAAAATCTTACATTTTTATATTTATTTATTTGAAAAGATATTCTATTTCTAATAATAATAATAATAATAATAATAATACAACCATTTTTAGCAATCTCCAGTTAGACCTGATAAGGATTCATGAACCGTTGGTTTCAGTTCATGTTAAAGTTAGTGAAATTGGACTGAAATCAGGAATAGGAATCAACCGGTTTCGATTTTGAACCGATTCAATTTGGTATAATTTTTTATAGCATAAAGTTGAAATAAAAATTTATTATGATATTTTAATAAGTTATTTTTTAGTTAAAAATAAAATATAAAAAATTATATTTTACTTTGACTATTTAACTTAAAATACATTAATTAGTTAATTTTAGATAAAAAAATTCAAAAAGATAGAAATAAAATTATTTTATGTTAGTTTTTATATAATATTGATTGAAATACAAAATTTTACTCTCTAATATATATATATATATATATATATATATATATATATATATATATATATATATATAATTAAAGGATTTAAATTAAAAATTAAATTATAAAAATAAATTAAAAATTATAACTGACTATGATTTAAAATTAAAAAATTTAAAAAAAATTAAATGAATTATATATATATATATATATATATATATATTTTTTTTTTTTTTAAAATATCGGTTCGGAATCAGAACCAGCCCTTCCACAATTTCATATCAATTTTGAGTTTGACCAATTTCAGTCCGATTTTAAATTTATCGATTCCTATTCTAATTCAAGATTTGAATGGGCTCATGACCAGTCCTATCTGCAGTCACCATTAATTATTTGTTCAGTGATGCAAATTGTTAGAAAATTTTCAAGTTTTTACTTTTTTTCTTTTGTATAAATATATTTTATATTAACATATAAATCAAAAATATAATAAATATTCAAATAGTTATATTCTTCAAAAAAAAAAATTAATATAATAATGATATATCATATTAAACTATATATATATAACATATGCACTTTTCTCTTCTATCGGCCACCTTGTGTTGTAAGTTTAGTATTTTAATTTATCAGTTGAAATAATTTCATAACATTTTAAGAAATTTATTTTTAAATTCAAGTATTTTTTTATTTGAATGAAATCTTTGTAAAATTTATTTTCAATTCAAATCTTTTAATTTTATGGAATCGCTTAATACTAAATTTATTATGATTTGATAAAAATTATTTGGTTTAAATGAATTTTAAACTTATTTGTAAATGAATTTTATTTAAAATTTATTTATAAATAAAATAAAATTTTTTAATGGAATTAAACCAAATAAGGTAAATATTTTAATAAAAAAAAAACACAATAAATATAAGTTTTATTGATTTTTATTTTTTTCTATATTAATTTATGCTTTTTTCTTTAAAAATTTATGTGTTAGTAACTCCGTTTTCTTGGATTCTTGAGTTTGTTATATTTTATTTTCTCTTATATATTTTTGGTTCATATTATGAAAAAAAAAACTGACACAAAATAAATTTATAATTTCTCAATTAGAAATAATTAAATATATATATATATTCCAAACTGATTATTATATACTCTTAAAGTAAACTTTCAAAGTGGTACCCCAATTTTGTTTCTGAAAATTAATAAACAATTGGTCAATTAGTTTTAGAAGTATTGGGCTCAGGTCGAGTCCAAAACATTCTGAGAAGAATCGTCCATGAGCTATTTGAAAAGAAATATTTATGGACCAGATATATCATACCAAACCAAAAATGTAAGCCTATGGATCTTAGGGTCTTTTTCATTTACATACCCCTGACATAATGTGTACTTGTCATACTCTTTTCAACGTGCCTTCGCTGATCGCTAAAATTTTCTTTTTAGAGAGGGTTTAGTTTCTATTTAGAATTGGAACGGAAATAAAGAAAACAAATCCAAAATAGAATGAAAATTTTAATAAAATATTTGATTTATAAGACAAATGAAATTGAAATTGAAATTGAAATTGAAATCAATATTATTTAGATATAATAATTTTGCAGACACTTACATTTACATTAATTTGTAATTTTGTTCTCTATAATTTTATTTTTTTCAAATTAGCACCGCAATTTGTTCATAACTTATTATATAAACACTTCGTAGTTGTATGAATTTGTTACTTTATCCTCTATACTTGCATGAATTTGTCACTTTACCATGATGTATATGTTTACATGAGGTAGGAATAGCCGTAGGCAGGACCTGAAGTTCTAATAGAGGATCCTGCAGTCTTTACAATAGGAATGGCAGAAATTTGTAATACCTTATATATATATAATTATTTGAATAAAAAAAAAGGGATATATTTTTCTCAAATAGTATTAGTAATAGTTATTTTTACATTATATTATATTATATTTGTGTTAACATTATATTTAGGGTTAAACATTGATTTAAATGTGTATATTAAAGTAATTTGTGTATATATGTATGTATAAGTAGTATATGTATATATATATATATATATATATATATATATATATATATATATATACATATGTACTAATATTTATCTATATACATACATGCATAAATATATATTAATATATAGTTATGCATATTATTTTATTAATGGTAATTAATAAGTATATATATAATATAATATGTATATATATAATTAGTGTATATATTTCATGTAGTGTATGTTTATGTATGTATATATATATATATATATATATATATATATATATATATATATATATATATACACACACATATAGTATATATTGAAGAGAAGAAGAAGAAACCGAAGCTTCAACCTCTCCCCACCGCGTGACGCCCTCGACTGCCACCATCACTGTGCCTCCCCCATCTCCGACCACCATCTGCTGCTTCCTCCTCCTTCTCCCTCACCTCCGGTCGCCTGCAGAGCCGCCGGAAACCGCTGGAAGGGAAGAAGCCGAGAGTTGCTCCAAAAATCGCCCAAGCTTCGTCCGACCACCATTTCCCTCCATTCCGGTGCCAATCTCCTCCCCTTGCACCGGTGAGACATATTCCAAGCTTAGTTTAAGCTTTAATCTCGTTTTTGGTTGAGTTTTGAGGATTGTTAGTTTTTGAACTCTAGGGTTTTGAATTTTTTTTTAACTTGCTCTAGCTTGATTCATGCAAATTTCCTTTTCAAATGTAATTCCTAGTAGCTCAATCTACCTCTAGGAATTTTTGTATAATTTTTGGAATTTATTTTGATTTTTGGTGAATTTTTGAATATTTTAATATTATTTTAGGAATTTTCGGGAATTAATTATAAAAATAATAAATAATGATAATATTTGGTATTTTGGTGTTTTTATGAATTGATATTAATTTTAGGGTAAAGAAAATAATTTTTTTTTAATATTATACAATTTTTAGGAATTTTTATACTTTATGTCAAAATTTAATTATTAGGCTAATTATATTTTTTTTAGAAGAAATTAAAAGCCATTAATATGTTTTAATTATATTAAGAATTTAACATTGAGAAAATAAGTTTTGGATGATTAAATGATTTTAAGAAATTTTTTTTTAGTATATATAGCACATTATGTAATTTATATATATATGCTAGGGGTAAAAATGTAATTTTTCACTAAATATGGTAAAATATATATTTTAATTAGTCTTATTAATATTTAAAGGGTTTAGACAATTTTATAAATTAATTGATATAATTTCCTAAGTAGTGTAAAATTTTAAATGTCAAATTCCCAATATATATATATATATATATATATATATATATATTCATATAATACATTACCAAGGTTTTAATTTGGATAATAATTATATTTATATTGTTGGTGATGGAATACAAATTTGATTGTTTAATTTTGAATAATTAAGATTTTATATATGTTATTTATTTTTAGTATGTGTGTATGTAAAATACATATATATATTGAGAAATAAATATTATTAATTTTTGATATTTGATTGAGTTGTGATCTCGATCGGGGCAAATTATAGTTTTGGAAGCCCGACTCGAGTGTGGATGATGTGAATATTAGAAGTTCATTTTCTATGCAGGTGTGGCTCTACCTTCGGTAGAGAGATGTCCGTTTTACAGAGGAGACTCTGCCGAAATTTTAGTAGATTTTTTTGTAAAACGTGATACTCGTAAAAAATTTCTATCGTTAGTTAGGTTAAATCCTGTCTGTCGAGTCTTGTCCGATTTTCCTCGAGTCAGTCTGGAATTTCATTATTATGTTGATTTCTGATTCTGATTCCTTAGTCATGTTTTAAAAATCGATTTATTATTTTTCTTTTAGAGCATATCAGAGCAGAAGCTGTGAGACCGAGGCAGACGCGTGGTCGTCAGCCTTCGCATTCATCCTGTAAGTCAATAGAACGATCTGTGCGTGTGTTTATGTAAAGAATGCATGCGTTCGTATTTTATTACATTGATTATATGATTTATTTAATTTAATGCTATTATTTATGATTTAAATGCATTTTATTTATTTAAAATTGATTTGAGAAATTTTGGTAGAACGGGCTACCTGGTGGGCTTCACCAGGATCGTGTGCACATGGTAGAGATTGAGAGATGGATCCGATGTATATATGATTGGTGAATGTTAAACTGGGACGGGTGCCTCGGTGGAAGCCTTTGCTCTCGGGGACTGCCAGTGATTGGAAAGTCAATAATGGACTGGGATGGGTGCCTCGGTTGATGCCTTAGCTCTCGGGGATCGCCAGTACCATTTATTTGGATTAAGTGAATGACTACGGCTTGGTGCCTCGGTTGATGCCTTTGCTCTCGGGGACCGGTAGTCTAGTTGGAATAAGTGGGCCCGGTTGGCCATTTAGATTTTGGGTTTAGGGCTCTACCGAGATTTTCAAAAACTATACTTATACATTATAAATTATTTTCACTATAAACATATATAGTTTTCAAAGGTTTTCAAACCATACAGCTCTTTTTATTGGCTTACTCAGTGAGGTCTGATTCCCCTCAATTTATTTTTTTCAGGAGCTTGGGAGTTCGACCTCAGACTACCTCCACACCGGGTTTCTTCTTCACCAACTATTTTATGTAGGTCATTGTAAGCTGTACTGTGTGTTAATCTAGGTTGCTGCAGTAGTATATGTATTAAGAATTTGTATGGTTTAAATATAATTGTGTAATTTATTCGTATAAACTACGCTTATGTATAAGATTTGAATTCAATTTATAATATGAGATGTTGAAACATATTTTTATTAAGCAATTTGATAATATGTTCTATTGTTAATTAAAGTTTAAAATATGAATGGTTTTATTTTCTTTTCCTTTAGGCTTACTACGGGTTTCAGGGGCCTTATGCCTACCCATTCCCTAGTGCCGGTCACGTGCCCTCGGGTTCAGGTCGTGACAAAATTAACCAAGGCTTAGTAGCTCTTAACCAAGCAATGCCTCTGGTATAGCAGATGCTTCAATAGAGGACTCAAAGGACGACAGATGCTAATGCCTCCTTATTGTACTCCAGAGTCGGGCGAGTCTCATTCGATGGTATAGGGGATGCTTTGAATTTCATAAATACCATTGAGGTCAGGCTTAGAATAAGGTCCTCGGACTACCAGCAGATCATGATAATATAGTTATCTGTGTCAACAACAGCTCATGACTGGTTCATGCAGTCCATCCAGCCCTACATGACTGCGATGACTTGGTTGGATTTTAAGGAGAGGTTTATAAGGTTTTTCTACCCAGCATTGATGAGAGAGAACTATAGATGTCAGTTGTTGAATATTGCCAAAGGAGATCGGCCAGTTGGAGACTACACTCGAGAGTTCTTCAGATTGTCACGTCATACTGTGGATGTGATGCAGGATGAGATAAGAGTAGTGGAGCTTTATGTGACTGGATTAGGCCCCACTTATTTTGGCATTCAAACAGGGGGTCGCAGCCTAGAGAGTGTGATTGAGGAGGCCAGACAGCTTGAGCAAAGGCATATTCGACATGGTACTATACTGGATCCTTATGAGAGTGGCAGCAGCATATCTGCTCAAGAGATTGAGCAGCCAATTTTTCAGATAGGTAACATGAGTACTCAACCAAGGGGTACTTCTCAGTAAAGCAAAAAGTTTAGAGCTCATCGGACTGGCAGGCACAGTTATGCTCAAAGTCGTAGGAGTGGCATGATTAGTAGTTTTGGTGTTGGTGCCAGTAGTAGCACCAGTGGTTAGAGCTTCGAACATGGCAATTTAGGATCTGTGACTAGTGCATGTGCTAAGTGTGGGAGAGTGCATCAGGGTCCATGTCACTTGGCGCCTGAAGCTTGCTTTTGGTGTGGATAGTTCTGGCATTTCACCAAGGATCATCCTAATTATGGATTCCAGCCATCTTATGCTCAAGGATATTCTTTATTAGTTGCTTAGCCATATCTATAGGTGCATCAGCAATATCAGGCACTTATGTATCCTCAACAGTGACCAACTCAATATTTGAGCTAGTAGGGCAGTGGTTTTGGAGGCAAAGTTGGGGGTAAAGGATATACACAACCGTCCACTTTACAGTAGGCAAGTTGATGGTCAGACTAGAGTCTTCACCTTGACTCTACAGGGTGCTTTAGCATCTAATGCAATTATGGCAGGTATTCTCCCAGTATACTACTTTAAGGCTAGAGTTTTATTTGATGTGGGTGCTTCGTACTTTTTTGTGTCTCCTGCGTTTGCTTCTAAAATAGCATGTCAACCTTCTAAGATGCTATTTCCCTTATCTGTAGGCAACTCCACTTAGTGATGAGTTAAAGACAGATGTGTTCTTTCCCTCTTATCTAGTGTTGGTGAAGGGTAGAGAGTTACTCGCAGATCTGGTTCTGCTTAATGTGATTAACTTCGATGTTATCCTAGGGATGAATTGGTTGGCATAGATTATGCTATGGTTGATTGTTGAGAGAAAGAGGAAATTTTCATAATTCCTTCTGATGAGGAATTCAGATTCAGAAGTGACAAGAGTTTAATGCCTTAGAATATTATTTTTGCGATCACAGCGAGGAAGATGCTTAAGAGAGGTTGTTAAGGCTATTTAGATATGGTTAGAGATACATAAGCAGATAGAGGGGCAGTTGAAAGGATACTAGTGGTGCGCCAGTTTTTAGATGTTTTTCCTAAAGAATTGTCAGGCTTGCCACTTAATAGGGAGATAGAATTTTATATCAAAATAGTGATTAGTACAAATCCTATCTCTATGCCACCATATAGAATGACACCTGTAGAGTTAAAGGAGCTAAGAGAGCAGTTGCAAGAACTACTTATAAAGATTTTATTTGGCCTAGTACATCTCCTTAGGGTGCTCTTGTGTTGTTCGTGAAGAAGAAGGATGGTAGTCTTCGACTCTGTATTGACTATAGACAGTTGAATAAGGTTACCATCAAGAATAAATATCCACTCTCGAGGTTGATGACTTGTTCGATCAGTTACAAGGAGCTCAGTGTTTCTCCAAATTTGACTTAAGGTCTAGGTATCATCAATTGAGGATTAGAGGTGGGGATGTACTCAAGACTACATTTCGGACAAGGTATTACCATTATGAGTTTTTGATGATGTCCTTTGGGTTGATTAATACCCTAATAGCCTTTTATGGACTTGATGAATAGGGTTTTTAGGCTGTTTTGGACTTATTTATGATTGTGTTCATTGATGATATTCTAGCATACTCGAGGAATAAGGCCAAGCATGCAATGCATTTAAGATTGGTGCTTCAAACTTTGAGAGAGCACCAATTGTATGCCAAATTTTTGAAGTGTGAATTTTGGTTAGATTAAGTGACATTCTTAGGCCATGTGTGTTCATTGATGGCATACAAGTGGATTTGAGGAAGATCAAAGCTATTATAGAGTGGCCTAGACCTACATCAGTCACTGATGTCAGGAGTTTTTTAGGTTTAGCTGGCTATTATAGGAGATTTTTAAAGAATTTTTGAAGGATACTTTAGCATTTAATGCAGTTACGGTAGGTATTCTCCCAGTATGCTACTTTAAGGCTAGAGTCTTATTTGATCCGGGTGCTTAGCACTTTTTTATATCTCCCGCGTTTACTTTTAGAATAGCATGTCAACCTTCCAAGATATTATTTCCCTTATATATAGCAACTCCACTTAGGTGATGGGTTAGAGATAGATATGTTCTTTCCCTCTTATCTAGTGTTGGTAGAGGGTAGAGAGTTGCTTGTAAATCTGGTTCTGCTTGATGTGATTAACTTCGATGTTATCCTAGGGATGAATTGGTTAGTGCAGATTATGCTATGGTTAGCGCAGATTATGCTATGGTTGATTATTGAGAGAAAGAGATAATTTTTAGAATTCCTTCTAATGAGGAATTCAGATTCAGAAGTGATAAGAGTTTAATGCCTTGGAATATTATTTCTGTGATCACAGCGAGGAAGATGCTTAGGAGAGGTTGTTAAGGCTATTTAGCTATGGTTAGACATATATAAGCAGATAGAGGGGCAGTTGAAAGGATGCTAGTGGTGCATGAGTTTTTATATGTTTATCCTGAAGAATTGTCAAGCTTGCCACCTGATAGGGAGATAGAATTTTGTATTAATATAATGCTTAGTACAGATCCTATCTCTATTCCACCATATAGAATGGTGCATGTAGAGTTAAAGGAGCTGAGAGAGAAGTTGCAAGAATTGCTTAATAAATGTTTTATTTGGCTTAGTACATCTCCTTGGGGTGCTATTGTGTTGTTCGTGAAGAAGAATGATGGTAGTCTTCGACTCTGTATTGACTATAAGTAGCTGAATAAGGTTACCATCAAGAATAAATATCCACTCTTGGGATTGATGACTTGTTCAATTAGTTACAAGGAGCTCAATGTTTCTCTAAAATTGACTTAAGGTCTGGGTATCATCAATTGAGGATTAGAGGTGAAGATGTACCCAAGATTGCATTTCGAATAAGGTATTACCATTATGAATTTTTGGTGATGTCCTTTGGGTTAATTAATGCCCCAGTTAGCCTTTATGGACTTGATGATAGAGTGTTTAGGCTATTTTTGGACTTATTTATGATTGTGTTCATTGATGATATTCTGGCATACTCCAGGAATAAGGCTAAGCATGCAATGCATTTAAGATTAGTGCTTCAAACTCTGAAAGAGCACCATTTGTGTGCCAAAATTTTGAAGTGTGAATTTTAGTTGGATTAAGTGACATTCTTAGGCCATGTGGTGTCTAATGATGACATACAAGCGAATCTGAGGAAGATCAAAGCTATTATAGAGTGGCCTAAACCTACATCAGTCACTGAAGTCAGGAGTTTTTTTGGGTTTAGCTAGCTATTATAGGAGATTTTTTAAAGGATTTTTGAAGGATGCTTTAGCATCTAATGCAGTTATGGCAGGTATTCTCCTAGTATGCTACTTTAAGGCTAGAGTCTTATTTGATTCGGGTGCTTCACACTTTTTTGTATCTCTCGAGTTTGCTTCTAAAATAACATGTCAACCTTTCAAGATGTTATTTCCCTTATTTGTAGCAACTCTACTTAGTGATGAGTTAGAGACAGATGTGTTCTTTCCCTCTTATCTAGTGTTGGTGGAGGGTAGAGAGTTGCTCGTAGATCAGTCACTGAAGTCAGGAGTTTATTGGGTTTAGTTGGCTATTATAGGAGATTTTTGAAGGATTTCTCTAAGATAGCTGCACCTTTGACAAGGTTGACTAAAAAAATGCTAAGTTTGTATAAACAGATAGACGTAAGGAGCACTTTCATTTGCTTAAGGATTTGTTAACTTTGGCTCGAGTGTTGACTTTGCCTTGTTGGAATGAAGGTTACGTGGTGTATTGTGATGCTTCTTGAGTGGGATTGGGTTGTGTGTTAATGCAAAATGGAAGAGTGGTTGCTTATGCTTTAAGGTAGTTGAAGAAGCACGAGCAAAATTATCCTACTCATGATTTGGAAATGGTGGTAGTGGTGTTTGCATTAAAGATTTTGAGGCAGTACTTGTACAATGTGACTTGTGAGATATACACCGACCATAAGAGCCTGAAGTACATTTTTCAACAGAGGGATCTAAATTTAAGGTAGAGGAGATGGATGGAACTTTTAAAGGACTATGATTATTCTATTCTATACCATCCAAGCAAGGCAAATGTAGTTACAAATGCCTTGAGAAGAAAGTTCGTAGGTAGCTTGGCACATATTAGCACTAAGAGGAGACCAATTGTTAAGGAGATGTATAAGTTAATTAACAAAGGACTACAGTAAAAGGTGACTACGATCCTTGCTCAGTTCAGGGTATGGTCAGTGTACTTAGATAGAGTTAAGGCAGCACAGAGAAGGGACCTACAGTTGCAAAAAATCATGTTTGAAGAGCAACAAGGTAGGTCTATGGGATTTGTGATTGATAACAAGGGTGTGCTATGTTTGGGTACTCATTTATGTATGCCAGATGTGGATGAGTTGAGAAAAGAAATCATGGAAGAGGCACATTTTTCTACTTACAGTGTTCATCTAAGTTCTACCAAGATGTGTCGTGACTTAAAGGATACATATTGGTGGAATGGAATGAAAAAGGATATAGCATAATTTGTATCTAAATGCCTTACTTGTCAGCAGGTGAAACTAGAGCATCAGAGACCTCTAGGGTTATTACAGCCATTGCCTATCCAAGAGTGGAAGTGGGATATGATTGCTATAGACTTTATGATTGGATTGCCTCGTACCACTAGTGGTTATGATGCTGTTTAGGTGATAGTTGACAGACAGACTAAGGCAGCACACTTTTTTCCAATCAAGAAGACATATTCTATTGATAGATTAACAAGATTGAATATCAATAGAATTGTTTGTCTTCACAGGGGTACCAGTAACCAGTAAGTATAAGGCATTAGGTACAAGACTTGATTTCAGCACAACATTTCATCGTTAAACAGATGGTCACTCAAAAAGGACCATACAGACCCTGAAGGATATATTGAGGATGTGTGTGATTGACTTTGGCGGTTAGTAGGACATACATTTGCCATTGATAGAATTTGCATATAACAACAGTTATCATGCAAGTATTAAGATGGCTCTGTATGAAGCACTGTATGGTACGAAGTGTAGATCACTATTGTGTTGAGAAGTTGGAGAGAGACAGCTGACAGGTCCAAAATTGGTGCAGATTACTTTTAAGAAGGTTCTTATTATTCAATAACATTTGAGGATAGCCTTCAATAGACATAAGAGCTATACAGACCTAAAGAGGAAGGTTATGTCTTTTTTCGTTGGAGACATAGTGTTTCTAAAGGTGTATCCAATAAAGGGGGTTATGAGGTTTGGTAAGAAAGGTAAATTAGCCTTGAGATACATTGGGCCATTCGAGATACGTTCAAGAGTTAGAGAGGTGGCTTATAGATTGGTATTGCCACTTAAATTATCTCGTATTCACCAAGTGTTTCATATTTCCATGATGAGGAAATATATTCCTGATCCTTCTTACATTCTTCTACCTCAGACAGTGGAGTTCAATGAAGATCTATCGTATGAGCAATATCTTATGGCGATTATGGATCACTAAGTTCGTCAGCTTTGCATCAAGGAGATTCCGATGGTGAAAGTGTTATGGAGCAACCACATAGTAGAAGACTGCATGTGAGAGATGGAGGCAACGATATGGATGACTTATCCCTATCTTTTCCATTAAGATTCTATATTTTATTATTGAAAATTCGAGGACGATTTTTTTTAAAGAGGGGAGAATGTAAAGACTTAAATTTTCATGTATTAAATTAAGAAATAAATTTTTGAGACATGCAATGTTAATAATTATTTAAATTTATATTACTATTATATTATTATTAATTTTTGATATTTAATTTTAGTGAGATTTAATTTAACTTTTGAGGTTAAATATTATTTCAATATTTGAGTATTTGAGCACTAAATTATTATATTGTGTGATTAAAAATTAAATGGAAATAATATCATTTTTGAATTATAGTATTTTTGTCTTTTACATTTTTATAAAAATAAATCTTTTTCTTTTTCTTTCTTCTTATTCTCTTCTTTTTTTTCCTTTTTTTTTTCTCCTCCTTTTCTTTCTTTCTTCTACCTCTCCCTCCTGCACATTGCACATTGCACCATCGCCACCCACCGCCATTGCCAACCATCGCACCACCACCAGTAGGAGTCCTCACCACCACCACTAGCCCCCACGGTTACCGGATCTCCTCCCTCCTCCTCCATTTTTTCTTTCCATTTTTTGCCATTTTTGGGGGAGAGCTTGCCGAAGCCAATTCTGGCGATGACGGTCCTTGCCGATGGGTGCAAAATGATCCTCTCCTCTTGGGTAATCATTCCCTTAAATCAATTTCAAGTTCTAACACCAGTAAGGACTTCAATTTTAAGAAATTAATTCTAAGTCTTTTTTATTTAAATTGTGAAATTGAAGCTTAATTTTATTTATTTGATATATGTTCTTTAGGACTGATTGTTATATGCATTATAAGGATTCCAAAAATAATTTTTGTAAATTTTTAAAAAAATTTCAAATTTTCAGGGTTTTGAGTTATTGTTTACGACACTATTCCAAACTGAATTTTTTTTTATATTTTTAATAAATTCTACTAGTTATTTTAAGCATATTTCATGAAGAAAGTTTCTTGAAATTATGTTCCGATTATTTATTATGAATTTTCAAATACTTATGCCAAAAATGAATTTTTGAGAAAATTAGTATAAATGGATACATTTTATGTTTTAATTGAAATTATGGTGAATTATGATGTTTTGGATAAATTTTGAGTAATAAATACTATTAAAATAATTTTTATGAATTTATTCCTATTTTAGCTAATTAAGAGTAATTATCAAAATAATATTTGAATAAAATAGTATTTATGATTTAAATGAGTTTTCAGTTGCTTAATTTTATAATTGAATAATTTAATGAATTTTTGATAATTAAATACTATTTAATTTCAAAATTTTTAAATGGGGACCTTTATAACAAAAATTGATTTTAATGTGAATTTTATTAATTATTTTATAAATAAATGTCATTTATCCTTTATTTGTGTAAATAAATTAATTTTGATATTTAAACGAAATTTTATTGATTTAGATTGTAATTTGTGAAATTGATTCTCAGTTGGGCATAAACTGTAGTTTGGGGGCCCAACCCGAGTTTTGGAGTTATCGCAGTTATTTGAAGTGTTTTTTTTTTTGTGCAGGGTTGGCTCTACATCGTGTAGAGAGATATCCATTTTATAAAGGACACTTTACCGAATTTTCAGTGAATTTCTCGTAAAATGTGATATCGGGTAGATTTTAGTAGAGTCGTATTTTTTTAATCGAGTATTTCTTTAGAAATCTATAAATTTAGGAAATTCCGTTTTTAATTTCTTTTTTATTCATTTTTTTCTTTAGTTGCGCCTCCAATCGAGTTGATAGGTCGGGATTGAGCGCGACTGTGTAGAGGAGCGCACTCAACCTGTAAGTTAATAATTGAACTGTGTATAGGAATATATATATATAGCTGTATTAGCATGTTTATATTAAGTTTCACATGATTAGTAAATTTTTATTTTATTTTATTTTATTATAATCTTCCTTATTTATTTTCATTTACTTATTGATTTTAAAATAAACTTTGGTAGAACGGGCCACTTGATGAGTTTCATCAGGACTGTGTGCACATTGGTAGAATTGAGAGTGAGTGGTGAATGTATGTGGCTCAATGATGCTTTACTCTCGAGAACCGCCAGTAAATATTGGTTTAAATGAATTGACTATGGCTAGTAACTCAATTGATGCTTTACTCTCGGGAACCGACAGCCTTTGGATTTTAAGAGATTCATAAGGCTATTAGATTTATGGATTAGGGTTCTATCTAATTTTCTTATAAATATGATTTAAGGAAGCTTATGGTATTTAATAGAGAATTTTATGATTTTAAATATTTTATTTTGATAAAGAAGATATGGATAAAATTAAATAGTTTTAAATTATAAATTATAAACTTTCTTATTTTTCATAAATATATTTTAAAGGAGATTTTTATACTGTATACATTTTTTTTATTAACTTACTCAGTGAGGTTTGACTCCCCTTAATTATTTTTTTCAGGATTCGGGGAGTCGCCTGTTAGTCGACCTATCATATGTTGGGTTCCTTTTTCCCCAGCTATTTTATGTAGGTTTATCTTAAATATATTATTACCATGTACGCATTTTAAATCTAGAACATTGCAGTAGTAGAAATGGTCAATTATTATGTTGTATCTTATGAATTGTTGTACGTATTAAGAATTTGTATTAAAGATTATTATTATACTTTATCTAAGATTGTTTTTTATATTAGTTCATTTATGTTATATATCTTTATTTAAATATTTCATTCTTATTATTGTCTATATTTTATTGTGTTTTCCTTAAGGCTTACTATAAGTTTCAAGTACTTTATGTATTTCCATTCCCTAGTACCGGTCATGTGTCCCTTTGGGTTCGGGTTGTGACATTCCCACTATTAACAACACGACCTAAAAACTTATAAGAAGCAAGCATGCACTTTTGGAAATAACTTAATTTAACATAATCAAATATCTCCTTCATTTGTTGCACTCATTTCAAATAAACATAAGGGTTATCCCCACCAAGAAAATAAGGCATGTCCATATAAAATTCACATTTGAAAAGATATAGAAAAGAAATCCTCACAAAGCACTCCCTTACATGTTTACACTTAAGAATGTGAATGCTCTTGTGTTTCACTTAAATTTTTTTTATTTTTGTTTTTATTAATCTATGAATAATTGAGAAAAAGAAGAAGAGATAATACACGAAAATTAAAGGATACATAACCAAACCTTGAAGTTTGGCTCTAATATAAAACTAATACGAACCTTACCTATAATTAAAATAGAACATGCATACAACTTTGAAATACTAGCCTAAGGATCATCAAGAATAGGTTGTGATGATGGAGCTAAACCCCCTTACTTATTAAATTAAAGCAAGATACTTAGTTATTAAAAGATGAACAATCAAACAATTCTATGCCTAATTTAGCAATTGTAATGAAAGGTAGATGTGAAACAATTTAAGTAAACTTGCAAAATTTCAAAAAACCAAAGTTAAGGGACAACCTCACTTAATTGATTACAATTGTCAAAACAATTCTCCAAATTCGTTTTACATAGTTTAAGCTCTTATATAGGCATATAAATAATATAATCTTTAAAGTAAAAGGTTTCTTACTTATTCCTAAAGACTCTTATAAAGAAAAATTCTTAATTAAGAATGATTCCTTTAAAACTAGAACAACTCATGACAATTCATCTTTGAAAAGTCAAATTGACAACTAAGCAAAATGACAACTAAGCATTGAAGCATGTCATGTAGGATGTTGACCCTTGACCATGACTTTGTTGACTCTTTGAATTTAACTTATTAATTCTTTGACTTTGACTTATTGACTTTGACTTAGAATATCCTTATATCTTCTCAAATTTTTAAGAATCTTCTTGAATCTTTCTTATTAACTCTAAAATAGAAAAATAACTCAACATTCATCCATATCAAGCTAATTAATTTTGAAATATGAAATTAAACTAATTAGGTTGAATTCTTCATCATTCAGCTTCATGCTTGCACTTTGAATCCCTTTTAGGGTTCATATTATAGTTTGGGTTTGTTGCACCGTTGGTACCATAACTTTGGCTCATGTTTTACTTTGTTATCAAAATTTTAATTTTTTTTCTTTTCAGTCCCAAATATTCTAATTTTGTTTCAAGTTGAAGTACCTTGAATATATCCAATTATATTTAATATATGTGACAACTGGAATAAACATATCTTTAGTATATTTACCTTGTAAGCATCCAATTAAATAGTTTAATTATCTTGTTGACCTCATAAAACAAAATTTGCTTGTGGGCCATAAAATAAAATTTTAGCAAAATTTATTTTATGGAGCCCGTAAGGTGATTATACCACTTAATGGAATGCTTACATGGTGAATATACTAAAAATATACTTATTTCGGCTGTCATGTATGCTAAATTTGATAAGATATGTTCGAAGTACTTGAACTTGAAACAAATATATAATTTTTGGGATCAAAAAGGAAAAAATTAAAAATTTAGTAGCAAAGTGAAACATGGCCTAAATTATGGTATCAACGGTGAACTAAACCCTTATAATTTTTATTAATAATTTTAATAATAAATAAAATAGAAATGATAAATTATTATATATTACTATATACATTTTATATAATTTACATGATTAGAAAAAAAAAATATTATCAAAAAACATTTAAAAATAATGTATATCCTTAATAATTATTTAATAAACTAACAACAATAACTAACTTAATTTCACCAAATGATTCATATATATTAGTTACTAGCTATCAATTGTCAGTTAACCGAACAACTATCAACTATTAGCTAATATAAACAATCGAACCAAATAGGCTCTGAGTTTTTTAGTACTATATGTATTTTAATACTACTCAAATTCTAAAGATATTTATATACTACATATTTTTTTACCTTAAATTACTCAAATATTTATTGTCAAACCATTAAAAATTTTATTTTTAGAAAAAATTAAAAGTATAATAATATAATAATTATTTAGTATTATTTTTAACTAAAATAATACTATATGTACTCTAATACTAATCAAATAATTTTAAAATTAATCTTATTATTACTAAAAATTATGGTAACAAAAATTAAATTTATAACTAATCTTATTATAACTAATATTTTTTTCATTTGGGGAACTGTATTAAGGTATTAATTTTTTATTCAAAATAAAGTAACAATATGATCAATCAAATAAACCTCTTCTAAAAATTTATGTGTAACATTATTAAACCTAAAAGTAAACTTTTATACTATTTATTATACTATTAATAGAAATTTATTATACTATTTATTTATGTTAAAAAGTTTATTATACTATTTTTCAATCTATATAAACTCTTTACGTAAATTTTATTATATATATATATATATATATATATATATATATATATATATATATATATAATTTAAATTTTTTAGAAATAAAACATATTAAAATATAATATAATAATTTATTAATGAATAGCTTGCACAACGTGTAGATCGTGTAGATAGATGACTAATTAGTATATAAATAAATTGTCAAATATATTTTCTAATATCCCATCACCTATTTGACATTGAAAATTGAGATTAATCTAAAAAAATGCTAAAATTGAAATTAGCACCTACAATTAAAATATAGTTATATACTAAATTTGACAATAGTTTTTTTTGAAAAGAAATTTGATAATAAGTTTAAAGTATTATGGAATAAATGTCAAGAGTACTAAAATTGACAATAGTTATATACTCTATGTGTGTTCTTTTTTTATTTAATAAATGTCTTAGCATTGGTGTGTGATGTTGAAACTATGAAATTGTTTTTTTACAATTAAATGAATTAAAATAACCGAAGGAATATAACTCGAGCGTCCAACCTGCAGTGGATTCTACCCCAGTGGCACCGGGACGACACAAGAAGAACATAAAAGATGCTTCCATTCCACCAAAATCCAACAAAAGTCTCTTTAGTAGAAGTGATGTGCGAATAAAAACTAAAGGAAGTGGAAGCAAACAAAGTGTTTTTTTTTTTTTTTTAACTAAAATACAAAGTTATATTTACAGCAGGCAGCAAGAGAATCTCTAATCCCAAAGTCATATCCAACCAAAGCATAATCTTTTATTGCCAAAGGCACAGTCAGAGAATCAATCAACTTATAATTTCCATATCCATATGTCGCACATATGGATTGCTATATCTTAAAAATCAAATTAGTACCAAAAAAAAAAAAAAAAAGGTTAAATGTGTGAAGGAGAAATCTTCATCCAATTCTTATAATCCCTTTTGTATACTAAAAATATTACATATTTATTAATATATATAATGGCTATTGATATTAATCCGATTTTAAAATTAGCATTGGTAAAAAAAAATCATAAATTTAGGGTTATTGGGAGTTGAACGTGAATTGAACTGTAATTAAAAAATAATATTTTACATTTATTTTGAACAATCACTGGAACTTTATTAGATTAATAACGTATTATAATATTTTTATACTTTAAAAAACCATAATTCAAAGTCACTTGAGAAAACTCATTATAAAGAAAAAATTAAATACATTTGATTCTCAACTTCAGGGAGTAGAAACCTTGTACTGTTGAAGAATAAAGAGGTTTAACCACCAGGAGTCATCATTAGCACCTACAAATTGGAAAACAAGTTTGAGTTGATGTTTTCTTAGACTAATAAAGGGGTATCAGCTTCAAACTAAAAATCTCCCAAATCCAAATGTTACAGCATTGGATTTTGAATTCCATTGGAGATGACAACATCAAAACTTGAAGCAGCTCTGAGAAAGATCGCAGTTTGTCTTTCTTCTCATGTACCAAAAAATTTGAGATCCATGACAACAAAAAAGCAATAATTTTATACCACCAGCCGTACAAAAAACACAACAACCACACTAAGAAACAACATAACTATAGATCTATGACTAATATAATTAGATTTAGATACTAGGATATAGACAAAGAAAGGAAGTTGGGAGGGAGTGATTGTTGGTTAAAAGACCAGCTTCATCCTTAAGACCACAAGATACAAAATAAATTTACTGTTTACGAAGACAAAAGAAAGAATTTTAATTGTTTCTGATGTTGCTATGTGATGATTTTGTTATTTTAGATTTAGTATTGTATATAGTTTTACCTTTATTGTACTATTTTATATTATAAAACAATAAATAATATTACCACTAGTTATATTTAAAATATCAATATCAACATCCCAATACAATGCTAAAAAATTATTTTATAAAATAACATTAAATATTAAATATTAAAAGCATCATACTAATAATTTATTTTATTTTCATAGTTAAATCTTGTCATTTGTTGAATAAAAATTCTTAAAATCTAGATTTCAAGTTATAGTTTATACAAATATATTAAATTAATTATTGAAAGATTTTTATCGTCCTTATAATCATGTCTGATTTGAATCAAATTAATTAAAATTCAATGAACTTTCATTACTAGTAGTTTATACTAGTAGTTTAGATCAAATAAATAAATAAATACATGTTGCTCTTTTGTTTATTATGTTGTACCAGATAGAGTAAACAAAAAAGAAAAAGTACAATTTTTGTCCTTGTCATTTTGATTTGTGATAGAACTAATTTTGTGCAATTTTATGACATTTAAATATTTTTGCATCACCAATTTTAAGGTAAATCACCGTAACCTCCCTGAAATTTAGTCAAATTCATTAATTTATCCTTATATTTTCAAAAATCAACTAGTAAACTCTTCAATTTCGATTTAATTAATTAATTTTCTCTTATTCTAACTAAATACTCCCTGTGGTTTAAATTTTTTTTATTGTAACCCTGAGGAGTTATTAAGTTAATGGAAGAGGGAAATAGTTAAGAAAACCAAATATGAAGGGTATTTAGTTGACTTCTAAAAATGTGGGGTCGAACTAATAAATTATAATAAATTTCAAGGGAGTGTTAGTAAATTACCCTAAATTTTACAGTATACCCTTCTAAACAATTTCATTAAAACTTTAAGGTTTAATATTGAAATAATATGAATGTTTAGTAGTCAAATCATTTATTAAATGCTATAGCATTTAACTAACTATAATGAACTCATAATAAATCAAATTTAAATATATATTTATTATATTATAAATAAAAAGATAAAAATTTATAGTATTTGTAAAAATAATTAAATAGGTAAATTGATCATAAATCATATATACAATAATTTTATCTTTGAATTAAATGTTATATTATTATTTTCTCCTAAAATAATTATAATATTAGTTGATAGGGACTTAAAACATAAAAATAATAATAATGATATACCAATATTTAAATGTTACAAAAAAATTATAAAATTAGTTTTGCTATAAATCAAAATCAAAGGATCAATATTGTATTTTCCCCTTAAATCTCCAGAGAAGTGCCATGGGGATAGAATCTATCCAATTTTTTTTTTACTAAAAAAATTGAAAAGACTAATATGACCTTACCTATAATAGAGGGAGATTTAGGTGGTAAAATAGTATTGGAGGGAAAACCTAATACCACTTAAGAAATCGTTCATAAATAATGACAGGAAAATCAAATGACTTACCATCATTGCACTATGTTTTTCAAGTCTCCAATTCTCAATGTAATGTTGCATGCTTTGAATAGTTAAAACCTTAAATAGGTAAACCCTTATAAAGTGTTAACTTAAAGTGGTCAAGTTCATACATACAACAGTGAAGTTCATATTGAACCAAGTGAAACTAAGTGTTTTGAAGTCTAACTTGTTGTGCAATTTGAGTTTTAAAAAAGCCATTAGTTTGCATGTGTAATTTGTATCAAATAATTGTTGTCATTATTAGTTGGACAAAATAATAACGAGACAATAATATTTGCAGAGATATTTGGCAATAGTGAATTTGAAGAAAGCTTTATTGTTGAAGAAGAAATGGATAGAGATGTGGATGGCATTGAAAAAAGTTCATTATTGATGTTTAACCTTCCACGAATAATTTTAATGCCATAATAGGTCCTTAACCAAACATGTCTTTTATAAGTTTAGATAGATTGTTTGAAGCATATCAAGAGCATACTAAGTTGAAAGGATTTTCTGTAGTAAAGAGAGGAGGACATAAGGGTATGGAGATAGAAAGTATCAGATAATTAATTATGACAGAGGTAGAAAATTATATGTGAAAAGGAAAACCAAAACATCAAGCTGCCTTGCACATATAAATGTTATGATGAGAGATGGGGTTGTAGTTGTTAGTTCAGTAGAAAATAAACATAACTATGAAAGAATTCCATATATGAGTAGATTAATGCTTGCTTATAGGAAATTAAGTCCTATTATGAAAAGATTGCTTTTAACAGATGATATTATAGGCATTAGGCCATGCAAAAGTGTTAAAATTTTACAAGTACATGTAGGGGTGCATAGAATTTAAGGTGCATATCAAAGGATTGTAGGAATTTCATCGAGAGTCAAAGGAGGCTGAGGCTAGGTGAGAGGGACACCACAACGATTCAAGAGTTATTTGTTAAGATGCAATACCAAGATAGGAATTTCTTCCATACCATAAACATGGATGATGAAGGTACACTAAGGAATGTATAATAAATTCATCCTTATAATAAATCCAAATAAAATAAATTTCATGATTTTATTACGTTCAACACCACATATTTTGTTAATCGGTACAAGAAGCCATTTACTGTTGTGGTTGGGGTGAGAAGGGCAATTTATCCTATTCTATTATGCTTTAGTTTCCCATGAAGATGTTAAATCATTCAAATGGATTTTCTCAATATGGCTAGTTGTCATAATCAATGTACACCCAAGCGCTATCATTACTAATTAGTATGAATGCATAAAGTGAGTTGTCAGAGAACTAATGCCCAACATTGTGCACCAGTATTGCCTATACTATATTATGTGAAAGGTACCTAAAAAATTCAAGCACTTGAGGAAATTTGATAAAGTTGTATATAAATTTAAAGGGCTAATATATGACAGCCTAATTATTAAGATGTTTGGGCAAAACTAGAGCAAATTCTTGGTAAATTATAGATTGGAGAGCAATGATTGGCTTGCTATGTTGTACTTTAAAAGGACATGTTGGGCACCTACTTAAGTCAACAACCTATTTTGAGTAAAAATGGTATTAACGCAAAGGAGCGAAAGTATGCATTCATAATTTGATGAATATATTCATTCCATAAGTATTCTTAAATAGTTTATGGAGTAATACAAGATCACTCTAAGTGACAAGATTCAAAGAGAGTTTGAAGTTGATTATGACTACAAATAGAAAATTATTCTTTGCATTTCAGATTTTGCATGGGAGAAGGTGTTCTAAAGGGCTGTCACTAATGGAATATTTATTTGGGTGCAAGAGCAAATAAAAAGAATGTGTATTGTCACATTCTGGGGCCAAACCAATCACATATAGTTTAGAATGGCATTGAAAGACACATAGTACTTGAATGATCATTGATGAACAATTGGCATGTAAAAAAATTTGAGTACATAGTTGAGTATAAGGAACATGAAAAATACTTAAGCTAAAAGTGCAAAAACTCTAAAACATTTAGGATCCTATGTTGCAATATTTCAAAGTAATGTCCATGAAAGATATTGATATGATTGGCTAAAGGTATAAGCCTAAGAGATGGAGAAAGGGCATACACCATTGCCATGCTAGGATTTTTCTTTACTAGAGGTTATCCAAACATAACATATGAGTATAAGAAATTCATATAACTACAGAATTCATTCAACCGATTTGATGATTTTGTTATGGATGATTATGGAAATGAGAGTTGATAAAGCAACGTTTGGAATCAACTAAAAATGAATTATTGAACTAAACTAGAATTGTAAATGAGGATGTTGAAGTGGTGTGTGGTATTAATAATAGTGTAGATATTATTGATGCACCATCAATTTGTAAGCTTATTATAACAAACACTCGTAAGAGGCCACGTGTCAATTGTTACTGAGTAAAATATGAAGAAAATTATCGAAATAATTTAGGAGGTGGTCATGGAGGCAGAGGAGGAGGTAGTCAAGGTGTTCAATATTCTATTCAGGCAAATGCATTAGTTCAAAAAAGACAAAGTAGTTGAGAAACATTACATGCTAATAAAGTAGCAAGAAATGATAGTGTTTATGCATGTATCCTTTGAATTTATGAATGACAACTTGATACGGATGAGGTAGCATTAAAATTTATAGATGGATTTGACAAAGTGGGCGTGTGCACTTAGGCTTCAAATGAACGGTCGTGGCGACACCGATTGACCCACGAAGACCATAATATATCAAATCAAAACTGACTCAAATGGCTATAACAAGTGTTGCATACTTCATATATAGTAATCCACTTTCGGGCCCAAATTCCTTTGTTTAGGCCCTTAAATTTGACATTAAAGTTTATGTTCCTTTTTTTTGGAGTTTTTTATCTTTTCCTTTTTTGGTTTTAGGGTTTTTTTCCCTAAATACTATTTATTTGCCTCTTTGAGTTGTTTTAGGATAGTTTTTTATTCTTTAAAAATAAATTACAAATGTAATTCTTTCTAATTCCTTTGGTATTCTTTGAATCAACAGGGTTTTGGTTTATTATTTTTGGACATTCTTAGAATCACCGAATTCAATTCTCTCTTAAGGCTTCTACTACATCACAACTTCATAACCATATTTGTTAAGATCGTTCTTATTTGGTAGTTGTTTTATAAAGTATAATATACTGTATATTGTGTTCTTCTCAAGTTTGAGGAATGAAATAATGTTGCATTATCAGTATGTTAAGTTTCACTACCATCATTAACTATTAATGACAAAGTCTTTAAACTCTATAGTAACAATACGTTATTAACTGTTAAATTTTTCAAAGAAAAAAACATAAGGAGAGTTGAAGCTTGAATTTCTTATCTCCATTAATAAAACTTAAGTTTAAATTCATTAAATTCAAAATTATGCAAATGATTATATAGAAAATTAAGTAATAAAAAGTAATAAAAAAAGCTAAAAAAGTAGGACACAAATTTTTTTGGTTAATACAAGCAATTTGTCTTTTCAATTGCTTTAGGCATATTGAAAATCATGATTATCGTAGCACATACTGAGTATAATAAATGAAATAGAGATGAGATTAATGTGATGCTACAATAACTAATAAAGAATTTGGTTTGACTTACTTATTATCCAATGTAGACGAGTTTGCATTATCACTATCTTGTACAACCAACCTTCCTTTCACTTTCTCAATGTTAATATGGTATAGCTTTACATTCAACTAGGTAATTGCTTTTTTCCATTTGTAATTTTCCTTTTTTGACTAGGCATTTATAGAGTTAAGCCCATCTATTGCTTTCATATGAATTTGAAGTTAAAGATAAAGCTCCTATTAATCCATATCCCATTCATATGGGGTGAATCCCTTTGTTATAGTGGGATTATGAAATCATGGATCTTACCTTATTCAAGCATAATTTGAAGTTACATTTTTTTAATGCCACATATAAAACATACTATAGGAACTTACATTGATTTAAGGGTAGCGCATGTACATTCTATCATTATATTCCTACATTGTGAACATCATAATATGTAAGTTTCATCACACACACACACACACATATAAATGAAACTTATTATAGGAACTTACATTGATTTAAGGGTAGCACATGTACATTCTATCATCCATATTCCTATATTGTGAACATCGCAATATGTAAATTTCATCACACACACACACACACATACATACACATATAATTTCTTCAACATCATTATCCATCATTTATATTATGTGATGAAGGTAGATTGAAAGCCATAATATTAATTATTTTTTTTTAGGAAAAAGGTAAAGAAAAAACCCTAATAATGAAGTCTCAAAACAGTGTAGTATCAATTTTAAACTACATAATTTATCAATATACTTGTATAACATAGTGATATACTTTTTCAGTTGACATATACTTTTTCAGTTTAATGCAATATTAGCTTAATTATATATACATGAATGTCTTCATATAATCATTTCATTTCAAGTTATATATAACAAAATTAAAAAAATATAGTTTAAATATAATGGTGATTAACAAACATTGCTCTTGTTCCATAATTAATAGATTAAAAGGAATATTTAATCACTTGCTTCATTGTCTATTTTATAATTTTCTCCATGAAGCATTAGTCTTATGGCCTCCTTTACTGTATTGATCTTACAAACTATAGATTCACACTCATCATTAGACATGTTCATTTTCTCATCAAATGGAAGGATTGCAGGTTCTGTCTCCCCATGCGGTGGAAGACCATACTACAGGTTCTATCTCCTTGTGTGTTGGAGTACCGTACTCTATCTCATCATCATATTAGTATTGGTTGTGCACTTATCAATCTATAATTTCAAGGGCTTGTATCGAGAAATAGAGGCACCACATTTCACATATTCGATAGTGTTTGGCAATGTCCTACCACCTTTCATCTAAAAAATTTGTCTTATAATTTATCTACACTCTCTACCACCTTCACAACCATAGGTGGTAAGGTGTGTAGACGGTGGGGTTTAGCGCGCGTCCAAGATTTTAGCAACTGTGACACTGTTTGAGCTTAGGGCTCTAGAGAACACACTAACCACTGTCACAAAGACATGGCGTGGAGATGAGGAGTCGCCACCCAGGGTAATAACTAGGACAAATTGAAAAGGTGGTACTTGATTCCCTAAAAGAAAGCTAGCACCACAACCAGTAGATTCTGGATACGGAATATCAACTTCTTTCAATCTTATATTCATTTAGAATTACTTTATGAATTATTATTTTATTCTCTATTTACACGTAATTTCATATAAACCTAAAAATAATAAACTCCAAGGCAAACTAGTCATAAAATATATAAGTAAATAATGTATTAAATAAATCATATAATCCCTTAGTTAGTCTAATCTACATGGATTTTAAATAAATGAGTTAAATCTACATGTTTTAAATTATAAGTGAACCTAAAAACCTAATTCCTTTTGATTTTAATTAAATGAACCTGCGTCTATATATTTTAATAAAAATGGGCATAAATCTACAAATTTTGGAATATTTAAATTAGTGGACCTAATTCTACATGTTTTAATTAAATATTAATCTTAAATTTATAAATTATGAAAAGAAGGCTTAAATTAAGTGAGCTAAGTCTAAATTAATTAAATTAAATTAGGTAGGCCTATATCTAATTAACTAAATGGACTTAAAGGTATTTCTAACTTAAAATCTAATTAATTATGGACTTAAGAATATATTTTAATTAATTATTAAATGAGATGAGCTAAAAGAATTATCTAAACTTAAATAAATAAATCAAAACCTAAAGTGGGCTTAAGGCCCAAAACACAGAAAAATAATAAATAAGCCTAAAAACAAATAAAAACATAAAAGAAACAACTAAATAAGATCAAATAAATAATTAAATTTATTCCTCACTAAAACCCTAATTTTATTAACATACAACCTAAATTAATCTACTTCCTCCATTGATTTTAAATAATTACCCAATTAGAAACCTAATTTACTAACCAATTTAATAAAAAATCTTGCAACCACATATATAGTTTTATTACTATTCCTATTATTGGTGCTATTAATTCATAAAACAATCAATAAAACAATAAATAAAAATAAAGATAAAAATAAAACAAAACCCTAGAAATTAAGTCTTTATGAGACTTTATCCATAGTCTTCTACGGACTTCTCATGAAATTCATTCCTCCCACATGATCATCATGCGTTGTCCTCCATAATCACCATAAAAATAAGATAAAATAATTATTAATTAATAAATTATGATAAAATAACAAGAATAATAATAATAAAAAATAATAATGTAAAAGAATTGAATAAAAAAATAATAAATAAAAGAAGAATAGAAGAATATGATATGCTTATGGATGATTTAGGGTGCTCCTCAGATTGATAGTTCACCGTTCTTGACAAATCTTTGAATCTTTTTCCTTAAAAATTCTTCACGAGTCTTGAATTGATTGTTGAATCAAAAGGAATTTTTGTAAAATTCAAAAGAAATCACAATTTTTCTCTTCTCTTCCGTTTCTTCTCCTTCTTTTTCTTTTTCTTTCTACACCCCTTTTCCTCTCCTTTTTTCTTCTTTTTCTTTTTTTTTTCTTATACTGCTTCCCTTCTTTTCTTTTTATAGTAGAACCAGAAAGTCTAACTCTAATCCTAATGTAATTCTAATTCCTAAAGTGTATTTAGGAATTTTAAACCAATTAGGAATGAATTAATTAGGAAGTTTAAACCAATTTGGATTGAATTAATTAGGAAGTTTAAGCCAATTAAAACACTAAATTAGAAGTAATTTTGAAATAGGAAAATAAAAGAATTCAATTCATTTCGGGATTGTGTAATTTCGATTGGAATTATACAATCCTGATCGGAATTGTTGTAATTCTGATCGGAATTATGGAATTCCGAAGCACTTTTTTTTTACAAAAAGGCCCCCGAAAAAATTTAAATTTTGCAATTAGGTCCTAAAAAGAACTTTACGATTTAGTCTCTGAAAACATTAAATCCTTCCTTTAAAAGCCCTTAGAATTTTTAAGGATTAAGTTTCGAAGACATTTTCATCACTGGAGTCCTTTGCTGCATCCATAACATATCATCTCGAAATTGGGTGTTTACAAGGTGCCTCCATGGTTATTTGTATATTTACTTGAGTAGTAAGTGACTCTGTCATATACTTCAGAGCATCATCTGGGATAGTCTATATTATATCAACACAATAGACATTTAGAATGTTATGAGATTTATAACAAATAATTCATGAATACATTATAAATTTACAAAAATGAAGCATTGTTTATTGATCTCCTACATTAAAAATTTGAGTACTATGTTTTGGGTAATTTTTGAGTAATAAATAATATTAAAATAATTTTTATGAATTTATTCCTATTTTTGTTAATTATGAGAAATTATTGAAACAATATTCGAATAAAATAACATTTATAATTTTTATGATTTAAATGAGTTTTCAATTGTTTAATTGTATAATTTAATAATTTAATAAATTTTCAATAATTAAGTACTATTTAATTTCAAAAATTTGAATGAGGACCTTTATAGCATAAATTGATTTTAATGTGAATTTTATTAATTATTTTATAAATAAATGTCTTTTATGCTTTAGTTGTGTAAATAAATTAATTTTGATATTTAAATGGCATTTTATTAATTTATATTGTGATTTGTGAAATTGGTTCTCGGTTGGGCATAAAGTGTAGTTCGGGGGCTCAACCCGAGATTTGAAGTTGTTGCAGTTATTTGTAGTGTTTTTCTGTGCAGTGTTGACTCTATTTTTATAAAGAGATGTCTATTTTACAGAGGAAACTCTGTTAAATTTTCAGTAGATTTTTCGTAAAATGTGATATTAGGTCTATTTTAGTAAAGTCATATTCTAATTGAGTCTTTTCTTAGAAATATAAAATTTTTAGAAATTTTGTTTTTAATTTCCTCTTATTTGTTTCTTTTCTTTAGTCGCACCTTCAGTCGAGAAATATATATATATATATATATATATATATATTGACTTTGATAAATAGGATAATTTATTAAAGAATTATATTATTATAAGAATATATATTTAAATTAAATTCTCCTATTATTGCTATAGTTATATGAGCATGTTTATATTAAATTTTCACATGATTAGTAAATTTTATTTTATTATAATCTTTCTTGTTTATTTATGTTTATTTATTTTAAAATAAACTAAGGTAGAACAAGCTACCTAATGGGGTTTAATCGGAACTGTGTGCGCACTAGTAGAACTGAGAGAGAGTGGTGAATGTATGTGGCTCGGTGATGTTTTGCTCTCGAACGTGATTTATATATTACTGGTACTGGTAGCTTGGTGATGCTTTGTTTTCGAGAATCGCCAGTAAATATCGCTTCAAGTGAATTGACTGTGACTGGTAGCTTGGTTGATGTTTTGCTCTTGGAAATTGACAGTCTTTGGATTATAAGAGAGCCAAAAGGCTATTAGATTTGTGGACTAAAGTTCTACCTATTTTTCTTATAAAATGATTTAAGGAAGTTAATTATATTTTATATAGTATTTAATGAGTTTAATTACCTCATTTCAGTAAATGATGATTTCAATAAAATTAAATAGTTTAAATTATACATTATAAATTTCTTATTTTCATAAATATATTTTAAAGAAGATTTTTATACTATACACATTTTTGTTGTTAACTTATTCAGTGAAATCTGACTCTTTTCAATTATTTTTTTAAGATCTCAAGAGTCACCTGTTGGTCAGTCTACCTTACGCTGAGTTTCTTTTTCTTCAACTATTTTATGTAGGTTTATTTGAGATGTACTATTTTTATATATGTATTTTAAATTTAGAATATCGTAGTAGTAGTAACGGTTAACTATTATGTTGTATTTTTATGGATTGTCGTATGTATTAAAAATGTGTACTGAAGATAATTATTATATATCATCTAAGTTTGTTTTGGATTTTAATTCATTTGTGTTTTTTAACTTTATTTAAATTATTTCATTTTATTATTATCTATATTTTATTGAAAATTTCCTTAAGGCTTACAATGAGTTTTTAGGTACTTTATGTATTCTCATTCCCTAGTGCCGGTCACGTGCCCCTTTTAGATTCGGGTCGTGACATTTATTTTGTAACTAGTATAGTGACTTAGATCACCTTATTCTTAAATAATTAAAATGATGACTTGTTTATCATTTTGTGCTTTTCCAGTTGCCTCAAACTAAAATTTTCCACATTTCCTATGGCCTCAGGTTACGAATATTGTTAAACTTCAACAAATAATGAGACTTCTTTTAAGAATAATCTATGTACCATATACCAGGGTGCATAAGACTGGCTAATTATTCATCGAATTAAATACCATTATAAAAATACTAGTCAAACAAATACTAAATAACTTATTGTTAAGCGGTGAATTTAAGCGCATGTATGGTGAAGCCTTTGACAAAAAACATATAGATCTATTAAGTTGGTTTTTATTTTTAGCTTTAATTTTTAAATCTAAGATACATATATTTTGTTAAGCAAACTCATGATGTCATATATATATATATATATATATATATGGAACTGTTAGTGCGAATGTCTCGTGAAGCTTCTTAAGTATTATGTAATAATATTGATGCCATTGATAATAACATATGAAACTGTTCAAACCTCATGTCTAAGTTTAAATTTAAGCCTCAACCGTTTTAATTAATGGGCAGTGGCTCGTGTACAAGATGTGTTAATGTTGCCTTAACACTAACTAATGCATGCCTGTATTGCCTTTAAATCAACCAATGAATGATCAACTTCCCATATTTTGACTAATGCTTGCCAATTTTACTTGTAACTTAACCAATTTTTAACCATGAATTGTTAAGTTAACTGTGACGTTCATTATACTAATTTACACAATGAGATGCTTATGCAAGCTCAATCACTTATTATAGTAGCAAATTGATTTGCAGAAGTTTGGACATAGATCATTACTTAAGTTGGTTTAACATAGCCGATCTAGTAAACAAAACTTGTGATATAGAACCCTTAATACAAAATATAACATATCTGATTTTTTTTTAATTAACAAAAAATGATAACACATCTTCATAAATTATTATATGTACCAACCGTTAATGTAATAGTTTGCCAATAATTATTGCAATAAAGAAGAATACTAAGACAATACAACAAATATAACATAAATTTCAACCATCAAATGCTCCAATAGTTTTGTCCTTCATCCACTGGCTGCTAATAATGCTCATCTTTTTCTCAACGATTTCAAACTTCTGCACATTTATCATTGAAGAATATTCATGACTTGAACTTCAATCATTAATGTTGTTTGATTCAGAGTAAAGATTACAAACTTCAAGCGCTTCTTCCATTGTGAAGAATGACTGAAACAAACTTCCACTAAAGCCCAATGACATGAGTTGCATATTCTTCCCATGAAGTGTATATATTAGGTCGAGTCCTATTGAAAACAACATAATATTTTATCTTCTTTCTTTTCAACTCCATAAATTTATGGTAAGAAACTTTAATTTAAGACCTTCAACACACTTTTTTAGAAGAAAATCATGCTATGAACACGTAAAGACTCTTCATGAATATGAAGACTGTCCCGAAATCTATTGTCAGTGTCTAGAGAAATAGCAATAGGAGGGAATTCAAATTTGAAATTCTAAACGTTTTACATAAGGGTTTATTTGTATTGCACTTTTGTAGTTTTTCAAGGATAGCATGCAATTCCCACCTAAGTTGATCTAAAAACCCTTTCGATCCAATAAATGTGGATAGATTCTATCTCCATAGATTTACCTAAATCTCCATGCGAAAAATAAATTGCATAAAACTGCCACATTCTTTTCCCAGAGGCAACAGGATCCCTCTATTTTGACAACTTTATGATCAAACTTCAAAGTCTCCGCTCCAAAATGGCTATTCGAGTTAGTCCTCCTTTCGCTTCCCTCCATCCCTTGGTCATGGTAAGAAAGAATTTGTTGACAAAATATGAAAAACTGCCTCTGGTGGGTCACCTACCACAATATCATCAATATCATAATTAAGATAAAGTGGGGTTCCCAAATTATCATTAGTTTCACATTATAGTGGCTATTTTGATTGATATTGCTATCAAAATTGTTATGGAGAAAAATGTTATTTAAAATACATTGATTTGTTATTAAAGAAATTATGCAATTGTCAAATAACTATCTACTAGATTTATTAGATAGTTGTCCGGTTTCAATATTTATTCTGCTTTAAAATTTTATTATTCATATTAAATTTAATGTTAGAAATAAAATTTACAGATTTTCTCAAAAAAAAAAAAAAATTTACTAACATAACTAAATTCGACCAATACTTGAATTTTAAAATATTTGATTTTTATTTTTATTTTTATAATAATGAAAAGCAAATTATAAACTTGAAAAAGGTTATTGAATCTTTTGAATAAATTTTCAACTCAATTCAAGAAAATTAAATTTGAGAATAAAGTACTGTAGTTGGTAAATAGAGAGATATTTATCAGCTTGAAAAGAAAAGTATAGTGGGTTTGCAAAAGTGAGCACTATAACACATTATAATGGCATACATCAAGGCATTGCTGTGTCTAAAAACAACTAGATTCAACACCTTCTCAAGTAGACTTTTGAAATAGCCAAGTTAGATTTAGAGAAAAAAAGAGACTACAAAATGGAGGCATGGACCTATATTCTAATATTAATTTATTTTTCCCTTTTCTTGTATCGTGATTAGCGCTTTTACATTACATCTGGATACTCATTACTCAGTTTAAGAGCATTGACAAAATGTTGACTAAACTGGATACATTTAGGTTCATGGTTGTCAAAAATCAGTTTTCACTCTAGAATTGGTGAAAATCTATAAATTTGGATTATGAAATCAAATAGTAAAATCGTAAAATTTTATATATTTTTTTAAATAAAAATAATTAAAAATGTATTTATATACAAATTTAATAAAAATTATACATATAGAAATATAAAAATATATGATTTTTATAAATAATAAAATTGTAAAATAGTACAATTTTATTCAATATAACACGAGTTTACTTAATTTTATCATTTAAAATTATAATTCTAAAATATTTTTTTTGAGAAAAAATAAATTATTTATTTATTAAAGATTAAAAATACATCTTGATGAAAAGATCATATAAATAAAAGTACTAGAATAAAATATCACCATCATAATTTTTTGTCACTATTCTTCAACTGTATTGATAGAGTTTTGTTAATTCGCAACTCAATGATCTGTATACGCCACTCAATAATTTTATTTAACTGTAAATCGATTATCTAATTTTTAAATGAGTTTGATTATAGAAATATCACCAAAATTTTCATGATGAAGAAAGATATGAAATCTATAAAGAAATATCAACCCATAAAGAGTATAAACTCCATGAAGAAAGATTTAATAATTTCAGAAAAAATAAACAAATAAAAAATTTATATTTTTTAAATAAAAAAGTAAATAGAAACAAAAGAGATAATAAAGGATTACCATCGATATAAAAGATGATCGGTGATATAGGATTGAAAACGAAATTTTTTTAAGGAAAAGTAAAGATAGAAAAGAAGTAAAGGAGACGGTTGATAATTCTAAAATAATGTTAATGATTATAATTTTATAAATATTTAAACTTATTTAAATAATTTTAACATTGTAAGATCGTCAATGCTTATATCCTTGTTTCTTTGCCTTGGTTATTTAATTTTCTCTTGGAAATATATCGGTTCCCCATTTTCCTCCATGTTCACGACCAATATTCAATACAACCACATATATATATATATATATATATATATATATATGGAGATTTTTGCACTCCATCCATTTATTTTTGTATCTTTTTTATTTTTTGAAAATTTAAATTACATAATTACTCTTAATTTAGAATGTTTATTTTTTCGTTAACTATTATTCTCAAACTATACTATTTTTATTTTTTTTTCTAATTTTTCTATTTAATGTTTTAGATTATAAAACTAACTATGACTGAGCTTACATTTTTTTTTCCATTAAAAAACTTAGCATAGTCAATTATTTTTTTTATAGTCACTCATTACCATTTAATTTGTTTTGACAATAATAAAACTTGCACCAACTATGAAAAAAAAATTCACTTTTTATGAATAATTTTTAAATTTTTACTTCATATGCACATTGTTTTATTTTTATTTTTCATATCATAATATTTTTAAAAAATAATATAAAAATTAAATTACATGATTAAAAATAGATATTATAAAAATTTAATGAAAATTCATCATAGAAAAAATTGTTGTAATTTTAATTTTTAAGACAAATGTTATAACATTTTACTAATAGAAAAGTAAGTGTTATATTTTTTTTTATTAAATAGACTTTTCATAGTATAATTTAATTAGAATATTTGCTAGGATATATTTTATCTGAATTACATGTAAATTGATTTTAACTTTATTCATTGAATTATGAATACTTTTTTTTTATAATGAATTATTATTGAATTTTTATAATGATTTTTCTGATCACATAATTTGATTTTTAAATTATTTTAAAAAAATTATTATAAAAATAAAAAATCAAATTATGTGCATATATATATATATATATATATGCACTTTATTCTTTGCCATTTCTCGATCAGCTTTATTCTACTTCAAAAGCAAGGTTGTAGAGAAGAGGCATCAAGGAATAAGAATATTTTTATAGTGAACAAAGTTTCCACTAATAAAAAAGGGGGCATCAATGGAATTTTATTTTATTGTTTTCTTTTGTGTTTTATTAAGGGGTTATACATTTCGTCTGTTTCTGGTATGCAAGAGCTGACCAAATCTAATATGGGTTCCTTTTCTTTTGCCTTCCAAGAAATTGTCACCACATAAATAACAAAATTCAAAAAGTGTTTTCTTTTTAATGTATTTGTCTTTGACTAATGACCTTATATTGCTCTAATCTCATTATGCTTCTAAAAGAGACTACAAAGACTATAAAATACCTAGAAGTTGCACGAATCGGACGCCATCTTTTCATATATTTTTGCTAGTTGAAGATTATCCGATATAAGTTATGCTGCTTCATTTTCACTCTAGAATTAAATTGTACAACCAGAAGAAGTGGGTAAAGGATTATGGTCTCCAAAGATAGTTCAAATGACAAAAGGTACAGACATATAGAAAAGAGTAAGATTCAAATCTCTCACATTCTGTCTCTTTCTTGTGATGTTGAAAATTAATCATTTGTATTCGACAAATAGTTAATCATTCATACAAGGCACTCCATCCAAATCAACAGAGGTATTATTTTCTTTTTACCTAATCAACAGGTTAGAGATTTATAAAATTTGACTCGCAATGCATATGCCTTACCAAATGATTTTGTCAAGAATTCAGGCGGTAAGTGGCCTTATGTTAGTTGAAATTCGTGGACCAAACAAATTTGAAATTAAACTGGACAATTAACTCTTACTTGCAATCGTATAGTTGAAATTCTATGTTGGAATTATGATCATGACTGGAAATAATGTTGCACAAAGATTTTCATACTTCCGTTGATAAATAATGTAAGTTCTAGTTGTAATTTCAAATTTTTGTATAGCTTTTTTTTTCGAAATCATTTTTTAATATAAATTTATTTTATTTGATTAATTATCTCATTTAGTCAATTTAATTTCATTGATCTTAACTTATCAATTATCAAGTGATAGAGAATTCTTGAAAAGATAATGTCAAAAATTATTATTTTCTTTTTTAACTCTTTAGCGATTAACTCTTTAGTGATATTAATTTTAAAAATGTTAACCACGGTAAAATAATTTTTTAAACAAATTTTTCATCACGAGAGTACTTGGTTGCTACTTTTTAAAATATTTTACAATATATCCATTTTTTTTTCAAATAATTGTGATGTATATAATTTATATTTTTCTCTTTTTATGGAACTCTAGTTGATAAATGGAGTTTCAATTAGGAAAGAAAAGTGGTTCTCTCAAGTAGGTAGGAACGATTGTGTGCACAAGATCAAGCTCTCCCTCTTGGCATAATTGCAGAAGCTACTTGGATTCCCTCTTTACATAATGCATAATTAGAAAAGTTATTTCGATTAGAGATTGTTTGGGTGTACACCAAATTATTGGCACTTTTACCTATAATAGCAAGTAAAAAATAAAATGGTAAGAATATAAAAATATAATGTGTTTATTGCATTGTTGGTACTATAATTTTGCCTCATATTTTAAATGGTACTAGATTTTTAATTTTTTTTTTAGTACCACAAGTTCTATTTTTGCTTCAGATTATAGTACTTTAAATTATATCCTATAAAATTTAGTATACGTAGTAGCCGAAATAAATATATTTTTAGTATATTCGCTATGTAAACATGTCATTAAATAACCTAATAATCTTGTTGGCCCTATAAAATAAAATTTGCTTGTGGATCTCATAAAATAAAATTTTAGCAAATTTTATTTTATAGAGCCCATAAGATGATTAGGCTACTGGTGAATATATAAAAAAATATGTTTATTCTAGCTGTTACGTATGCTAAATTTGATCGAATATATGTGAGGTACTTTAATCTAAAGAAAACATAGAACTTGTAGTACCAAAAAGAAAAAATTTGAAAATCTGATACCATTTTGAAACATTGGGCAATAATGAACCTATAAACGTTATTTAAGATAAACTTTATTTCAATGTAAGAAAAAACATAATAAGATATTCCATGTCTCACAAAACGAAATGAAATTGCCAAGAAATCATCTTGTAGAGTCTAAATTCCAGCAAGGATGATTGAGATCGGAGATAAAATTCAATGTGAATTGTGTAGAATGTTAATAACTTTTAAAGCATCACTCTCCACTTCAACTGATTCCAACCCTGAATTTTTAGCGAGTAATAATCCATACTAAACATCTACTGCCTATGCATTAAAAACTTGCCAATGACCCATTAGCCGATGACCTGCTCATAACAAAACTACTCCTTTTGAATTTTGAATAACACACCTAACACATGTTGCACTAGAAATAGGACGAAACACTCGCATCAATGTTTATTTTCCAAACATAAGGGGCAGGAGGTCTCTAAAGCATAGGGTGGCCTCTCTAGCAACCTAAGCCATGCAATCTAGTTAAATTGAAAGAGCTCAAAGCATATTTAGCCTCTGACACCACCTCCTTAGTTATCTATCCCGTTGATTGTGTTTTTTGCATTCTTAATGTTCCATAAGCTCCACATTACCATAGAGATTAAATCCAAGTCTTGCTTTTGACATTTTTCTTATTAAAGACAAGAACTAATTCCTTACTGACCCATCAAGTGCTTGATACGAACCTTACCTATAATAGAGATAGAACACGCATCTAACTTTGAATATTAGCCCAATGATCATTAAGGATAGGTTATGTTGATGGAGCTAAACCCCTTGCTTATTAAATTGAAGCAAGATACTTAGCTATTAAAAGATGAACAATCACACAATTTTAAGTCTAACCTAGCAATTATAATGAAAGGTAGATGTGAAACAATTCAAGTAAACTTGCAAGTTTTGAAAGAACAAAGTTAAGGTAAAACCTCACTTAATTGATCAAAATTGACAAATAATACATCCTAATTCATCTTACATATGTCTAGCCCTTATATAGGCATGTAAATAACCTAATCCTTGAAGGAAAAGATTTTATTCCTTATTCCCAAAGATACCTATATAGAAAAATTCTTAATTAAGAAGATTTCCTTCAAAATAGGACAACTAATGACAACTCATATTTGAAAAGTCAAAATTGACAACTCATTACAACTCATGACAACTAAGCATTAAAGCATGCCATGTCACATGTTGACCATTGACCCTTGAATTTGACTTGTTGACTATTTGACTTTGACTTTGACTTATTAACTATTTAACTTTGACTTAGAATATTCTTGAATCTTCTCACATCTTCTAGAATCTTCCTTATTGATTCTAAAATAGAAAAATATACCAAAATTCATCCATATTCAGCTAATTAATTTCAGAATTAGAAATTAAGCTAATTAGCTTGAATTCTTCATCATTAAGCTCCATGCTTGCATTTAACCCTTTTTAGGGTTCAAATTAATGCCAAACCTAATAAAGAGCTTACTTTCATAGTGAACTAGTTCTCTTGAGCAAAAGGACATTTTGGAAACACATGTCTAATAGATTCCTATGACCTATAAAATATACAAGAAACATTAGCAGGTATTCCTCATGACTATAAATACTCTTGCACATGTAAGAATCCTTGTAAGGCTCGCTATAAGAATACTTTCACTTTTGGCAGGATATTGAGATTCCAAACTTTATGCCATGGCAAGTAATAAGAAGAACTTGGAGTAATCATACCAAAAGACATCCTGAAAACAATGTGGTATGCACTTCTGATAGTGAAAATTCCTTTTTTCTCTAGGGACTAAAAAAAGGAATTATTTAGCAAAATAGGATTAATAGGGATGCTAAAAATGCATTATGTTTCACTGGAGGAGAATAAATGACAGACAAGAGCTTAATCCCATTATTTAGTCATAAAATTAATAAGGATAGACACTATAACATCTGATGGGAAACAAATTAGAGGAATAGGAAAGAGAACTAGTCTCATTGGTAATCCTGGTATCCATTTTATGCCCTATATACTCACCTTTTTTCAATCTCCCACTTTCCAGGACATACCATAGTTTAACATCTACAAAGAACTAATGATACGTTTAACATCTCCCACTTTCCACGTATAACTAGCCATAAGAGAAGCAACAACTTCAATTAGATCATAATGGAGGAAATACTTCACTTTTAGGATAACAACTACCAATGATGAAGGCTTATTTATGATTCTCCATGCTTGCTTTTCTAGAAAGGCTTTATTAAAAGATTTTATACAACAAAAACCCATGCCTCCATCTCTATTTGATCTACACAACTTTTGACAATAAGTCCAATGAATGGAATGGTTTGAGTTCATATTGCCCCACCAAAACTGTGTGATAATGGATTACAACTCCTTGTATAACTTATTTAAAAACTTGAAACAACTTATTGTTTGGGTTGGAATTCTCTAAGCTATTGACTTTATCAATACCTCCTTCCCAACTGATGATAAAAAATTTTCTTTCTGTCCCTTCAAACGTTTCCATATCCTTTCATTTATAATAGAAAATATAGCTTTCTTAAACCTCCCAATAATGGCTAGAATACCAAGATATTTTGAGTGTTTGTGGACCTCTTCAATTCCTAAAAAATTAGTAAGAACCTATTGATGATACTGATCCAAGTTAAAGCTGAATGAGAATTTAAACTTGTCCAAATTTAAGCACTGTCTTGATCCCTTTTCATATTGAGAGAAAATGCCTTTTAGAATATAAGCTTCATATAAAGTAGCACTATAGAAAACAATAATATCATCTACAAACAATAGATAAGAAATCTCTAGACATTGTTGCCCAATTTTAATACTATGGAGTTTGCCTAAATCACATTCATTTCCAATCAATAATGATAGAACTTCAATACAAATGATAAAAATTTTGGCATTTTATAAAGCAAAACACGGTGAAAATTAAAACTTTAACCATGAAAAACCCATTATATGATCCATGTAATGCGAAAAAATTAATTAAAAGGGTTTCCAAAATCTTACCACAGATAAAAAAGGGGAAGATTATTGGAAGGAAGAAAGGGGATTCACACAGGTGACACCCTACCTCAAGCTTTTCGTATAGGTCTTGTCAGAGCAAGGCGCTACTAATAAAACCACACCCTCTATTGGTATCCACACGAATAAGGTGACTGAAATAATATTGGTGTATTGTCACCTTTATAAAAAAGATGACTCTTTTATTTGTTCTCTTTATGTGTTTTCTTTTCACAAAAGAAGTAAGGGAAGAATGAGGAGAATGATAGCTTTCAAAAACCCTAGAGATTGAGATGTATTCATAGACATCCATTGTAGGGTTTCACTTACCACTTACTTACCAACAATTTTAGTAAGACTAAACTTCCTCTTTTATTTTGATTCTAATTCCAAATTAGAATTATTCCTTATTTATTTAGGTAACTCTTACCTTAATAAATAAGGAAATAAATAAATAAATAAATTTATTTATTAGAGAGATTATTATTAGGTTAATTAACTTAAGCATGCTTTGGCCCTATTCTAAGTGCGCGACCCTGTAAGTTCACATAATGTTAGCAATAGGCCTAAAATTCCGTTTTAGCTCATAAGTCATAAGTGGCCTCTAGCAAGACATTAAGACTACCTAAGTTGTGTAAAAGTCAATAATCTTGATATGAACGTGGTTAACTTGTACCAAACTCGTATTTAATCTTGATAACCTTGTCAAGGATCGTTCATAAATCAAACAAAAAGAAACTCTAATCCCCAACAAGACCCTTAAATAACCTGTACTTAAGAACCTTAATTATAAAGAATTAAAGGTTGTTTAATGTAAACCTAAAATGAACAAAGTCAATTTTAAGTCTAAATTAAAATAGGTTTGAATATACCAAGCCTTCACTTAATAAATTCACAAAAGCTCTTTTAAGAACAAAAGAGAAGGACTTTAACCTTATAAGAATTGAAATTTAATTGATAAAACTCCATTCTAATTCGTACTACATTGATATGGCCTTTATATAAGTATGTAAACATCCTAATCCTTGAAGGAATAGGTTTTCTTACTTATTCCTAAAGACTCCTATAAAGGAAAATCCTTAAACAAATAAGATCCTTTCTAAAATATGACAACTAAGCTTTGAAAAGTCGAATTGACAACTCATGACAACTAAGCATTAAAAAATCAAATTGACAACTCATGACAACTAAACAAATAACTAATGATGACTAAGCTTTGAAGCATGCCATGTCACATGTCAAATTGGATGTTGACTATTGACTTTGACTTGTTGACTTTGAATTTGACTTTGACTTATTGACTTTGACTTGGAATATCCTTAAATCTTCTCACATCTTTTAGAATCTTCCTTATTAACTCTAAAATAGAAAATAACCCAAAAATTCATCCAAGCTTTGTACTTGACTTTATTAATATGTAGACTTCATAAATTAACCCTTTTAAGGATCGTATCATTCCCTCCCTCTTAAAGATGATTCATCCTTGAATCATACCCATCTTGTAAAGTTGGTGTATTTAGATGTCCTTCAGGAATGAATACAAATACCTTCATAGAGTGCTTCTCCTTTGAAGCAATGATGCACATAAGTAGCTTTAAAATTCCTTGAACTTAAGGACTTACTCCAAATACAACACTAGTATTCATAAACTTGTAAATGTTGAATCCTTTTTATTTCCTTTTCAACTTAAAACATGAATATCTTAAGTTCTTCTTACTATAATTAAAAACTCCATGGATTCCCTTGAAAGAAATAAAATGTTGCAGCTCTTTCTCATACTTCATGCAAGGAATGAAATCTTCAAAGGGATTATTGACCTTGTATTGCATTTCAACAGCATTATCAAATGGATCTTTATATGGCACAAAGCTCTGCAATAAAACTTTCAAAACACTAGAAAAAAAAGATTAGAATTGTTAGTATCATCATGATGAGTAACCATCTTCTTATCCTTCATAATGCTTTTAATCTCTAGTTTCCTCTTTTGTGCACAAACTTTCAAATTTCCCTCTTCATGGTGCATATACTCTTCATGATCATAATATGCACTATTGACAACTCCTTGGTTAGTTAATCCTTTTACAAGTTCACTAGTTGCTTAAAAATTTGTGAACACTCCTTATTAGCTTCAATATCTCTTTCAAAAATCTGTAATTTCTCATCAATTTCTTTGCTAGATTGTACACACTTGCCATTATCTTTATCTTCTTGCAATATTTCATCAAGGCATTTGACATTATTTTTCTCCAACACCTCCATGATTTCTTCATCAACTATTTTCTCTTTAAAATCATTGTTCACACTTTCTTCATTAACCAAGACATGAATGTCGTCATCCTCTTTAATAACCTAATAATCTACTTCAATGCATAATTGCTCTTCATACTTCTCACCATGCTCACTCAACCCTTTTTTAACACTTAACTCAGTTTTAACACCAAATCCCTCTTTTCTTTTCTTTCATCATGTCTCTCAAGCACTTGAATGACTCCAACATTCCTTGAACTTTGTTTTTGCTCTTGAAAGTGATTTTGCAAATCCTTATAATAATTATTTGGCACAAACCTCTTTTGCATGATAGTCTTCATCTCTTGCCATGTAGAGATAGGTCCTTCTCCACAATACCTCCTTGAGACCATTAACTTATTCCACCAAGCTAATGCATAACCCATGAACATACTGGTTGCAAGCTTGATTTTCTTTTCCTCAGAGTAAGTGTGGCAATTAAACGTAAAATCTACCTTCTTTTCCTATGCTAGATATGCTTTGGGATCACTTCTACCATGAAAATTAGGTATCTTCTTCTTTATGCTCCCAAGGTTGTTATCTTCTTAGAATAACTGAGGGATAAATTCCATCTTAATCACTCACATTCCTCATATAACTCATTCTATATCCAATCATAACTTGTTTTACCATCCAATTAAAAATGATGTAGGGATGTGTTAAAACACAAAACTTATCATGTAAGAAACTATAGTGATTTCATATTAGAGGACTCAAATAATACTACTATGATGAGAATTACTTATGACAATTATTCATGTAGTATTCTCATAGTGGGCCAATCCAGTACATCATTTCTCTAAATACATACCTATGAGTTTAACTTAATATTTGATATATATGATCAATAAAACATAATCATCAGTTAACCTCATACTAGCCTTTATTTATTATTGTTCTTACAACAATGATCGACTAAGGATAATTTAGAATAGAATTCAAGTATCACCTAAGAGTTTTACTATCAAGTCAAATACTTAATGATCTTATATAGAATTAACTATTTAAGGATAAAATTAGAATTAGCCAGTAATAATGAAAATGCCTCTTTATTAATAAAATGGAAATATGACAAAGTCAAAATATGGCCATTGAATAATTGGCCTAGGGCATGTCACTAATAAAAAAGACATAGGGAGAGAGGATCCCTTTGACATAAACCCCTTGAAGGAATAGGCATCCATTAATTAAAAAAGGATATAAAACTATAAATAAACATTGTCTAATTAACATCACAAAATGACTCAAGAAACCCATCTCACCATTAGCACCTAAGACTAAATCCCATTCAACCCTTTCGTATGCCTTATTAATATCTAATTTCAAAGCCATACAACCTGCAAAACCTTTCCATTGTTACTTTAAATATTAAAACACTTCAAAAATAATAAAAGCATTATAAAAAATTTTCTTATCTTTAATATAGGCACTATGAGTTTTTGAAATAACTGAAGATAACACCTTTTTCATATAATTAGCCAAACCCTTACTTAATAATTTATACACCATATTACATACTGAAATTAGTCAAAAATCCTTCATTGACTTTGGATTTTTTATTTTAGGAATTAGTGTAATGAAAGTATGATTAATTAAAGGAGGCATGATACTTGAATTCAAAAAACTCAAGATCAAATTGTCTAGACATCTTTCTCTACTATATCACTAACCAACTCTAGCAAAAGACAATTTGAGATGGCCCTTAAGGAATCTGAAAAATCCCGAGCTCCATTATAAGTGAATAAATCCTAAAAGTAATCAAATACCACTTTGGCAATTTTAACATTTCCCTTTTTCCAATGCCCTTATGAATCTTTAATTTTAATAATCATGTTGGATCTTCTTATATCAGAAGCTTTCATGTGGAAATATTTTATGTTTCTATCGCCCTTATTTAACCAATAAACCCGAGAATGTTGTCGTCATATAAATTCCTCTAAAGCAAGGACATCATTTATCTCCTTTTTCAATTTCCTCTGAGAAATAAGATTCTCTAAAAAAGGCGGATTAGATTCACATTGCTGTAATTTTAGATTAAGCTCCTTTAATCTTATACCAATAAGACCAAAGATTGTCTTATTCCACTGTTAGAGAGCTTTAGTACACCCTTACCTTTGAAATAAAACCTGTATCATTCAAATAAGACCTAGCTAAACCCCATAAATCCTTCACCACTTTCTCACAGTCATCATATTGTAACCATATTGATTCAAACCAAAATAATCTTTCTTTTCCCTTTTGATGATATTACCCTGAATCTATATGTATGCATAATAGCTTATGATAAGATAAAGTAGACTTAAGATGCACTACTTGAGAGTGCTAGAAGAGTTTAAGCCATCTAGCATTCCCATAAAATATTTCCAACCTTTTATGTATATTATCATTACTAACCTACCCATTTGTCAATGTGAAATGGTTCCCATAGTACCCTAGATCATATACACTGCAAGACATGAAAGTCTAACAAAAAGCATTGATTGAATTTATATTTACAAGAAGCCAACCTCACTTTTTAGAAGCATTTAAAACTTCATTAAAATCCCCAAAGAAAATCCAAGGCAAATCATTAGTTGGAACCAAATTTGAAAGAAGGTTCCAAGTAAGAAATTTATCAACTATAAAAGGATAGCCATACAACCCCAAACCATACTAATCCAAGTCTAAAGAATGACCCTGAAGCATAAAAGAAATATAATTATGAGAGTAAGAGTCAATGATCACATTTTAGTCTTTATGCCACGAAAGAGCTAAACTACCGTTGCGATGTCTACTATCCATTATAAATAAATTAAACTCATATAATCTTTGTTGAATGAAAACACACTCATAATGCATCAACTTAGTTTCCATGAGAAATAAAATTGATGGGCTATTTTTATTCAAAATATTGCGAAGGGAATGAACCGTTTAAGGATTACTAAGTCCTTGGAGGTTATAACTAATGAGACTCATATTTGCTAGTGGGCAACCTCCACCACTTCTTAAGTATTGATTATTTCCACCTTAATCTCCACTCCTTTCACTTTCTTTCTTATATCTACCCATCCATGAAAGAAAGTGATGAGTTTAGCTTTTCCCTCCCTCTTTTTCTAATTAAATTAGGAGAATCTAGAATTCTTAGCCTTGAACTCTTGCCCTACCTTTGAAAATTTCTTTGAATAACCCTAGTAGGTAGAGTACTCGAGCCATCTTAAACAATAAAAGAAAATACGCTTTCTCCTTGTACAAGTTTTTGATGAACCATAATAATATTCTCATTATTATACACTAGTGTTATATCATCAGATCCCCTAGTCATAATAATTCTAATATCAAGTGTCTCATCTTTCACTTCTTTAGGCTGACTTTGAATTCCATAACCATCTTGTTGAATAAACACTATGCCATCCCTCAAACTCTCCATATTCAACCTTTGATGAGGTCTAGTCATTGGCGATTGAATGGATGCCATATACTGACTCTATGAAGTCACTTTGTTAGCTGGCATGCATGGAGATCACTAGGCAGATTTCTTGCCTAAGTACTTGGACACACCAAGAGTTGCTTAAAGATTGGGACCGTATGGTCTAACACCTTCATCCATTTCTTCAGATTTCTTTAAGCAATCACTCTCAACATGATTCAAAAACCACAATTGTAATAAAACTTAGCTAAATTTTCATATTTAAAAGAAACCTAAGTATGGACTCTTACTCTATTATAAATAATAACTGCTATAGCAATAGGATTGTCAACCGAAACCATCACTCTAACTCTCATATATTTTTTCCATGAGAAACCATCCCTAGCATCAATCTCAAAAACTTGCCTAATCCTACTCTTGATTCATTCTATTGAAATTTTATCCTTTTAATTCAGCGAAAGATCAACCAGTCTAACCTAAAAAGAAATTAACATCTTGTAAGGTTTGAGAATCCTTTGGGCACTCAACTAGTACAATCAAACTCTTATTAAAATGCTAAGGTCCCTCAAATATTATCTTTTTTTTTATCATTCAAGCTATTAAACTATAATATGAAGAAACCACCTTTAAGTTCATTGGTATAAAACTTATTGGCTAATTTCCATACCCTTGTCAAGGCATTTTTCATTGACGATAAAAGAACAAGCTTTGAGGATAGAACTCTCCTAACTAAAGAAAATTGTAACTATTCTTCCCTTTCATTATTGTATATATCCTATAGATCCACTTACATTTCCTTATATCCTGTAAATTTCAAATGTTCACATAAATTCGTAAGTTTGCCCCTCATTGAAAACCAATAAACTCTAGAAAAAGAGAACATACTATATCACTATAAAATTCTATAAAAGAGAATAAAAGACATCATACACCATAAAAGAGAAAGAATAACAATATAAAAATAGAGAAACCCCACCTTGGTCCTACAAACCCTAGGATAAAGTAAGAAACCCTAACCCTAACCTTGATAGAAAACTCCACATGACATGAGACCACAGTAATGCAAGTATATTAATCCTTCTAATTGATGGATTTAGTTATAAAATGGGTATAGTAAAGATATATAATAATTTATAGGCATTATGAATAAAAAGTTTGTTACTAAAATTATGTATAATGAATATTTTGTATTTTAATATAAGAGAATAAAAAAAGAAAAAACATAAATAACTCATCATAAAATTATCAAAGAATAAAAATCCCCTTATTTGATATATCTTTAAACAATCTTAATCTATCTCCTTTAATGTCTTTGCCCATATAAAGTATTATTGTTATCATCACTGATGTCATTTTTCTTTTTTTCTTTTTCTTCTTTAGTTCAAGTAATAATCCATAAAATTATTAATAGTCATTAGTAGTTATTGAATTAAAGCTACCATTTGATTATTCTTGTTTAAGTTATCTTAGTGATAACTGGTCCTTAAATACTTGAATTCTGTGAACATTAAAGAACTAGGGTGATTTGTGGAATCTGTCCCATAAAAATTTTGATGCTTAAGTTAGATTACTATGTAAAGAATAATAAAGTTGCTAAGGAAAAAAATAGAATAAATTCAAAGGATGAAGGAGTATTTATAGGGCACTTTACCTTATTAGAATAGGAATTCCTTACCTAAGTTTTATCCCAGCCTTAGAACACTAGACTTTCAAGTCTTTAGGCTTGATTAATGATTTAGGGTATTAAGAGTCCACCCAAATATTGCTCGGATATTTATATTCTAACTGTTGAGTCCTCTGGCTTGTGCTTGCAATGTTGTCTTTAAGCATATATAAGTACTATTGAGACTTGATCTTCAAATATGTATAAGTGCTATTGAGATATGATTATCTTCAAGCATGTACAAGTGCTGTTTAGAATTAATTTCATGCATGTATAAGTGTTGGAGAGATATGAATGTCTTTCAGTATGTACGAGTACTATTGAGACTTGATATTCAAGCATGTATAAGTGTTATTAAGATTTGATTATCTTTCAATATATACAAGTGGAATTAAGACTTGATCTTTAAGCATGTATAAGTTTTATTGAGACCTGACTGAGCACACAAAAAGTGCTGGTAATTTCTAAGCTAAACACTCGTAGAGTAATGGATTGCTAAGCATGCATAGTGCTAGCATATTTCAAATCAAGTAAATGTATCATACTAGTGAATTTTGGACCTAGCACATGTAGAGTGCTGGTATTAATTAAAGCATATTGAGCATTAATGAGTGTTATACTGGATGATGATTAAACATTGGTAAGCCTCGAGCTAAGCACTTATGCTAGTATTAATGATTTGGTAAGCACATATAGATTGTTGGACAATCTAGAGCATACCGAGTGCTAATGTCTAAGTATGGGTGAATGAAATGGGTTTTGATTTAAAAACTGTAAAGTGCTTGATTGGGTGTTCAAGCCTTTAGTGCATACCAATATAATTGGTTCCTATACTGAGTAAGTGTTAGTTCATAATTAATTAACAATAGTAAAAGGTGTACCTACCAATATGAATTGGAATGGAGCTTGGTGTCATCTACCAGCTTTGTGGTCCTAATCTTCTAGCTCAATCTTGTTATGTTCGTTGTTATAATTTAAAAGGATTTATGTTTTATTGTGGTAAAGACTATTCTACTTCTTCCTTGATAACCATTTAATGATAGGAATTTATTACCTTTGCTGTAATCCCAATTTCGCCCTTGAAATTATAATGTGAAAATTTTGGCACTTAATTGTCATTCTAGACCTTCATTTGCTTATAAAAGGCATTTATTGGGGCTTAAAAATCATTTCCTTAATTTCTCTCTTCCTCGCTCTATGCTTTGTCTTCTTTCTTCTTCTTTGCTCGATTACTACTATTGAAGTTCTTTACAGTGCTTTCCTTTCTTTTGGTATTGCTGTTGATTATTCCTAGCATAAGGATAAAATCCCTACCTTTGATTTTATTTTTATTCTCTATTTCCTTTGTGATTCTTTTCCATTTTTTGGAATTAGATCTATGGCCCCTCATAAGATTATTGACTCCTCTAGATTTGAATCTAGGATAAATAAAAAATTACTTAAGGAGTGTAGGAAAAAGGTACAATATCCCTACAGACTATAAGTTATTTATTGTGAGTTGAAATTTTAAGGCTCATGAATGTCTCAGTGGATATGAGAAAATGGTGGTTTATATGGACCAACTGGAAGGGAATTAAGATTTCATTAGGCCCCTTCATCAAATGCTTCCTGAACACGTACATCGCACCCGGTTAGTTGCATACTAATAGCTACCAACTTTTAACTATATTTTATGAGCTCATCCTTTCTTGTAGACAAAATTTAAGCATCATGATGAATCAATATATGTATAGTCTAATTAAAAAGAAAGATGTGTTGACATACTCACTTTCTGCTTGGATATAACCCTTTCAAAAAATTAAATGATATTAATAAGGCTTGAAGGCACAAGTACTTCATTGTATAGCATGCGATGAACTTCAGAGATTTCCACTAAGACCAGAATAAGGATGTCCACACTATAAGGTGAATAATTAAACTTCCAAATGATGTCTTAACCTTTTGTCAATGAGCTACATACTTGCTATATTATAGACAGTTTGTCAGTAGACAACTACTCTCTAAAGTACTATTTAAGACAATATTTGAGTAAATTGGTCTTGGATCAAGTAGTTATTGATGCTAATCATGAAGGTATCCTTTGACTTATCTTTTTTCTTTGTTGTAAATGGATGAGCTTGAATTTTTCATGAACATGCTTTTCAGATGATGAAGTTAAGAAGTAAATTGGTGAAGTAACTCAAATAAAAATAACCAAGCCTTCAGTTGTTGAAGTTATAACTACTCTAGTCTTAATAACCTAAGAGGTGATTATAGAAAAGTAAAGGCAGAAAAGCAAAGGTGAAAAAGGCCTTTAGGCTCAGAGGAGAAGTGTAAAGATCCCTTTTGGTGTTAGTGAAATATTGATCAAATGCCCTCAACTTCTTAGAAGTTTTAACCTCTGGAGTTACATCGAGCATAAAATCAAAGATCCTACCATTTTTAATAAAAGGATTTGGGACCATATCTTTAAGGTTCTATGCCTAAAGGGCATGGCTAAGTGGAAGGGTGAAGACTTAGAGGATGTTGATGGGTAAATAATTCCCAACTTAATGTAGGTATCTTTCCTTTTCTAACTTCATTTAACTCTAGCAATTTCTTTTTCTTTTTTTTTTTTTGGTTGACCATTTCTTTATATTGCTACATGATAAAAAGAGAGTATAACTATCAGTAGGAAAAGCTTAATGTGATCAATATTAAGCATGAAGTTAAGATGAAGAAGGTACAAATCTTCTTGAATTGGCTCAACATAATTGGGCAACTGCTCTTTCAGATCTTAAGAGTGAGCAATGAAAGAACAAAGATCTTCAAAACTCTCTTAATTAACTCAGAAAGAGGGTTAAAAAGCTAGATCATTAGTTATTTGAAGAAATGAAATGATTGGCCGAGGAGAAGGAAGGTTAGGCTAAGGATATTAGGACTTTTTAAGGACTAATAATGGAATTCTTTCAAGCCTTTAAGTTTGAGTATTGAAGAATCTTGTCTCGACAACATGAATGTTTAGATTTTTCTAAGCTAAACATGATCTCTAATAAAAGGTTGGTAGAGATTGTTAAAGAGCAATGGGTTGCTGCTACTACGTAATATGAGCATCTCAGTTTGATTGAAGGAGGCACTCTTGAGGCCCAAGTCTCTTCTCATACTCATCCGACTGAGCCTCATTCAAACTGATTATAATCATCTTAGTTTAATTATAAGCACTTATGTCTCTTGTACTCAAATTTATATAAATGAAAATATCAAAATTTGGAATTAATTACTTCAATTTATTACTAATTAAAATATTATACATAGTACATTTTATTGAATATTCTAAAACTATCAATCAAATTGCTACTGATGGAACTTTCTAAGACTATTTGCATTCTAGTATTTAGGAAGATCTTTGTCTCTTATAGCTCTGATCCTATATGCTCTCTTACTCATGCATTCAATAATCTAATAGGGCCTTTTTAAGTTTGGTCCAATGTTTCTAGTACCCAAGCTTCTTTTTTAATGTTCGCCCTTCTCATGACTAAATATCCCACCTTGAACATCTGACTTTTGACCCTCCGACTATGATACTTGCCAATTTTTTTTCCTTCAAGCTTCTACAATAATAGATGCGTGTTCTCACCTTTTCTCAAGCATATCTAGGTAGACTTGGACATTTGTCTCATTTGTAACTTAATCGAATTCCTTTAATACCCAAGCACTAGGTGAGCCTATTTCCACTAGGATGATAGCTTTCATGCCGTAAGTAGCCTAAAGGGAGTCTTATCTATTGAGCTTCTAGGTTTTGTTCGATATGCCCAGATGACATTGTAAAGTTCATCCACCCAGTTAACCTTCTTCTTTTCTAGTTTCTTATTTATGCCTTGCAAAATTGTCTGATTTATGACTTTTGTCTGCCTATTTGTCTAACAATGGGCAACTAAAGTAAATCAAAGTTTGATGTTGAGTTCAAAATAAAATTCCTTGAAGCTGCCATTATCAAATTATTTTTCTTGTCTATGATCCAGAATTTAGGGAATGCTAAATTTGTAAATGACTTCATTCTAAAAGAAATTCATTATATAAGCCTTTATAATGGTGGGGACTGCCTCCACTTTTACCTACTTAATGAAATGGTCAATTGCCATAATTGGGAACTTTTACTGAGTTGTTATAATGGGAAAAAGTCCTAGGATGTCCATCCCCTAATCATTAAATGGCTAAGTGCTTCCAATTGGATGCTAAGGATTAGTTGGTTTTTAGGTAAGTTGGCTAAATTGCTGACACTTGAGGTAACTTTGTACTAGTTACTAAGCATCCTTTTGCATAGTTAGATATTAGTATCCCTGTAACATTACCTTTTTAACTAGGGAGAATTATCCTTTATGAGCACCATAAATGCCTTCAAGAATTTCCCTAAGGACGCAGTTACCTTCCTCAAAGGAGATGCATTTAGTCCATGAATAATTGAGTGATCTTTTGTACAGGATCCTATTATGACAAGAGTACTTAAATTCTTTGATTCTTATTTTACTTACCTAAATCTTGTCATCTAAAAGTGTTCCCTTTATTAAATCTTAGATTATCGGTCTCATCCATTCAATTATATCTTTTGTATTCAACATTTGTTATTCCTCTATGCTTGGCTTGCATAATTCCTCTTTCAAATGTATTTTTTGAAATAGCTAGCCATTTTATAATGCTAATTTAGCTAAGGCACTAACTTTGTGATTTTGATCTTTTTAGGTATTTAGATTATCACCCATCGTCGTCCTTTAAATTCAAGCTTCTTTAGGAGCTGTTGAATAGTTTTTGAATACTTAATCATGCTCAGGTATTTGATGATGAAATTACCTTTTACTTGGTTAACCTCTAACTAAGAGTCATAGACTATCTTCAAATGCTCAGCTCATACTTCAATTGCTAGTTTAAGCATGGTAATCAAAGCTTCATACTCAGTAACATTGTTTATAGCTTTATAAGTAATCCATAATGCATAGTGAACTTTAATTTTTCCTAGTTTAAGTAAAATAATATCAGCCCATGCTCTTCTCATACTCACTGCTTCATCCATATACATATGCTAAACTAAGAGTTATTAATTAGGCTCATCATTAACTATCATCTTTTGAATAAAATTTAAAAGCAACTAAGCCTTAATCGGTTGTCTTAACTCGTATGAAATGTCATATTCTCCTAGTTATACTGACCATTAAATGAGATGTTCAAATGTCTTAAGTCAATGTAATACCTTTTTTAAAGGGTATTTGGTCTGAACAATGATAGGGTAGGCTTGGAAGTAGTGTTTGAGTTTTTTAGCTCTGTGTACTACTATAAAGGCAAGCTTATCAAATTTTGGGTATCGAATTTTTGAGCCTCTGAGTACTTCGCTCATATAGTAGATTAATTGTTCCTCTCCCTAGTTTTCTTTAATAAGTATTAATGTTATGGACTCATACCCAGTTGAAAGATACAAATATGATGCTTAATTTAGAAGTGGCCTATTAAGCAGTGGTGATGTGGACAGGAACCTCTTTATCTCCTTAAAGGATTCTTGGTAGTCTTTGTTCCATTCAAACTTCTTTGCATTCTTTAGTGCTTGGAACAATAGGAGGCACCCTTTAGCTGAGCAAGAAATAAACTGTCTGAGCACTGTAATTCTTCCATTTAGCTTTTAGAGCTCATTTAGGTTCTTAGGAGCCTTCATGTTAAGGATTGTCTCCATCTTGCAATAAATTATATTTATATATTTGATATTTTAGGTATGATTATTTAGTTTCATCTTTTATAAATCACTACATGTTTTGGAAATAACTTAATTTGTAGCCTCATATGATAATATAATTTCAAGATATATATATGTGTGTGTGTGTGTGTATAGTTTATTTCAAAAATGAGAATATTAAAAATGTCATTTTAAGTTTATTTTTATTTATTATCTCAAAAAAGTTAATTGTTATTATGTAAAATATTTTTTTTTATTTTTATTTTTTTAGACAAAGAAGTTACTATAGAGCAAAATACAAGAAGAATAATAAAGGGAAATATAATAAATGATTTAATTGTCATATATATTTCACAAAGCTATGTACATCCTTATATACACATTTTACTACCCTAATATGGAATGCATCAATTACTCCATAAATCATTCTCCATGAATTATTCAATAATTATATCCTAAAGCAAGGGAACAAAATCATCTCCCCATGATTGTTTTCTTAGCTCACTCCAACACTCCCCTTCAAGTTAGTGAGTATATGTCAATTATTCCTAACTTGTTAAGTGAGCTATGAAATTCTTTTCTCTATATAGCCAGAGTCAAGATGTCTGCTAGTTGATTTTGAGAATTTACAAATGAAAGATTAATCATTCCTTGGATTATGTGATCTTTAATGAAGTGACAGTCAACCTCTACTTATTTAGTTCTATCATATTAGACTGGGTTATTAGCAATAGCCATGGCTATCTTATGATCGTATTATAATATCATAGGCTTCAAATGGTATAGACCATAATCTTGTAAAATGCTTTTTATCCAAAGTAATTTGTATAGTTTGTAAGCCGTTCCATAAAATTTTGCCTTGGAACTCAATCTTATGACAACTTTTTATTTCTTACTTTGCTAAGTTACCAAGTTTCTTTTAATAAATGTAAAATACCCGAAAGTTGATTTATAGTTAGTTCTAGCTCTGGTCTAATATGCCTTGCAATCTTATAGTTTGTATTTCTTCTAAAGAATAAACCTTTATTCAGAGATTATTTCAAGTATCTCAGTACTTAGTATATGACCTCCATATGCTCTTCACTTGATTAGTGCATAAATTGACTTACAATATTTTATTGTATATGCAATATCCATCTATTATGAGATAAGAAAATCAATCTTTCCACCAATCTTTGATATATTACTTTATCTATCAAAACTTGATCTTCTCATATTAGTGATCTATGGTTCACTTCTATTGGGGTTTCAGTTGGTTTACAATCAAGCATGCCTATTTCAATTAATAAATCCATCCCATATTTTTATTGGTATAAAGAGATGCCATGGGCTAATCTTGTAACTTTAATCCCTAAAAAATACTTTAGATTACCAAGATTTTTAAGTTCAAACTCAATTACTAAGTGTTTTTAAAGTGTTATTATCTCATTTGGAACATTTCTCGTTGCTATCATATCATCGACATATACAATAGGAGTAGTAACTTTATTCATTCTTTATTTGATGAATAGAGTATGGTTAACATTACTTTGTTTATAGCTAACTTTCTTCATGAACATTAAAAGCCTTCCAAACCATGCTTGAGGTGATTACGTCAGTCCATACACTCGATTAGTAAAATTTATTCTAGGTGGTGGATCTATATACACTTCATCTTCTAAAGTTCCATTTAGAAAAACATTTTTACATCGAACTATTTTAGTGGTAAATCAAGATTTGTTGGCAAAGAGATAAGGACTATGATGGTGTTCATCTTTATCACTAGGTTAAATGTGCCTTCATAATTAATTCTATACTTATAATTATCTCCTTTTGTAATAAGTCTTACTTTGAACCAACTAATACATCCATCCAAGTTGAGTTTGACTGTGAATATCCACCTACATTCCACAATTTTCTTTCCTCTAAATAGTGGTAGGAGCTTTGATGTTGAGTTCTCCTATAATGCCTCTATTTCATCATTCATGGCTTGCTTCCACTTGGTATTTACTAAGGCATTCTACACATTACTTAGAGTAGATACAATAGATAATTGATTCATAGTAAATGCATGTGATCTAGACAAATAATAAAATAATATATAATTGTTTATAAGATATTTGGCCTTAGTATTGAGGTTTAGATTATATTATCTTTTAGGCATTCCTCTATTCATTCTAGTAGGATATCGAGGTTTAGTATTAAAGGATAATAAAAGTGATGAGTTTACCTCATGATACATATATGAGCTTTCTATAGCCTTTAGTGCTAACTGGAAAAGATGTACCATCTTGATTTACTTAAAGTCCTAATAAGACGCTCAGATATCCAAGTAAGATACTTGTAAGACACTAAAATGTCCGAGAAAGATACTTAGTTTAGTAATCTATTCTTCTTTATGTTCAAGTGAGGTACTCAATTGTTCATGTTCGGATGAGGTACTCAGTTGTTGATCACTTGTGGTACTAGGTTGTTCATCACTAAAGACTCCAATCTAGCTCGAGTCCTGAGTGCTATCTTTAAATAAGCCATGGACTCGTTCCCCCTTAAAGAGAGCACTTAAGATTAGTATAAAATAGGATATCTTCATAGAATGTTACATTTTTGGTTACATGCATCTTCTTGGTCTAAGAATTATAACATTAATATCCTTTTTATAGATTTGCATACTTGACAAATATACCTGACAACTCATGGATCAAGTTTACTGACTGAATGATAAATAAACAATATGTAGCCAAAGACCTTCAGTTCAAGATTTTAGAAGAGTTGGTGCTGATACAAGCTCTCAAAGTTTTTGATATAAGGTATGAAAATTAAGTTCTTTAGAGGGAGTTTAGTTAATAAGATATTCACCTGACCAAACAACCTTTACCTATTATTCTTGAGGCACATTCATGTCACATAAGGATGCCTAGACAACTTCCAGCAATTATCAACTTTTTAATTATGCAAGACCATTCTATTAAGGTGTTTCAGCGCATGAAGTCTAGTGACGGATGCCATGCTTTTGGAAAACACTATGGAGATTTAAGTTGATAAATTCCCTAATGTTATTAGATTATATGACTTAATTTTACAATGATATTAAGTAGCCACCAAATGATACAAGTCTTGAAACACAGAACATACATTCCCTTATTGTAGAGGAGAGTCACCTAAGTCATTTTAGTACATTCATCAATAAATGTTTATAAAGTACCAAGCACTAAACAATATAGGGATATGAGTAGGGCCCTAAACATCAGAGTGAATAATCATAAAAAAATAGTACTTTATTAGAATTAGGTACATAGGAAGTATAATAGTTTTTCGCCAATTCACAAATGTCACACTTAAATTCACGATTTATAATATTTAAGAATAAAATTGGCTTTATTTTTTTAAGTATAACTAAAAGATAAATGGCCAAGGTGACAATGCCATAATCTCACTTGTGCTCTACTTGTTTCACTTCCTATTGTATTATTGACTTATCTTGACTATAAACTTGTTTCACCATGCATGTTAAAATAGTACAACTTTCCTTGATTAATGCTAGAGCTAAGAATCCATTATATTGCAATGTCCTGAAATAAAACAATAGTTAGGCCAAAATTTTATTGTATAGTTTAAGCTATTAGTAATTTGGCTAACAATTAAAAGGTTACAAGACAGAGATGGAATAATAAACAAGGGATCCAAATTTAAGGAATTAAAATTAGATACTAATCCTTTATAAGTAACAAGGCAATTCCTCCATTAGCAATTAAAATGTTTTATTGGGTTGATGGCTATATAAAGGTGAGATGATGGGCAGAGTTTGTTATATGATTGGTAGCACATGTATCAATAACTTATGTGTTATTCTGAGTAAGAATTGTCATACTTGATTTCACATCAAGGTTATAATAGGATGTGTCAATAATAGCAACAACATGAGCTTTATTGAGCTTCTTCTGAGGCTTTTTAGTGAAGTTCCACCAGTTCAAGTAACCAACAATTTTATAGCATTATTCCTTTGAGTGTCCACTTTCACCATAGTAAGTACATGTACATGTGTTGGTCTTACTTTGAGCATTTCCTTCTATTTATTTTTTAGGTCGAGTTGCTATGAGTACTGCATTATTTGGCATAACCTTTAGTTCTTCCATTGTATGTCGCTGGTTATAATCCCTTTTTACATAAGCATAATATGATTCAAGGTCAAAAGGAGGATCCTTTTATAGATTTTCACTCATAACATTATTGAATTTTGAGTTAAGACGAGTAAAAAATATGTGTGTTCTAAGCTGAGTAATGGTCCTGTGGAGTTATACTACTCCATTGACATCCTCTTTTTGAGCTATCCTTCGAGCATCAATCTCTTGAAATATACTAACCAGTTCATTATAATAAAGGGCAAGGGTCTATGTCACGATCTAAACCGGGAGTCATGATCGGCTCTAGGGAACGAGAATTCTTTCGAATCCAGAACCCGTAGCAAGCCTTAAAAATAAAAACACATGCAATAATAATATAAAAATATGCCAGAATTAAAATTTTATTTAATATAAAAGCAAATCTTTATATATCATACATAATAAAAATATTTCATACAATATTCAAATACAACTCTCTGATAAAAACAACACAACTAATACAATAACACTACTACTACAATTTCTAGAATACAACAAGAGTTCATATAATAAATTTACATAATCTAATCGGGGCTGAAGAAGATCGACGTAAAATACTACTGGGGAGGTCTGAAGAATAAGAAAATCCTGTAAAAAAAAAATATTGAGGGGAGTCAGACCTCATTGAGTGAATTATTATAATATATATACATATAACCTAAAGTCATATACAGTTAAGCATCACTATAATATTATACATATACATGCACTTAACACAGATGCTAAAATTCGATTATATATATATATATATATATATATATTAAATGTAGAAAAAGTTTATTTAAGTAAAGGATCAAATAGAATCCAAAATATCCGCAACCTCAATCATAAAACTCACTAGCCATACATGCTTACTTAATTCCAAAGTAATTCTCTTATTCCATTTTTTGATAATAGACTGGCCTTGAGACCCTAAGTCAACTGAGGTCCCGCAGTCTCACTGTCTATGTGATTGGCCTTGAAACACTAGATCAACTGAGCTCCCGCAATCACATTATTCAGTCACTGCAATTCTCAATAATTGAATAATCAAAATTTCCTCAAATAAATCTCATGATGTCAAATCATAAATCTAGTGCATTGGTACGTACACAGTCCTAGTGCAGCCAACTAGGTAGCACGTTCTATTGATATCCTTTAAATAAATCGTATATTTTTGGGAAAATAATAAATACACAATTAAAACATAATGACATCCATTTTTAAAGAAATATACTAATCATATCCTAAATATATACCAAAATATACTAAGAATATTCCAAATATATATGCCACATATATACCAAAATATACCATAAGTATACCAAAAATATATTAAGAATATACCAAATATATACGTTGCATATATATCAAAATATACCAAAAATATACTAAAAATATACTAAATCATTTAATAAGATAATTCATGTTTAAAAACATTATAAAATTACGGATGCTCATATTTATGCATTCTACATGCAATGCATATATAATATAATAACTCATTTAATCACAAAAATAATAAATAAAACTATTATTTGAATATATTTCTGAAAATTATTATTATTATTTAGTTAAAAATAGTAAATAATTTGTAAAAATTATTTTAATACTATTTATTATTTCAAAATCATTTAAAATGTATAATTTAACAATAATTTCCATAAAAGTGCAAAGTTTACCAATTAATCCAAAAATTACATAATACTAAATATTTTCCAAAAATTACTCAAAATTATTTTCTCACTTCTAAAACTAATAATTTAAATTAACTATACTAATTTAACAATATTACTATACAAAACATATAAAACACATAATTTATAAAAATTTCATTTTAATTACCAAAAATACAATTTATATACATGAATTAAATAAGTTCAGAAAAATAAACTAAAAATATATTTAAGAAGCTAAAGATGTATATAACAACATTTTTTAAAGAAAGTATCATGAATCATTCAAACTCAAGCTCCAAAAAAAAAAAAAAACTAAATGACATAAACTAAATCTTGAAGATAACTAACGAACCAGATGTCCTAAGCTTGAAACGAGTTGAGAAACGTCTAGCCCGTGTCGAGAGGAGTTGAATGAGCTCGGGATCGTGAGCTAAAACCATTGGAATCCTGTCAGAGTTACTGTAGGAGTAGGTGTTTCTTCTCGATCTCCGGTAGCTTGGAGGTGTCCTGGCGACGGCAGAAGGAAGAGGGAGGGAGGGGGCGACGGTGAGCTTCGGTGATGGCCAGTGGCGACTAGAGGTGGCTCGGTGGCTTGGGTGGCGCTGCTGCAAATCAGAAATGAAGAAGGAGAGAAGGAAGGAGTTGATCGAAAAAAAAAAGACTTTTGACCCCTTTATATATATATATATATATATATATATATATATATATATATATATATATATATATATATATATATATATAAATTAATATATATACATATATATTTAACAACACACACAATACACACATATATAAAAATAACAATAATAATAACAATACTACTAACAATAATATTTTAAAATGAATAATCACTCTTAAATAATTCCTCAAAGATATATTAAAATATTTTTAAAAAAGAATTAATACTATAATAAAATAAAATAAACACTAACACTAGAGTTCAATTAAATCACATAAAATAATCATAATATATATAAATTTAAAATATTATTAACACTACATATTTCAAAATAATTTTTAATAATTTAAAATATTGGGTCATTACAGTCCACCATTTTAACGAGTAGTGAATGACCTACGATTCAATTCAAACAGTTGTGTTTCATTCGAACCATCATAAAAGATTTTTGAGAATGCATCCCATATTTCCATTGTTGTTTGAAGCCGAATAAATCTCTACGTTAAACTCAGGCTCATAGAATCAATAAGTCAACTCTTTACTCAATTGTTGTCAATGAGCTAGGCCTCCAAAACTTTGTCTCCTCTAGGTGGTTTTCAGAGTTACTCCAATGAGAAAACAAGATTTGTTACGAGTTACAATTCACATGTCCATAAGCTATAACCATAGTGGAAAGTTTGTATCATCAAGTATGATTTTGGTTGGGGAGGGAGAATTATCTTATATAGTTTGAATAATAGTCAGAGATTCATGTGAGATAATTGATGTATTTTCTACCATTATAGTAGATTTCACAAATTTAATAGGTTGCTTTAATACCATATAGAGCAAAATACAATAAGAATAATGAAGAGAAATAAAAGAAGTGATTAGATTTTCATATATATTTCACAAAGTTATGTGCACCCTTGTATAGACATGTTCTACTACGCTAAAATTGTAATACATCAATCACTATACAAATCACCATCCACAAATCACTTTATAATTATATCCTAAATCAAGAGAATAAAAGCATCTCACCTTAATTATTTCCTTAGCTCACTCCAACAAAATAACCGAATGTGTATTGAAAATCACAACATTCTTGAAAAAATTAAACCTAATACGACTTTAGATCTGATACGAACACATGGAAGAACAAGTGATATGATTTTGCTATATCTAGAGAAAAACATATTTAGTTTTCAATAGAATTAGGTTATGAAAAGTCAACTATAATTTAGTAATATAGGTAAAATTTGAATAATGAAAAATAAATAAATAAGCTACAATTTAATTAATAATAAATTCTAAAAGTAGTAATAAAGAGAACTGCGCTCAAGAAAATAGTTTTACTGATCTAGAAATGTTAAAGAAATTTCAAACTATTTCAAAAATAAAATTACAAGAAACTCTAATTTTCTTCTAACTCATTGCAATTTCGGTATCTACAACATTTAAATTCAATAAAAAACAATACTTGAAAAGCAAAAGAGCCTTTGAATAAAAAGAGTAAAATAATGTTTATCATAACTCTAATGTAATGATACATCTATTATTTATTTTTGTAGCATGGAAGTGCATGGAGTATTATTGTAAGCATAGGTTGATGAAGAAGGTTCCTAAATAATTTATTTTTTGGTTGAACAATAGATCGTTCTTGTTAGAGCAGAAGGTGGCATTGTTGCAAATAATCTTATTATGTTATCCAGCTGAAAACAACAAATATATACTTATAGATATGTGAAAAATAAAAATTTAGATAAAAGGACAAAAGACTTTCAAAGCTGAACAAAAGCAGGTCAAAGGTGAAATACACAAGACAATGGCAGTTCAGTTTTCTTAAAACTGCATACAAATGGTTTCACATATCACAAAACATTATTTGTAAAAATATGAGAAACCCACATCCAATTTTGCTTATTGGGATCAATAAAGACAGGCTGGAAGGATACAAACTCTTTCAACCCCACTTCAATTATTATTTGGAAAGAGGAGCAACCACAACTACAACAAAGTTCAATAATCCATGACATAAAATCCTTCAAAACCTTTCTTTCTTCTCTTCATTCTAAAATGCATATACCACCAATAACTTATATTTCTTTATTGATTTGCTGTTCTTTAACTACATATTACAAAATACAAGAATTAAACCGAGCATACACATACACATACACATACACAAGCACATATTTATTTGTTCATTTCCTTAGGTGGTATTTATTTTTGTTTTAGAAAAAGGAAGATTAAAGAAGCTTGCAAAAAGTAAGAAAAAGAAGAAAGCTTTGTTCTCTTTCCTTTTTTTTCTTTTGTTTTTTGGTTTGTTGCCTCTCTTTCTTTTCTTGTTGCCTCTGCTAAGCATCTTTTCTTTACTTTTTCTCTGCTTTTTTTGCCTTCTCTTCTTGGAATAAAAGCTTGTTGTTTCTCCTCATCTTCACCTATAATTTACCTTCTTATTCATATTCTTTTCTCTTCCTTTCCATTTAACCTTCTTCCTTGATCAATAAAATCTAATTTCATCTCTCTTTCTTTGGGTTTCTTTTCATTTTTATTTTAAATTTCTTACTTTTCCAATCTGGAATTTGCTGCAACTCATTTTCTTGGAAATTTACAGTGCTAATCATTTCTAGGTTCTGTTGATCAATCTGTAAAGCTTGGTTTTCTTTCTAAATTATCACTCAATACTCGGTAATTCACTCTGAACTTTCTTTCTTCAGTTCACTTTTTTTCCAAGTGTTCTTTTATGATCAGACGCCTGTGTTCTTCTTGATTCCGTGTCCTGTGTATATTTCTTTCATCAATTTCTAATTTTCTTGCAATTTATTTTCTTTTTCTGTTCAGTAATCCACTTCAAATGGTTTAAGCTTCCTTCTCTTTTTTCCATTTTTTCTCTTCAGTCTTCAACTTTCTTAAATTTTCTTGAATTATCTTCCTTTCTTTCTTGTTTTCAATGGGACTTTGTCATGGAAAACCGATTGAGGCTAATCAAAATGAATCAAACAATCATACACTCTCTATTGAAACTGAACCACAAGCACCAAATTCTCATACAAGCAAAGCCTCTAACTTCCCTTTCTATAGTCCAAGTCCATTACCTAGCCTCTTCAAGAACTCACCTGCAATATCAAGTGTAAGCTCCACTCCTCTGCGTATTTTCAAGAGGCCTTTTCCTCCGCCGTCTCCGGCAAAACATATTCGTGCATTGCTTGCTCGAAGGCATGGCTCTGTTAAGCCCAATGAAGCCTCCATACCTGAGGGTAGTGAAAGTGATATTGCTTTAGACAAGAATTTTGGCTTTTCTAAGCAATTTGTGACTCATTATGAGCTTGGTGAAGAGGTGGGTCGTGGTCATTTTGGGTATACTTGCTCTGCCAAGGCCAAGAAAGGCAGCATGAAAGGCCAGGATGTGGCTGTCAAAGTGATTCCTAAGTCTAAGGTTTAGCTCTCATTTCCCAACTTCTAATTTTGAGGTTTAGTGCATGTGTCTATAATAATTCTTTCTTATAGCAAAACGATTGCTGAGTTCTATTGTAGACTAGTTTGACAGTTTGAAGACTTAAATGCTTTTTTTTTTTTTTTTAATTATTATTATTTGTGAGGTAAACCATACTGTGTTTTGTTATCATGTATTTGACGAATGATTTCTAGGGGCTGATCGACTGCAATTATTTGGGCCACACCCTTCGACAATGATTTCTGTTGCTGTGAATATGCTTGATGCATTTATTGACCTTTAGTATGATAAGGCAGCACCCTTTGGATTGGTCTTAAGAGTGCAACACTTAACTTTTCTTCGAGGAATATTTAAATGTATCATTGTGGCTTTGATTAATATCACTAATGGGGTCCTAGTTGTGTCTATTGGATTTCATTTTTCAGATATGTTTTTCATTTTAAAAGTGCAAGTAAATTGTGGAGATTATATCTAATTACTATCATATATAATTGATGTCTCTATGTTTGGTGTTTTACATGGATAAAAAAACAATTTATTCTTATGAAAATTATCAATGCCTTGCAGATGACAACTGCAATTGCCATTGAGGACGTTAGACGAGAAGTGAAAATATTGCGAGCTCTAACTGGGCATAAGAATCTGGCGCAGTTTTATGATGCCTATGAAGATGATGACAATGTCTATGTTGTGATGGAGTAAGTTCGAATTGCATTTTTTTTTTCTTGTTAGGAATCTTCTTGTGTGATTCCAGGATTGACATTTTGGCTAATAGGTTAAATTTCAAAGTGTGTGAACCAGGAGCGACTTCTTTTTTTTTTTTGGCTCTGTTCACAATAAGATGCACTTGCTTTATGTATGGAACCATGCATATATGCCCATAAGATGTACAAAAGTTGATTCTGCTGTTTGTTTTCATGAAAATCATGACTGTTTATCTAAGGTTTTTAAATTGGTAATAGCATTAAAAGATATAATTAGAACTTTCGGACCTTACCATCTACCTACTATATTTTTTTGTAGGTTGTGCAAAGGTGGTGAGCTATTGGATAGGATACTGTCAAGGTAATTTACTCTGAAGTGTCATTTCTTGTGTTATAGCTTCTGCATGTTGTGTGACATTCTAACTATTTATCTACCGTTCATGTTATATAGGGGTGGAAAATACTCAGAGGAAGATGCAAAGACTGTTATGGTTCAGATATTAAGTGTGGTTGCCTACTGTCATCTCCAAGGTGTGGTTCATCGAGATCTGAAGCCAGAGGTACTTGGATCATTAAGAACAATTGTTACATATATGATTGTAATTAAGAAATTTATTTTGCCAATCACTTAATTTTCTGCAAGTTTCCTGATCACTTACATGCAGATGTTGTATCATACAGAATTTCCAATGTCATGATTGCTGTACATTAGTTCTGCTCTGTTGCTGACCTTTGATGTTTAATTAACCTGATATGTCTTCCTTGGATTGTTTTAGAATGGCCACAACTGGCACTTATTGACTGCTAAAAGGGAAACTAATTTACACATTCAGAATAATAAATACGTGGGACAGGCGAGATTGTTATGATCATATTTTGGTAGAAAGTAATTCAGTAAAATTAGTTAGGATAGGAAAGTGAAGAATTGTACTATTGAACTTATTGAGTTGGACTGAATTGGTAAAATCTTCATTTGTAATGTTGAACTGTTGCTTTGTTGATGTGGAATTCCATAATTTTGTGAGTCAAACTCCCTTCAAAGGCACCCACTTCCTCTCTCTCCCCTGCAGCTTACGATTTGATTATAGGACCAGTGATTGTATTCAAGGTTACTTTTCAAGTTTTGTCTTTTTCACATTTTGAGTCCTGCACGTATCACAACTTTGTGGCTAAAGTCATAAGCACCTTTTTTGGTTGTTGCTGTGCGTGCTATATAACTAGTACGTCTTCTTGCATTGTGGGTTGGGAGGATCAGATGTATGCTTCTTTCTTGAATTGCACGGACACTGGCTGTTGCTGTAGCTTGAACTTGCAACTTCCAAGCAGAACAGCCTGGCCATTCTTTCATCTTCCTGGGTCAGTGGCTAGTTTCACTACTCAGTGAGCTGCCCTTTGCCCTGCAGCTTGTATTTTTTGAATGACTGAGACACTAGGTCAAAAATTTTGTTCTTCAACAGTGCTCTCCCAAGTTTCATTGACTGGCATAATTTTCTTTTATTAATCATCATTTGCAATTTGTTTTTTTAGAATTTTCTGTTCACTACAAAGGAGGAAAATTCCCCATTGAAGGCCATTGATTTTGGACTCTCTGACTATGTAAAGCCAGGTCAGAAATATGCCTTTAAGCTATCCTACTTCCCTTTTTGATCTCAAACAGGACCAAAATATGACTATTTACATTCTTTTGCAGATGAAAGGTTGAATGACATTGTAGGAAGTGCATATTATGTAGCTCCAGAAGTTCTACATCGGGCATACGGAACTGAAGCAGACATGTGGAGTATTGGTGTGATTGCTTATATTCTTCTATGCGGCAGCAGACCCTTTTGGGCCCGGACAGAATCTGGCATCTTTCGAGCTGTCCTGAAAGCGGATCCAAGTTTTGATGAAGCTCCTTGGCCTTCTTTATCACCTGAGGCAATAGATTTGGTGAAGAGGTTACTGAACAAGGACTATCGTAAGAGACTGACTGCTGCTCAGGCCCTTAGTAAGATGCCGAAGCATAATTCTGTTTGAAGTCCTGATTTGCTCACCCACTGTAGTATAAAAGTTTCAGCAATATGTTAAGATACTAATGATTGCTGCCTGGATATTATGTCAGGTCATCCATGGTTAGCCAATCATCATGATATAAAAATTCCAATAGATATGATAGTGTACAAGCAAGTAAAAGCTTATATATTCTCATCTTCTCTGCGGAAATCTGCACTAGCGGTAAGTTTATAGTATATCAAGTAATAAATATTTTATATGATTTCTTATAATTTTTTTATCATGACAATTTCATATTTTAACTTGCTTAAAGATTATTAAGGTTCAGTGAGGTCCTAAGCCAACCATTGGAAGCCACCTTGTCTACTGAGAAGTTAACTTGCATGCTTAATTAGAACTATTGTAGTGGTGAATTTACCTTAACATTAACATTAAAGTTGTTAATGTAATGAATATAGTTATAGATGGCTATGTAGGCATCCAGATGCATTCACTTGCAGATTTGGCCTGTTTCTTCATATCCACTTGAAGTAATGGTAGTGAGAACCAATCTAGGGAGAGTGCAAATTTGGTGATGTATTTAATGTTATGTCCTTGATGTAAATGTCAAATCCTTCCACCAAAAATAACAATTTTTCTGAGTAATATTACATGACAGGCTTTGGCAAAGACATTAACAGTTGCCCAGCTAGCTTACCTCCGGGAACAATTTACGTTATTAGGGCCAAGCAAAAATGGTTTCATTTCCTTGTCGAATTATAAGACAGTGAGCCATTTCTTTTACCTTGTTTTTCTTTTTCTATCAACTTATGTGCTTCTGCCTTTTTCTGGTGTCATTCTGAATAATGTTGGAATTTGTAGGCAGTGATAAGGAACTCGACAGATGCCATGAAAGATTCAAGGGTACTTGATTATGTGAGCATGGTAATGCTTCTATAAGTTATCTATTCATTTATTCAAAATATTTTTTCCTTTAGTTGCTCTGCCCTTACTATCAATTTGATTTGAGGAGGATATTATTGAACTGGTGTCTAATGATCATCTCCTGTGACTTGTCCATTCAGATTAGTTCACTTCAATATAGAAAGTTGGATTTTGAAGAATTTTGTGCAGCTGCCATTAATGTGCATCAGCTAGAAGGAATGGACTGTTGGGAGCAACATGCAAGGCGTGCCTATGAGTTATTTGAGAAGGATGGGAACAGAGCTATTATGATAGAGGAACTGGCTTCAGTATGTTCTCTCTCATGGCCTGCGTGCATATTTGCATATTCATGTGAATTGTAACATTCACGCATATATATATATATATATATATATATTTTTGCCATATAATTACATAGCCCTCTTTTAGCTGCCAACACTACATGATAATTGCTGTGGACCAAATTGTCTATGTTAATCTTGATTCTTCAAGACCGCTATTATCTATATCTTTTAGTTCAGCTCAGAAATGTGGAGTCACAATCTTTGGTAACTCGTAACTGCTAGTGAACCAAGTCTTGATGAAAGAAAATGCATGGAAATCTTGCCTTTTTCATTTGTTCAGAGTAGTAAAAATTTTTCCTGTTGGATTTTCAGGAGCTTGGTCTTAGTCCATCAGTGCCAGTTCACGTTGTTCTTCAAGACTGGATAAGACATGCAGATGGCAAGTTAAGCTTCTTGGGGTTTGTGAGGCTTCTTCATGGGGTATCTTCGCGTGCATTTCAGAAACCTTAAAGGGTACCCACGCAAGCAAAATCCTGTTCCTTTTTCTTCATCATACTTGCTCTCCTTGAACTGAAATGTTGCGAGGAGAAAAATGGCATGCCCAGTTTTAGCTGAACAAGAATGTGTTCTGTTGATCGCTACAAATGGTGTGGTAAGTTCAAGATTTAGGGCTTGCTAATGGAGCCATTTGTGACATGCTCTCATGTCAAGTATGTTCTTCCTCCTTTTTGTTCTTCCCTATATAAAGATTTTTTTTTTTTTTTTTTTTTTGTTACGTTTACTACAGTTGGTGCCATTGGGATTAGAGGATTGTACAGATGAGGGTAGTCAAAATGTGTAGTTGTTTAGCATTACCAAACAGCTCTTAAGTGATGTGAGTTTCTTTTTTTTGTGTTTTGTGATTTTTTTTTTTGGTGGGGGTGGGGGCCCTTGTAGCTCGTGTATCTGTCGCGCTAAGTTCTCCAATAAATTATCATGTGATCTGCATGATGTTATTAAACAATCTTCAACTTTTTTCCGGTTGCAGCTTCCCAGTTAACCTACAAAGGATCTATTCATTACTTCTTGTTACGTGCTTAACTACATTATAGAAAAGAATTTGTTATTGTTATTTTCATTGCTGAAAGGTGAAGGGTTGGATGATGGCCCTTTTCGGACAATAAATTCATTTGTAATACCTCGCATTATAACCATGTTTTCACTCAAAAGTGATATAGTAAAAGATCAACTGTTGTAGAATTTTTAAATATTTAGCCCTTACTTCCCAGTTCATCGGTAAGGCTGATCAGTAAAAGAGTAAATAGTTTAAACGGCCTAATTATTTGAAGAATTTTGAATTTTGCTAGTTTTAACATGTTTGTTATCCCTTTGTTATCTAGTGGTTTAGATGATATATATTATTAGGTGAGATTATGGGTTTGATTATCCATTTTTCTTAATAATTCAACTGTTTAAAAAAAAAAAAAGACAATTTTGAAATGTTTTTTCAACTTTTATTTAAAAAATTTTAAACTTTATATATTTCAATAATTTTGACATTCTTTTAAAAGTTATCAATAAAAAAAATCTATCTCAATATTAAACTATATTTGTTTAATTAATATTTTAATACTAATAAAATGTTATGTTGATATAACAATAAACAACTTCTAATTTAAACATTAAATACTACAACATTTTATAAGATGTTAAAAAGTGATTGAACAAATATAATTTAATGTTGGTCTAATTATCTAAAAAATTTTAAACTTTACGAGTTTTAAACAATATTTTTTGAAAATTTTTTTAAAACAATATATTAAAATAGTTAAAAATTGTAAAGTTGATTTTTTTTAATAAAAATATTAAAAGAATTGTTAAAGATGTAAAATTCAGGATTTTTTTAAGTATATATATATATATGCTAAAATTATTAAAACTCGTAAAGTCAAAGAATTTTTTTTAGTAAATAGACCTAAATTATAACATCAATATTAATGAGCAAATGAACTTGCATTAGTTTAGTGCAACTACTTGGTTGTTACCCTAATTTTAGGAGTTTCATTTCAAGAATCTATACTTCTGAATACAAGGTTTCAGGCAACTTAAAAAAAAACTGATGTTTATGCAAAATTTGTGATCATCACATGTATTTTACCTTAAACCGCTTGAGATGTTAAAAATATCATACAATTCCATGTATGAATTCAAGCTGTTAAACTTTTAAGTTAAATAATAATTTAAGAAAAAAAAAAACAACCTTTTTATCTCCTAATTAATCGTGAATCTATGTAATGTGTATATTGTAAATTAATATATTTTTATTTAATTTTAAAAAATTTAAATAAAATAAAATATTTTTAACAAAATGTTAACTATAAATTAATTAAGCAATCGCAAAATAATATATTTTTTATTTGGTTATATCAAAGTACAAATAAATTAAAAAAAAATTTAAGGAAAATTTATATAAAAATTCTAACCTTTTTTACGTCACTTGTAAATAAAATCATAAACTAATTTTTCTGACGTTTCAAAAATTAACAAAACCTATCCTCCATTAGAGTACGTTTAATAAATAGCCAACATGTTTGTTAGTGGAGTCCATTTTCTCGCACATGAGGTCTATAGGTGTTGAATGAATTTAAGTAATTATATAAAGAACTCCAACATTTTTATTAAACATACAAAATAAACTCTAATAAAATATTCAAAAAATTTAGTTTAAAAATTAAGATTAACCTTGCAAAACATGAAAAACAACACAAAAAGCAACCTAACAATTTAAAGATGAGCAAGTGTAGTAGCATAACCTGGTTATACCTTGAAAATTCATTCAGGTTCTTTTAAAATAGGATGCAACCAAAAAGGGCCAATAACAACCACAATAGGAAAAATGATGGCACTAAGGAGGTTAAACAAGAAGCAGCAAGCCAATTGCTCAATGGTGACTTCATTACTACTATATAAGGAGACTATTTCTAGAAATGACATTTGTACTTTTTCCTTATTCGAAACTGATGGTGTAGTGAACTTTATATTTAATGAAATGAAATAAAATTTTGCTTACTTGTTTGATGTCTTCTTTGATGGTAGTGTGCATTACATTGTTCAAAACATAAGTATATTTGACATTCATTCCATATGCACTAAACTATTTAATATTGGTATAGAAAATGAACCACTCATTTTGCATATTTCAAAAGATGTTACCACTCAGGAGAGGAGAGAAATTGAAACAATATTAATAAAATATTCAAAAGTGTTTGCTTTGATAAATAAAGACATGTCTTGTATTGACAGAGACATCGCTCAACATTTCTTTCCCACCAAAGAGGGGAGCAAACTAGTAAAGCAGAAATTGAGAAGGTTAAGACCAGGGTGAGCCCAGTTGGTAAAGGAATACATAGAAAAGCATATCAAAACAAAGTTCCTAGAGGTAGTAGACTTAATCCAAAAAAGTGTGTGTTCAGGTTACCTTTGGTAAGATGTTCAAATATGTTATTAGCCAGAATGGAATCGAAGTGGACCCAAATAAAGTAAAAGAAATCTATGAGATGCCAGTGGTAAAAATAGATAAAGAGATTATAGGGTTTCTAGGTAAGCTCAAGTTCATAAGTAGATTCATTACTAAGTTGATAGTAGTGTGTAAACTAATTTTTTAAACTACTAAAAAAAGATTAACCAGTCAAGTGGAATGAACAATGTCAGCTAACTTTTGACAAGATCAAAGACTACTTAGCCAACCCACCATTCTTAAAACAATTAAAATCAAGGCTGCCTTTGACTTTGTATTTAACTATCGAAGGGAATGTAATTGGAGGTTTTTTAGTCCAAGAGGGAGAAGTAAAATTCGAGCATGCAGTGTATTACTTAAGTAAGAAGATGCTACCCTATAAGGAGAATTACATTCACATTAAGCAAATACGCTTAGTAATGGTTTTAGGCTTTAAAGAAGCTTAGACACTACGTTCAGTTTTAAAGATTTAGGCCATGTCTAAGATGGATCCAATGAAGTACCTCTACGAAGCTCCATCCTTAGTGGGAAAACTCGCCAAGTGGCTTGTTTTGTTAATAGAATTTGACATACACTATTTTACTAAGAAGACAATAAAAGGAAGAGCAATTGCTGAGTTCCTAGCTCTAAATCCAATACTAGACTTAGAAGGAGTTCAATTAGACTTTTTAGACAATATCAACTCAGCTATCAAGGTGCAAGGATGGCTTATGTACTTTGATGGAGCAATAAATTAGTTTGGTGCAGAAGTATAAGTCATACTTCTAACACCTAAAGGAGAAGTGGTGCCAATCGCTAAGAAGTTAACATTTAGAGTAATGAACAATGGAGCTAAATATGAAGCAAGTGTAGTTAGAATAGAAGCCCTATGTTATAGCCCAATATTTTAAATTATAAAATTTATTTTGGGATATGCAATGTTAATAAATATTTAAAATATTTATATATTATTATTATTGTGTGTAATTTAACATTAGTGTTGAATATTATTATTATTTATCTAGTAATATTGTTATTGTTATTGTTGTGAATAGTATTAAATTATTTTATTTTAAATATTTTATTATGTAGAGGAATTAATTTGGAAGTGATTATCATTTAAAAATATTATTGTTAGTATTATTATTGTTGTTGTTGTTGTTATTATTATTATTATTCTTTCCCGGTCCTGCGTAGCACCACTCGAGCCTCCGCTAGCCACCATTGACCACCACCAACCTTCACCAACTTCACCTCCTTCCTCCCTCACTTCTTGCCGACGCCAACTACCTTCCCCATCTCGTTTTTCCAACGAAACCAAAGAAGACAGCAACAACTTGCAGCGTCACTGGTGACGGATTCCCATAGCTTCAGTTCGCAATCCCGAGCTCGTTAGACTCCTCTTGGTTCGGGCAAGCTCATTTTCAACTCGGTTCAAGTTTAGGACGTCCGATTAGTGAGTTATCTTCAAGTTTTAGTTTAGGTCTACTTAGGTTTTTAGTTTTTTTGAACTTGTTATGGTTTGATTCAAGCTTAATGCCTTTAGAAATGCTATTGTTCAAAGCTAGAGCTACTTAAAATTATTTTTGTTTGATTTTTTTGAATTGTTTTGATTTTTGGTGTTTCGGTTTCTGGTGAGTCACTGTTCCGGTGACCCTCGTCGAAAATATTTATATTTTTAATAATTTTTTAAATTATTTGGATTATATTTTGTAAAGAAAGTATATTAAAATTTTGATCCGATTATTTATTACGAATTTTGGAAGGTTTATGTAAAAAATTAATTTTTGGAAAAATTAGAATAAATTAGTAAATTTGGTGTTTTAATTGAAATTATTATTAATTTGTATGTTTTGAATAATTTTGGAATAATAAATAGTATTAAAATAATTTTTATGAATTATTTACTATTTTTAACTAATTAATAATAATTTCCAGAAATATATTCAAATAATAATTTTATTTATTGTTTTTGTGATTAAATGAATTTTTAACTATTTTTATTACATATTTGAACTATTTAAATAATTATTTGTGAATTTTAGTACTTAGTTTTGAATAATTGAAAAATGAATTTTTATTAATATTATATATATTTATTTGAGATTTATTAACTAATTTGAAAAGAATTAGCTTTAAGGTATTTATTATTTAAATAACTTGAATTGAGGTATTTTATTGATTTTTGTGGATTTTTAATATTTATTAATAAATTATTGGTTTTTTGTGTATTTTGATTCTCGATTGGGCGAATTGTGTAGTTTGGAGACCCAACCCAAGAAGTTGTGCTTTGTGGATATTGAAGTGTGTTTGCTTGCAGGATCGGCTCTAATTTTAGTAGAGAGACGTCCATTCTATAGAGGAGACTTTACTTAATTTTTGGTAGAATTCTTGTAAAATGTGACATCGGGTCGATCCTGAATTTTTGATTTTGGTTGAGTCGTGTCCTAGATTGAGTCTTTCTTTAGTATTTCTAGAAGTATGAAATTAGGATTTTGATTCTAATATTATGATTATTCATTTATTTTTTACAGTTGCATTGATACCAAGGCTTACTAGACCATGCCAGTTTACTCTATTTAGAGGAGCGCACAACTATGAGTTATTATTTTATATATGAATTGCATGTAGAATGCATTATTATAAGCATCCATATTTTTATGATGTATTTAAATATGCATTATTTTACTAAATGATTATGTTTATGTTTGGTATATATTTGGTATGTATGTGACATATATGCTTGGTATATTTTTAGTATATATTCGGTATATTTTTGGTGTATACTTAACATATATTTTGTATATTTTTGGTATACAATTGGGATATATTCAATATATACTTGGTATATGTTTGATATATTTCTTTAAAAATGGATGCTATTATGTTTAAATTATACATTTTTATTATTTTAATAAGTTTACGATTTATTTGAAGGATAGCAATAGAAGGTGCTACTTAGTGGTCTGCACTTAGACTGTGTACGTAGCAGTATATTAGACTTTAGGGTTGAGATTATGAAATTATTTGATGTGAGACTTGATTATTGATTATTGAGAATTATGGTGAGAGAGTAGTGTGATTACGGGAGCTTAATTAACCTAGTGTCTCGGGGTTAATCACACTGATAGTGAGACTACGAGAGCTTGGTTGACTTAGTGTCTCGAGGCCAGTCTACTGTCCAAAAATGAAAAAGAGAATTATTTTGGAATTAAGTAAGCATGTTGGCTAGTGAGACGTAATGATTGAGGTTGCATAATATTTTAGGGTTCTGCTTTGATCCTTCACTCAAATAAAATTTTTATGTATTTATTATTATATAAATGTGGATTTTAGCATTTGTGTGAAATGCTTGAATATATATATTAATATTGAAGCTTGATTGTATATGAATTTAGGTTGCAAGTATATATATTATAATAAATCACTCAGTGAGGTTTGACTCCCCTCAACATTTTTTTACAGGATCTTCTACTTTAGACCTCCCTCTAGTATTATTCATCAGACTCTGTCCTCTCCAGCTGATTTGTGTAAATACTAAACTATCATTTTCTTGTATTTTTAGTAAACACTGTAGTAGTAGCATTATTGTAGTAGTAGTGTGTTGTATTATTAAACCTTGTACCTAAAGATTTGTATAAAGATATTTTTATTATGTTACAAAATAAAGATTTGCTTTTATATTAAATAAAGTTTTAATTTTGGTGTATTTTTATATTATTATTGCATGTGTTTTTATTTTTAAGGCTTGCTACAAGTTATGGATTCGAAAGAATTCTCGTTCCCTAGCACCGGTCATGACTCCCTGCTTTGGGTTATAACAAAGTTGGTATCAGAGCCTAAGTTATTAGTGTTGTGGACCAAGGTTATTCGAGTCGTGTTTTCTTTGAAAATACTACGATAAATTAGGTTAGATTATATCTTCGATAAGTTTTTTTTATTTAGTTTTCTGTGTAATCATTACGATGTCTATTTGTTATCCATTTTGTTTAAATCTCATTGGTTTTATTTTTTTAGAATGAGGAGACGAGCGCGTGTCACTCCATCGGTCGTTGAGGCCGAGGATAATGAGTCCTTTCAAGATAAGGTTTTACCTCCAGAGCTGCCAGCCAGGCGTAGAGGTAGAGGTAAACCTCGAGGTGCAACAGGTCACCGTAGACAGAGAGAGCTACAGGACGAGGAACCTATAGAGCCAGGAGTTTTAAGAAGCTACTATATCTCTAGTCACATCACAAATGCAACTTATTTATCAGTAGGGCATGTTTGGCCCTGAGGCAGCGTTATTTTATGCTAGAGTCAATAGGATATCATTTGATAGGACTATAGACCCTCTAGACTTTTTGCATGCCATTGAGACGAGGATTCAAATTGCTTACATCGAGTATCAGAGGATCATGATAGTCGATACATCTGTAGAGGGACCAACCTTGGATTGGTTCGTTTAGGTTATTCAACCGCACATGATGACACTCACTTGGGCTTAGTTTTGAGAGAGGTTCATGAGGCATTTCTATCCAGAGCCTATGCGGATGAGTTATAGACTTCGGCTGATGAGTATTTTTAGAGGTGACAGATCAACAGAGGACTATAATAGAGAGTTCCTCATACTAGGTCAGTATGCAGAGGACTTGATAAGAGATCACTACTTCATAGTTATGACAGACGTTACCAGATTGAGTTTTGTATTTGCTAGGATGCCTACTGCAAGCCTTACTCTTGAGTCAATGATAGAGTTGGCCAAGAAGATAGAGCTCAGATTGGTCAGGTAGGGAGTTATTCCTGATTACTATCAGTTAGGAGGTGTATAAAGAGGAGGATCATAAAGCACTCAGTACACCACTTTTCAGATTGGCTTTAGCAGTCGGCAGAGAGGATCCTATCAGTAGAGCCAGAGACCTCAGTAGAGAGTCCATAAGAGTAGCAGACATGGCTATGGTGGACCACGTAGACCTATCAGATTCAGTTCTAGTGCTACCAGCAATAGCAGTGGTCAGAGTTTGAGATATGGCAGCATGGGATCAGTAGCCAGTGCTTGTCAGATGTGTGGGCGAGTCCATCAGGGATCATGCTACATAACTCCTGAAGCTTGTTTCAAATGCAGATAGATGAGGCATTTTGCTAGAGCGTGTCCATATTCTGGCTATTAGTAGTAGTTTTCACAGCAGTCTATCACTAGTTAAGCTCCAACTCCTTATTAATTGCCTCCAACTCAGTATCCGAGTACAACACAGCATGTTGCCCAGCAGGGGCATGGCAAAGGTAGTAAAAAAGGTGCTACGAGTTTTGGTCAGGCTTCCATCAACCAGTAGGGAGGTTGAGGTTAGGCTTCACCTTCACCTAACAGGATGCTCAAGCATCCAACGCTGTTGTTGCAGGTATACTTCCAATTTGTTACTTAGATGTTAGAGTTTTAATTGATCCGAGTGCCACACATTCTTCGTGTCCTATGTTTTCGCTTCAAAGTCATGTTGGAAAGCTTTAAGGATGGCTTTTCCTTTATTTATTTCCACTCCTCTAAGCAATTTGTTAGACACCGACATGGTTCTTTTTGGATGTACATCCAGTGTTAGTGGAAGGTAGAGAATTGCCAGTGGAATTGGTGTTGTTGGATGTGATGGAGTTTGATGTGATCCTTGCTATGTATTGGTTATCTCAGCAGTATGCCGTTATGGATTGTCAGAGAAAAGAGGTGATTTTTAGAATTTTGAATGAAGAAGAGTTTAAGTTTATGGGTGATAAGAGTTCTGCACCTCAAAATCTCATTTCCATTATCATAGCTAGGAAGATGATAAGGAAAGGTTGTCAAGGATACTTCAGTGAAAAAGTTATCTCTCATAGATGTTCTAGTAGCTTGTGAGTTTCTTGATATTTTTCCTGAGGAGTTACCAGTTTACCACCTCATAGAGAGATCAAATTCTATATAGATGTGGTCCCAGGTACAACTCCTATTTCGATGATGCCTTACATAATGGCTCCTGTAGAGTTGAAGGAATTAAAAGAGTAATTGTAAGATTTGCTGGATAAGGGTTTTATTAGACTTAGTATTTCTCCTTGGGGTGCATTAGTCGTGTTTGTGAAGAAGAAGGATGGTACACTGAGACTATGCATTGATTATAGAGAGTTGAATAAGGTGACAATGAAGAACAAATATCCTCTTTCGAGGATAGATGATCTATTTGATCAAGTTCAGGGTGCACAGTTCTTTTCCAAGGTTGACTTGAGGTTGGGTTATCATCAATTGTGGATCAGTGAAGCCGATGTTCCTAAAATGACATTCCATACTCGATATGGCCATTATGAGTTTATGGTGATGTCCTTCTGGTTGACTAATGCACTAGCTGCTTTTATGGATATGATGAATAGGGTATTTAGACTGTTTGTGGATCAGTTTATGGTAGTCTTCATTAATGATATAATGGTGTATTCAAAGAGTATGGAAGAGCATGTATATCACTTGAGGACGGTACTGCAGACACTAAGAGAACATTCGTTTTATGCTAAATTTTTAAAGTGTGATTTTTGGTTGGAAAGTGTGGCATTCCTTGGAAATATAGTGTTTAAAGATGGTATTCATGTTGATCCATAGAAGATTAAGGCAGTATCTGAGTAGCCCAGACCGACATCAGTCATAGAGATTCGAAGATTTCTAGGTTTGGCTGGGTACTATAGGAGATTTGTGTAGGATTTCTTAAGAATTGCAGCTCCTATGACTCGCCTAACTCAGAAATTCTTCAGGAAATAAAGTCCTTTTAAAATTGGAACTTTCAGTATGTAGAACTTAGGGTTTTTGTTTTTCTCCCTATAAAAGGAGAGCTTATGCTCTTGGAGCAAGGGGATTGGGAGGACCTCTCTCTTTTTATTTGAAATTCTCTTTTTCTGCACTTACAAAAATATTTTTGGTTATTTTGTCTTGGAAGAAAGAAGTAAGAGGCCTTTTTTTGAAAAAAGAATAACAAGTTTTTGAAGATCTATTTAACAAATAAATAGTGATTTTGCTAGTCTGAGGAGCCAACCACTATGGATCCATAATCATCTTCTGCTTCTCTATTTTCTATTATTTTTTATTTTATTATTTTTGTTCCTATTGAATTCTAGTTTTACTTAAATTTTTATTTTATTGTGTTCACTAATCATTGTTTATTTTTGTGTTGGTGATTATGGAGGAGATCACTTAATGAGTTTGCTTAAAGAATAAAATTTATGAAGGTCCATGGAATGTTATGGATGGAATCGTATAGATAAACAATATTTCTAGGTTTTTTTTTATTTGTTTATCATCATTATTTATTTATTTATTTTGGGTTGTATTAATTTTTTTTAATAGTTCTTTGTAATAACCCCAATAGTGGGAATAATGAAATTTGGTGTGTGCTTGTATGTTTTGTGTTAATTAATCAGTTAGTAAAATTAGGGTTTTAATTATGTAATTAATTAAAATTAATGGTTATAGAAATCCTTAGGTTGTTTAATTAAAATTGAATTAGATTTAAGTTGGTAAAATTAATTTGCTTGATTGATTATTTTATTTTATTATTTATGATCACTTTAATTAAATTAGGGTTTTAGAATAGATTTAATTAATTGTTTAATCTCTTATTTGTTTATTTTGATGTTTTAGGGCTTATTTGTTTATGTTTATGTGTTTTGGACCCTAGGCCCATATTAAGCTTTAACCCATTTAAATTTAGGTTTTTTTAGGTTTAATTAATTAAAATGCATTTTAGGCTCATAATTAATTATATTTAAGGTAGAGAAAGTGATCCTAGGTCTATTAATTTTAAAAAATGGATTAAATTTAATGGATTGAATTATGTCTAAATTAATTTTAATTAAACTACAAAAAGGCCTATGTCTCATTAACCTAAATAGATCTAAATTTATTTTAATTAATTAATTAAACCTAAACCAATTTTATTGGCCTATTTATGAGCTAAAACCTAAACAAAGGCTAGAGTGCCCAAAATGAAAAAAACAATACAAAATAAATCCCAAACAAATGCATCAAACAAAATAAACATACATAATGTGTTCTAATCCTAATATAATTTATGTGCAATTTAGATTAATCTACTGCAATCAATAATTTTAATTAATATAACAAATGGACCTAAAATTTATTTTAATTAATTAAACCTGAATCTATTAATTAAACCTATTCAATTGGATTTATTAACATAAATTATTATGGGTCTAAAAAAATCACTAAACCTAACTTAATTAATTAATTTATAAACGAAAATAAAAATAATAAATAAATAAAACAATGAAACACCCCAATTAAAAAGAATACGTAAAGTGGGCCTAAAACAAATTAATAAAGTAATTACTAACATATATAAATTATGAACAAATAAATAAAAAATTAATTAGCAAACAACCTTAATTATATATGCTCCTAATTCTAATTCAATTTTAGTTAGAAATCCTAATTTTAATTTTTATATCATTAATTTTAATTAAATTACCCAATTGAAACCCTAATTTTACTAACCAATTAATTAAAATAAAATACATAACACATAGGACTTCACCATTCCCACTATTGGGATTATTGTAATAATCGACTAAAAATTTAAATTAAAATAATAATATAACACATAAAACATAATAAGCACAAAACAACACAAACTAAATAAATAAAATAAAATGAATAAATAATCTAAAAAAACTATGTAAAATTTTACAGAGTTTTAATCCATGACATTTCATGGCTCTTTATGAATTTTCTAAATTCAATCACGTGTTCATCCTCACATAAACATGAAATCACAAAAAAAAAATTAAAATTAAATGAAGGAGGTTAGAATGAATTTGAATTAAAAATAACAAAACAAAGAAAATTAAATAAAATGAAAAAAAAAAAGAGAAAGAAGATGAAGATGTAAAGATCCGAATATTTTTATATATTTATATTAAATGTGAATTATTAAGTTTGATTATTCGTGAAATTAAATTTGAAAACTTAAAGTTACCGAAACCCGTAGTAAGCCTTAAAAGAAAAACGCAGAACATTCCACCTTTAAAACTTTACAATGCAATAATTAAATCATAATGCACATTATCAAACTGATTTTTCTCAATTTAAATAAACCATTCCATCATCATGCATAATATAGTAATAATTAGTTATACAAAATAATATCTCAGTGCATAAATCTCAAATACATAATATCCAAATTAAAGTATACAGTTATACAATTTCCCTACTATGATACATGGATACTATTACAAACAAAAATTATGTAGACCTACATAAAATAGCCGGTGAGGAAGCTACTCGGTGTAGGGAAGTAGGTCTAATAAAAGACTCTCAAACTCCTAAAAAAAATAAGTTGAAGGAGTCAAATCTCATTAAGTAAGCTAATAAAAGAAATGAATGCAGTTTGAAAATTTTCTTTAAAATAGATTTTTATGAAAATATAATATATTTGTAATTTTATTCAAATCATTTGATATATATATAAGAAATTTAATTTTCAAAAGGAGGAAATAATTTTTTTCAAATACTTTTAAAACATTAGTATAAAAATTAGGTAGAACCCTAGTCCTCAATTCTAACAGTCATTCGATTTACTTATATCCTAGACTGTCGAATCCTGAGAGTAAAGCATCACCAGGATGCACAGCCGCAGTCATGTCACTTAATCCAATATCACTGGCGGTGTCCGAGAGTAAAGTATCACCAGACCATCGGCCCAAATGATTTATTAAATATAATCAAATATTATATTAATGGCAATGTCCGAGAGCAAAATATTACTAGACCTTCGGCCCCAGTACTACAATCAATGTAACCTAATATTTTACTAGTGCACAAATGGTCCTGATGAAATCAATCAGGTAGCTCGTTCTACCGTAGTTTATTTAAAATAAATGAAGATCAATAAAACGAGGAAAATTATAATAAATAAAAATAAAATAAACCAACTATAAATTAAGTCATGCAACATCATTTAAAGAATACCGACTTGAATCTCATGAAATTTAAATTCATCATAATTTTGTGTATATAATTTGAAAACCTAACATGCAAATCAAATATTAACTTACAAGATGAATGCGCTCCTCTGTTATGTCGTGTCCGACCTCGACTGGTAGACACAACCGGAGGGGTGGCTAAAAGACAGAAAATAAAAGTGACTATCAAAAATATAGAAACCCTAACTTCTAGAATTTCTAAGGAAGACTCGACTCGAACCCAGAAATCAAAACTTAGGATCGATCCGATATCACGTTTTACGAGAAATGAACTAAAAATTTGACAGAGTCTCCTTTATAAAACGGACATCTCTCTACTAACAGTAGAGTCGATTTTGCAAGAAAAATACACTTTTAAACTTCACAATAGATCAACATCTGGGGTTGGGACCCTGAACTACACAATTCCTAACTATGGTTCACAATACGCGATAAAAACAAATATTAAATAAAAATATATTAAAATCCTAAAAAATCCATAAAAATAATTAAAATGCCACAATATAATTTATTTAAACCTCAAAACACTAATTATAAATATTTTTCACAATAGTTAATAAAAATCTCAAATAATTTATATAATTTTATAAAAATCCAAAATTTCAAATTTTCAATATAAATAGTCAAATTCACATTTAAATATTCAATTAGTTTAAATATATTATAAAATTAGTTAAAACCCCATTTAACCACAAAAATAGTAAATAATTTATAAAAATTATTTTAATACTCTATAAAATTCTAAAATCATTTAAAACATATTATTTAACTATATTTTCAACAAAATTACACAGTTTACCTATAATTCCAAAAATAACATAAAAGTCATAATTTCTCAAAAATTATGTAAATTCACTAAAAATTATTTTATTAATACTAAAATTACCAACACTAACTAACTCAAATTTTCACCCAAAATAATTAATTCACAAAATTCACAAAAATTCAATTTATATTATTAAAATGTTCAAAAATACCCATTATTCAAATTAAATAAAAAAATACATAAAAATTATTTTTTGAGAAGCTTGAGCTATTCTAAACAACATTACTAAAGATAAAATCCATGGATCAAAGCCAAAAATTAAATAAAAATATAAAACCCTAAATGGACATAAACAAAAATCTTGCTAGAACTCAAAACTAAGGGACATTGAGCTTCAATGGAGCTTAGAAATGGACTCACCATAGCTCAAGCAGTCCGGCAAGCCCAAGAGCACAAGCTAGGTCCATCGAAGTCGACGCGGGCGATGTGAGCTTCCTCTCAGTTGTTGCTGCTTCACGGGAATTCTAGCGGCTTCAGGCGAAGTCAGCAGCGGTGGTCGACATCTACAAGAAAGAGGAAGATGATGGTGGTGAGTGGTGGCAGTCCGGCAAGGCATGGGTGGCTCCTGGTTCGAGTTCGTACAGTGACAGGAAGAAAATGGGAAGGAGTGGAGAAAAGGAAATAAGAAGAAAGGAGGGGTGGGTAGGGGGTTGACTGGGTTTTTGACTATTCTTTACACTTTATATATATATATATATATATATATATATATATATATATATATATATATATATATATATATATATATATATATATATATATATGTAACACACACAAGTACACATAATATAATATAATACTAATAACATACAATAATACTAGAATAATCCTAGTTAAAATAATAACATTAATAACAATAGAAATAATAATAATAATAATAATAATAATAATAATAATGACAGTAGTATTATTAATATCTTTAATATTTTTAAATACTAGATTTCCTTAATAAATTATTTTACGTAAATAAAACTTTTAAAATAAAATAAATGAAAAATATACACAATTAATTATAATATATAAATAAAATTTAAAATTTTATTAACATTGCATATCCCAAAATATATTTATATTATTTAAAATATTGGTCATTACAACCTTCCCTCCTTATAAGAATTCATCCTCGAATTCAAAGAAAAGCAAGGAAAAATAAGGTTTATTGATGAAAAAGATAGGGATAAGTAGCTTGCATCTCAGATTTTGTCTCCCATATATAGTCTTCTACTATGTGGTTACTCCACAGTACCTTTACCATCGGAAGTCCCCTAGAGCGAAGCCGACGAACTTGGCGATCCACAATCACCACTAGATACTCCTCATAAGATAGATATTCACTGAGCTCTACTGCTTGAGGCTGAAGTACGTGAGAATGATCATGAATATATTTTCTCAGTATAGACACATGGAACACTAGATGGATTCGAGATAATTCAGGTGGTAACACCAGTCTATAGGCCACTCCTCCAACTCGTGACCATGTATCTCGAAAGATTCAATGTATCTAGGAGCCAACTTACCCTTTTTACTGAACCTCATGACTCCTTTCATTGGAGATACCTTTAGAAACACCATAACTCCAACTAGAAAGGAAACATCTTTCCTTCTAGGATCAACGTAACTCTTTTGCTTGTTGAAAGCTGTCCTTAACCTTTGTTGAATGATAGGAATCTTCTTAAAAGTAATTTGTACCAACTCTAGACTTGTCAACTGTCTCTCACCAATTTTCCAATATAAAAGTGATTTGCACTTCCTACCATACAATGATTTATACGAAGCCATTTCAATACTTGCATGATAACTATTGTTATATGCAAATTTAATTAGTGGCAAGTGATTATCCCATTGACCTCCAAGATCCATCACACACATTTTGAGCATATCCTCTAAAGTTTGAATGGTCCTTTCTGACTGACCATCAGTTTGAGGATGGAATGTTGTACTGAAGTCTAACCTTATACCCAAGGCTTTATGTAACTCTTGCTAGAAAACTGATGTAAAAGAGGTTCCTCTATCAAATATTATGCTCATTGGAACTCCATGAAGATAAACAATTCTACTGACATACAACCATGCCAACTTATCAATGAAGTATGTCTTCTTTATCGGTAGAAAGTGAGCCGACTTGGTTAACCTGTCAACTATCACCCAAAATTGCATCAAATCCACCTGTCGTCTGAGGCAAACCAATCATAAAATCCATGGCAATCATATCCTGCTTCCACTCTAAGATAGGCATGGGTTGTAACAATCTTGAGGGCCTCTAATGCTCTAGCTTCACCTGCTGACATGTAAGACACTTGGATACAAATTCTATAACATCTTTCTCTATTCCATTCCACCAGTATGTATCCTTTAAATTATGATACATCTTGGTGGAACCTGGATGAATACTATAAGCAAAAAAATATGTCTTTTCCAATATCTATTTCCTAAGATTATTAACATCTGGCACACCTAATCGAGTACCCAAGAGTAGAACACCTTCACTATCAATTATAAACTCTCTAGATTGACCCTGTTGTTCCTCAAATATGATTCTTTATAGTTGTGGATCCCATCTTTAAGCTACTTTAACTCTATCCAAGTATATTGATCATACCCTGAACTAAGCTAAAAGACATTTCTTAGTCACTTTCCACTACAAACCCTGATCAATCAGCTCATGCATGTCCTGAATAATCAGCCTCCTTTTAGTACTGATATAAGCAAGACTGCCTGCTAATTTTTTGCTCAACACATCTGCTACTACGTTTGCCTTACCTGGATGGTAAAGAATCAAATAATCATAATCCTTTAGAAGTTCCATCCATCTTCTTTGCCTTAGGTTCAAATCCCTCTACTCGAAGATATACTTCAAGCTCTTATGGTTGATGTATATTTCACAAGTGACACTGTACAGGTAATGCCTCCAAATCTTCAATGTAAATACAACTGTTGCCATCTCTAGATCATTAGTAGGATAATTCTACTCATGCTTCTTCAACTACCTTGAAGCATAAGCAACCGCTTTGCCATTCTGCATTAGCACACAACCCAATCCTACTCAAGAAGCATCATAATACACCGTGTATCCATCGTCATCAGAAGGCCATGTCAGCACTGGAGTCGAAGTTAACAAATCTTTAAGAAATTGAAAATGCTCCTCACATCTATCTATCCACATAAACTTAACATTCTTCTAGGTCATTTTGGTCAAAGGTGCAGAAATTTTAGAGAAATCCTTTATAAATCTCTTGTAATAACCCACTAAACCCAAAAAACTTCTCACTTCTGTAATTATTATGGGTCTTGGCCAGTCAGTGATTGCCTCTATCTTCTTAAGATCTACCTGAATGCCATCTTTGGATACCACATGGCCTAAGAATGCCATTTGGTCTAACCATAATTCACATTTTGAAAACTTGGCATACAACCGGTGCTCTCTTAAAGTCTGTAGCACCAATCTCAAATGCATCGCATGCTCTTCCTTATTCTTGGAATAGACCAAAATGTCATCAATAAAAATAATCATAAATTGGTCCAATAATGGCCTAAACACCTTATGCATCATGTCCATAAAGGCTGCTGGGGCATTAGTCAACCCAAAGGACATCACTAGGAATTCGTAGTGGCCATACTTAGTCTGAAATGCTAACTTTGGTTCACCCTCACTTCTAATTCTCAACTGATGATACCCAGATCTCAAGTCAATCTTGGAAAAATATCAAGATCCTTGCAAATGATCAAATAAATCATTAATCCTAGGGAGTGGATACTTGTTCTTGATGGTAACCTTATTCAATTATCTTTAGTCAATATAGAGTCAAAGACTACCATCCTTCTTCTTCATAAAAAGAACCAGAGCACCCTAAGGAGATATGCTAGGCTGAATAAACCCCTTATCAAACAATTCTTGTAATTGCTCCTTCAGCTCTACAGGTGCCATCCTATAAGGTGGCATAGAGATAGGATCTGTACCGAGCACAACATTAATATAGAATTCTATCTCTCTATCCGACGGCAATCCAAGTAACTCCTTTGGAAAAACATTTGAGAATTCACGTACCACTAGTACCTTTTTTACTGATCCCATTTCTGCTTAAACATCTCTTACTACAGCTAGATAACCTTGACATCCTCTATTAAGCATCTTCCTAACTGTAATAGTAGAAATAAGGTTATGAGGTATGGGACTCTCATTACCTCTAAATTTGAATTCCTCTTTACTTGGAATTCTAAAAATTACTTTTTTCACTCAACAGTCCACAAAAGTATAATATTAGGACAACCAATCCATTCCCAAAATCACATCAAATTCAATCACATCCAAAAGGACCAAGTCTACCAACAACTCTCTACCTTCAACTAACACAGGACAAAATGGAAAGAAGATGTTTATTCCCAACTCATCACTAAGTGAAGCCAAAACAGACAAAAGAAACCTCATCTTAGAAGGAAGGCGAGCTACGTTTGAAGAAAATAAAGGAGACACAAAATAATATGTAGCACCCAAATCAAATAAAACTCTAGCCTCAGAATAACATACTGGAATAATACACGCTACCACTGCATTGGATGTCTGTGCATCTTGAGGAGTCAAAGTAAAGACTCTAGCCTATCCACGTCATGACTGCTGCGAGATGAACAGCTGAGTATGTCCTATACCTTAGCCCTGCTGACTCACAAACTGAATCGATCGTTACTGATGGTACATGGGTGCCTAATACTGCTGAGGCACCTGTTGGAAAGGCTAGACAACAGAAGGTGAATATCCTTAAGCAAAGGACGGCTGGAATCCATAGTTCAAACAGGCTCTAGCAAAGTGTCCAAATTGACCACATCTGAAACATGCTCCTGCCATTAAGTGACAAGGACCTTCATACACTCGCCCACACGTGGCACACACACTAGCTCCAGACCCAAAATTGCTAAGTCCAGAGCTCTATCCACTGTTGCTACTAGCACTACCACCAAATCTAGTAGCCCTACTACTCTTGCAATCCTAAGCAAAATGGTGCCTACTAGTCTGATGTACTCTGAATTATCTGCTCTGCTGAGAAGAACCTGCTGCTTGAGTACTCATGCGGCCTATCTGAAACATTGGCTACTGCACCCTCTGAACAGGTCTGACAATGCCACTATCATAAGGATTAGGTATGGTGCTGTGTCAGATATATCGTCACTTTAAATGTCTTGCCTCCTCCACAACACTCTCTAAACTATGACCCTCTGGTTAAATGCCATTATAAGCTGGAACTAACCCAGTTACATATAGCTCAACTACTGTGGCAACATCCTGCCTCACATCCTTAGCATGTCTCATCAATCTGTAGAACTCCCAAGTATAGTCCTTAATTGATCGATCTCTCTTGTTGATATTAAGCATTTATCATCTATAGTTCTCTCTCATAGATGAAGGACAAAAGAACCTCATAAACTGCTCCTTAAAACCTAACCAAGTTGTTATGGTCATGAAGGGCTGAATGGACTGTATAAACTAGTCCTGAGCTGCCGCTGAGACTAATAACTCTACAACCATGATCCACTAATAATTAGAATACCCTGATCTAGTCCTTGACTTAATGGTGTTAATGAAATCTAATGCATCTCCAGTACCATCAAAATGAACTCGTCCCACTCTAGAGTATAATAATGCATCATCTGCATCTGACATCCTCTGATTTTATTATTAAAGCATCTATTGTACTATGGGCATCTCCTGATTAAGAGCTGCCAAGCCCTAATTAATACCTACCATACCAGTTGCCAAAGTTATAGGATCCTCTACTGGAATCTCAGGCTCCACTTGAGGCTAATCCTGCCTCTAAGCTGCTGCTACTCTAGCTCTAGCTCTACCCCTACCTCTAGGTTGAGGGGCAAGAGGAAGAATCTCATCCTGAAATGACCGTTCACCGTCATCATGCTCTACATCAGCAATATGGGCATTCTGAGCATGCCTCATTCTAAAAAGACAAGAAAACCCAAATTCAAAACAAAATAAGAACGCAGACACAAACACAAAATCCTAAGGATAAGAAAATCAATAAATGATACTTAACAACCTAAGTACCGCAGTAACATGAGAAAACACAAACATCGATCGTCAAAAGCATGAAAAATGAGCCAAAGCTCTAATACCAACTTTGTCATGACCCGAACCTAGGGGGAACGTGACCAGCACTAGGGAATGAGAAAGCTTAAAGCTATCGAAACCTGTAGTAAGCCTTGAAAGAAAAATGCAGAACATTTCAGCTTTAAAACTTTACAATGCAATAATTAAATCATGATGCACATTATCAAACTGATTTTTCTCAATTTAAATAAACCATACCATCATCATGCATAACATAGTAATAATCAGTTATACAAAATAATATCTCAATGCATAAATCTCAAATAGATAATATCCAAATTAAAGTATGTAGTTATACAATTTCTCTACTGCGTACAAACACAAACTATGTAGACCTACATAAAATAGCTAGTGAGGAAGCTACTCAACGTAGGGAAGTAGGTTTAACAAAAGACTCCTAAACTCCTAAAAAAATAAGTTGAGGGGAGTCAGACCTCACTAAGTAAGCTAATAAAAGAAATGAATGCGGTTTGAAAATCTTCTTTAAAATAGGTTTTTATGAAAATATAATATATTTATAATTTTATTCAAATCATTTGATATACATATAAGAAATTCAGTTTTCAAAAGGAGGAAATTTTTTTTTAATACTTTTGAAACATTAGTATAAAAACTAGGTAGAACTATAGTCCTTAATTCTAACAGTCATTCGGCTCACTTATATCCAAGATTGCCAGATCTTGAGAGCAAAGCATCACCAAGATGTATAGCTGCAGTCACGTCACTTAATCCAATATCATTGGCGGTGTCCAAGAGCAAAGGATCACTAAACCATCGACCCTAGTGATTTATTAAATATAATCAAATATTATATTATTAGAGGTGTCTGAGAGCAAAGCATCACCAGACCTTCGGCCCTAGTACAACAATCAATAAAACCTAATATTTTACCAGTGCACACAGGGTCCTAATAAAACCCATCAGGTAGCCCGTTCTACTGTAGTTTATTTAAAATAAATGAAGATAAATAAAACAAGGTAAATTACAATAAATAAAAATAAAATAAACCAACTATAAATTAAGTCATGCAATATCATTTAAAGAATATTGACTTGAATCTCATGAAATTTAAATTCATCAGAATTTTGTGTATATAATTTGAAAACCCAACATGCAAATCGAATATTGACTTACAAGATGGATGCGCTCCTCTACTACATCGTGTCTAACCTCGACTGGTAGACTCAACCAGAGGGGCAACTAAAAGACAAAAAATAAAAATGACTATAAAAAATATAGAAACCCTAACTTCTAGAATTTTTAAGGAAGACTCAACTCAAACCCAAAATTCAAAACTTAGGATCGACCTGATGTCACGTTTTATGAGAAATCTATCAAAAATTTAGCAGAGTCTTCTCTATAAAATGGAGACTCTTTACTAACAATAGAGCTGATCCTACAAGAAAGACATACTTCTAAACATCACAATAGCTCAACACCTTGAGTTGGGACCTTGAACTACACAATTCCCAATCGAGGTTCACAATATGCAATAAAAATAAATATTAAATAAAAATATATTAAAAACCTTAAAAATCCACAAAAATAATTAAAATGCCACAATATAATTTATTTAAACCTCAAAACACTAATTATAAATATTTTTCATAATATTTAATAAAAATCTCAAATAATTTATATAATTTTATAAAAATCCAAATTTTCAAATATTCAATATAAATAGTCAAATTCACATTTAAATATGCAATTAGTTTAAATATATCATAAAATTAGTTAAAAATCCATTTAATCACAAAAATAGCAAATAATTTATGAAAATTATTTTAATACTCTATAAAATTCTAAAATCATTTAAAACATATTATTTAACTATATTTTCAACAAAATTACATAATTTACCTATAATTCCAGAAATCACATAATACTAATAATTTCGCAAAAATTATATAAATTCACTAAAAATTATTTTATTAATACTAAAATTACAAACTTAAATCACTAACACTAACTAACTCAAATTTTCATCCAAAATAATTAATTGACAAAATTAACAAAAATTCAATTTATATTATTAAAATATTCAAAAATACCCATTATTCAAATTAAATCAAAAAATACAAAAAAAAATTATTTTTGAGAAGCTTGATTTATTCTAAACATTACTAAAGAGAAAATCCATGGATCAAAGCCAAAAATTAAATAAAAAATATAAAACCCTAAATGGACATAAACAAAAATCTTGCTAGAACTCAAAACTAATGGAGATTGAGCTTCAATGGAGCTTAGAAATGGACTCAGCGCAGCTCAAGGAGTCCGGCAAGCCCAAGAGCACAAGCTAGGTTTACCAGAGTCGACACTGGTGACGTGAGCTTCCTCTTGGCTGCTGTTGCTTCACGCGAGCTTCGGCGACTTCAGGAAAGGTCAGCAGCGGCGATCAACATCCAGAGGAAGGAGGATGATGATGGTGGTGAGTGGTGGTGGTCCGGCGAGGCGTGGGTGGCTCCTGGTTCGAGTTTGCACAGTGATAGGAAGAAAACGGGAAGGAGAAGAGAAAAGGAAAGAAGAAAAAAGGAGGGGAGGTAGGGTGTTAATCAGGTTTTTGACTATTCTTTACACTTTATATATATATATATACATACATAACACACACAAGTACACAAAATATAATATAATACTAATAACATACAATAATATTAGAATAACCCTAATTAAAATAATAACATTAATAATAATTAATAATAATAATAATCAATAACAAAAATAATAATAAAATAATGCACATGCACACTAGTAATAATGAAAATAATAATAATAATAGTAGTAGTGACAATAGTATTGTTAATATTTTTAAATACTAGAGTTCCCGAATAAATTATTTTACGTAAATAAAACTTTTAAAATAAAATAAACGAAAAATATACACAATTAATAATAATAATATATAAATAAAATTTAAAATTTTATTCACACTGCATATCCCAAAATATATTTATATTATTTAAAATATCAATCATTACACTCGCCATCATCGGTCACCACCATCTCTCCTCTCTTTTTTGGTTTCTACTTCTTACTGGATTTCTTAGGAGAACACCGGTGAAGTTTTCGGTCGTTTCAGGCCGAACTCAATAGCTCAATCTCTTCCTCTCCATTTGGGCTTCAATTCCCCCAAGGTAATTCATTCAATCATCATTGAATTCAACTTCAATTTTAAGAAATTCTATTCTAGGTTTTTATTTTAATTTATAAAATTAAGCTTGTTTTTGGTTGATTCATGTTAAATTGAGTTTAGATTAGTTAAATTAAGGTTGTAAGCTATCCATTTATGATTTTTATTTATTTTCTAGAATTTTTTAAAAAATTTAAATTTTTCAGGTCTTGATTACCATTCATGCAGTCCCAAGTCCAATTAATTTTTATATTTTTATTAAATTTTATTAATTATGTAGATAAATCTTTGTAAGGGAAGTTTATAGAAATTATGCACCGAATTTTTATTATAAATTTTTGAATTTTTATGCCAAAAATTAAAATTTTGGGAAAATTATTATAAATTAGTAATTTTTATTATTTTAAGTAAATTATTGATAATTATGATGTTTTAGGCAGATTTTGAGTAATAATAGTATTAAAATAATTTTTATAATTTATTTCCTATTTTTAGCTATTTAATATTAATTTTTGGAAAATAATAGAATAATAAACTTATGTATTGTTTTTAAGCTTATATAAGTTATTTGTTGATGTTGTGATATATTTAAGTAATTTAAATAGTTATTTACAATTAATGTTATTTGAATTAAGTATGTTATTGACGAAAATTTAAATATAAGCTAGAATTTTATTATTTATTGGAAAACAAATATGCTTTATGTTTCATTATGAAAATAAATGAATTTTTGGTATTTAAATGAGATTTTATGATTTTTGCAATTTTAAAGAATATTATATTATATTATTATTTCTGTGAATTATGCTTCTAGGTTTGACATTTAGTGCAGTTTGGGGGCTCAACTTGAAACTGGATGATTGTGTAAATATTCGAAATGTATTTTCATGTAGGAATAACTCTACTTTTAGTAGAAAGATGTTCATTTTACAGAAGAGATTCTGTCAAATTTTTGGTAGATTTCTCGTAAAATGTAACATAGACCTGTGTCGAATTTCTAGTTTTAGTTGACTTTATGTCTTTGGTCGAGTCAGTTTTGTAAATTCCATAATTTCTAAGAATTTTCATGAATTTATTTATTTTATTTTGCTAGCATATTTTAAATAAATATTATTTATTTTAAAGAACTCTGAGATTTGAGCTATAGTACCTGGGCAACTGAGAATGTGTCGCCTGACACGCTCAACCTGTGAGTTAATTTTATGAAATGTGTGTTGCGTGTGTTTTATTATATTTTCAAATAATTAAATATAATAAAGAAATGATTATAAAGATTGATTTATGAATATATTTATACAACCTTATGCATGACCATTTCTTTTATATTTGTGAGTAGTAATTGAAACAATGCTTAAAGGAAAATTATTTCATTATGTTTTATTTAATTATTATTTAATCTTTTAATTATTCATTATTTAATGATTTATTTATTTTATTTATTTAATCATTTACAATTTAAATTGATTTGGAGATAATGGTAGAACGTGCTACCCAGTGGGTGCTACTAGAACCACATGCGCACGGGTAAAATCTTGATTTATATTTAACGTGAACAAGGCTCGGTGGAGTGTATGCTCTCGGGCAAGAGTAAATGGTTAGAGCTCAGTAGAGCTAGTGCTCTCGGGCCGAAAAAAAGGATGTAACTCGGTTGAGCTTGCTCTCGGAATAACAGTCACTTGGATTAAAGAGAATCGAATGGCTATTAGATTAATGGTTTAGATGTTCTACTAGGCTTTCCGTCAAAATAATTGTTTTATATATTTTCTTACAAGGATTTTATATTAAATTGATTTAAGAGTTATAAATAGATTTTATTTAAATATTTTCGTAAAAAGTAAATGATTATAATTATTATAATTATTTTATTTACTCTTATTTTAAAAGGAGGTTTTAACAAATGATTTTATAAATCAGCATGCATTTTTATACAATTAATTCACTTAATGAGGTCTGATTCCCCTCAATATTTTTTCAAGACCTTATAATCAGTTTTTTAGTGTTCCCTATCTGTGCTCGATTCCTTCTTCACTAGCTGCATTATGTATGTTGGACTGATATATGTATTGTAGAATTAAATTTTAGACACCACAGTAGTCATCTATGAAACTTATGTTATTTGTATTCTGATTTCATCTGACTTGAAATGTTGTATTATTGGAAGAATATTATTATATGTATTTGGTATTGCGCATTTACTATCAGTGCATTATTTTTATTTCATGAAAAAATTTTAAAACTTACTATAGGTTTCGTGAACTTTATATATTCTCATTTCTTAGTGTCGGTCACGTACCTTTCGGTTCAGGTCATGACTGTCACAACCCGAACCCGAGGGCATGTGACCGTCACTAGGTAATGGGTAGCCAAAAAGCCCTTAAAACCCGTAGTAAACCTTAAAGAAATAAAAAAACAAAACCTTATAATTCAAAACTTTATTTTATACCAGAACACATTATCAAATTGATTTTTCTGAAATTAAAACAGAATTGAATGCTTAAATAAAATATCCTCCAGCGTCACATCATAAATCAAACTTAAATCATCATACATAAACGTGGTTTGTACATATAAAATACACAAGTATACTTAAGTCATACAATTCATAGTACAGATACTACTACAACTTTCTAGAGTATTACAACAGTACAGCTTACAATGACCTACATAAAATGGTCGGTGATGAAGAAATCCGGCATAGAGGCAGTCTGAGGTCGAACTCCCAAGCTCTTAAAAAAAATAAATTGAGGGGAATCAGACCTCACTGAGTAAGTCAATAAAAAGAGTTGTACGATTTGAAAACCTTTTCAAAACCCTATAGTTATAGTGAAAATAATTTATAATATATAGATATAGTTTTCAAAAAATCTCGGTAGAACCCTAAACCCAAAGTTCTAAATGGCCAATCGGGCCCACTTGTTCCAACTAGACTGTCAGTCCCCGAGAGCAAAGGCATCAACCAAGGCACCAAGTCACAGTCATTCACTTAATCCAAATATATAGCACTGGTGGTCCCCGAGAGCTAAGGCATCAACCGAGGCACCCATCCCAGTCCATTATTAACTTTCCAATCACTGGCGATCCCCGAGAGCATAGGCTTCCACCGAGGCACCCGTCCCAGTTTAATATCCACCAGTCATGCATAAAACGGATCCATCTCTAAATCTTTACCATGTGCACACAGTACTGGTGAAACCCACCAGGTAGCCCATTCTATCAAAATTTCTCAAAAACTGATTTTTAAATTAAAAAAATGCACTTAAACCTTAAATAGCATCATTAAATTAAATAAATCGTATAATAAATATTAAAAAGCTGAGCGCACACATCTTTAAATAAAACACACGCACAGATCATTTTATCGACTTACAAGATGAACAAGAAGGCTGACGACCGCGTGTCTGCCTCGATCCCACGGCTTCTGCTCCAATATGCTCTAGAAAAGAAATTAATAGATCGATTTTAAAAATATGACTATGAAATTGAAATCAAAAATCAACAAAATAGTGAAATTCTAGTCTGACTTGAGGAAGACCGGATAAGACTCGATAGACAGGAAAAAGCCTAATTTACGGTAGGAATTTATTACGAATTTATTATGAATATCATGTTTTACGAGAAAATCTATCGAAATTTCAGCAGAGTGTCCTCTGTAAAACGGACATCTCTCTACTATAGGTAGAACCATTCCTGCATAGAAAACACACTTTTAATAACCACAGACATTCACACTTGAGTCGAGCTTCCAGAACTACACTTAGTCCCGACCAAGACCACAATCCAACATAACATCACAAAAATTAAATTATCTATTTCCCCCAAACATACACATCACATATATGATTATCCATAGTCAGAAAATCATCTCTCAATATAGATTTAAAAATAAAATTTCACAAACCAACATATATATATATATGAAAACAACACTCACAATTAATATTACTTAATAAAAATTACCTATTAATACATATATAAAAATATATCTCTAAACCTCTTAAATGTTAATAAAGCTAATTAATATATATTTTAATTATAATTAGCGTAAAATTACATATTTATCCAAATAATAGGAAAATACACATAATATTCAAAATAATACCTAATATACTATTAAAAGTTGATTTTTGAGAAATTAATGTTAATTAGTCTAAATTTGTAGATAATTTGTAAAAATCCTTTTAAATTCCATAATTGTCCTTAAAACCAACTAAAATTTATTATTTAACTATATTTAACAAAAATTACGTTTCTACCCTTATGATATACAAACTTATATAATAATTATTAATATTAAAAAAATCCTTGGAAAATTATACAAACATAAAAAAAGAAAAAATCATTTTCTCTATATTAAACATCTTAATATAATTAAAACATATAAATGACTACTAATTTCTTCTAAAAATATAATTTAACCTAATTATTCACATTTGACATAAACTAAAAAAATATTTATAAAAAATAGTATAAAAATCACAAAAACCATAATTTAAGTTCTAAAATTAATACATTTAGTAATAATATCAATTATCAAAATTTCATAATTTTTTTTTACAATAAATTTTGAAATTAATAAAAAATATTAATTAAATACCCAAAATTTACAAAATTTATAATTAACACCATAATCTCTAAAATCTTAAATAAAAGTCAATACACTAAAATAATTAACATTAACTAACCTAATTACTAATTGAACTCAAATAACAACCAATTAAACCAACTAAATATCAATTAATTTTAACAAAAATTTCTGCATAAATACAATAATCCACTAAAATTTCCATAATAATCAAAATTGTCCTCAACCAACAATAAACCACCACAACAACCTAAGATCTACCAAAGCCATTCAAGAACCGAGAGGGAAAAAAAAGAAAGAAATGAGGGGCTGCTACTTACTATCAAACAAAACGGGTCAGAGGAAGGAGAAGAGGACCTGCTGCCAGCGAAAAATGGGGAGATGGAGGAAGCTTGACGCAACAAGGAGGTGGCATAGATAGAGGAGGATCAAAGCTGGGCAGGACGAGAAGTGCAGGGCTGCTGCGCGAGGAGGAGAAGGCGCTATCTCGCGAGGAAGAAGAAAGGCAGCAGCAGTAGCAACCTGGAAGCTCTAGCACGGCGGTGATGGAGTCTCCGGTAGTGAGGGAGCGACATAAGGAGAGGAGAGATGGTGTGGGTCTCGGACAGAGTGAGGAAGGGTTGGTGATGGTGGTTTGGTGCTTTTGCATGTATATATATATATATATATATATATATATATATATATATATATATATATATATATATATATGCGTATGTGTATGTATATTATCCTAATTGTATATATTTTATATATATACACACACATGTATATATATGTATATGTACATACACATGTATATATATGTATATGTACATACATATATATATACAGATACTATTATAATAAACTTATATTTATTATAAACCCTAATAACACACACACACACACACACACACACACACATATATATATATATATATATATATATATATATATATATATATATATATATTACATGTATTAGGCCTAAAATAACAAGATTAATATAAAATAATTTATACTTACAAAATAGTCAAATAATTGTTAGTACTATAGGGAATATAATTTATTAAAATGATAATTACATAACCCTAACATAATAATATAGCTAGCTAATTAACAATTATTTAATATATATATATATATATATATATATATATATATATATATTACATGTATTAGGCCTAAAATAACAAGATTAATATAAAATAATTTATACTTACAAAATAGTCAAATAATTGTTAGTACTATAGGGAATATAATTTATTAAAATGATAATTACATAACCCTAACATAATAATATAGCTAGCTAATTAACAATTATTTAATATAATTTAAAATTATTTACTAATAATGCAAATTCAATGATTACTTTATTTAAATAAAATGTAGGGTATTACAGTCTGCCCTCCTTATATGAATTCGTCCCTGAATTCAAGAAAAAAAAGAAAAGAAGAATTACAAGGCTTAGGAAGGAAAGAGATACGAGAAGAAAAACTCGCATCTCAGCTTCAGTTTCCCAAGTGCAATCCTCAGTAGAATGGTTACTCCATAGCACTTTCACCATTGGTATCTCCTTAGTCCGCAACTGTCAGATTTGGCAATCCACAATAGCCACTGGGTACTCCTCATAAGTCAGATCGTCGCTAAGCTTTATGGCTTGAGGTTGCAACACATCAGATGGATCAGGAAAGTATTTCCTCAGCATGGACACATAAAATACAGGATGGATTCTCGACAGTTCTGGTGGTAACACCAGCCTATACCACTTCACCCATTTTAGACCGAATCTCAAACAGTCCAATGTATCTAGCAGCTAGCTTACCCTTCTTGCCAAATCTCATAACTTCTTTCATTGGAGACACCTTCAGGAACACCATGTCTCCAACCATAAAGGATACATCCTTCCTCCTAGGGTCAGCATAGCTCTTATGTTTGTGCTGCTGTATAATGGGGACTTTCTCTAAAGTCACCTGCACCAACTTTGGACTTGTTAACTATCTCTCTCGAATCTCCCAACATAAAGGTGATCTACACTTCCTACCATACAGTGCCTCATATGGAGCCATCTCAATGCTAGCATGATAGCTATTATTGTAAGCAAACTCAATCAATGGCAAGTGCGAATCCCACTATCCTCCAAAATCCATCACATACATCCTCAGCATATCTTCTAATGTCTGGATGGTCCTCTCTGACTGAACATCTGTCTAAGGATGGAAGGCTGTACTGAAATCCAATCTGGTGCCCAAGGCCTCATGTAACTCTTGCTAAAAAACTGAGTTGAATGTGGCTCTTCTATCTGACACTATACTCACTGGTACTCCATGTAGACAAACAATCATATTGACATAAAGTCTCGCCAATTTATTAGTAGAGTACGTCTTTTTTATTGGTAGAAAGTGTGTTGACTTAGTTAGTCTATCAACAATCACCCAAATAGCGTCATAACCTCCTGTAGTTCGAGGTAGCCCAGTCACAAAGTCCATAACTATCATGTCCCATTTCCATTTGGGAATTGGCATAGGTTGCAAAAATCCCGAGGGTCTCTGATGTTCAAGCTTCACTTACTAATAAGTCAGGCATCTAGACACAAACTTTGCAATATCCCTCTTCATTCCATTCTACCAATATGTATCTTTCAAGTCATGATACATCTTGGTAGAACCTAGATGAATACTATAAGTAAAAAAATGTGCTTCTTCCATGATTTTCTTCCTCAAGTCGTTAACATCCAGCACATAAATCCTAGTGCCCAACCGCAAAACACCTTCGTTGTCAACCATAAAGTCTCTTGACTACCCTTGTTGCACTTCATACATAATCCTCTACAACTATGGGTCTCTATTCTGAGCTACCTTAACTCGATCCAAGTATACAGATCATACACTGAATTGAGCTAAAAGGCACTTTTGGGTAACTTTCTTCTGCAACCCTTGATCAATCAACCCATGCAACTCCTTTACAATGGGCCTTCTTTCTATGCTGATGTGGGCAAGACTGCCCACTGACTTCCTACTCAAGGCATCAGCAATAACATTCGCCTTGCCTAGATGGTATAAAATGGAACAATCATAATCCTTAAGAAGTTCCATCCATCTTCTTTGCCTCAGGTTCAAGTCCCTCTGCTGGAAGATATATTTTAAGCTCTTATAATCAGTGTATATCTCACATGTCACCCTATATAAGTAATGCCTCCATATTTTCAAAGCAAACACAATGGCTGCCATCTCAAAGTCATGAGTAGGATAGTTTTGCTCATGCTTCTTCAACTGCCTCGAAGCATAAGCAATCACTTGGCCATTTTGCATCAACACATAGCCCAATCCTACTCTGGAAGCATCATAATACACTGTATACCCTTCATTTCCGGAAGGCAAAGTCAGAATTGGAGCTGACTTCAACAAGTCCTTCAATAACTAGAAGTGCTCTTCGCACCTATCTGTCCACACAAACTTAGCACTCTTCTAGGTCAGCCTTGTTAAAGGTGCAGCAATTTTAGAGAAATCCTTCATAAATCTCCTGTAATAGCCTACTAAACCCATGAAACTTCATACTTCTCTAACTATAGTCGGCCTTGGCCACTCCATAATAGCTTCTATCTTCTTAGGGTCACGTGTATGCCATCCTTAGAAATCACGTGTCCTAAAAATGCCACTTGACTCAACCAAAACTTGCACTTCAAAAACTTGGCATACAATCTGTGCTCCCTTAAAGTCCGAAGTACCCTTCTCGGATGCATAACATGCTCAACTTCACTCTTAGAATAAACCAAGATATCATCAATGAAGATTATTACAAATCGGTCCAAGTATGGCCTGAACACCCGATTCATTAAGTCCATAAAGGCTGTTGGAGCATTAGTCAACCCAAAGGACATTACTAAGAACTCATAATGGCCATATCTCGTCCAAAATGTTGTCTTGGGCTCATCACCTCTTCTGATCCTCAACTGGTGATACCCATATCTCAAGTCTATCTTAGAGAAGCATGTAGCACCTTGAAGCTGATCAAATAGGTCATCAATCCTTGGAAGTGGATACTTGTTCTTGATGGTGACCTTATTCAACTGCCTGTAATCAATACAGAGTCAAAGGCTACCATCCTTCTTCTTTACAAACAACACCGGAGCACCCCAAAGTGATGTACTGGGTCTTATGAAACCCTTATCAAGCAACTCCTATAACTGCTCCTTCAGCTCTTGTAATTCAACTGGTGCCATTTTGTAGGGTGGCATAGAAATAGGATTTGTACCAGGTATGACATCGATATAAAACTTTATCTCTCTGTCTGGTGGTAATCCTGGTAATTCTTCAAGAAAGACATCTAGAAATTCACACACCACTGGCACCTATTCAATTGCCCCATTCTCTATCTCAACATCCCTTACCACTGCCAAGTAACCCTGACAACCCCTTCTAAGCATCTTCCGAGCTATAATGGCAGAAATGAGATTACGAGGCATGGAGCTCTTTTTACCTTTAAAATAAAATTCTTCTTCATTTGGAATTTTGAACTCCACTTCTTTCTCTCGATAATTCACATAAGCATAATACCTTGACAACCAATCCATACCCAAAATGACGTCGAATTCCATCACATCAAGTAACACCAAGTCCACTAATAATTCTCTACCATCAACCAACACCAGACACGAAGGAAAGAAAATATCTATCTCCAATTCGTCACTAAGAGGAGTCGATACAAATAGAGGAAAGGACAACCTAGAAGGCTGCCACTCGATTCTCAAAGCGAACACAGGAGAAATGAATGAATGTGAAGCACCGAGGTCAAACAATACTCTAGCATTGCATGCACAAACTAAGAGAATACCTGCTACCACCGCATTCAAAGTCTGAACATCCTATGGTGTTAAAGTGAACACTCGAGCTTGGCCACGACCTACTTGCTGAGATGTCGAAGGCTGTACAAACCCACGACCACTAGGCCTACCAACTAAACCTTGACCCTGTTGACCCATAAGTTATGGCGGTCTCTACTGTGGCTGTACTAGTGCTCTATACTACTGGGGCATTGGGTAGTAAGGCTGAGCCACTGATGAAGACGAACCCTGAGCGTACTGTGGCTAATATCCAGAGTGAGGACAAGCTTTAGCAAGATAACCAACCTGTCCACATCTGAAGCAAGCGCTCGATAACAAATAACACGGGCCCTGATGGAATCGTCCACAACTCGCACATGCACTAGCCCTAGACCCGGAACTACTTTGTCTAGAGCTCTGCCCACTATTACTGCTGCTGACTGCAGTACTAAATCTGTGACCCCTACCACTCCTCCTATTCATAGCATAACCATGTTGGCCAACTCAGTGAGTCCTAGACCTCCTACCACCCTGCTGTGAACTACCCGCAGCTTGCTGACTCGAACTACCAATGTGAAATGCTGGCTGCTGATACCCGGGAGCTGCACCATATCCACTACCACCAACTATATAGGGATCTATCATGGTGCCCTGGCGAATATGTTGCCTCTCAATCAAACGGGCCTCCTCAATCACACTCTCTAGGGTGCAGTCCTCGGTATGCATACCAATAAAAGTGGGTCCCAATCATGTAACATACAGCTCTACTATTTTGTAAGGGTCCCTCTTAATATCCTCTACATGTTGAGATAACCTATTAATCTCCCTGGTGTAGTCCTCCACTGACCTATCCCTTCTAGTGATGTGGAGCAACTACCACTTATAGATATCTCTAGTGGCTGGGGGATAGAAAAATCTCAAGAAGCGGTCCTTAAACTTTGGCCAAGTTAACTCATGCATAGATGGCTGAATCGATCGCATGAACCAGTCTTGAGCTACCGCTTGGACTGACAACTCCATAATCATTATCCACTGATAATATGTGTGTCCCGTCCTGGTACGTGCCTCAATAGCATTAATGAAGTCTAAGGCATCACCCGTACCATCAAAAGAAACTCTATCGATTCGGGAGTAAAGAAGTGCTGCATCAGTATCTGTCATTCCCTGGTTCCTCTGTTGTAGCATCTGTTGCACAAGGGGCATCACCTGATTCAATGCTGCAAGACCCTGATTAATCCCTACCAGTCTAGCTACAAAGGCTATAAGGTCTATGGCTGGGGCTTCAGGCTCGACTGGCTGCTGATAAGGAATCTCAACTGCAGCTACCCTAGCTCGACCTCTACCTCTACCTTTACCCCTATAACATGGAGCAAGAGGGGGAGCCTCATCGTGCATAAACTGCTCATCAAGGCTAAGAGTCGTATCAACATCGGGGTCGATTCGCACATGCCTCATTCTGAAAAAGACAAGGAAAATTGAATTCAAAACAAGGTAAGAATATTTAACGCAACGTGGAATTAGAAACAAGAACATCTCAAAGATAATTATCAACCCTATAACTACAGTAGTTACACAGAAAGATAGACATAGACAATTAATCGAACTTATGCTCTGATACCAACTTTGTCACGACCCAAACCCGAGGGCACATGACCGGCACTAGGGAATGGGTAGGCATAAGGCCCCCAAAACCCATAGTAAGCCTTAAAGAAATAAAAAAAATAAAACCTTACAATTCAAAACTTTATTTTATAGCAGAACACATTATCAAATTGATTTTTCTGAAATTAAAACAGAATTGAATACATAAATAAAATATTCTCCAGCATCATATTATAAATCAAACTTAAATCATCATACATAAGTGTGGTTCATACATATAAAATACATAAGTATACTTAAGTCATACAATTCATAGTACAGATACTACTGCAGCTTTCTAGAGTATTACAACAGTACAGCTTACAATGACCTACATAAAATGGCCGATGATGAAGAAATCCGACGTGGAGGCAGTCTGAGGTCGAACTCCTAAGCTCTTTAAAAAAAATAAATTAAGGGGAATCAGACCTCACTGAGTAAGTTAATAAAAAGAGTTGTACGATTTGAAAACCTTTTTGAAAACCCTATAGTTATAGTGAAAATAATTTATAATATATAGATATAGCTTTTGAAAAATCTCGGTAGAACCCTAAACCCAAAGTTCTAAATGGCCAATTGGGCCCACTTGTTCCAACTAAACTATCGGTCCCCGAGAGCAAAGGCAACATCTGAGGCACCAAGTCACAATCATTCACTTAATCTAATTATATGGCACTGGCTGTCCTCGAGAGCTAAGGCATCAACTGAGGCACCCATCTCAATCCATTATTAACTTTCCAATCACTGGTGGTCCCCGAGAGCATAGGCTTCCACCGAGGCACCCATCCCAGTTTAATATCCACCAGTCATGCATAAAACGAATCCATCTCTCAATCTTTACCATGTACACACGGTCTTGGTGAAACCCACCAAGTAGCCTATTCTATCAAAATTTCTCAAAAACTGATTTTTAAATAAATAAAATGCACTTAAGCCTTAAATAGCATCATTAAATTAAATAAATCATATAATAAATATTAAAAAGATGAGTTCACACATCTTTAAATAAAACACACGCACAGTTCATTTTATTGACTTACAAGATGAACGAGAAGGCTGACGACCGCATGTCTGCCTCGATCCCACGGCTTCTGCTCCGATATGCTCTAGAAAAGAAATTAACAGATCGATTTTTAAAACATGACTATGAAATTGAAATCAAAAATCAACAAAACAGTGAAATTCTAGTCTGACTCGAGGAAGACCCGATAAGACTCGATAGATAGGAAAAAGCCTAATTTACAGTAGGAATTTATTACGAATATCATGTTTTACGAGAAAATCTATCAAAATTTCGGCAGAGTCTCCTCTATAAAACGGATATCACTCTACCATAGGTAGAGCCGTTCCTGCATAGAAAACGCACTTCTAATAACCGCAGACATTCACATTCGAGTCGGACTTCCAGAACTACACTTAGCCTCGACCGAGACCACAATCCAACAAAACATCACAAAAATTAAATTATCTATTTCCCCCAAACATACACATCACATATATGATTATCCATAGTCAGAAAATCATCTCTCAATATAGATTTAAAAATAAAATTTCACAAACCAATATATATATATATATATATATATATATATATATATATATATATATATATATATATGGAAACAACACTCACAATTAATATTACTTAATAAAAATTACCTATTAATACATATATAAAAATATATCTCTAAACCTCTTAAATGTTAATAAAGTTAATTAATATATATTTTAATTATAATTAGCGTAAAATTACATATTTATCCAAATAATAGGAAAATACACATAATATTCAAAATAATACCTAATATACTATTAAAAGTTGATTTTTGAGAAATTAATGTTAATTAGTCTAAATTTGTAGATAATTTGTAAAAATCCTTTTAAATTCCTTAATTTTCCTTAAAACCAACTAAAATTTATTATTTAGCTATATTTAACAAAAATTACGTTTCTACCCTTATGATATACAAACTTATATAATAATTATTAATATTAAAAAAATCCTTGTAAAATTATACAAGCATAAAAAAAATCATTTTCTCTATATTAAACATCTTAATATAATTAAAACATATAAATGACTACTAATTTCTTCTAAAAATATAATTTAACCTAATTATTCACATTTGACATAAACTAAAAAAACATTTAAAAAAAATAGTATAAAAATCACAAAAACCATAATTTAAGTTCTAAAATTAATAACTTTTAGTAATAATATCAATTATCAAAATTTCATAAATTTTTTATTTTACAATAAATTTTGAAATTAATAAAAAATATTAATTAAATACCCAAAATTTACAAAATTTATAATTAACACCATAATCTCTAAAATCTTAAATAAAAGTCAATACACTAAAATAATTAACAGTAACTAACCTAATTACTAATTGAACTCAAATAACAACCAATTAAACCAACTAAATATCAATTAATTTTAACAAAAATTTCTGCATAAATACAATAATCCACTAAAATTTTCATAATAATCAAAATTGTCCTCAATCAACAATAAACCACCACAACAACCTAAGATCTGCCAAAGCCATTCAAGAACCGAGAGGGAAAAAAAGAAAGAAATGAGGGGCTGCTACTTACTATCAAACAAAACATATCAGAGGAAGGAGAAGAGGAACTGCTGCCACTGAAAAATGGGGAAGATGGAGGCAGCTTGACGCAGCAAGGAGGTGGCACAGACAGAGGAGGATTGAAGCTGGGCAAGACGAGAGGTGCGGGGCTGCTATGCGAGGAGGAGAAGGTGTTGTCTCACAAGAAAGAAGAAAGGCAGCAACAGCAGCAACCTGGAAGCTCTAGCACGGCGATGATGGAGCCTCTGGCAATGAGGGAGCGGCATAGAGAGAGGAGAGACGGTGTGGGTGTCAGATAGAGTGAGGAAGGGTTGGTAATGGTGGTTTGGTGCTTTTGTATGTATATATATATATATATATATAGATGTGTGTGTGTATGTGTGTGTGTGTGTGTGTGAGTGTCTGTATATTATCCTAATTGTATATACTTTATATGTATACACACACATGTATATATATATGTATATGTGTATATATATATATATACTATTATATATTTATTATAATATGTATTATATATATATATATATATATATATATATATATATATATATATTACATGTATTAGGCCTAAAATAACAAGATTAATATAAAATAATTTATACTTACAAAATAGTCAAATGATAGTTAGTACTATAGGGAATATAATTTATTAAAATGATAATTACATAACCCTAATATAATAATGTAGCTAGCTAATTAACAATTATTTAATATAATTTAAAATTATTTACTAATAATGCAAATTCAGTGATTACTTTATTTAAATAAAACGTAGGATATTACAGTGACAGAAAATGAGAATGATGCAGTATTGATTCTTCTTAGAAAAATGATCACTGTTGATGGAAGGTTTATTTGAATCTGATTTTTGGCAAAGGACTAGAAAAATACGTGAAAGAAAATAATATTTTTAGCCTACGACTAAAATCAGAAAGGGTATAGAAAAGAATTAAAAAGCAGGAATTTCCTCCAAAATTCTCTATGAAAACTACGTACGGTTAAAATCGAGAAAGTCTCCACGGCTAAAATTTGAAACCCCTCTCTCTCCCAGGAAATCTCTATGTATTTTTTATATCTTCAAATTTGGCTAACAAAGTGATAAATAAAAGATAAAAAAGAATTAAAACAAATTGTCAGTTTTTATCAGATAAAAACTGACCGACAAACAAGGGTTTATAAAGAAATTATCAAATAATAAAAATTAAAATTAAAAAAATGCTGGCCATCAGTGGCCAAATTGGCCACTTTGCATTTTGATTGGCCATGTGTGGCCACTTATGAACCAACTTCTGCCCATTTCAACTTCTTTTTTTTTTTTCTTTTCTTTATTGAATAAAATTTTCTTTTGAAAATTTATTTTTTTACTTTTTTAATAATAATTTTTTTATTTTATTATATTAAATAGATAAATAATTTAAAATAGATCTTAAAAAAATTTACAATTTAGTTCAAAACCAATAAATTAAATCCAATAAATCTAGTTTCATAATCAATTTTTATCATTGGATCATCTGTCGCATTCAAACTCAACTATTCAGAAATTAGGTACTTACAATTACTACTTAATAATAATATATTATTAAATTGTACTTAGTTAATACTAAATGAGTTTGTTCACGAACTCTTTAAACGAGCCTATTAATAAGCTTGTTGGACGAGTTTGTTCATGAACCTGTTAAACGAGTATGTTTACGAATTTCCTATATAAGCCCATTCATGAGCTAACTCATGAATATATTAATAAGCTTGTTCACGAGTTTTAACTAGTCAAGCTTTAAGATTTGGGCTCTATTCATTTATCTCTCGAGCCTCAAAATCAAGTTCGAACCTTATTTATTCGTTTAACTTAATAAACGAATTCACATTAAATTTTAATGAGTTGAACTTTAAGTGGTTCGCAAGATGCTCTATTTGTTTACACCACTAATGTCACTATACCTTTTTGTGAAGTTTTTGAAGGTTTGTGACATCTCAACATCACCTTGGGTGGTGACATCTATAACAATAACTATAGGTGGCAAAATGGATGGGTTGGGTGGGTATGAGTTGGATATAAATAGGTAATACCCTTAATCACCATGTATCCATTTATTATTTGTACTCAAATCCATGTAACTCATATAAATTTTACCCACCTATTTACCCATTTAAATCTATTTGTTTTTATATAAATTTTTACATTTACTCAAATTTTGCATAATAAATCTATATATCTATTAAATGTTGAGCCTTAAAGTCATTAAGTCAAAATTTTGACAAGTATCTATCTTCATATCTAAGTATTCACCTTAAAATCTAATATGTCAAATTCTTAAAAATCCTAATTTTTATTAAAAATAAAATGTTTATTATAGTTTTTTAGTATTATTTTTTAATTAAAACACTATTATTCATATTTTAATACTACTCAAATTTTAAAATTTTTTTATATAATATGTATTTTTTAATTTTAAATCACTCAATCATTTTTCCTAAACCATTAAAATTTCTATTTTTAAAAATGTTCTTAACTATATTATACATACTCCAATAGTAATATAATAGTATCAAAATAAATTCTATTATATTTAAAAATAATGGCAATAAAAATTAAAGAAATTAAAATTAATGTAATATATTTTATTTTTAACTTATTTAGTTACTTTTTTGTCTTTATAAAAATTCTTATTTTAAAATACATATGTTTAATTCAATATAAAACATTTTAATTATACTAAATCTAAAATACTATTCTTATTTTTATTAGAAATTATGTCTTCTATTATAATTAAATAATCCACCTTTTATTCAATTAAAAGTGCATTTTTTTTATTTAACGAAAGTAAAAATGTGTAACTTATCAATTATTTTCTATTTTTTATTTTATTTCTTATATATATATATATATATATATAATAACTTTTAAATTTTCATTTTTATATTTAATTAATTTATAATTTTAAATTCATTAAAATTATTTAATAATTATATTAAAATGTGTATTTTGTTTAAAGTTTGCAAAACTCACGGATTCATGACTAGTTAAATATTAGTGTTAGTATTAATTTTAATTATTTTGGATCTAAATTTTACATAATAATTAAATATTAATACTAATATTAATTTCAACTATTTAGTGATAAAAATATAATTTTATACCTCTAATTAACAAATTTCTATTGGCAGCCAATTTGAAATGATCATGCATGACAACTATCTTAAAAGTTACCATTGCTAACGAGAAAGTAATTTAATGGTTTTTTTTTTTTTTCTGAAATAGATTATTTATCTCATTTCATTTGTTTTAAACATTGATTACGTATATAAACATTTAACAAAATAAAATTATTTTTCACTAGCTCTCAATTTTCTAAAAAAAAATAAAAAATCTTTGCTAAAGAGTTTTCATATATTACAAATTGATTCGGGTATGCACATGAAAATAAATTATTTTACTTGCAAGTTGCAACTATTTGCATTGATTTGGTTATCTGTTCAGCTACAAAATGGTCAAATGCCAATTAGTGGTGGTTCAGTTGGCAACACACACTGAGTATTTGTAGTTTTGGTATGGGATTCAACTACCATAAATAACATCTTAATTGAGAGAGGTCATGAGCGTTTTAAGTGTGACTCAGCCTTAAATGAGAATTAATTTAAGATGTGGTATAGGTTTAAAGGTACCTCTTATAGTTGAAATTCATTCAGAATCTCTTACAGTTTAAAAAAAAAAAAAAAAAAAGCTCAAATCAATTAATATTTGTTCCAATAGCTATTTTCCTTCCTTTGATTGGTTGTGCAAAAAATCAACTCTACTCTTTGGAGACAGTTAAGTTGTTATTATTGCTATTATTATTTTAGTACTGTTGGCCTTCATATATGCTATCATCAACTTAGATATCAATTTGCCCTTGCTTAGGGAGCATACAATTTGCTGCAAGAGTAAAATCATTTTTCGATATAATTAATTCATCACTTTTACAATTTCACTATAATAACTCATATTTATTTAAATACATAAATATTTTTTACTGTTGTCATTAGGTTGTTGTTGGGTTGCTAAGTGGTTTTTGAGTCATAGTATAGTGTTAATACAATTAGTTGCTAGCAATTTTTTAGTGTATAAATAATTATCTTATTTAATTGCTAGTAATTATCTGGACTTTAAAGTAGAAGGACCATATGGAAATTTTGTTAAAAATGTGGGGACCAAAGTGATAATTTTTAATCTCCCTCTTTAGTACAAGCTGGCAGCCGTGGAATTCAAAAAAGACCCCAAATTTTTCTAGTTGTCACTGTAGCACCTGTTACCCTTTTCCTCTCCAATCATGGCCAAATGACCTCCGTTTTCCATGAAATTTGAACCATAGACACTTCTCAACATCCTCTTCATGTTGGTGATTTTTATTTAGTGAAATTTTTCCGGTTTAAGTCAGTCTAACTCCTAAACATTTGGCCTAAACTTCCAGTGTTCAAACCATCTTTTTCAATGACTTTCAACTGCTGCAACCTCCGCCATTGAACTCGTCTTGTTTCCAAGAGTCAATAGAGACTAATTTTGCATCTGATCTCCATTGATTAGGGCATCTCCAACCTAAAAAGCTAATTTGCTATAAATTTTGTAGCAAATTGTTGTATGTAAAGTATTTCATCTTTAACCCATATAATCAATTTTCACACCAAAAAGAATAGTTTTTGAAATTCTTTTATATCTCTTATTATTTATTACTTTCTTGCAATTTATTATCTTTACAAATTGCACCCATACTTTTTATTTTTTTACATATTCATCCAAATGGAATGATTTTAATAGTTATTTATAAATATTATATAATTAAATATTATATTTATTTTAATCATAATTTTGTTTAATAATTAATTATCTTAATTCAAATTTTATATAAGTGCAACTAAAATTTTGTAAAGATAATAGTTAAATAATTGTGTGATGTTTTAATATTTTATGTAATGTTTTTAATATTTATGTAACGTTTTAATATTTATGTAATGTTAGGTAATGTTAATAAAATTTGTTTAGTGTTATTATATATTCATGTGAATATAATTAATAATACATGTAATTAACATAAATAATTATGTAAATAACAAAAATATAAATAATAAGACAATAAACTAATTTTATATTTTATTAATTAAAAAGTTAACAAAATAAATATCATGTAAAAGGAAAAAAATAATTAGGATGAAATTGGTCTAAAATATTAGACATGTAAAAGTATAGGACTATTTTGTCAAAAAAAAGTGAATAGTATTTGCTGTGATGAATAGTGCTATAGTGATGAACAATGCCCAACAAAATAGCTAGGATACTGTGCAAAACAGCAAATCTGACGAGTGATTTGCTATCTTGGTTGGAGCAGAAATTTGCTACAAAACAACAAATTTACTCCTTAGTTGGAAATGGTCTTAAGCTTTGATCTAAAATTATTTAGTAATTTGCATTTTCTCTTCGATTTATTAGTTTGGTGGTTGTTAATTTTGTTGAAGGCTATTTTTGAATTCTTCTTGTTGTTTTGATGATGTTGGTATACTTGTTTTGTGTAGAAAACATTTTCCGGTTATAAATCTGGCGAGTTTGAACCAGATTCCGGTGAGGAATAGTGACCATCCAGAAAATTATGATTTTATTTTTAATAATTGTTTAAATTATGAGGATTAATTTCAATAACTGGAGCTAGGTTTGATGCTTCACAGATTTTAAGATAAAAATCCTAAAAGTGTTTCAGTGAAAATTTCTCAATTTCCAATTAAATTGTTTTAATTCATCAAAATAAATTCTTTTAGCCTCAAATGTCATAGTTAGGGTGTTTTCAAGTTTATTTTATTACTTCCTTAATTTTTGTAATTTTTCTAGAGTTTTTGGGATATATATATATAGTTCCAGAGAGGGAGCCATAACATTTGGACAGCTAAGAACACGTCGACTAGCATGCTTCACCTGTGAGTTAATTTTATAAAATATTTGTTGAGAATTTTCAAGAGATAAATATATTATTAAAGTTGTATTTATAAATTTAAAAATAAATACGAATATTATTGCGAGCATGATTTATTGATTATATTGTTGCCAAGGATTTTGCAAAGATGTTTTAGCTTAATTTCATTTCATTTCAATTATATATGATAAGTTTGTTTTGGAGAAAAATGGTAGAACGTGCCATCTAGTGGGTGCCACCAGGACTATGTGTGCACTAATGATGATTTATGAGCCGACTATTTATTGAAAGTAAATCCTAGTTGAGTGAGACTCTCTAGGCAGGATTATTGATTGTGAGTTATGGTTGAGTGAGAATCTTTAGGCAAGTTTATAGTTGAGCCCGAGTTGAGTAAAACTCTCTAGGCAGGTATATATTTATTGGTTAGACCTTCGTCAAGTTTGTTCTCAAGGCGCTAGTAAATCCTTAGTGTAAGAGACTGACTATGACTAGATCTTAGTTAAGTTTGCTCTTTAGGATCGATAGTCATTTGAATTTAAGTGAGCCAAAAGGCTAGTAGAATTGAGATTTAAGGTTTCTACCATGATTTTCCACTAAAGGTTTTATTTATTAAAAATGTTACTTTTGTATGAATTTAAATGGATTTATATACTTTGGAAAAGTGTTTATAAAAATGATTTTGGTAAAAATAAAAGGTTTTTGAATAGTTTTTTGTTTAATGAATTTAAAGGTTTTAAATAAATATTTTACAACCAACATGCATTTTATATTATTAATTCACTTAGAAAGGTTTGATTTGCCTTAATTTTATTTTTCTAAGGATCTCATAGATAGACCGATATTCCTCTTTGTTTACGCTAGACTTATTCTTCCCCGGCTATTTTATGTAGGTCATGTTATTGTTTATTGTCTTATATTTGTACTCTAAACACCACAATAATAGTTTAAACATTGGATAAGTGTATTGGTGATTTAATTGATTTAATATGGGTATATGTATTATTATAATGATATAATATGATGGACATGTAGTTGGTGTTGATCATGATGTTATGGTGAAGCAATAATGGTTAAAGAATATTTTTAAGAGTGTTAATTACATTTTACAAGTTTTTAGTTTGCTCCTGATACAGAAAAAACTCTATTAAATTTTTGTTAGAATTCTGAAGTGGTTAATTTTATTATGATAAATTCTTAGAGGCTTACAATGGGTTTCGAAAGCTTCTTGCTTTTCCTATTCCCTAGTACCAATCACATGCCTTTTGGGGTTCGGGTCATGATAAAGTTGGTATCAGAGCAATGGTTCATATTTGTTCTTTTGGTTGTTAGTGTCTGTCTTTTCTTGAAACTATTACAGTGATTAAGTTGATAGATGTTATTTGTTATCATCATTGTTTCTAGAATTTTGTATATATGTTAGTTCCCTTGTTGTATTTTGAATCTTATTAGTTTTTGTGCCTTTCAAAATAAGCAGGAGAGCACGAAATGCTCATACTATAGATGCAACATATGATGATGATGAGCATTCCTTTTAGGATGAAGCTCCTCCCCCTACCCCATGAGGTAGACGAAGAGGTAGACCTAGGGCAGTGGCAGCTCATAGTTAAGAGTAATAGCCACAAGTAGAACCAGATGCTCCATAAGTGGATTCTGCAGCCTGTGCGGTTGCAATGGTAAGAATAAATCAAGGTTTAGTTGCACTTAACCAAGCCATGACATTGGTGCAACAAATACTTTAACAAAGGAATCAAAGGATGATAAATGTTAATGTTGTTCTTGTCACGACCCGAACCCGAGGGCACGTGACCGGCACTAGGGAATGGGTAGGCATAAGGCCACCGAAACCCGTAGTAAGCCTAAAGGAAAGAAAATAAAACCATTCATATCTTTACTTAAATTAAAAACAGAACATATTATCAAACTGATTTTTTCTCAATTTACACAAAATCAAGTGTTTAATAAAAATATGATATAACATTTCACATTATAAATTGAATTTATGTCACATACATAAATGTATTTGGTACAAATAAACTACATAATTTAGTTTAAACCATTCAGATCCTCAATACATATACTACTGCAGCATCCTAGATTAATACACAGTACAGCTTACAATGACCTATATAAAATTGCCGGTGAAGAAGAAATCCGGCGTAGAGGTAGTCTGAGGTCAAACTCCCAAGCTCCTGAAAAAAAATAAATTGAGGGGAATCAGACCTCACTGAGTAAGTCAATAAAAGAGCTGTACGGTTTGAAAACCTTTTTGAAAACCATATATTTTTATAGTGAAAATAATTTATAATATATATAATTATAGCTTTGAAAATCTCGGTAGAACCTTAGACCCAAGTCTAAATGGCCAATCGGGCCCACTTATTCCAACTAGACTACCGGTCCCCGAGAGCAAGGGCATCAACCGAGGCACCAAGCCGTAGTCATCCACTTAATCCAAATATGTGGATCTGGCGGTCCCCGAGAGCAAAGGCATCAACCGAGGCACCCATCCCAGTCCATTATTGACTTTCCAATCACTGGCGGTCCCCGAGAGCTAAGGCTTCTACCGAGGCACCCATCCCAGTTTAATATTCATCAATCATACAGTTATCGGATCCATCTCTCAATCTCTACCATGTGCACATAGTCCTGGTGAGGCCCACCAGGTAGCCCGTTCTACCAAAATTTCCCAAAATCGATTTTAAATAAACAAAATGCGTTTAAATCTTAAATAATAGCATTAAATTAAATAAATCATGTAATCAATGTAATAAAATACGAGCGCATGTATTTTTACATAAACACACGCACAGATCGTTCTACTGACTTATAGGATGAATGTGAAGGCTGACGACCACGCGTCTGCCTCGGCCTCACAGCTTCTGCTCCGAAATGATCTAAAGGAAAAATAATAATCGACCTTTAAAATATGACTTTGGACATCGAAACCAAAAATCAACAAAGCAATGAAATTCCAAACTGACTCGACAGACAGGTTTTAACCTAATTAACGGTAGACATTCTACGGATATCACGTTTTACGAGAAAATCTACCGAAATTTCGGCAGAGTCTCCTCTGTAAAACGGACATCCCTCTACCAAAGGTAGAGCCAGACCTGCATAGAAAACGCACTTCTAATTTCCAAAACCATCCACACTCGAGTCGGGCTCCCAAAATACAATTTGCCTCGACCGAGATCACAACTCAAATAAAATATCACAATTTAATAATATGTATTTTTTAAATACATATCACGTTCATACATATTAGAATAGATAAGATTATACAAAATCTCCATTACTCAAAATTGAGCAAATTAAATTTGTATTATATGTATACATATATATATATATATATATATATATATATTAGGAATTTGATATTCAAAATTTACATTAATTAGGAAATCATGTCAATTAATTTATAAAAATTATCTAAACCCTTTAATTATTAATAAAACTAATTAAAATATATACTTATCATATTTTAGTGTAAATTACATTTTTACCCCCCTAAATACATAATTTACATAATGAGCTTTTACTACTGAAAATAATTCCTAAAAATTATTTAATCATGCCAAAAATTCATTTTCTCAAAATACATTTTCTTAATGTAATTAAAACATTTAATTAACCAACAAATTTCTCCCAAAAATATTATTTACCCTAAAAATCAATTTTTTTGGCATAAACTCATATATTTATAAAAAATAGTATAAAAATCTCAAAAATTATAATTTGAGTTCTAAAATTCATATTATTCACTAATAACCTCATTTATAAATTTCATTACCTATTTAACCCAAAGTTTCAAAATTAATCTAATTATTATATTTTGACATAAAACATAAAATTCCTAGAAAATTTGTATAATTTTCTTAAATTATCTACCTTACTCTAAAATTAATTTCAACACTTAATATCACCAAAATGTCAATTATTATTATTATTTACCATTTTTATAATTAATTCCCGAAAATCCCTAAAAAAATTATTTAAATATCCAAAATTCACCAAAAATCAAAATAAATTCCAAAAATTATACAAAAATTCCTAGAGGTAGATTAAGCTACTAGGAATCATATTTGTAAAGGGAGTTTGCATGAATCAAGCTAGATTAAGTTAAAAAAATTCGAAACCCTAGAGTTCACAAACTAAAAATCAACCAAAACTCAATCAATCCATGGTCAAAGCTTAAACAAAGGTTAGATTAAGCCTCACCGGTGCAAGGGGAGGAGATTGGCACCGGAATGGAGGAAAATGGTGGCCGGACGAAGCTTGGGCGAGTTAGAGCTAAACTCTCGGCCTTCTTCTTCCCAGCAGCTTCCGGCGGCTCTGCAGGTGGCCGGAGGCGAGGGAGAAGGAAGAGGGAGTAGCAGACGGCGGCCGGAGGTGGGGGAGGCGCAGTGCCGGTGGTGGTCGAAGGATTCGCGGAGGTGGGGGAAGGTTGGAAGCTCGGTCGGCCTCTTCTCTATCAAACACATACATATACATATATATATATATATATATATATATACATATACTTATATATATACTATAATATAAACTAATGTATATATATATATATATATATACATACATACCTACATATATACATATGTATATACTATACTTATCATACTACATTATTACTATATACATATATACTATATATATATATTTATATCATATATAAATACATATATATATATATATATATATATATATATGCTACCATATACTACATGAAAACGTATACATATATATACACAAGTATATAATTACGCTTTATACTATATTATGTATATATATATTTATCTATATATATATATATATACACATGTGAATAGATATGCAATTTAACTATTAATAGTACTTCTTGAGGAAAAAATGTATCCCTTAATATTAAATAATTATATATATATATATATATATATATATATATATATATATGTAGGGTATTACAGTCTCTCCTCCTTATATGAATTCGTCCTCGAATTCAAGAAAAGAAAGAAAAGAGGAATTACAAGGCTAAGAAGAAAAGAGATACGGAAACGAAACTCGCATCTCAGCTTCAGTTTCCCAGGTGCAATCTTCTGCAGAATGGTTACTCCATAACACCTTCACCATCGGTATCTCCTTAGTCCGCAGCTGTCGGATTTGGCGATCCACAATCGCCACCGGGTACTCCTCGTAAGTCAAATCGTCGCTAAGCTCCACGGCTTGAGGTTGCAACACGTGAGACGGATCAGGGATGTATTTTCTCAACATGGAAACATGAAATACAGGATGGATTCTCGATAGCTCTGGTGGTAATACTAGCCTATAAGCCACTTCACCTACTCTGGACCGAATCTCAAACGGTCCAATGTATCTAGGAGCTAGCTTACCCTTTTTGCCAAATCTCATAACTCCTTTCATTGGAGATACCTTCAGGAACACCATGTCTCCAACCATAAAGGATACATCCTTCCTTCTGGGGTCAGCGTAGCTCTTCTGTCTACTAAAGGCTGTCTTCAATCTCTGCTGTATAATGGGAACTTTCTCTGATGTGATCTGCACCAACTCTGGTCCCGTTAACTGCCTCTCTCCAATCTCCCAACATAAAGGTGATCTACACTTCCTACCATATAGTGCCTCATATGGAGCCATCTCAATGTTAGCATGATAGCTGTTGTTATAGGCAAACTCAATCAGTGGCAAGTGTGAATCCCATTGTCCTCCAAAATCCATTACACACATCCTCAACATATCTTCTAATGTTTGGATGGTCCTCTCTGACTGACCATCTGTCTGAGGGTGGAACGCCGTACTGAAGTCCAATCTGGTACCCAAGGCCTTGTGTAATTCTTGCCAAAAGACTGAGGTAAAGGTGGCTCCTCTATCCGACACTATGCTCACAGGTACCCCATGTAGACAAACGATTCTATTGACATAAAGTCTTGCCAATCTATCAGTAGAGTACGTCTTCTTTATAGGTAGAAAGTGTGCTGACTTAGTCAACCTGTCAACAATCACCCAAATAGCGTCATAGCCTCCAGTAGCTCGAGGTAGTCCAGTCACGAAATCCATGGCTATCATATCCCATTTCCATTCAGGAATTGGCATAGGCTGCAACAGTCCCGAGGGTCTCTGATGTTCAAGCTTTACTTGCTGGCAAGTTAAGCACCTGGATACAAACTCTGCGATGTCCTTCTTCATTCCATTCCACCAATATGTATCTTTCAGATTATGATACATCTTGGTAGAACCCGGATGAATGCTATATGCAGAATAATGTGCTTCTTCCATGATCTCCTTTCTCAAGTCATCAACATCTGGCACACAAATCCTAGTGCCCAACCGCAATATACCTTCCTTGTCAATTACAAAGTCCCATGATTGCCCTTGTTGCACTTCATACATGATTCTCTGTAACTGGGGGTCTCTGCTCTGAGCTGCCTTCACCCGATCCAAGTATACTGACCGTACACTGAATTGAGCAAAAAGGCACTTTCGGGTAACTTTCATCTGCAACCCCTGATCAATTAATCCATGTAACTCCTTGATAATGGACCTTCTCCCTGTGCTAATATGGGCAAGGCTGCCTGCTGATTTCCTACTCAAGGCATCCGCAACAACATTAGCCTTGCCTGGATGGTATAAAATGGAGCAATCATAATCCTTAAGAAGTTCCATCCATCTCCTCTGCCTCAGATTCAAGTCCCTCTGCTGGAAAATATATTTCAAGCTCTTATGATCTGTGTATATCTCACATGTCACTCCGTACAAGTAATGCCTCCATATTTTTAAAGCAAACACCACGGCTGCCATCTCTAAGTCATGAGTAGGATAGTTCTGCTCGTGCTTCTTCAACTGCCTCGAAGCGTAAGCAATCACTTGGCCATTTTGCATCAACACACAGCCCAATCCCACTCTGGAAGCATCACAATACACCGTATAACCTTCAGTTCCAGAGGGCAAAGTTAGAATCGGTGCTGACGTCAATAAGTTCTTCAATAATTGGAAATGTTCTTCGCATTTGTCCGTCCATACAAACTTAACATTCTTCTGGGTCAACCTTGTCAAAGGTGCAGCAATTCTAGAGAAGTCCTTCACAAATCTCCTGTAATAGCCTGCTAGACCCAGGAAACTCCGTACTTCCCTAACTGTAGTCGGCCTTGGCCATTCTGTAATAGCCTCAATCTTCTCAGGGTCCACCTGTATACCATCTCGAGAAACCACGTGGCCTAGAAATGCCACTTGATACAACCAGAACTCGCACTTTGAGAACTTGGCATACAATCTATGCTCTCTTAAAGTCTGAAGTACCCTTCTCAGATGCATCACATGCTCAGCCTTACTCTTAGAATAAACCAAAATGTCATCAATGAAAACTATCACAAACCGATCCAAGTATGGCCTAAATACCCGATTCATCAAGTCCATAAAGGCTGCTGGAGCGTTAGTCAGTCCAAAGGACATTACTAAAAACTCATAATGGCCATATCTTGTTCGAAAGGTTGTCTTGGGCTCATCACCTCTTCTGATTCTCAACTGATGATACCCGGATCGTAGGTCTATTTTAGAAAAGCATGTAGCACCTTGAAGTTGATCAAACAGATCATCGATCCTCGGAAGTGGGTACTTGTTCTTGATAGTGACTTTATTCAATTGCTTGTAGTCGATACAAAGTCGAAGGCTACCATCTTTCTTCTTCACGAACAACACCGGAGCACCCCAAGGCGATGTACTGGGTCTGATGAAACCCTTATCAAGCAACTCCTGCAACTGCTCTTTCAGCTCCTGCAGTTCAGCTGGTGCCATTCTGTAAGGTGGCATAGAGATAGGATCCGTACCATGTATGACATCGATACAGAACTCTATCTCTCTGTCTGGTGGTAACCCTGGTAATTCTTCAGGAAAGACATCCAGAAATTCACACACCACTGGCACCTGTTCAATTGCCACATTCTCCTTTTCAATATCCCTTACTACTGCCAAGTAACCCTGACAACCCCTTCTAAGCATCTTCCGGGCTATAATGGCAGAAATGAGATTATGAGGCATGGAGCTCCTTTCACCCTTGAAACAGAATTCTTCTTCACCTGGAATCCTGAACACCACTTCTTTCTCTCTACAATTCACACAGGCATAATACCTCGACAACCAATCCATGCCCAAAATGACATCGAATTCCAGTACGTCGAGCAATACTAAGTCCGCCAATAGTTCTCTACCATCAACCATCACCGAACATGAAGGAAAGAAAACATCTGTCTCTAACTCGTCACTTAGAGGAGTCGAAACAGATAGAGGAAAGGACAACCTAGAAGGCTGCCACTCGATTCTCGAAGCGAACACAGGAGAAATGAAGGAATGTGAAGCACCGGGATCAAACAACACTCTAGCATCGTATGCACAGACTGAAAGAATACCTGCTACTACTGCATTCGAAGTCTGAGCATCCTGTGGTGTCAAAGTGAACACTCGAGCCTGACCACGACCTGCCTGCTGAGAAGTCGAAGGCTGCGCAAAACCACGTCCACTAGGTCTACCAACTGAACCTCGACCTTGCTGATTCATATGCTGAGGCGGTCTCTGTTGTGGCTGTGTGGGTGCTCGATACTGCTGAGGCATCGGATAATAGGGCTGAGCCACTGAGGAAGACGAACCCTGAACGTACTGTGGCTGGTATCCGGAGTGGGGACAAGCTCTGGTAAGGTGTCCAACCTGCCCACACCTAAAGCAAGCGCCCGTCAAAATATGACATGGGCCCTGATGAAATCGTCCACAGCTCGCACAAGCACTAGCTCCAGACCCCGAACTACTCTGCCCGGTACTCTGCCCACTACTACTGCTACTAACTCCTGCACCGAATCTGTGACTCCTGCCGGTTCTCCTGTTTGAAGCATATCCATGTCGGCCAACTCGGTGAGTCCTGGACCTCCTACCACTCTGCTGAGAACTACCCGCAGCCTGCTGATTCGAACTGCCGATGTGAAATGCTGGCTGCTGGTACCCGGGAGCTACACCATGACCACTGCCCCCGATCATATAAGGATCTATCATGGTGCCCTGGCGGATATGTCGCCTCTCTATCAAACGGGCCTCCTCAATCACACTCTCCAAGGTGCGGTCCTTGGTACGCATACCAACAAAAGCGGGTCCTAATCTAGTAACATACAGCTCTACTGCTCTGTAAGGATCCCTCCTGATATCTTCTGCATGTCGGGACAGTCTATTAAACTCTCTGGTATAGTCCTCCACTGACCTATCGCCTCTAGTGATGTGGAGTAGCTGCCACCTGTAGGCATCTCTGGTGGCTGGAGGACAGAAAAACCTCAAAAAGCGGTCCTTAAACTCTGGCCAAGTCAGCTCGTGCATCGATGGCTGAATCGACTGCATAAACCAATCCTGAGCAGCCGCCTGTACCGACAACTCCACAATCATAATCCTCTGATAATCCGTGTGCCCAGTCCTGGTGCGTGCCTCAATCGCATTAATAAAGTCTAAGGCATCACCCGTACCGTCGAAAGAAACTCTACCAATCCGAGAGTAAAGAAGGGCTGCTTCAGTGTCTGACATACCCTGGTTCCTCTGCTGAAGCATCTGCTGTACAAGGGGCATCGCCTGATTCAATGCTGCTAGACCTTGATTAATCCCTGCTAGTCCAGCTGTAAAGGCTGTGGGGTCGACAGCTGGGGCTTCAGGCTCGACTGGCTGCTGATCAGGAATCTCAGCCGCAGCTGCCCTGGCTCGACCTCTACCTCTACCTCTGCCCCTACGACGTGGAGCAGGAAGGGGAGCCTCATCATGCACAGACTGTTCATCTAGCCTAAGGGTCGGATCAGCATCTGGGTCGGTACGCACACGCCTCATTCTGAAAGGAAGACAAGAAAAAAAATTGAATTCAAAACGGGGTAAGAATATTTAAAGCAACACGGAACGAGGTACACGAACATCTCAAAGACAATTATCAATCCTAAAGCTGCAGTAGTTACATAGAAAGACAGACATAGACAATTAATCGAACTTATGCTCTGATACCAACTTTGTCACGACCCGAACCCGAGGGCACGTGACTGGCACTAGGGAATGGGTAGGCATAAGGCCACCGAAACCCGTAGTAAGCCTAAAGGAAAGAAAATAAAACCATTCATATCTTTACTTAAATTAAAAACAGAACATATTATCAAACTGATTTTTTCTCAATTTACACAAAATCAAGTGTTTAATAAAAATATGATATAACATTTCACATTATAAATTGAATTTATGTCACATACATAAATGTATTTGGTACAAATAAACTACATAATTTAGTTTAAACCATTCAGATCCTCAATACATATACTACTGCAGCATCCTAGATTAATACACAGTACAGCTTACAATGACCTACATAAAATTGCCGGTGAAGAAGAAATCCGGCGTAGAGGTAGTCTGAGGTCAAACTCCCAAGCTCCTGAAAAAAAATAAATTGAGGGGAATCAGACCTCACTGAGTAAGTCAATAAAAGAGCTGTACGGTTTGAAAACCTTTTTGAAAACCATATATTTTTATAGTGAAAATAATTTATAATATATATAATTATAGCTTTGAAAATCTCGGTAGAACCTTAGACCCAAGTCTAAATGGCCAATCGGGCCCACTTATTCCAACTAGACTACCGGTCCCCGAGAGCAAGGGCATCAACCGAGGCACCAAGCCGTAGTCATCCACTTAATCCAAATATGTGGATCTGGCGGTCCCCGAGAGCAAAGGCATCAACCGAGGCACCCATCCCAGTCCATTATTGACTTTCCAATCACTGGCGGTCCCCGAGAGCTAAGGCTTCTACCGAGGCACCCATCCCAGTTTAATATTCATCAATCATACAGTTATCGGATCCATCTCTCAATCTCTACCATGTGCACATAGTCCTGGTGAGGCCCACCAGGTAGCCCGTTCTACCAAAATTTCCCAAAATCGATTTTAAATAAACAAAATGCGTTTAAATCTTAAATAATAGCATTAAATTAAATAAATCATGTAATCAATGTAATAAAATACGAGCGCATGTATTTTTACATAAACACACGCACAGATCGTTCTACTGACTTACAGGATGAATGTGAAGGCTGACGACCACGCGTCTGCCTCGGCCTCACAGCTTCTGCTCCGAAATGATCTAAAGGAAAAATAATAATCGACCTTTAAAATATGACTTTGGACATCGAAACCAAAAATCAACAAAGCAATGAAATTCCAAACTGACTCGACAGACAGGTTTTAACCTAATTAACGGTAGACATTCTACGGATATCACGTTTTACGAGAAAATCTACCGAAATTTCGGCAGAGTCTCCTCTGTAAAACGGACATCCCTCTACCAAAGGTAGAGCCAGACCTGCATAGAAAACGCACTTCTAATTTCCAAAACCATCCACACTCGAGTCGGGCTCCCAAAATACAATTTGCCTCGACCGAGATCACAACTCAAATAAAATATCACAATTTAATAATATGTATTTTTTAAATACATATCACGTTCATACATATTAGAATAGATAAGATTATACAAAATCTCCATTACTCAAAATTGAGCAAATTAAATTTGTATTATATGTATACATATATATATATATATATATATATTAGGAATTTGATATTCAAAATTTACATTAATTAGGAAATCATGTCAATTAATTTATAAAAATTATCTAAACCCTTTAATTATTAATAAAACTAATTAAAATATATACTTATCATATTTTAGTGTAAATTACATTTTTACCCCCCTAAATACATAATTTACATAATGAGCTTTTACTACTGAAAATAATTCCTAAAAATTATTTAATCATGCCAAAAATTCATTTTCTCAAAATACATTTTCTTAATGTAATTAAAACATTTAATTAACCAACAAATTTCTCCCAAAAATATTATTTACCCTAAAAATCAATTTTTTTGGCATAAACTCATATATTTATAAAAAATAGTATAAAAATCTCAAAAATTATAATTTGAGTTCTAAAATTCATATTATTCACTAATAACCTCATTTATAAATTTCATTACCTATTTAACCCAAAGTTTCAAAATTAATCTAATTATTATATTTTGACATAAAACATAAAATTCCTAGAAAATTTGTATAATTTTCTTAAATTATCTACCTTACTCTAAAATTAATTTCAACACTTAATATCACCAAAATGTCAATTATTATTATTATTTACCATTTTTATAATTAATTCCCGAAAATCCCTAAAAAAATTATTTAAATATCCAAAATTCACCAAAAATCAAAATAAATTCCAAAAATTATACAAAAATTCCTAGAGGTAGATTAAGCTACTAGGAATCATATTTGTAAAGGGAGTTTGCATGAATCAAGCTAGATTAAGTTAAAAAAAATTCGAAACCCTAGAGTTCACAAACTAAAAATCAACCAAAACTCAATCAATCCATGGTCAAAGCTTAAACAAAGGTTAGATTAAGCCTCACCGGTGCAAGGGGAGGAGATTGGCACCGGAATGGAGGAAAATGGTGGCCGGACGAAGCTTGGGCGAGTTAGAGCTAAACTCTCGGCCTTCTTCTTCCCAGCAGCTTCCGGCGGCTCTGCAGGTGGCCGGAGGCGAGGGAGAAGGAAGAGGGAGTAGCAGACGGCGGCCGGAGGTGGGGGAGGCGCAGTGCCGGTGGTGGTCGAAGGATTCGCGGAGGTGGGGGAAGGTTGGAAGCTCGGTCGGCCTCTTCTCTATCAAACACATACATATATATATATATATATATATATATATATATATATATATATATACACATATACTTATATATATACTATAATATAAACTAATGTATATATATATATATATATATATACATACATACCTACATATATACATATGTATATACTATACTTATCATACTACATTATTACTATATACATATATACTATATATATATATTTATATCATATATAAATACATATATATATATATATATATATGCTACCATATACTACATGAAAACGTATACATATATATACACAAGTATATAATTACGCTTTATACTATATTATGTATATATATATTTATCTATATATATATATATATATATACACATGTGAATAGATATGCAATTTAACTATTAATAGTACTTCTTGAGGAAAAAATGTATCCCTTAATATTAAATAATTATATATATATATATATATATATATATATATATATATATATGTAGGGTATTACAGTTCTTTTGTACTCTAGAGTTAGGAGAATTTCTTTTAATAGGACTAGAGATGCCTTTGACTTTATTAATACTATTGAGTCCAAGACTAGGATCAGGAATATAGACTACCAGAGGATCTTAATTGTTGAGTTGTTAATCTAAGCAGCAGCCTAAGATTGGTTCATACAGTCCATATAGACTTATATGGACACTATCACTTGGATTGAGTTTAAGGGTTGATTCATAAGGTATTTTTGTCCACCTATTACGAGGGACATATACAAATAATAGTTGTTGCACATAAACAAGGGAGATAGATCGGTTGAGGATTATATAAAGCAATTCCTTAAATTATCATATCATGTAGTAGACGTGATAAGAGATGAGCATAGAGCAATGGACTTGTATGTGACTATGTTAGGACTGGTATTTGTAGGGATTCGTATAGAGGGCCACACTTTATAGGGTGTTATAAATAAGGCCAGATAGTTTGAGAGGTGACACATAAGGCATGGTATTATCCTAAACCCTTATATGACTAAAGATGGTAAGGAAGATAGTGTTAAGGGTATCCCCCAACTAGTGTTTTAGTTTGGTAGTACAAGTGTGCAGTCCTAGCAACATAGAGGTCAAAAGGGACATAAGTCTAGGAGACATAATTGCAGACATGGTAGACCTAACAGATTTGGATCTGGAGCCAGTGGTAGTAGTAGTGGATAAAGTTCTGGGTACGACAATACAAGCTCAGGGTCCAGTGCATGTCCTAACTATGGTAAAGTACATTAAAGACCTTGCTACTTACCACTAGGAGCATGTTTTAGATGCAATCAGGTTGGCCACTTTGCTAGATCATGCCCAAATTATAGTTATTTGCAGGCATATCAATAGGGTTCATCTGCTATAGTTGCTTAGCCAATACAATAGACTACTCAGTTTCATGCACTAATGTATCATTAGTAGAGTAGTACTCAGTTTGTGAGCCAGCAGGGCCGTGTTTTAGGAGGTATACTTAGAGGAAGATCTAGTTGCAGAGGATTCATCTAGCCATCTACATCATAGCAGGCAAATTAGAGTTTTTACACTAACCCCTCAGGATGCTCAAGCATCCAATGTAGTTGTGGCAGGTATTCTTCCATTATGTTATCTTGATGCTAGAATTTTAATTGATCCTAATGCATCTTATTCCTTTATATCACTTGTATTTACTTTCAAGATGGGATGGCAACCATCTAAATTGTTAGTTCTACTATATGTAACAACTCCCCTCAGTGATAAGTTGGAGACAAATATAGTCTTTTCATCTTATCTAGTATTAATTGAAGGTAAAGATTTGTTAGTAGATTTAGTTTTAATGGATGTGATTAATTTTGATGTGCTTTTGGGAATGGAATGGTTGGCTCAACACTATGCCACATTGGATTGTCAAGAGAAGGAAATGATTTTCAGAATTCTAAATGATGTGGAATTTTAATTTAAAGGCAACAAGAATTCAATGCCTCAGAATCTCATTTCTATAATCACAACTAGAAAGATGCTTAGAAGGGGGTGTCAAGGCTATTTAGTTATGGTCAGAGATACAAAGACAGATGAGGGGACAGTTGAGAATGTGCCAATTATGTGTGAGTTTCCTAATGTCTTTCTTAAAGAATTACCAAGCTTGCCACTAGAAAGAGAGATAGAATTCTGTATCGATGTTGTACTTAGTACATATCCTATCTTTATGCCACCTTATAAGATGTTGCCTGCAAAGTTAAAGGAACTTAAAAAGTAGTTGTAAGAGTTATTAGATAAGGGTTTCATTAGACCTAGTACATCTCCTTGGGTCACACCATTTCTATTTGTGAAAAAGAAAGATGGTAGTTTTTGACTTTGTATCAACTATAGACAATTTGACAAAGTCACCATTAAGAAAAAGTATCCTCTTCTAAGGATTGATGATATGTTTGACTACTTTAAGGAGCTCAATGTTTCTCCAAGATTGATTTGAGGTTAGAGTATCATCAATTGAGAATCAGAAGTGGAGATATACCCAAGCCTGCATTTTGAACCATTATGAATTTTTAGGATGCCATTTGGGTTAACAAATGCCCCCACCAACTTTTATGGACTTAATGAATTAGGTGTTTAGGCCATTCTTAGACTAATTTATAATAGTGTTTATTGATGATATTTTAATGTATTCATGGAGTGAGGAGGAATATGCCATGCATTTGAGGATGGTACTTTAGACTTTGAGAGAGCACCAACTGTAAGCCAAATTCTCTAAGTATGAGTTTTAGTTGGATCAAGTGGCATTCTTATGCTATATAGTATCTAAAGATGACATACAAATGGATCCTAAAAGATTGAAGCCATTACAAAGTGGTCAAGACCTACAATAGTCACTGAAGTAAGGAGTCTTTTGGGTTTACTTAGCTACTATAAGAGATTTATAAAGGATTTCTCTAAGATTGTTACACCGTTAACAAGGTTGACCTAAAAGAATTCCAAGTTTGTATGGACTAATGAATCTAAAGAGCACTTTCAGATGCTAAAGGACAAGTTGACTTTAGCTCTAGTATTAATACTACCTTTAGGAAATGAAGAGTATATAGTATACTATGATGCTTTACGTGTAGGATTGGGTTGTGTATTGGTGCAAAATGGTAGGCTAATTGCTTATACTTCATGTCAGTTAAAGAAGCATGAGTAGAACTATCCTACTCATGATTTGGAAATGGCAGTAGTGGTGTTTACATTAAAGATTTGAAAGCATTACTTATACAGTACAACTTGTGAAATTTACACCGATTATAAGGGCTTAAAGTACATCTTCTAGTAAAGAGACTTGAATTTGAGACAAAGAAGATGGATGGAACTTTTAAAGGACTATAATTGCTTTATTCTGTACCATCTGGGTAAAGATAATATGGTAGAAAGTCAGTAGGAAGCCTTGCTCATATTAGCATGAAAAAGAGGCCAATCATTAAGGAATTGCATGAGCTTATTGATCAGGGGTTACAATGGAAGGTAACCAAGAAATGTCTTTTGGCTTAATTCAGAGTACGATTAGTGTACTTGGATAGAGTTAAGGCAACTAAGAGAAAGGACCCAAGCTTATAGAGAATAATGGCAGCAGTTCAACAAGGTTAGTCTTAAGACTTTGTAATTAATAATAAAGGTGTACAAAATTTGGGCACTTGTTTGTATGTGCCGGATATGGATGATTTAAGAAAGGAGATTATAGAAGAGACACACTTTTATGCTTACAGTGTTCATCTAGGTTCTACTAAAATGTATTATGATCTAAAAGATACATATTGGTGGAATATAATAATAAGAGACATTGTGGAGTTTGTATCCAGGTGTCTAACATGTTAGCAGGTGAAATTAGAACATCAGAGACCCTCAGGATTACTGCATCAGTTACCCATTCTTGAGTGGAAATGGGACATGATTACTATACACTTTGTTTCTAGATTGCCTCGCACATTAAGTGGCTATGATGCCATTTAGGTAATAGTTGGCAGGTTAACCAAGTCAGCTCACTTCTTACTAATTAAAAAGACTTATACTACAGATAAGTTGGCCATATTGTACATCAACTGAATTGTTTGCCTACATAAGGTACTAGAGAGTATAGTGTGGGATAAAGGACTAACTTTTACTTTAATCTTTTGGCAAGAGTTGCATAAAGCATTATGTACAAGACTGGACTTTATCATTACTTTTCATCCTCAAATTGATGGTGAGTCAAAAAGGACCATTTAGACATTAGAAGATATGCTGAGAATATGTGTGATGGACTTTAGTGATCAATGGGATTTACACTTGCCATTGATTGAATTTACATATAACAATAGTTATTATGCTAGCATTGCAATGGCTCCATATAAAGCATTTATAATAGGTAATGCAATTCAAATTAACACCTTAATCTTTAAAACTAAGTATAGAGCAAGTAGGCTGTCGAACACTAGAGAATCTTATAGCACTTTTATATTAATCGAGTAAATACTTGGGTGGATAGGGAAAATATTAAAATATGAAAAACTATTGAATTATTCTAATCAATCTAAAGTTACTAAGAATTATTAATTACTTTATTTAATCTAAATTACCTAATAACAAATTTAATTAGCAATTATCAAAATTACAATTCAGAATTAATCAAAGAACTATAACAATTAATAATACATGCAATGATTAGAGAATTTAGCCAACAATCCTTAAGAGCAACTCTCGTTGTCAATTAAAGTTATTTTCATTTAGAGTCTACAAGCATTCTCATAATAATGCAGAGATAAATAAAAACATTAAGTTCTAAACCAATTCTTAAACCCTTTAAAGTGAATTTCTTATCTCCAAGTACTTTCCTAAACCTTAAATAAATTCAATTGCATTTCCATCAAAATGCTCCAATTCTCATTATGAATATTTAATTGACAAGTTATATATGGTGATCAAACATTCATAACACATTCTGAAACTCAATTGAAACCATTCATGAATTATAAAGATAAAAATATAGTTAATAGATTAATTCATCAATGTAATTCTAATAACAAAGATTTAGCCAAAATACATATTATTCAAAATATAGCTTAAACAAGGAAGTAAATTAAACAATAAGCAAGTAAATAGAGAAAAGAAGACAAGATTGTGGTTGATAAACTCTTCAATAATCTCCAAGAAGCTACTTATTATTGAATGATCCTCTTGATATCTTCCTTGAACTTTTTGGCTATGTCTTTTAACACTTGATACTTCAATAAATAAAAATCACAATTGATACTAATATTTTCTAAATAATAACTAAGTGTTTTTTCATGCCTAAAATAGAGCCAAGTTTATATATTTAAAGGCTTCCTATCGTCCCAATTTGTGCTCTTTCAAATAGATGTAAATATGAAAAGATACAATGAAGGGGTGTGAAGGATGACTCGACATTGCTATGTCAATTTAGGAGTAACTCGACACCATCCTTTTCTATTATGACTTAGCACCACTATGTCAAGTTGGCATAATTCATTGTTGTCATAACTCGACACCATTGAGTCGAGTTGGCATGGTTTATTGTTGTCATGACTTGGCACCACTGAGCCGAGTCGTGACCCTCCATTTGATCCTTGCCTTGGCCTTTCTCGAACCCTTCTTCATTCCAAAGCATTCTAATGCACTTCTATGTATGGATTAAGCTTAAAAGAGCCTACAAAACATAAAATTAAAGTGAGAATAACAAAGATGAAGATAGTAATGCAATAACGAAACAAACATAAGCAAAAACTAAGGAAAAATAAGCATAACCATACTAAAGAACTATGTTATTTTGCATTATAATAGTAGGAGGTGTAGGTCTTCTTTATATTGGGAAGATAGAGAGAAGCAACTAATAGGGCTAGAATTAGTGCAAGTGACTTTAGAGAAGATTCCTCTTATTCAATAGAGATTGAAAACAACCTTTAGTCAATAAAAGAGCTATATAGATTCCAAGAGAAATGATGTATCATTCTCTGTTGGAAACATGGTATTTTTAAGGTGTCACCAATAAAAGGAGTAATAAGATTTGGTCATAAGGGTAAGCTAGCTCTAAGGTACATTAGACCCTTTGAGATTTATTCGAGAGTTGTGTTATGACTTACATACTAGTTTTACTACTAGAATTGTCTTGGATTCACCCAAAGTTTCATGTTTCCATATTGAGGAAGTACATCTCTAATCCCTCTTACATTCTTTAGCCATACACAGTGGAGGTTAGTAAGGACTTGTCATATAAAGAGTATTTTGTGGCAATTGTGGATCAGCAAGTTTGACAACTCCACACTAAAGAGATTTTTATGGTGAATGTGCTATAGAGCAACCATATAGTACAGGACTGCACTTGGGAGACAAAGGTAGATATGAATAGTAGATATCCTTATTTGTTTCCATATTGATATAAAATTCAAGAACAAATTTTCTTAAGAAAGGAAGAATGTAATAACTCATATTTATTTAAATAAATAAATATGTTTTATTATTGTTATCAAGTTGTTGTTGGGTTGCTGAGTGCTTATTGAGTTGTGGTATGGTGTTAACACAGTTAGTTGCTAATAATTTTTTAATATACGAGTGATTAACTCATTTAATTGCTAGCAATTATCTAGACTTCAAAGTGAAAGGACCAAATAGAAATTTTATAAAAAATATAGGGCTAAAGTGGTAATTTTCCATCTCCCTCTTCGAAAAAAGTTAGTAGTTACAAAAAAATTTAGAAAAGCCCCCAAAACTCATCTGGTTGTCACTATAGCACTTGTCACACTTTTCCTCTTCGATCACCAGTCAAACGACCTCCATTTGCCATAAAATTTGAACTATAAACACTTCTCAATGTCCTCTTCATGTTCATGATTTTTATTTTATGAAAATAGATCTAACTAACACCTAAAATTTTGGCCTAAACTTCACCATCTTTTCTTGTGACTTTCATTTAATGCAATCACCACCATTGAACTCGTCTTGTTTCCAAGAGTCAATAGAGACTAATTTTGCATCCTGTCTTTATTGATTAAGCCTTGATTGAAAATTTATTTGGTAATTTGCATTTTCTCTCAAAGTTTGTTGGTTGTTAATTTTGCTTAAGGATATTTTTGCATTCTTCTTGTTGCTATAATCATTTGTTTTATATAAAATACATTTTTTGGTGAGTTCCAACTGGATTCCGATGAGGAATAATGACCAGCTCAGAAAATCATTGTTTTATTTTTAATAAATTTTAAAATTATGAGGATTAATTTTTGCAACTGGAGCTATGTCTGATTCTTCACAGATTTTAAGATTAAAATCCTGGAAATGTTTTGGTCAAAATTTCTCAATTTCCAATTAAATTGTTTTAATTCACCAAAATAAATTCCTTTAACCTCAAATGTCATAATTAGGGTGTTTTCAAGTTTATTTTATTAATATATATAGAGAGTTCTGAAGCGGGAGCCGTAGCATTGAGAAACAGAGGACACGTCGACTGGCATACTCCACCTATGAGTTAATTTTATAAAATGTTTATTAAGAATTTTTGTGAGATAGATATATCATTAAAGTTAAATTTATAAATTTAAATACAAATATGAATATTACTGCAAAAATGATTTATTGAGTATATTGTTGTCAAGAATTTTGAAAAGATGTTTAAGCTTAATTTCATTTCATTTTATTTTAATTATATATAATAAGTTTGTTTTGGAGGAAATGGTAGAACATGACACCTGGTGGGTGTCACCAAGACTGTGTGCGCATTAGTGATTATTTATAAGCCAGCTATTTATTAATAGTGAGCCCTAGTTGAGTGGGACTCTATAGGCAGGATTATTGATTGTGAGCTCTGGTTGAGTGAGACTCTTTGGCAAGTTTATAGTTGATCCCTAGTTGAAAAAGGACTCTCTAGGCATGTATATGTTTACTGGTTGGACCCTGGTCAAACTTGCTCTTTGGGCGCTAGTAAATACTTGGTGTAAAAGACTGACTGTGGTTGGGCCCTACTTGAGTTTGCTCTCTAGGACCGGTAGTCATTTGGATTTAAGTGAGCTGAAAGGTTAGTAGAATTAAGGTTTAAAGGGTCTACCATGATTTTCCACTAAAGGTTTCATTTATTATAAAATGTTATTTTTGTATGAATTTAAAGGGATTTATATACTCTAGAAAAGTATTTATAAAAATGATTTTAGTAAAAATAAAGGGTTTTTGAATAGTTATTTATTTAATGAATTTAAAGGTTTTAAATAAATATTTTAAAACCAACATGCATTTTATATTATTAAGTCACTTAGTAAGGCCTGATTCCCCTTAATTTTATTTTTTCCAAAATCTCATAAACAAACTGATACTCCTATTTGTCTATTTTATGTAGGTCTTGTTAATGTTTATTATCTTATATTTGTACTCCAGACACCACAGTAGAAGTTTGAACATTGGATAAGTGTATTGGTGATTTAATTGGTTTAATATTAGTATATTTATTATTATAATGATATAATGTGATAGACATGTATTTGGTGCTAATCATGATGTTATGGTGAAGTAATGATGGTTAAAGAATATTTTGGGAGTGTTATTTATATTTTATAGGTTTTTGGTTTGTTTCTAGTACAAAGAAAACTCTAATGGATTTTTATTAGAATTCTAAAGTGGATTATGATAAATTCCTAGAGGCTTACTGTAGATTTTAGAAGTTTCATGCTTTTTCCATTCCCTAGTGTCGGTCATGTGCCCTTAGGGTTCAGGTCATGATATTCACTAATTAAAAATAAACTTCATTTGAGAACAAGATGTTCACATTGAATAAAAAAAAAGAGACATATAATTAGAAGGAAGTTAAACTAAAATGGCCTAAGAAGGGTGCATCAATATTAAACTCATCATATAATGGGTACCCTTACTCAAACTCACTAAACCTATTGAAAAAAAAGGCAAAAGGGTCAAATTGGAACCTAACATTTTACCCTAATTGCACATTGGAGCCTCTTAAGTTTTTGGAGCCAATATGGACCCTACATATGTGAAATTGAGAATAACTAAGATTTTAGTGTTAATTTTATATTAATAGATGTTGGTTGTTGCTGATTTGGACGAACCCGACCCCACCAGCTACTGAAGAAGATGTCGACATGGCAAGCAAAAAGGTTGATTGCTTATTACCGTTGGAAGTAATTAACATCCCTAATTCAGGTAATGAAGTTCCTAAGTTCTTCTTCCCTTGTCCCCCCCAATTTTATTTCTCTGAGTTCCCATTTCAATTATATCAAACTACACTCGACCTATATTGCAAATTAAGCAATATTGTACATTGTCAAAGAAGAATAAGGATGTCATTGATGTCAAGAGCATCCTCTTAGCATGTATAAGAAATGTTAAAAGAGGGAACAAAAGATGTTTTTGTGGTGCTCCATATGCTTTATTAACATCAATGACATATCAAAAACCTTATAAGAGGTTCTATGTTTGCCCTAAATATAGAGTAAGTTTAAGTAACTAATGGTTTTTACTTTGCAATATAATTTTAAAACATTCTTAGTTTTTCATTAATTTAAGATTTATAGGTGTTTTCAAGGAAATAGGAAGGAATTGAACAAAATTGATTATTTTGTTTAGTATGATGGAGAAATGGGTGAAAGGGCCAAAGAAGTTATTAATGAATTAAAGGTGGAGAGGAAGGTGTTGTTGTAAGAAATTTTTGCTCTGAAGCGAAGGTTAAAGGCACTTTGTAGGGGGATATATGGAATGAAGTGGATGCTATAATGAATGAAGTGAGGCAATTGAAAAAAAAATTGACTAATGAAGATGAAACATGTGCTATAGAATTGGCTAGAGCAAGAAAATAATTGAAAATAGCATATAATTATGTTTTGGTGTTATGTATTTTGGCTTTTATTCGTTGTATGTTAATTTTTAAAAGTATGTAGGAATGAGATATGCAATGTAATGATTAACAAATGCAATGAAAAAAACAGTTGGATAACATGCTATTTTGTTTTGAACATAAAATGGCTAGGCTATTAGATTTTTTGGTCTAATTTGTTTAGAGGCTGCAAATCTAGCATAATAACAGTATCAAGCATGAACAAAAGTATGACTATCAAGCAACATGAACTTTGAAATACAGGCTTATTGTGTACTTTATAACCTACCAAATGTTGGCATGATAATAATATAAAGCATGAACAATATAGAATTAGATGGATCATCAACAACTTTGTGCATAACAATCATAAATTTGCATTAATAACAAAATGGGCAAAGACATACACCACCAAGTAATTAAGACAAAATCAAATGGCCTGAATTCATGCAATTTAAAATAAATATAACAACAATAAATATGTCCTTTATAACCATAAAAAAAAACACAAAATAGAATCACATTTCTTAAATTTTTGGATTTAAAATAAAATATGACATCCATAGGCATATAGTTCTTAAGGAACTTGATTCTCAAAAATTCCAAATGAAGTTCCTTTGGGAACTATGCTATAACAATGTCATTTACATTCTCAAAGACTTTCAGCACCCTTTAACCTCCTTTGAATTTCTCCTACCATTTTTTCTATTTGTGCTTACAATTGTGTTAAATGATGGAAGGATGTCCTTGCCACTACGACCCAAGTGGTTTATATGGCATCTCTTTTAGCATTAAAACTTCACAAGTATTCCTTTTAAAGATAATTTGCCTTAAGCTTTAAAGATAATTTGCCTTAAGCTTTCTTGATTATTTGTCACCCACAAATGCTTGTTAGATTTTCATAATTGGCTCTCGTTTGGTATGGGAAACCTCATTTGAGGGTTAGTTTCTCGGCTTAGGTGTGCATGGCTATCATCCTTAAAAATAGCTCTTTCAGTTTTTTGACCCAGCTGAAATAAAGAAATAAATTTATAAAAAATTTCAAAACATCTATATGCTAATCACCATCAACTACTATGATACATAACTAGCTCAAGTAACTCATATTGTATATCATACTTCCTGCGAACTCATCAAAGAACAATCCATGTCCAATATTCCTTTGTGTTGCTCTATCTTTGCTTCTTATATGTTTGTCCATAACTACCTTTTCTTTACCTTTTTGCTATCATTTTAGAAAAAGCAATAAGTAATAGATGTAAATATACCTATGTGCTATCATGAATACATATATTAAACTAATGTCAACTAATTAAATGAACTAAAGTTACATATATACTTGTTGAGATGTCATCTGAACCTGTGTAGATGATGAAGTTGTCTTTGCTTGCATTCCATTGCAATTTTTGGGTTAAACATTGAATTTATATTAATAACTAATGGCAGCAGTAATCAACGAATAGTAATCATCTTTTACTTACAAAATAGTAAACAATATAGAATGAAATGGCCCAAAAATTAAAATCAATATACCTAAGGCATTATGATAGAAAAACATTTTATGTTATGGTCTTCCATGTGACAATTGCCACATCTTTGTTTAGTTCCACGCATGGTCAACTTCCCACTTAAACTCCCTTTCTTTTACATTTTCTCACCCTTTTGGTTTTGGGTCTACTAAGTATTCTTATCACTAGTGGGGCCTCTATCTCTTTAAATATATCACATCTCAAAAACTTCTTTCCTAGCATTGGTTGTATTGCATGTTAGTATAAGGATATATATGTCGACTTATAATACCAATGTGAAATTTGATTTAATGGATCAATATTAGCATGATCCATAACATGTATAGCATGTGAACATAGGATTATAGTTAGATCCTATGCTCTACACGTGTAGAGCTTTTTATCTAAAAAAGTATACCTATCCCCACCATCACTTATCTCATACCCATTATCTCCATTAAATAACACCTCATAACTCAAGGCTTTTTCTCAATGCTGTTGGATTTTTTCCATGTATTTAGGGCTCCAATTAGTTGGCCATTTATCAACTAATAACTTATGGCTTGCTAATCTTAACATGGTTGCCTCTCAAATGTCATCTAGCATGCTCATAATAGGTTTATGGCATGCATCTAATATTGTTGAATTAAAATTTTATACAAATTATTGTCTACCATGTTAGACTTAAATCGATTATTGAAATATGCTCAACACCAATTTTTAGGGTTGTATTTCATTAAGTCCTTGGTTGCTTTTTTGCTAACTTCACCTAACATCCTCAAATTATCTTCAAACTCCTCTTCATATGTGCCCTATGCATAGATCCAAAACTTTTACCGAGCTCACCCCTACCATATCGCTGAGACTAATTTGCAAAAATATGACATGCACACCATTAATGATCAACATTAGGTAAGACTTCAAAATAACTCCCAAGAGACCCTGCATATGAATAAGTAGAATTTACTTAGCTTAAATGAAAACATAAAAGATTAATTAAAAACATATTCCTAGGCATTCAGATATTCAAAAAAGAAAAGTAATTTATTCACAAATGCAAGTTTCAAAGAACTTAACCTTTTGCATATATGATATTAAAGTCAAATCACTTCCATCTTGTAACTCTAACTCTTAAACAAGCCACTGAAAAAGCCATTACCAATTTACTTTATTCCTTTTATCCGTTATAGCCCATGCAATAGGATAAATTTAATTCATAGCATCCTTCCCGATAGCTACAAGAACTTGGCCTCTTATAACACTCTTTAAGAAACATCCATCTAGCATAATTAAAGGCCTATATCCAATTTTCCATCCTTATTTCAGGGTAGTGTAGCATATGAAAATTCTTTGAAAGGTTTTTTTTTTAGTTCTTTTTTGTTCAATTCAATTTCAGCTCTTGAATCAGGGTTTCTTTTCTTGACAGCATGTGCATAAGTTGCCAAATAATTGAATTCTTAGACATAGATACCTTCTAACTTAGTTTTTATGATCTTCTTAGCCCTCTTTAATTTTAATGACTTAACATTCAACCTTAGTTCTTTTTTGGCATCAAACATCATGTCCTTAATAGTGATCTTAAGTTTTTTTTTTGAATTTTATCCTTGAAATATGAGGCTAAAAATGTAGCTGTTGCCTTTGAATTTGTGAAGGTCATATAGCATGTATGTTTTGGTTGAAGTGTTTTCACACTCATTCCACCTTTATTCCCATATTTGGACATAAGCATCACAAAAGGGCAATTAGGTTGCTTGCACTTTGCCTTAATCCTCCATCTTTCGTTGGGCTTCAGCTTCAAGTCATAACCTTTGGCAACACTATATTTAGCTATAGCATGCCTTACTTTATAAGCATCAGTCAAAGTCATACCTAACAGAAAATGTGGATTATCATCATCCACATCATACTTTACCTTTTTCTATTTTTCTTTAAGATTTTAATATCTTCTACATTATCTTCTATGTTTTCTTTAAAATAATCCTTATTATCCTCATTGTCATCACTTTCATCGTTGCTCTCACTTTCTTTACTGCTCTCACATTTAGAGCTGTTATCACTTAATGTTGTTGTACCATTATCTTCCCCATCACAATTATCCCCATTTGTAAGTTTACATCTTTAACCCACAATCTTCAATGTTGACTTGAACATCACTCAAAAATTGAGTTAACAAGGGATCATTCTCATTAAAAATTTGATTAATCCATACGTTAAATGTTGACCATATATATGTGTATGTCTTACCAAGCTCATTTCTAGTTGCTTACACAAAGCTATGTTGTGTTCCAAGAGTGACTTGCAACCCTTATGTCTTCATTTTCTATCTCATAATTCACATACATATGCACCTGCCTAACACCAGTATCTAAAATGTGCTATGCCAAGCTTTTGATGTCAATATCATTAAACAAACTCAATAGTCCATCACTCAATTTTCTACTAGGTTTTATGAAATATAATTTACCTCTAACTTCCATACCTAACTCTTTAATGTACTTCTTTATAATATAAGTGACCGATAATAGGTGTATGCCCAAATTATCAATTATCATAGCTTCTCCCCCAATATATAATAACACAGGCTTCTATTGCCATATACCCCCATAGTGTAAAAATAAATATTTTTTTATCCATGTTTTATGCCAAAAAGAAAATAAAAGAGGCAGAGTCATGGATCACTTCAACATAACTAAAGCTTTTTTATTCCACTTATAAGTCAAAATTTTCACTAACAACCACCATTTTAGCATTTTATTATTCTATAATCAAGCGTATAAGTAATCAAAAGATATAATAAATAATGTACATACCTTTCTTGAAGAAGCTAATGCATATGTGTAATGCTTTTTTTGTCTAAATCTTTGCCCCTTGTCAGTGCACTTTAATAATGGTTGTTAGTGCACTTTAACAATGTCAACAATAGGCATTCTCTATATAAAAAAAAAAGCTTCTTTTGGAGGGTTTGTTTAGTACAATGGTTGTTAATTGCAACTAGGGTAAATGTAAAACATGTGCAAATAAGTAGTAAAGGTAGTAATGTCAACTTCTAATTGGAAAAATCCTAGAATTTATTAGGGAATTTTACCTCTAAATCCTTTTTTCAACATCTGAATTAGCATTTTTGCTTGCCACATCGACATCTTCTTCAGCAGCTGGTGGGGTTGGGTTCATCCAAATCAGCAACAGCTAATGTCTGTTAATATGAAATTAACGCCAAGGTCCTAGTTGTTCTCACTTTTGCATATCTAAGGTCCACATTGGGTCCAAAAACCTCAGAGGGTCTAATGTGCAATTAAGGTAAAACATTAGGTTTTAATTTAACCCTTTTACCTTTAAAAGAATATCCATATTTTATAACCTTTTTATTATTTATTTGAGTTTATATATGATCCATTAATGATGCATACCCATGGGTTAGGGTGGGTTAATGGATATGGGTAATATTTGCCACATACTAGCAATATCTAACCTAAAACTATTAGTGACATCTACAAGCCAATTGCACTATCTACACTGTTCATAAAACTATATGAATTGTTATATCATGGACCCCTATTCATATTTCAATATGAACCAATAGCCATTGCATATATGAAATCAAAAGGCGCGCATCTTTTTTTTTTCCGTCAATGTCTTTTTTTTTCACAGATTCATTGACCTTTACCTACAGTTTTAATGAACTTGCAGGTGAAGATTAATGAGTCTATAATATATTCATTTACCTTTACCTACATATTCATTAATCTTCATATGAAAATTCATTTATCTTCTCCTACATATTCATGTCCATTTACAAAGTCAAAATCCAAAACATCAAAAATAAAAAATTAATTACACCATCTCTAACTCACTTCATCATCATTATATATTTGCATAGACAATAATGGGCATACAAAAGCCAAAAATGCTATTCAAATCAACTTGACTATACAATTCAGAACGAAAAAGAAAGAAAAATAAAAATAAAAATCCAACCAATAACCTTCTCTACCCATCACTATGATCTTCTATCAAAACAAGAAGTGTGGTGATGATTTTAATTATGTGAAGGAGAAAAAAATACAAAGAGAGTGCATTAGACGAGGGGTTAAACTTTGTGTTAAATTTTGTTTTAATTAGTTAATTTCTCTTTATTCTTGTAGTAATTAATAGGTTAATTGAACAAAATAATAAAGTTCATCGATCTTCACTTGTGTGTTCATGAGAATCAATGAATTTCCAAGTCAAAATCAATAAGTCTGCTGCAAATTCATTGACCTTTGCTTACAAGTTCAAATGAACATGCATGTCAAGATCAATGAATTTTGCAGTAGGTTCATTGACCTTCACTTGCAGGTTCACTGACCTTTATTTGCAGGTTTACTGATTTTCATTTGCAGGTTCACAAACCTTTACTTATAGGTTCACAAACCTTCACCTACAGGTTCACAGACCTTCACCTACAATTTACATTCAATTTAATCTTTATTTAATAACACATCAACTTCCAATCAATTACACATGAATCTTTCCATTACAATTAATGAATTTATATGCATAAAACTAAACAAATATAACAAAATCAATGAAAATTAAATCTAAAAAATACAAAAAAAAAAAGAAAAAGAAGCAGCTATGTACACTAGATACTTTACTCTCAGAAAGTTTGTGACCTTAAGGATGATAAACTCATTATTGAAGCATATATACCTTTCTTAGCTTGTGCATGCTCAAACAAGAATATATAAACACTGCATACATCATCAAATGCATGACTCGTTTTCTAGTTATTTATTTATAAAGAATTTTACAACGGTGAAAAAAGAAAAATAAGAATAAGAGTAAAAAGATGTAAAAATTAATTAAAAAAAAAGTCATAATGTGAGAAAAGAAGAATAAGAAAAACAAGACTTGAAGAAGAAAAAAAAAAGCATAAAAAAAAAAAAGAACGCAAACACTAAAAAAGAAAACATGTACTTAAATCATACGTGTAAGACACACGTAACATCATATAAGTAGTATCCATGATATCATTTGCGAAACTATACCATCCTCGGCCTTTTCTTCTTCTTTTATTTTTAAAAATTGTAATGAAAAGCCTTCTCAATAGTTATCAAATCCTTACCAATTTCGGGCCCATAAACTCAACAATCAAAGAAGTTTCAAAATGCACATGAATTCTCAAAGATGGATACTTTACAAGTACTCCAAATCAATTAACTAAAATCTGCAAGAAGAGCATTTTGGGATTTGGGTCGACCAGCTACAGGATGAAATTCACCTTTAGATGAGATCCCACCACCAGATAAAGCAAGACCATATTCAACAGGACCAGCGGAGAGATCAATCCACAATGGTCTCTGTTTAGCAGTCCGAATAACAGCAGTGCGTGATGGGCAGGCTGTGGTTAGAGCGGCGACGGCGGTGGTGGTCGGGAAGAGGGTAGAGCAAGTAGAAAAAACCGGCTAGCAAGTAAAATCATTACTTGTATATATACAAACATTGGTGCAGAGCCTATTGTTTATTTTGAAAAGATTACCTTCTTGCTTAAAGTGGAGATAAATCACTTCCAAATCTCACTCTCTTTCTCTTAATTGCAAATGGCAACAATAAACAAACCCTTAAGGCCAAAACCAAAACTCAATTCTCCAATTCTCACTACCATAATCTGCATATCGTCCATTGCTTTGTTATTCCTCTTTTCTTCTCTTATTTCCACTAATGGGTTCTCTTTCTCCTCCCCAAGTACCCATTTAATAAGCATCATTAAACCCTCCAAACCCAAAAGGCTGCACACTCTACATGACAAGTACTTGTACTGGGGCAATAGAATTGATTGCCCTGGCAAGCATTGTGATTCTTGTGAGGGTTTGGGTCATCAGGAATCTAGCCTTAGGTGCGCTCTGGAAGAAGCTATGTTTTTTAATAGGTATTTATATTTCTTTATATGCATTTCTTTAGTTTGCTTTTTCTGTATTTACTCGGTGGAGATTTTTGGGCTGATGTTGGTTTTGAGTTTTATTTTCTGTTTGGGTGATGGATAAATGGCAGGAAACTGGGAGTTTGAATTGTTAATGGCTTTTGTTGAATTTTAGTATAATCACTTGCTTAGTTGGATTTTTTTTTATGAATAATTAACTAGAATATGTAATTTTGTAAATATTATTAAAATGTTGTTTATGGTACTTGGAAAGAGAATTTCATTATTCTTTATAAACAAATGCACCAAGCAGACTAACTAAGTAGTTTTTTGTTTTGATTTTTGTAATAACAACAATGATCCATAACCCATATTGTATTTCAAATTTAAGTTAATAAAAGTTCAAGAATAAGGAGTTGTCTTGATCCAGTAGTCTGAATGGCATTATTTTTAGAATGATAGCCATATAGTGCTGGCTGCTGAGTGATACAATGCTTCTATGCAATATCAAGCCATAAGGAGCAATTATGCCATGCCCAAACAAAAATATCAATATTTAGCTAGATAAGCTGCACACAGAAGTTGGTGATATAACTATTATCAATAATGGCGTTTCAACTCAAGATTTTCTTCAGGGCAGCAATAAACAATTACAGTATGATCAAGAGGGAAAAAAAAAGAAAGAGAGAGAAAGAGAAAAGAGAGTGAGGCCAAAAGCATGATAGAGAGGGGAAGGCATTATAGCGGAAGAAATAGCAATGGTAGTCAATAAGGGTGGTTAAATAAGCAAATGAACTCAATCAACATATGCTTCAATCACAATCCTGCTAAGATTAGCTATGTAGTTCTTTTTCCTCCATTCTACTTGACCTAGTGCTAACTTGTAGAAAAGTCTTAAGTCCTTTTTACCATATCTGAAAGTTCTCTTTAATTTTCTATTGTCTTGTTGTAGGACATTTGTGATGCCTTCCACAATGTGTATTAATCCAATACACAATAAAAAGGGGATCCTTCATCGTTCTAGCAATGCAAATTCTGAGGAAAGGTATGTCGCTTAAAGCTCTGTACAAAATCTCCTAGAAGACAAAATTTTTTTCCAAGAAACTAGAAAGAATTGCATCTGAAGTGCTGAATACAACCTTGCATGGTGTGCAACATGTATGTTGTTCTACTTCAAGAATTTTGACTTTGGCAATAAATCACCCTCTAGATTTTTTGTCTAGAATATGTTCTTTGTTTCTTGTCTCTAAATTCATATTAAATAGAAAGATGTGCATTAGCAATGGGCTTGCCTTTATGATTCTTTCATATGTGCATTTAACCACTCAGAAAAGTCAATTTGGTGATTTGATCTCACTTTATTTTGTATGATAGGTGGGCTGCAAGCGCCTGTGCCATGGACTCTTTGTACGACATGGACCTCATATCTGAATCTATACCTGTAATTTTAGATAATTCAGAAGTGTGGCATCAGGTACTATCAACAAGTATGAAGTTGGGAGCTAGAGGAATTGCCCATGTTGAAGGAGTTAGTCGGGTTGAGGTCAAAGCAAATAGTAGCTATTCAAATCTCTTGCTCATAAATAGAACAGCAAGCCCTCTTTCATGGTATTTAAATTTAGTTATCATGTTGGCTTTTTGTTGCCTTTTTCTCATTAACTGAAAGATTAGGAAGTAGCACACCACAAATCACTTGGTGTGCTGTCTGGTTTTGGCAGAGAAGTGCTGCACTATTCTTGATGCTTATTTTTATATGCTTGTTTACTAAAATTTTGATTTGTACTTATTGGTATGGTTTAATGTAGGTATGTGTGTGTGTACATGCTTTTCAATTTGATTGGAGAAAGTTTTTTTTCCTGGTTTCATTGAATTCGTTGATTGAGTATATTTGTTTGTTTGGCTGACATGGTTAAGAGTATTAAACTGTTCTATCCTGGCGTTCAATATTATGAGTCAGAATTGAGACCCACTGCTTTGTTCAGAAAATGGAAATAAATTGGGAAGGGTAGAGAAAGATTATGGAGTCTTGCAGGATAATTCTTCTAACAACTGAGGTTGAGAATTTTGAATCTTGCAAGTTCCTGAATAGGTACTAATTGGTAACAGTCATTCAGGTTCATGGAATGCAAGGATCGAAACAAACATAGTGCTATATTATTGCCATATTCATTTCTTCCTTCAATGGCTGCAGAGAAATTGAGAGATGCAGCAAATAAGGTCTGTAAAATTTGTTTATTGCCTTTATTTGTTAACTCTTACTTTTAGCATGCAAATAAAAAATCTCACCCTTCCACAATCTTACACTTAAACAAGTGCAAGTTATAGTTTTTTGTGCAAATCTTCATCAAATGAAATTTCTTGAAGCTATTGCATAGTATGTTATTTACTGTATCTGGAACCTGACTGATGATACTGATGATTTCTCCTACAACATGTAATTATATTTATATACAAGTGAAAAGCATTAGATAACTTAGAAATTGGTTGTTATCTCAGAAGCATAAAGTTTGCATTAACACACCTAATCATCTAAACCTTTTTTGAGAATTAGGATGAAAAAAATTACTATGGATATGCTTTTTATTGTGTCTACGTGTCTTAGTTTGCACTATCCAGGATTCACTAGTACCATGTTGTTCTACAAATCTTAACTTGCTCTGCAAATGTCTAACTATGTAATCCTCATGTCTTGAACCAGAAAGTCCTCAAGGGAATCAAGAGCCGATAATTCTTTTATTTTTTTCCCAAATCTGTAGCCTAGTGCTTTCCAAACCAGAGTAATAAATGCTTTGCTGTACCACCTCTAGCTTATTAGGTGTAGTAGTTTGATATTAATCTTTGAATGTTAATGGACAATCAGCAATTCTAAAATTTAAAGATGTTGCACCATTCATAGTTGAAATTAGTTAGGAGTATTTTTGTGGGGTTCTATTTCACAAAACCTTCATATGATAATATTTTTATTTGATAAAGACATGGTGTTTAGTAAAAATAGAGACAGATTTATCAAACCATATTCAACTAGTTGCTGAAGCAATCTGGTCTTATTTTTAACCATTATGAAGTATGTTAGAAGAAAGTCAGAATAAAGTGTGTATTTCAGATTGGATACTTGGCGGGTCAGCAAATAGTATTGGTTGTTATAAATTAGTAATGTTTGAGATAAGGTGGTATCAATATTTACAGTGCAGTTTAGATGTTCCATGGCTTAATATTGGTTGTTTCTGACATTTCTGTATGTAGTATAATTTATGGTGGAATATCAGCAGTTTATTGTTTACAACCAAGTTTTTGCCAATTGACTTGAGTATTATTTTGCTTGCATTGCTTTGCTTGCTGCAATAAATTTTTTAAAAGATCTTCCAAGTTATAATTTTATCAGTTCATTGTACTGACTGCAATTTGTTTTCCTTGCACAGATTAAGACACTCCTTGGTGATTATGATGCTATCCATGTTCGTCGTGGTGATAAAATAAAAACTAGGAAAGACAGGTTTGGTGTTCCTCGAAGCCTACATCCTCATTTGGATAGGGATACACGCCCAGAGTTTATGCTTCACAGGATCAAGAAGTGGGTCGCAGCTGGACGAACTCTCTTTATTGCTTCAAATGAGAAGACACCAGGATTTTTCTCACCTCTCTCTGTGAGGTAATTTTTTCAAGCTCAAATAAGATTTGCATGAGTTAGCGTATTACTAATTGGAATAAAAACCCAATGATAATAACTGATATAAAAAATATGCAGAAGGAATGATACAATATAAAAATAGGAGATTTTAATAACATAAATAAAAACAATGATGCAATAATAAATAAATGTATACTTCAGTTTAGGTATTTTGTTACATAGATACTTTGTTATCGCTGACAGTAGTTAAATATTATGGGGTAAAATCACCATTCTGATTGGAATTTTGAAACTGTAGATGATCAATATGGTGGTCTACTTCAATCCAATGAAATTGAGTTGAGAGTAATGTGTTTTATGATGTCTGCTGCAATTAATTGTGTTGCACAACTTGGGCCATCACCTTTTGTCTCCTGTGTTTGTACATCCTTGGGAAGTGAAACTAAATGCAAACCAACTTAGCATGCCTTGTAAGCATTATTAAATTAGTAGGCAAAACAAGTTCCAATGCCAGTTTATAAGAACTCATTCAAAATAGTAAAATATGTTAGTTTTTGTTTATTCAAATTTTCAAATAAGCTCTTGTAAAATTTTTAACAAATACTTTGCTTCATTCATGTGTTACCCTCATAACTCACATAATTCATTTTCAATGAATAATTAAATTCTTATATAATATATGCAACTGTGACTGGCCTTTATGATGCGATCAAAGGAAGTCATCACTACATGGTAATGATTGATTTCCAAAATGGCCATCCAACTAGAGTTCCCAACTTAGGATTTAAAGGCATTCATCCTTTGTCCCACCATATGTATCTTTCTGTTGTCCATACTCACTGATTTTCCAGTCTCTCCAGAGTTACAACAATCAGTCACCATCTTCCCCTTCCACTTCTGTCTTTCTCCCCTATCAATATGTATGATGAGTTTGCTGTTCAGTTTATCAAATAGTTTTGCAATTTTAGTGGGGCTATGATTGTAAATTGTATAATTCATTTTGAATGAACTTATAATTCCTGAAGTAATATGTACAACTGCGTTTAGCCTTTATGATGCAAGATGGCGACTATAGCAGGAAACTATAATTTCTGTATAATGGTGAAGCTGATGATGAATTTTTGGTGACTGGAATTTGCAGATATAAATTGGCTTGTTCATCTAACTACAGCTGGATATTGGATCCCTTGATTGAGAACAATTACCAACTATTCATGATTGAGAGGCTTATAATGATGGGCGCCAGAACATTCATTAGAACATTCAAGGAAGATGATACGGATCTCAGCCTTACCGATGATCCGAAGAAGAACACCAAGATATGGCAAATACCTGTATATACAATGGATGAAGTAGGGAGTTGATGGCAATTCTTTCTATTCTCGTCCAATTTATCCCTCTGCTAGCCGCATAAGCATTGCATACCATGCTTTGCCAATCTGGTCATTCTTCCATGTAATGTAATGCTTCACGTGCTAAACTGATCATTCAGCCATTTTATAGTACCAACGAGAACTTTGTTTGCGTGTCAGAATCTTGTATCTTCAGCAAGTAATCAGTGTCATGAGGTACAATGAGGTGTCAATTGGCCCATGTAAAATTGCCAATTCAATTTAGAATTCAGGTCATATATATTCATGGTTTCTCAAGTACACCGAGTACTGTTATTGCAGAGGGTTTTCCAGAGAAAAGCAATGCACTGCTTGCTCTGAGACTTCTTGCTGTTTGAGTAAACATTGTTGGAAATCATCATCTTGTAGATGATTTATTTATTCTTCAATATTACATTTTTTTTTTCAATTTATGAAGTTCATGTCTTGGGTTTTATTTTTTATTTATTTATTTATTTTCTTATTCTCTATTATCCTTTATTTTTTTTCCTTTTTTTTATTTTCTGTTATTCTTAATTTTTTCAAGTTTTTAAAATTTTTTTCTTAGGGTTTTTCTCTCTTTTTATTTGTTTTTATTTTTATTTTTTCTTATTTTCTGTTATTATTAATTTTTTCAAGTTTTTAAAATTTTGTTCTTAGTTTTTTGTTTTTTATTTTTATTTTGGATATTAATATGTTTTTTGTTTTTATTTTGGATATTAATATATATATATATATATATAGGCGGTGTACTCTATTTTAGATCTCTTTTTTTTTTTTAAGGGAAAACAACTGAACTTTACTAAATAGAAAGGCTATCTCTAGCCAGAATGTCTAATATAGCATCAGGAAGCATAAACCACTCTTGAAGATCAACAGAGAAGTGAGTAAATTGTGCAAATGAGTGCACAAGCTCATTTGCAGATCTTTTGACAAAACGAAAATTCAAATTTGGAAAAGACTTAGCTAAAACTAAACAACTTGAGATGATAAGATCAAAACTATAAAAACCAACAGAACCATGCAAACTTGAAACAACAGTAAGGGCATCCATTTCAACAACACCAACATCAAACTGAAAATTCTTCAACCAGCTGAGAGCTTCCCTTATGCTCAACACCTCAACTTCCTTGGGAGTGAACGACCCAATCAAAGGAATTGCTCCTGCTACAATAAATAAGCCACTTGAGTCTTGCTTAATAAAACCACAACCAATAAAAGCAGTATGTCCAAAAACAACTACCACATTTAGCTTCACCCAACCATAGTCTGGTTTAGACCAGACTATATCACCCGCAGACACACTGCTAACATGAACTAGGGAAGAACCAAACAAACCCCAAGTAGTATGCCACTAGTATAATACCCACCCTGCATTATTTAAAATAACCAAAACAAAAGAGTTGTGCTTTCTTCAAACAACGTTATTACGATTATCCCAAATTGCCCAACAAATGCAAACAAGAGGATTTATATCCTCAACAGGTAAAGCACAGAACACCAAATCAAACCAAGCCTCAGGGGAAAGATCATCTACAAGTATTAAGGATAACCCACTCTAATGCCAACAATCCAAAGCCATCGGACAATCATACAAGACATGGGTAATGGATTTCGTACCTGATAAACAACAAGGACATAGATCATCAATTGGAACTCGTCTTGATCTCAAAATAGCAGTTATAGGCAACACTTCTGAGGCACATCGCCAAATAAAATTTTTAATCTTTCCAGGAACTGTCAAGCGCCATAACTTTGTCCAGGATCCATCAAAAGGACTAGACATCTCTGCTTGTAGCATTCAGTAATAACATTTAACCGAGAATAACCAGTAGATGATGAGAACCAATACTACATCCTCAACAGCATGAGTACCAAGCAGAATTTTTACCTATCACGCTAATTAAACAAATCCCACACCACATTAACGTCCCATTTCCTTTGATTAACCACAAAAGGAGAAGAAACCAAGGAAGAGGAGACATTGGGAGACAAAGTCGATGAAAATAACCCATTTAAAGAACATGACAGCCATGGATCAGCGTTAATCACCACTAAGTTTCCATTACCCACATACATTTTAACCCCTCGTCTAATAATTTCTTGAGTAGCAAAAAAACTACTCCATATGAAGCTAGGGTTCACCCCTAATTTTGCATCCACAAAAGAGTATGAAGGGAAATAACGGGCTTTATAAATTCTAGAGACAAGAGAATTGGGTTTAGATACAAAATGTTAGGCTTACTTACTTAACATGGCTAAGTTGAAGTTACGCAAATTCTTGAATCTCATTCCACCACTTCTCTTCGGTTTGCACAGGCCATCCCAAGCAACCCATTTGATGCCTTTACTTGAATTTTTGCTAGTTCCTCACAAAAAACCATTGAGTAACCTCTCTGTCTCACAAAAAATGGATTTAGGGAGTAGTAAAATGTTCATCGCATATATTGGCATGGATTGAGCTACTGACTTAATTAAAACCTCTTTGCCAGCTCTAGATAGATTCTTACTACTCCATTAATGAACTTTACTCCACACCCTCTCTTTTATAAAATGCAATACCTCATTCTTCTTTCTACCAATACCTGAAGGGAGCCCCAAATAATTACCAACACTTCCATCTTGTTGAATATTGAAGAAAGAAGAAATCTCTGCTTTAAAAGTTGAATCTGCATTAGAACTAAACGATAATGAGGATTTAGCAAAATTAATTTGCTGCCCAAAAATAGCCTCATATCGATTCAAAATGCTTTTAATAACATTACATTCCTAATATTTGCTTTAAAGAATAAATAAGAATTATCTACGAAAAATAGGTGATTCACTTCTAGAGCACTACATACAAGACGAATGCCATGAATTAAGCCTTCATTCCCCTGTTTACACAGCATGGTACTAAGACATTCAGCACAAATAAGGGATAAAAAAGGAGACAAGGAATCTCCTTGACATAACCCGCAGAAGGAATAATAAGACCAACACCAAAACCTTCACAAAGAATTTCATATTGGATAGTAGTAACACATCCCATAATTCTATGAATCCAACCATCACAAAAACTAAATCTCTGCATGACTTGCTCTAAAAATCCCCATTCTATCCTATCATAGGCTTTTAATATATCAAACTTCAGGCTAAAAAATTTTTTTTTCTAGCAAAGTTCCTCCTCAGAAAGTGATTAAGTTCAAAAGCTATTATTAAATTATCGACAATGGACCTACCTGAAACAAAAGCACTCTGGAAATCCAAAATAAGAATTGGCATAAGCACTCAAAGCCAATTTGTAAGCACCTTTAACAAAATCTTATATAGGACATTGCATAAAGCAATTGGACGAAGATTAGTCATATATTTAAGATTTTTCTTCTTTGGGATAAGAGTAATCAACGTATGATTTATTGAATGAAGTTGACAACCCGAGTCAAACATATCCTGACACCACTTCACTATATTCGTCCTAATTGTAGGCCAAAATCGTTGAAAAAATGCAGGATTAAGTCCATCCAGACTAGGCGATTTATCTAAATGCATACTAAACATTGCCTTTTTAACCTCCTCAAAAGAAACATGAGATAATAGCAAATTATTCTGTTCCCCCAGAAACTTTAACAGATAAACAATCAACAAAATCATTCATAATGGGATCATTAGAGGTAAGAGCAATGTGAAATAATCCACCATCACCTTTTGTATAGTACTATCGGTACTATGCCAAACACTATTTCCATCATGGATTCTCTTAATCCTGTTGAATTTCCTTCAAGAAGATGCATAAAAGTGGAAAAAATGAATATTAGAATCCCTACCTTGTAGCCAGTGTTGCTTTGCTCACTGTTTCTAATAGATTTCCTTATGCCAAAAAAGAGTTTCATATTTTGCAAGATAGGCTTTGAATTCAGTTACCCCTTGTACATCACATCTTTTCCTTAAAAGGTCAAGTTTGGAACGATAAACTTCGAGCTTACACTTAAATTTTGAATTCTCGTTATGACCCCACTCACCCAATGCTTTACCACATCTGTCCAATTTAACCATTATATCAGACTCAATACTGGACGTCCAACAATCTGTGACAATTTGAGAGCATGTTTCTACTTCCAACTAAGAGTTCTCAAATATAAACCTAGAAGGTCGGGGGATATAAACTTATTTGTTAAGAATAATAAATATTGGAAGATGATCAGAGGAAAAAGTACTTAACACATGAAGGTTTGCATTAGGAAATAAATGAGACCATGCCTTCAAAGCAAAAGCACGATCCAACCTTTCCTCAACCCATCTGATAGAACCTTTAGCAAGCTCCCAAGTAAACATAGGACCCTCAAATCCTAAATCAACTAACCCACACTCAGCAATTCAATTATGAAACCTAGATAACAACCACTGAGGGTACACGCCTCCACCTTTCTTTTCACAAGAATAGAGAATACTATTAAAATCACCAAGAACACATTAAGGTAATAATGAAGCACGGGAGAGAGAACTAAGCAATTGCTAGGAAAATTTACGGCAAGACACTTCCAGATACCCATAGAATCTCGTGTAGCTCTAACAACCCAACAAATCTTCAGAAAACAATTAAGTCAATAAAATTTTGTCCAAAGTCCAAGATTTGGACCTGAATAGAGTCAAACCAAAAGAGTGTCAAACCACCCCCTCTTCCAACTCGATCCACCACATAAAAATCTTTAAAACCCAACTTCCTACTAACCCAACCCACCTTATTTAACAGGGCCAAATTCTCACTAAAAAAGACTAAACTTGGTTTATAAGAAAAGACCAAGTCCATTAAAAGAAGAACTGTTCATGGATTGGCTAGCCCAAGACAATTTCAAACTCATGGCTCCAGGTGGGCATGAGATTCAGGGCTTAGATATTGTAATTAACATATTTAAATTATATAAGTCATATTAGTTTTAATAATTAAAATTTTAGATATCCTAGAAAAGTATCAAATACGATTTTAAAGTTTCACATACATATAATATTCAGGTATTTAAGAGTTTGATGTTTTTAAATTTCAAATACTATTTTGAGTTTCAGATACTTATAATATTAAGCTAATATATTGTTTTGATTGTATATGATATGGATAATATTTTTTTTTTTTTTAAAATACTATTTTTAAGTATCATTCTTATTATTTCTTAAGTTTGTTATGTAACAATAATTTTAATTAATAATTTTGTTAATTTTTAACACAATTGGACAATATAAACCCAACTTTTTTTGAACAAAATACTTCTTATTTTTTCAATAATAATAAACTAATATAACATATAAAAAATATTAGAAATCAGAAGTGGTTGGGGGTGGGGGAGATAGAAAATAAAAGAGGAAGAAAAGAGAGAGAAAGGGACAATAACAATTAACATCAACAAAAGCTCTAAAAAAAAGAGGTTGAAAAAGTTTACAGAAAAAAGACAAAGTAATAGAGAAAGGAGCAAGGAGGGGCCTAAGGGCTTTCAAGTGGTGAAAGGAGATAAGACTGAAGAAGGACTTGTTGCATCTTAGTTGCTATAATTTCAAAGCAAAAAGCTATCCCTAAGGGCCAAAGATAGGAGCTGTGAACTTGTGCTTTAAGAACAATAACCTCATTTTACCTTTGCTCTTTGTTTTAATTTCATCCTAAGTAAAGACACCTTAATTCTATTTTAAGTTGATCAAATTGTTTCCTTTCATGGTTTTTTATGATTAAGTAGTATTAAAACCATCAAATTGAAAAAAAAAATTCAAACATATTTCTGCTTGAAAAGTATAATAAGGCGTTGCCCTATTGCATTAAGTTGACACCTTATCATCCTAAGGTGCCGCCATAGCTATTAAAATTTGGAGTTGTTTTCTTCAATCTGTGTATTTTGTTTTGTTGAATTCATGTTTTATCAAATATGTTTTCACACCTTAGCTTTCATTAGTCAAGTTAGAATTCATTTACTTGTTAATTTTCACATGCTTGTTTACTTCTAATATTGTAATATGCTTAAAAATCCTTTCTTTTTTGCTAACTATGTTAATATTATGTCAAACTGATCTTTTGTGTATTATTTGTTTAAACTCCATGTTTAAATTTTGCATGTTTCTTTTTTAAGATGTTATTTGATTTATTTTGTAGTCACTATTTTGCACTTTATTTTACCATGTCCATTTTATTTATTAAGTTATCATTTATATGGTTAATTATTTATTTTTAGGAATTTAACTTCTTTTTTTTTTTTTTATGTTTTATTGGGGATTAATAATTTTAATTTGCAAGTTTAAGCATTAGTCACTACATAGTTTGCCTTTTGTTTATAATTTTCCATTTAATTTGATTTTTTTCTCTTTTATTTTATTTATGTTTATTTTACATGTAAGAGGGTTGTAATTCTTTTCTCCTCCCTCCTTTCTTTGTATACATATTTATTTTCTTAATTAGTTTTTGATTGATTGCATGAATAAGGGTTGTAATTCTTTTCTCCTCCCTCCATTTCTTTGCATGTGTTTTACATTTGATTGTAATTTAGTTGTTTATTTGGTATTTTATTGTTTGATGGTGAATGATGGACCAAATTGCATGAAATTGGAAATAAATTAATCAATTCGGACTTAATTTTAAAATTTTTGAAAATTGTATGAAGGCAATTGCAATTTTGCATGTAAATAAGGAAATGATTAAATAATTAAAAGTAATAAAACACAAAACACAAACAGAGGATTGGTTGGGCTTCTAAAAGCAATACCCAGTTTCTGAATCTAGTATCTAAAGATGACTTTTGGGAAACCTCCGTGGAATCTAGTTGCTGTAAAAGTTTTCTTGGGTCTCATCTCTGACTTGTGTTATAGGTCATGTTCTATTTCCTAATGGGCTATAAGGCCGCACAGTGCCATGGTCGCTGAAAACTTAAACACCCGCTGAACCTCGTCACCTATAATGGTGACTCCATTGGGGATAAAGAAACCGAGTCCAGTGTTTTGTATTTTATCATTTCTAATTATTTGGTTATTTTTTTTGTATTCACAATACCTTTTCACATACTATGCATGCAGTCCCAAATAACCTTATAATATTTGTTACTCTACTGCTTAAGTTTCACATGCTCAACAAGATTAGAAAGAGCTACGTTTAGCCTTCATCAAGCAGTATGGGCTGAACTCTTAATTTGAAGTCTCTCTTCAAGAGTTACAAAATACAAAGCAAAGATTGAATGATTCATTCACAAGCTTCGTCACTAGGTGGAGAGGCAAGTTAGCCCAAATGAAGCACAGACCTATAGAATCATACTAGTTGATGATAGCCATAGAAGCCCACATTCCACCTATGGCTAACATATTTATGAGTTGTACCATTTTGGAGTACAAATTAAAGTTAACTTAAACTTGAATACTTATGAATAAATATTTTCTTTTGAGGCTGTAATAATTCAGAGCAATGTTTGGTTGCAACATTTTTTCTTTAGTGCTAATAGGTGTCTAATTGCTTAATTTACGTGGTTATAAATTTGTTATGATTATGCACACTATGTTATGTTTGAATGAGAGTGAGATTTAAGAAAAATAATGTTGAATGATGGGGTTAAAAATTGAAAATCAGTATTCAATTTTCCTTCAAATAGTATCCATTATCATATCTATCAAAAATTAAAAAAAAAAGAAAAGAAAATGAGAAAAAGGAAATTAAAGAGAAAGATAAGAGGAGAAAATCCTTACCACTGTCTAGAGATACCCATTATGCTTGAAAAGTCAATCATATCTAACCCCTTTTTGAAAAATTATTTCCAACAAAAAAAAAAAAACCTTTAACACAAGTGACACCAATTTTCAAAATTCATACTAAGTGTGAGTTGAAAAATAGTTGATCTAGATACCTATAAACGGTTGATAAATAACAAGTATAATATAGTGTGTGTGCTTATAACAAAGAGTAATCATTTAAAATGGGCAAGATTAATATGATATTAGCACATGAGGTGTTAAACATGGATTTTATTGAATGATCACTAACTTTGCTTCAATCAATAGCGTGGATGACATGAACATTAGGTGCATCAATAGCAAGAGCATTGAGCAATCAAGAGCTGAAGTGGCTACATGAATATTAAGCTTGATAAAATAGTGATAAATTAGAATCATAAATTTACACCACCTAGTTAGTTTAAAAACTCCTAAAAGGGAGCGGCCTAAGTAAAAGAGGGAAAATAAAAAAAAAATGAAAGACCCAGCTAGGTTCGAAAACTTCCAAAGAGGGAGCAACCTAGGAAAAAAAGGAAATTTAAAATAAATTGCTTGCATTTTCAGTCTGGGGGGCAATCTTTAAAATCATATGATATCTTTTTACGATGCATTAATAGTATGAACCTCAAGAGTGACAGAGTCATTCTTTTAATTCTGAAACTGGGGGGCAAATAGATTGCCTCTTTCACACTTGGAATCAAAGATAATAGTCCTACGACAGTGAGACACTCTTAGAGAGCAACAAGGAGGGGTAGTTATTGTTTTCATCATCCCAATTTGATCATGAGATCTTACACTCCATTTGGATATACAGGTCTTAATGTTAGTCTTTAATAGCCTCAATTTTTGACTGCAGATTCTTTAATAGAAGGAGGGTCTGTTACCAAAAATTAACTTTTACCAGAAAAGACACTTGGCAAGTTAATGCATACAAAGTCATTCAAGATTTCTTTTTCAAACCTCATACTTAGGCACATTAGAATAATACATATCTTCTATAAACATTACACACACAATATGAGTTTGTGTTGTCAAATCACTTTTAAAAGCTTTTGAAAATCATAACCATGCATACATTAATTTTGAACTCTTTATGAATGTTTCTTTCTAAGAGTAAGCTAGCTCTAGTACATAGGATGCAGACCGAGTACAAATACCTTGCATGACTCTTTAGAGGCTATATGATAAATTTCAGTGACATTTGTTTGACGCCTTATAGGCTATACGACACTTTTTAGTTAACCCTGTCTGATCCTCTAAAGGCTACACAACACCTTTTAATTAACCTTGTTTGATGCCTCATAGGCTACATGACACATATTTGGTTAACCTTGCCTAATGCCCTAGAGGCAATATGACACTTTTTAAGTTGACCTCGAGTAATGCCTCATAAGGCTACATGACAGAACTTAAGTTAAGTTTGCCTAATGCCTCTAGGAGCTACACGACACATCTTTAGTTGACCTCGCCTAACGCCCTTAGAGGCTACATGACACCTTTTTTAGTTGATCTTGCCTAATGCCTCTAGAGGTTAAACAACACTTTTGTAGTTGACCTCGCCTAATGCATTGGAAGTTATATGGCATATTTTCAGTTAACCTCACCTAACGCCCTAAAGGTTATATAAAGCAATTTTAGTTGACCTCGTTTAACGCCAAAAGTGGCTATAAGACTTGTGTCGTGTGTGACACTTTTAAAACTAATAACATGAATGATGTTTTTAATTTTTGAACCTCTCAAGTTGTATCTTAAGGATGACAGATAAAATAGTCTTAAATCTCCTGATTGATACATTAGGATGGACAAACACATAACTTGTTAGTCAAAGCATTAGATTTCATCTTTCAAATTGTACTTTGGAGATGACGATGCAAAAGTTCACCTTTTACATTAAACTATGGAGACGATGATATAGAAAATAAAACTTACTATTCAATGTGTCAAATTCACCTTTCAGATTGTACTTTAAAGATGATAGTGCAGAAATTCACCTTTCAAATTGAAATATGAAGATGATGGTACAAAAAACATAACTAATTAAAAGTGTTAGATTTACCTTTCAAATTCTACTTTGAAGACAACGGTGCAAAAGTTCACCTTTCAAATTAAACTCTAGAGATGATGGTGCATAAAATAGAATTTGCTAATCGAAGTGTTAAATTCACCTTTCAAATTGTACTTTGAAGACAACGGTGCAGAAGTTCACATTTCAAATTGTACTTTAAAGATGACGATGCAAAAAATAGAACTTGTTGATTGAAAAATAAAAAATTCACCTTTCAAATTTTACTTTGAATATGACAATGCAAAAGACAAAGCTTGCTTCTCTTCAGACATCTGGTTCCAAAACTTTATATCCTTTTAATATTTTGCATATGTGTTTTTTCATAAATCTTATTTCATCACTTACATTTTAATTTTTGAAAAAGCAGGGGGCAACTTGTTGACACCTAGTTTTGGCCCACCCAAAATCAGAAAAGTTCAATGATGAAAAGTCCAAGATAAGCCCATCAAGACAAGTAATGGCCTAAAAAAATAATGATAAATCCAATTTTCTTCTCACATGGACTTTTGGCCTAAAATAAAAAAAATATATTTTTTAATTTTTGATTATTAGAAGTGGGAAGTTAGAAGAATTGAGAAAGTTAGGAAAATGGAGGAGAAAAAGGAAGAAAGTGGGGATGGACTTGGCTAAAAGAGGGGAGAGTAGAAAAAATAAAAGAAAAAAAGAAAGAAAAGGAAAAGGGGAGACTCTAAAAGACACACATAGAATAAAAAAAAAGAAAAACAAAAAGAAAAAACTAATTTGATAGACTTGGACAAAATCAATAACAATTCAAGAATCAAAAACATTACATAAAAGGGAACTCTTTTATTATTTTTTAAAGTAATATGAGGGTAAACTATTTTAAACTATTAATTTTCTTTAATCATATTTTCTTATTTTTACAACAGTGTCTAGCGTTGTTGCTTTTTACTTGTTGAACATTGCTTTTCATCTTCATTTTTTTGCCTGTCCCTCCTTTCTTGTTTTAATATTTTTTCTTCTCTAGCCATTTCTTTTGTTTTTTGTGGCATTGTTGCCACTTAAGCTTTTTTATCTATTCTTTTATTTTTATTTCCTATTTACCCTTTTTATTGATTGTATTTACTTTTATTTAATTCATATATTTAAATGAAATTCATTTTTTTTATTTATTTATTTCTATTTAATTTATTTATATTTCTATTGCATTATTTCTTCTTCAATTTAATTATGTTGTTTTATTTATGTTGTATGTTATTTTGTGTTATTTACAATTTTTATTTTCTGCTATTATTGTGTAATTTATATTCTATTTTCATTGAGATTGTTTTATATATTTTATTATATTTTATTGCATTATTGAGATTGATTTTTTATTTATTTCTATTTTCATTTTACTATGATTAATAGTGATTAGATTAAGTAGGAATTTTAAATTAAATCATCATTTGTCCTTTAATTAATTTTATATATTAGGTTCCTTCTATTGTAATTAATTTCATATTTAGTTTTAGTTTCTTAGTTTCATAAACTAATCTTAATAAATTTAGTAAATAATGTTTGTTAAATTATTAATTGTTGAGTACTTTAATTGATAGAATTTGTAATATAGTTTGTTTGATTTTATTTAATAATTTTTATTTTCTTTGATTTTTATTTAAATAATAAATTCCTTTTAACGCTTTTATTCTTTTTTTTTTAAATTATTCTATTAGTTATTTTAGTTAAATTATTATTTTTGTAATATATTTGGTTAACTGAATGAGTTAAAATTTTGATATTTATGTTTATTTCATTTTCTGTTTTTATTGTTCGAGGAGATTTAATTTTGTTTTGTTAATTGGTTGATTGGAGTTATATTCATTATGATTTATATATTTTTATTTATTTTATTTCTATCTTTTATTTGTTTAGTTGATTCGATTTTTTTATTCAATGTGTTAATTAAATAAATTAGGAAAGATGTAAAAAAAAAATTATTTTGGTTGTAGTTAATTTGGTAGAATTGGATTGTATCTGTGTTTTAAGTAATTTCAGTTACTTTTGTGTTAATCATAAACTAACTTCTTTATTTTTGTGTCGGTTTTTATTTTTCAATTTTTGGTGGATTAATTTATTTTCTTTTTTAGGATTTGATAAATCGAGAAGTGTTAACTTAGTAATATTAATTTTCATTTTATTTTAATTATTGTGTGTAAAAGGGTTATAACTTATATCTCCTCCCTCTTTTCTTTGCATGCACATTTATTTTTATATTTTTCAGTTATTTATTTATTTTATTTGAGAGTGGATAATGTTGTAAGTGTTGTGAATCACATTAAAATACATGAAAAGAGAATAATTGTAAACTTGTATTTAATTATAAACTATGGAACTTATGTGAAGGAAATTGTAAATTTGAATGTAAATAAATAAATAACTAAATAATTAAGAGTAATAAATCACATGACACAAACAGAGGCTAACTGTAAGATTGAGTAGACATTCCAAAAGTTCATACCCAGTTTCTGAACCTAATTTTTGAGGACGGTTGTTGGAGGCTTTCTGTGGAATCCAGTTGCTGTAAAGGTCTGTCTTGAATTTTATTCAGGTGATGATTCTTATCTCTAATATGAGTTTAAAGTCTATATTATATTTCTTAATAGGTCCTGAGTCCACACAATGCCGTAGTCACTAAACACTTAGATGCTCGCTAAACCTCACTGCTTATAAATATTCAGATAATATACTGTTTTAGTTGCATCGTATACGAATAATATTTAAAAAATATATTATTTTTAAGTATTTTTCTTATTATTTCTTAACCTTCTTATGTAACAAGGTAATAAAAAATGGTTAAATTTTAATTAATTAGTTTTTTTATTCACCAAAAATATTAATCTAACATTAATAAGTGAAAGTAGAGTTGTTAGGATATTTAACAGATTATGCTCTAATTTACTATCTCTACACAAAGCTAATGTGGTTCCAATTACCAAACTTGGCCAGTCATAAACTAGAAATGGAGTGCCAAGTTGCATCAGGGTTACTATACGTGGAACTTGTAAAAGGCGTACAATATGGAGTTAAAGATCTCTAAATCCATGTATCTAGTTTACAACAAGGCTAGCCACTAATGCAAGTAGCCATCTATTCATCTTTTTTATTTACTAAATAAGTTTTCTCATCAACATCAATTTTTTTTCAGCCTTTTATTCCTTTGCTAACTGTGTCATCATCCAATTAATTAACCAATCAGCTTCAAATGGCATTGATGCTGAATGCTGATCCATTGCAGCATTTTGCCTATCATTAGCCAATCCTGACCTGTTCTGCTTTGAACCCGAATTGCCTAAACTCAAATCGAGATTATGATCTGCAGTATTGCTTGATGATTCTAATAAACACACACGTCCACCAATAATTAAAGATTTTATATATGAAAAAAAAACATGTAGCTGTACAAACCAAATTAAAGCCCGATAGTTGCACAACTTCATAAATGCAGCATTTGCTGAGAATAATAGTTCACATATTTTGTGAGAAAATTTATATAAATGTTTTGCCTTGTCTTATCATACCAAGATTCCAAAGAAGACACCATCACCACCACCATGTTAGGAAAATGCTTCTTAGCATGCCAACTACTAAATAGTAAAAGAAACTTTATCCCATGAACAATTCAAGATGGATATTTCAATGATTTCATTTCCCAGAGACAGAATGCATAAAAGCTAAACAAGATTTAAATAAGTGCACAAATATAATACCATTAATGACATTAAGAGATTTAGTTAAATTGAAACTGATTTTAAACACCACAATCCTGAATATAGAAACAAACCCAAACAAAATAAATATAAGCAGATGGAAGATCTAAGTAATCAAAGACAAAAGCATATTGTCGAAAGAAACAAATAATACCATGAAGAAAAGCATATATTGGCAAACAATATGCAGTAAAAATTAAAAAATAAAAATAAAAAAGCATAAATCAGAAAATAAAAAACCAACATACAAGATTTCCAACAGATAGACGCAAAAAGATCAACGATTATATGAACACTTTATATCACAACCCGAACACGCAAGGCTATATGATCGGTGTTAGAGAATGAAAAAATAATAAGCTTTTGAAACCTCTAGTAAGTCTAAGGAATTTATTACAAAAATAAAACTAACTTTAAAATTCTAAGAAAAATCCCGCATAATTTCTCTTGTACTGAGACAAAAACAAATCCTGTTAAAAAGTGAATACACTCCCAATAACATATATACTCAACCACCACAACTTCAATGTCATCAAATCACCATCATCTTAACCTAAGTATACAAAAATACACATTACAATGCAATACAATTACTAATACAAATACATAACAACAATTCCTACAATACTACTGCAATATCTAGATTAGCTACAAATCATTCCACAATATATGAATAACATTACAATGACCTACATAATATCGTTGGTGAAGAATGAGTCTGGTGTAGGAGAGGTGAACTAACAGAAATTTCCCAAATTCTTAGACAAATAATTGAGGGGAGTCAGACCTCACTGAGTAAACTAATATAGAGAAATATATATTAGTTTGAAAACCTTTTTTATTAAAACATTTATTACAAATATTTATTATAAAATTGAATTTAAAGAAAAGCATCAATTTATCAAATTCTTTATATATATATACACCAAATAACCATTTGGTAACTTTATTAAAAACATAACTTCCAAATACCATTACTTAAACAAATATATGATAAAAATATTAAATAATAAAATAATATCAATAAATATCTTTGGTGGAAATTAGTGGTAGAATCCTAAACCACAATTCTATAAAGTTATTTGGTTCACTTATTTATCTAATAGTTGTCACTTCCCGAGAGCTAAGCCTCCATTGAGCTACTAGTCATAATTAATCTTTTATTCCAATATTTATCGACGATTTCCAAGAACTAAGCATCTACCGAGCCACCAGTCCCAATAATAACTATCCATAATTCATACATCTCGTCCGAGAGCTATGCGTCAACCAAGCTTCACAATTAAATTTCTCACTAAAGGCCTAACTCCAAAATCATTACCTGTGTGCACACGATCCTGATAACACCCATCAGGTAGCCCGTTCTACTAGTCCTTTCCAAAAATTATTTATTATATGTATAAGCATAATAAATTCTCAGGAAAATCAATACTGGAAATAAAATACTTTTAGCTTCATATTATAATCCTCAATATCAATAACATTAATAATTTTATTAACAAGAATTATGACAAAATAACGTCGATAATAATAATCAAATATAAAATCAACATCTTTAATATATCAAATATTAAGAATATAAATTCTTTAATTAAACATACTCTTTAAATATAATTAACCAACCTATATTTTATACACAAATCTAACACACATTTTAGTATATTAACTTATAAGTGGAGCGAGCAGACTGACGTATCCTTTTCCACCTGTTACTCGATGCCTCCGTTCCGATATACTCTATAAATAATATATATATAAATAATTATCAAATAAATTCCTAATAACTCCTAAAACTTCTAAAATTTATAAAAATGATGGAATCATGGAAATTCACTTAGAAACACCCTAAATGATGAATTTAAGGCTTAAAGATCATTTCTGACGATTAAACTAATTTAAATGGAAATAACTAATTTTCATCACAACCTTTCCGAGATTTATTTCTCAAAATCCGTAAAGAATTAGACTAAATTCCATTTATAGAAATTGATCATTATAATTTATACTATTTATTAAAAATAGTTTCATACGTATCTCGGGGTCAGTACTGTTCATTCATCGAAGTTCTGGTAGGACCCATCGGATTCTCACCGAAAAACACTTATACCAAAATGTTTCTAATAATTAATAGGACACACATAAAGCCTCAAGCAACCGAAAATAGGCACTGAATAATGAAATATAAAAATAAACCGAAATTACCTAAAAAAATTCACTAAATATTCTAAAGGTGGAGATTAAACGCATGGTCAGTCCTTACGAACTCCTTACGATGTGGGGATATAATGGAACTAACCATGTTGCTTTAAAGCCACCATAACAGTACAAAATTGAGGTGGAAGGCTAACTAAAAAATGCAAATTTTACACTATTCAAAGCCACTTATTGTAAAACAAACACTATCTTAATGAAGAGGAGGACGAGACGAGTTAATGATTCGAATTTGAGGTTCATTGAAGATCAATTGGGTGTTGAACGGAGGAAAAGAAAAGCATTGGTATTAAATTATAATTTGCCACTAAAGATTGCTTGTCTCCTGCTGCACTCCTTCCCCCTTCTACAAGTCACATCCCTTTTGTAATAAAGGGACACCCACATGCCTATTTCCCTATGGTTCTCTTTTATATATATAGATGATAATATCATACAAATTTTTGTTATAACATTCTTCCCCCCTTAAGAAAATTCATCCTTAAATTTTACATCAATATTGAAATAGATAGGGGTATCGGCTTACATAACCTATTCTATCTCCTAAGTGTAGTCCTATGTTGTATTGCTGCTCCACAACACTTTCACCATAGGAATCTCTTTAGTGCAAAGCTAACGAACTTATCGATTTATAATCGTCACGGGATACTCTTTATATAACAAATCCTCACTACGCTTCATAGTGTATAGCTGAAGAATATGAGAAGTATTAGAGACGTACTTTCTTAACATGGAAACATAGAAAACTGGATGAATCCACAATAGTTCTGGTGGTAACACCAGTTTATAAGCCACATCACCTACCCTTGAATGAATTTCAAAGGGTCCGATATATCTTGGAGCTAACTTACCCTTCTTATTGAATCTCATTACTCCTTTTATTAGAGACACCTTAAGAAACATCATATCTCCAACATAAAATGATACATCTTTTCTTTTAAGATCAACATAGATTTTCTGTTGACTAAAGGCTATCTTCAACCTTTATTGGATGAGAGGAACTTTCTCAAAAGTCACTTGCATGACATTCCAATACTTGCATAATAACTATTGTTATATACAAATTCAATCAAATGCAAATGAAAATCTCATTGACCACCAAAGTCTATCACACACATTCTCAAAATATCTTCTAATGTCCGAATGATCCTTTTTAACTAACCATCCATTTGAGGATGAAACATCATACTAAAGTCAAGTCTAGTACCTAAAGCCTTATGCAACTCTTGCCAAAAGATTGAAGTAAAAGTAGTTCCTCTATCAGACACTATATTTTTTGGTACCCCATTGAGGCAAAAAATTCGATTAATGTATAATCTTGTTAACCTGTTAATAGAGTATGTCTTCTTAATCAGCAAAAAGTGAGCAGACTTGGTTAGCCTATTAATTATCATCCAAATAGCATCAAAACCTCTAGTTGTACGAGGTAATCCAATCATGAAATTCATAGCAATTATATCCCACTTCCATTATGGGATAGGCAATTGTTGTAATAATTCTAAGGGTTTCTGATGTTCTAATTTCACTCATTGATAAGTGAGACACTTTGATACAAATTCAGCAATGTCTCTTTTCATCCCATTCCACCAATATGTATATTTTAAATTATGATACATTTTCATAGAACCTAGATGAACACTATAAGTTGAATAGTGAACTTCTTCCATAATCTCCTTTCTCAGCTCATCTACATCTGGTACACACAACCTAGTGCCCAAATGCAAAATGCCCTCATTGTCAATTGCAAATTGTCTATATTGACCTTACTGAACTTCTAACAATATCTTTTGTAATTGTGGATCCCTCCTCTAGCTACCTTAACTCTATCTGAGTACACCAATTGTACTTTGAATTGAGCCAATAAACATTTCTTATTTACCTTCTACTGTAATACTTAATCAATTAATTCATGTAATTCTTTAATAATTGGCCTCCTCTCTAAGCTAATATGAACAAAGCTTCCTATTGACTTCCTGCTCAGAGCATCAGCCACTACATTAGCTTTGCTCGAATAATAGAAAATAGAGAAATCATAGTCTTTCAAGAGTTTCATCCATCTCCTTTGTCTCGAGTTCAAATCTCATTGTTGCAAGATATACTTTAAACTTTTATAATCAGTGTATATTTAACAAGTCACTCTATATAGGTAATGCCTCTATATCTTCAGTGCAAATACCACTATTGCCATTTCTATATCATGAGTAGGATAATTCTACTTATACTTCTTTAACTATCATGAAGCATAAGTAACTATTCTTCCATTTTACATTAACACATGCCCCAGTCCTACTCGAGAAGCATCATAATATATTGTGTATCCTTCATTTCCTAAAGGTAGAGTCAATACTGGAGCTGAAGTCAACATATCCTTAAGCAACTGGAAGTGCTCCTCACATCTATCTATCTACATAAACTTAGCATTTTTCTGGGTCAACCTTGTTAAAGGTGTAGCAATCTTGGAGAAATCTTTCATAAATCTTTTATAATAGCCAGCTAAACATAGAAAACTCCTTACTTAGGTAACTATTATGGGCCTTGACCATTCTATAATGGCTTCAATCTTTTTTGGGTCCACTTGTATGCCATCTTTGGATACAACATGGCCTAAGAATGCCACTTAAAGTAACCAAAACTCACATTTTAAGAATTTGGCATACATTTAGTGTTCTTTTAAAGTCCAGAAAACCATTCTCAAATGCATAGCATATTCTTCCTTACTCCTTAAATACACCAAGATATCATCAATAAACACTATCATAAATTGGTCCAAGAATGGCCTAAACACTTGATTCATCAAGTCCATAAAAGCTGATGGAGTATTAGGCAATCCAAAGGACATCATAAAGAATTCATAATGGTCATATCATGTCTGAAATGCAGTCTTAGGTATACCTCCACTTATAATTCTCAATTGATGATACCTTGAACTTAAGTCAATCTTGAAAAAACACTGAGCTCCTTGAAGTTGATTAAACAAGTCCTCAATTCTTAAAAGAGGATACATGTTCTTAATGGTGACTTTATTCAACTATCTATAGTTGATATAAAGTTGAAGACTATCATCCTTCTTTTTTACAAATAACATCTGTGCACACTAAGGACATATGTTAGGTCTAATGAAACCCTTATCTAATAACTCTTGCAATTGCTCTCTAAGCTCCTTTAATTATACATGCACTATTTTATAAGGTGGTATAAAGATAGGATATGTACCAGGTATAACATCAATACAAAATTCTATCTCTCTACCTGGTGACAATCCTGGTAGCTCTAGCACATTCTTAACTGCCCCCTTATCTACTACTACTACTCACATAAGGATCAGGAATAGCATTGCTTTATATGTCTTCTTTATAGTAATATATCCTCTTCTATTACACTTTCTAAGGTACAATAATCTATGTGAATGCCCATATATATTAGCCCTAATCCAGTTACATACAACTCAATAGCTCTGTATACATCTCTCCTTATATATTCAACATCATAAGATAGCCTAAAAAATTCTCTAGTATACTCTTCCATAGATTTGTCCCCTTTGCTAATGTGTAGTAGCTACCATCTGTAAGCATCTTTGGTTGTAGGTGGACAAAAGAACCTTAAGAACCATTCTTTAAATTCAATCCAAGACATATTATTCATATAAGGCTGAATAGATTGCATAAATCAGTATTATGCAACTGCTTGAACTGACAGCTCAATTATCAAAATCCTTTGATATTTAGTATGCCTTGTTCTTATCCCCAACTCAATTGTATTAATAGAGTCCAAAGCATCCCCCGTATCATTAAAGGAGGCTCTATAAATTCTAGAGTAGAGGAGTGCAACATCAGTAACTAACACTCCCTAGTTCCTCTGTTAAAGCATTTGTTGAACTAACGACATAGCCTGACTAAGTGCAGCTAGGCATTGATTAATTCTTGCCATTTTAGCCGTAAAGGCTGCAAGATCCACCTCTGGAGTTTTTTTACTTGCTGCTACTGATCTTATCTCTGAGCTTTCGGTACCTAAGGCCTACCCATCCCTCTTTGTCGTGGGGCAAGGGGAGGAGCTTCATCCTGAAAGGACTGCTCATCATCATTAAATGATATATCTGCAATAAGAGCATTTCATGCTTGCCTCATTTCGAAAGACACAAAAATAATATTTAAGGTAGAACAAGAATGCTAACACATACGTGGAATTCTAGAAACAATAACGATAACAAGTAACAATTATTAACCTAATCACCACAGTAGTTTCAAGAAAATATAGACATTCATAATCAAATGAACCATTATTCTGATATCAACTTTGTCACAACCTGAACCCCTAAGGGCACATGTCCAGCACTAAGGAATGAGAAAGCAACAAGCTTATAAAACCAGTAGTAAGCCAAAGGAATTTTTTACAAAAATAAAATTAACTTTAAAATTTTAAGAAAAATCCAGTAGAGTTTCCCCTGTACCGGGACAAAATAAAAACTTATAAAAGAGCAAATACACTCCCAACAACATATATACTCAAACACCATAACTCCATTGTCATCAAATCACTGACATCTCAACCCAAGTATATAAAAATATACATTACAATGCAATACAATTATTAATACAAATACATAACAACAATTCCTCCAATACTACTATGGTGTCTAGATTAGCTATAAATCACTCCACAAATATTAATAACATTACAAGGACCTACATAATACCGTTGGTGAAGAATGAGTCCGGCATAATGGAGGTTAACTAACTGAAGACTCCCAGATTCTTGGAAAAATAATTGAGGGGAGTCAAACCTCATTGAATAAACTAATATAGAGAAATATTTATTAGTTTGAAAACCTTCTTTTATTAAAACATTTATTAAAAATATTTATTATAAAATTAAATTTAAAGAAAAGCATTAATTTATCAAATACATATATATATATATACACACACACACACACAACAAATAATCATTTGGTAACTTTCTTGAAAACATGACTTCCAAACACCATTACTTAAACAAATATATGATAAAAATCATAAAATAATACTAATAAATATCTTTAGTGAAAATTAATGGTAGAACCCTAAACCATAATTTTTAAAGTCATTTGACTCACTTATTTATCTAATGACTGCTGGTTCTTAAGAGCTAAACTTCCACTGATCTACCAGCCATAGTCAATCTTTTATTCCAATATTTACTGGTGGTTCTTGAGAGCTAAACATCTACCAAGACATCGATTCCAGTAATAACTATCCATAATTCATACATCTTTCCTGAGAACTATGCATCAACTAAGCTTCACAATTAAATTTCTCATTCAGGGTCTGACTTTAAAATAATTACCTATCTGCACACGGTCCTGATGACACCCATTAGGTAACTTGTTCTACCAGTCCTTTCCAAAAATTATTTATCATATGTAAAAGCATAATAAATTCTTGATAAAATCAATACTAGAAATAAAATAATTTTAGTTTTATAATCCTCAATATTAATAACATTAAAAATTTTATTAACAAGAATTATGGCAAATAATGTTGATAATAATAATCAAATATAAAATCAACATCTTTAATATATCAAATATTAAGAATATAAATTCTTTAATCAAACATACTCTTTATATATAATTTACCAACCTATATTTTATATGCAAATCTAACACACATTTCAATATATTAACTTACAAGTGGAGTGAGCTGATTGACGTGTCATTGTTCGCCTATTACCTGATTTCTCCGCTCCGGTATACTTTATAAACAATATATATAAATAATTATCAAATAAATTCCTAAAAATTTATAAAAATGATGGAATCATGGAAATTCACTTAGGAACACCCTAAATGATTAATTTGAGCCTTGAAAATTATCTCTGATGATTAAACTAATTTAAATGGAAATTAATTAATTTCCACTACAACCTTTCTGAGATTTATTTCTCAAAATTCATAAAGAATTAGACTAAACTCCATTTATGGAAATTGCTCATTATAATTTATACTATTTATTAAAAATAGTTTCATACATATCTTGGGTCAGTACTGTTCATTCACCGGAGTTCAGGTGGGACCCATCGGATTCTCACCAGAAAACATAACACTTAACCACAAAAGTTATACAAAACTGTTCCTAAAAATTAATAGGGCACACATAAAGCCTCAAATAACCCAAAATAGGCACTAAATAATGAAATCTAAAAATAAATTGAAATTACTTGAAAAAATTCACCAAATATTTTAGAGGTGGAGATCAGATGCATGGTCAATGCCTACGGACGCTTGACGATATGGGGAACACAATGGAACCAACCGTGTCACCTGAAACCTGCTAGAACAGCGCATAATTGAGGTGGAAGGTTGATTAGAAAATACAAATTATGCACTATTCAAAGCTACTTTTTGCAAAACAAACACTGCTGAAATGAAGAGAAGGATGAGACAAGTCTATGGTTCAAATTGAAGTTAATCGAAGATCGTTTAGGTGTTGAATAGAGGAAAAGAAAAGTATTGGTGTTAAATTGTAATTTGTCACTAAAGATAGCTTCTCTCCCACTACACTCCTACTCCCTTCTGCACTCCTTCTCCTTTCTGCAAGTCACTTCCCTTTTGTAATAAAAGGACACCCATGTGTCCATTTTTCCACAATTCCCCTTTATATAATAATAATAATAATAATAATAATAATAATAATAATAATAATAATAATTTATTATTATTATTATTATTATTATTATTATTATTATTATTATTATTAACCACACAAATTATGGTTATTACACTTTAGTTCTTCAATTTCTGTGGCATTCATAAATTGAAGCAGGAAAACCAAAAGCAACATAAAAAAATAAAAAATAAAAAGCCTGACCAACAAAGTGGCTTTAGAGGAGGAGTAGGAGTAGATGTTGACCAGCAAAGTCACTTTATAGCTAGAGAAAGACATTCTAATCATTGAGCAATGCAATCCATTGATGAGATACCAGATCTTGAGACTCGTACTAAACTCATCAAGACACTAAACAATGTTTCTGCTAGGAAGAATTATGTTGAAATTGAGAAAAAAAAATCATAAAAAAGATTAATGATTAACAGGATTTAGAGAGAGCTACATAGAATGATGACCCGACTAAATATAATTTTGGAAAATTGAGTTCTTCCATTTTAATACCTCCCCTTTAGTGTATGCACTAACTTCACAAGAAATTAGATTCTTAGTCTCGATAACTTCAATAACCACAATCACCGTACCAGGAAGCTCATCTAGACAAGAATCAAGCCTAATCCTAACCACATATGAAACAAACCAAATAAAAATTAAAAAATTAAAAAAAAAAGAGAAAGAGAGAGCTAATCTTACAAGAAGAAGTAGAGGTGGTTAAAGAAGCCAAAGGAGAAGATCGAAGTAGAAAGCAAGGAAAAAAAGCAAAAAGAAAAAACAAAATGGAAAAAAAATGCGTAAGACAAAAAGAAAAGGGCATGCCTAATATTTTTAAAAGATAGGACACACTTGTAATATTATATAAAAAGGGGCCATTTGATGTTAATGCTCCCTATTTTTTGGTACTTTTATAAAAACCTCTTTAAATTATCCAATTTAGTACCTACAAAACAAACACTTAGGTTCATAAAAATAAGGGAGCTTTACAAAATACTTTAAAAACTTATCTCAACAATAAAAATACCTCTAGTTTTTTTTATTACACGCATGCCAAAAAATGTTCAGATATTTACACGTACGCCTTCTTATCTCAGCAATGATGACGTCTTCTTCTTTTTAGTTTTTTATTTATTTTCTTCATACAAAGTTCCTTTTGGATCTAATCATGTGAAACTTGAGGTTCATATATGCTCAATTGTGCTTTGTTACCAAAAAAGCCATTACCCACCCTCTATATATTCGTGTTTATCTCCTTGATATCTCTTTCTCTTATGGGATAATGACACCACGAGTCATATAAGTTATCCAAAACTTCGATCAAGTGCTAAATTTTTTTTTCAATTAAGTCCTAGAAATCTTTACATGTTATCACGTTAGTTCATTTTCGTTATATCATATAGAATGGACTAACATCGGTAATTAACATTTTGTTAGTCCATTTAGTTATTGCCTGTGAGTGAGAGTAGTGTGAGCATTAACTACACTCCATTATTGCTCGTGAGTGAGTTTAGTGCGAGCATTAACTACACTCCATTAGTCCATTTCCTTTAAATTCCAAATAGAGATAACCTATTAATAAAATTTTTAGAAACGGAATAAGCATTATGCCTGTTAGTCCATTTCCTTTAAATGTTTTGAATTCTCCATTATACTCACTCATGGGCAATAACTCTCACACCAACATACACTCTCCGCAATAATGCTAAAATTGAATGATGGGCTATCTCTGTATATCTAATAATGTCTGTGAGACTTTACGAGCTATCTTTGCACACCCAATAATGAGTGAGTACAGTGAAGAATTATGGGTTTGATTTGAAGATGATTTTGTTGCTAATTTCTTTTAGGACTTGATTAAAATTTTGGATAACTTATAGGACTTGTGGGGTTATTATCCCTTTTCATTAATTGTCGATGTTAGTCCATTCCATTTAACATAACGGAATGAACTAACATGAAAATATGTAAATACTTCTAGGACTTAATTAAAAAAAATTAGGACTTGATTAAAATTTTAGATAACTTATAGGACTTGTGAGGTCATTATCCCGTCTCTCATTTTAAATAAACAATCGAAACCTTCGTTCTCTTCACATCTCACAAATGCGAAACCTCCATCATGCACTATCAAAACCAATCCATAAGAACCTCTCTCCTTCTTTGGCGACATGGTCGCAATTCAAAGTAGGTTTTTGTTATTGGTTTGTTCTGTCTTTTTTATAGTTTATGTGTTTTGGGTACTAAAAAAATACACCATTAACACTTAATGACCTTTCATTTTCATTTCTTTGAGTATCTTTTTCTCTTTCTTTGACTCTCAAATCAAGAGTTTCACTTAAAGTTGTCTTCTTTTTCATCGAGGAATGCATGCATCTTTCAATTTGTTTTTCTAGATTAAAATTTTTGAATTTATATCTTTACCCATTATATTTTGTGTGATTTTTTGATATGTTATTAGGTTGCAATTATATCAGTTCACTGATATTTTAATTGAGGTGATATATTTTTCAGTGCTTGCATTTCTATTTCTTTTTAAGTTTCAATTTATTTGAACTTCTCAAATGTATGACATATAAAGTAAAGAATGTTGCTTTTTTGTTCATGTGAACATTTGCTTATGTGCCAACAACCAAAAATGTCAAAGGATTTAAATTAAGCTCCTTGAGATATTTACATAAATAAAATAAAAATTAGTATATAGAATTCTATTTATTTTCTTCTTCCTTTTTTCCCCTCACGTAGCTTTTTTTTATGGAATAATGTGTTGTTATTTTTGGTGTAAAGGTGTGGGTAAATGGATGTTGAAGCTAATGCAAGGATTCTTTGATAATGATCTAGGAAGTTCTCAACTAGAAGACTTAACCAATAAAGGTATATACACTCACATTTGGATTTCTTTGTTTATGTATTGATTCACTTGGGTTTCTAATTTTTTTTAAATGCTCCTAATCGTTCATGGATTTTGTTATTTAGTTAAGAAAGGCAAGGAAACAAAAAGATATATGCATTGAAAGAATTCTGTAGCATATTCATTACTGATTACCCTTTACAGGTGGGTAGCTATCTTTTTTACTTGTCATTTTTATAAATTTCTAGATCTGCACGTACTTTTGAAATTATATAAGTGGGTGTTAATTTTATTTTTAGGTACTTACTAACTGAGGAAGGGGAAGACATCTTCATCTATTAGTGTAAGCAAGAAGAAACCAATTAATGTTCCTCTTGAATCTCTTCATAGGGTGTGATTTCCTGCTTTTTTTATTTTGAATATACTTAATTGATATTTTTTTTATTTCAAATATCTTAATTGTAGGTGATGCTCCTAAAGCTGCCCACAAAGAACACAAAAGTCAATCAAATATTAGTAGGTTGAAGATTTGATGCATAAGCACAAGTGTCACTTAAAAAAATCGCTAGGGATATATACATTCATATAAATGAAATGGTTAAATGTGCAGTTTTCTTGAAAAGTTCAATTAATTAGTAGCATATTTGGCACTCATATTGAAACGGCTCAAATTGATCTTTCATATTGTACAATATTATTAAAGACATATCTAAATAACAATTTAATTATTTTAGAGTTTATACCATGATAAAAGGCCTATTGATAAAAAAAAAAATCTAAATGTTTTCAATCTTTTGCGATTCTAAACCACTTTTAAAATCTTGATAAAAATATCCAAATTTGATAAATTAATAGAAATTATAGTCCAATGTTGATTTTAGTCAAAACTGAGTGGAGCCCAAAGTTGATTTAGTCAAAATTAAGTGTGGATCAACTGATATGGCACCCTAGGTGGCATTATTGATATGTCAACTATTTGCATAAAACACCAAACATTTTCAATTTGTTGTAATTTTGTCCCAATCTTATAATTTTGGCATGAATGTCATATATATATATATATATAAATGTTACATTTTATTATAAACATCTAATTTTTTAGTAGTTAACTATAATATTTAAATTTTCAATTATTTTATATTTATAAAAATTTAAAAATATACATTAAACATTAAGACTAAAATAATTTAATTTAATTACTAAATTATTTCAAAATAAAATAATATTTAGACAATTAATAAATAATATTTAATCTAATTAATAAAATATTTACATTATTTTATATTTTATATTTAAATTTTTTATTATTTAAATATAAGATTTTAAATTGATATTATTCATTTAATACTAAAATAAAACAATGTATTAATAAATTATTTTTAAATATATATTTTACATGATTAATAACAATAAATGTTAGTAAAAGTAAATATATGTATTAATGTAGTAGAAAATTAGCTTAAAGTTTATTTTTTGTTGAAATTATTGTTTAATAATGTGTTTTAGTTGATATTAGTAATATATATGTTGAGAAAATAATTTTTATGCATTTATAGAATTTTTATAGAATTTTTGAATAATATTAGTATTATTATTGATATTTTGAATTATTAGGGTAAATATGTAATTTTGTTAAAATTATAGCTAAATACTATATTTTGTTGGTTTTATAATTTTTTAAGGTATTAAAATGATTTTTACAAATTATTTACTATTTTTAACTAATTAATACTAATTTTCAAAAATTATTTTCAAATAATATATTATATATTATTTTGGTAATAAAATTGGGTTTTTATAACTTTTTGTTATATAGTTGGGTTAAGTAAGTTATTTGAATATATATAGTGAATTTTTACTAATTAATATTGAATTATCGAGAAAATTGGATTTTTATAATATTATATTATTATTTTGAAATTTTTACGTAATTATTGTGAAATTAATTATGTTTAGTGTTAAATATGTAATATTTTGATATTTTGAGGATATTTATGAAAATTATTGATTTTTGATATATTTATTGTATCATTTGGATTTTTGGTAAATTGTGAACCTCGGTTAGGGAATTGTGCAGTTCGGGATCCCAACCGATGGTTGTGTGAATTCTAGTTTTTCAAGTGCATTTTTCTTGCAGGACCAGCTCTACTTTTTAGTGGAGAGATGTCTGTTTTACAGAGGAGGTTCTACCGAATTTTTGATAGAATTCTTGTAAAACGTGATATCAGGTCAATTCTAAATTATATGTTCTGAAATCTTAGGTCGAGTCTCTATAGAGCTTAAGTTAGATTTATTCTGATTTCTGTAATTATTTTATTATTTAGTTTTACCGAGACCAAAGCCTAGTGGACTAGGCCAGTCGGACCAATATCGAGGAGCGCAAATCTGTGAGTTATTATTTTATATGTACATTGCATTTAGGATGCATGTTTTAGCACATATTCATGTTTTAAATAGTAATTATTCATAAATTTTTTTATTAAAATATTTAGTATACTTTAGGCATATTTTAGGTATATTTTTGATATACTTCTAAATAAATGTATGCTTTATTATTGATTTAAACTTAACATGTTTTTAGTATATTGTTGGTTTACATTCGACATCTTTTATGATTTATTTTGAATTTATTTGATATATATATACTTGAAATATATTTAGTTTATTTTAGATATATTTCTAGTATGTATATGGTTTATTTTATCATTATGATTGTTGTTCTGCATTATTTATTTTCCAGTATGTGTGATTTACTTTAAATGAAGGACATCAATAGAACGTGCTACCTAGTGGGCAACACTAAGACCGTGTATGTACCGGTGCGATAGATTTTAGGGTTGAGTGAGTATTATTTGTGGAATTATGATTTGATTGAGATGTGATGTGGTTAATGGTGTGATTGTTGGAGCTTGGTTGGCCAAGTATCTCGGGGCCAATCACACTGACAGTCAAACTGCTGGAGCTCAATTAACTTAGTGTCTTGGGGCCAGTCTACTATCCATATAGATTAAGTGAATTTATTTTAAATTAAGTGAACCTTTATGACTAGAGTGATGTTATTATTGATCGAGGTTGTGATTATATAGGGTTCTATTTGATCCTTCATAAACTTATGTTTTTCAGTACAAGTATATAAAGTGATTTTCAATATCTGTGTAGATTGTTTGTATATATATTTATTATATGCGAATGTTTGATTGCATTTGACATATAGGAGATGCATGTATATATATTATAACAATTCACTCAATGAGGTCTGACTCCCCTCAGTTGATATTTTTATAGGAGAGTCTTCTTCTTTAGACCTCAGCAGTAAATCCATCCGTCGGATTTCTTCTGCCCTTGCTCATTTATATAAATTATCTACTTAATCTTATTTTATACTCTAGAAAACTATAGTAGTCATATTTGGTATCAGTATTGAGTTATATTTTATATTTACTGTGTGTGTTTGTAATTTAAAGGCTTTCTCTAAATTTTGTATTAATATATTTATTTATGACATCGAAGAAATTATTTTTATTACATTGGTTTATGATTTAATTTATGGTGCATATTTTATTTTATTTTATTTTATTGCATGCTTTTATTTTTAGGCTTGCTACATGTTTCAGATTTGAAAGAATTCTCGTTCCTTAGTGCCGGTCATGACTCCTAGTTTTGGGTCGTGACAATATGTGACTTAATAGTAAAACCCTTAGATTAAATATGAGTTCTATTCAAATTATCCCTAATCATAACAATGTATTATGGCTAGTATGGTGTTAATTGATAATTATATTTTATTAATCATGAATATGAGATATTAAGTCAACTCATAGGTACTTATTTGAAAAATAAAGTGCTAAATTGACCCATCATGAGAATACCACATAGATAATTGTCATAAGTAATTCTTATTACAGTAATATTAGCTTAGTCCTCTGACCTTGAAATCATTATAGATTTCTGCATAACGATTTTGTATTTTGACACAATCTTACTGTAATATCCCGTGTTTTTACATGTTTTTATACTGTATCGGGATATGCAGTATTAATAATTTTGAATATGTATATATACGATATTTTTATGAGTTGATATGTATTTTAAAACCTATTTTAATTATTGTGTATTATATACAGTGTTTTACGTAAAATTTTCCCGGGACTTTCATTTTCGGGGAAATTTCCACGTAAATAATGTATTATTAATTATTTTAAATGTATCTACGGGTTTGCATGAACTCATATATATTTTTAAATTATTAAATAAAGTCGGTGTGTATATTTATTTAATTAGGGTTTATTAATTCCCTAATATTTTATTAAGTATTTATTTGTTTAATTGTTATTTAATTAATATTATTTGGTAAAAAATTATTAAAATATTAATATTTTATGTGTGTGGTGTATATTTGATGTGTGTAATTTAATATTATTCTAATATATAGTATAATATATATATATATATATACATATATACATCAAAAATCACAAAAGTTTGCAAAATTACCATATTGCCCCCGACTCCTTCCTTTCTTCTCCGACCGTTTCTCGCCGTTCCGAGCGCCTGCCGTGCCGTTTCTTCACCGTGGGTGTGCCGTCCGGTGTGCCACCATCTTCCCCGACCAGTTTCGCCACCTGAGGAGGCCGTTTCTGGCGTCGGGAGAGTGATTTTGGCCGGAGAAGCCGAAAATCAACTCACCGTCGATCACGCCGATTCCGGCCACCATTTTCGACACCGCCAGTCTCTTTCTTCTCCTTGAGCTCCGGTGAGTGTTATTCTAGCTTTGGTTTGAGCTAAAATGGTCTAGAATTGCTTAGTTTTCGATTTGTCAAATTCGGCCTATTAGGGTTTTCGATTTTTTTTCGAATTGTTCTTGATTGATTCATGAAAACTTCCTTCACAAATGTTGTTACTAGTAGCTTAATCTTCATGTATGAATTTTTGTAGAATTTTTGGAGATTGTTTGGATTTTTGGGTATTTTTGAATATTTTAATATTATTTTCTAATTTTCGGAAATTAATTATTTAAATTATGAAATTGGAGTTTATGGTTGAATTGGGTGTTGAAATGAATTATAGGAATTTATTTGGAATTTTTATGAATTTCTAAGCATTTATTTTGAATTATTGAAGTTTAGGTGATTTTGGAAAATTAGGTTAAATGTGTTTTAAATTGAATTTAATTGGTTAATTGGGTTTAAATATTTATATTATTGATAAATATGTTGAGAAAATTAATTTTGGGTAATTGTATGATTTTTGGTGAATTTTTGAAGTAATTTAAGTATATTTATATATATAGGGGTATTTTGGTAATTTTACCCTAAATTGTCTAAAAATGTAATTTAATTGGTTTTAATATTTATTTAAGGTATAAAAATGATTTCTACAAATTATTTAGTATTTTTAACTAATTAAAACTATTTTTCGGGAATTATTTTCAATTATATATATAATATACGGTTTTTCTAATAAAATGAGTTTTAATCGGTTTTTATAGTTTTTCAAGGTTAATTATGTAATTTTTACCTATAAAATGTATTTCTGTGATTTAAGGATATTTTCGGTATATCTGGAATATTATTCTGTGTTTGTGGATCCCGGTCGGTGGACTGTAGTTTGGAGTCCGACCGTGGGATTTTGATTGTGTTGAGCTTGTATTTCGAAGTGTGTTTCTTTGCAGGGTCGGCTCTACTCTTTTGAGTAGAGAGATGTCCGTTTTACAGGGGAGGTTCTGCCGGATTTTCGGTAGAATTCTCGTAAAACGTGATGTCCAGTCGAACCCTAATTCTGTTTCCGTATTTTAATACTCTAGATTGAATTCTAGGATTTCTGTTAGGTTTATTCTAATGTCGGTTATTTATTGCTTGTTTAGTTACGCCGAGACCGAGGGCTAGTGGACCAGGCCCGTCGGACCTGTCTCGTGGAGCGCATTAGGTGAGTTACTATATTATATATATATGCTTAGGATGCATGATTTAGAAAATGCATGTTTTATTTTGACTGAATATGCATAAATAATGTGATTTATATTCAAGTATATTTTTGATATATTTTTGGTATATAATAAATTATATACATGTTTTGTTAATAAAATATATTTAAAATGTTTTTAAATATATTTTTAGTTTAATTCATGATTTGATTGAATTTATTTGACATATATATACTCAAAATATACATGGTTTATGTTTGGTATATTTTCGGTATATATATGGTTTATATTGTTGTTTCATTTACATTCATGCATCATTTATTGTGAATGAATGTTTTATATTTAATGATGAAGGATATCAATAGAACGTGCTACCTAGTGGGCAGCACTAGGACCGAGTACATACCGGTACGCCTATAGCTTTAGGCTATATTACTAACTATTTGTGGATATTGATTTGATTATGATTATTGATATGTGTGAGATGTGGTTTGGGTGTGATTGCTGGAGCTCGGTTGACCAAGTGTCTCGGGGCCAATCACACTGGCAGTCAGACTGCTGGAGCTCGGTTGACTTAGTGTCTCGGGGCCAGTCTACTGTCCAAATGGATTAAGTGGATATATTTGGAATAAGTGAGCCTGTATGGCCAGAGTGTTGTTTAACACTATTTTCTGAGGTTGCGATATTCTAGGGTTCTATGTGATCCTTCATAAAAGATGATTTTCAGATAAAATATATAAAAATGATTTTTCTGCATCTGTACGGATTTGCCTGTATATATATACATATTATATATATACTGTTGACTGTATGCATTATCATTTAGAGTGTATGTATATATATTATAGTAATTCACTCAGTGAGGTCTGACTCCCCTCCGTTGACTATTTTTCAGGAGAGTCAACTTCCTCAGACCTCAGTAGCAGGTCGATACGCCGGATTTCTTCCGCCCCGGCTTCTTTATGTAAATTGTCTACTTGAGTCTTATTTATTTTATCTAGACACTGCAGTAGTTGTGAATTACAGTATTGGATTTCATGTACTTTATTTTAAAGAGATGTATTATATTGAAACTGGATTGTATTAAAGAGATTTTATGTATGGGATGAGATTTTTATTTAAATCCAGTTGATATGGAAAAATGATATTATGATTTTTATTTCCGCTGCATATTATATTTTTATTGTTATTATGGCATGCTTTATTTATTTTTTAGGCTTGCTACGGGTTCCGGATTCGAAAGAATTCCCGTTCCCTAGCGCCGGTCATGACCCTTGTTTTGGGTCGTGACATACATTATCTTTAACCGAATGATAAAATAGGTTGTTGCTGGGTGTAAAATGAGTTATGTGAGGAATGTGAGTGATTAAAAAAGAATTTGTCCCTCATTTAATATGAGTAAGATATCTATGGGCCTCTTGATAAGATAGACTGAGGAGAATGCATGGCTATGCTAAAGTAAATTGATAAAAAGTTATCATTCTTAGTCTACTTAGAATCAAAATCAAGAAATTATATGATTGAATTCTATGGGATGACATAATCTATGCATTATATTCAATCAAGAGATCATGTGACAAAGGGACTAGAATATTTACTATATATTAGGTTATGTCGGAATATTAACTTCACATGACTTGGGTAGTCATAATATCTTACTAGAGGTCATTTATGACTTGTAGGCCTAAATAGAGATTTAAGGTTCACTGTCAATGTCATGTGAACATATAAGGTCGTACACTTTGAATAAACCCAAAACAAATATGAGTTTAACAAGCCCAAATAAGCTCTATGGAAATAAATAAATAAAATATTTATTTATTTAAGGTAAAGGTTATCTTAAATAAATAGATTATTATTTTTTATTTAATTTTAAATAAAATCATAATAAGAATAAGTGAGAAATTATCAAAAGGTTGTTTAGTAAGTGAAACCCTAATTTAAATGTCTATAAATATGTTATATTCTCTAGGATTTTATATGCTCTCATTATTCTGTCACTAAATTCATTTTCTCTCTTTTAGAAAACAAAACACATAGTTCTTTTTAATTCTTGATTGGTGAGAAATCAAGAGAATGTGCTAGCATACAAGTATTCCTTTTCAAATCAAGGGTTGTTCGTGTGGACACTTGTGGAGGACAGATTCTTTTGGAGACATCTCAAATTTGAATTGCTAAATTAAAAGTTTAAGGTAGGGTGTCACCGGAGTAAACGTCCTCTCTTTCTTCCATATTTCTTGCCTCTTCTACATTTGTAGTAAGAAAACGAAAACCCTAGATTTAATCAATTAATCAAATTATTTGAATTTGGATTTGAATTTGTGATTCAAATTTTATTTTTCTGCAGCGTATGGAATCTCAAAACCCAACAAAAACATATACAAAATTTGGGAGTATTTGATACAACGGAAAATGAAGTGACAAATTCATTTTTAAAAATTTTAAAGTAATTGAAATACAAATTTCAAAAGTACGAAACCTGAAATTTTTTTGATTTATTTTCAATTTACTTTTAATTTTTTATCCATATATGAAATAATTTCATTATATTTTTTCTTATCTTTGATTGAATATTATTATCATCATTGTTAGTAATTGTTTTATTATAGGTAATCACATGCTTGCTAAGTTAGTGGTTTTGTTTATCATAATTGGAATATGAATTCCAAACACATGAAAATTGAAATATTTTTAATATACTTTTGGCTTTTTCTATATATTATTGGTTTATTTTTTATATATTTTTATTTTTAGTTTATTTTTCATATATATATATATATATATATTTAAAATTTAAAATTATTTATTAAAAACTAATGTGAGTTTTGTAATATAAATATGTTAATTATAATTTTTTTCCAAAGTCATGTTTAAAGAACATCAAAAGCAAGGCCAAGGTATCATTATCATCAACTCCATAGAATTTCATGACACAAAAGCGTAAAAGAGCAAATTAAAGCTTAAAGCATGAAGCGCAACGAAGGCAATAAGCATTATCTCAATTAAGTTCACAAAACTCTCATCAAAATTTCAACACAAGTTGAGCTTAGAAGAGTGAAACTTATCCTGTTTATAACACTTTTCTTAAATAAGTTTTGATTAAAGAAAATTTTGTTTGAGGAAGGACTTTAAAATCGATGCCTCCTTCGCTAATGGTGTTGAGTGAGGTTTGATTGAGCCTGATAGTAGTGGTTGGTTTTTCTCTACCTTAAGGGAAGCTACGCGTCAAGATAAGATAATGTGTCTGGGTGCAGTCTTACTTCTTTTTGTTGGCACTGTGTTGTGTGGAAGAAGATTAGCAAAGGTTGCGACATGAATAGCAATAGCTAGCAGGGAGCAACGACTTCAGCCCGTGGTGGAGTAACAGCCATCGGTGGTGCTTCAACGATGGATGAATAAAAAAAATGACAAAGAGATGGTGATAATGATGAAAGCCGACGTTGGTGTCAGAGGGAGGAGAAAATGGTTTTGGTAAGTTTCAAAATTGAAATTAAAATTTCTGTTTGATAGGGTGTTTTTGATATATAGATAAAACGAGAAAAATTGGAAGTGGTGGTCTGGTTTTTAAGTAAATGAAGCTTTGGGTGATTAGATTTATGAAGGAATCTAAAGATGGAAGGCGGATTTGTCAGCTATTGGTGATTCCAAAAAAAAAAAAAAAGAACAATAGTGACGAAGAAGATGCCATGGGGTATTGAAATCTTGAGGAAATGATAAAAGTTAATTGGATCTTATCATTTTTTAAGAAATTGAACCATGGGTAAAGTGAATTTCATGAGTAATTGTAATTTGAGATGAGATTTGTGGGCCATTTGAGAAGAACGTTGAGTAAGTTGAATTTTTTTTATTTTTTTTAAAGTGACACATGCCTTAGGAAGTGAAGATGCATGAGATGTTGATATCTTGAAAAATTAATTTTGGTGTTTTTGATTTTGAAAGAAATTGAGTGATGGGTAAAGTGATTTTGTTAAGAAATTTGAATTTGGAATAAGAATCTTTGAGCTATGTTAGAGAGAAATTAAGAGATTCCGGTTAAAAAATGAAATGAGATGGTAGGGATTTTAATCGACTTTTTTTATTTTTGAAGTGACAAAGTTATGTATAAGTCAATTTTTGGATGAATTAAAATTTGGCTATGAGCTGTATAAATAATTCAAAATGAGCATTTTGAAAATAGAAAAAAAAAGGATAGAAAATGAAGAAGAGCTTTTGTTTTTTGGACATATATTTATATAACTAGTTGTGGGCTTAATTATATATTGGGGCATTATTTGTGACCAAATTTAAAATTTTTTGCTTGTTCATAATTAATTTTAAAGTCCAACTTATGAAAGAGACATGAGGAAGAAGATATATGAAGGTTCTAGAAAATTGATGAGGAGCTTAGGTAATTGAACGTTATGATTCTAAAATCCTCTAACACTATATTTGGAATGGGAGGAAAGGGAGAAAAAAATTAGGAGGAAAATAATGTTATTTTTCTTCTACTATTTTCCTTTTTTGTGTTTGAATTTTAAGGAAAATAATATAAGAATGAAGGAAAGTTATGATATCTTTTTTATTGGGAAAATAAAATATTTAAAAAAAAATAAGTATATGATATATTTATTATTATGTTCATGTACTAAAATAATGAGTGAAGATAAAAATTGTACAATAAAAATAAAATTGTAAAATGAAAATGAATAGTAAAATTTTTCTGTTTTTTTTCCATATTTTCTCTCCAATTTAGAGAAATAATATAGGGAGGAAAATAAAGCCAAATTTCTTTTCTCCCTAAATTTTTCTCTCATTCCAAACAAGATAAAGTAATTTTTCTCCCTAATTTTCCTCACCCTTTTTTAATTCTCCTCACTTTCCTCTCATTCCAAACATTGTATAAAAGGCTTGGAGCTACTGAGAAGACATGCAAAATTTCTGAAATTCTCTAAGGAATTAAGGAGCTGAGGAAGGAGTAACCTACAAGTAAAGAAGATTAATGATCAAAAAAGGCCATCAATCATTAATCACCCATCAACATCTACCAACAATAATCAATCATCATCACTTATCATCAATCATCAACCAACTCAACAAAATTTCAAGTTTCATTGTAATTTCCTATTTATTTAGAGCTAGCAATCACTTTACCAATATAAAAAGTTCCTATTGCATTATTCAATTAAAATTTACACAATATTTTTTTGAAATTCAAATAAATTGTGATAAAGATATTTGGGGCTCGTAATTTTATTTGATAAAAGTCAAAATTTTATTAAGAAAGCAATTCCTCTAACATGTTCATGCTTGATCGAATACGGTTTGCCAAAACATATAGCAACATTAATTCATAAAAAATTTGACTGAATTAGATAAAAAAAAAAAAAGCAATATGATCTACCCACATAAAAAATGTTAAATATTTATTTTTGATAAAAATAATAAAATTAGTTCACTTAAATATTTTATAAATTAGTAATTAGTTTCAATTTATGTTAAATTTAAAAATATATAAGATACTGTAGGCGGCGAGGTTTAGCGCGCGCCAAGTGTTTGGCGATCATGGCACTGTGTGGGCTCGAGGCCCACTAGGAAATACAATATAGGTCATGGGCCTATTCGGAGATGGAGTCGCCATCCGGATAAAAGTCAGGACGCACTTTACAGCAACTGGATCCCACGGAGGTTCCCAGAAGCCGTCATCAGAGATCGGGTTCAGAAACTGGGTATAAGCATTTGAATGCTCGCCCAACCTTGCGGTTGGCCTCCGTTTGTGTTTTGCATTTTATTACCGTTTAATTATTTAATTATTTCCTCATTTACCACACGTAATGAAATTACCTTTGGATAATTACCAGATTTTATAATTAAGTACAAGTTTGCACATTAGTCCAATTTTATACCTTTAAGTCCCAACATTCAAAAAACACAGTAAATAAAATAAATAATAATTTACAACCATTCATTCAAAATTAAAAGGGGGAGGGATTAAGGATTACAACGCGTTTTAACTAAATAAACTAATAATATACAGAAAATACACCAAACATATATCGAAAATAAACTATTAAATAACATAAAAGCGGCAATATGCAAGAAGTAACTAGCAAAAGTGACTATTTGATGACAGAAATCATCAAGTAATTCCTACAAATAACACACGGTTAGGCCTTCTTCTCACAAAAAATGAAGTCACATATAACGATATTTACAAAGAGGTCCTATAAAGAGGTTGTCACATTATAAGTTAAAGAATGTATCGAACAATCAAGAAAATCACTACCATGCAATCATACAGACATATTTAGGATCAAAAGAGGACATATTAAAGCAGACGTCACAACAAAAAACAAAGACAAAATGAAGCAGGAAATAGATTAATCCTGCCAATGAGGTGGTCGCCTCACTGATGAGGCGATGCCTCATCAACAAAGCTCTTGCAATCTCGAGACAAAAACTGGCAATATGCACACAAAAGGTAAGCTCTCTGAGGGCCTATTAGTGGGGCGATCGCCTCATTGATGAGGCGATCGTCTCACTGAGATGGGGCGACGCCTCTATGAAGAGAAGTTGCCTGACCACCAAACTGGCTCTGATTTCCAAGACGTGCAAACTTCTACTCTAAGCAACCAAAACATGCATATACACACTCTACACTCATTATACTACAACTACATACGTAAATATTCAAAGATCCATCAATAAAATGAGATGTGAAGCATATGCACTAGAGACAAACCTAGAATATACTAAAGACTCAGTTACACACACAAGCAAGGACCTACAAAATGATGAACATATTAAGTTCAAAGTGCAGATTTCATACCAAAATGAGAGGCCCTCAGAGCTACTTTGATTGAGGCCCTTGCTAGGATGTGGTATCTCCCCTTAACATAAGTATCTTCCTTCCTATCCTATAGGAAAGTGGACCTCCTCTCTTCAACCCTCCCCCTTTTCTTTAGGACGTTCTTCTTCCTTTCTCCTTTTTCTTTTTCCTCAGAGATTTTTTTTTAGAACTCCCCCCCTCTTCTTTTCTCTTTCTCTCTTTTCCCCTTTTATCCCTTAGCTTTCCCATCCCCCTAAACCTCCTAGCCCATCATGAGCTCTCCTAGCCTTTTTTCTTTTCCCAAAAGTCTTTTCCTCACGCAAGGAGAAAGTCCGAATAGTGGGGCCCGTGCCACTTGATTGTCATGATTGCAGTTGCATTAAATGCAGCTGCAAGTGGGCTGCTAGAGGGGCGGCACCTCATCGGTGAGGCGATCACCTCATTACATCGAGGCGGTGCCCCTTTAGCCCAGGCCTGCGTTGGGCCGAGCGGGCTTGGGCCAAACTTAGGTAGTTAGGCTCGATTTTGGGTTTTCTAGGCTCTGGATTTTTAAGTCCACTTTCCACTTAAAGATTCAGGCTTCATCCTCATATCCAAGTTCACATTCTCATCATTGGGCTTGACAACGGGTCGGTCAAACTGAGCAACCCTAATTCATCCCCTAACACGGGCCGACCGAATCGGGTGTCTACAGTTTGCCCCTTGATTTTTTTGAAAAATCAAATGCATGCAATGACCATTTTTTAAAAAATCACATGCACAACAATAAATAAACATTAAGGTAAGAAAACGTACCTGACTCTCAAGTCTCACCCGAGAGATGAATTCTTTAATTTTAAAATGTGACCGTGATCCTCAGGTTTTCCTGGCCCGATTAGCCACTCATTAATATTTGATAGAGATATTTGAAAATTGCTAACATCAGGTTTTCCTGGCCCGGCCCTTATAACATTGGAATTCGATTCTCGGGTTTTTCTGGTCTGGTCTTCGCAACACTGAAACTTGATTCTCGAGTTTTCCTGGCCCGGTCTTCGCTGGGGATGTGGTTTTCAGATTTTCCTAGTCTGATTATCACTCCTCTGGGGACATAGACTTCCGAGTTGTCCTGGCCCAGTTATCCTTCGCTTCCAACTTCGGGGATACTACCCGAACAGTCATCTCGATCCTCTGAGCTTCGGGGATTCAAACCCGAACAGCCCTATCTTTGAGCTTCGGGGATTCGAACCCGAACAGCCCTGTCTTTGAGTTTTGGGGATTCAAACCTGAATAACCCTATCTTTGAGCTTTAGGGATTCAAACCCGAACAGCCCTGTCTTTGAGCTTCAGGGATTCAAACCGAAACAACCCTGTCTTTGAGCTTTCGGGATTCAAACCCGAACAGCCCTGTCCTCTGAGCTTCGGGGATTCGAACCCTAATAGCCTTGTCCTCTAAGCTTCGGGGATTCAAACCCGAACAGCCCTATCCTCTGAGAAACTTCCTATTAAAGATTCGTACTCTGAATTCCGCATCCCTAGTATGTGGCACTAACTTCCACCCATCATTCTCATTCTCATCATCATTTTCATTTTTTTTAGAGGAAACCCTATGCTTCTGCTTGCTATAAAAACACTCTTTTCCTTTGTCCTTTCTCCCTTCTATTATTTTTTTGTCCCCTTTTCTTTTCCTCTTTTTTTTCTTATACTTTTTGTACTCCCTGTATCTCTCCCCACTTTTCAGTCAATGGAGAATGACAGAACACCCCCTGTACATCAGTGGGATCATATTTGCCTTTTATTAGTGCTTCTAGGAGTCTGGGATTAACCCGTGGAGATTCGATTCCGCTTCTGGTAGACCTAGGGTCTCACATCTGCTCTTCTGCTTCCAGAGAGGTTAGTACCCTAAAATTTCCTGCAAAATTACATCAGGTTAGGGATTAATCTTGCATAATTATCGTTCTAGGACATTTATTTAATCAAACAAACTATAGAATTTATGCCTTATTGCGTCAAAAATTGACACTGTCCCCATCTGTGCTTTATAGAGGTAATCGCCTCTTCGATGAGGCAATCGTCTCATTGATGAGGCGATTGCCTCATTGATGAGACGATGGGCTTTTGTGAAAAGGCGATTTCCTGTCACCCCTTCACAGAGCCGATCACCTCTTCGAGAAGGATATCGCCTCTTCGAGAAAGCGATCACCTCTGTGATGACCTGAGACCGCAAAATGCATAAATTTTACTTCCCTATCTCTTTATTTACAACATGATGCTCAGACTTTCAAGGGTGCTGGGAATTTCCATGGAGCCCGGGTCTTTTTCAGTGATTTGACTGACGAGCAGAGGGACCAAATTCAGGAGATAGGGTTCGAGGACTTCATACTCTCACTTCCATCCGAGCAAGGGCGCACGGACTACCAGCCATTGCATGCCCTGATAGAGAGGTGGTTCGATACGACCCACACCTTCCACCTCCTATTTGGCAAGCTTACTCTAGACCCGGTATCATTTACTGCCATCATAGGGATTGCCTGCATCGGGGATCCTGTTCCCTTCGATCCGAGTCTACATCAGCTATCTCCGAATAAGGCTACATATATCGAGCGATTTTTGGGGATGACCTCTGACATGAAGGGGACTCATACCTTTAAGTTGGACTCGATTAGGAGTTTTTACACTGGAGACCAGGCCGCAACGATGATCTCTCCCCTTGAGATTGACCAGGTGGTGAGGGCTTTCTTGCTCTACCTGTTCGGTACCACTCTCTTTGCCGACACTGCCAGCTTTATTGATCTGATGTTCCTACCAGGCCTTCGGAATCTTGACCAGATTCCCATATTCGATTGGGGTATTTGTGCCCTGGTGTACTTGTACTGGAGCATGGACGAGGTGGTCCGAGGGGCTAGGAGGTTTTACGGCTTTTGGCATGTTGTTCTGGTACGTCATGATCCCCTTTTTTTTCTTTATCTTATTATGACCCTCATTACTTACATCAGTCTTCTCAACTTCTCTCATTCTATTTTTTCAAGTTTGGGCTCTAGAGCTAGAGTTGCTTATGGGCGTTACCCGAGTGGGGGACCACTTCCCTGCCCTTGGTAGGTTGGGCGCCAGCCGTGTTGTGAAAAGGCACCTCGCGCGAGTTCACATCCATAGACAACACCTGAATTCGATGACACAGGATGCGGTACCTGCAAAGCATAAACCTACTTATTAGTAAATTATTTGCATTCAATTTACTTACATATTGACATCTCTCTTTTCCTACAGATCCGAAATGACTTGTGGGGGTCCGAGGACACTTAGACCATCGAGATGACTCGCTCCAAGCCTTTAGCCTGAAAGAGGGCACTCCTTTGTGGCCCTGGGTATCGAGCTTGGTACTTGGGAGAGTGGGTCCTGAACTAGAAGGCAGGCGTTAGGGCTAGGCGGGTCCCCAGGTCCCCTCCTGACAGTATGCTTTGGGCTCATGAGCTGGAGGGCGATGACCTCACTCAGGCTGTTGCGGGCTCAACAGCTGTGGACCACACAGTTCATGTGAAGAGCCGGTATGCAGAGTTCATCCGCACCCACCTTCTTCTGACAGTCCCCTTCCAAGCCGCTTCTACCTCTCAAGTAAATCCTCACTAGTTCCCCTTTTCTTATAAATTCACTGCATCCTTAACATGTTCCTCCTATTTTTTTCTTTAGGTTGTGCCTACTATGCCTGCAGCCCCGGTTAGGTCCCGAGTGCGGGAGAGAGAGCCCTTGAGGCATCGACTGGATCCAAGTAAGAAGGACACTTCTACTGCCAGTAAGGGAGCCATACCGACTGTTGCCCCCGGTTCTGAGTTTGCCCTAGGCAGCTTCATCCACATCCTCAACCCCCTAGCTCAATGTTGGGTTCCCCTTGGGGAGTTATCGCATCAGTTCTTGACTTTGGATGGGGACCTGACCCCTGCATGCACTCCTGTCGGTGCTACTCACGTATGTTCTTCTCCCTGACCTACTTTAACTATAATTCTTAAACCAACTGTTAGTTCCAACATTTATTTTGATAATGTAGATTCCACTAGAGTAGGGCCTATATATGTACCGCATGATAATGGCCCAGAGAGACTACATGCTGGAGGTCACCCAATAGTGGAGGGTAAGAATTTCATTATTTCCTACATGTATGCATGCTTGCATGGTTTACTGACCTGTGATTTGTCTGAATAGGTCGAGATGAGACTAGCAGGGCGAGGATCGCTACGCTCGAGTGTCAGATTGATGTATTCCAGATTGATGAGGATAATAAGGACGAAGACAGGAGTGGCGGTGGTGCCGAGGGAGAAGATGACCCTGAGGGTACGGGATCAGATGCTTGACATTCCTGTGTTAAAATTTGTGTAGTCTCTGAGTAGCGAACACAGAATTTTGGTTTTTATGAACAGAATGCTTGTAGAATTCAACATTTTCCTCAATTAAATTCATTTGTTTTTCTTTTCTCATTTCTTCATATGTGAGTTGATTTTACTATTTGCATGCGTAACGTAACTGCTCCACCTGTTAGACTGTGTGATTTGAAGAAACACAACCGGCCTGTACTGCTGATGAGGTGATCGCCTCATCAAATCCTGGTAAAGAGGCGATCGCCTCATTCTGCTGAGGCGGCACCTTATTGATGAGGCGGCCACCTCAACAGCAGGCAGTCCTACCCCTATAAAACCTTCATTCCTACATTTGACCTAATTCTCGAATCCCTTTCATCCTCCCCTTTCTGTTTCTCTCTCTAAGTGTCTCTGAAAAGCTACAAACATGACAGAACAAAGTCTGAGGTCCCTATAATCAATTATGAAAGGGTTGGACAATAAATCTTGGGCCGGGTTAGAGCTATTCCATCTCGTGGTCTTCAAATCACTCTATACTAGGAGAATCAATTACCCTTTTCTCCATGCTATGGTTCAATTTTGGGATCCCCAGAAACATGTTTTTCGGCTCAACATGATAGAAATATGCCCCCTACCAGAGGAATTCGAGGCAATTCTTGGTCATCATACAGATTCTACTTGCCAACTTGCAATTCCTACTCTTGAAAACCCGGATTCTCATTCCATTCAACAACAAATGGCGTGCATGTTCAATCTTCCACCTCGATCTTCCTTCCACTATATCTCCGACTCAGAAATCAAATTAGAGTCCCTCCTTGAAGTCATCATGATTGTGGACAAAGGGGAAACTTACTGGCCCTGCATGTTAGCCCTCTATTTGTATGCTCAATTTCTACTGGTTTCCCCCTCAAGGGACTGCAATACTAAGATCCTCTCCATCCTCGATCAAGTGGAGTCAGGGCTCAATCCCTTCCCTCTCATCTTAGCAGAAACCATCATTGGATTGGATGACTTTGCAAGGATACGATGATTCTCTGGAAGCCCCTTTTTGCTAGAGGTAAGTTTCCTTTGCCCCTCCTTTTCTTTCAACTGCCAATACTGCCTGTATCTAACCATTTGCAGTCCCACAAATGTGGCTTTATGAAAACTGGTCTTGATTGAACCTCCCCAAGACATTAGGCGTAATCAAGCCAAGCATTATCGAACAAGGAAACTACATCCCATCCCTACAGACATTCATGGCTGGCTATCAACATTCCCTGATATACTGATTCACTGGCTGTGTCCTTGGTGGGGTTTGCAGTATGTGACCCTCCGATCTTATACATATTGTGTCCCGATTGCCGGTCTCCATTTTGCCACTTTCTACAATCTAGCCCGCCTCTGTCGCCAATATGGTCATAAACAACTGATTATGGAGCTTGTTCACGAATTAGAGCTAGGGCCGCTTTCTCAAAATTTTTTGGACCACCTAATAGCAACTTGGCCTCAAAGAGCCATCGAAAGAAACTTAAGCTATGACGGTGATCAGACCACCGATGATCATTACAAAGCGTGGGTTTACTTACAACAGACAGAAAGAGACGAGTTTATTAAATATAAAAAGACAAGAGAATTATAGATGTTAAGTTCACAGGGTAGGCAACAAAAGAAGAGAAGGCAAAACTAGGTCATGGAATGAAGTCGTCGTTTTCTTTTTTATTAGACGTAATTTCCCTTCTGTACTAGTTAAACAGCTTGTAATGGGCACATTATGCAATGTTTAACGACAATTAAAGTAATCCATTTCATTTCAGTTAAGCACAAAATGTATATACATTTCACTTCTGGTACATCTCATGTTATTAGTTGGCTTGCCCTTGCAAGTTTTCCAACTAACCATTTTGTGCCCCTCTTTCCCCTTTTATATGTCCTTAACTTTTGCCTGGACCACCTCTTTCGAGTTTTTCAGTCTAGTATGACTCCTTTTTTTCTTTTTTTCTTTTCTTTAATCTCTAACTTTGCCTAGGCAGCCTCTTTTCGGGGTTTTCTCCCTAGTGAGACTTTTTACATAAAGTATTTCCTGACTTTGTCTAGGTTGATGGGTTCTTTGAACTCGTTTCCCTCCATGTCAGACAAAATGGCAGCACCTTTCGAAAATAGCTTCTTTACTAGATACAGTCCCTCCCAGTTGGGCTTAAACTTTCCTCTAGGATCGATCGTGACTGATATTGTAAGTTTCAACACCAGATCCCCCTTTCGAATCTTGCCTGGCTTGATCTTCTTATTATAGGCACGGGCTATTCTTCTCTGATACAACTGAGAATGATATATAGCCTTCATCCTCTTTTCATCCAGCAGTGTCAGTTGAGCCAACCGACTTTCGACCCACTGATACTCGGGGAGTTTAGACACTAGAAGAACTCTCAATGACCTTATCTCAACCTCTACAGGCAAAATTACCTCACACCCATAAACTAAAGAGTATGGAGTGACCCCTGTTAAGGTTCTAACAGTAGTTCGGTACCCCCATAATGCGAATTGTAAGTATTCAGCCCAATCTCGGTAATTTTCCAATGTCTTAGCCAAGATCTTTTTTACATTCTTATTTGCTGCTTCTACCGCTCCGTTCGCCAGTGGCCTATACGGAGATGATCTGTGGTGCTCAATCTTATAGTCCTTTAGTAGTGTGGCCGTCTCTACTCGAAACTGAAAACCATTGTCTGTCACTATATGGTGTGGCATACCATACCTGTAGATTATGTTCTTTTCGATGAACCTCGACATCTGCCTTGCCCCCACGGTAGCATAAGATTCAACCTCAACCCACTTGGAGAAGTAGTCGATGGCCACAATGATATACCGATGACCATTAGTTGCTTTTGGCCTTATCTCCCCTATGATGTCAATCCCCCATATAGCAAACGACCAAGGAGACGTCATTCCTTGAAGTTCCGTAGATGGTAGGTGGCTAACATCACCATATGTTTGGCAACTGTGACATTTCTTCACAAATCCAACACAATCCGCTTCCATAGTGAGCCAAAAGTACCCCTAGTGGGCTATTTTCTTCGCCAAGACAGTCCCACTCATGTGTGGTCCACACAGCCCTTCATGAATTGCTTCTATAAGCCTTCGACCTTCACCCTTGTTGACACATTTGAGGTGTACCCCAACTGGCATTCTTTTATATAACATCCCCCCGTGGCTTATGAACTGCCGAGACAACATTTGTAGGGATATCCTCTCTTTCTTATTAGTATCATCCAAAAATTATCCAGTTTCCAGATACCTTTGTAAATCATAGAACCAAGGTTTCTCAATGACATCAACTGGCGTTACTTTCACCTCTTCGTAACAGGGGGCTCGAGACTTTGTGAGGATTAAGGGTCTGGCCTCTGGTTGCTTCCCACTTTCCCACATGGAGGCCAGTGTGGCTAGGGCATCTACTACCTAGTTTCCTTCCCTTGGTAAATAGACAAATTTACATTGCGTGAAAGAGCACAATATGCTGGTCAAGTATTCCCAGTACAGCCGTAATCTGTCTTCTTTTATCTCCCATTCTTTAATGGCTTATTTATAACTAGCATGGAATCTCCGTAGACAGTGACATTTCCTGCCCCTGCACTACGTAATGCTTCTAAGCCAAAGATGTAGGCTTCATATTCTGCTTGGTTATTGGTTGCCTCAAATTCGAGCCTTTTTGCCATCGGGATCATCTCTCCTTCTGGCATAACCAAAATTACTCCTATCCTAGCCCCCTTGTTGTTGACAGCTCCGTCAAAGTATATTTCCCAATCTTGTATCTCTATCGCCCCTAAGTGCTCGTCAGGGGACTCCAGCTTCCACTCTTGGGTGTCCCCAACCGGGCTTTACGCCAAAAAGTTTGCTACTGCTCTTCCTTTTACTGTCTTTTTGGCCATATACTCTATATCAAATTCTGTGAGCAAAACGAGCCACCTAGCCAATTTTCCTGTAAGAGACAGGGTCTGTTGGAGGTACCGGAGAGGATCATGTTTGGAAACTGCTTACACCTTATACGACTGGAAGTAGTGTCGGAGTTTCCTCGTTGCCCAGATCACTGCTAGACAAGTTTTCTCTACTAAACTGTAAGTAGCTTCGTAGGGTAAAAGCTTCTTACTCAAGTAATATACAGCGTGCTCCGTTTTCCCTTCACCTTCCTGTGCTAGCATCGCCCCCATTGCATCCTTTTCAATTGCTAGATACAGGATTAAGACCTTACTTGGTCTCGGCGGTTGTAAGATAGGGGGATTCATCAGATAATCCTTGATAGTTTCAAAAGCCTGTTGACACTTCTCATTCCACACAACGGGTTGGTCTTTCTTTAGAAGCTTAAAGATAGGGTCGCAGATAGCTATTAGTTTGGCTATGAATCTGCTGATATACTGTAAGCGCCCCATAAACCCTCGGACCTCTTTTTCATTTTTTAGCGCGAGCATATCCTTGATTGCTCTGATTTCATCTGGATCCATCTCTATTCCTTTCTGACTGACAATGTGTCCTAACAGCTTCCCAGATGTGACCCTAAAAACACACTTCTTTAGATTCAACCTGAGATTATACTTTTCTACCCTGGCCAGAAACTTGTCTAGTGCTTCAAAACACCCTTCCCTGGTTGTAAATTTCACCATCATATCATCTACATACACTTCGACCTCTTTATGGATCATGTCGTGCAGTAGGGCAGTCGCCATCCTCTTATAAGTGGCCCCCGCATTCTTCAACCCGAAAGACATCACTTGGTAACAATACACGCCCCATTCGATGATGAATGATGTCTTCAATCTATCCATTACTGCCATCATGATCTGATTGTATCTCAAAAATCCATCCATTAAAGAGTACATTGCATTGGAAGCCGCACTATCAATCAATGTGTCAATATGCGGTAGGGGAAAGTCATCCTTAAGGTAGGCTTTATTCAAATCTCGGTAGTCCACACACACTCTGACCCTTCCATCCTTCTTATGAACTGGGACTATATTTGCTAACCACTGAGTGTCCTCTACCACTTCTAAAAACTTTTCCTTTAACTGCTTTTCAACTTCTTCCTTAACCAAGAGAGCCCATTCTGGCCTTAGCCTCCTTTGCTTCTGCTTTATTGGCGCTATGTGGGGGTATGTGGGGATTTTGTGTTCTGAGATCCCCCTATCGATTCCGGGCATGGCTTTATAACCCCAAGCAAATACTTTCTGTCTCTTTTTTAAGATTTCTTCCATTTTTTCTCTCTCACCATGAGTTAAACCAGAAGCAAGCAGTATATTTTTAGGATTATCATCTGTGCCTACATTAAATGATTCGGTTTGCGTGGAATTAATGTCAAACATATGCATGAAATGATCATCACAAACAGAATTGTAATATCCCGTGTTTTTAAATATTTTAATACTGCATCAGGATATGCAGTGTTAATAATTTTTGTATATAATGTTAATATTTTATGATTTTGTTATTTAATTAAAGCTTATTTTAATTATTTTATGTTATTTCAAGTACTTTACGTAAAATTTTCCAGGGAATTTTATTTTCGGGGAAATTAACACGTAAATAATTTAATATTAAATATTTTAAATAATTTTACGGACTTGCATGAGCTCATATATATTTTTAAAGTACTAAATAACATATATATGTGTATTTATTTATTTAACTAGAGTTTAATTAATTACCCTAATATTTTTATTACTTATTATTAGTTTTAATATTATTTAATTAATTGTTTTTAGTGTATAAATTATTAAAAATATTAAATTATATGTGTGTGGTGTATATTTAATGTGTGTGAGTTTATATTATTTTAATATATAGTGTAAATGTATATATATATACATATACATTTATTATTTAAACAAAATATAAAGTTTGAGTTATTTACGAATTTACCATTCTTCCCTCTCCTTCTTCCCGATCGTCCTCCTCGCCGTTCCGCAGTCTGTCACGCCATTCCCTTGCCGTTGGTGTACCTCCCGGTGTGCCACCTCCTTCCTCCAGCTGTTCCACCGCCAGCAGAGTCCATTTCCGGCGTCGGGAAGCTCGTTTTGGCCGGAGAAGCCGAAACTCTTCTCACCGTCGTTCATAGCGTTTCCGGCCACCGTTTTTGACACTACCGGTCTCTTTCTTCTCCTTTAGCTCCGGTGAGTGTGATTCCAAGCTTTGTTTCACCTGAAATGGTCTAGATTTGCTTAGGTTTCGATTTTTACAATTCGGCCATTTTAGGGTTCTTGATTTTTTTAAACTTCGAAATTGATTGCTTCATGAAAATTTCCATCACAAATGTTGTTCCCCTTAGCTTAATCTACATGTTTTAATTTTTGTAGAATATTTGGAAATTATTTTGATTTTTGGGTATTTTTGAATATTTTATTATTATTTTCTAATTTTCGAAAATTAATTAATTAAATTATGAAATTGTATTTTATGATAAATATAGGTGTTGAAATGAATTATAAAAATTTATTTGGAATTTTTGTGAATTTCTATGTATTTATTTTGAATTTAATTAGTTTATGTAATTTTGAGAAAATAGGGTTAATTGAGTTTTTAATTGAAATTAATTGGTTAATTAAGTTTATTTAGTGATATTATTGATATATATATTGAGAAAATTAATTTTTAGCAATTATATTATTTTTGGTGAATTTTTGGATTTATTTTAGTATATTTATATATATAGGGGTATTTTGGTAATTTTACCCTAAATTGGCTAAAAATGTAATTAAATTGGTTTTAATAGTTATTTAAGGTATAAAAATGATTTCTACAAATTATTTAGTATTTTTGACTAATTAAAACTATTTTTCGTAAATTATTTTCAATTATATATATAATATACGATTTTTCTAAATAAATGAGTTTTTATCGGTTTTTACTGTGTTTTAGGGTTAATTACGTAATTTCTACTTATTAAATGTATTTCTGTGATATAAGGGTATTTTTGATATTTCTATATTGTTTTGTGAATTATGGACCCCGGTCGGTAAACTATAGTTTGGAGTCCGACCGAGGGGTTGTGAATGTGATTCTGTGTCTATTTTTCGAAGTGTGTTTCTTTGCAGGGCTGGCTCTACTCTTTAAGTAGAGAGATGTCCATTTTACTGGGGAGGTTCTGCCAGATTTTCGGTAGAATTCTCGTAAAACGTGATGTCCGGTCGAATTCTGATTTTTAATTCTGTGTCTAGTAATCTAGATCGAGTCTTTAGATCTTCTGTTAGATTTATTTTGATTCCTGTCATTATTTGTTTGTTTAGTTGCACCGAGACCGAGGCCTAGTGGACCAGGCCTGTCGAACCCATCTCGAGGAGCGCACTAAGTGTGAGTTAGTATTCTATATATATATATGTTTTAGGATGCATGATTTAGAAAATTTATGTTTTATTTGGATTAAATATGCATAAATAATTTAATTAGTACTTAAGTTTATTTTTAGTTTATTTTTGATATATTTTGAATTATATGCATGCTTTATTAGACATTTATGTTCAAAATGTTTTTAAATATATATTTAGTTTATTTTACGATTTAATTGAATTTATTTGACGTATATATACTCGAAATATACCTGGTTTACTTTTGGTATATTTCTAGTATATATATAGTTTATGTTGCTATTTTATTCAATTCATGCATCATTTACTTTTATGAATGTATGTTTTATATATTAATGAAGGATATCAATAGAATGTGCTACCTAGTAGGCAGCACTAGGACCGAATACGTACCGGTACGTTTATAGCATTTAGGCTGTATTACTAACCAGTTTGTGGATATCGATTGGATATGATTATTTGATGTGTGATATGATTTGGGAGTGTGATTGTTGGAGCTCGGTTAACCAAGTGTCTCGGGGCCAATCACACCGACAGTCAGACTGCTGGAGCTCGGTTGACTTAGTGTCTCGGGGCCAATCTACTGTCGAAATGGAATAAGTGAATATTTTGGAATAAGTGAGCCTGTGTGGCTAGAGTGTTGTCTAACACTGTTTTGAGGTTGCGATTTTCTAGGGTTCTATTTGATCCTTCATAAACAATGATTTTCAATAAAAATATATAAAAATGATTTTTATTACATCTGTGTGTATTTGCTTGTATACATACATATTATATATACTTTGGATTGTGTGCATTGGCAATTAGTATGCATGTATATATATTATAGTAATTCACTCAGTGAGGTCTGACTCCCCTCCGTTGACTATTTTTCAGGAGAGTCATCGTCTTCAGACCTCAGTAGTAGGCCTTTACGCTGGATTTCTTCTGCCCCGGCTTTATTATGTAAACTGTTCACTTGAGTTTTATTTTTATAATCTACACACTGCAGTAGTTGTAAATAAATTGTGGGTTTTATGTATTATATTTGTGTGAGTTATGTATTTTAAGAATTTGAATTGAAACTTGTATTAAAAGTTTATTTATATATATGAGATGAGGATTGGATTTAATTTCATCTGGTGTAAATATTATTTTGATATTTATGATTTTATTCCGCTGCATAATATTTTATTTAATTATGTTGTTATTATTACTATTGCATGTTTATTTTATTTTTAGGCTTGCTACGGGTTCCGGATTTGAAAGAATTCCTGTTCCCTAGCGCCAGTCATGGCCCTTGTTTTGGGTCATGACAAGAATAACCATTAGGGAACACATCACACAAATAAGCAAATTCAGATTTCATTGCATTCACTTTTGAAAAGAAAAGATCGTCAGTTTCAAATAGAGAAGCTAGGGAGACATCAAAGTCATCATAAAAGGTATCTATGATGGAATCTAGGATGTAGGTCTCAAAGTCTAGGTCTTTGTTATGATCATCAACGCCCTTGTGCTCTGAAGTAGCTTCATCCTCTTTAGACTCCTCTTCAGCTAATACCAGCTCCTCAGTAGGGGCCTTTTTGATAGCAGCTTCCCCGGCTTTGTTCACAAATTCAATAAATATCTCAAACCCTGGGATGACTTCCCCAGCCACCAGGAGAGGTTTCAGAGTCCCGCTATATGAATGCCCAGTGCCTTCCTTTATAAAGATTTCCCACAGAGTCTTCTTTCTAGCCACGGTTTCCTCCTCCTTTTCTTTAGACCGGTTCAACATACCCATCTCTTTCCCAGCTTTGTCAACCTCTTTGAACCCTAACCCGTGCTTCAAAATAGGTACTTTGTTTCCCAAAAATCTTGAAGGTCCACTCTGATTTTTCCCTAATCCCATGCCAGGCAGAAACTTCATATTGCGCATCATTCTCAGAACCCTTTCATCCATCTCATCTTCATAGATCACATAGACTTCAAAGCTAGGGCTAAGGGAAATCTCCTTGGGGATCAACTTCAGTGCGGCTATGGCGACTTCAGTTTCAGCTGAGATGGTGACAACCCTCCCTTCGTGTAGAAACTTAACCTTTTGATAAACAATGGATGGAACGCCACCCAGGGGGTGAAACCATGGCCTTCCCAATAAAATGGCAAAGTTTACCAGGATATCAAGCACATGCAGGTCAACCCAAACTTCTATAGGCCCTATTCTAACTAACACCCTGAAAGTTCCCTCCACAGATCTTTTGGTGTCATTGTAAGCCTCGATAACTACTTCAGAAGGCTTTAAGTCAGCTACCGTCAGCCCTAGCTTTAGCAAAATCTTCAATGGACACACATTGATGGCAGAACCATTATCAACTATCATGTAACAAGTCATCTTCCCTTTTACCTCGGCTTTGATAAACAGGGCTTTGTGGTGATCTCTCCCTTCTAGAGGCAGATCGTCATTAGAAAACATTATCATTCCTTGAGGAGTTTCTATTAAGGACTGAACCATCTGTTCTAGGGTGGAATTAGTAGGAATTTTTCTTTGGTCTAGTGCCAGGACTAAGGCTTCCCTATGATCCCTAGAATGCATGAGTAGCTCCCAAACACTGGCAATGGTCTCTCTGCTTTGTTCTAGCCCCTTTCCTTTCTCTACACTTCCTGCCTTTTCGGGTCCAGTCTTGGTAACCTCGGTTCCTTTTCCCTTCTCTTCGACCTTCCCCACGGACTGATTCTGCTTACACCCCTTGTTGTCCCATAGGTCAACTTGTTCTTTGCTTTCATCATCGGAACTTCATATGTCCAAGACTTGCACCTGTAACTCTGTGGGTTGTTCAGGCTTGACTTGTCGGGAATTATGAGAGACATCAATAAAGGAGTTTAGGACTTGTTCTTCTATTAGGCCAGAGTTGACCATCAAAATGGATGGCTTAGGAGGTGGTACATTTCGATAATTGGGTAATGGGTTGGTTTGAGTGTTTGGTTTTCTATTTTCTGGATAGGTGATTTTACCTGAGTCTATCAAATCTTGGATTTTATGCTTTAACCGAGCGCAGCTATCTGTGTCATGCCCGATGGTTTGATGAAATTTATAGAAAAGCTTTGGGTTAGCTCTAGGTAAGGGTTTTTGCGAAGGCAAAGGTCGTAGCAGGTTCTTCTCAATAAGCTTATCGAGGACTTTAGACATAGGACGTCCCGGATTAGAAAATCTCCGAGGCTGTCTAACCGTATTGACTTGTACATTACTGCTCGGTAGTCAAATAGCATGAATCTGAACATTACTGCTCGAGCCAGCTCCCTCTTTTCCCCCAGAACCTCTTCCGAAGAATTTCTTCTCTTGGGCCAAATCTGATTCTTTCTGGACCCCAAACCTGTATAACTCTTCAAAATTTTTGATCCCCAGATCCCTCAATTTCCTAGATAATACGGGAACACACCCTTCTATTGCCAAGACCAACTGGTTGGACTCAGCTGGCCTATGCCTCATCATGGATAATTTTCCCCTCCAACGAGTCAGATAATCATCAAAAGGCTCGCTAAAGTTTTACTTGGTATTCTGTAAATCTCTCAAGGACACTTCTAGTTGGACGATGAGACCATATTGCTTAACAAAAGCAGTGCACAGTTCTTTCCAATTCGACTAAACATGCGGTTCCAAGGTGTAATACCAACGAATCGGCGCTCCTTCCAGTGAAATAGGGAACTGCTTAACAATTTGGCTCTCAGTTAGCTCAGTAGCCTTCATGTATGTTACATATTGCTTCAAATGCAAATGGGGATCCTCAGCACCAGTGTACTTCTTCATGTCTGGGAATTTAAACTTATGGGGCAGCGGTTCATCACCCTTTTCCAAATTCAGATCGTAATCTAGGGGGGCGACCATACCCTTCTCCTTCATCATCACCTGCATTTGGTTAATCACTCTGGTCATATTCTTAGCCCACTCAGTCTGACCCACATCCTCAGCTTGGATGACATTTCTTTGATTCCCTGGATTGGCCAATATCGTTACATCATCTTCTTCCCTTCCCCTAATCGGTATTTCCTCGTCAAGGTCAACCGGATCGATTGACGGTGCATTGGGTGGCTGTGTTGGCTAACTTTCTCTGATGAGCTTAGTAATCTCCCTCATCATAGCCCGGGTTTCCGTTATTACTTCTTCTTTCCACCATCCCCTAAATGCTTCTGGATCAAACCCTCGTGTCATTCCTAATTTTGAATTTCTGATCAAACGACCTGAACTAGTTCGGACCCACCCTACTAAGCTTGAAGGATCTATAGCGCTGCAAAAAAACTGATTAGAATGATGGATGATATGTATGCATGATATGCAAGGATTCTTATTTAGAAATAACAAGGTCACACACAAAAAGATATACAAGATCAAAGCATAGAACTTAAACGTGCAAACTTCCACCCTTATTTCTCCCACACACGTATTCAATGGCGAGTATCTTGTCCTAGGATTTTCGGCCTGGGTTTTAATTATTAGTGGGGGATAATAAAACCGACGTATACAAGAAAATTCTTAAAATGATTCAGACAAGTAATGGTTCCTTTAAATAAAGCCCGAGTCCACTTTCCATGAGCCAAGATCCTTAGCACCATAAACTCACTTGTCAAGGCCCATTTGAAATGGGTTATGAGTAGGCATGAGAGGCCTTTGTTGACTAGCTTATTTATAATGGGCTTTGGTTAGACATGAGGGCTCCTTTTATTTTGGACTACTTATTGATGGGCTTGAGATTTATTTTAAGGGTCCATTATATGGCATAATACACATGCATGTGGGAAAATTCCTAAGGATAGTTGCTAAGTCATTATATGGGCTTGAGTCTTGGGTAAAAAGGCTTCGGCTCCCACAATGATATACATCCATCTACGTCTCCCCACTCAAGGGTCAAACAACTCAGATTAGTACATGTCGTTAGTGACAATAATCAAATATTCCACCACCAGGTTTGAGTGAAACGTAGGTAGTGAAGTACTAACTATTGTCGGGTTTATTCAGGACTGAAGTGTTCATTGTGTGCAAAATGTGTAGTGAATGCATAAATGCAAGAAGAAATAAGATAATAATTAAGGATGATAAAATGAAAAACACTGGAATCAGTTTCTCTATCCCTAGTGGAGTCACCACTGTAGGCGGCGGGGTTTAGCGCGTGCCCAAGTGTTTGGTGACCATAGCACTGTGTGGGCTCGAGGCCTACTAGGAAATACAATATAGGTCATGGGCCTATTCAGAAATGGAGTCGCCACCTGGATAAAAGCCGGGACAACACTTTATAGCAACTGGATCCCACGGAGGTTCCTAGAAGTCGTCATCAGGTATGAACGTTTAAATGCTCACCCAACCTTGCGGTTGGCCTCCGTTTGTGTTTTGCATTTTATTACCATTTAATTATTTAATTATTTCTTCATTTACCACGCGTAATGAAATTGCCTTCGGATAATTGCCGAATTTTATAATTAAATCCAAGTTTGCACATTAGTCCAATTTTATACCTTTAAGTCCCAACATTCAAAAAACACAGTAAATAAAAAAATAATAATTTACAATCATTCATTCAAAATTAAATGTGGGAGGGATTAAGGATTACAACGCTTTTTAACTAAATAAACTAATAATATACAGAAAATACACCAAACATATACCGAAAATAAACTATTAAATAACATAATAGCGGCAATATGCAAGAAGTAACTAGCAAAAGTGACTACTTGATGATAGAAATCATCAAGTAATTCCTGTAAATAACAGACGGTTAACCCTTCTTCTCATAAAAAACAAAGTCACATATAACGATATTTACAAAGAGGTCCTATAAAGAGGTTGTCACATTATAAGTTAAAGAAAGTATCGAATAATCAAGATAATCACCACCATGCAATCATACAGACATATTTAGGATCAAAAGAGGACATATTAAAGCAGACGTCACAACATAAAAAAAAAGAAAAAATGAAGCAGGAAATAGATTAATCCTACTAATGAGGCGGTCACCTCACTGATAAGGCAATCGCCTCATCAATAGAGCTCTTGCAATCTCGAGACAAAAACTAGCAACATGCACACAAAAGGTAAGCTCTCTGAGGGCCTATTAGTGGGGCGATGTCACGACCCAAAACAAGGGCCATGACCGGTGCTAGGGAACGGGAATTCTTTCGAATCCGGAACCAGTAGCAAGCCTAAAAATAAAATAAAACATGCAATAGTAATAACAATATATAATGCAGTGGAAATAAAAATCATAAATATAATAATAACATATGCACCAACTGGATTTAAATCAAATCCTCATCATTTCATATATATAAATTCTTTTAATACAAATCCAGTTCAAATATAATACAACATCTCTTTAAATATTTAATGACTACTGCAGTGTCTAGATAAAATAAACCCAAGACTCAGATAAGCAGTTTACACAAAGAAGTCGGGGCAGAAGAAATCCAGCGTACAGGCCTGCTACTGAGGTCTGAGGAAGATGACTCTCCTGAAAAATAGTCAACGGAGGGGAGTCAGACCTCACTGAGTGAATTACTATAATATATATACATGCATACTAAATGACAATGCATACAATCAACAATATATATATAATATGTATATATAAAGGCAATACACACAGATGCAGTAAAATCATTTTATATATTTTTATTAAAAATCACAGTTTATGAAGGATCAAATAGAACCCTAGAATATCGAAACCTCAAACAGTGTTAGACAACACTCTAGCCATACAGGCTTACTTATTCCAAATATGTCCACTTAATCCATTTAGACAGTAGACTGGCCCCGAGACACTAAGTCAACCGAGCTCCAGCAGTCTGATTGTCAGTGTGATTGGCCCCGAGACACTTGGTCAACCGAGCTCCAGCAATCACACCTCCAAACCATATCTCATACATCAAATAATCATATTCAATCAATATCCACAAATGGTTAGTAATATAGCCTAAATGCTATAAGCGTACCGATACGTACTCGGTCCTAGTGCTGCCCACTAGGTAGCACGTTCTATTGATATCCTTCATTAATAAATATAAAACATTCATTCACAAATAAATGATGCCTAAATTTAAATAAAATAACATTATAAACCATATATATACTAGAAATATACCAAAAGTAAACCAGGTATATTTCAAGTATATATACGTCCAATAAATTCAATCAAATTACAAATTAAGCTAGAAATATATTTAAAAACATTTTAAATATAATTTATTAACAAAACATGCATATAATTCAAAATATACCGGAAATAAACCAAAATAAACTAAAAATAAACTTAGGTAATAATTGAATTATTCATGCATAATAATCAAAATAAAACATATTTTTCTAAATCATGCACCCTAAACATATATATATAATATAGTAACTCACACTTAGTGCGCTCCTCGAGATGGGTCCGACGGGCCTGGTCCACTAGGCCTCGGTCTCGGCGCAACTAAACAAACAATAAATAATAGACATCAGAATAAACCTAACAGAAAATCCTAGAACTCAATCTAGAATATTAATCATAGAAACAGGATTAAGGATCGACCGGACATCACGTTTTACGAGAATTCTATCAAAAATTCGGCAGAACCTCCCCTGTAAAATGGACATGTCTCTATTTAAAGAGTAGAGCCGACCCTACAAAGAAACACACTTTGAAAAATAGGCTCAACCACTCATCCACAACCCCTCGGTCAGACTACAAACTACAGTCTACCGACCGGGGTCCACAATCACAGAACAATTTTAGAAATATCAAAAATACCCTTATAACATAGAAATTCATTTTATAAGTAGAAATTACATAATGAACCTTTAAACACAGTAAAAACCGATAAAAACTCATTTTATTAGAAAAATCATATATTATATATATATTTGAAAATAATTCACGAAAAATAGTTTTAATTAGTTAAAAATACTAAATAATTTGTAGAAACCATTTTTATACCTTAAATAACTATTAAAACCAATTAAATTACATTTTTAGCCAATTTTGTGTAAAATTACCAAAATGCCCCTATATATGTAAATATACTAAAATTCATTCAAAAATTCACCAAAAATAGTATAATTATCCAAAATTAATTTCCTCAACATATTTAAAAATAATATCAATAATTAAACTCAATTAACCAATTAATTAAATTAAAAACACAATTAACCTAATTTTCCAAAAATTACATAAACCTAAATAATTCAAAATAAATACATAGAAATTCATAAAAATTCCAAATAAATTCCTATAATTCATTTCAACACCTATAATTATCATAAAACACAATTTCATAATTTAATTAATTAATTTCCGAAAATTAGAAAATAATATTAAAATATTCAAAAATACCCAAAAATCCAAATAATCTCCAAAAATTCCACAAAAATTCACACATGTATATTAAGCTAAGGGGAACAACATTTGTGAAGGAATTTTTCATGAATCAATAAAATTGAAGTTAAAAAAAATTCAAGAACCCTAATATGGCCGAATTCGAAAAATCGAAACCTAAGCAAATGAAGACCATTTAAGCTCAAACCAAAGCTAGAATCACACTCACCGGACCTCAAAGAGAAGAAAGAGACCAGCGGTGTCAAAAATGGTGGCCGGAATCGCGAGGTGTGAAGAAATGCAACTTTCGGCAAAAAATGGAGGAAAGGAAGCTAGCCGGCGCCAGGGAAGGAGGCTAGGGGCGGCGGAGCAGCTGGCTGGGGAGGGCGAAGCTGATGGTGGTACATCAACGGTAGGTGGTCGGGATTTGCAGCGGGAGGGGGAGAAGGGACGGGTTCGGGAAGAAAGAAGGAAGAAGAAGAAGAAAAGAAAAGAAAAAGAAAAAAAAGAAAAAAATAATTTTAATAAAATATTTGGGAAAAATCACACACCACACACTTAATATTTAATATTTTTTTAAAAAAATTTAATAATAAATGAAATTAATTAAATAACAATAAAACTAATAAATAAATAATAAAATATTAGGGTAATAAATTAAACCCTAATTAAATAAATATATACACACATAGGCTTTATTTAGTATTTTAAAAATATATATGAATTCATGCAATTCCGTAAATCTATTTAATATAATTAATAGTAAATTATTTACGTGAAAATTTTCCCGAAAATGAAAGTCTCGGGAAAATTTTACGTAAGGCACTTAAAATAATAATAAACAATTAAAATTCAATTTTAATTAATCAACAACTTATAAAATATCAATATCATATTTAAAAATTATTAACACTGCATATCCCGATGCAGTATTAAAATATTTAAAAACACGGGATATTACAGGCGATTGCCTCATTAATGAGGCGATCGTCTCACTGAGATGGACCAAACTGGCTCTGATTTCCAAGACGTGCAAACTTCTACTCTAAGCAACTAAAACATGCATATACACACTCTACACTCATCATACTACAACTACATACGTAAATATTCAAAGATCCATCAATAAAATGAGATGTCAAGCACATGCACTAGAGACAAACCTAGAATATGCTAAAGACTCAGTTACACACACAAGTAAGGACATACAAAATGATGAACATATCAAGTTCAAAGTGCAGATTTCATACCAAAATGAGAGGTCCTCAGAGCTACTTTGATTGAGGCCTTTGCTAGGATGTGGTATCTCCCCTTAACACAAGTATCTTCCTTCCTCTCCTATAGGAAAGTGGACCTCCTCTCTTCAACCCTCCCCCTTTTCTTCAGGACGTTCTTCTTCCTTTCTCCTTTTTCTTTTTCTTTAGAGCTTTTTTTTTAAACTCCCCCCCTCTTCTTTTCTTTTTCTCTCTCTTTTCCCTTTTATCCCTTAGCTTTCCTATCCCCCTAAGCCTCCTAGCCCATCATGAGCTTTCCTAGCCTTTTTCCTTTTCCCAAAAGTCTTTTCCTCACGCAAGGAGAAAGTTTGGAGAGTGGGGCCCATGCCACTTGATTGTCATGATTGCATTTGCATTAAATGAGGCTGCAGGTGGGCTGCCAGAGGGGCGGCGCCTCATTGGCAGCTGCCAAAGAGGCGATCACCTCATTACACCGAGGCGGTGCCCCTTTGGCCTGGGCCTACGCTGGGCCGAGCGGGCTTAGGCCAAACTTGGGTAATTGGGCTCGATTTTTGGGTTTTCTAAGCTTTGGATTTTCAAGTCCACTTTACACTTAGAGATTCAAGCTTCATCCTCATGTCCAAGTTCACATTCTCATCATTGGGCTTGACAACGGGCCAGTCAAACTGAGCAATCCTAATTCGTCCCCTAACACGGGCCGACTGAATCGGGTGTCTACAGATACATAATTTTAAAATTAAATAGATGCTACTTAATTTTTTAATTTTAAAATAATTGATAATTTAAATTTAAATTTATGTAAATAATTTAAAAATCAATTATATATTTCTTTATTTTGATTTTTAATATATCTTTTACTAAACTTAAAATTTGTTTTTTACTAATTCATATCTTAAGTTTAAATTTTGATAAATGAAATCTAATTGGTCAATGTATAAAAGTTTTGAGATGAATTACTTAAAAAAATTATTTTGCACTAAATTGAATTTTTCTAGAAAGCTAATATGAGTTAATTGATCAAATGTACCAAGTTTATAGGATAATTGACCTAAATGAAATTTATGAGCCAATTAACCATCATGTTCAAAATTAGGAGGCAAATTGCTAATTTAATTTAGGGTTGTAAATGAGCTTATATGTTCACGAGCTACTTGGAGCTCGGCTCAATAAAAAGTTGTTTGAACTCGTTTAATAAATGAACGAAGTTCAAATTATGAAAAGTTTGACTCATGAAGTTTATAAACAAGCTCTTTGTGAAACAACTCTTAATTTTAATGTAATAATGATTTAAAATTTTAAAAAATAATATATAAATTTTTATTTGTAAAAAATATTAAATATATATATATATATATATATATATATATATATATATATATATATATATATATATATATATATTATTTGAGCAAAATTATAATTTTTATCCAAAATTTAACTTATAATTTGTATTTTTTTTAAAAAAAAATTTAGGTTTATTATATATAGTTTATATATTAGTTGGCTGATAAAGATGTTATCCTATGTTGTTCAAATGGAAGAGGATATTCTTCCTTATTTTGTAGGGTACACTAAAATAATTAGTTTAGAGAAATATGGGGAAATCAAAATTTTATTAAATTTGGTGGCAAATATAATAGCACATTCAATTATATATATCTATAGTCTAATGATGACACTTTGATACAAGCACCAAAATAAAATAACTGCCTTGAATTATTATTATTAAAAGGGGTTCCCTTAAGCTCCTATTTCAATGGAGGATAGAAGAGATATGTATGGCTTATTGAATAGTCTACAAAACAAAAAGACATAAGAAAGGGGTTGGGGCTGGGGCTACTCTTAGTAGTCCCACTCCAATGCTTAAGTCAAAGTTTAATCATGATTGGATTATAAGTAGATGTTTTAGGGTTATGAATGAGTTATCTTGTTTTGTTGGACTAAAAGACTATTTAATATTAAAGACATGCCATATATAGAGTGATTTTTGACCTATTTGAGGAGTGGTTCCGTAAATTAAAAAACTTCCATCACTACTAGATGTGTGGAAATCATGCATGATATTCATGAATAGTGGGTGATTTACACATTCTGCAAGCTTCAGGTTGCAAGCCCTTTCACCTGTGGAAGTATACATATTGTCAGTTTGACCAATATCCAGTTGATTCAAAATATAACCAAGACTTTGACCCTTATTTATAGGAGTTGAATGTATGGAAATCATGCACGATATTCATAGATAGTGGGTGATTTACATGTTCTGTAGGCTTCAGGTTGCAAGCCCTTTCACCTATGAAAGTACACAGATTGCCAGTTTGACCAATATTCAGCTGATTCAACATATGACTAGGACTTTGACCCTTATTTATAGAAGTTGAATTTTCCATATGTTGTTGTTATTGTTATTATTTGTTATTGTTATTGTTATTGTTATTATTATTGTTCTTGTTTTTATTGTTATTGTTGTTATTATTATTGTAACCTTTCAAAATTGACTTAAAACAAGCTCAACTATGCCCATCGTGAATGGCCATCATGATAGTGAGGAGCACTCACAAGTTGAAAAATAAAGAAGCCGTTCTTTATATTAATAATATGCAGCCCTCACAATCCACAATCACAATTGTGACAATGTTAGTCTCTATCATGAGCTTATGTCCAAATTAGGGCCCATAAAAGTCACAAAAGACTAAGGAGCTCTAGGATGCTCATAAGCTCCGATCACGATCGTGACTAGATCATGAGCTATGCTCAGTCTGGGAGACAACAAATACTTTATGTCCAACGGATATTATTTTCGATCCTCACGATCGTGACCATGCCTTTATGATAATGAGCAGACTATTCTCTGCAAAAAGCTAAAAATATATTAAATGAAGCTTGTAGAGAAGATGAATTTATTGCATCCCAATAACTAAAAATTGAGCTGCAACTATAAATTTAAGTCTCAAAACTTCATTTAATAGTTAGAAACTTTGATTGAGCATTCAATCTCTATTAGCATTTAAGAAGCTCATACATTCCCTTTATTATTTTATATTATTGAGTGTGGTTGTGTGTTAAAGTTAGGTCTCTTATTAGAAAAAGGGAAGTAAGGATCGACTCTTGTTGTGTGGTTTAAGTGTTAGCCAATTGAAAACACTTGGGAATTGATTGTGGTTTGGAATGAGCCAAAAAAAACTCATCATTGTTAGGTTTGGTGTGGGCCATTGTAAAACACCATTTTAAAATCAATCTTGTTAATAAGATTGGAGTGAGTTTGAAAATCCTAACTTGGGATAAGTTAGGTGGAGACATAGTTTTGATTAGAAATCGAACTCCTTTAAATTTCATTATATCCATTTTCTCATCCCTTAATTTATTTTTAATTTGTTTTTAATTTGCTATATAATTCTCCCCCTTTAGGACTCTTACAATTTGGATACTTGAAAAAAAACTGTGAATTTTGGATTGTTATACAATAAATTTCTAGTTGTGCTTGAAGGTTATATAGTGGCTAGTTGGATACTAGTACAAGAGATAACAAAGTCAATTTATATATGGGTTTTCACTTTAGTATGTGGTGCAATTTCTTGGGCATCAAAGAAATAAACTTGTATAACTTATTCTATAATGGAATTTGAATTCATAGCATTAGCAATTGAAAGTAAGGAGGTGAAATAGTTGAAAAATATGTTATTGGATATTAAGTTGTGGCCAAAACTGATGTTAACCATCTCCTTACATTATGATAGTTAAGCAACTATGTCCAAAGGATTTAGTAAAATGTACAATGGAAAATTTAGACTTATCAGTTTGAAACATGAATATGTAAGACAATTAGTCTTTGATGGAATTATTTCCATAATATATGCAAAGTCTTGTAATAATCTAGTAGATCCATTTACAAAGGCTATCCCAAGAGATTTTGTTAATAAAACTTCTATTGGATTAGGACTAAAACTATTTATCTAAACTTACTAATAATAGGAACCCAACATTACTAATACTTTAGTTAAAAGTTTAAAGGATAATAATAAGCTATTGGTAAGTGAAGTGCATATTAAATGGGAGGGTGAGTGTTGAAATAGGATACTTTTAATGAAACTTAATTTCACCCATATGAACATAGGAAACAGTACCACTTCAAAAAAAATTTGGAAAACTTTGTAAATATTCATGAAGTTAAGAGGTAACATGTCACGACCCAAACCGGAGAGTCATGATTGGTGCTACGGAACGAGAATTCTTACAAATTTGGAACCTGTAGCAAGCCTTAAAAAATAAAAACACATGCAAACATACCACAAAATATCTCAGAATTAAAAATTTAATTAATACAAATGAAATCGATATCATAACATAATAAAATATCTTTATACAATTATTCAAATACAGGAACACTGTCAAATACAATAATAGGTATAACAACAAAAAGTACTACTACTGCAGTGTTTACTAAAACACAAGAAAAGAGACGGTTCAATATTTACATAAATTGACTGGGGAAGAAAGAGTCCAGTGAATAAATCTAGTAAGGAGGTCTGAAGTAGAAGATCCTAAAAAATTATTATTGAGGGGAGGGGTCAGACCTCACTGAGTGAATTATTATTATCTATATACATGCAACCTAAATACATAGATATTCAAGCATCAATATAATAATAATAATAATAATAATAATAATAATAATAATAATAATAATAATAATAATAATAATACATGCATTTCATACAGATACTAAAAATCCACTTTTATTATAATAATAAATGTAAAAGAATTTTGAGTGAAGGATTCAAGCAGAATCCCTAAATATCCGCAACCTTGATCACTGTATTTACTTAGTCAATAGGCTTCCATATCTCCAAAATATTCTTTTATCCAACTTTTGGCAGTGAACTGGCCCGAGTACACAAAGGGTCAATCAAGGATCCGCAGTTCCACTGTCGGTGCTAACTAGCCCCGCGTAACCTACAGGTCAATCGAGGATTCGCAATCACACCCCTTATCCACAATTCACAACAATCATAATTTCCATATCCAAAATCAATCAAAGTTCAAAACCTAATTCTAGTGTAATGTTGTGCAACAGTCCTAGTGTGACTGGCTAGGTGGCACGTTCTATAACTATCATCCAAAACATTGTTTCATAATAATATAATGAAAATCACAGTAAACGTGAATAGCATTCATTTTCATAATTTAACAATTGTATGTAAATATATATATTCGAAATAATCAAAATAAAAATAATTAATGAAATAAAGCATAATGAAATTCACATTTATTTAAAACATGGATGCTCATAATATATGTCCTACATGCAATGTATACATATAATAATAACTCACAATTCAAGTGTGCTCCTCAACCCTGATTCGACTGGCCCAGTCCAATAAGCTTAGCATGTGGAGCAACTAAGGAAAATAATAAAAATAATAATATATTAGAATCAAATTCTTAATTTTTATACTTCTAGAATTTCTAAAGAATGACTCAATCTAAGACATGACCCTACAAAAATTCAAAACTCAGGACCGACTTGATGTCATGTTTTATAAGAATTCTACCGAAAATTCAGTAGAGTCTCTTCTGTAAAATGGATATCTCTCTACTAAAAGTAGAGTCAATCTTGTATGCAAACATACTTCAAATACACAAAATGCTCAACTTCTCGGGTTGAGCCCCCAATCTACATTTATTGCCCAACCGAGAATCGGCACACTCAAAATCAATAAAATAATAATAAATATTAATAATTCACTAAAATTCATAAATTCAATAAAATAATAGTAAATACCACAATTCAATTTATTTAAATAACAAAAACATCAAAGATATTTATTTTCAAAATAAATATTAAAATCCCAAATATAATTAAATAATATTAATAAAAATCCATTTTTCAAATATTCAAAATCAAATAGCATAATTTACAAATAATTATTTAAATTTTCCAAATATATAATAAAAATAGCTGAAAATTCATTTAATCATAAAAATAATAGGTAAAATTATTATTCGAATATATTTCCAGAAATCATTATGAATTAGCTAAAAAATAGTAAACAATTCATAAAAATTATTTTAATACTATTTATTACTAAAAAATTATCCAAAACATAATAATTAACAATAATTTCAATTAAAATACAAAATTTTCTAATTTATACTAATTTTTCCAAAAATCCAATTTTTACATAAATATTAAAAAATTTATAATAAATAATCGAAACATAATTTCAATAAAATTTTTTAATGAAAAATGCTTAAAATCATTAGTAGGATTTATTAAAAATAAAACACACTTCCGAGCCAGGACAACCCTCTTGAACAGCAACCGAGCTCGGAATAGTGCTCAAAATTCAACTATCTCCAAAATCAAATTTAAATACATTTTTGGAAAGCTTACAACTTCAATTTCAATAATATAAAGTCAATTTAACAATAATTAAACCAATTGAACACAAAATCAACAACTGAAACTAAAAATCCTAAAATAAATTATTTAAAATTGAAGCTAAAATCGAGTTTAATCAGATGAATTGCTTTGGGGAAAATGAAGCACACATCAAGAGCTCTCAAATGAGACCCATGCGAGCTCCAACCATTGCCGGAATCATCACCGGTGGCCTCCGGAAGCTCTCGGCAGCGAGAAGAAACAAGGAGGAGGAAGGAAAACGACGATGAGAGAAGGGACAAATGGTGGTGGCAAGCTGGGGAGGAGTGACGACGATGATGGGGCACTGCCAGGTAGTCAGGCGGGAGCATGGGGAGCTGGTGGTGTGATTCTGCGTTTAACACAGAGAAAAGGAAGAATAAAGGAAAGGGAGGGAAAGAGGAGGAAGGAAAGAGAAAGAGATGGGGAAAGGAAATTTTGTGTATATATATATATATATATATATATATATATATATATATATATATATAATGGGAGAAAAGGATAAAATAATATAAAAATAATATTTTTAATTTAAATATTTTCTTTTTTAATTGAACTCACCACAATATTAAAATATATAAAATTACACTACAATAAAATAATTCACAAATAATAATAATATTATTATATAATATATAACAATAAATTTAAGTTTAAATTTCAATTTACTATTAATACCATAATATAATAAAATAATTAATAGCACTTGAATTTAATTTAATCTCACGAAATAACCATAATATAATACTTAAATAAAATATTTATTAACACTGTAAATTCTAGAAATTAATTTAATAATTTATAAAAATATCATGTTATAACTTAGCATAAAACCTTATTAGTGCTAAATTAATAGAGAACTTTAGTTTTAGGCTTTTGGAATAATGTGTGTGGTATTTTCGATTCTATTATTTCAAATATTGATTTAAGCTAAAAGCAATCATAATTCCTATAGAATTTCAAAGTACTAACAATAAGACAAGTTTAAATTGAAAGATATTTTCTCTTTACGCATGAAATAAGGATTAACTTAATAATATTACAAGCTAAGTAGGGGAATGCTATATGTAATATGCATATTAGTTGGTTGATGAAGAGGTTATCCCATATTTTAAAGGGAAGAGGTTAGCGTCCCTTACTTTGTAAGGTGCACTGATATAAAAGAAAATCAAAATTATTTCAAATTTGGTGGCAAATATAATAGTATACTCAATTATATATATCTATAGTTTAATGATGGTACTTAGCATTTGGACACTTGACACATACACAAAAATAAAATAAGTGCCTTGAATTTTACTTCCGTTAAATTATTATTGTTATTATTATTATTATTATAGTTGCAACTGACTATTTATTAACTGTACAAGACCTATGTATACAGAATAATTTAGTGCAGAACAAATTACATATTATTTTCTCTCATGTTCTCTTTACAATTCTTTTCAACTAGAATAAAAGAAATTCCTTACAAATTTTACTGAAGTTCTCTGCAAAATTATTGATTTTATTTTAGCCTGAAAATATATTGCTTTAGTACCTTAAAAGATAGTGTTTCTCACGCTCTCTACATGAAATATATATATATAGAGAGAGAGAGAGAGAGAGAGGAAAGCGTTGCACGTACGGAAGCCGTTAATCGCACGTGCAAAGCCAGCTTGCATAAATAGCAGATTGAAATCGAATAACAAAGAGATAAAAGAAGCACAGACAGCGAGATAGATATATTCCGTTGCCGGAATATTCCATTCAGTTTTCAGGTCAGTGAGTCTTATTCTGACTTCAAAACTCCATTTCTACTGTGATACTGTTTCATGTCATATTTATTTCTCTTTATTTCAACATAGAAATTAGAATTTTTTTTTTATTATTATTATTCTTCAAATGTAGTGAATGGCCTTTCTTCTCCTTTTCACTGAAAAAATGTTGGAAGCAATCTATCTGTGTTGATTGCGATTTTTGGTTTTCTTTTCTAAATTTTCTAAGCATTCAATCTTTGCAATTGTAGCTTTCTTGGTATTCTGTTTGCTACGTATCAATGTAATTTATCTTGTAAGTGTTTCGCAGATTGTTAATGTAATAATGGCTTAAAGAGGAATGATATTCGTTCTTCAGGTTTATTTTGAATTTAATAGGAAAAAAATAGTTGCGCTTTTCAGGATAGAGAAATCAAAGAGAATAATGAATAGTGTTTAAGGTTTCATGGTTAATTGGAGGGAAGTAAAATAAAGAATTTTAATCAAATTTTAATATCTCCTCACAAAATGGAGGAAAATCAATGGAAATTTTAATACATACGCTGCTATATTCATATAAATAATGAAAATTGACTTTCCCTTTCTATTTTTAAAAATAAACATGTATAATCAAAGACAAATTAAAATCCGTTTATTTTGTTTCATTTTCTTGCAGATTAGATTGTTAAGAAAAGTGTTTCATTGTGAATTCTGATGCCGTACCTTGTCCGGGAGAATCTATTTATTGGCAACATTAGTGATGCGGCTGAGATTCTTCAAAACAGTAGCACTGAAATTACGCACATTTTATCAGTCCTGAACTTCCCATCAATATCGTTCTTTTCTGAATGGCATAGTGGCCTTACCATTCCTGCCAAGGAGATTAAGAAGGTATATGTTGGTGGTTCGGATGAGTTAACCTCTAAGGAATATTTAATTGCTGGCTCAAAGAGTTCTTTATCTCCTGATAAACTTTTGTACTCATTGGAGTATGCGGGCAAAGATTTGAAGCTAGTAAGAATGGCAGTGCCTATTAGAGATATGGAAAGTGAGGATTTGTTGGATTATTTGGATGTGTGTTTGGATTTCATTGATCAGAGTAGAAAAGAGGGTTCTGTTTTGGTGCACTGCTTTGCTGGTGTGTCAAGAAGGTGTAGTTTCTCTTTTTTTCTTTTTCCACTAATTTTTGTTTGACTAAATAACTAATGATGCATTTTGCGGGTCCATCTTTTGACTTTTAGTTTTAGGGAACTTTTTTATTTCTTTACCTGTTTGGTTTTGTTTCTGCTTCTTCTTAGTTATGCTGTATGATCATTCATGTGGAGTGGAGTGATTCTCTAAATGGAACTTGTAATTGGTTACAGTGATTATACTGTTGAGTCTTATGCAACTGACGTAAAACCAAAACAAAGAGAACTCTATGAATTCTCTTGCTTAATGAACTTTATAAAATTTCTAATATTCATCAATTGTCTTTGCTTTGGCACTAAAACAAGTACACAATAAGAAAAACAAATACTAATATGAATTTTCCTAAAAAGAGATATTGCCAATCCTGATGCAGTAAGGAAATTTTTTTTACATTCTCCTAATATTGTAGTTTAGGCTGTAAATAAGTGCATTAAAAGCATCTTCTGTTCCCTTGCCAGTGAGCAATTATGTCACAAGTAAGCTATTCAGATATTGCACTATGCATAACAATGAGGAAGAAAGGAGAGGGGAAGGGTTTTTAAAGCAAAGGGAAGGGAGGGGAAGAAAAAATATAGATTTTTTCCTGTTTGGTAAAATAAAAAATAGTTAATAAGGGAAAGGAGGAGAAATGTGTTAACAAGGGACTAATTCTTGTAATTTTAATGTATTTTAGGAGTTGAAATTTTTTATACTCCAAATTGGAATCTAATCATATTCCCTTATATTTGGGGAATGAAACTTCCTCTCATAAAAAAATTTAATAGCGAAATAAGATGAAATCTGATTTTCCTATTGTTCTCTTCCCTTCCTCTTGATATCACCTCCATCCATGCATAAGTGAAATTGAGAAGAGTTTGCTTTTACTCTTATTCCCGATTTATTTATTTATTTGTTTATTTCTTTTACATTCTTTTTAGAGATCCTGTCATTCAGATCCATACAGCTATTTTTTGTCATTAAACAAGATAAACTGAGGGAAAAGAAATATCAGCAAGGTAAACCATTTTTTAGAGAAAGAGTTTTTTGGTGCTTGGTATTCTTATTGCATGGGTGTTGAGCACATTTGAGTCTCTGCTTGAATTTTTTGTTCTTTTTTGAAAGGGGGTGCAATAATTATTAACAGCTCGGAGATGAAAGGATAAAGGTTGTATGAGTTTTCATGTGGAAACTCATAATGTATTTTTGTTTGTTCAAAATCGTGTATATGAACTTTTACATTCTTCTATAAGCTTTAAGTTCATGTGGATCAAAATAGGATAAAGCATCGGAAACCATCCAGAACAGGCCTATATTGTAATAGCTTTTCCAGTTTACACAGCTATAAAGTCCTACGGGCTTATTCCCTTCTTTGCATTTGTTCATTGCAGTGCAGCTATTATTACAGCGTATTTGATGAGAACTGAACAACTATCTCAAGAAGGTTCGGACAAATTCATCTTGTATTTAAAGCATTTTGAGTCAGCAAATTGGTATATGCATCTATAGCCTTCATTATCTGTACCATGAGATTGGTGGTTCCTCAGTGTGATGACAAAAACATATACATATGTCATTTTCCTGCTTATATTCCCTTTCCCTTTTGTCCTTTGCATACCTGCAGATGCTCTTGACTCCCTAAAGGAAAGCTGTGAGTTTGTTTGCCCCAACGATGGTTTTTTAGATCAGGTGATGCAAGGCAATGCAACAAATCTATTATGATTTGGGAACTTCATACTGTGTTGATTTTAAGGATTAGTTTCCAATTTATCGAGATTATCATGACTTTTTAATTATTTTCCCCTAATGCAGTTGAAAATGTTTGAGGAAATGGGCTTCAAGGTTGATCGTGCAAGTCCTGTATACAAGCGCTTTCGTCTGAAAGTATTGGGTACTTATTTTTATTTGAAGAAAAAATATCTGTTAAGATTAACGGGCAACTGACTAAGATAATATGATTAAAAGGCAAAAAAGCAAGGAAAAAGTATCTGTTAAGATTTGAACTTAGACATGGATGGACTTGATTTTAGATAAGGGTGATATGGAAAAAAAACCTGTGTTTTCCAAACAAAAAATCCATTCCGTCAAATGAAAAAAAAAATGGAAAACAAACTTGAGCTTTCGAAAAACTGGTTTCCAATTTTCTAAAATATTTTTTGGTATCCAAGTAATAGATCAATTTTTCAAGTTTTTTTTTTTTTTTTTTTTTTTTTGGGGGGGGGGGGGGACCCTATCTGTAGAACAGTGCCCTAATTTTTCAAAAAAATTGAAAAACTGTTCCATACTTGATCCTTGGAAAAGAATTTCAATGTTTTATATTCTTTTCCTTATCGTAAACATCTTGTTTTTCAAAAGGAAAACTAAATACATCAGTTCTTTAACTATTGAAGACAAGTTCTTTAACTAAATACATCAAGTTTTTTCAGAAAATGGATTTTAAAAAATTGCACCCTAAACCAAATAGGGCCATATTTACCCAAACTTAATAACTAGTGTGGAAATTTTCTTGTGTATGCATTGTAAAATGTTTTATATCAATTTTTCTTTACTTGTTATATTGAGCATTGTTTGCTTACATTGAAAATTCGTGTGACGATTTTCACTTCTAGGTTAATTTTTGGTTTATTAGCGAGTGTTTGTTCTCAGATGTACTGTGAATGTTTGAGCAGTGATTGGATCTATCGGGTATTATAAATCTTTCATAATGCCATGACTGTGTGTTTTTGAGATGGAACATGTAGAACATGATTTCTACACTAGGTAGTGTCAATTTTAAGCATTTTTTAGCAAGTTAAAATATCCCCTATATTGAAATGGTACTTAGCTTCTATCCCAAGAAGGAAAACAAAAGATGGATCGTCATTAAATGATAATGAATTTAAGTTATTGCTGATGAATTTCTGGAATACAATGAGTGTGGAAGTCATTGGTTGTCTGTTGCTTAAGCAGGCTAATGGTATCTGTTATTTGAAGTTTGGTAGTAGCATAAATATTTTGCTTAAAACTTTATCCGCTTTGCATCAGCTTGGCATATTGTTTTTCTACCTTCTGAATTATGGAAACTGTTATTCCTTAAAATTCTTTTGAAAGCAAGTGTTCCTGTAAATCTGAAGCATAGTAGTCCGTTATCTTTATTACTCACTATTTCATCTTTATTTCTATTTGCCATTAGTCATTGAACTATCATTGATGATCAATTTCTGATTGTCACTTCTAATAGCGATTATGCAACCCATGCTCTCAGGTGATTCTTATAATCGTGGAGAGAAGATAGACAGTTCTAAATTGGGGGCTGACCCTGGCATGCCCACTGGTGTTCCCTCTGAGGTAGAGGTATCTCCAAGTGGTGACAATAAGCGTACCACGGCATACCGCTGTAAGAAATGTCGAAGAGTTGTTGCATTGCAGGAAAATGTGGTGGATCACATTCCAGGAGAGGGTGAGGCATCCTTTGCATGGAACAAACAGAAAAGTGGCAATCCCTTTAACAAGTCTGATGAGCCAGAATGTTCATCTATTTTTGTTGAGCCTCTACAGTGGATGACTGCTGGTATGTACATGTTTAAACTGCAGTACATTACTGTTTTGGGTAACTTTGACATAATTACATTTGTTAAATACGTGTTTGAGCGTCATTGTTGTTTCATTTGATTAAATAACTAGATCTACGATCATGTTGTGTTGATTAACTGGAAAATTGTATTTCATAGAGTGTAATTTATAGCTTGTAATAAATTACAACTCCTAGAAAAGCGAAAGTCTGGAAAATTGTGACTTCCTAAAAAATCCAAACAGAATTTAGGTATGTAATTTCAACAGGGATTGAGTCTTCGTTCCAAAGTATTTACTGACTTGTCTTTTTCTCTGATTATCAAAGTCATCTAGAAACAAATAATAACTATGCTCCGATTAATCCCTTTTTTTTTTTTTACTACGAACCATCTCTTGTTAAATGGAATCATGTACTTTAGATGGTATTCTTTGTGTTGGCATGCATTAAATAATAAAACTTTTGATTTTAACTCGCTCGTGCCATCTAGTTGAGGAAGGTGCATTAGAGGGCAAGCTCTCATGTGCTCATTGTGAAGCTCGATTGGGTTATTTCAATTGGTCTGGAATCCAGTGCAGTTGCGGAAGTTGGATTACCCCAGCCTTTCAGCTCCATAAGAGCCGAGTGGATATCAGCAGTGTCTGATGCATGCTGAGGCAGAAAATATTGTCGACTTATCTCCAAGTAATGATGTACCCATCAATCTCAATAAAAATGACAGTGTTGACAAAGAATATTATCTGCAAATATTGATGATCTGAAGATGGGCATGTGCAACTTTAGGTAATTGTTGTCTTGTACTTGCAGAATCTCATTTGATCATGCCACCTTAGCAATGTGCTTGAACAGATCAGATTTATGCTGCTGTCTTAAAGGTTCTGCTGTTTTTTTTTTTTTAAAAAAAGAAAGAAACAACCTAAAATATCTTTTAATAGAGATTACAAACTGGAATGAATGGGAGGGGATCTCCTGTACATCAATTTTTATTTGTAGTAACTTACGTCTTTTCATTTCTCAAGTCCTTGGCTTTGTTTATTATCTCGAATTTATCATTAGTCGCTCCTTGTTTCTCATATGTTGTGTATTCATTGATGTGCTTGTATGCACTTGCCGTGCCTTTTCATTTTGGTTGCCCTTTTTTTCTGGTTTTGAGCGGACCGGTCATGCTGTTAATTTGTTTACCTCCCTCTTCTCTACAAATTCCAGTGTAATGCGTCAGTTTACTTAAAATTAAAATACAAAATTGAAATATCAACCTGAAAGGTTATCTCTTCATGGACAAAAAAGAAAAAAAAATGAATCAGCAAGCTGTCATGCATGGTTTTGGGTGTGTACTAAGAAGATTTCAATCCAAAATTAAAACCCTTTTCACATAGCATGAAGAGAATTGCTGGTAAGCTTCTTTATCGTGACTGCTTTTATGTTGTCTAGGATTTCATTGTGCACTTGCGAAAATCTGCAAAGGCCACATTGTATTGTGAAAAATTTGCACATGAAAAATCAAAGCTCCTCTCATAATCATTGGATGACCATTTTCCATGTGTTCATTTTCACCAGGTCGTTTTCTTCTACAAAATGTTAAAACCTAACAGGATTTTGGCCATTACTATCAAGCACCAAAGATACAAAAAAAATTGAATATGATAAAATCTCCGTGACATACGCGTAGCATGACCGTAGTGCGTGCTTATTAACAATGCCTTGATATATTATTCACTCAGCAGTACCATAGAACGTTATTTCTCGAGGATACAATGGAGAATGTACTAGCAATAAGTGTCCGGAAATGGCATGTGGCTTTGCTTGAAAGACTTTGGAACATAGTATCAACTTTTTCCCAGAAGCATGCTTCTTCTGTCTTCATTGGTTAAGCTGCAAATTTCATTCTTTAACAAAAAGTGTTTTCTGTACACTTACCCTCTAATTAAATGTCCATAAAAAATCAATGGCACCAACAGGCTGCACTCATGAGAAGGCAACTCTGTATTTGCATTATGGTTCCCCGATAAGGTGTAAACAATTGTACAGCATCCTAAGTTTTGGTCATTGGTATAAGAATACTAGTCTTAACTAATCACTATTTCAAAATGAACAGGGACTAAAAAAACAAAGGAAAATGCTTCCGAATGATGATAGGAGCACCTTGATTGATTAGTTCTGGAAAATATATCAGCCTAGTCTTCGGATTGGATGCATGTGTTAGGTTACCGTGTCATCAGATTATAGTTTTCACCTTCCAACTCAATGTTCCTTCATTTTCACCACGTTTACATGAATGTTGCTTCAGTGGGACTGCGCTTCCAGAAGGATGTTTGTTGCTGCATTTATATCATTTCTGGCATGCACAAGTGCTTGTCTAGCTGAATTCCTGTCAAAACCCATAGAAACTAAAGTGGCAATTGACTCCTCTGATGGCTCTGAAGGAATCAAGGGAGTAGGATAGGTTCTCTGAAAAAAAAAAAAAAAGACAAGTTTTTTCAAAAGAAGAAAAAGAGGTCAGCAATCACCTCCTCACCCTCACAAAGACATGAATTACTGCAAGAAAGCTCAGTATATGATTAAAAGTATTTTTCAAATATCCATTGAAAAACGTTAACATAAAATGATCAGTTCTCACTAACCCACCATCAATGGTTCCTAACAAAATTATGAAAGATGGACAAAATTTTTTAGCTATCTATGGAGGTGAAAATGCAGAGTAAGAAGATTTAGCAAAGTTGCTCACCTCTACATGTTGACCTGGGTGGGACGGCATATTTCCTGTGATATTTCTAGTTGTTGCTCCATGTGGACTTCCCGAAGATGGCCAAGAAAGCCGTGAGAAGAAGGAAGTTATGAACTCTGGGAACTGTAGCAAATAGGTAGCAAAGCTCAGTCATGTATTCATGTTAGTAACTTTAGTCAGATTCAAACACTAATTTTATAAACAGTTGGATTGAAATGCATTACTTAGATGTACATCCTATAGAAAAAGCAAGCACAGAAGGACAAAATATGCACACACTATACAACCACAAATCAGGACAAACTTAACCTACGTTACCAACAGGAATAAAAAATGTTAACCCACCAGTGCTCTTGCTCCATAGAATCATTTCATAAATTATACAGATAAAGGATTGTTATTTCAGTTAAGTTGAAGTTTGATGCCATTTCACTTTTATTATTTCCTTATGTGAGCATCTAGCCTAAGATGAGGAAATAAATTAGGTGAAGCTTGCTTGAAAGCAATTCCTTTTGACTTAAAGTTGCAGAGAGGATGAAAAATAAAGCTATCATCTACTATTTAGGACAGCGATAACATCAAGGAGTAACCTTGGCCTTCCGTATGCCAAAAAGATTGAGACGGTACAATGATCCAGCAAAGATACCACACATTCCTGGCAAGAAAGATCTCTTCCAGGATGATAATAGCAGCTGAAAAATCAAATATGAAATTAGATCTTCTGGAGATAAAAAGCAAGCAGTAATAGAAAGTGAGAACCAACAGAGAAATGGATGAAGTCAAAGTCAAACCAATAAATAAATTTCTACTGCTTACCTGAAGACCAGCCAGGTATACGAAAGACTTGTCAGAGAAGTGCAAGCCAAAAACACGAAATCGTGTTGATACAGGAATGTCAAGGAAAAAGGGCACAAATGAAGCAAATATTACACCATAAGGTCCCGATGAGAGTAGGTTTGCAGATGAATCTGCATAAACCAAAACATACATATAAATGTGTAGCTAAAATCATCAAAGCAGAGCAAGGGGAAATGTACTCTAATAAAATAATGCTCCCTCCTACCTGAAACTATAGGCTCACTTTCACTTTTATTAATCCCAAATATTAGGCCCTTTTTTTTTTTTTTTTTGAAAAGAATCATCTATGTAATATGCATTTTCATCTAAAAAATCTAACTTTAGTAAAATAATATGAGTTGTCTAATATTGATCAAATGGTTTATTAGCTAAAGACTCTGCTTCAACTATATTAACTACCTTTTCTTAATCTGGATAAAAGTAAGCTACGTCTATAGTATTGGGATGGAGTAACAATGAAATTCAAATTTACACATAAAAGAACATTAACAAACATTGAGCCCTTACATGAGAAACATCCTTTAAATAAACACAATCCAGGAAATAGCACACACAACAAGAATGGATCACGATCATAATGTTTTCAAATATTCCAAATAATGTAAGGCCTAGAATCTGCATATTTGAAGAAAAGCAAGTGGTATGCACCCTAATCAGATCCCCCAGGCATGACAACAAAAATTATGAAAGTACTTTTTACTTAATATTCTAATTTCTAAATATAGCAATGCAAACACTAGAATGTACAAGCTGGAAAAAAAAAAAAAAGCACATACTACACTTTTTTTATCATATTCCAAGCAGCCATAAAGATTACGGCCATTCATCTCCCGAAATAGGGGGAAGTATATTATCACTACCAATATATGGAAAACCAAGATGCCTGAAATCTAGCTTATGGACACATAACAGATCTAATATAACTTTCAGCAGGGTTCTTAGAATCAAGGAAAACAAAACGATATTTAGGAGAAAAAGAAAAACCAAAGCCCCAACAAGCAACATATTAGAAAACAAGAAAAATACACAACATATCAAGAAGAAAGTCAACAAAAAAAGACAATGGGGGGCAATTTTTTGCTAAGGTGTTTTTATGGATGACGCAAACAAGGAGCTCAAAAAATTAAGTTATGTTCTATATGTCAGATACGGCATATCAAAAAGAAAGTAAACAAAAAAGACAATGAGGGGCAATTTTTTTTTTTTGCTATGTTTACGTGGATGGTGCAAACAAGGACCTCAAAAAATTTAGTTACAGTCTATATGTCAAATAGGGTTTATTCCGGACATTATTTTGTACTTTATAGCCTATATTTATTATGGAATCCTGCAGGCATTTTTGTAAGATTAACAGGAACAGGAGCTGTCTTATGAAATTATTTTGAGTGGTTGGTCTGGAAAACTCATATGCCTTCCAATTTTCAAAACTGCAAATGCTCATAAAATTAGGACTTTTTTTGAAAAAAAAAAAAAAAATCTGATGCTTTTATGGTTAACTTTAACACTTTGATTTTATGAGTACCAATGCTTGTGATATTTTATTGAATAGTCCCTATCACCAATTCCCCTTCACTATTTTGCCTCCTAGATTTTCAGTTACAACTTCTGGATGTTTACCTAAATTTCTTGTCTTTCCATCTTTTAAATCAACCCTTAGACCCAACTATCATTTCAATCTGCAAGCTTTCCTAAGTCAATGGAGCAAAAGAACACTAGAACTTCCATATGTAACTCAGCTCATATGTAATTCCAGTTATTTCCACTTTCTAGTGCAAAAGTTGTTTTACATTGTAAACATACTTTTGAGAGATGATTAATGCCAGTTCTTCAAATACATTAAATAACATAGACAATATAAAGGAAAGATAGAAAACAAAAGTATGTAGGAAAGCCAGGGGTTAGTGCAGGTTGCAAGGCTCAAAAGGACTCCATGAAACTTGCTTGTAAATGTAGGATAACATTACAGTTATGAGGGTTTTGAGTAAATTCTATATATATACATATATGTATGTATGTATGTATGTATGTATGTATGTATATACTCTTACGAGATGATTGATACCAGTTCTTCAAATACATTGAATATCCTAGAAAATATAAAGGAAAGATAGAAAACAAAAATATGTAGGAAAGAGGGGGGTAGTGCGGGCTGCTGGGCTCAGAAGGACTCCATGAAACTTGCTTGTAAATGTAGGATAACATTACAGTTATGAGGGTTTTGAGTAATATATATACACACAGACAAACACTCTTTCTAGCATTTGTGGATTAAATTAAAAGATTTTTTTTCTTTTTTCTTGATAAAATGACAGATTGCACATGAGGTCATTGCAGGATGTGTCATGCACATCAACAAGGAGCATGCTAAACATTCACAACATGGAGTACATAATATAAAAACTGAATTACCTTACTAGAATCTTGTGAGTTAGAAATTCATGGAAATGGTCTAAATGAGTAAGGATTATATAAGTGTTGAAAGAAAACAGATCTGTAGACTTATTCACATAACATTGTCCCACATTAAGGCGAAAAAAAATAGAAGGTTCACCTTGTTTATTGTTTAAGAAGATGTCAATTCTCTAATTAATTTACTCATAGATGTGGTGAGGCTCTCAAAGACGAGGGTTTTCTTTCTTTAAAAAAATTATTTTTGACCAGCTTTGGGCACATTTTCAGTTTTGGCCATTTTTTTTAGTATATCAATTCATCAGCAGTTGAAACATATCTCAATTGGCAATAAATTTAAAAAAAAGAGTTAAATAAAACTTTAATTTCCTAGAGATGAAATACAAGCTTATTCTCCCCTCACTCCTCTCTCTTCCATTTAAGATGTCAAAATCTGTACTTTGCAATCTCTCAATCTATGTCAAGGTGGAACTACAAAGACAAAAGACCGTCCCAAAGCCATGGGAGAGTAAAAAGCTGTATTTAACAACAAATAATTACGCTGGGCCTGTAAAGAAGGGATCAGATCCATGTCGACTAAGAGCAAGACAGAGAGTGAGAAAGTAAGGTAAATGGGGATATTTATTAAATTAAGATTTTATTAGATTGAATGACAAAACAAATTTTTTTTGTCTATTTGAACCTGATTGCAAAAGTTGAAATCAATGGCAAAGTTTCAGGTATTTACTGGTAAAATTTTAAGAAAATGGCCAAACCTAAAAACAGAAGCAAAGAATAGAATTCTTTTGTTCTTTAAGCTTTATTTATACAAGTTGAGGAGGTATGGATATATGCACTCAGCCCTACCTATTTTAATTTACACATTGCAAATTTATGGATTAAAGAAATCACTAATGAGAAGCAGGTTTAGAAAATAGAATGAAAAAAATATGAAAAGGTATGACAAGCACATACCTTTAAGGAGTCCTAGTGTAAGAACCTCAAAAAGTAATGAAACTATAATAGAGAACAAAATAAATACCTGCACAAGTTGAGATAAAATCAAATATTAAAAGGGAATAAAAACTAATAAAATGAAGTGACATATCCAAACTCAAAAGTAAAAGACTTCATTTATTCGATTCACCAAAAGACCTCATTTTCTCCCTTTATTCAACCCTTTTTGAAAGATTCTTCATTTGATCCTTGTCTTTGGTAAAAAAAAAAAAAAAAAAAAAAAAAAAAAAAAAAAATCTAACGATAAGAGCTATAGCATGAAAATTATTACAAAATGTAACAAAAATATATATATATATATATTGATGTTAAAACAGCCAAAAGGAAATTAGCATTAAAAATGACTTTTAAGTTAATGTTCCTAAAAAAAGAGTAAAAATTTTCAAAAAAAAATAAAAAATAAAAAAACAAAGAGTAAAAATAAAAATGGATGAAAACTACAAAAATACATATGCATTACCATTATGCATGTGTATTCTCTAAGTGTAAGGGAGGAAAAAAAAATAATGCTATATCAACAACAATTCATGTCTTATGTCATGTAAATTCAAAAGTCAAAACACAATCCTCAAGGAACTTATGGCATTTATCTTAAATGTGTCTCACCGAATACTTATTGGAACCTATCTGTCTCTCAAAGACCCTGAAATAGTATAGAAGATATAATCCAAACAAGAGCTCTGGTGTGGATGAAAAGGCAAAAACTGAAGCAATAAGCTTCCATATACGCAACCTCCCAAAGATATCCTGTGATAAAGAAAAAGTTAAATGTAATGAGGTGCATACAAGCTTTAAAGTTGAGAACTCATGGCACCTCATACAAGAAGAGCCTACTACATCAATGTCACATGTTGCATGAGGACCTGTGTAAGTGTGTTCAAGGGATCGCAAACAAACAAGTTAGCCATTATCCTTTATTTCTCTGTCTAATTCAGATTGTTTCAATTAAAATCAGTTGTTAAAAACTGATTCTTAATTTCTTTGGGCGCCAAAACACAAATCTGTCGGAAGTGAAAGACTTAGCATAGATTCATCCATTATGGCAGAAAATTGTGTCTTCTTCCCAATTCTCAAAAATGTATTGTGCAATGTAAAAGAGGAGCATTTTGTATGAGAACAAGGAAGTGGAGGTTCTTTTCTTTTATTTCCCCATACGAAGCTACACCATGGCTTTGAAACCAACTGAAATAAACCAGAAAAGGGGGAAAAAATCTAGTAAAGGTAATAATTAAATTGCCAAACTTTTTGTTACCTAATGATGCAGAATTATGTTCAAGGTCAGTTTATGAGTTAAACAAATGTGTACATATCTAATCTAGCATTCATGTGGGTGATTTTAAGTTTAGTTGGATTCAGTTCCTTATTGATGAGTCAACAAGTCCTACATTTGTGGATTAACAATGAACTGCCTTGGTAATATTTCTACAAGAAAGCTTAGGCCTTTCTCGCTTTGCTTTGTACATAAGTCTAAAATTAAAATCCCCAAGTATGACCCAACACATTAACCATAATTGCAGCTATTGCTGTTATGATATTGATAACCTCAACTTGTGCAACCACATATATGGCAAATATTTTAGAAGGTAACTAAATGCAATAAAATTTTAACTCTGAAATGTTATTGTGGTCATGAAAATAACTTATGCAAAGGAATATAAAAATATGCAAGGATGATGAAAAATATTGCTATTCAATATGTGCACTCTATGCCCACTAGATGAATGCTATAAGGTACAAAACAATAATTCAAATTATACAAACAAGAGAAGAGGGTGAGAGTAAACGTAGGTATTGTTTATCTAGCATGCTCCAGACACACCACATTGAGGCAAATAATTTTCCATATATAGTCATCATACAAGAACTCTCATGTGGTGTTGCAATGACATGATATATGCACAACTAATCATTTCTGATGATAAAATGCCAAGAAACAGCTAAGCACATTTGAACGGAATAAAACTAAATGCATTTCCCTCAATCCATAAACACTTAAATGGGGAAAAAAAAAATTTCAATGCATTTCCCATTAATGCATCTCCAAAATCAAGCATGAATTGCTCAACAGCAACATCCCAGCTCCAATCCTGTAATAATTTTGCACGAGTATTATCCCACTTAAACCTTTAAAATTGATTACCCTTCCCTTCTCCCTTACTTCCCCTCAATCCATGCTTAGTGTTAATGTTTCATCATCTTTTCCTACCACTATCAAAATCTTGTTTGATCTTAACCTACAATGTCACATAAACAAATCTAAATTATCCACTCTTTCCATCTCAAAAAGTCCCTGATCTCAACTATAAACAAATAGGCGAATTTTTGTTTCTACCAACATCAAGCTCAAAGGAAAAGAAAACAAATGGCCAATAGAAGCTTATTTCTTAACTTCAATTCAAGCTTACAAAAAGCTAATGCTTTAGCTAACACAGCAAAAATCAACAATTTCGAAAAAAACAAATAAAACCCAGAAAAGCTATGATCCTGATTTAGCCAACGCACCTGATAGGATAATCCAAGCTTTCTAAAGCCGCCTTGGATCCCAAACGAGAGAGTGAAAAGGGCACAAGCGATAATGAATGTTCTGGTGACTGGTGCATTGTCTGTTACCCAAAAATATTTGAAAATCATTTTTCAAATCTGTAATAGTCAACAGGAGATAAATAATCGATCAGAAACTCACTGAAACCAGAGGGGCCGCCGTTCATCTTTCTCGACTCTCGTCTTTTCACTGAGACTTCCTGTTTTGTCCTTCTTTTACTCTTGCCAGATTCTCCAATACAGTGTTAGAATTTAATATTTTAATTATTTTTTTTAATCATAATTAGGTGTTATAATTTATATATAAAAAAAAGCATGAAATGCACATAGTAGGTTATATAATAAAATGACTATATTTTCAAAAATAAAATGACTAAATTATTATTATTTTTTTATCATAAATCAAATGGTAAAATCACAACATCACAAGGGAGGAAATACAGAGTGCAGGATTCAATTCGTAGTTTCTTCATCTTGATGTACACATATTTTGCCATTTAAAATACTTATAAAGGACATTATTTTGTTCTTTTTTATCAGAAATCAATAATGTTTTCTAACTAAATAAATAAAAACAGAAAAATAATTTTATTTTTCGTTAGTTAAAAGATTTTCTAACTGATAACAGCTAAAATTTTTTTTTAACGTTTTTAATGTTTAGTGTTTATTAACAAAAAAAAATTAGTTTAAAAAAAATTATTTTTATAATAATAATAATAATAATATATCATTCTTTTTAAAGTTTAGGGATCATAGGGTCTTTCAGTTTTAAAGTAATATAGTGAAAAGGAAACTAACCATTCCGAAAATATTTTTCAATATTTTGTTGCAATATTAGAAAATAATTAAAAAATATCATCTTTTGTGACATTAATATTTTTTGTCATTCAAATTATTTTTTATAATGAATCTAATATATAGTCTTTACAAATTATCTTTTTATAATGAACTTGATGTATTAATATAAAATCTATATGATAATTAATTTATACAAAATAATGAACAGAAAAAAGAAGAGGATGAGAAGAAAAAAAATGAAAAAGTAAAAATAAAAATAAAAGGTAAAGGAGAAAAGAAGGAGATAAGACAAAAAAATAAAAAGAAAAGGAAAAAATAAGGATATAAAGCAAAAAATAAGGAAAAAATGAGAGAAAACAAAAAAAAGGAGAAAATAAAAATTAAAAAAAAAAAGGAAAAAGAACAAAGAATGAGAGAAGAATCAAAATGATAATAAAATAAAAATAAAAATAAAGAGAGAAAAGAAAAGGAGGAAGAAAATAATAAGGAGAAAATAATTTTTTTTTAAAAAAAAAGCAAAATTGAAGAAAGAAATAAAAAAGATGAACATTTTTGATAAATTTTTCTTATGTTAAGTGGTTGGTGCTAACCGCAAGTATATGATTCGCTCAAGTAATATAGTAAATTAAGTACAACTACCGTTCCCATGAAAAATAATACTGATTACTAATTCATTTAGTTAATTATTTGTCTAAATAAATCAATGAAAATTTAGAGTTTGAAAAATTAAATTAAAACTGAATAATAGCTAAAAATCAAAACTAAATTAAATTAATTTAAACAAATTCAAAAAAACAATGATAATGAAAGCATGTATTAGAAATTAACTTTTCACTTTGGAGTTTACTACATTAACTAACAAACATTACTTAATCTAATCTAAATTTTTACATATGATACTTACCACTAATAATGTTATAATTCTCTCTCCAGAAATTACAAGATAATTTAATTAATTCAATTGATAGTATAAACTCATGGACTCTCACCTTGCTAAGCCGAACTAATCAAATCCTTAACTAAATTTCCAACACAAGGTAATTTATGCAATATTAAATATTTAAAAGGTCTCTCAACTCAATTAAACTTAATAGACTTTAAACTAAATTTTAAGTTATTAATCTCCTCTCGGTCTTAAAATAACTTATGTGAATATTCAAATTAAACATTAAACACAAGGCATGCATCACCTATCGGTCTCAACATAACTAGATATTGAATATCATGAAACACAAATTTAAAATCCATATGCAAAAAACTAGACTTTAACTAAGCAAAAAGAAAGTTAATTAATACATCCCTAAAGCTACTAAAATCATTCCTAGTACATATTGAAAGTGCACGACCTAAATCATGAGTCATGACCGGTGCTAGGGAATGAGAATTCTTTTGAATCCGGAATCGGTAGCAAACCTTAAAAAATAAAAGCATGCAATAATTAAAATAAAATATGCATCAGAATTTAAATCTCAAACCAATATAATAAAAATAAACTTTCTATCATATAATAAAATAAAATGTATAATACAATATTCAAAGAAAGGCCTCTGAATTCATAACCAGTATATAATAAGTACAAAATACAACTCACTACTGCAATTTTCTAGAGTACAAATAAAGTCAAGTAGATAATTTACATAAACAAGCCGGGGCTGAAGAAATCCGACGGATGGGTCTACTGTTGAGGTCTAAAGAAGAAGAGTCTCCTGAAAAATCAATTGAGGGGAGTCAGACCTTACTGAGTGAATTGTTACAAAATATATACATGTATTTCCTAATGTCAAAAATAATCAATCATTTGTATATAATAAATATATATACAAGCATTTCACACGAATGCTGAAAATCACTTTATATATAAATACTGAAAAACATAAGTTTATGAAGGAACAAATAGAACCCTATTTAATCGCAACCTTAATCAACAATAACATCACTCTAGCCATACAGGCTTATGTAATTCCAAATAAATTCACTTATTCCATATGGACAGTAGACTGGCCCCGAGACACTAAGTCAATCAAGCTCCAACAGTCTGACTGTTAGTATAATTGGCCTTGAGACACTAGGTCGACTGAGCTCCAGCACCACATTATTAATCACATCATATATCAAATCAGTTAGTCAATCAATCAGTCTTAATTAATTCATAATACCACAAATGATTCTCACTCAACCCTAAATCTATCGCACTAGTACGTACATGGTCTTAGTGTTGCCCAATATGTAGCACGTTTTATCAATATCCTTCATTTAAAATAAAACATTCATACAGGAAAATAAGTAATGCAGAATGACATTCATAATGATAAATAAACCATATATATACTAGAAATATACCTAAAATAAACTAATATATTTCGAGTATATATATGTCAGATAAATTCAAATCAAATATGAAATATATCAAAAATAAACCAATAATATACTTAAAAATAATTTAAGTATAAATCAATAGTATCACATGCATTTCTTTTAAAATATACCAAAAATATACTAAAAATAGACCTAAAATATACTTAAACATTTAATAAAGCAATTTATGAATAAATACAATTCAAAACATGTATATTCTAAAACATGCAACCTAAGTGCGATGTATATATATTCTAAAACATGCAACCTAAGTGCGATGTATATATAAAATAACAACTCACAAGTTTGTGCTCCTTGACACTGGTTCAACGGGTCCGGTGCACTAGACCTCGGTCTCGGCACAACTAAACAATAAAATAATAACAACAATCAGAATAAATCTAACTTATATTTCTAAAGAAACTCGATCTAGGAATACGGAACACAAACAGACATAAAATTTCAAAATCGACCCGATATCACATTTTACGAGAATTCTACCAAAAATTCGGTAGAGCTTTCTCTGTAAAACGGACATCTCTCTACTAAAAAGTAGAGTCGGTCCTATAAGAAAAACGCACTTCCAAACACAAAATATACAAAACCTTCGGTTGGGACTTGGAACTACACAATATTCCCAACCAAAGTCCACAATTTACCAAAAATACAAATAATATAATAAATCTATTAAAAACCAATAAATTCCACAAATATCCTCAAAATATCAAAATATAGCATACTAAACATATTAAGCAAAAGAAATTTTATGGAGAATAAGATTTTTTTCTTTTTCTTTTCTCTCGTTTTTTCCTCTCTTTTTTCTTTCTTCACTCCTTTTTTTTTTTATTTCCTATGCCTTTTTCTTCTCTTCTCCCTTCGTTTCTCTTTTTATTTTTTCTTTGCCTCTTTTCCTCCCCCCTTTTTTCAGAGCCAAAGCCCTCCTATATATAAGGATACATCTTGAAACCCTAGTTATAAATTGATTCCTAAAACACTTCTATTTCCTTAAAAATATTATCAAAATAATTTTAGAAGAATTTTAGACTAGTTAGGACTTAATTTATCTAGAAAATTCGAGATTTATCCTGAAAATTCAAGAATTTATGAAGGAGTCTAATTCCGACCGAAATTGTGTAATTCCGATCGGAATTAGCATAATTCCAATCACCTTTTTTTAACTTTTATTTACAGAAAGGTCCTTGAAAGAATTTAATTTTTGCAATTAAATCCCTAAAAAGCATTGCAATTTAGTCTACAAAAACATTAAATCCTTTCTTTGAAAAAATGCAATTAGATCCTTGAAGTTTCAAAGTTCAAATATTAAAGACCTATTCATGACATTTTCATCATTGGAGTCTTCTAGTGCATCCATAACTCATCATCCTGAAATTGGGTGTCTATAGTTGCCCCCCTTTATCGCTGTTTGCTTGAAAAATTACGACAAAGTAAACTAGCACCCAATTTTTTTAATTGAAAGTTAGAATACTTACCTGTACTTCATGAAGCTTTTGCTTATAAATTTGCTATACTCAGACGTACAACATTGATTTGACATGGCATATCATACTCTGTCGTATAATATTGACTATACTCGATCGTATAGTCTTGGGTGAAAAAAACTCATTGCACTCGATCATACAATGTTAACTACACTCAGACATATATTCTGAATTGAAAAGGAACATCACACTCGATTGTATGATGCCAATTATACTCGATCGTACAATCTTAGTTGAAAATACGTTGTTCTCGGTTGTACAATGTTGACTATACTTAGTCATATAGTCTATTTTGAAAAGAAACATCACACTTGGTCATATGATGTTGATTATGCTCGGTCGTATAATCTTAATTGAAGATACATTACACTCGGTCATACAATGTCGACTACACTTGGTCGTATAGTCTATTTTGAAAAGAAACATCACACTTGGTGATATGATGCTGATTATACTCGGTCGTATGATCTTGATTGAGGATACATTACACTCGGTTGTACAATGTAATATCCTGAGATTTTAAATAATTCTAAACTGCATCGGGATATGCAGTGTTAATAATTTTGATAAATATATTTGATTATTTAATTAGTTTGATAATTATTAAAGTTATTTTTAACTATTTTAAGTTTCCTATGTAAAATTTTTTCGAGAATTTCATTTCTGGGAAAATAAAACCTAAATAATTATTTATTTATTTACGTTAGTCTGTTTTATATAATTGCATGATTCCATGCAAGATTTTATTTATCATATTAATATATATACATATACATGCATATATATTTAGTATTTTTAGGGTTTAGTAATCTTATTTATGTATATATTATATATAGTTTTTATTTAATTAACATGTGATATATATATATATATATATATATATATATATGTTAGTTTTTAAACTTATGGTGTAGAATTATTGTAAATATAGTATTATTATATTAAAATATTAAAAGTTAAAGTTATTATATATATATATATATAAAGTTTGCTTAATTTACAATTCATGTCCCTCCCATCTCCCTCAACAAACCCGACGCCCCTACCTCCCCTCTCGCCGCTGTAACTCCATTTTCTCACCGCTGGTGTGCCTCCCGACGTGCCACCACCACTTCCAACTTGCTCCGCCGCCTGCTACTTCCTTTTCTGGCGTGATTTGGCCGTTTCTTGGCCGAGAAACCGAAACTTACACTCAACGCCATTCAAGCCAATTCCAGCCACCAAATTGGACACCGCCGGTCTCATTCTCTTCCTTGAGCTCCAGTGAGTGCATTTCTAAGCTTGGTTTCATTTGTTTTAGTCTAGATTTTTATTGGTGATCAATTTTCCAATTCGGCCATTTTGATTTCTTTATTTTTTTGAACTTTGATCTTATTGATTCAAGCTTACTTCCTTTACAAAAGTTGCTCTTAGTAGCTCAATCTATTCTTTAATTTTTGTAGAATTTTTGGAGTTTATTTTGATTTTTGTGAATTTTTTATTATTTTATTAATATTTTCTAATTTTCGTAAATTAATTAAATAAATTGTGAAATTGTGATTTATGGTGTTTATAGAGGTTGAAATGAATTTTAGAAATTAATTTGTAATTTTTGTGTAATTATTATGAATTTATTTAGTTTAGGTGAATTTTGGAAATTTAGGTTAAATAAGTATTTTGTTAAAATTAATGGGTTAATTGAGTATAATTATTGATTTTATTGAATTATATGTTAAGAAATTAATTTTTGAGAAATTTTATAATTTTTAGTGAATTTTTGAATAATTATAGTATATTATGTGAATTATATATAATTAGGGGTATTTTGGTAATTTGGTAATAAATTGGTTGAAGATTTAGTTAAATTGGTTTTAATAATTATTTGAGGTATAAAAATGATTTTTACAAATTATTTACTATTTTTAACTAATTAAAACTATTTTTCAAAAATTATTTTCAAATTATATATAATATACTAATTTTGTAAATAATTGAGTTTTTATTGATTTTTAATATGCTTTTGGGCTAATTGTGTAATTTGGATTTTTAAAATGAATTTTAGTTAATATTTGTGAATTTATCGGGAATTATGGATTTTTAACAATATTTTATTAAAATTAGGGTTTTTATGTAATTATCGGTAAAATAATTATTTTTAGTATTTTAAATACCTAATTTGCATATTTTGATTTATAAAGGGTATTTTCAGTATTTTTGGAATTTTAAATGTATTTTGTGTTTATCTCGTGAATTGTGAACCTCGATCAGTAGATACGTAGTTTGGGAGTCCGACCGAGGGATTGTGTGGCTATATATTCTCGAAGTGTGTTTTCTTTGCAGGACCGACTCTACTTTATGAGTAGAGAGATGTTCGTTTTATAGGGGAGGTTCTGCTGAATTTTTTGTAGAATTCTCGTAAAACATGACATTCGGTCAAATCCCTATTCCTTGTCTGTATCCGATGTTTTAGATCGAGTCTCTAGAATTTCATTAGATTTATTCTAATTTCGTGTTATCATTTATTTTTTTAGTTGCACCGAGACTGAGGCCTAGTGGACTAGGCCCGTTGGACCCGTCTCGTGGAGCGCACAACTATGAGTTGTTATTTTATATATACGTATTTTAGGATTGCATGTTTTAGAAATGTATGTTTAAATGTTATGAAATATGCATAATAATTTAATAATTGCTTAGGTATATTTTAGTATATTTTTGGTATATTTTAAATTAAATGCATGTTTTATTATTGAATTATACTTAAAATGTTTTTAAGTATATATATTTAGTTTATTTTTGGTTTACTTTATAATTAAACTGAATATGTTTGACATATATATACTCGAAATATACTTGGTTTATTTTTTGTATATTTCTAGTATATATATGGTTTATATTGTTATTTTAATTAATGTCATGCATCATTTATTTTATGAATGTATGGGTTTATTTTTAAATGAAGGATATCAATAGAACGTGCTACCTAATGGGCGGCACTAGGACCAAGTACGTACCGATACGACGATAGAATTTAGGTTAAATTACTAACCTATTTGTGGATATTGATTGGATTACTTTGATTGATGTGAGATATGATTTGAGAGTGTGATTGCTGAAGCTCGGTTGACCAAGTGTCTTGGGGCCAATCACACTAAAAGTCAAACTGCTGGAGCTCGGTTGACTTAATGTCTCAGGGACAGTCTACTGTCCAAATGGAACAAGTGAATTTATTTGGAATAAGCGAGCCTGTATGGCTAGAGTGTTGTCTAACACTATTTGAGGTTATGATCATTTAGGGTTCTATTTGATCCTTCATAAACAGTTATTATTTTCAGTATTATATAAAATGATTTTTACTGCATCCGTGTGTATTTGCCTGTATATATATTTATTATATATACTATTGAATGTTTGCATTTATCATTTGGTTATGCATGTATATACATTATAACAATTCACTCAGTGAGGTTTGACTCCCCTCCATTGATTCATTTTTCAGGAGAGTCTTCGTCCTCAGACCTCAGTAGCAGACCTTCACGCCAGATTTCTTCCACCCCGGCTTTATTGTGTAAAATGCTTCCTTGGTTTTATTTTGTATTCTAGACACTGCAGTAGTTGTTTTAGTGAGCAGTATGTGTTATATATGTTTGAGATTTAAATTTTAAAAGTTTGAACCGAGAATTTGTATTAAAAGATTTTATATATATGAGATGGACTTGTATTATTAAAGAGTTGTTGGATTATTATTTTATTTATGAGATTTAATTCAGTTGCATAAGGTTTTATTTATTTTAATATATGTTGCATGCTTTTATTTTATTTTAAAGGCTTGCTACGAGTTCTGGATTTGAAAGAATTCCTGTTCCCTAGTACCGGTCATGGCCCCCTATTTTGGGTCGTGACATACAATGCTGACTATACTCGGTTGTATAGTCTAATTGAATAGAAACATCACACTCGATCATATGATACCGATTATACTTGGTCGTATAATCTTGATTGAAGATACATTGCACTTGGTTGTACAATGCTGACTACACTTGGTCGTATAGTCTAATTGAAAAAAAACATCACACTCAGTCGTATAATGCTAATTATACTCGGTCGTATAATCTTAATTAAGGATACATTGCACTCGGTCATACAATGCTGACTACACTAAGTTGTATAGTCTAATTGAAAAGAAACATCATACTTGGTCGTATAATGCCAATTATACTCGGTTGTATAATCTTGAGGATACATTGCACTCGGTTGTATAATGCTGACTACACTCGATCATATAGTCTATTTTGAAAAGAAATACTACAAATGGTCGTATGATGCTAATTATACTCGTTCGTATAATCTTGATTGAAGAGACATTGCACTCAGTTGTACAATGTCGACTACACTCGGTCGTATAGTTTGTTTTGAAAAAAAACACCACAATCGATCGTATGATGCCGATTATACTCGGTTGTATAATCTTGATTGAAGATACATTGCACTCGATCGTACAATGCCGACTGCACTCGGTCGTATAGTCTATTTTGTTGTAATCCTTAATTAATCGCGATTAGTTGCAATCCTTTCATTATTCACTAATGATGCTGCAATCCATAATTGCTCTCAAATTTGGTTGTTTGAGTTGAATGCTTTGAATTCTTTATGCTAACTGACTTTGAATTTTGCTACGTTGACTGATTAGAATTTCTTTACTGACCGATTTCAATTTTGCTATGCCAACCATCTCTACAAGTTGGGTGCCCTTTCTTCTGGATTTATAATTCCTGTAAACTTGTTAAAGTTAGTTTCAATTATGATGAATGCATAAAAGTACATTATGACATTTAAAATTTATGAGAAAACTCATCACTTTTCACGAGATAGCATGCACTAAGCAAATCTCACTATTTTTTTTATTTTTATGACTATCATTTATTCAGCGTTTGCAGAGGCCAGAGGCATCATTAACCATCTTATGCTGAGAGCATGTCTTTTACCAAGTGAATAGTTTACTTCCATACCTAATTTTAAGGAGAATTTGCTAAATAAAACTCATGGAAATTGAGCATAAAAAGATTGAATTTTGAGTATCAAAATAGCCTTTGAATTATTTTTTTGTGCTTTCCTTCCTTATTCAAGTATTCCCCCCTTTCTCATATTACTCAGTATGGATACTGTTGGAAAGGTCCTTTGGATCCTCATACTCATATAGAGCATTAGAGTAAATAGAGCAAATTTTTTTTTGCATGGTCCTCTTTTAGTATTTCTTTGCCTTTCTTGTATTACTCAGCATAGATATCGCCAGAGGTTTTATGTTAATACTCTTACTCATTTCTAAGCATTGGAGTAAATTATGCTTACTCTTATTTTGATTCTCCTCTTAGTATTCCCTCGTCTTTCTCATATTACTCAGCATGGATACCGTCAAGGCATTTTGTACTCATACTCATTTCTAAGCATTATAGTAGATTATATGTATATTTATCATTTAAAAGACTGAAATGATACTTTAAAATTCAAGCAATTTATGCTTTATGTCCATAGATTTTGTTTTTGCATTTTCTTCCTTTTGTTTGGGTGCAAAGCAAGCATTAGATTGATTAGAGTTTATAAACTCTCAACACAAAGTTGTTAACTACTCATCTGAATTCTACGAGGCTAATAAAAGAAAGCCACTATGATCAAAAGTCATGAGATAGGCTTTTCACACATGATCTTATGAAATGGATGAATTTACTTTTAATTTATGAATTTTATGATTGAGATGGTTCTTTATTACAGAGTCTAAGGAACTAGAGTTCTGTTACTTCCTTTTATTATCTTGATGGGTTTTTGCCATGCCAAATGATACTTTTGATGAATGATTGGCATTTGCAACCTTTCCCATTCTTGTTGATGTATCAGTTCCTTTCCTCTTCTTTGTTCTCTTTTGTTTTTTTCCTACATAAAATACCATAAGTTAGTATGGTCTATTCATAAGTGAACAAATTTTGTCAAAATGCAGTGTTATTCTTTTTTTGCGTTCTTCCTTTTAGATTCATCTCTGATAACAAGGTCATGATACGCCACCATTGAAGTTGAGGCTTTAAGTTGCATTTGTATTTCTACCATTCCATTAATGCCATAGTAGAGGACTTCATTCCTCTTCTTGATATTTTCTACAAAAAAGGTTTAAGAGTTAGAGATCTTATTTCTTAATCAAATAATTTTTTAGAGTGCATTCATTTTAGGTTTAGAGTGCATTCTTCCCTTTTATAGGACCAACGAATGTACTGCTGATATATTGGACCTTCCCATCACCATATTCCATACCCTACACTTGTCTGACTGTTATGGAGAGATATTCTAGATAATGCTCTCAATGAGACTATAAAGATGGATATTGAATCTGAGGAGCTTGAATGTCCTATCCAGCCTCTTGAGGTTGCCAAAATGATGCTTTTGCAAGTATCACTACCGATGATATTCCCTCATTGGATGGGCCCTTCAAACTCCTGAGGTCTAAAGTCCCTTAAGTATTAGGTTCACCTTGTTAGTGCTGCCCTTTTCCTTTAGATGCTTCACATGTGCACATTCTAACTACCTTTCTGCACTTTTATAACACTAATTTTGAATATTAGTAGTAGAGTATTTGTACAATCTCACCTAGGCTCAAATACTTTATTATGCAAAGCAAGTATTTCACAACAAATGTATGCAAGTGTATGCATGTTATGTATGACATGTATGATCCTAATAGGTCTCCTGTTTAGAATAGAGATATGTTAATAGCTTGGAGTATGAGAATGAGGTGCCTCATCAATAGCCTGTTGGCTTGAGTATTGAATGCTTCACTGTTGGTACTTCTAATGTCTAAGCTTCTGATACGATTCATCGGACTGATGACTAGGCTAGCAAGTGGAGTCCATGGATTTACATTGGAGCTTGTGATTAACTGATGCACTGTTGAACTTTTCTTTTTTGCTACTACTTTTACTGTATGATACCCAATGTATTTGTATGCTTCTTTTTGCCCTGAGATCTCTTGTACTGGCTCTTATACTTCAGCATCCATTGTCGCTCTTTAAATGCAGACTTAATTTGCCCCCAGAGCTACATTTTGCCCCCAATTCCATTTTGGATTCATTCATGGTATTCTAGTAGTCTTTTTTCATTTTCATATGCAAGAGACCTAGTTCGTTCACTACTATTGTTGATCCTTTGACTTACTAACCCTATTAGTTGTAATCTCATGCATTAGAGATATAGAGGAATGGGCAAACTAACTAAAGTGAATTCTTGATGATGAAATCAACTGGACTTGCACTTTGAAGAACTCTTGAGTTGAATATAAGGCTTGATGCTGATGCAATAATTGATGAAAATTATAAGGTATGTGTTGCAATGAAAGTTATTGAGCCATCTGAATTCTTAAGGTATAAGGGGATGCTAGGCTTACAAGGAAAATTACAAAAGGGGTGGCAAAGAAAGAAAACATAACTGAAATAGTGATCTTATAGCTATTATTTAGCTTTTATTGTGTATTGTCTTTCCATTCAAATACTTATGTAGTATAATATAGATGAATATGCGATATTTGAACAAAAATTTCAAATTTAATTTTAATAATTCATTAAGGCAAAAATGAGAACATTTATTACATCATATGATATAACTCTTGTTATCAGTTAGTCTTGAATTTTTCTCTCTAATTTTTTTACCTCACTGTTCTTTTTTCTTTTTTATGCTCTCTTTGTTTTTTCTCTTTTTTCATTTTTTCTCAAATTTCCTATCTTCAGAAGTTACATCATGTGATATATAAATGTTCTTTGAATTTGCATTTATGCCCATGCTGAATGAATCCAATTGAATTGAATTTATGTCAAACATGCAGATGCGATCAATATCATAATGCATAGTATCATTAGGATGTCAATACATAAGTAAGCATGATTAGGATTTATATCATCGATCACTAAAACAAAACAAGTTTTAAAGAAACTAAAATTTTATTTAAAGAAGACAATAAGAAATTTTATTTCCTATTATAGATGCTAGGGATGCTGGGATTCATAGTGGTTGTCCTTGAGGTGGCTGACATAACAACTATTCTTGCATCTTCTTGCTAACTGTCTCCATGACTTCATCCTTCTGTACCTCCATTGTGCATGTTTTTTCCTTGTCTGTTAGCTTCTCAGCATAAAACGCATCACCCCATCCTGTAGGCATAATTGACTTGAAGGGTATGTCAAAAGAAAGTGGTTTATTGTAAAACACCTTGTAGTCAAACTTGCCTTAAGGCTGACCCAATAAGTCTATAGACACCCAAATTCGTGATGATATGTTATGGATGCGCCAAAGGACTATAATGATGAAAATATCAATAGGTCTTCGAAACTTAATCTTTAAAATTCTAAGGGTTTAAATGCATCTTTTAAAGGAAGGATTTAGTGTTTTTAACAAAAACTTGATGGGTTTCCACAAGTATACGGATTCGTACAAGTAGTAATTAAATATTGATCCCACAGAGATTGCAAATTGACTACAGTGATACTAGTTGTGTTTGTTTGTTTAAATAATGAAAAAAAGTATTTTTAATTAAACTAAAAATTAAACTAAGACAAAACACAAAAATTCATAATGAACTAACAATCACTTTAGAGAGCTAGGGTTTTTATTACCAATTCAACCTTTATTTAAAATCAATTTACTCCTAAACCATAGCTAACCTTAATCCAATTTGAGGGTTTCCCTAGAATCATAGGCTTTCCTCCTAAGACAACCCTATGATTAACCAAGTAAATTGACGTTCTTAGATTTAAAGCTCTCGCCTACTAAGTGTTCGGTTAACCCAGTTTAAGCACCAACTCTTAATCAATATTAGTTGCTTAAGTGTTTCTCAACTAAGAAAGCATCTAACAGGTTTTTGTTTAAATCCAATACAACCCATCTCTCGATCAAGTTTTATTGTGTATATTCAATCAAAGGGTGACCAATCCTAAGAAGACATTAAGTTCAACAACAACCAAAGGATCTAGGTTAATGGCTTAGGTTTAATTGTGATTAGCCCATGGTTGAATAGCAATAAGAACCCTAACTAAGAATTTAGCTACTCATGTTAATTTTAAGAAATAAAGAGGAATAATAATAGAAAATAGACATCATCATTGAATTAAAATTAAGAACGAATAACAACAATTGAATAGAATAAACCCCCTGTTAAATAGGAAGCTTGATGTTCTTCAATTTTTATTCTCCAATCTCCAAACTAACGTAAGCAAGAAAAAATCTTTGTTTTCTCAAAACTGCTCTAAGAAAAAATTGTATCTCCCAAAAAGTGATGATAAGCAAAAAGAATAATCCTCTCCCCCTTCTTGTTTCTGGTGGCTAGCCTCTTATAATACCCTAATTACCAGCCCTAGGGTTACATCCGTGTGAAATCTCCCTCTTATCCTTCATGAGTCAGCAATTAAATTCACCTCTAACTTTCCTAATCACCAGGTCACACAGCCGTGTGCAAAATGCACATGGCTGTGCACATCATTTTTTCAGCATTTCAACATATTGATCTCCATTACTTTTTAGGCTCGCTTCAAGTGCTCACGGCTCCTATATAACCTTCCTCTACTGTTCTTTGACTTTCCTAAATACATAAAAATCAAAAAAAAAAAAAACCAACTAATACGTAAAAATAAATAAACACACAAGACATGCAGTAAGTACTCAACTAAATAAAAACTGAATAAAAGAAACATAAACTTAACTGAAATTGAATTTTTCCCAAGACAAAGACTACTTAATAAAATGCATTTTTCACGCCCATCAAGGACTAAATTGCAATGTTTTTTTAGAACCTAATTGCAAAACTTAAATTCTTTCAAGGGTCTTTTTATAATTAAATGTAAAAAAAACCTATTGGAATTTTATAATTCGGACTGGAATGATGTAATTCCGGTTGGAATTACATAATTCCAATTGGAATTATGTAATTCCGATCGAAATTATGTAATTTCAATCGGAATTACACCAATTCCGATCTGAATTGTGTAATTCCAATCAGAATTGCACAATTCTAGTCGGAATTGAATTCTTCTGTTCGTTTCTTTATTTTTAAAATTCAATCTTAATTGGTTTAAAATTCCTAATTCGCTTTTAACTCAATCCTAATTGATCTAAAATTCCTAAATATAATTTTAAGTATTAATCTTATGTTTTTAGAAATTAGAATCACGTTAGGATTGGGCTAGGTTTTCTAGTTCTTTTTCCACTATATAAGAGAATGAAGAGCAAGAAGGAAGAAAAAAAAAAGAAGGAGATAGGGGAGAAGAAAGAAAAAGAGAAATGTATTTTCAAGAGGGTTTTTAATTCTTTTTTCTTTTTTTTTGAGTTATTTTCTACAAAAATTCCTTTTGATTCTTCAATTAATTCAAAATCCTTGGAGAATTTTTAAAGAAGAAGATTCGAAAACTTATCAAGAATGGTGAATTATAAATATGAGGAGTACCCCAAGTCATTCATAATCATCATCATCTTCTTCTTATTATTTATTTATTTATTTTTATTATTATTAATTATTTTTATTCTTTTGAGTTATTATTATAATTTATTCATTAATCATAATTTATTTTATTTTTTATGGTGATTATGGAGGAAAATGCATGACGATCATATTTGGAAGGATGAATTCATGAGAAGCCCATGGAAAACCATGGATAAAACCTTGTAAAGACATAGTTTCTAGAGTTTATTTTTATTTATTAATTGCTTTATTTTATTCATTTTTATGGGGTGTATTTGTTATTTTATTATTTATTATAATAGCCCCAATAGTGGGAATAGTAAAATTACATGTATGGTTGTTTGTTTATTTTTTATTTAATTGGTTAGTAAACTAGGTTTCAATTAGGTAATTATTTAAAATCAATGAAGGAAGTAGATTAATTTATGTTGCTTAATAATAAAATTAGGGTTTTAGTAAAGATTAATTTAATTATTTGATTGATCTTATTTAATTGTTTTTTATGTTTTTATTTGTTTTTGGGCGTATTTATTATTTTATGTGTTTTGGGTCTTAAGCCCACTTTAGGTCTTGATTTATTTATTTAAGTTTAAGTAATTCTTTTAGTCCGTCTCACTTAATAATTAATTAGGTTTACTTAACTTAAATATATTTTTATGCCCATAATTAATTAGATTTTAGGTTAGAAATATCCTTAGGCTCATTTAATTAATTAGACATAGGCTCACCTAATTTAATTTAATTAATTTAGAAATAGCCCACTTAATTTAAGCCTTTTTCATAATTTGTAGATTTAAGATCACTATTTAATTAAAACATGTAGAAGTAGGCCCACTAATTTAAATATTCCATAATTTGTAGCATTAGGCCCATTTTTTATTAAAACAAGTAGACTTAAGTTCATTTAATTAAAATCAAAAGGAATTAGGCCTTTAAGTTCACATATAATTTAAAATATGTAGACTTTAGCTCATTTATTTAAAATTCATGTAGATTAGACTAACTTAGGGATTATGTAATTTGTTGAATGCATTATTTACTTGTATATTTCATGACTAGTTTGCCTTGGAGTTGATTATTTTGGGTTTATATGAAATTGCATGTAAATAGAGAATAAGATAATAATTCATAAAGTAATTCTAAATGAACACAAGACTGAAAGAAGTTGGTATTCCGTATCTAGAATCTCCTGGTTGTGGTGCTAGCTTTCTTTTAGGGAATCGAGTACCACCTTTTTGATTTGTCCCAGTTATTACCCTAGGTGGCGACTCCTCATCTCCACGCCATGTCTTTGTGATAGTGGTTACTGTATTCTCTAAAGCCCTGAGCTCAAACAGTGCCATGGTTGCTAAAATCTTAGACGCGCGCTAAATCCCACCGTCTACTGTGGCGACTCCACTGGGGATAAAAGATACTAATTCTACTTGTGTTCTTTAGAATTATTTTATTAATTGTTATTTTATTCTTGCATTCATTTTGCATGTTCTTATTAATCGATGGCATTGGTGTATGATTCTATGATTCTACTAGCTTCATGGGGTTGTAGATTGGCAAACCATCACTCTTAGCATTAACTCGGTCCAAGAGAGATTACCGGGCTCATTTGACTAGAGCCTGTAACCTAAGTCCTTAAGGGGGGTAGTCTTCTCTCGAGTTTGCAAAGGATGCTAGGCCCCTTTGACCTTGGCCTGTAACTCAAAGTCCATAAATGAGGACATCTTGCTAAGGGAACCTTAACCTTTTTACCAAACCCCAACCATATATAATGGCTTAGTTATTTCCCTTAGGATCTACCCAAATTGCTTGTGAATATTGCCATGAGGTATTCCTATCTGTAAAGGCCCAAGCCCATACTTTAAAAGCTCATTTTGGTTAATAAAGATTGGGCTAATATTTTACACCTAGAAATGCTATTTCTATGCTTGTATTGCTTTGAGAGATTTAGCATGCGCAATGGTCCTTGATATCCCCTATTGATATTAAGACCAAGATAAAAAATCCTAGGAAAAGAGACTCGCCATTGAATACGTGTGCGGGAGGAATAAGGTTGGAAGGATGTATGTATACCTAACTTGTTACTTACTACTTGTTGCATAGCACGTGCATCATGAATACATGCATACATGCATCATGCTAATAATTTTTCTTTCAGCCATCATAGATTCATCTAGGTCTTCTTATGTTTGGAGTCGAAAAGGTGGCAGACTGGTAAGAACTAATTCAAGCCCCCAATCGATCGCGAAAGAGATCCTTAGCAGACTGGAAAAAAGCCCCATTAATCCGCTCTATTTGGAAGCTACGCAACCTGAAAAAATCGAAAGAATGGAACAACAAAAGGGAGGAAACTGGACCCTAGAAGACGTCAAAGGAGCACTGATGGATGATATGAGAGCAATGATGCAAGACGAGTTAAGACAAGCTCTAGCAGGACTGATGCCACCACCTGCTGCTGCTGCACCACCCACTACGGCTAACCCACCTACTATGGGTCCACTACCTGTTAACAATGACAATATTGAGGAAATGAAGTTGGATGATGTTGAGAGTTATATAATTGAAAAAGCAAAAAAGAAATCACTTAAGCAAGTTCAAGAGCTAGAATCTAGACAGATGAAGGCATTAACTCAGAAGATGTCTAAGATGGAGGAGTTGATAAGGGGACAAGGCCTAGGGTACCCGTTTGACTTTAATGATGTGATGCAATTTAAGGAAGACAGGCTACCTGACAAATTCAAGATGCCACAGCTGCAGAAGTTCGATGGTAATGGGGACCCGAGAATTCATCTCAATCAATACACAACTACTATAAGTACCACTAAGGCTCCTTTATCTATGGTTACTAAGCTGTTTGTACTATCCTTAGAGGGTATGGTTGTTAATTGGTATCATGGGTTAGAGAAGCCTATCCGAGCAGACTGGAGGGAGTTGTGCACTGCTTTTCTAAAGCAATATGACTATAATACTAGGCTTAAGGTGTCCATAAGAGATATTAAACTAACCAAGCAGAAGCCCAATGAATCATTTTCAAATTTTCTAACTAGGTTCATGAATAAGGCAGGAATGATGAAGAACAAATTAGCAAAGAAGGATCAGGTTAGGATAATAGTCTGAAATATGTCACCTAACCTAGTGGAGAGGTTGCAAATGATGAACCCTAAGACATTTGTAGACCTTTATGATGATGGGTTATAGGCTGAAGAGATCGAAAATGAGAAAAAGAAGGCTACTGGGAACACCGGAGCAAGAAGCTACCCAACTGGGGGCATACAACAAGGAAGCACTAGCCGGGTTGTAGGAGTCCATGTTGTTCAACAACCAAGGAGGTTCTTAAATTTTAAACAACCTCTATCAAAAGTCCTGGAGTGCCTAATGGAAAAGGGCTTACTTCAACCTCTACCTACTCCAAACCCACTAAATCCAAATATCCCAGGCTATAACTCGAATAAACATTACAAATTCCACCAAAACCTCTAACACTCCATAGATAACTATATCCGCCTCAAACATGAAATCCAAAAGCTTATAGACTCTGGAAAAATCGCAGATCCAAGCACCAAAAGCAATCCTTTCCCAAACTATCAAAACATGCCATCTCTAATAACTATGATGATCAACTCATGAGTAAGTGAGAAAGAAGTGCTAAACTCCTTTGAGGACCTAAACCTTAAAACCAATAAGAAATCTCCTGATGCCCTTAAAGATATGGAGCGAGTTGAGGATTTGCTGGGTCAGCCCTCAGGCAAGTTTGACTACAAGGTGTTTTACGCTAAACCACCTTCTTTTGACATACCCTTCGAGTCAATTATACCTACAAGATGGGGTAAGGAGTTTGATGATGAGAAGATGCAAGACAAAAAAACACATAAAGTGGAAGCATGGAAGGATGGAAAGAAAGCAAAACCACTGAATGAGAGTTTCATCAAAGAAGGATATGGAAAGTATTACCTTAGTGCAAAGGAACCTGTCAATATGGCCGGTGTGAATGAGAGTAGGATCTACAAGGAATGGATTATTGAGAACTTGGTGCAAGACAATAAGGATGAGGAAATGCAAGAATAGCTATTATGTCAGCCACCTGAAGGACAACCGCCATAAGACTTAGCATCCTTAGCATCTAGAATAGGAAATAAATTTCTTATTGTCTTCTTTGAATAAAATTTTAGTTTCTTTAGAACTTGTTTTATTTTAGTGATCGATGATATAAATTTTGATTATGCTCACTTATGTAATATGCATCCTGATGGTACTACACATTGTGATATTGATCGCATCTGCATGTTTGACAAAAATTTAATTCAATTAGATTCATTTAGTATGGGCACAAATGTAAACTTAAAGAATAGTCTTATATCACATGACATAACTTCTAAAGAGAGTAAAATCTGAGGAAAAATAAGAAGAATGATAAAAAAGAGAAGAAAAACAAAGAGAGAGAAAAAGAAAAAGAACATTAAGGTGAAAAATTAGAGAGAAAAATTTAGGATTAATTGATTATAGGAGTTGTGTCATGTGATGTAATGAATGTTCTCATTTTTGCTCTAATGAATGAGTAAAATTGAATTGGAGATTTTTGTCAAATATTGTATATTCGTCTTTATCATATTGCATAAGTATTTGGATGGAAGGACATTATATAATGAAAGCTAAAATCAGAGCTATGAGATCACTATTTTAGTTATGTTTCCTTTGTAATTTTCCTTATAAGCCTAGGGTCCCCTTATACCTTGAGAATTCAAATGGCTCAATAACTTGCATTACAAGTCTTGTCTTATAACTATAATCAATCATTGCATCAATATGAAACTTCATATTCTGCTTAAGAGTTCTTCAAAGTGCAAGTCCAGTTGATTTCATTATTAAGAACTCGCTTCAATTAGTTTGCCCATTCCTCTACATCTCCAAAGCTTGAGATTGCAACTAATAGGGTTAATAAGTCAAAGGATTAACAACAGTAGTGAATGAACTGGGTCTTTTGCATATAAGAATGAAAAAAGACTACTAGAATAGCATAAATGAATCCAGAATGGAACTGGGGGCAAAATACAACTCAGGGGGCAAATTGTGTCTGCATTCAAAGAGCGAAGATGGATATTGAAGTGTAAGAGCTAATACCTCAATCATTATATAGCAAAAACAGTAACAAAAATAAAATTTCAACAGTGCATCGGTCAATCACAAGCTCTATTGTAAAGCCATGGACCCTACTTGTTAGCCTAGTAATCAGTCTGATGAATTGTATCGAAACCTTCAACACCAAAAGTACCAACAATGAATCATTCAATGCTCAAACTGACAAGCTATTGATGAGACACCTTATTCTTACACTCTAAAATCAACAACATGGCTCTGTTCCAAATAGGAGACCCATTAGGATCATGCACATCATACATAGCATGCATACACTTGCATACATTTTTGGTAAATACTTATCTTTGAGCCTAGACAAGATTGTATAAATACTCTGCTACTAACATTTAAAATTAGTGTTGTGAAAGTATAGGAAAATAGTTAGAATGTGCACGTGTGAAACATCTAAGAGAAAAGGGTAACACTATTAAGGTGAACCTGATGCTTAATAAGACTCTAGGCTACAAAAGACTAATAAATCATGGTCTTATCCAGTAAGGGAATATCACCAACATTGATACTTGCAAAAGCATCATTTTAAGAGGCTAGATAGGATGCTCAAGCTCCTCAAATTCAACATCCATCTCTATAATCTCATCTAGAACATCCTCTAGAATATCTCTCCACAACAGTCAAATGAGTGTAGGATATGGAATATGGTGATGAGAAGGTCCAACATATCAGTAATACATTCACTGACCCTAAAAAGGGAAGAATACACTCAAAACTTGAAATGAATGCACTCTAAAAAAAATTATTTGATCATAAGATCTCTAACCCCTGAACCTTTTTTGCAGGAGATGTTAATAAAAAGGAATGAAGCCCTCTACCATAGCATTAATGGAATCGTAGAAATACAAATGCAGCCCAAAGCCACAACTTCGATGGTGGAGCATCACGACCGTGCGATCAGAGACAAATCTAAAGGGAAGAATGCAAAAATGATTAAGACTGCATTTTGAAAAAATCTGTTCACTTATGAATAGACCATACTAACTTATGGTATTTTGTGCAGGAAAAAACAAAAGAGAATGAAGAAGGTGAAAAAGAACTGATACATCAATAAGAATGGGCAAGATAGCCAATCGCTCGTCAAAACCTCACCCTGTGTAAATACCAAAGGGAAGTAGTATAACTCTCTCTCCTTTGATTCTGCAATAAAATAAATCCTTAATAGGAAAATTCACAAATTGAAAGGAAATTCATCCACTTCATAAGATCATGTGCGAAAATTTATCTCATGACCTTTGATTTTAGTGGCTTTCTTTTATTAGCCTTGCAGAATTCAGATGTCTTGTTAACAGTTCAATGCTAAGAATTTCTAAACTCTAATCAATTTAATGGTTGCTTTGTACCCAAACGAGGGGAAGAACATGCAAAGGCAAAATCTGTGGACTTGTGGTATAAATTGATTGAATTTTAGGGTATCATTTTTGTCTTATGAATGATAAATATGCATGTAATCTACTCCAATGCTCAGAAATGAGTATGAGTACAAAATCCCTTGACGGTATCCATGCTGAGTAATGCGAGAAAGGCAGGGGAATACTAAGAGGAGAATAGAAAAAAGAGCAAGCATAATTTACTCCAATGCTCAGAAATGAGTAAGAGTATCAATATAAAACCTCTAGCGGTATCCATGTTGAGTAATACAAGAAAGGCAGGGGAATACTAAAAGAGGACCATGCTAAAAATTACTTTATTCACTCCAATGCTCTATATGAGTATGAGCATCTGAAGGACCTTTCCAATGGTGTCCACGCTGAGTAATATAAGAAAGGTAGGGAATACTCGGATAAGGAAGAAAAGCACAAAAATAATTCAAAGACTGTTTTGATACTTAGAATCTAATCCATTTATGCTCAAATACCATAAGTTTTGTCTAGTAGGTTCTTTCTGAATTTAGGTGTGGAAGTAAGCTCTTCACTTGGAAAAAAATATGCTCTCAACATAAAATGGTTAACGATGCCTTTGCCCTTTGCGAATGGTAAATAAATGATAGTCATGAGGATCAAAATTAAGGAGATTGGTTAAGTACATGTTATCTCGAGCAAAGTGATGAATTTTCTTATAAATTTTTAAAATAATAATGTACTTTTGTACATTCATCTTGTTAAAACTAACTTTAACAATTCTGTATGAATTTCAAATCCAGAAGGGGGTATACTCAACTTGCAAAGTCAATTAACATAGCAAAATTCAAAGTTAGTCAATAAAAGTGCTAATTAGTTAGCACACAGAATCTAAAGCATTCGACTCAAATAACTAAAGATAAAAATCAATAAACAGTTATGGACTGTATCATCATTAAAGGCGAGAAATGAAAAGATTGCGGTTAATTTGTAAGCAATTATGGATTGCAGCATCATCAGTGAGCAACAAAAGGGTTGTAGCTAATCGCGAGCAATTTTAGACTGCACCATCATCAGTGAGCAACAATAGGGTTGTAGCTAATCTTGAGTAATTTTGGACTGCAGCATCATCAGTGAGCAACGAAAGGGTTGCATTTAATCGCAAGCAGTTTTAGACTGCAGCATCATCAGTGAGCAACGAAAGGGTTGCAGCTAATCACGAGCAGTTTTGGACTGCAACATCATCAGTGAGCAATGAAAGGGTTACAGCTAATCGTGAGCAGTTTTGGACTGCAGCATCATCAGTGAGCAATAAAAGGGTTGTAGCTAATCACGTGAGTAGTTATGGACTGTAGCATCGAAAGTGAGCAATGGAAGGGTTGCAGCTAATCATGAGCAATTATAGATTGCAGCATAATCGTATAATCAATCAGCATCATACGACCGAGTGTGATGTTCCTTTTCAAATCAGACTATAAGACTGTGTGTAGTTAGCATTGTACAATTGAGTGCAATGTATTTTCAATCAATTATACGACCGAGTATAATCAGCATCATACGACTGAGTGTGATGTTTCTCTTCAAATTAAACTATACGTCTGAGTGTAGTCAACATTGTATGACCGAGTACAATGTGTTTCCAATTGATTATACGACCGAGTATAATCGGCATCATATGACCAAGTATGATGTTTTCCTTTCTAATTGATTATACGACTGGGTACAATCGACATCATATGACCGAGTATGATGTAATTTTTCAATTCAATGTTATACATTCAAGTGTAGTCAACATTATACGACCGAGTACAATGTGTTTCATTCACCCAAGGTTATACAACCGAGTATATTTTTAGGAATTAGAATCATATTAGGATTGGACTAGGTTTTCTAGTTCTTTTTCCACTATATAAATAGGATGAAGAGGAAGAAGGAAAGCAAAAAAAAGAGGGAGACATTGGAGAAGAAAGAAAAAGAGAAATGTGTTTTGAAGAGGGTTTTTAATTCTTTTTTCTTTTTTTTTTGAGTTATTTTCTACAAAAATTCCTTTTGATTCTTCAATTAATTTAAGATCCTTAGAGAATTTTTGAAGAAGAAGATTCTAAGACTTATAAAAAACGGTGAATTATAAATCTGAGGAGTACCCCAAGTCATTCATAATCATCATCATCTTCTTCTTATTCTTTATTTATTTATTTTTATTATTATTAATTATTTTTATTCTTTTGAGTTATTATTATAATTTATTCATTAATCATAATTTATTTTATTTTTGTGTGGTGATTATGGAGGAAACACATGGCGATCATATTTGGAAGGATGAATTCATGAGAAGCCCATGGAAAACCATGGATAAAATCTTGTAGAGACAGTTTCTAGAGTTTATTTTTATTTATTTATTGCTTTATTTTATTCATTTTTATGGGGTGTATTTATTATTTTATTAGTTATTGTAATAGCCCCAATAGTGGGAATAGTAAAATTACATGTATGGTTGTTTGTTTATTTTTTATTTCATTGGTTAGTAAAACTAGGTTTCAATTAGGTAATTATTTAAAATCAATGGAGAAAGTAGATTAATTTAGGCTACTTGATAATAAAATTAGGGTTTTAGTAAGAATTAATTTAATTATTTGTTTGATTTTATTTAATTATTTTTTATGTTTTTATTTGTTTTTGGGCTTATTTATTATTTTTATGTGTTTTGGGCCTTAAACCCACTTTAGGTCTTGATTTATTTATTTAAGTTTAGGTAATTCTTTTAGCCCATCTCACTTAATAATTAATTAGGTTTAATTAATTAAAATATATTTTTATGCCCATAATTAATTAGATTTTAAGTTAGAAATATCCTTAGGCTCATTTAGTTAATTAGACATAGGCTCACCTAATTTAATTAATTTAGACTTAGCCTACTTAATTTAAGCCTTTTTCATAATTTGTAGATTTAAAATCACTATTTAATTAAAACATGTAGAATTAGGCCCACTAATTTAAAATTTCCATAATTTGTAGAATTAGACCCATTTTTTTTATTAAAATAAGTAGGCTTAAGTTCATTTAATTAAAATCAAAAGGAATTAGGTCTTTAGGTTCACATATAATTTAAAATATGTAGACTTTAGCTCATTTATTTAAAATCCATGTAAATTAGACTAACTTAGGGATTATGTGATTTGTTGAATGCATTATTTACTTGTATATTTCATGACTAGTTTGCCTTAGAGTTGATTGTTTTGGGTTTATATGAAATTGCATGTAAATAGAGAATAAGATAATAATTCATAAAGTAATTCTAAATTAACACAAGATTGAAAGAAGTTGGTATTCCATATCTAGAATCTCCTGGTTGTGGTGCTAGCTTTCTTTTAAGGAATCGAGTACCACCTTTTCGATTTGTCCCAGTTATTACCCTAGGTGGCGACTTCTCATCTCCACGCCCTTTCTTTGTGACAGTGGTTAGTGTGTTCTCTAGAGCCTTGAGCTCAAATAGTGTCGCGGTTGCTAAAATCTTGGACGCGCGCTAAACCGCACTGTCTACAAAGTCTTCTATTCTTTCCACATCTTTAGGGGCATTAGGAGATTTCTTATTAGTTTTAAGGTTTAGGTCCTCAAAAGAGCTTAGCACTTCTTCCTCAATTACTCCTGAGTTGATCATCATGGTAGTTGGGGGTGGTGCATTTCAATAGTTTGTGAAAGGATTGTTTCTAGTGCTTGGGTTTTCGAGGCCTGTGATTTGTCCGGAGTCTATAAGGTTTTGGATTTCATGTTTGAGGCAGATGTAGTTATCCATGGAGTGTTGAAGGTTTTGATAGAATTTGCAGTGCTTGTTTGGGTTATAGCCTAGGATATTTGGGTTTGGTGGGTTTGGATTAGGTAAAGGTTGAAGTAAGCCCTTTTGCGTTAGGTGCTCTAGGACTTTTGAAAGTGGTTGGTTAAAGTTTAAGAGTTTTCTTAGTTGTTGAACAGCATGCACTTCAACAATCTGGCTAGTGCTTCCTTGTTGCATGCCCCCAATTAGTTACTTTCTCACTCCACTGCTCCAGTGACCTTCTTTTTCTCATTTTCGATCTCTTCAGCTTGTAACCCATCATCGTAGAGATCTACAAATGTCTTAGGATTCATCATCTGTAGCCTCTTAACCAGATTAGGTAGCACATTTTGGACTACCATCCTAACATGATCCTTCTCAGCCAGTTTATTCTTTATTAGTCCCGCCTTATTCATGAACCTGGTTAGAAAATTCGAGAATGACTCATTAGGCTTCTGCTTGGTCGGTTCTAGATCCCTGATGGACACTTCAAGCCTATTATTGTGGTCATATTGCTTTAGGAAAGTAGTGCATAACTCTCTCCAGTCTGCATGAATAGACTTTTCCAACCAATGTGATAGCCATACCCTCCAATGACAGTACAAACAACTTGGTAACCACAACCAAAGGAGCCTTAGTGGTGCTCATGGTAGTTGTGTATTGACTAAGGTGAATTCTCTTGTTCCCAATACCATTAAACTTCTGTAGCTATGGCATTTTGAATTTGTTAGGCAATTTGTCCTCCCTAATTTGCAGCATATCATCAAAATCAAATGAGCATCCTCTCATCAATTCCTCGATCTTGGACATTTTCTGAGTCAGTGCTTTCATTTTCTTGGATTCTAACTCTTGAACTTGCTCCAGTGATTCCTTTTTCACTTTTTCAACCCTATAACTCTCAATATCCTCGAGTTTCATTTCCCCAGTATTGTCATTGTTAGCAGGTGGTGTACCCATAACAGGCAAATTGGCTGCAACAAGTGGATTGGCCATAATAGGAGGTGCCGCAGCAGTAAATGGTGGCATTAATCCGGCCAAAGCCTGTCTTAACTCATCATGCATCATCGCTCTCATGTCATCCATTAATGCTCCTTTGACATCCTCTAGGGTCCAGTTTCTTCCTTCATGTTGTTCCATTTCTTTAGCTTGTTTTAGTTGTGTAGATTCTAAGTAGAGTTAATTGATGGGACTCTTTTCCAATCTGCTAAGGATCTCTTTCACAATCGATTGTGGACTCGAATCAGTTCTCATTAGTTTGCCACCCTTTTGACTCCAAACATAGGAAGACCCGGATGAATCTATGATGGCTGAAAGATAAATGTTAGTATGATGCATGAGATGCATGTATGCATGATGCACGTGCTATACAATAGGTAGCAAGTAACAAGTTAGGTATACATACATCCTTCCAACCTTATTCCCTACACACACGTATTCAATGGCAAGTCTCTTTTCCTAGGATTTTTTGTTTTGGTCTTAATATTAACAAGGGATATCAGGGACTGACGCGCATGCTAAATCTCTCTTAAAGCAGTTAAAACATAGAAATATTATTTCTAGGTATAAAAGCATAGCCCAATCTTTATTAGTCCTGATGGGCTTCAAAAGTATAGGCTTGGGCCCTTATAGATAGAAATACCTCATGGCAACATTCACAAGTAATTTGGGTAAATCCTAGGGGAAATAACTAAGCCATTATATGTGGTTAAGGTCCGGTAAAAAGGTCAAGGTTTCTTTAACAAGATGCCCTCCTTTAAGACTTAAGTCACAAGCCAAGGTCAGAGGGGCTCAACATCCTTTGCAAACTCGAGAAAAGACTACCCCCCTTAAGGACTTGGGTTATAGACTCTAGTCAGATGAGCTCGGTAATCTCTCTTGAACCTAGTTAAGGCTAAGAGTGATGGTTAGCCAATTTATAATCCCATGAAGCTAGTGGAATCATGGAACCATAAATCAACGCCATCGATTAATAGGGACATGCAGAATGAATGCAAGAATAAAATAATAATTAATAAAATAATTCTAAAGAACACAAGTAGAATCAGGATCTCTTATCCATAATGGAGTCGCCACTATAGACGGCGGGGTTTAGCACGTGTCCAAGATTTTAGCAACCGCGACACTATTTAAGTTCAGGGCTCTAGAGAACACACTAACCACTGTCGTAAAGACATGGCGTGGAGATGAGGAGTCACCGCCCAATGTAATAACTAGGACACATCGAAAAGGTGGATTCCTTAAAAGAAAGCTAGCACTATAACTAGGAGATTTTAGGTACGGAATACCAACTTCTTTCAGTCTCATGTTCATTTAGAATTACTTTATGAATTGTTATCTTATTCTCTATTTACATGCAATTTCATATAAACCCTTCAAAAACAATCAACTCCAAGGCAAACTAGTCATGAAAATACAAGTAAATAATGCTTTCATTCAAACATAAAATCCCTAAGTTAGTCTAATGTACATGGATTTTAATTAAATGAGCTAAATCTACATATTTTAATTTACAAGTGAGTTAAAGATTAATTCCTTTTAACTTTAATTAAATGAATCTAAGTCTATTTATTTTAATTCTAAAAATGGGCCTAATTCTACATGTTATGGAAGTATTTAAATTAGTGGGCCTAAATCTACATATTTTAATTCTAAGGTGATCTTAAATTTACAAATTATAAAAAAGGCTTAAATTAAGTGGGCTAAGTCTAATAAATTAAATTAAATTAAGTGGGTCTATGTCTAATTTACTAGATGGGCCTAAATTATCTTTAACCTAAAAATCTAATCAATTATGGGCATAAAATGCATTTTAATTAATCAAACCTAAAAAACCTAAATTTAAATGGATTAGAATCTAATATGGGCTTAAGGCTCAAACCACGTAAGAATAAACAAACAAGCATAAAACACATAAAAATAAACAATCCCAACAACAAATAAAATAAAGAAGCCCAAAAACAAATAAAACATATTAAAACAATTAAATTAAAGATCAAACAACTAATTAAATTAATTCCTTATAAACCCTAATTTTCATTAACATGCAACCTAAGTTAATCTACTTCCTCCATTAATTTTAATTAATTAACCAACTAAAACCCTAATTTTACTAACCAATTAAATAATATAAACATGCAATCACACATAATTCCACTATTCTTACTATTTGGGCTATTATAATAATCTATTGAAAATAATAATAAAAATAATTAATACAACCCCAAAAATAAATAAGTAAAATAAAGCAATAAAATAAAAAACCCTAGAAACTATATCTCTACAAGGTCTTATCCATGACATTCCATGGACCTTTTATAGATTTGATTCTTCAAGCGTGATCATCTTGTGTTTTCCTCCATGATCACCATAAAAAAGAATAAAAATTATGATTAATGAATAAATAATAAAAATAATAAAATAAAAATCAATAAAATAAAAAAAGAAATAAATAAATAAATAAAAAGAGAACAAAGAGAAAGTGATGCTCATAGATGATCTTAATGAAATGCTCCTCAGATTTGTAGAATCATCGTTCTTGAGAGGACTTCAAATACTATTCTTAAAAAAAATTTCAATGATCTTTTAATCAAGCAATTAAGCAAAAGAAATTTTGTAGAGAATAAGATTTTTTTTCTTTTTCTTTTCTCTCGCTTTCTCTCGTTTTTTCCTCTCTTTTTTCTTTTCTTCACTCCTTTTTTTTCCTCTACCTTTTTCTTCTCTTCTCCCTTCGTTTCTCTTTTTATTTTTTCTCTGCCTCTTTTCCTCCCCTTTTTTCAGAGCCAAAGCCCTCCTATATATAGGGATACATCTTGAAACCCTAGTTATAAATTGATTCCTAAAATACTTCTATGCCCTTAAAAACATTATTAAAATAATTTTAAGAGAATTTCATACCAGTTAGGACTCAATTTATCTAGAAAATTCAAGAATTTATGGAAGGAGTCTAATTCCGACCGGAATTGTGTAATTCTGATCGGAATTACGTAATTTCGATCGGAATTAGGGTAATTTTGATCGCTTTTTTTTTAACTTTTAATTACATAAAGGTCTTTGAAAGAATTTAAGTTTGGCAATTAGATCCTTAAAAAGGATTGCAATTTAGTCCATAAAAACATTAAATCCTTTCTTTAAAAAACTGCAATTAGATCCTTGAAGTTTTAAAGTTCAAATATTAAAGACCTATTCATGGTATTTTCATCATTGAAGTCTTCAATTGCATCCATAACTCATCATCCCGAAATTGGGTGTCTACAATAGCACTTCTCAATGGAATTAATGAAAGATCCATAAATAAAACTCATAGATCACAATCAAATTCAAATAATTTTAAATGTCAGAAATCTTTTAACCAAAAGAATGATAGCTAACTAATAATGTGCAAAAAATAAACCAATTTTCATTGACTTGTGAGTGCATTTTACACTCCATCTTACATGAATTTAGTTAGTGCATTTTACGCTCCATCTCACCCTTTTTTTTCTAGCAAGTTCATTTTACACTCCATCTTGCTTTTCTTTTTTTTTTCTTATATAAAAATTACTCTAACAAGTGCATTTTATGGTTTATCTTGTCACTTTTTTTTTCTTATATAAAAATTACTTTGACAAGTGCATTTTAAGCTCCATCTTGTCACTTTTCTTTTCTAATTGTTAGTTAGTTTCTACTATAACTCAAAATCAAAGGTGGTTCTAACACTTAAAATCATCCACTTAAGACAAATTCTCTACAAAATAGTATTCCACACACCTTTCCCTCACTTAAAAGAGAAGTATTTTTTAAGTTAAACTAAACTCTAGTACTTATCCTTAACCTAAGGTTTTTACACACACAAAAACTAAGTTAAGTCATGATTATACTAAAAAAACTTGACTTAATATACAAGACTTATAATAGTGATCAACGAAAAACTCATAAGGTGGGGAAATTGACAAAACTTACAATATGAAAACTCTAAAACAAATTCACAGCTAATTAAATCTCCATAACTTAGGGATATATGTATAAAATTCCAAATTATATACACATGTAATATACTAGACTAAACCACAATACTAAATAAAACTTAAAAAAACAAAATAAATAAAAGTAATAAAACAAAGTAAACAAAAAAAAAACAAAAGAAAATAGAAAGAGAGATACTCCCCCCCCCCTACACACACACTTGAATTAAGCATTATCCTCAATGATCTAATGGAAGGAAGAACAACTTAAAGAATACAAAGAAAAAGTAAAAACAAAAAAACAAAAACAAAGAATATAACATAGTAGCAAATGAGGCACATACAAACACAAAATGACATTAATATTAAAGAAAACAAAGTATATAGTCTTGATGAAAATAACTACGAGAAGAAATATAAGCTATGAAATAAACATAACTTAAAAGTCAAAAGAACATATGAAATAAAACATAAAAGTAACACTTCAATCATTCTCTATCTTTACCATGCTCCTCTTCATTATCATTATGCTTATCTCCTTTTTGTTAATCTTGTTCTTGAGTTGAACCATGCATAAGATCTTTTTGTGGGTTATAAGATGAAGTAGGATATAATGGAGTGATGAAACCTTAATAACCAAAGTAAGCATCCAAATTAAAGCTCATTTCATCCACATTAGTATTGATCACTCCAACCACATCTTCCAAATTGTGCATTGTAGTATCCATGAAATCCATTCATGTGGCAAGAGCTTCCATTGACATTGGAGGAGGTAGGGTAACATCCGACATTGGTTCATCATGAGGTTGGGTTTCTTCTAAATGTACTTGAGTTAGTTAAGCACCTCTAGAATAGGGTTTCAACATATAATGATCATCTAAATGTTCAACCAAACCCACATTTAACATCATATAAATGGTGATTTTCATTTATCCCTTACACTTAAGAAAAGAAATAATGTCTAAACCAAACCCAACATGTATTACCAAAGTTCACACTACTCCTCCCATACAAATAGCTCCCTTAGGACTCTTTTCCACTTCATTCAATTTAATTTCAACCAACATAGATGCATCAATTTTCCTAGAATTGACAACATGTAAAATTTCCAATTCATGATGATTAAGATTCCTATCACTTTCCTTTCTACCAAACAAAGAATGAGAAAGCAACATATGTATATACCTTAAGGAATGAGAAATAATATGTGAAACTTTAAAATTTTTTAGTGATGAATGGATAATTAAGACAGGTGATATGCCTCCAAAACTCATTTTTATCAAAAGTTTCATATTTGTTATATTGGAAAGGCATCTTGAGGGCTTTCTTAATAATCCATATAGACATGGCATGATCAATATTCCCTAGCCTAAAAGAGATAGTAGCATTATGCTCATTAAAGGAAAACCAACTAAAGAACTCAAATACTAATACCTCATATGTTAGATATTGCATTGTTACCCATTCCTCCTAACCAAGTCTCTTAACATACAAATCAATTTCTTCCTATAAACCCATACTCTTCAAAGCTTCAACATCAATGTAGTTATTGGAAACAACTTTCCTTATACTAACTTGCTTGCATTTTGCCTCATGCTTTGAATTTTTAAATTTTATGGTTGAGGGTTAGAGTGGTGGATTGGACTTCTTTGCCTTTATCTTATCTAGGATGCTTTCCTTCTCTTTTTAACATAATGGAAGAATAAGGGAATATAAGAGAAAAGAAAAGAGAAGAACTAAATATACAGAAACAATAAAAGGGTAGGTTATAAAGAAGAATAAGAAAACTAAGTGAATAAGATTTCTTATTAAAGAAGGAGAGGAAAAATAAAAGAAATATGAAACAGAGAGAAGGATGGATGATGAATATGGTTTTTCTAATCCTAAGGGATGTTTAAATAAAAGGGGAAAGGCTATAAGAGTGAAAAAAATTAAAGGAAAAGGCAAATTAAAGAAAAACTAGTTTTTGTAATGACTAGTTTTTCAAAATCTACATAACAACATGGTTGTGCAATTTCACCGTACAGTCATACAGTGGTGTTTGGATGGGGATATAAACTACGTGATCTAAACACATAGTCATGCGCTGATGCCTAATTGGAGTGTTGGCTAGGTCCTTCAATCGTGCACAGATACGATGTAAATGCACGACTGTGCTATGAGGTCTCATTTAATTTGTAAGGTGATCACATGGCTGTATGTTTGGGGCACACAGCCATATAAGAAGCTCTGGTTGGCTGCATTAAACTAAACAGTTGTATGGTTCATTCGATAGACTTTGTGTGCATGCTGTTCACATCACATGGTAGTGTGATTCTGTTGACCTTAGCAATAATCAATCTTAATTTTGATTTTAACAAACTTAATTTTAAAAATTTAATTTGTTTGTTTAAGTGTGTATAAGTTAGGACTCCATTGGAAGTTAAAATGAAGTATGAGTATCTTGGGCTGATTCGACCTCTAAGATTCAAGGAGGCTTTTGACATCCTTAGAGTTTTATAATGAGAAAGTTAACTTCTTCAAATTTGAAGTAGACATTTTGAAATTTTTGAATTAAGCTTGCTTTTTAAAATTTGAGTTCATTTGTGTATGCAAATATTAAGTTGAAATCCACGTATGCAGTTGCCATTTCAGATTGCACATCTCTTCATATTTTAGACATATCTTGAGCTACAAAAGTTCAATTTAGGTGATTCAAAATTATATGGAAAGATAAGTAAAATATCTACAAATTTTATGAAAAAAATTATAGGCAAATTCAAAATTATTCAATAGCAAATTATGGCTTCATCTTGGGTATAGCTGTCACAGTAGTTTGCATTTCAGATTGCATAGCTCTTAGTATTTTGGCCATATCTTGAGCTAAAAAAGTCCAATTTAGGAGATTTAAAATGATATGGAAATACAAGTTAAATATCTATAACTTTTATAAAGAAATTATGGGAAAATTCAAAATTTTTCAATAGCAAATCATGGCTTTAACTTGGGTATAGCTATCTGACAGTAGTCTGCATTTTAAATTGCATAGCTCTTAGTATTGTAAACATATCTTAAGCTAAAAAAGTCCAATTTATGTGATTCAAAATTATATGGAAAGAAAAGTCAAATATCTACAACGTTTATGAAGAAAGTATAGGTAAATTAAAACTTCTTAAATAGCAAATCATGGCTTTAACTTGGGTATAGCTGTTTACATTTTAGATTGTATAACTCTTAGTATTTTGGACATATCTTGAGTTACAGAAGTCTAATTTAGGTGGTTAAAAATTATATAGAAAATATAATTCAAATATTTACAGCTTTCATGAAGAAAGTGTGGGCAAATTCAAACATCTTGAGTAGTCAATCGGTTTCAATCTATGAACAGCACGACAACATCACTTTAAATGATTCAAAATATAAACATTGGACACATTATTTGCACCTCCAACATCTATATTTTTGAGTGTTTGTCTATATAAAAACCTCTAGAGCTGAATAGAAGTTAAGAAATTTATTTATCATTCATTATTTCTTAAGCATTCATTGAGCTCTCAAATTCCCTTAAATAATTCTTTGTTTGTAGAACTCTTGTGAGGGTTGGTTGTGTGTTAGAAATATAATTTCTCTTCATTTTAAATCTTAGGTTAGATTAGAAGGGAAGTGAAATTTATTTCTAAAGGAATTGGTTTAAATGTTGTCCATTGAATAATTAGGTTTTGATTTTTTGAGTGAGCCTTGAAAACTCAAGTTGTAAGATTATAAGAGTAAGCCATAAAACTCTTATGTAATCTCAATCTTGTGAATAAGATTGTGGGTGATTGAAAATCCTAACTTAGGGATAATTTAGGTGGAGACATAGGATTGTTGTTGAATCCGAACTCCTTAAATTTCTGTGTTCTTCATTCTTCCTTCTCAACTTCCATTCAATTTTTGCAAAGAATTCTTTTAATTTCTTATTTTTATTTAATAGTCCTATTCACCCCCCCTCTAGGACTCTTTTCATATTCAAATTCACAGTTGTACGATGAGCTCCATATTATTACCTAAACACTCTTAAACTCATTTTAGCTATAAATTATCCCTTCCCAAGTTTAAATTTCAATAAGTATGACCCTTTAGGATTATTATACAATCTAAAACATGAATTTAAACAAAAAAAAAATGAAACACCTACACATTCATGCATATGAATGCAAACAACAAGGAAAGCAAATAAGAAAAATAATGAAAAAGTAAAAGGAAAAAGGAAAAGAAATAGAACCAATTAAATTATCTCCTATAAGTGCTTTGTTTATCATGGTCCTAAGCTTAACCAATGCCAGTTTACTTTATTTTATTGAAGATGGATCACACAAGTGGAGCATATTAGGTTCCTTAAGCAATTTATCTTTATAATAAAGCTTCAAATGTTGGCAATTGACGGTAAAGGTTTCCTTATCTTTGTTCATAATCTTAATAGCTCCATGTGCACAAATTTTGGAGACCTTAAATTAACTAGACCATATTGTCTTTAACTTTCATAGGAATAGTTGAAGACATAAATTGAACAAAAGAACTTTGTCACCTTCTTTGAATTCCTTAGGCTTAATTATTGCATTGTGCTGCTTTTTCATTTTTTCCCTTGTAAAGTTTAACACTCTCATAAGCCCAATTCCTTAATTCATCTAACTCACTTAATTGAAAAAGACACTTTTCCCCCCCTTTCTTGTAATTAAAATTTAACTTTTTGATTGCCCAATAAGTCTTATGCTAAAGTTTGATGGGTAAATGACATTCTTTTCCAAATACCAATCGATAAGGTGTTATGCTTATTGATGTTTTGAAAGTTATCCTATATGCCTATAATGCCTCATTTAATTTGCGAGCCCAATCTTTGCGAGAGGTGTTGACATAAGAGTTTGGAGAAGAGCTTATCTTGAAAATTTAATTTGAATGAGCATAAATGGTTTGCAAAAATTACAAAAAGGAGAATTGAAGGATGTTAATTTAAAGTTGTAAATTAGCTTGGGACACCACTGCTGGTGATTTGGCCTAACTGAATCAATGAAGACAGCAGCGTTTCGCCACTTGGCGATGTGCTCTAGGGCTAATGTGTGACACAGGATAATAGCATTGCATTCTACTTAGCGATCAATGTCTGCTCGTCGCTCCAGGAAGGTGACTTGAGGAGGGTAACAACTTGCTACTATTGCATCACTAGCATTGATGTTTGGACAACAGCCCCTAGCTGCTATTTGGCATCATTGGTGGTTGACGAACTAGCGGGAGGCTGCTGCCCAGGTGGGATGGCAGTGATGGCTTGTTGTTCGGTGGTGGATGGGTGTCCGATGGAAGAAGAAAGAGGGAAGGAAAAGAAAAGGAAATAGGGGGAAGAGAAAAAACAAAAGGAAGAAGAGTCTAAAAAATTTTTTTAGAAAACTAGAAATTAGGGATTGTTCAAAACTAGGATTTTTGGAATTAAAATTTGAAGGTGTGGGTTTTTTATTTGAAGAGCAAGTTAAAGAGGAAGAATTTAAAATTAGAGGTTTTAAAGTACTGGGTTTTTGAGAAAGTAAATTTTAGGAAGCTTTTACTTGAGGAAGCTTTTACAAATCTACACTAATAAAGTTACTACTCATATTAGCATTGTAAAACTTGTAGTAGTAAATAAGTTATTAAGAATGAAACATAACCATTTTATTACATTAATAACATTTTTCTATAAATATACTATTTCAAGTTAAAATTAATTTACTTGACCCATACATAAAATAATACCCTTCATGTTCAACAACTCTCCAGTCTCCCCTTATAAGTTCTTTATTCATATAAGAGACGTAAAACACATTGATAAGAATTATTTTCTTGCATGAGGTAAAGATAATGTCAATATGTCCTCTGCCATGTAATTTAGATGTTCCATCATATCTCATTTAAGTTTTGTCCATCATCAATTGTTTCTAGATTTTGAAGAAGGACATGTCATAACAAACACATATGGTCACATATGTCCACGCTACTAATTCAAAATCTTTTCTTGCATAAAGATACTTTGTTAAATGGTGGCAAGAATTTTCACTTTGTGTTATGAAATTGGCTTCTAATTTTTTTTATCATTCTTTAATTTGCATTATGTAGCATAGTGGTCATGCTTTTAACATAAGAACTAATATTCTTTTATAGTTTTTTGAATTTTTCTTGATTCTTTTAGCACCCAAAGAATTTTCTTTATTTTGTTTGCCCTAGTTAGAATTATTTGAATTTTTATTTACAACATTGGCCTTTTAATTACTAATAAAAAAAAATTTCATTATCATCTCTCACCTTCGATTCCATGATTTGAAGATGCTTTTCTAATTCCTCATTGGTTTAAAGATATTTCTATAATTTCTCTAATAGTATGATAGAGAAATCTGTTCTTATAATATTTTCAAGATGAAAATAATTTTTTATAATAATTGTTTCTACTTGAAAAGATTTGGAAGTTTAATCTTCATAGTTCTTAATTAGTTAACTAACACTTGAAGTTCATGCACATCTGATAAAATAAACACATCATTATTACATTTATATTCTATATATTTAGAGATTAAAATATTTTGTACATGTCTCTTTTGCCTTATACTTGCACTGTAATGCATTCTAAATTTTTAAGGCTCATTTTATTTATTTATTTATGTAGATATCATATAATCAATTTGAAAATGTAGTAAAATGTGTCTTTTACATACAATTTTATCTTTAATTATTTTTCTTTATTAGTGCAATGACAGTTTCATTATTATCCTTTTCGATAAAAAATTAGAGGCAAACTAAAAACTAATAAATAAAAATTTTCAATGCAGTTAGTATGAGTTGTAACTAATTATCTCCCAATTAAATTATCCCATCAAATCAATTAACATGATTGAAATTTTGATTCATCTTCTTAGTTGTGTTGGTATCCATAATGTCTTCTTTTAATAAATTTTACTTTTAAAATGTTTGAAATATTTAATAACATGGACATACTATTAAATGAACAAGTATACAAGTATAGTTAATGCTAATAATAATTACTATACTTAAATAACGAATAGAATAAACAAATTATATAGAAAAACTCAAAGTAGTAGGCTTAAAATAAAATTACGAATTGCTATTCTGGAAAATAAATTTATCCGTACTCATTCTTAAGTTTTTTCTAAGAAGATATATGTAAATTGTTTTAGTGGATTCGACAAATTTTTAATTATTTGCATTTAGCACATGGTGAAAAAGTATGTTTTTTTCTTTAGAAATATATACGTTTTCATTTTGCTTTGGTTGTTTGTAAAAATTTCTTTTTCTTTTCTCAAATTTTTTATATTTTTATATAACAACCAAATATTAATATATTTATAGTATTAAAAGTAGTTATAAGTGAAGAGAAACAACTCTTCAAAAAATAAATAAACAAATAAAAGACTTGGGCATCCAGGCGTCATTTTGTGGTGTATAGACTCTTAAGTTTTCCCTTTCCTTTGTAATTACATTTAAGCAAAAATTTCAACAAATAAACATAATAAAATTTTTAGGATTGAAAATGTTGTCATCCGAAAAAAGTCAAGTCATCCTCCTTTTGAACCTTAAAGCTTTTACAATAGCTGTTTTTATTGAAGTGAGCTCTAAAAAGTCATAGATTTGGTTGTATATATTAAAAATTAAATCTTTATTTTTATTTAGAAAGTTATTTTTTTGTCCCTAATTAGTGTGTATGATTAGGTTTTCCATATATAGGAATATTTAATGTATATATAAAGGATGTATCTTCTCTTGTGAAGATAGGAAAAATAATTCCCTTGAATTCTCTCTTCTTTACTTTTGAATTTTATTCTACACGGTATCAAAACATACCTATTGAAATCAAATTTGTATTGAATCCTTTGAATTCATAATCCTTAAAAAACCTTTGAATCCTTCGAAATCTACTATAACTATTGACAACATATCCAATGTATCACATAGAACACCAACCTTTATTCAAAATTTTCAAGATAATTCTCCCTTCCTTACACGAATTATATTTGATGACACAAACTACCCTTTAAGGTCGTAACTCATGGAGATGCAAATTAGAGCCAGAAATAAACTTGGCTTTCTTATTAGAAAAAATTCAAAACCTCTTATAGGAGATAAAGGATTGGAAACTTGGCTTATTGATAATAACCAAGTAAAAAGTTGGCTCATTGATTCCATGAGTCCAACATTGATATAAATATTTATCTGACTTCAAACAGCAAAAGAGATATGGGATGCTATCTCCAAAACCTTCTATAATGGATCTGATGAAACTTAGTTGGTTGAGTTAAACAGAAGATCATTTAATACTTCTCAAAATGGTAGGCCATTGCCTATATACTATAATGAGCTACTTGGGATATTTTATGAAATTGATAGTAGGATAAGTGCTCAAGGGGAGGATGTTAATGAAGTAGTATCACTCTACAAGCATATTGCTGAACTTCAAACACATATTTTCTTAGCCGAACTTGACTCAGACTTTACTAATGTTCGAAGTGAAATACTACGGAAGGATCCACCATTTGATCTTGAGTCAAGTTATTCATATGTGTGTAGGGATCAAAACCAACAATAGATGATAAAGGAGCCAAAGGTTATATCGGAAATGCAGTACTTATAACTATTCAAACTCAACCACAGCCCAAACGGAAAGTACTAAGTAAGTTCAATACATATACATGTACTCATTGTCGTGAAGTTAGACACTTTGAGGAATGGTGTTATGAGATAGTAGGCTACCCGAAATGGAGGGATTTCACTAGAAAACCTCGCAAGAAACTCAGAAAAGCTACAATTGCCACCTCAAGTATCGTAAAACTGGATGGTGACCTTGATGAAACATCAAGTAAGATAAATCTTACTCGGAATGATACATGGATTATTGATACATGTGCTACTGATCATATAACAAACTTTTGCCACCATTTTACCTCCATCTACCCATCAACCCAATAAAACATTTTAACTGTTAATAAAGGAATAACACCTATCACCCATAAAGAATTAATATCTAACTCTAACTCTCTGAATTTAGATATTGCTCTTATTATTCCATCTCTTTCCTTTAATTTACTATTTGTTGGCTAAATCATTGAAACTTTGAACTGTATTGTCAAATTTTGGTCTAACTACTGTTTATTTCAGGGCATTGCAATGCACCAGATTCTGGGCTCTGGTGTTAAACATGGAAAGTTGTACTATCTTGATTTGCATGGTGATTAGAGTAAGAAATCCATTCAAATCAATAGTATTATTGGAAGAAGCTTGAACAAAGAATAAGTAATTTTATGGCATGGTCGTCTTAGACATTTATCTTTTAATTAACTTAGGAAAATAAAGCCTGAATTATTTTTAAGTACCACAAACTCCGAATTCAAGTGTGATATTTATGAGTTGGCAAAGAGCCATTAGACTTCGTATGTACAAGTTATAATAAAAATTCAATTCCATTTATGACTATTCATTCTGATGTATGGGGACCTGCTCAGATTCCCACTTTGTCTGGTGCTCAATATTTTGCAAAATTTATTGATGAGTGCACCTGGATGACCTGGGTATCCTTGAATTCAAATAAGGGAGATGAGTGGTCTGTGTTTCAGGACTTATACAAAATGATGGCCACACAATATCAACGTTAAATTCGAGTCTTATAATCTGACAATGGTGAGGGGTATCTTAACTCAGCTCTTAAAAATTTTTGCCACGAGCATGGAATTCATCACTAAACTTCATGTGCTGGAACCCCCAACAAAATGGTTTGGAAAAATGGAAAAATTGGCAATTATTGGAAGTTGTCTGAGCATCTTTATTTGACATGAATGTTCCCCGAGAATACTGGGGAGAGGTTGTTCAATCCCCTGCCTATCTTATAAATTGAACTCCATTAAGGGCACTCGATTTTAAAACTCCCCTTCAGATACTTCAGGAGTTTTTCCCAACCCTATCTCTCAATACTCTTGAGCCCCAAGTCTTTGAATGCTCAACATTTATTCATTAGGTACTTAGTTGGATCCATGAGATATCTGAAGCATTTTTTATTGGATATGTAGATCTTAAAAAGGGATATCAGTGTTATAATCCAAATGCTAAGAAGATGTATATAACCCAGGATGTTTAATTCAATGAAAATGCACTCAACTTCTCTCAATTTGTGTGCTCTCTTCAAGGGGGAGAGAGTTCAGGACATCTTTGAAGATAGCAATCTAAATATCTCTTGTATTCCAAACATCTCATAGGATCAGACAGTAAGTTTGAACATCCCACCTGGACAGATAACTGAAGATAGTTTGAGTGACCTGCTCAGACATGAAACTATTCAAGATAGTACATCTTCCCAATCCACACAAAAAGCTGAAGAAACTTCAAATGTGCAAAATGAGGTAAACTCGTCTCCCTTAGTAACTCCAAATATCGAGCCTTATTATCCTTTTAGAATAAATATAGGGATTCCCAAAAGACAATATGATTTGGACTTCAATACCAAAGCTAAATATCCTATCAATAATTTCATATCAATAAATCATTTATCTAAATCACATGCATATGCTATAAATCACTTATCTACTGTATCTATTCTGAGTAATGTGCAAAAGGCTTTAGATGATTCAGATTGGAAGAAAGCCATGAATGATGAAATGAAAACATTATAGAATAACTCCATATAGGAACTTGTTCCACTTCTTAAAGGAAAAAAAGGGTCAGATGTGGTTGGATATTCATTGTCAAACTGAATCTAAATGGAAGCATTAATTAATATAAAGCTCGGTTGGTAGTAAAGGGATATACTCATAAGTATAAAATTGACTATGAACATACATTTGCCCCAATAGCAAAAATGAACACCATCCGAGTCCTTATTTCATTAGCTACCAACCTAGACTGGCCACTATGATAATTTGACGTAAAAAATGATTTTTTAAATGGAACCATAGATGAAGAAGTGTATATGGATCCATCACCTGGAATGAGGTACACTGATTGAGTATGCAAGTTAAAAAAGGGCATTGGATGGACTTAAGAAATCTCCTTAAGCATGGTTTGGATGACTCTTAACATTTAAAAGGAAGCTCAATTATAAACAAAGTGATGTTGACCAAATACTATTTATTAAATAAAAGGCAAAAAAAGTCACTGCTCTTATTATATATGTTGATGATTTGGAAGTCATTAAAAATGATCCAAGTAAGATAACAACCTTGTAAAGATAGTTAGCAACTGAGCTTGTGCTCAAGGATTTGGGTAACTTGAAGTATTTTTTATGGATTGAAGTTACAAGATTAGCTCAAGGAATTTCTCTCTACCAATGGAAGTATGTAATGGATTTGTTGATAGAAATAGGCATGCTTGATTGAAAGCCAACTAAGATTCCAATGGAAGTCAACCATGGATTATTAATCAAAGAAGATAAAGTTCCAACAAATAAAGCTCGGTATTAAAAGCTGGTGGGAAGATTAATTTACTTATCTCATACTCAACTGGACATTGCTTATGCAGTAAGTGTTGTAATTTAATTCATGCATTCTTCGAGTAAAGAACATATGGATGCAATATACCAAGTGCTAAGATATGTAAAGTCTTCTCCAAGCAAATGTTTATTTTTTGAGAGAAACAAGGGTTATGAAATTATTGGCTATGGATACTGACTGGGCCGGAGATCAAACTGATAGAAAATCAACATCTGGGTACTTCACGTTTGTTGAAAAGAATCCAGTTACGTAGAGAAGCAAGAAATAGAAAGTCATAGCAAGGTCAAGTGTTGAAGTTGAGTTTAGAGGAATGACACTTAGTGTATATGAATTGCTATGGATAAAATGAATTGTTCAGGATCTAGGACTAAATCATTCAAAGCCTATATTATTACATTATGATAATAAGGCAACCATTGTAATTGCAAATAGCCCAGTTCAACATGATCGGACTAAACATGTGGAGGTTAACAGACACTTCATCAAATATCATCTGAATTAAGGAAAAATCAGTCTTTCATTTGTTTCTTCTCACACTCAATTAGTTGACATTCTCACAAAGGCTATATCTAAAAAAATATTCCACAACTCACTTGACAAATTGGAAATGATTGATATACACTTATCAACTTGAGGGGGAATATTGAAGTGAGTTCTAAAAAGTCAAAAATTTGGTTGTATATATTAGGAATTAAATCTTTATTTTATTTAGGAAGTTTTTTTTGTCCCTAATTAATGTGTATAATTAGGTTTTCCATATATAGGAATATTTAATGTATATACAAAGGATGTAATTTCTCTTGTAAAGATAGGAAAAATAATTCCCGTGAATTCTCTCTTCTTTACTTCTGAATTTTATTTTACAATTTTAGCATGTTAGTTATAAAGAAAATCAATGAATAGCCCCTTTATATTTCTTATTTCTTGCTCCTTTTGGTTGCTGATGGTAGCATTATGCAATGCATCAGACACCATAGATACAACTCAATTTATTACAGATAAAGAGGTTTTAGTTTCAAAGGGGGAAAAATTTAGACTAGGATTTTTTAGTCCATGCAGCTCAAAAAATAGATACCTAGGTATTTGGTACAACAAAGTATCTGGCATGACTGTAGTTTGGGTTACTAACAAAGAATATCCCCTCATTGATTCCTCAGGTGTTTTAAAGATTACTGATCAAGGAATACTAGTCCTCTTCAACAGCATTGTGAGCTCAATTTGGTTTTCAAATACTTTCCTGAGACCTTACAAAAATCTTGTTGCACAGCTTCTGGATTCAAGAAACCTTATTTTAAAAGATGCAAGTGATGATAATCCTGAAAATTACTTTTGACAGAGTTTTGATTACCTATCTGATACATTCCTACCAGGGATGAAGCTTGGATGGAATATAATAACAGGTCTAGGCAAATATACATCGCCATGGATATCACTTGATGATCATACTCGCTGTAATTTTACTTTTGGGATTGATCCTTACGATTACCCTGAGATTATTGTAAGAGAGAATTCAAAGAAGATTTTTTGAGGTGGATCTTGGAATGGAATTCGGTTTAGCGGCACTCCTCAATTAAACCCAAATCATGTTTATGGATATGGATTTTTTTTAATGATGAGGAGATATAATACCACTTTGAGCTTCTTAACAACTCACTTCTTTCAAGGATGGTAATAAATCAGAATGCTATTCTACAACGATTCACATGGAATGAGCGAACACACGACTGGAGCCTGTATCTTACAATAATTGCGATATTTATGCTCGGTATGGTCCATGTGGTAGCTGCAACATCAATAATTTGTTAGTGATATGCACTAGGTCAATCATTTGTGATTATGTATTGACTTTTTTATTTTATTAATAAAGAGGTATTTTATTATCAATTGATTTTATGATAATTATATGAATGGTTAATTCTTACTAAGGCCATCAAGTATGTGACTTGATTGTAAAACCCTTAGATTAAAATAAGAGTTCTATTCTAATTATCCTTAGCCATTTATTCAATATATAAATATTAAAGTATTAAGGCTAGTATGAAGTTAACTGATGGTTATGTTTTACTAATAATGAATATGAGATATTAAGTCAACTCATAGGTACATGATAAGAGATCATGTACTGGATTGACCCACTATGAAAATACTATATAGATTATTGTCATAAGTATTTCTCATCATAGTAATTTTATTTCGATCCTTTGACCTTGAAATCATCATGGATTTCTAAATAGCTATTTTATGTTTTGATACATTCTAACATTGTCTTTAACCGGACGATTAAATAGGATGTTGTTAGATATGAAATTAGTTATGTGAGGAATGTGAGTGATTCAGAAGGAATTTATCCCTCATTAATATGAGAAAGATATCTATGGGCCCCTTGATGAGATAGATTGAAGGCAAATGCATGGCCATGCTGAAATGAATTGATAAAGAGTTATCATTTTTAGTCTACTTGGAATCAAGTCATAATATTGAACTATATAAGGATGACATTCTATGCCTTATGTTCAATTAGGATATCATGTGATAAAAGGACAATAAAATTCATTGTAATTAGGTTATGTCGGATTATTGACTTCACATGACTTGGATAGTCATAATGTCTTGCTAGATGCCACTTAGGACTTGTAGGCCTAAATAGAGATTTAGGCCCATTGCCAATGTTTTGTGAACCTATAGGGTCACACACTTAGAACAAGCCCAAAATGAATTTGGGTTTAATAAGCTCAAAATAAACTCTGTGGAAATAAATAATTAAAGTGTTTTATTTATTTATTTATTTGTTTATTTATTTAAGATAAATGTTATTTTAAATAAATAAATAAGATATTATTTCTGATTTGTTTTTAAACAAAATCAAAATATAATAAATGGAAATTACCAAAAGGTCATTGGTAGGTGAAACCCTAATTTGGAGTCTATAAATATGTTATATTCTCTAGGGTTTAAGACACTTGTTTTTCCTACCTCCAAATTCGTTTTCTCTCTTTTTAGAAAACAAAGACAGAGTTTTTCTTTTGTTCTTAATTTGTGAGACAATCAAGAAGGTTGCTAGCACACACTCTAATTCATTTTGTGAAGGGTTATTCGTGTGGATACCTATAGAGGACGCATCCTTTTGGAGACATCTAGATTCGAACAACCAAAGCAAAAAGCTCGAGCTAAGATATCATCGATTTGAGCCTCCTCTCATCCTTTCAGAAAATCTTGTCTCTTCTACGTCTTGGTGAGATTCTTGAAACCTTAGATTTAATCAAATAGTCGAATTACATGAATTTAGATTTGGGAATGTGATAAATTTTTAATTTTTCCGCTGCATTTGTATCACAAAACCCAACATAATTCTCCAGAATGTAGTTGCTTGAAAGGATTTGTGCCAAAAATTCCCAAAGAATTGGAGATGGCTGATTGGTCTAGTGGGTGTATTAGAAGGACTCCACTAAATTGCTCGGGAGATGGGTTTCGAAAGTACTCCAATGTGAAGTTGCCGGAAACAACCAACTCTTGGTTCAACAAAAGTATGAATCTTGAGGAGTGCAAGATCATGTGCATGAAGAACTGCTCCTGTTCAGCATATACAAATTTGGACATTAGTGATGGTGGAAGTGGGTGCTTGCTATGGTTCCATAATTTGATTGATATCAGAGAATTTGACGAGAATGGCCAAGATATTTACATAAGGATGGCGGCATCAGAAGTAGGTAAGAGGTTACTCTTTCACATTAAACCTAATGCCTGGTATCGAGATTCCAATAACTTGTCAAAATGTCAAGTAATGAGTAGAGTCCTAATAAATGAATCCAAAGACTAGATTAAAACACCAGAAAAGCAAAACCTTCTTTTAAAACTTTTCTGGTGATTAGATAGATTGTGTAGGTATTGAAAATATTGTTGATTTAAGAATAAATTTGGTAGCGTTGTTGACTTAAAAATATTGATCTAACCCAGCAAACGACTTATGTGCAGCACATGATAATGATATGAAGAATAATAGCAATTCAGATGTCAAGAAACACGTAGGAATCATCCTAAGCTCTGTGTTACCTGCAGTAATTCTCTCCTTGGTTCTAGCTGTGATCTTGTATGTTCGGAAAAAGAAGCAGCAGAGAGGTGTGATGCTGTCAAGGTTCTGTTTATTATCAAATTACTTGAATTGGTATAGAACATTTAGCCTTAGGAACTCTAATGAAATAAGAGACTATAAGTTTAGTAAGTTATTTCTTTTAATAAACTTTGAAACAGGCATAACGGAAGGAACTGCAGATCATAAGAGATAGAAAGAATAGCTAGAATTACCATTGTTTGATTTTGGAACTATTGCTTGTGCTACCAATAACTTCTCTCACAGCAATAAACTCGGAGAAGGAGGCTTTGGTCCTGTTTTTAAGGTAACAATTTAACCCAAAAAAGTAAAATAAAAGGTTCAAAAGATTGTAGCTTCCAGTCACATTGTGCAAACTCTCAATTACTATAGTTTTCCAAAGCTCGACCAAAATTCTAAACTTCAATAGAAAAAGCAATGCTGACGATAGGGTGTGTTTACTTGCAAGGGAGTATTGAATGATGGACAGGAAATAGCTGTGAAGAGACTCTCAAAGGATTCAAAACAAGGGCTTGATGAGTTCAAGAACGAAGTCATGCATATTGCCAAACTTCAGCATCGGAATCTCGTAAAGCTTCTTGGCTGTTGCATCCAATCAGAAGAGAAGATGTTGATATATGAGTTGATGCCTAACAAAAGCCTGGACTTCTTTATTTTTGGTTTGAACTTCCTTGTTGATTAATTCTTTTTTCTTTCATTTGTTTTTGTTTACTAATGGACCTGATAAGATAAACACGTTGGTCAGATCAAACAAGGAGCACTTTACTAGATTGGCCTAACGGGTACCAAATTATAACTGGGATCGCCCGTGGACTCCTTTATCTTCACCAAGATTCAAGGCTAAGAATAGTTCATAGAGATTTAAAAGCAGGGAACATTTTACTGGACTACGAATTGAATCCGAAAATTTCAGACTTTGGCCTTGTTAGAAGTTTCGGGAGAAATGAAACCGGAGCCAACACAAATAAAGTGGTGGGAACATCGTAAGTACCCTCGAATTCCTAAATTTTGAAAATGTTATTCAAGTGTGTGTGCCTTAACTAGATGATCAAGAAATTTTCGTGCAGTGGTTACATGTCGCCACAGTACGCAATTGATGGACTCTACTCAGTGAAGTCTGATGTGTATAGCTTTGGAGTTCTAGCGCTAGAGACAGTAAATGGAAAAAGAAACAGAGGATTCCATCATGAAGAGCACCGTCTTAACCTTCTTGGACATGTAAGTATAATTTCAGATTCCCTGGCAATGGATTTCGCATTAGCAAAAATTTTATTTTATTTGTTTAGGCATGGAAACTACACAGAGAAGGGAGAGCAATTGAAATGGTTGATCTGACACTAAGAAATTGTTGCAACCTATCTGAAGTGCTACGATCAGTTCATGTTGGTCTGCTTTGCGTGCAACGAAATTTGGCAGATAGGCCAAGCATGTCAACTGTTGTTCTAATGTTGGGCGGGGAAGGTGCGTTGCCAGAGCCGAAGCAACCAGGATTTTTCACAGAAAGGAATCTGAACGAAGTATATCCTTCATCGAGTTCGGTCAATGGTCTCAGCATTACACTAGTAAATCCACGATAAGTCAAGTTTTTATTCTTCAGAGAGCTTAGATTACAGGAGATTATATATATATATATATATATATATATATATATATATATATATATATATATATATATATATATATATATATATATATATATTTGTTATTGTAAAATGTTTTTATTTGCAGTTAAAATAATTGAGATAATAAAATTAAAGAAAATAGTGAATGCATTGATTTTAATATGGAAAAGCCCAGACAAATAAGGAAAACTACAAATAAGACTAGACAAATTTCATTATGAAAATTATATGAGTTTACCCTAGAAGAGACAATGATAAGTTCATTGCACCAATGGTATCTTAACTTTGCCACATGTTTTATTTTGGTACCAAATTTTTATTTTTTTCTTTTCAGTTATTAAAGTTATTTTTTTATTTCAGATTGAAGTACTTCAATCATGTCCAATTATCATATGTGATAGCCAGAATAATCATATTCTTAATATATTCACTATGTAAACATCCCAATAAGCAACCTAATCATCCCAGTAAGCAACCTAATCATCCCAATAAGCAATCTAGTCATCTTATGAATCATAGAAAATAAAATTACTAAAGAAAATAAAATTGAAAATGAGAAAATAAAATTGTTTTCTAGAGCTCACATGATAATTAGGCTGCTTAATATGATGCTTACATGACGATTATATTAAAAATATGCTTATTCTAGCTGTCGTGTATGCTAAATTTGATCGAATATATTCGAGATACTTTAAATTGAAACAAAAGTGGAACTTCAGTAATTAAAAAGAAAAAAATTAAAAATTTGGTACCAAATTAAAATAAGTGGCAAAGTTAAGGTACTATTGGTGCAATAAACCCATCAATGACACTCTATAAATATGAGAAAACACACTCTTTATATTTTTCTTTACAATGAGATTACAGTCTCTTCACTCAATTCAATACACCTCTCATGAGCACTCCACTCATGCCCCTCTTTCTCTCACGAGCACTAGTTGCTCTCTCTACTGCTACTCTTCTTATACCCTCATGCCTATTTATAGGCAATTCCTTACTTGGGGACAAAGCTTAATTCTTGGTCCTTAAGTGTTATGCTTTGCATCACCACCAAAAGTGGGCCCATTTTTTTTGAACTTGAAGATTTGATTAAGGATCAATCACATTATAGACACCTAATTTTATTAACCCGCAACATAAGCCTGATGATGAAAGTGATAAATACTAAATGCAAGGTCAAAGCCTAGAATCTTTTGAAAATGGATTAAAGCTTAAGAATTCCTCCCATATAGACTGAAGCTTTTCTATTTTCTTTGATGGATGGATGAAAAATAAGCCTAAGGCCCATAAGGCCCATCAAAAGGGCCTCAGCTCAGCCCCTAGAAGGCTAACGTGATTGCCGTTCCACTAAAGCATCGCCTTAGCAACATAATTTTATTTTTAAATGGGAAATTTATGATAGACTGTGTTGAACTTAGAAATAATCAATCTTAATTTTGATCTTAATAAACTTAATTTTGAGCATTTAATTTTTTTTGTTTAAGTGTGTATAAGTTAGGACTCTATTGGAAGTTAAAATGAAGTATGAATATTTTAGGCCGATTCGACTTTTGAGATTCAAAGAGGCTTTTGACATCCTTAGAGCTTTATAATGAGAAAGTTATCTTCTTCACATTTGAATTATACATCTTGAGCTTTCTAAGTTGAGCTTACTTGTCAAAATTCGAGTTCATTTGGGTATGAAAATATTGAGTCGAAGTCAATATATGTAGTTGCCATTTTAAATTGCATAACTCATAGGATTTCAGAAATATCTTGAGCTACATAAGTCCGATTGAGGTGATTCAAAATGATATGAAAATCTAAGTCAAATATCTATAACTTTAATGAAAAAATTATAGGCAAATTTGAACGTCTGCTATAGAAAATCATGGCTTCAACTTATGTACAGCTGTCTGACAACAGTGCTATTTTAGATTGTATAGCTCTTCATATTTCAATAATATCTTGAGCTATAGAAGTGCGATTGAGGTGATTCAAAATGATATAAAAATATAAGTTAAAAATCTATAACTTTTATGAAGAAAGAGTAGGCAAATTCGAACGTCTTCAGTAGCCAATTATGGTTTCAACCTGTGCACAGTTGTTTGACAATTATGTTTGATTCAAAATATAGATATTGGACAAATTATTTTCACCTCCAACAACTATATTTTTTTAGTTTTTATCTATATAAATACCTCTAGAGTTGAATGAAAGTTAAGATATTTTTACTTATTATCATTCTCTATCTTAACATTTATTAAAGCTCTCAAATTCTCAGTCTTTGTTTATAACTCTTGTGAGAGTTGGTTATGTGTTAGAAATAGAATTTCTCTTCTTCTTAAATCTTAGGATAGATTAGTAGGAAAGTGAGATTTATTTCTAAAGGAATTAGTTTAAGTGTTGTCCATTGAAACACTTGGGATTTAGTTTTTTGAGTGAGCCTTGAAAACTCATGTTGTAAGGTTATAAAAGTGAGCCATAAAACTCTTGTGAATAAGATTGTAGGTGATTGAAAATCCTAACTTGGGATAAGTTAGGTAGAGACGTAGGATTATTGTTGAATTTAAACTTTTTACATCATTGTGTTCTTAATTCTTCTTTCTCAACATTCTTTTAATTTTTGTAAAGAATAATTTTTAATTTCAATTTTTATTTAATAGCCCTATTCACCCTCCCCCCCTCTAGGGCTTTCTCAGATTAAAACACTCGTTGACATGATCTTGTGTTTAATAAGGACGTTACTAATAATGATGAGGAATAATAGAGCATTAGGAAGAGAGAATAAATGAGGAAAAGAAGGGAGAGATAAGGGTTAGTGAGCATTCTGCAGAAAAAAAATACCAAAGAGCAGAGACTAAAAAAGAAGCAAGGGAGGAAAAGAAGTTGAAAATGTCCATTTGCTTAAGGAGGAAAGCATCGAACTTACATTCGAGAGGTAGGAAGGAACTTATTTCACCTTGGAGGGCCAATTATTTTGAAAGTAACTCATCCAAAACAGTAATATCTATTCTTCAACTAGAGTTTTCTTTTAGTTTAATCATATTTCCTTATTTTAAAGTGTGATCCTTATTTTGGTTGAGTTGTTTCCTACATCTGCTATGGCTATTTAGTTCTAATGTCTTACTGCCTCTCATCGTGGGAGTTTATATTTAAAAAATAAAGAGAGTTTATATTTAAAAAATAAAGACTTTGTATAGTATCTTTATATTTGTGTAATAAGGTGGTGCCTATTTGATAAGGCATTGCCCTATTGCATTAAGGCGACGCCGTAATTTGATAAGGCAAAACCTTAATTTAATAAGGTGCCTACTTTCTGATTTATGGTTTTTTTACATGTTTACTCATGCATTTCTTATATTTTGGATCAAGTGCTGCTTTGTTACGACCATCCTATTTAAACTAGAATTTTATATTTGCTTATTAGTTTCTTGTATATTGGAGATTTTATTGATTTGTAATATTTTTTAAACTTATTTTCTTAGATGTTTCATTTCATATTATAATGTTTTATTTGAATAGAGTTTTGATAGATTATGTCAAATTTTATATTATGGAATCTTGATAGTCTATACATGTGTTTATCCAGTGAATTATGGGTTCGATTGCTAGATTGTTTAATTTGATTATCTACAGTAATTCACACAGATGAATATTAAATATGATTATTTTTTGTATTTTTATTTTTGTTTTAAGAAATTGACTTTGCGTTTCCTTGTGTTGGTTTTCTTTAACTTTGGAGGTACTTAGTTTATTTTACAAGAATAAATAGAATAGGTGATTAAATCACCTATTTTTCAATATTTTTTAGGTCCTTTAATCTATTTTTTTGCTTTATTTTATTGTGTTTTTTAATCATGTATATTAAAGGGTTGCAATCTTTTCTCCTCCCTCATTTCTTTGCATGTTTATCTCATTTGGTTTATTTTGTTTTATTTATTTTTTTATGATTATGGGTTTGTAATCTTTTCTCCTTTTTCCCTTTCTTCATATGAGTTTTATTTAATTGTTTATTTTATATTATGATGTATGTTGGACTTATGGGCATGAAAATGGACTAATGTGCAAACTCAAGCCTAAGTGTAAAACTGGAATTATGTGGAAATAATCACATTCTTTGCATGTAAATAAAGAAATAATTTAATAATTAAAGGTAATAAAATACAAAATACAAATAAAGGCTAACCATAAGGCTGGGTGGGCATTCAAAAGCTCATACCCAGTTTTCGAGCCCAATCTCTGACGATGGCTACTGGGGGCCGTGGGATCCAGTTGTTGTAAAGTGTGTCTCGAATCTCATTCAGGTGGCGACTCTCATCTCTAATTTAGGCTAGAAGCCCATTTTGTATTTCCTATGGACCTTGAGTATGCATAGTGTCGTGTTTGCTAAACACTTGAGCGGGCGCTGAACCCCACCGCTTACACACATCTTCATATTATTCTTTCTATCTTACCTTTTCATATTGTTTACATTCTCATTAGGCCATAAGAGGATTGACATAAAATAAACTTATCACTATTGATAGCCTTTATCAAGAAATCTGCTAAGTTATCTTTGGTATGGATCTTCTACAAAATGTTTATGATTATACAATTTTAGTTGAGAATGATCGTTAAGAAGTTGTACCTTGCTTCAATGATAAACCTTAAGGTAAGATTTGTAGTAGCGAACTAATAAGGTTATCAGCGGGGTAGGGTATGTTAATTGAGATAAAAAAAATAATGTTTTTTTTTAAGAAAGGAAAGAGTTTGAGAAAATGGGATTATCAATTCACTTAGTCTTCATATTGCAAAGATAATTAAATAAAATGTTAAATTAGAATTACTTGTCTAGTTCTTCATCATTTATTAATAAAATGAAAAGTGGAAAAATGAAATTAATAGTATAATAGAAAAAAAAACTAGAGTAAGGTTTTTTGAAAGGTGATTCTTTCTGAAATAAATCAACTTGCACTTTGTAAGCACCCAATTTCGGGATGCAATTGTCCACGCGTACGACGAAAGCTTCTGTGATGAAAATTTAGTTGAAAATTAACCTCTAGTGTTAAGTTTCGTGATTTTAGAGACTAAATTGTAATGTTTTTTAGGTTTAATTGTAAACAATTGAGGTTTGCAGGTTTTATTTAAAAGTAATGCCAATTGGCATTACACAATGCATAATACCGATCGACATTACATAATGCTCGTCGACATTTTGTAATATCAAGGCGCAAAAATATCATAAAAAAATTATTTTCTCAATTTTTTTAATTATGATTGGTCCAATTTTTAATTTATTTTTAATAAATAAATTCATTTTGATATTAATCTATCTAGTACGCGTCTCCTATGCGTATAATTTTTGAAATTAAAATTCTTACCCTATTTGTTTTGAGAGGAGGATTAGAGCTGCCTCTCCTGTGATCATGTAAGTGGTTAGCTAGGGTTAGAACAGGATATAAAAAGAAAAGTTTGGCAAAAAAAAGGAGGGGAGACTGTGTAAAGAGAGAAAAAAGAGAAAACCCTAATAGCTACTGCAAAAAAAGAGTTGATTGAAAAAACACAGAGAAAAAAAAAACCTTTTAAAAAAATACGTTCTTTTCAAGATCCAAAAATCAAGAAAACATAGAGTTAATTTTCTAAAGATAGTGAAATCTCATTCTGAGAGGCATTCAAATAGCATCTGCATAGCATCCTTCTTCTACTCCTTTCTTCTTTTTATTATTAATTCTTTCCTTTATATTATTTTATTATTTTTAATTTTATTATTTCTGTGTTTTTTTATTTAATTTTCATTATTTTGTTTTCTTTATTCATTCATTCTAATCTTTTTTTTATTCTTTATGTTTCATGTTTTTATGATGATGAACACATGATTAAACCAAGGAAAAACCCATGGAGAATCTATGAATGAAAACCAAGAATCAAAATCCTAATTTAATTCTTATGTATTTTTTGTATTTTTTTGTTCTATCTAATTTATTTTTTAGGTTTTGAATTTGTTTAATTTATTTTCTTAAGGGTTGTAATTTTAATTTTATTTTCTTTGTTATTTTTGGGTAGATTTTGTAATAGCCCCAATAATGGGAATAGTGAAACTCTTTAATTTTCTGCACTATTAAAATTAATTAATAAATTAGGTTCATTTGATAAAACCCTAATAAAATCAATGGTGGCTTTAGATTAATTTAGGTTGCATGTAATTAAAATTAGGTTAGAAATCACTAAATGTATGTTTTTTTATTCATTATTTGCTTTAATTTGTTGTTTGGGCTTGTTTGTATGTTTTTCTTCTCTTTGAGCTCCATGCCCACGTTAGATTCTAACACATTTAATAAACAGGCTTTTAATTGGATTGTTAGGTTTAATTAATTTTAAAATCAAGTTAGGCCCAATTAGATTAAGTTAGACTTAGTCTCATTTTTAGGTTAACTAAAAATTAATTTAGACTTAGCTTAACCCATTAATTTCATTTCTTTTAAAATAAATAGATTTAGGATCACATCACTTAGTTTAAAATTAAGTATAATTAGGCCCACTAATTTAATTTCTATTTTGTTTCTTAAAATTAATAGATTTAGGTCCACTTTTTAGAATTAAAATAATTAGATTTAGACTCATTAGTTATCTTAAAATGTAAGCTCATCTTTAGTCCAATTCACATGTAAATAAATATGTAGAATTAGCTAATTTTAATAAATAAAATTAATCTAGTTTAAACATAGGGATGCTACCTTTTGCATGCATTTTTTACATGTAATTTTATGCCTTGTTTCCTTTTGGTTAAATGGATGTTTAATTAGGGTCTAAATAAAATTGCATGTAATTAGAGAATAAAATAATAATTCATAAAATAATTCTAAATGAATACGAACTAAAAAAAGTTAGTATTCCGTTCCCAGAATTTTATGGTTGTGGTGCTACCTTTCTTTTAGAGAATCGAGTACCACCTTTCGATTTGTCCTAGTTATTACCCTGGGTGGCAACTCCTCATCTCCACGCAATGTCTATATGACATAGTAGTGTGTTCCCTAGGGCCCTAAGCCCAAATAGTATTGCGGTTGCTAAAATCTTGGGCGCATGCTAAACCTCGCCATCTACAATGGCGACTCCACTAGGGATAAGAGATACTAATTCTACTTGTGTTCTTTAGAATTATTTTATTAATTATTATTATTTTATTCTTGCATTCATTTTACATGTCCTTATTAACCAATGGCGTTGGTTTATGATTCCATGATTCCACTAGCTTCACGGAGTTGTAAATTGGCTAACCATCACTCTTAGCCTTAACTCAATTCAAGAGAGATTACCGGTCTCATCTGACCAGAGTCTGTAACCCAAGTCCTAAAGGGGAGTAGTCTTCTTTCGAGTTTGCAAAGGATGCCTCATCTGACCTTAGCCTGTAACTCAAGTCCTAAAAGAGGGCATCTTGCTAAAGGAACCTTGACTTTTTACTAGACCCTAACCATATATGATGGCTTAGTTACTTCCCCTAAGATCTACCAAAAATTGCTTGTATGATTTTTTGCCATAAGGTATTTCTATTTATAAAAGCCCAAGCCTATATTTTGAAGCCCACTTGGGCCAATAAAGATTGGGCTAGACCTTTATACTTAGAAATGTTATTTCTATGCATATTACCATGAGGTATTTCTATCTATAAAAGCCCAGGCCCACACTTTTGAAGCCCCCTTGGGGTAATGAAGATTGGGCTAGACCTTTATACCTAGAAATGTTATTTTTATGCTTTACCACTTTAAAAGAGATCCAGCATGTGCGTCGATCCTTAATATCCCCCGTTGATATTAAGACTAAGACCAAAACTCCTAAGATAAGAGACTCACCATTGAACACTTGTGTAGGAGGAATAAGGTTGGAAGGATGTATGTTGTACAATTGATTGATACTTGCTACTTACTACTTATTGCATAGCACATGCATCTCATTCATCATACTAATACCTTATTTTATAGCCATCATAAATACATTGGGGTCTTCTCGTATTTGGGGATGACAAGGTGGCAGACTAAGAAGAACGAGTCAGAGTCCTAAAGCCTTAGCAAAGGAAATCCTTAACAGACTTGATAAACAGGAAAGAAGCCCCATTAACCTACTTTATTTGGAAACTGAACCAACTTCACCTAAATCTGAACAAATGGAATAATAGCAAGGGAATTGGACCGTAGGAGACATCAAGGGAGCTCTAAAGGATGACATGGCTATGATGCAAGATGAACTAAGACAAGCACTATCTGGATTGATGCAACCTACTGTTGTTATACTTCCACCTACAATTGAACAACCGCTTACTGCTGTTGATGTCCCACCTGCTGTGGATACTCCACCTTCTACCAACAATGTTGGGGGGGGGGCAACCTACTACTAGAAACCCACTTGCTATCGATATAAAGCTTGAGGACGTCAAGAATTATACGGTAGATAAAGTGAAGAAAGAATCCTTTAAATTGGTACACAACTACAAGTCCAAGCATATGCGAGCACTGACCTAAAAGATGTCCAAGATAAAAGAGCTAATTAAGGGACAAGGCATGGGGTATTCATTTAACTTTGATGACATGATGCAGAAGGAAGAGGATAGGTTTTCTTACAAGTTCAAGATGCCATATCTATAGAAATTTGATGGGAGAGGAGATCAAAGGATTCATCTCAGCCAGTACACAATAACCATGAGCACTACTAAAGCACCATTAGCAATGATTACTAAGTTATTTGTGTTATCCCTAGAGGGAATGGTTGTAAACTGGTATCATGGGCTGGAAAAATCTGTGAGAGCTAAATGGAAAGAACTATGTATTGCCTTTTTAAGATAATATGATTATAACACTCGGTTGGAAGTGTCCATCAGAGATCTAGAACTAAAAAAGCAGAAACATAATGAATCTTTCTTTGATTTCCTTACCAGATTCATGAATAAAGTAAGGTTAATGAAGAATAAGCAGGTCAAAAAGGATCAGGTTAGGATGATAGTCCAAAATGTGTCACCCAACCTAGTTGAGAGGTTATAGATTATGAGCCCCAAAATGTTTGTAGACCTTTATGATAATGGGTTATAAGCTGAGGAGATCAAAAATGAGAAAAAGAAGATTACTAGAAGCACCGGAGCAAGAAACCACCCAACTAAGGGCACATAATAAGGAAATATTAGTCGAGTTATAGGAGTACATGTTATTCAACAACCAAGGAGGTTCTCTAATTTTAACCAACCTTTGTCAAAAGTCCTAGAGCACCTAATGCAAAAGGGCTTACGTCAACCTTTACCTAATCCAAACCTACCAAACCCAAACATCCCAAGTTATAACCCAAACAAGCACTACAAATTCCATTAAAACCTCCAACACTCCATAGATAACTGCATCTGCCTCAAATATGAAATTCAAACCTTATAGACTCTGGAAAGATCATAGACCCTGAAAACTCAAGCACCAGAAATAATTCTTTCCTAAACTACCAAAATGCACTACCCCCAACTACCATGATGATCAACTCAAGAGTTAGTGAGGAGAAAGTGCTAAGCTCCATTGAGGACCTAGACTTTAAAACTAATGAGAAATCTCTTAATGCCCCCAAAAATGTGGAAAGAGCATAAGACTTATTGGGTTAGCCTTCAGGAAAGTTTGACTATAAGGTGTTTTATACTAAATGACCTTCTTTTGACATACCCTTCAAGTCGATTGTGCCTACAGGATGGGGTGATGAGTTTGATGATGAGAAGCTGCTAGATAAGAAAGAAAATGCACATTTGAGGTACATGAAAATGAAGTCATGGAGACAATTGGCAAAAATATGCAAGAATAGTTGTTATGTCAACCGCCTCAAGGACAACCATTATGAGACTCAGCATCCCTAGCATTTAGAATAGGAAATAAAATTTATTATTGTCTTCTTTGAATAAAATTTTAGTTTCTATTTTATTTTAGTGATCTATGATATAAATTCTGATTATGCTTACTTATGTAATGTACATACTAATGGAACTGTGCATTATGATATTGATTGCATCTGTATGTTTGACATAAATTCAATTCAATTAGATTCATTCAACATGGACATAAATGCAAATTCAAAGAACATACATATATCATATGATGTAACTTCTGAAGATAGGAAATTTGAGGAAAAAATAAAAAGAACGAAAAAAGGAGGAAAAAACAAGGAGACAAAAAAGAAAAAAGAACAGTAAGGTAAAAATTAGAGAGAAAAAAATTCATGACTAGTTGATAACAGGAGTTGTATCATGTGATGTAATGAATTGTCTCATATTTGCCTAAATGAATGATTAAAATTGAATTTTAAATTATTGTTCAAATATCGCATATTCGTCTTTATCATATTGCATAAGTATCTGAATGGAAAGACAATACATAATGAAAGCTAAATTAGAGCTATAAGATCACTATTTTAGTTATGTTTTCTTTTTTGCCACCCATTTTGTAATTTTCCTTGTAAGCCTAATGTCCCCTTATACCTTGAGAATTCAAGTGGCCTAGTAACTTGCATTGCAACCCATACCTTGTAACTGTCATCAATTATTGAATCAGCATCAAGCCTTATATTCTACTCAAGAATTCTTCGAAGTGCAAGTCCAGTTGATTTCATCATCAAGAACTCACTTCAATCAGTTCACCCACTCCTCTACATCTTCAATACATGAGATTGCAACTAATAGGGTTAATAATACAAAGGGTCAACAACAACAATGACCAAACCGAGTCTCTTACACACATGAAGAAAAAGACTGCTAGAATGAATTCAAAATGAAACTAGGGGCAAAATGTAACTCTAGGGCAACTTAGGGGCAAAACGATAAATACAACACTAGAACTTCAAAGTTAGTGAAAAAGATCTCATGATAGAAAGGAGTAAACTACAAGCATATAAATACATTAGTTATCATATAACAATAGCAATAACAAAAAGAAAAGTTTAATAGTGCACCAGTTAATCATGAGCTCTAGTGTAAAGCCATGGACCCCACTCAATAGCTTGGTCATCAGTCCGATGAGCTGTATCAGAAGCTCTGACATCAGAAGTACCAACAATAAAGCATCTAATGCTTAAACCTACAAGCTATTAATGAGGCACCTCATTCTTATACTCCAAGCTACGAACATAGCTTTGTTCCAAACAGAAGACCTATTAGGATCATGCATGTCATACATAACATGCATACACTTGCATACATTTGTTGTGAAATATTTGCTTTGCATAATAAAGTCTTTGAGCCTATATAAGATTATAGAACACTTTGCTTCTAACATTCAATATTAGTACTGTAAAAGAGCAGAAAGGTAGTCAGAATGTTCACATGTGAAGCATCTGAAGGAAAAAAGGTGACATTATTCAAGTGAACCTGATGCTCTATAGGACTCTAGATTATAGAAGCCCAATTAATTATGGGCCCATTCAGTAAGGGAAAATCATCGATAGTGATATTTGCGGAAGCGTCATCTTGGCAACCTCAAAAGGCTGAATAGGACATTCATGCTCCTCAAAATTAGTATCCATCTCCATAGTCTCATCGGGAGCATCATCTGGAATATCTCTCTACAACAGTTAGACCTATATAGGGTATAGAATATTGTGATGAGAAGGTCCAACATGTCAACAATATATTCATCAGCCTTATAAAAGAGAAGAATGCACTCAAAACTTAAAATGAATGCACTTTGGAAAATTATTTGATCATTAAATAAGATCTCTAACTAATGAACCTTTTTTTGCAGGAGATGTCAAGAAGAGGAATGAAGCCCTCTACCATAGTATTAATGGAATGGCAGAAAGGTAAATTTAACCCTAGGCCGTGACTTCAATGATGGAGCATCATGACCTTGTGATTAGAGACATCATCATCATAATCAAAAAGGAAGAATAAAAAATAATAACATTGCATTTTGATAAAATCTCTTCACTTACAAATAGACCATACTAACTTATGGTATTTTGTGCAGGAAAAAATAAAAGAATGAAGAAAGGGAAAGGAATCGATACATTAATAAGAATGGGTAAGATAACAAATGTTAAACCCTCACCAAGATAATAAAGGGAAGTAACATAACTCTATTCTATAATAAAGTACCATCTCAATCATAAACTTCACAAATTGAAAGTAAATTCATCCACTTCACGAGATCGTGTGCGAAAAGCCTATCTCATGACCTTTGATTATAATGGCTCTTTTTTTATTAGCCTCACAGAATTCAGATGATTAGTTAACAGCTTTGTGTTGAGAGTTTATAAACTATAATCAATCTAATGCTTGCTTCGCACCCAAACGAGGGGAAGAATATGCAAAGACAAAATCTATGAACTTGCAGTATAAATTGCTTGAATTTCAAAGTATCATTTTAGTCTTTTGAATAATAAATGTGCATATAATCTACTCCAATGCTCAGAAATTAGTATGAGTTTAAATCCCTCAATGGTATCCACACTGAGTAATATGAGAAAAGTGGGGGAACACTAAGAGGAGAATCAAAATAAGAGCAAGCATAATTTACTCCAATGCTAAAAAATGAGCAAGAGGATCAACATGAACCTTTGGCGGTATCCACGTTGAGTAATACAAGAAAGGCGGAGGAATACTAAAAGAGGACCCATGTAAAAAAAATTGCTCTATTTACTCCAATGCTCTGTAAGAGTAAAGGACCTTTCCAATGGTATCCATGTTGAGTAATATGAGAAAAGCGTGGGAATACCCGGATAAGGAAGAAAAGCACAAAAATAATTCAAAGACTGTTTTGATACTCAAAATTCAATCTTTTTATACTCAATTTCCATAAGTTTTATTTAGCAAATTCTCCTTAAAATTAGGTGTGGAAGTAAGCTCTTCATTTATTAAAAGATATACTCTCAGCATAAGATGATTAATGATGCCTCTGACCTTTGCAAATGGTGAATAAATAACAGTCATAAAAATAAAAAATAGTGAGATTCATTGAGTGCATGCTATCTCATGATAAAATGATGAATTTTCTTATAAATTTTCAATATTATAATGTACTTTTATACATTCATCATGATTGAAACTAACTTTAACAAGTCTGCAGGAATTGTAAATCCAGAAAGAAGTGCACCTAACATATAGAGTTGGTTAACATAGCAAAATTAAAATTATTCAGTAGAGAAATTTTAATCAGTCAACACAGCAAAGTTCAAAGTCAGTCAGGCAAAATGTTGATCAATCGGCACAAAGAATTCAAAGCATTCGACTCAAACAACCAAAGATAAAAATCACGAGCAGTTATGGACTGTAGTATCAAAGGCAAGCAATGAAAGGATTGTAATTAATTTATAAGCAATTATGGGTTACAGTATCATCAATAAGAATTTATGGATTGTAGCATCATCAAAGGCGAGCAATGAAAGGATTACAGTCAATTTGTAAGCAATTATATGTTTCATCATCATCAACGAGCAGTTATGGACTGTAGCATCATCAAAGGTGAGAAATGAAAGGATTGCAGTCAATTTGCAAATAATTATAGGTTGCAGCATCATCAACGACTAGTTATGGACTGCAGTATTATCAAAAGCGAGCAATCATTAAAGGCAAGTAATGAAAGGGTTGCAGCTAATCGCGAGCAGTTGTAGACTGGAGCATAATCGCTGAGCAATGAAAGGGTTGCAGCTAATCATGAGTAGTTATGAACTGTAGCATCATCGATGAGCAACGAAAGGGTTGCATCTAATCATGAGCAGTTATGGACTACAGCATTATTAGTGAGCAACGAAAAAGTTGTAGCTAATTGCGAGCAGTTATGGACTGCAGCATCATCAGTGAGCAATGAAAGGATTGCAGTTAATTGTGGGCAATTATGGTTTACAGCATCATCAGTGAACAACGAAAGGGTTATAGGTAATCACGAACAATTATGAATTGTAGTATAATCGTATAAAAGAAATCAACACTACACAACCAAGTGTAGTGTATTTAAATTCAAACTATACGACCGAGTATAATCGACATTGTATGACCAAGTACAATGTACTTCTTTCATTAAAATCATTCTAACATGAATTTTTAAATATTTTAATCTACTAAACACTACACAGTAGTTATGGTATTATTGCCAAACATTCCACAGGAGCTATAGCATGTTCTCAAATCATGAAACGCTAAATGTCCCGCATGAAATATAGCGAAACTCATTTGCATATATCTCACTAGATGTCCTACAGAAAATATAGTGAAGCATGCTAAACCTAGCATCTTGCTTAAAAATTGTTCAGCAATTTAAGCACCGGCATATCAATTAGGATACAATAAAGTACCATAATTCTTTCTTTCAAAATTGTGTGCTACTATTGCTTTATCGTAATTTGTCAAGCAAATAGCGACAAAGAGGGGCAACTGTAAGCACCCAATTTTAGGATGCAATTGTGCATACATGCGATGAAAGTCTCTATGATGAAAATTTAGTCCAAAATTGACCTCTAGTGTTAAGTTTCGTGATTTCAAGGACTAAATTGTAATATTTTTTGGGTTTAATTGTAAAAAATTAAAGTTTGCAAGGTTTCTTTGAAAGTAATGCCAATCGGCATAACATAATGTCGATCGGCATTATGTAATGCCGATTGGCATTACACAATGTCGGTTAATATTTTGTAATGCCAATCGACATTACGCAACGCCGGTTGACATTCTGTAATGCCGAGGAGCAAAAATGTCAAAAAAAAAAAATTATTTTCTCAATTTTTTAATTATGATTGGTCCAAATTTTAATTTATTTTTAATAAATTAATTAATTTTGATATTTATCTTTCCAGTACGAGTCTCCTACACGTATAATTTTTTAAATTAAAATTCTTATCTTGTTTATTTTGAGAGGAGGATCAAAGTTGCCTCTCCTATGATCATATAAGTGGTTAGCTAGGTTTAGAATAGGATATAAAAAGAAAATTTTGGCAGAAAAAAGGGAGGGGAGACTGCGTAAAGAGAGAAAAAATAGAAAACCCTAATAGCTACTGCAAAAAAAGAGTTGATTGAAAAAGCACATAGAGAAAAAAGAGAAGAGAAAAGAAGAAAAAGAGAAAAAAAAAAACCTTTTAAAAAAAATACGTTCTTTTCAAGGTCCAAAAATCAAGAAAACATAAAGTTAATTTTTTCAAGACGATGAAATCTCATTCTAAGAGACATTCAAATAGCATCCTTCTTCTACTCCTTTCTTCTTTTTATTATTAATTCTTTCCTTTATATTATTTTATTATTTTTTGTTTTATTATTTCTGTGTTTTTTTATTTAATTTTTATTATTTTATTTTCTTTGTTGATTCATTCTAATCTTTTTTTTTATTCTCTATGTTTCATGTTTCTATGATGATGAATATATGATTAAACCAAGAAAAAACCCACAGAGAATCCATGAATGAAAACTAAGAATCAGGATCCCAATTTAATTCCTATGTATTTTTTGTATTTTTTTGTTCTATCTAATTTATTTTTTAGGTTTTGAATTTTGTTTAATTTATTTCCTTAAGGGTTGTAATTATAATTTTATTTTCTTTGTTATTTTTGGGTAGATTTTGTAATAGCCCCGATAGTGGGAATAGTAAAACTCTTTAATTTTCTGCACTACTAAAATTAATTAGTAAATTAGGTTCATTTGATAAAACCCTTATAAAATCAATGGTGGCTTTAGATTAACTTAGGTTGTATGTAATTAAGATTAGGTTAGAAATCACTGAATGTATGTTTTTTGATTTATTATTTGCTTTAATTTGTTGTTTGGGCTTGTTTGCATGTTTTTATTTTCTTTGAGCTCCAAGCCCACGTTAGGTTCTAACCTATTTAATAAATAGATTTTAATTGGATTTTTAGGTTAATTAATTTTAAAATCAATTTAGGCCCAATTAGATTAATTTAGACTGAGGCCCATTTTTAAGTTAACTAAAATTCATTTACACTTAGTTTAGCCCATTAATTTCATTTCTTTTAAAATAAATAGATTTAGGATCACATCACTTAATTTAATATTAAGTATAATTAAGCCCACTAACTAATTTCTATTTTGTTTCTTAAAATTAATAGATTTAGGCCCACTTTTTAGAATTAAAACAATTAGATTTAGACTCATTAATTATCTTAAAATGTAGGCTCATCTTTAGTCCAATTCACTTGTAAATAAATATGTAGAATTAGCTAATTTTAATAAATAAAATTAATCTAGTTTAGATATAGGGACGCTACCTTCTGCATGGATTTTTTTTATATGTAATTTTATGACTTATTGCCTTTAGGTTAAATGGATGTTCCCAAAAATTCCTATCAGTTATTACTTTGGGTGGTAACTCCTCATCTCCATGCTATGTCTTTGTGACATAGTAGTGTGTTCCTTAGGACCCTGAGCCCAAATAGTGCCGCGGTTGCTAAAATCTTGGGTGCGTGCTAAACCCCGCCGTCTACACACTTGTCCAATTAATGTTGTAGTTAAAGGGAGTTCAACCATCTGTGACACTTTAATTGTTTTAACAATGTGCTTAGTATTACTTTCTCCAAAATTAATTGATCTTTTAATAGCTTTAAACACATGGCTAACCAAATATTTGTGTAAAAGAGTCAAATTCACAAAAGACAATTTCATTTTTTCTTCATTGCCTAAAGTAGAAGTTTCATTTAACTTGAAAATATGCATAACATTAAAAGAAAGATTTTAAGAATCCTCAATTTTACTACTCACTACCACTTGAATAATTCACTTTATACCATAAGTTAAGGTCATCAGTAGGTAAAGTGTTTGTCGATAGATATACTAACAAAATTAGCCATAAAATGTTCAAATATAAGGAAAGAAGTAGAGCTAGTGTTGTTCTTAATAATTGCATTTAATTTATACTTATCTATTGACACTCGATTTTTAGTAGTCCTCCAAAGGTGGTGCAATGATAAAAGTCTTCTATTGACTAGATAGAGGATAACCTTACAAAAGGCTATCCACAAAGTGCTTTAAAGTAATAAACCCTAAAACCCTTAACAGAGCATTTGAATCAGTGAATTTGACACTCGAACACTTGAATCGAAAGCTAACCTTTTTCTAAAACATCCTTGTAAGGGTTCTACTTTGAAAATTGAGCCTTAAGTATAAAAGTAGGACTTAAAAATCTTGAACTAGAGCCCTAAGAAGTTGAATTAAAGTTTTTAAGGTCCAATTCACCAGTTTGAAGCCCGAATCACACTTAAATGCTCGAAAAACTTCAAGAACCCTAAAGACCAAATCGAACCTAATGGGCCCAAAAGATCCCCAGAACTTTAAAGATTTGAAAAATGGCTAAAAAATTGACCCCAAAAACACAGTGGAGCTAACAAAACGAGATTCATCAATCCATGCGCATGGATCAATTATCCACGTGCTTGGGTTATGTGAACCACACACGTGGCTTATGTGAACCACGTGCATGGGTTCTTCTATAGGTCCAATTTTTCCATAAATTAATCAATTTTCATATGTCAAAGGTCTTTTGACGAATTTTTTACTAATGTTATATTAATGGACGATTTTTATGGACCTTTTTATTGACTTTTCTTAACTAAAAGCATTAAAATATAGTATTTTCAAGCTTCAAGCCCCTTGCAATATGGTGATCGACTCATGGAAATCGTTCCTCCACACACACACAAGCCATAAATTTTATTTTATTTTTAGAATTTTAGCACCAAAAATCCGAACCAAACCACTACTTTGCCAAAGCATGCATTAAGAGTAAATTTTGAGGGCTCAAATAATTATTTTAATGAAGATTGAATTTTTAGTACATTTGCATTTTTTATTTTATTTTATCTTATAAATTTTTTTTGTTTATTTAATTTCATTATTTACTTTTTCTCCATTTTTTTATTTTCCTTATTTTCTTAACCTTTTTTATTTTTTATTTCTATCATTATCTTTTTTTATTTTTATTTCTTATTTTCTTTTAAATCTCCTCCTCTTCATCTCTGCAAGTTCTTTTTATTTTTATTTATTTTATTTATTTTTGCTTTTAGTTTAATCTATTTTCACCATTTTTGTCATTTTTACATTTCATGCATTTTCATTTTATTTTATTATGATATTTATGATGAAATATTGACTTGATGATGTTGGTGAAATGATGTGGATTTGAAAATGCCGATTTGCATATTTGGTGTATTTATGTGAATATTATATTGTCGAAGTATTTTGGGACATACACATATGCATCCATTTTAAATCACCCATTCTTATTGATTTTTTCCCATTTTGTTCACATTTTTTTTTACTTTCCTCTTATTGATAAAATCTTTATTTTTATGGTAAAAATTGTATTTTGAATAAATTTTACTGTAGAGAATTTCATTTTCTTTGATTTTAATAAAGGTTTGCCGCCTTTTTATTATTAAAATATCATTTTTATGTTATTTTACCTATTTTAATATGAAAGTGGTAATTTTTTATTCTTGAAATAAAAATATTATTTTTATTATTGATATATGATAAAAATGATATTTTTAATATAAGTCTTCACTTTTATCCATTATATAAAGTTGGTGACTTTATAAATCAAGAATGTTGATGATTAATTTTTTTCTTGTCAAATTTAATATTCTCTTTATTACAAAATCATATTTTTATAATCTTTAATAGCATCTTGTTACATAATCATCAATTACTGTTTATAGAAAAAATGGTAATTTCAATATAAAGTTTTCACCTTTATTCATAATATTTGGTAGCTTTATTGACCAAGAGTACAAGTAAAGAATTTTTCTTTAAAAATAGAAATAATATTTTGAATATAAAGTTGTCCTTTTTATAACATTCTTGATATAAAGTGACACCTTTATTGACATAATGTGAGAAAAATTGTATTGTTAATATAATATTATTTTGTATAGATAAATAAAATTTAGGGATAAGTACAATTTTGAACTTGTGATTTTGTCTTTTGGCAAAATCAACCGTGTTTTTTTTTTTTTTTGCTTTTAAGTACTACGTGTTTCACATTTATTTACACTTTAATACCCTTATAACTAATATCATCATTATTTTATAAGAAAACATTAACATAATACTAAATTTCAATGATAAATTTATTATATATATGATTTATTATCAATCCAACAATTGGTTTTTAAAAAAAATGTTGTAAATTTATTTTAAAAATTATTTCTTTTTATTCATAATTAAATTAAAAATACATCTAAATTTAATTTTTTTTGTGAGTTTATTGTAATTAGTTGAATAATATATTACTCATTATATGATTTTAGTTTTGAAAATGTGTGTTATTTTTACATTAAGGCATATGTCTTAAATAATATTTGTTAGAATGGAACTAAAGGCCAAAATAATGTGAAACACATGGAACTTAAAAGTAAAAAAAAAATAACTCATGATTGATTTTGCCAAAAGGCAAAACCATATGGATCAAAATTGTACTTATCCCTAAAATATCTTTATTTATTTTAATCTATTTTATTTCATCTTTATCATCTTGTATATTATATTTAATCATTGGCATTCACATAATAACTTTGGAAAAAAAAATACAAATGACCTTGTGATTAATGACCTAATTTTGGTGATAATTGGAGAATCACTTGATGTATTATTTTTAATTAATTATCTAAATCATGCATTGTCATTAGTATTTTATTTTATTTGCTTGGATACCTTTTATTATTTTAGTTTATGTCATTTTATTTTTCTATTTGTTCATTGAATTTATTATTATGCGAATGAATGGAAAATTTATATAATTATTATAAATATGATGTATGATTGCATGTGTTTGCCTACTAAATATTGTTTTGCAAGAATTATTAGAATATGATTCTTTTTCTTTTCTTTTTTTTTTCTATTTTGATGTATTAATAGAATAAGAAACTCCTAAAGCAATGTAATCCTAAATCTCAATTCCCCTTTATTTCATTTTGATATGTTTATTAGAATCAGTTATTCCTAGGGGAGAATCACTTGATGTATTATTTTTAATTAATTATCTAAATCATGCATTGTCATTAGTATTTTATTTTATTTGCTTGGATACCTTTTATTATTTTAGTTTATGTCATTTTATTTTTCTATTTGTTCATTGAATTTATTATTATGCGAATGAATGGAAAATTTATATAATTATTATAAATATGATGTATGATTGCATGTGTTTGCCTACTAAATATTGTTTTGCAAGAATTATTAGAATATGATTCTTTTTCTTTTCTTTTTTTTTTTCTATTTTGATGTATTAATAGAATAAGAAACTCCTAAAGCAATGTAATCCTAAATCTCAATTCCCCTTTATTTCATTTTGATATGTTTATTAGAATCAGTTATTCCTAGGATTGTAATCCATAATCTCTTTACCCATTTTATTTTGTTTGTTTTGTTTTGATTAATTATTTCTTGCATGCTTGTGCGCCATTTTCTTACTTTCTTGCTTGCTTTTTTGAATACATGTTGACTGTCTGATTTGTCATGCCTACCATGTTTGCTTATTTATTTGCTTTTTATTAATATATTAACTTCGTACATGCCAAGTCCAACTATCCCGTGTTTCAACTATCAATCTAATGCCATTTTAATTTGATTATTATTTAAGTGTGGTAAATGCATTATTAAAATCGAAACTAGGATAATGCAATAAGCAATGTAAGATATGCATGTTAAAGAATACAGTCCAATAGACGATGACTCTCTGAACCCAGAATCTCTAATAGGGGAAGTGAGTTTCCATAGACTCATTTCCTATTTTCCAACTATGGTCGAGTGGTGACTTTAAACTCACAAGGTTGGCTCCACAAGGTTGTCCCTCCTATATCAATAACATCGAAAAATCAAAATATCCCTATCGCATGTTTCTCGTGAATCGCGATCATCACTCACAAACCACACTATCATAAGTATAACTATTATTATCATCAATAATTCTATTCAATCTATGCATATAAACATAAGAAAAAATAATTTTTTAGATTAAAAATAAAAATATATAATTTATTTTATCAACATTACCAATTAATTAGAGGATCTTGAAGAGCTCGACAATCGTTGCACCATATTTGCTCATTATAATTTTAAATGCTACTTTTACATTAAGGACATGCTCTATACCACTAGCCAGTTGTTGCATTAATATTTTTAACAGTTGCTTTGCATACGAACTATATGTAAGCACCCAGTTTCGGGATGCAATTGTGCATAATTGCGACGTAAGCCCCTATGATGAAATTTATTCAAAAATTGAATTTGGTTGTCGATTTTCTGGACTTTAGGGACTAAATTGCAATGTTTTTTTAGGATTTGATTACAAGTCAATTTTTTAGGGCTCTTTTGGTAATTAAAAGTTAAAAAAATGAGGTCGGCATTTAATGCTGATCAGCATTGCATAATACCGATGCACAACAAGTCCTGTTTTTTCAATTTTTCACATATTTTTTTCATTTTTTCATCTATTTTTCAATGTTTTGATTGGTTAAAATTTGAATTTTATTATTATTTTTATCTGGAAAAGATTTTGACGCATTCAAAACACGTAAATAACTTTCAAAAGTCAAATCCTTATCAGTATGTTTTTTAGGAGATGATTTTATTCCTCCAAAGGAGGAAGTCAATATGCGCAAACTCTGCTTTAAAAAGCAAAGAGTCTACATGCGTGGGGAGGATTTTTGGAGACTCACAGAAAGTCGGAGAGACACTCACATGCAGAGACTGAAAAAAAACCTAGAAACCCGAAAAATTTAGACATGAAGAACACCTTGTGTGTCTTTCAAAACCCTAATTTTGGATACTATCAGTGTCTTCGAACGCAATCAAATCCCAGTCCAGAATCAACAACAATTCAATTTCAATGGTGAAAATCCTAGTTTGAGGGGCTAAAAAAGGCATTTGCACAGCATCATCACAATGTTCTTTTTTATTCTTTTCTTTCCTTAATGATTTTTATTTTATTTTTGTTATTGATTTGAGTATTAAATTTCACTAATCTAATTTTTTTTTTATTTTGATGTTCGATTGTGGATTGAGGAGGATAGTGCTTGTGTTCAAATGAATAAAAGATCCATGGAATAATCTGTACTATTTTCCAGTAGATATATGGGTTTTAATTTTCATTTTACCTTTATATGTTCTGTGTAGTTATTTTAATTCATGGGTGTATAATTGTTTAATTTTAATTTTTATATGTAGTTTGTAATAGCCCCAGTAGTGGGAATAGTAAAAGATTTAATTTTCTACATTTAAAATCAATTAGTAATTAGGTTCAATTGGGTAAAAATCAATTAAAATTAATGGTGACAGTAGCTTAATTTGCATGTAATTAATTAAAGGTTTCTAGAAAATTACTATAATGTTTGTTTGATCCATATTTGTGTTTTATTTGTTTTGAGCTTGTTTTTTTATGTTTTTATCCTTTTGGGTCCCAAGCCTACGTTTAGGTCTAACCCACTTAACAAATAGGCTTAAAAATGATTTAGGGTTTTAAATAATTAAAATTAACTTAGGCCCATTAGGTTAATTAGATTTTAGGCCCGTTTAGTTAATTAAAACTTGCTTAGACTTAGCTTAGCCCACTTAGTTTCATTTCTTTTAAAATAAATGGACCTAAGCTCACATTTCACTTAAAATAAAGCCAAATTAAACTTAGGCCTACTAATTTAACTTTCCTTTAAAATTAAATAAACTTAAGCCCATTTCTTAGACAGACTAAAATAAATAGATCTAGACTCACTAATTAATAAAAATGTAGGCCCACTTTTAGTTCATTTCTCACTTGTAAATAAAAAATGCAAATCTAGCTAACTTTTTAATAAAATTAACATAGTTTAGACTTAGGGACAACGCAATCTTGAGTGCATTTTTTATGTGTAATTTTATTAACTAGATGCCTAAGGTTAGATGGATGTCAAATAGGGTTGAATAAAATTGCATGTAATTAGAGGATGAAATAATCATTTATCAAATTATTCTAAATGAACACAAGACTAAAAGAAGTTAGTATTCCGTATCCAGAATCTCTTAATTGTGGTGCTAACTTTCTTTTAGGGAATCGAGTACCACCTTTTTTATTTGTCCCAGTTATTACCATGGGTGGCAACTCTTCATCTCCACACCATGTCTTTGTGACAGTGGTTAGTGTGTTCTTTAAGGCCCTAAGCCTAAACAGTATCGTGGTTGCTAAAATCTTAGATGCACGCTAAACCCCACCGTCTACACTATACATCATATTATTATATTTTTTTTATAAATGAGTATAATATTTAACATAAAAATTGTTGCATTTTTCAAAATATGAAAAACAAAATTTAATTATTTGGTCATTGTGGATATCAAGTGATAAGAGTTCAATAATTATTTTTCTATTAGTTTCGCTCTCTACTTTAATATCTTACAAAGTTTGGAATCTGGTGTCTTTTTTTGAAATTTTCTCAAAAGGTTGTTGAAGCTTGCATAAGCATAAGCTAATAATTAAAAGAAAATTTTTTCAATATTAAAAAAGTATATTGAAATTTTACCTTTCTCATAATAAAACAATCTCAAGATTATCAACATTTAAGAAAATTATGGTTGAGGTACTATTGAATATTATTTCACTTGAAAAAAGTAACATTATTAAAAAAAATTTTTAAAAAAATACATGTATAGAAAGATAGCGATATGTTAAGAACTCAGCCGTAGAGGTTAGCTAAGTCGCATAACATTTAGTCACACTTAAGAGAGAAGTAGAACTAAGAAAGCCTAGATGGGAGTTAGAGTGAATTTTAAGTGAGTAAAGTAGGGCAACAAAGGTCTAGGATGAGTGTAAAGTCAAGCAATAGAGTTTGCAAATGTGTAGAGCTTTATTAAGTTTGTCTTCATCTTTACAATTATGTGGGGTGGCCTTTATATAGGCTTTCCACCTCCATTACATGTGGCTATAATTAATTCATCTAGACATTTGTATAAATATCTTATGTACAATAAGCTTCTAGAGTCAAGCTGAATGGGAAGCTTCTAGAATGCAGCCCTCCTTGTTTGAGAATGGGAAATTTCTAGATAGCACCTTAGCAAGGTTAGATAGCACATTACCATGGCCATCTTCCACAATGTTCCAACACCTTCTAGAGAGTTCCCTTACACACACCTTGGGCTAGGCATGTCTTAGTCAAAATTCTACCCATGTGCACCATCATGGGCCTATTTAGTTTGCCAAAATGGGCAGGCTGTAACACCTTCCTCCACTCAATCTCATGACATCCCCATCGCGTGCCTTAAGCCTTGTATTTTTGGATATGCTGGGGAAACTACCATAATAAATCCTCATACTCCAATGTAGCCTTCGGGTCTAGCAGATTTTTCCATTTCACTAAATACTCAAAGTAATTGGGCACTCCTCATCTTCTTATCACTCTATCCGTAAGGATGCACTCAACTTCTTTGTCATATTCAATGACAACTGCTATTTTTTGGATTTGCCATGACTCGGGTCTTCCTTATCCTCGTGGTATGGCTTAAGCATACTCATATGGAAGAAATTATGTATTTTCAACTTGGAGGGGAGTTAGAGATGGTATGCAATAGTGCCAACTCTCTTTATGAACAGGAAAGGGCCTTTATAATGCCTCACCAAACCTTTGTGTACTTGACGAAGGGACTTAAACTAGTTAGGCAGGAGCTTGACTATCACTAGGTCACCAGCGTTATACTCCCATGGGCATCTCTTAACATTAGCCCCCTTTTTCATGCTTTTTGCTGCCTTATTAAAAAAAGTTCTTATAATATCCGCCTTTTAGTGCCACTCCCTTGCGAACTTATGGGCAGAAGTGTTGACTCCTCCATAGTTGGCAGTAATGGCATTTGGCATTAAGGGCTGCTGTCTAGAACAACTTCAAAGGGACTTTTGCTCGTAGATTCGCTTTGCTGGAGGTTATAGGAGAATTGGGCCACATCAAGTAACTTTACCCAATCTCATTGATGTGCACTCATATAGTGCCTCAAATATAATTCTAGTAAGGTATTAATCCTCTCAATTTGGCCATCGCTTTATGGATGGAAGCTTGTGGAAAAGTTGAGATCCATACCAAGTAACTTAAATAGCTCTCGCCAAAATTTACCGGTAAACCGAGGGTCTCTATCACTAATGATGCTCTTAGGCAAGCTGATATGATCCTCAAAAGGGTTAATTTATGAAGTCTACACATCAATATAGTCAAGTACAAAGTTTGGATGAATTTTTGGGTGGGTTATTTTCTATTTTGGAGTTAATAAAGAAGATTCTAAAAGATGTGAGAAGATTCAAGGATAATCCAAGTCAAAGTCAAATTCAAAATTAAAAAGTTAAAGTTAATGGTTAACATCCAACTTGACATTGACATGGCATGCTTTAAAGCTTAGTTATCATTAGTTATTTTTTTAGTTGTCATGAGTTGTCAATTTGACTTTTCAATGCTTAGTTATCATGAGTTGTCAATTTGACTTTTCAAAGCTTAATTGTCATTAGTTGTCATATTTTTTAAGGGATCCTATTTAGTAAAGGATTTTTCTTTATAGGTGTCTTTAGGAATAAGTTAGAAAACCTAGTCCTTCAAGGATTAGGATGTTTATAAGCCTATATAAAGGCCATAGCATTATAGAACAAATTTAAATGAGTTTTATCAATTAATTCTGAATTCTTATGAGGTTAAAGTCCTTCTTTTTTATTCTTAAAAGAACTTTAGTGAATTTATCAAGTGAAGGCTTGGTACATTCAAACCTAGTTTAATTTAGACTTAAAATTGACTTTGTTAATCTTAGGTTTATATTAAACAACCTTTAATTCTTTATAATTAAGGTTCTTAAGTGTAGGTTATTTAAGGGTCTTGTTGGGAATTAGAGTTTATTTTTACTTGATTTATGAATGATCCTTGGCAAGGTTATTAAGATTGAATACATGTTTGGTACAAGTTAACCATGTTTGTATCATTTGGTATCAGAGCTTTGGCTCATTAATCAAGTACGTATCTTTACTTTTCTTTGTTGTTTACATTTAATCCAAAAAAATAAACATTATTTTTCTCATTCATTTTTGTGTCTTGTTTGATATTAATTCATTTTCTTTATGATCATAGAATTCAAATTCATTTTTCTTTGTTATCTTGCATTAATTTCATTCTTTTCTTCATATTCTCTTTAAACAAAAAAAATTATTTATACTCTTGTTGTTTTTCATCCTTCGAGTCTTGTTTGTCACAAATACATATCAAATTGAAGTTTGTTCTTAATTTGGCCATTTTAGCATTGTTATAAAAAAAAAAGGTGAATTGATCAAAGTTAAATTCATTTGGCCTATATACATTCCAATTTGCTATTTTGATTCTAAATTCCATACCTTGCCTTATTTTAATTATGAATATTCTGCTCTTCATCTTAAGTTGCATTTGGAGTAATTCAAACACTTATTCCAAAATTTCTTGTTTTCATTTTATTTGGATATTGTCTTTATTTGTTGCATTTTCTTTGGCTCTTATAGTTAAATTAGAGTTTAATTTTGCTTATTTATTTTGTATTAAGCTTAATTTTATAATTAGTAACTTAAGTTCCATAAGAACTATAAGAAAGGAATTTGAGAGGTGAAAGGCAAGTGGTGAGCTCATAAGAGGATAAAGGCCTAATTAAGTGAAACAAGAGCATTGAGTGACATTCTTTGAGTGTAAACACATGAGGGAGTGTTACTTGTGAGTTTTTATTTTCTTTTGTTTCTTTGTTTATAACTTGGCAGATGTAAAAGAGGTTGAGATAGATCCTAAATGGAAGCTCTTTATGAAGATAATGCAAGAACAAATGAGTTAATTGTTAAATAGCCATTAAAAGGTTCGAGAGCAAATAGGGAGGTTAGAGTAAAGCCAAGCTACAACCACTACCAATAACACCAATAATACAACTTAAATCACACTTAGACAAGTTCATAAAGGGAGATGGCATAAGGATGATAATGAGTTTGTTAATGAGAGCATTCAAGGGCATAATAGGCAAGATAACAACCTTGGGAGCATAAAAATGAAGATACCTAATTTCTATGGCAGAGTGATCTAGAAGCATATCTAGCATGGGAAAAGAAGGTAGATTTTGTGTTTATTTGCCACACCTACTCTAAGGAAAAGAAAGTCAAGCTTACAACTAGCGCATTTATGGGTTATGCACTAGCTTGGTGGAATCAACTAGTGGTCTTAAGGAGGCATTGTGGAGAAGAACCTATCCCTACATGGCAAGAGATGAAGATTATCATGCGAAAGATTTTTATGCTAAATCATTATTGTAAGGATTTTCATCATCACTTTCAAGGGATGAAACAAGGTTCGAGGAATGTTTTAGTAATTAAAGTGGTTGGGAGACAAGTTGAGGAGAAGAATAAAGGGAAAGAGTGCCAATGTGAAACCTTACCTATAAAGTTAATTTTTGAAGATTTGAGCATTAATCAACAAAATAAAAAGATTCACTCTTCATGTGAGAAAACTTTGGAAAAGGAAATCTATGAAGATAAGAGAAAGGAAAAGAGGGAGTTAAGTGTTGAAATTGGGTTAAGTGAGCAAGGTGAGAAATATGAAGAGCAATTATGCATTGAAGTAGATGATCAAGTTATTAAAAAGGATGACAACATTCATGTTTTGGTGAATGAAGAAAGTGTGAACAATGGTTTTCAAGAGGATATAGTTTATGAAGAAATTATGAAGGTGTTAGAGCAAAATAATGCCACAAGCCTTAATGAAATATTGCAAGAAGATGAAGATAATGGCAAGTGTATGCAGCCTATCAAAGAAATTAATAAGAAATTACATACTTTTAAAAGAGATATTTAAGTTAATAAGGAGTGTTCACAAAGCTTTGAGCAAGCAAGTGAACTTGTAGAAGGATTAACTAGTCAAGGAGTTGTCAAAAATGCATATTGTGATCATGAAGAGTATATGAAACATGAAGAGGGAAATCAGGAAGTTTGTGCACAAAAGAGGAAACTAGAGATTGAGAGCACTATGAAGGATAAGAAGATGGTTTTTATCATGATAATACTAATAATTCTAATCATCATTTTTCTAGTGTTTTGAAAGTTGTTTTGTAGAGTTTTGTGCCATACAAAGATCCATTTGATGATGTTGTTGAAATGCATTACAAGCTCAATAATACATTTAAAGATTTCATTCCTATTATAAAGTATGAGAAAATCTATAATATTTTACTTCTTTCAAGGGAATTCATGGAGTTGTTATTTATAGCAAGAAGAACTTAAGATATTCATGTTTTAAGTTTAGAAGGAAATAATAAGGATTCAACATTTACAAGTTTATGAATACTAGTGCTGTATTTTGAGTAAGTCCTCAAGTTTAAGTTATTCTAAAACTACTTATATACATCATTGCTTCAAAGGAGAAGTACTCTACCAAGGTATTTGTATTTGACCCCAGAGGATATATGAATTTATCAACTTTAAAAGATGGGCATGATTTGAGGATGAATCATCTTTAAGAGGGAGGGAATGATACGATCCTTAAAAGGGTTAATTTATAAAGTCTACACATCAATATAGTCAAGTACAAAGCTTGGACGATTTTTTGGGTGGGTTATTTTCTATTTTGGAGTTAATAAAGAAGTTTCTAGAAAATTCTAGAAGATGTGAGAAGATTCAAGGATATTCCAAGTCAAAGTCAAATTTAAAATCAACAAGTCAAAGTCAATGGTCAACATCTAACTTGACATGTGACATGGCATACTTCAAAGCTTAGTTGTCATTAGTTGTTTGTATAGTTGTCATGAGTTGTCAATTTGACTTTTCAATGCTTAGTTGTCATGAGTTGCCAATTTGATCTTAGTTGTCATATTTTTAAAGGGATCCTATTTAGTAAAGGATTTTCCTTTATAGGTATCCTTAGGAATAAGTAAGAAAACATATTCCTTCAAGGATTAGGATGTTTACAAGCCTATATAAATGCCATAGCATTGTAGAACAAATTTGAATGAGTTTTATCAATTAATTCTAAATTCTTGTGAGGTTAAAGTCCTTCTCTTTTGTTCTTAAGAGGACTTTAGTGAATTTATCAAGTGAAGACTTGGTACATTCAAACCTAGTTTAATTTAGACTTAAAATTGACTTTGTTAATCTTAAATTTATATTAAACAACCTTTAATTCTTTATCATTAAAGTTCTTAAGTATAGGTTATTTAAGGGTCTTGTAGGAATTAAAGTTTCTTTTTTCTTGATTTATGAATGATCCTTGGCAAGGTTATCAAGACTGAATATGGGTTTGGTACAAGTCAACCACGTTCATATCACAAGCCATAAAGTTTCACAACAGTTTTAAAGAAGACGCGAGCAGCCTCATCCACCTTGCAATTTGCTGGTGTAGGAATAAAAGTTGCATACTTACTGAATCTATCCACTACAACTATAATATTACCGAACCCTTTAAATTTCAACAAGGCAATAATGAAATCCATCAAAACACTTTCCTAAGGCCTTTTAGCAATAGGAAGGTGCTCAAGAAGGCAAGTAGGCTATTATTGCTCGACCTTATCTTGTTGGCATACGAGACAAGTTCGCATGTAAGCTTCCATATTATCTTTAAGTTGCAGCCAGTAATAGTTTTGCTGGACTAGAGCAAGAGTACAAGCCATACCAGGATGTCCAGCCTATAAGGAGTCATGGCACTCCTTCAATATCTCTTGTCATAAACTCCAATACTTTGGCACATACATTCTATTGCCAATGGTGAAGAGAAGGCCATCTTTCTCCTAAAATCTTCAAGTTTTCCCCTCAACAGCAAGCTTGAGGACGTTCCTAGCCAAATTGTCTTATTCTAAGCCCTTCTTATACGATTAAGGAGGTCTCTCTCAGTAGTGCTAGAGGCAACGGTGGTCAACTCCGCTTTTCTACTCAACGCATCAGCGACAACGTTGGCTTTGCCTGGCTTGCATTCAAGCTTGTAGTCGAATTCGGCCAAGGGGTATTGCCTGTGAGCTTGCTTAGGACTTAACTTCCTTTAAGTCTGGAAGTAGCTCGTAGCTATATTGTCAATTAAAATTATAAACTTGCTGCCAAGCAAGTAATGTCTCCATATGCACAAGCAATGGTTGATGACAATCATCTCCTTCTCTTGGACAGTATACCGACTCTCCATTTTGTTAAGCTTGCAATTTTCATAGGCAATTGGGTACCTATCTTGTATGAGCACACCTCTAATGGCAAAGTTAAAGGCATCCATATGCACCTCAAATGGCTTTTTATAGTTAGGTAGCATCATAATGGGCTCCTTTGACATTGCTTCCTTTAAGGTGTTGAAGGTATTTTGGCATTCCTCACTCCAATTCCATGCCTTATTCTTCTTGAGGAGGTCTATCAATGGGGCAGTAATGGCTGAATAGCCTTTGATGAACCGTTGATAATAGTTCACCTGCTTAAGAAAAGATCACAACTTAGGGACCTTCAAAGGGGGCTGCCACTCCTGGATGGCTTGAACTTTTGCTGGATCCATCATAAGCCTACCATCTTTAATTGGATAGCCAAGGAACTCCACTTCTTGTTTCACAAATGAGCATTTCTCCCTTTTCACGTATAGCTCATGTTCGCTGAGCACTTGGAAGACTTGCTTAAAGTATCGCACATGCTCCTCGAGGTTATTGCTATACACCACAATATCGTCTAAATAAATAACCATGAATTTATCAAGGAAAGGGTGAAGTACCTTGTTCATGAGAGTACAAAAGGTGGCAGAGGAATTTGTAAGGCTGAAGAGCATGACTAAGAACTCAAAAGCTTCGTATCATGTCACACATGCTATCTTTGACATGTCACTAGGGGCTATGCGGACTTGGTAGTAACTAGACCATAAATCCACCTTTGAAAAGTACTGAGCCTTCCCTAATTGGTCAAACAAGTCAACTATCGAAGGAATCAGATATTTATTTTTTATAGTGATCTTGTTTAAGGCCCAATAATTTATGCACATTAGCAGCAAGTCATCCTTCTTCCTTTGAAAAAGGACTGGTGAACCATATAGGGCCTTTGATGGCTGAATGAAGCCTGAATCCAACAAATCTTAGAGCTATCTTCTCAATTCAGTGAGATCCAGAGGTGCCATATGATAGGGTGCCATGGTAAGGGGCTTGGCACTAGGCTTAAGTTAGATGTGGTGATCTACATCTCGTTTCGATGAAAAATTTTTAGGTAGCTTAGGAGGCGTCACATCCTTGTACTTATTGAGGACTGCCTCAATGGATGGTGGTAAGGAAGGGTTGTGTTGTATAACATCATCATCCTTGCTGAGCTCCCTCATTATTGTGACGTAGCACTCCCTATTCTTGAGGCCTCGCTTGAATGGCAAGGCAGAAATCATAGAAGGTTTTGATTTCACCATGCTCTTCAAAGGGATCACTTGAATAATAGAGTTGTCGAGGATCAATAAGGAGCTCATGGAAGGGATCGGAATGGCAACGACCTTATAGAAAAATGCTAGACTAAAGACAACCTTGAAATCGTCCATGGGCACAATGGTGAAGTCTAGCATACCTTGCCAATCACCTATTTGCACCTTCATGCCTTCAGCAATGTTGTGTACGGGCTTTGCCTCTGAGTTGATAGCTTTAATCGTGCCAATACCTTAGAAAATTTTAAGCCTAGGCTCTTTGCCTCGTGCATATACATGAAGTTATGCATAGCACCCATGTCTAACATAGGGCAGATAGCTTTGCCCACTATAGAAGCATCAATGTAGAGCAGGCCTCTCTCTTTGGAGACTAAAGGGGAAAAGAGCTTCGAAAGAGCACCCAAGTGTTGCAAAGAACCCATACTAGCTTGGGGTTAATCTTGGGGCTTCTCCTTATTGAACTCAGCCATAATTGCATTCATGGCTTTCCTATTAAGACAGTCCCTCACCCAATATGGTCCATCGCAAATGAGGCAGGTCTTGCGAGGCTTGGAGGCAGCAGCTTTATTTTTAAATGAGGAGCCTTTTTCAGGCTTAAAAGTTACTGCTAAAGGGTCTTTGATTGCCTTTGTTGAGGTCTCTTTTTTGGGCTCCCCCACTTTTTATCAAGCTAGGTTTCTTGCTCTTGTCTTGAGTGGAGTAGTCCTTGAGGTTCTCCATAACAAAAATTGCCTCATCAAAGGATTGAACTCCTCTTCGATCAAGCTCCATCTTGACCTAATCCTTTAAACCATCTTTGAAGTCGAAGAAGAGTTTATGGTAAGATAGATCCGTGACTTCTAGCATCAAGGTGGTGAATTCCTTGACATAGTCAGAAATGCTACTCATTTGCCTCAACCGACGTACCTTGCTAGGCACCTCTTCATTAGTATTGTGAGGCACAAAGTGCTTACGTTGTTCAGCCTTGAACTATTCAAACGTGTTAATTGTAAAGCCCTTTTCTCTATCGGTATGCTTCCTCTACCATAGATGAGCAGCATCCTTTAAGAAAATGACAACATTGCTAATTTTTAAGAAATTATTCGTGACATTCATCGCCTTAAAATATTATTCAAGATCGAATAAGAAGTTTTCCACCGTAGTGGCATTGCGAGTACCATTATACATGGCAAGTTTAGGGACCTTCAAACTGTGAGGGGCAGCAGAACTGGTAGTGGCAACAGTGCTTGTCGAGGGTGGACTACCTCGTCGAAGGGCTTCTATCTCCCTACGAAGCTTTTTCACTTCGTCTTGAAAGCTCCTTCGTAGATCAGTGAACTCTTGGTTTAGGGAGTGTAGTTCTCCCCTAAAGGCTTGGCCAAGTTCCTCAATCATAACCTTGGCAACCCTGGCAATCTTCACATTCTCGTGGATGAGGTTATGAACTTGATCATTGAGCTCACCAACGGTCATAAATACACTAGCTGAGTCCCTCTCGAGGCTAACAACTCAGGACTTTATAGGCTTACGTGTTAGAGCCTTGGATTTGCTTCGCCTTTGCTATAAGCACTGCTCTTCATGCCCACAGGTCTGTTCAGTGCATTGCTCTTCCATCGAACTAATGATAGTTCTTTCCTCACTTACTATGCTTAAATCATATAACCAACAATACCTACGATGAAACCGTTGCTCTAAGACCACCTGTCACGAACTTAGCCTTAGAGGTTAGCTAAGTCACGTGGCACATAGTCATACTTGCGAGAGAAGTAGAACTAAGTAAGCCTAGATGTGAGTTAGAGTGAATTTTGTGTGAGTAAAGTAGGGCAGCAAGGGTCTAGGATGATTGTAGAGTCAAACAATAGAGTTTGCAAATGTGTAAAGCTTTATTAAGTTTGTTGTTATCTTTACAAGTATGTAGGGTGGCCTTTATATAGGCTTTCCACCTCCATTACATATGGCTATAATTAATTCATCCAGACATTTTTATAAATATCTTATGTACAAGAACTTCTAGAGTCAGGTAGAATGGGAAGCTTTTAGAATGCAGCCCTTCTTGTTTGAGTATAGGAAGTTTCTAGATAGCACCTTAGTAGGGTTAGACAACACACTACCATGGTCATCTTCCACAATGTTCTAGTACCTTCTAGAGAGTTCCTTTGCACACACTTTGGGCTAGGCATGCTTAGTCAAAATTCTGCCTATGTGCACCATCATGGGCCTACTCAGTTTGCTAAAATAGGCAGGCTGTAACAGATAGACAACTTTTGATAGTGGAATGCTCCGAAAATGTTCTCTAATATATCGTCACTAATATAATGTTTTTCTCTATTAACTTCATCTTTATTCTTTTATCAAATATTAACTATCCCAACTTAGCTTTATTCTTTATTAGTATCTTAGCTTCTGGAAAGCTGATCATCATCTCCTCTCGTCATCACGTAGGAAGGAAGGTAGAGGTTTGTACTAAGGGCCTCAACATCTCATTCGTTCCATCTATACTTCTTATAAAAGGCTTTCGGATCAAGATTTCAGGCAAAAAAAATTAGATAACTCTCAATTCAGATCCTTCGCTACCCAAGCATTTCCTTCAAGTGTCATCCACTGCGTGTTCGGGCACTTCTTCTCTAGCGCAGTATGAGTTTAACCTAAAAGCCAATGTTGTCTTAGGCTTTGTTAACTATCAACAGGTTGAATAAGTGGAAACTGCTGTTACAAATTCTCTAAATTTTCCCATTAGACTATCTCATTAGCCAATCCAAGAATGGAGCTTATCCGATGGTTGCTAGTTTTATATGGTTCTGGTTAAAGAGTTATTCGGAGCCGAAGAAGACAAGGTTTCTTTGCCTTATTTCCACTGCTTTTCTAATGCTGCAGCAACTGCATTTCTTCTGATGATGGTGGTGCACCCTCTATGTGTGGGAGATGAACACTTCACTACAGGAATCTCAATGCGTCCAGCTTGTTCATCGGTGAAGGAAGATAAGTGTATAGAACCTTCTCCACACTTTGGGTTTATTTAGGTGGGCTCTATGGCTAGTAACTATTGGCAAGCCAAGTTAAGGTTTTACAAGACTAAAGCTTCTAGCCCAGCACATGTTAAGCTTTCTTTCTGTGGATTACTTTTAGCCCAACCCATATTGAGCCCTCTTTCTGCACAATTGGCAGCCTATCAAGGCACTACTTCTCATCTTCTAATTTCATATACTATAGCTTAGGAAGATAGACTTATCAGTTTGTTTTTCTTATCTTTTGTTAGTCATATTCATAACTTCTATATTTAGGGTCTCATGTAAGTAGGAGTAAGATATATGACTAACCTTTTGGATGTCCTTCTTAAACTTGTAAGCTTTTTCTTCAATGGAATTTCATTTGGTAAAAAAAAATTAAATGGCACAATTAAAAAATAAAGAAGTAATGCATATATAATTAGCAAGCAATTATCATTGAATTTTTTAATGGTCATTGATAAAAAAAATGCCATAATAACTAAACTGTTGTCTTCCTTCTCAAAATTTTGGCTTTTAGAAACATGGTTGTGGATTTGTTCCATAATGTGATGCTTAGCATATTATTTCTTGAAAGAAAATATAAACTATCAAATAACAAGACAAAATTATAAAACAATTTAAAGATATTTAAGATGTGGACATTTTAATTAAAAAATATATTCATCATTTTTTTTTATCTTAATGTCCATCTTTTTGTAACCCTCCCAACAATATGAACAACTTTAACACTTTCAATTGTAACATCTTGTCCAAATACATCTAAAAACAACTATATTTTATTTTTTTAAAAAAAATCTAAGTCAATATTTATACTTGATAAATATGTCTTATTACTAACTCTTGCTCTAGGATCTTCAAAACTCAGAAACTTGAACCTATTGAACGATATTGAACAATATTCATAACCAAATACTTAAATAAAAGTAATCTTGGGCAAATGAATTCATACAAGTGATTACTAACTCTGTAACTTGCTCGAGCAGGTATGATGATAAAGCCAAATATATGATAAACTTTTCCTTCAATCAACAATTAATTGAAATGATCTATTAATTTTTTTGCAATTTGTTCCTTTCATTATATCACCCTATTTATTTCAGTAAATAAACAATTAGTGTTAGTTTAATAGAGAAAAGAAAACATATAACAAAATAAGTATTTAAAATGAATTTTAGTTTGATCACCTTTTCATCTAACATGAGAAATTCTAGGTTATAAATATTGTTGGAGTTACTAATGTTTACAAATTTCCACATACATGCAATTGAACATTTGATTTGAATATTTCTGCTCAGATTATCCACATCAGAAAATAAAGTATAGGACATGATTTTTTCTTGTAATTGTTGATAAATGTAGAAAATAATTGTAAAGAATAAATTAGTATTAATTTATATTTTAAACAATTTGATCACCTTTTCATCTAACATGAGAAATTCTAGGCTATAAATATTGTTGGAGCTACTGATGTTTACAAGTTTCCACATACATGCAATATTTGATTTGAATATTTCTACTCGTATTAACCACATCAGAAAAAAAAAGTATAGGATATTATTTTTTCTTGAAATTGTTGACAAATTTAGAAAATAATTCTAAAGAATAAATCAGTATTAATTAATATTTTATTTAATCTATGTTATTTTGCAAAAAATTTCAAAATATACAATATTTTTTATATAATTTTCATATTCACAATCATCACATATATTTTCTTTTTCTTATTAATATTTTTATACCAACAGATTAAGTAACTCTAGATAATGCAACATATAATTGACTATGTGAAAATACATTATCATGCAAGTATAATTAAACTTATTTTAATGTTTGGCCTTGACTTTTGTTTATTCTTATACAATAGTAAATCCTTACAGGAAATTCTCTTTTTTAATATAAATGATCATTTATTATTGTAATATGTAAGATTGATTTGAGGTTTAAATATTTTTTTACTATAATGAGAACCAGTGATAATAATAGCCTTAACAACTTTTAAACTCTTTACTATAAATATTCATGTTCCATTATATAATCTTAAACTTGGGTTAATATTTTGAAGCAACATAATTGGTATATTTTTTTAACTCCCAATTCATGTTGTGGAAATCCATTGAAATGTAAAGAATTTAGAAATTTAACTGGATAAAGGACTAAAAAAATAATTCTTCACATCCACCTAACATTTTGCAAATTGAAACGAACTATAGTAAATTTTTTCTTCTTCAAAAACTAATTACAACATTTCTTTATTAACAATATTAACAATTTCATTAATTGCTATTATAATTGTTCTTTCTCTTATATAAGAATAAACATTACACTTATTTACAAAATCAAGATAAGTTTCAGTTATTATTGTTCTAATTGGATCTTCATATTTTTAATAAGCAAACTATCAAGAAATTTGTATGAAAGTATTTTCCTTCTATACTTTTTTTAGGAAAACTTCAATCTCCAATGGATAAAATCCATTTATAAAAATTGATTATTTTGTTGTTTTCATTGTTTGAACTATATGTTAATGACAGTTGCATATTTCATTCCAAGTTTGAAGTACCATTTGTACAAATAAGCATCCCCTTCATTATAGAATTTCTTTTTCATATAGATAGATAAAGGATCTACAAACAATTACTTAGAAATACTTGATAAACTATGATAAATGATCATGAACTAATCTTACCTAGGATCACAAATCCCAAATTTGTCTATGAAGAGCATATATAATTATTTTAGTGTCTATAATTGATTTTTTCTATGTAATACTAATTGATAGGACCTCATTGGTAAGTACCACAAGATCTTAATCATTAGTTTATAAACTTTGAAAATTTTTTATAAATTAAAATGTGTTATTGATGTATACATAATATCTTCTTTATTATCATTCACAATAATGGGAAAAATCTCTTAAATCACCTCCTAATAGAATAGTTTTTTCTCCAAATGGTTTAATTTACCTATCAACATATGAATTGCATAAAATATCTCTAACTGATCTATCAACTATTTAAAAAATGTCTATGACTCATTAGCCCTTCATCTCATATAACTAAACAAATCTCTTCTATCAATTTAGCCAATTGTGTTCTTTTTTTAATTTCACATGATGAATTCTTGTTTAGATTTAAAGATGTTTTGAATTTAGAATGTATAATTCTACATTTAAATAATAATAATGATGCAATACCCAATGAAGCAATAATTAAATAATTTTACCTTTCAACCTTAAATGTGATATAATAGTTCATATAAATATATTTTTTCAGTACCACCATAACCATGAACAAAAAATTAACAACGTTGATCACATCATTATTAACTTATTCGTTGTTTAATATTTAAGAATTGCAATAATGATTCATGCTTTCATTTTAATTTTTCAATATCATATTTTAATTCTTCAATTAATAATCTATTATTGATATTATATTCTATAAAATTGTTAGATTGTGGCAAATCAAAATTTGACAACGAAGAGCAATTTTTGTTAAATATTTTTTCCAATTCCAATAAAAATTTATTTCTCAAATATTATCTATGCATATGGGATTTCTAATATTTTTTTTAACTCATGAACAATATCATCAATAAAAATTTAAATAATTCAAAAAATGTTCTAAGATCTCTTATTTCATAAAAAAGAATAAGAACAACAAACATATGATGCAACTGAAAAGAAGTCGCTTGTAAATTGAATTTTTATAATTTGCTAATTATTCAATATCATTTCATAATAAATCATAAGCACTGCATGCAAATGAATTTAAGATATAAAACTCCAGCAATTGTTCATTATATTGGTTTGCATGGTGTACAAAAAAATAATTTTAAAATTACTAAAATAAATGTGCACAAAACTATTGACAATCTCATATAATAAATGTATTTTTAAACTTCATTTAATTATTTTTAAATAATTACTTTTGTAGGAGAATAAAAATATTAGATGTAGAAAAATATCTTAGAGGGGGTGAATAGTGCTATTGAGAAGATTACGTGAAAGTTGAAAAATTAAAAGGAAATTGCGAAGGGTTAAGGATGAACATAAGAGATAGGAGCGCATACACACAAAGAATACTTTGTTTATGGAGGTTCGGATTAGTAAATCTTATTCCCTTACCTAAATTATTTCTAAGTGAGGATTTTGAATCGATTCCAATCTTATTTTCAAGCTTGTTACAACAAGATATTTTTATTATTCAACACCAACTTTATTATAAATGTATTTTTTAGGCTCATATACAATGTGTTTTTTTCAAGGGTGTCAACACAAACCTAAGTTGAATGATTCTCACTACTAATGTTTTCTTAACCTTAAGTAAATAGAGAAGATGGATTCTACCAACTAACTCTAATTAACTCTCATAAGAATTGGATGAAACAATGAATACAAAAAAAGACAAGAAAGTTTTGAATGTTTGCGAAATTTTCATAATTAATTTGATCAACCATCTAACTTCATAAATGAGTCATATGACTTGTATTTACAGTGGATGGAAAAAATATAACAGTTAGAATTCTGAATTTTGTCCCCAATATACTCTTATCTTCATTAAATGTTTTATATGCTTTTTATAGGATTTTAACTACTCACAATCATGAGGATTATAAGTATAAAGCAACGTTGTTGCCTTTGAATTTTACCCATTATAGGAGTGTCAACTCACTTGTGATCCTCCTTATAATCATGAGGGGTGATTATGAAGAGTTTTAGTCTCAAACTCCTTTTGAATAACTTAAAGCTCGTAATTAGGACTTGCTTGATCACAATTGCGATTGTACTCCTCACAATTGTGATAGTTACTCATGAGGGTCTCTACCTTTTTTATCCATTGAAGCTTCACTTCCTTACAAAGGTAATGGACTTGATCATGATATGGATGATGCTCCTTAAGATCCTGATGAGTGCTATTCCTTTCAATTTTATTATGCTTAGAAAGGCATGCACTCACAAGGACTCCTCACAATTGTGATGGGATCATGAGGAGCTTTGCTTTCTTCAAAACTTCACTTTTAAGCTTTCATTTAAAGCCTTATAAGCTTTCATTTGATGCCTTCAAGCTTGCGAGTATGCTCACGATTATAAGGGTCACTTATGAGCACCTTAAAGTGAGTTTTTTGGATGCAAGACTCAATGATTATGGTTTTGAAACTAATTAATATACACATTTGAATATACATATTAGTAGTTTAAAATTGATTGTTGAAGCCAAAATTAAGGTTAATTAGGGATTTAACATCAACAAATATTTAAGTATGTACAGTCATTGACTTTAAAAAAATAAAAAAATTATTCAAATTTTATATATCAAATTTATTAATTAAAATCTAAAGATGTTTTTATTTTAAATTATTGTAAAATAAATAATTTACGTAAAAATTAGATAAAAATAATAAAATAAATATATAAAAATTTAATTATTTTTTTGGACTATTTTAATAAAAATAATTTAAAAATTAAAATTTAATCAATTAAAAATTAAAATCATATAATTTAAAATTAAAAAAATCTTATAACTTAATGTAAAACAATAAAGGTATTTCCTTCAAAAAACAATAAAAGCATAGAATGGATTATTCCTTAAAAGATTTTTTTTTTTGGACCAAACCTTAAAAGATAAATGCCATGTCTAAAAGGAAGCCCTAATTCAATGGAGGGAAAAAGATTCTTTTTTATTTTTATTTTTTGCTCAAAGCAAAGACGGTTTCACAGCAAAAACAAAATGCACCCAAAACATTTTTCTTAGTAGCAGATGGCGCTTCTTCTAAAACACCGTAATCTGCCTCTTCTTCTTCGCTTAATCATGTCCTCTCGTTCCTCTCTTTATTCTTCTTCTACTTCTTCTTTTCATTGTCGCTCCTTATGTGCTCTTTCTTCTCTCTCCAGCCCTTTAGTTTCATCCAACCCGAGGTTTTTCCTCTGTTTTTTTTTTTTTTTTTACAATTATTACTATTAGCTGTCAAAGCTGTGTAATTTCTGTTTTTGATATATGTATGTTCATATGACAAGCAGGGTGAGTTTTCCATGGAGAGAGTTTGCTAGTAGAATTTCAGTTCAAAATGCAAGTTCACCAAGGGCATTCATGTCATCCACTACAGCAACAGAGCCCTTTCAAGAAACCGCTGGCTCGAAGGCTTATAGCTCCGATCAGATTCAGGTTAAAATTGAAACTTTTGTTTGAAAAATTTTGGTTAATGCAAAGCACTATATGTAATTTGATTTTTTACTTGCACTAGGAAATATGTGGTCTAATCCTCAAAGATAATGCGTGTGTGTGTTTTTTAAATTGGATTCAATCGACCATTTATTAAGTTGAATTTTGAGTAGCTCACAAGCTAGCTGTTGGGCTTGTTGGCAACCCTATATTGTCCTAAGTTAGTGATTACTACTTGAAATGATACCTCTATTTTGAATTCGGGACAGATTGTTTCTTAGAAGGCCTATGTTATCTTTGCTTTATTAATTCTCTGATTTATTTATTGTTAGCTGAATTTAGGTGCTGAAAGGCTTAGAACCTGTCAGAAAAAGGCCGGGGATGTACATTGGGAGTACTGGACCTCGTGGTTTGCACCATTTGGTAATTTCTTTGCTACTTTTCTCTTTGTAGATGCCAATTTGTACTCTATGTTTTGTTTTTGACATATTGACAAAAATTTTTTTTATTGCCTGTGACTTTTTCTTTTAGGTTTATGAGATATTGGATAATGCAATTGACGAGGCACAAGCGGGATATGCTTCAAGAGTAGATGTTGTTTTGCACTCGGACAATTCTGTTAGCATCACTGACAATGGGCGTGGGGTATGGTTGTTTCCAGTCTTCTCAAACAAGTTGACATCATTTCACATTGGTTCTATCTCCAGTTCAAAATGTCCTCAATATTACTTTTACTCTATACACCACTAAATTAGTTCATATCTTAGCAAAAAGAATTTCATGGTTAATGATGAAAGGATGAAATATTTAATCGAAAACATTGTCAAGATTGATACTTTTTTTGTATATGAATTTTGATGTTGTGTTCCTATAATCATTTGATGCACATCATGGTGAAATACTTTGAATATGTGTTACTTTGAAAATCTTCACAATTGAAGTCTGGTAAACTAACACAATCTTTTGCCCTCCTTGCACCCGAAGTTCTATATAATCAAGTGACAAGAAGTTGTCTTCATACTTTTTTTTAATTATGTAATAAATGTCTTTAAGCTTTCGTATGCTTTATGGTTGTGGCATATGATTGCTTAGATCCAGGGTTAGTTATATCAAATTTGTTATTATTCTTTGCTTCTGTTCTTATGGGCTTCTGTGTTTATATCATGCAGATTCCTACTGACTTGCATCCAGTGACAAAGAAATCTACATTGGAGACTGTACTAACGGTAGTACTGCTTACTGACTATTTTCATGGTAGTTTAGTACTGCCTACTGACTCTTTGCGTAGTAATATCTGTAAAGGTTAGCATAAAGTCTGCTATGTGCCACTCATGTCTTGATTAACCATTCAAAATTAGATGATCAAACATTGGATTCTTAAATGATTAACTGCACGAACATGATTTTGTGGAAAATTAGTTCAATAGTGAAGCTTCTTGTAGACATGCAAATTTCATTTTTATCTTTGTTTTTTCCTTAAAAGGATGGAGCTTATTTTGGATTTTCTTTCATTTCTGTTAAAATGATATATTGTTTTGGATTTTCTTTCATTTCTGTTAAAATGATGTATTGTTAGTAACTTCTTGTTATGACCCTTGGTAATGGATAGAAAATAGAATTGAAAGTGAAGGAAAGAGATGAAGAAAGATAGGCAAAGATAATAGAGATAAGAGAGAGAGTCTTGAAATTCCTTTTGATAACCAATAGTCCCAAATTACAACTTCATTCTACATCGTATACTAAGTATTAACTTATCATTCTCTACATCACAGCCTATTCTCAGCACGACTCTTGTCATCAGCACATGACACTTGTCATAGTTATTTTTGAAATTCTTGAAAGTTGAAGCAACTCTATTGAAAATTAAAACATCATCAGAGATCAATATTTGTTTTAGCTGCTTGATTCACTGGCATCATATTCTGGGAACTCATTAGTAATATATTAGTTTATTTTAAATTTCCATAATCAGGTGAGAAGCAGGTTTGCACAACTAGGTGATCTAGCCGAAAAATTTCAATTTACCAGAAATCTGAAAAGTTATCCTTCATTTTTTTTATATCTTTTGAATTATGTAAAAAATTCTTTGCTTGATAGAAGCGATGCCGTAATCTTGATCAGTTCTTTTTTTTGTCCTTTTCTAATCACATTGCCTGAATATCTTAATTTAGGGCCTATTCGGTATGAGTGCCACTAATTGTTTTGGTTTCATAAAAGAACTGCTTTTGATTATGGTCAATTATAATTGTCCATATATATCCTTAACTAGATGCCATCTTCTAGTTTGCCTCCAAAGACATCCATAATTACATATACAACTCACCACCATTCTCAAGCATCATGAAGCTTACCTCCAGTTTCCAACCACCGTATCACCTCACATCTTAACAAGCATCATCACCATCACAAGGTCCTCATCAAAAGTATAAAACTCTGGTAAAGATTCTTCACTAGTTCCCCGTACTTTAAATATCACAACCAAATGTACCAAACCTCTAAAGACCATGTCACTACCTGCTCTCTGATTGGGGCCCAAAACCAAGCATCATTCAAACAATTTTGGGAAATGTATATTTATTGGTTCAATTCTCAGAAAAGGTTAAACCAAATATTTGAAATCATGCAGGGTAGAGAGATTGGTTAACATAATGAATATATATATATAAAGGAAAGGGAGCATATGAGAGAGATTTATGGCTTATTTCCTTTTATTTCACACATTTAAAACTTACAAGATAATGGAAAATATATAAATGAATGTAATGGTTCAAAGAAATAGTTGTTATTTGCGCTGGTACCCAATGTAGCCTTAATTAGCTCATTACCATAGCATGTAATATTATGGTCTTTTTAACTTTTCTCTTTTTCCCTTGCCATATTATCACTTTGTAGTCCAAAACTGATCACTTTGTGTTGTTCAGGTCTTACATGCTGGTGGAAAATTTGGTGGTTCTAACAGTGGTTACAGCGTCTCTGGTGGATTACATGGTGTGGGGTTGTCTGTTGTTAATGCCTTGTCTGAGGTGTGCATTATATTCCAGCTTGTCTTCATTTTCTCCATGTTCATGAGAATTACCATACTTATTGTTTGTTCTTTAATTTACATTATTTTGTAAGTCAGGAGGCTGCATGGGTTCCAAGTCAAATTCTGATGCCCTTATCTTGTTCTATTCCTCCACATACTAGCAGTTCACTCTACTGCAACATGCTATAATTTGTAATCTGCTTTAAGAGAATTTATTAAAAGAAAACAAAAATTAAAGATATTGTGTACAGAACAGTTGGAAAAATGAATGCTGCATACATACACACCATGTCTATATCCAGCTATCCATTTTACATTGCAGTTTGGATGATTTGACCAAAGGGTAATGTCAAATGGTTAATAACATTGGAATAAACTGAGATATTTACGTTCTTTTCTTTCTTTGTTTTTTGGGATGTTACTTTATTTTCAATGTCTTGCTTTATTTTAGTTCCTTGCAGTTCTTGTAACTTAATTCTGTATTGGTTCATAGGGATTAGAAGTTACTGTTTGGCGTGACGGAATGGAATGCAAACAAAGATATTCTCGTGGCAACCCTGTAACCATACTTATGTGTTCTTCACTCCCAGTTGAATCAAGGGGTTGTCGAGGGACATGCATCAGATTTTGGCCTGACAAAGAAGGTTGACTTTTAAGCCTCATATGCATCTGATGGTCGTTAATTTATATTTATTTCCTGGCTCAATTATAATCAGAGTTTCAAACATTTAAGCAGTATTTACTACTGCAATTGAGTTCGACTACAACACTATAGCCGGAAGAGTTAGGGAGCTCGCATTTTTGAATCCAAAGGTAAAACTACAGCTTTTAATTTCTCTTCATCTTTTATTCATTACTTTTAATTGGAAATGCTCTGGCTGTCTATGTTCATCATGTGGGTGGTAGGTTTATTAATTTGAAGCAATTTTTTTTTTCTGTTGCAGCTTACTATCACTCTGAAGAAAGAAGATAATGAACTAGAGAAAAGCCAGTATGATGAATATTTCTATGCTGGGGGGCTGATTGAGTATGTGAATTGGCTAAATAGTGGCAAGGTATTATTATTTTGAAAACTTTTCCCTGCTATCATTGTAGTTCTCATATTCTTGTAGTTCAAAGATGGTCAGGAAATATTGATTCTTTGGGATCCTTCCTTTCTTCAAATGGAATAAACAGAGATAGAATCAGACTGATTTCCAGAAATGCCTTTCTGGATATTCCTAAATCTCCGGCTATTCATGGGAGGAGAGAAGGAGATGCAAAATCATCAAAGAATATAAATTTTGATAACGCATGACATTTACTGTCAAAACAGAACTGCAGTAAAATAAAAGGATTCGAATTCTACATTATCATACTTTGCGAATGATATTTTCTGCCATGAGCTTGGAGGGCTTAAACCTCACAACTAGGCAGCTAAGCTTAAGACCATCTCGCCAGGCCTGCATGTAAAATCTTTTTTTTTTTTTGTGTTGCTGTTTAGTAGAAGTGTAATCAAGCTAAGTCAAGTCGACACATTGCCCAGCTTGAGCTCAACTCGACTTTCAAACTTGAAGCTCGAACTCAACTCGAACTTGAATGAGCTTTTTTTTTTGAAGTTCGAGCTTAACTCAATTAAATAATTCATATGTTCAAGATCGACTTGATTAATTAAATAAAATTTTTAAAATATATATTTTAAAATATTCAAACTCGACTTGAGCTCGAACTTAACTCGGTTCAATAAGATATATTTATAATTATATTAAAATAAAAGGGTAAAATGGTAAATATATGCAAGCTCAATTAAGCTAGCGAGCCTATGGAGTCACATATTTAGGAGCTCGAGTTCAACTTGATAGCCTACTCAACTAGCTCAAGCTCGAGCTCTAGTTGATAGTAATTGAGTCAATTTCGAGTTTTTCTCGAGTAACTTGCGAGTCGGCATGACTCGGTTACACCCCTACTATTTAGTTTATTATTATTATTATTTTTTTTATGATTCTATTCTATAATTGTTTTGAATGTTGAGTTCTTGTTGTTTGATTCAGAAACCAGTGCATGATGTTGTGGCGTTTGGAAAAGAAATAGATGGGATGACAATTGATATGGCTCTCCAATGGTAAATTACTGCCTCCTATTTCATATTGACTTCTGCATTAGCTTTATGAGTGCAGTGTGTAGGGATGAAAATGAATTGTGCTGTGCTAGGAGGTACGCTCATAAAAAAACTCATATGTTAAGCTAAAAGAGTTAAAAGTTCAAACTTGAATTTGAGCTGAGCTTGAGCTTATTGATACCTTACTCATTAAAATTCCCAAACAAGCTCATTTTGAGGGTCATGAGCTAGCTATTTTTTAGGACCATGAACTAGCTTGTCTACAAACATGAATATGTCACATATTGGAACGGAAAAAGAATGAGAGGTCTCTTATAAGAAGATATCTCTTCTACTCTCTTGTCATATACAAATGATAACTAAAGGGCTTTAATATTCATTAATCATAACTGCATTGAGTAGGTCATGAGTTATATTCTTAAGTTGGAAAACTAATTGACTGGCTTTATTATCAGTAAATAGTTTTTTTTTCCTTCTCTCTTTTTGTTTGAATCTGAACAAGGCAAGCTCAAACTTGACTTATTTGTTATAATGAACTAGCTTTTTTTGAGGTGAGATTGAGCTGAGCTTGCCCCAAATGAATATTGAATGAGCTGAGCTAGAGCTTGGTGTAAATTATAACAAGCTGGGTCTGAGGTTTTCATATCTCAGCTTGGCTTTGGCCAATTTGCTGCCCTAGCATTTTGCAGTCTTATATTGATGTTCACATGTTGATTATCATGTTTTCAATGACCCACATGATTTACATTTTTTCATTCTTTACTAGGTGTTCTGATGCATACTCAGATACTATATTGGGCTATGCCAATAGCATACGTACTATTGATGGCGGTACACATATAGATGGGTTCAAGTCTTCATTAACGAGAACCCTCAATAATCTTGGAAAGAAATCAAAGATAATGAAGGTGTGTACATTTTTGCATAACTTACAGGCTTTTCTCCATTCTTCTTATGCCCTCGTACTCATATTGTAGTTGCTTTACACTTTTTTTGTACAATAGCTTGGTTTTTTTGTTGCTACCTTAACATGTCAAATTTTTTTTCCCCTTGAACTTGGCATGTGTGCCTGTGTAGAATGAGTGCTATACATACTTTATCTTACATGGTAGTCTTAGATGACACCATGTAAGCTTCCACTTCTACCTCGCCCTTCCATCTCTCTGTCAATCCTCCCCCTAAGAACTCCTCCATCTCTTTCTTTCTCCCTACTCTGTCCCTCTTGCCTAAAAATTTTACACTTATTTGCTATTGCTACATGTATGCATGAAGTTCTGTGCATGTACTTATCATGCTACCACCAGATAATGAAACAAAAAGTTGATTTACTTGTACGTATATCGAAAATGGTGGCGTTGGAGAGAGTTTTACTATATACTAAAAAAAGAGTTCACTCAAGATTCAAAAGGGCTTTTACGGGTTCAGTTCAATTACAATAGCTATATTTATTGTTGCAAGGATCTTCTTTTCCTTTCAGGAAAAGGATATTAGCCTTAGTGGTGAACATGTAAGGGAAGGTTTAACATGTATTATATCTGTTAAAGTTCCAAGTCCAGAGTTTGAAGGACAAACAAAGGTACTGCCTGTTTATCATAATCTTTTCAGAGTACTGATGTGTTGGCCAACTTAACATGGGTCTTGATGCTTTCTTCTTCGTTGCTAATATTGTGCATTCTTGTCCTTGCATCTATCACTGAAAGACAAGGTTAGGAAATCCAGAGGTGCGAAAAGTGGTGGACCAATCTGTGCAAGAGTATCTTACTGAATATTTGGAGTTGCATCCAGATGTACTTGATTCAATCCTTTCAAAGTCTCTAAATGCTCTTAAGGTACCCTTCTCCTGTTTTCGCTTTTTCATCCTTTTATTTTCTTTGATTCATACATAATACCTCTTAGTCAATCAATTCAGTAATTTTGACATTTTGGCTACCTGGAAGTATTAAACCTTAGCCTCATCCTTAGTGTTCTTGTTTCCAAATCTAGGCAGCTTTAGCAGCAAAGAAGGCAAGAGAACTGGTGAGACAAAAGAGTGTGTTGAGAACGTCATCACTTCCAGGAAAGCTGGCTGATTGTTCATCTACGAATCCTGAAGAATCTGGTTGGTTTTTTATTTCATTCTTCAATCCGAAAATTGTCTTACCTTCATAGGAGTTTGAAATGTTCAAACCTAATGGCCATTGCTTAGCTTATTTAGGGCCCATGATTAATAAAACAAATCCTGAATATTTGTACTCTTTCCTTCTAATTAAAGTCTTAATATTGGCAATAATTGTTTACTATTTAGCAACGAAATGTTTGCAATATGCTCTTGGAGCCTATATAACAATCTCAATTGGAAAAAATTATTCTTTCTTCTAATTTCTTTGTGATGCATTTGATGCAAAATTATATTGCTAGTTGTTCATTTTCCCTTTTAAAAGGTTAATGTTGTTTCTTTGCCAACCATTTGAAAACAAATTATTTTTTAAAATTCTTTCAATGAAAAATAAAAAAAATCTAATATTTCATTTTTGTCAGCATTGCACAGATTTAAAGGATAATTTAGTTTTTCCCAATTGAGCTTGCTATGTAGACTCCATTTGCTTTGCCACGCATTAAATTGGCCACACTTGTTTACAATGTCAAAGTAACTGCCACGGCTCATGAGTACAATGCAAGGTTCAAAGGTTTCTTTCATTTTGTTTTTTTCATCATGATTAATTGGCATTTGTTATTGTCCTTAATTTAATCATGTGAACATGCATAGTTTGTTCCATAATTGTATTTGATTATTGATATATATTGCAAATGATGTAAATTCGGTGATGATTTTTTGAAGTCTAGAAACTTTATTGAGAGCTTGTGCTATGTTTTTAAAATTCTTATACAAGGAAGATTTACACAACATGGAGTGTGTCAGACAAGTATTAGATTTCATTACACTGCCTATTTGTTTGTGGATTTAGTAAATTACATCACAATTTACCATCATTGCAATCTAGTGATTAGTTCTTATTATTATGTTTTCGTTGCTAATGCAAAAAACATTGGTAGCTTGTTGGTTATCAAGAAGCTCTAAAACATATCTCTCTCAAATCATTTGCTCCCATGAATTCTATAATTCAGCTTGTTCATGTATATTGTGTTCTATGTCATTGATTTTTTAAGAGGTGTTTTAACAAAGTGTAGGCATTTTCTGGTTCTTTGGACAGTACGAAATTTAAAAATAATTGTATTCTCATATTGAATTTCGGTGTGTTGCAAAATTATAGAGTTCCAGTTTGTTTGCTTTGTTAGCATTATTACTTCAGTATGTGATTTGTGATCTTTATTATTTGATGCTTGCAGAAATATTTATAGTTGAAGGAGATTCAGCAGGTGGAAGTGCGAAACAAGGCCGTGATAGGCGCTTTCAGGTAGTGTGCAGAATTGCTACAGGTCAATCTGCAAGAAATTGCAGCTACATGCTTATCATTAAACAACATTGGGATGTTTCTTTACTTTGTACTAAGAATATTTTGTGTTAAAAAAGGGCCAAAGCAACGGCTGGGGAAAAATGTGTTGTTTTTACTTGTGCAGACTGTTATTTTTGTCCAGAGATATCCGTAAGAGTGGAAAATTGCCATAAAATTTATTAACAACCGAAGAAAGAAGCAAATCTGTTGCAGAATTGCATTTCCATTTTTTAAAATAGACTTTGTGAAATTACTTATGTAAATTTTCAAGCCTTGTATCTTAATCTGGAAATATGGGATATCCAGTTATAGATTTTTCTAGTTTTTAACTCTGGTTTATTTTTCTGTGGAGAAATAAATTGGTAAAAAAGATGAAATGCAGTCTGCTTTTGTTTGGGGAACACTGTCGATGTAGCAAGAACACTGTTCTTTCCTGAATTCTGTCTGACTTTGTTGCTGCATTTTTTACGTTGTAAATTTTAAGCTAATCCTTTACCTAGTGCATTCTGTCATTCAATTTTGTGGATATTATAAGTCTCTTCTGCATTACTTTTTTGTGTAATTTTGTGGGTTGCACCAAATTTGCATTTACTACATAACATATCATCAATTGATGTTGACTTTGTTACTTGTTATGGAAGTAACATCTATTTCTGAATTCTTGTTTCTGATTGTGAGCTTGGTCTTCTGGACCAATGTTCTATCACAAGTTATGTTAATGACCGTAGTGCACTATTAACTGAAGTATGTTGGCACAGGCTATTCTCCCTTTGAGGGGTAAAATTTTGAATGTAGAAAGAAAAGATGAGGCAGCAATGTACAAGAATGAAGAAATTCAAAATCTTATACTTGGCCTTGGACTTGGAGTGAAGGTTTTTCATTTCTCTTTTTGTTTTTTATTTTCTTTCTTGCCCCTTTCCTCTTCTGCAAACTTCAAATAATAGTCATAATTAAAAGGAACTTCCTAGTATCTTTATTTTCAATTTTCTTTCATGTAATATATTCATGGTTACAGGGAGAGGATTTTAAAAAGGAGGCTCTACGTTATCATAAGATCATCATCTTAACAGATGCTGATGTGGATGGTGCTCATATCCGAACCCTTCTACTTACCTTCTTCTTTAGATATCAGGTAGATAATGGAGAAAAATGTCAAAAAATATTGACTTTATAGTACCAAAGGCAATGGTAAAAAAATCAGCTTCCAAATGCATGCTGAAATTCAAATGGAAATTATAGTGATGGAATTTTTCTCTCTTGTAGAAAGCCTTATTTGAGGAAGGTTTCATTTATGTTGGTGTTCCCCCTTTTTACAAGGTTTGCTTTGGCTCTATCATGAAACCAGATGCTGTTAATATCCAAATTCTAGTCCTAGAATTTACTTTCCTTTTCCCTTTTATTTTTTAATCATCTGAACTGACCAGGTGGAAAGGGGAAAGCAAGTATACTATTGCTATGATGATGCAGAACTTAAGAAACTTCAGAGCTCATTCCCTCAAAATGCATCATACAACATTCAAAGGTTTAAAGGTAAGACCTAAATCATAATTTTAGATTCCTCCTGTTTGATTTTCTTGCGTAATTGCCAGTAAAGACAAATGTTTTTGCTGTGTTTATCCTTTACACACATAAGCATGAGCTATAACTAACAAGATATTGGTGATGTTGAGTTTTATATGCAGCCTGTTCAGACATTACTTGTTGGAATTGTACAAGTTCCGGATGCTCTTTTTTTTTGTTCTTCCCTTGTTGCGCATTCAATCTTAATTTAAATTCCAACATTATAATTGTTTCTGCTCATATGGTTAAGTGTCACATTCTTTACAAGCGCATCCATTGGACCAGGCATTTAAATGTGGGGTGGTGCCATTTGCATTGCATTATTGTCTTTGAATTATAATAATTCATATTCTCCTTGTATGCAAAGATGAATGACCTTGTCTTTGGAAATGAGAAAAAGGGCAGGGAAAGAAAAGATGGAACAACATAATGATCTTTCACTTGCATGTAAAGTAAGTTAATGGAAAATACTTTGAATCTTTCCTTTGGGCTCAACAAAATCTTCTCTCAATTTTGGAGAGAATGAAGGGAAAGATACTCTAAAATTTGAATATTTATCAATTTAATTATTTACCCTTTATGATTTTTTTGTTCAAATTTCAACCAATAAACTATACATTGATTTTACTTTCACATATAATTTTTTATTGTTTGTGATAATTTTATTTTTATTTTTTTAATCCCTGTTTCTGCCCATTCCAGACAAAACTAGAGAAAGGGGGAACCAGTTTGTATTCTTTTCCCATCCGTCCCTGCATTTTGAAATGATTCCTTTTGAACTGCATAATTGTGCTGTTGCTAATTTTATTATAAACTTGAGCAACAAGGAGAACATGAGAAACTGTTAGTAATTACCAGCAAGCTTTGAAGGAATTAATTTTGGAAAAAATAATGATAGAAAGAGGACATAATACAATAATCAGTCATTATTGATTGCTGATTTTGGCCATGATAAAATTAAAGGTTTCTTGATTGTTTGAATTTTAAGTAGTTTACTCATTTTATTTTGTTATTGTGTTGCATGTGTGTGTATATATATATATATATATATATAATGATGGTTTTGCAATCTGATTCACAAGATTGAAAGTGCAGTGCAGTGCAAGAATATAAACTATAGGATTGGGAAGAGCCCTGCCCTTAATTGTATTGTTTGTATGTTACATTTTTGTGTTTTCTTGTGCTAGATGAGTCACTTAATCCTGGCATGTCTGCCAAGTGGAACTTTTTGCTGGCATGAAAATATGAAATATCTTTTTTACCCCCAATGTTAGAAAACACGTGTCTCTGTTGTCTGATTTGTGGATGCATATTTTGCTGTCCTCCATTTTAATAGCTTCATTGTCGCACACTCCCATAAACATCAAATTGTATTAACGTCTGATGTTCATGGGAGTAGTAACTGTTAAAATTTTGTTCTCTTTGCCAAAGGGAATTTAGTCCAGTTTATCTATTTATTAGGACTTTGGCCCCCAACCATTGTACAAAGGATTCCTCTTATAAAATCCATGTTTTTGAAAATGAAATTAATGTTACTGAGTTTTTTTTTTTTTTTTTTTTTTCAATGTTACTGAGCTTAATTAATTATGAAATGCTGCCCTTGTGCACACTGCTTGTTCAGTAAAAATATTTGTCGAGGTCTCTCTATTGGGTGTGCATTTGCGTACAGCTCTTTAGTCTGTATGTAATTTTTGCCTGTTGTGTTCTTATGAATATATACAGGCTTGGGAGAAATGATGCCTTCTCAACTGTGGGAAACAACATTGGATCCACAACGAAGGCTTCTCAAACAGCTTGTTGTTGAGGATGCAGAAGAGGCCAAAGATGTCTTTTCTTCCCTCATGGGTTCTCAGGTAGGGATATTTAAGCAGGGTGGTTGCACTTCACTTTATAATTTGCCTTCTAGCTTGCTAATATTCCAATATATACATCTTGGCTCTATTTGTATCCTCTGGTTGCAGGTGGATGCTCGCAAGAAACTTATACAGAATTCTGCTGGCATGGTTGACATTGATCAACTGGACATCTGATAGCACTATTCAATTTTTAATTGTTATGCTGTATACGGTACCATCAACACTTGTTTACAGTTCAGGTTGCTGCATTGGTAAAGTGAAGGCTTATGAATTTTGCATGCGGATTCCTCATATTTGCAGTAATCCATGTACATGTACGTCTTAGGTTTAGTAAGGTGGAAAGTTTTGTGGGCGGACAGGTCATTGTATTTAGGAAAACTGCATTCTATCCCGTGTTCTTAAGTTTTTTTATATTTTATCTTTACTTCAACATATTACAATCTATAATTTTATTTTTCAGGTACTTTTAAGCTATTGGACGGAATGAGATAACGACCGTTAAAAATATCCAGTTTAGTCCTTGTAATTTAAAAATTTTTCTATTAAATTTTTATAATTTTAATTTTTAATGAATTAAATCTTGAAAATTACCAAAAACCTTTAAATAAATTTATTAAACATTTTAGAAATTTATATATTTTTCAATCCTTTTTTATCTTATTTAATTGAGATTTAGGCCATCAAGTTCTAATAAATTTATAATATTGAAAATATATATAATTTCAAAAATTAGAAAAGCATATGAAATATGTATATATGAATTGTTCATATTTAGTGTAATTAACAAAGAATATCAATGCAAAAATTTAAATTTACATTATTGCTCATTAAATTTATTGCAATATTATCTTTAAACTTGTAAAATTTAAACCAAGTAATTTAAATTCTCTCATATTTGAAAAGAAATATGATAGACATTAATCGTATTTGAATAATATGTAAGTTATAATTAAGTAATTCGTACTGGAATTAATATAACTATTACTTTTTAATATGAATATATAGTTATATAAAAATTAATCATGAATCCATGCATTGTGCAGATTTTAAATAATATATTTATTTTCAATATAATTATTAAATAATTTTAATAAATTTAAAACTACAAATTAATTAAATATAAAAGTGAAATTTTAGAAAGTTATAATAATTTTATTAATATTTTTTTATTTCATATAATAATAATAATAATAATAATAATAATAATAATAATTGGAGAAATAAAATAGAAAATAATTGGTAAGTTGCACATTTTTTCTTACAGTAAATAGAAAATTTGAGTATTATTAGAATATGTATAACATTGTTTTAGTTAAAAAATAATATTTACTTTTAATAAAAATTAGAATTTTTAAAAAATTGACATTAGATTTTAAAATGAATACTCAAATATGAATATAGACACTTGTCAAATTTTTGGCTTAATAACTTTAAAACTCAACATTTAATAAACGTGTGGACTTTAAATAATATACACAATTTAATATAATTATTAAATAACTTTAATAAATTTAAAACTACAAATTAATTAAATATAAAAATGAAAATTTAGAAAGTTATTATAACAATTTCATTTAATAATCTCTCTCTCTCTCTCTCTCTCACACACACACACACACATATATATATATATATATATATATATATATATATATATATATATATATTGTAATAATAATAATGATTGGAGAAATAAAATAAAAAATAATTGATAAGTTACGTATTTTTACTTATGTTAAATAAAAAGAAAAATGTGTTTTTAATTAAATATAAGGTGAATGTTTTAATTAGAATAAAAGACATAAATTCTAATGAAAAAGAAAAGTAGTATTTTGGATGTAATATAATTAAAATGTTTTATATTGAATAAAATATATGTATTTTAAAATAAAAATTTTTATAAAGAGAAAATGATAATTAAAAATAAAATATATGATATTAATTTTATTTTCTTGAATTTTTATTGTCATTATTTTTAAATATAATAGAATTTATTTTGAGACTAGTAAATTACTATTGGAGTATGTATAATAGTTAAGAAAATTTTTAAAAATAGAATTTCTAATGGATTAAGAAAAATAATTGAGTGATTTGAGATTAAAAAATACGTATTATATAAAAATTTTAGAATTTGAGTAGGATTAAAATATGTATAATAGTGTTTTAGTTAAAAAATAATACTAAAAAACTATAATAAATATTTCATTTTTAATAAAAATCAGGATTTTTAGGAATTTAACATATTAAATTTTAGGATAAGTACTCAAATATGAATATAGACACTTGTCAAATTTTTAGCTTAATAACTTTACTTTAAGACTCAACATTTAATATATATATATATATATACACACAACAATCATTTGTTTTAAATTGTAAATAATATAAGATATTTTTATACAACAATTATGAATATATTTGGATAAATATGATAAATTATATAAATTGGTTAACATGATTTAGGGAAATGTCATTTCCACGAATAAATTTATAACATCCACAAATAAGAATATCGCGTAGATAAAATTATCCTAAGTTAAAAACCATTATTGAGGATAATATTGTCCATATAACCCTATTATTTGTGAATGGTGTAAATTTGTTTGTGAAAACATCAAATCTTATAATTTGTTATATTTCATCTGCTAAATGGTGTCTTTTTTATTGGTTAAAATTTTATCATTTTATTAATTTTTTGCATTCATATTTTTATTAATTATATAAATATTTAAAAAATAATTAAAATAAAAATATTAAGGGTTTCAAAATAGGTAATGACACGCAAACATGATTCGCCTAATACAAAAAATTAAGAAATTAGGGTTGAGGTTCAATGAGTATTTTTTTGCAATCATATTTTTATTGGTTCAATGAAAAAATTCAAAATGGATCAACCTATTTATGATACGGTTAAACCAGATCGTGTCACAGGTGAACACATGAATCCATTTAATTATACGTGTCGTGTTAAATTGTGTCAACTTGACATGATAAGACATAACACATTAACAATTCATATAATTTGTCATGATTTTAAATAATAAATAAGTCATTTATTGAAAATTTTTTATATAAAAATATTATTATAATTGTATTATGCAAATTGCTAAATCTTAAACATAATTTTTTTTTTTTTTGTAAAAAATAGTATTTTTATATAGATTAAATGTACAATTTCACTCTTAAACTTTACACGATTAATCTCTAACACTCATCAACTTTTATTATTTTCTATTCAACTTTTAAACTTTTATTTTGAACATTTTTCACCTTTCAATTTTTACTTTTAATTATATTTAACTCATACAATATCAAAATGGATAAAAATTTAATTTTAAATGATTTTAAACGCAAATGCTAAACTTAGCTTCAAAACAATATAGATAAAATTAAAAACTAATATTAAAAAATTAGAAAAATTCATTTTTAATTATATTCTCTTTTTCATTAAACATTATTTTAGATTATATAAGTTTCATTTGTGTTCATATTAATATTGATTTATAAAATAGTTTCATTTTATGTATTATAGGGATTAGATAGATTAAAAATAAAAGTTTAAATGTTGAATAGAACATGATAAAGTTAAAGAGTGCTACAAGTTAATTGAGTAAAGTTTAAGGGTTTACATTTGATCTTTTATATATCATAAATGTTGTACATGTTAAATGAGTTATGTTGAATTTTATGACCTACACAACTGATTTAAATAAATATATTACACATGTCATGCTGTGTAACTTATTTAATTTTTATGTTGTGTTATGATTAAAATATTTAATACGATTAATAAATGAGTGATATTCATGTTGACGTTAATTGTGTTATCAAAATGGGTAAACCCAATATAAACATGATTCACCAACTTGTTTTGATACCCTTAAAATATTTTATTATAAATAGTTTAATAATATATATATATATATATATATATATATATATATATATATATATATATATATATTTAAATAGATGGCCTACATCCTTCATAACCAGTAAACTTTCTAGGAGGCAGAATGTCTCAACGATTTGTCCATCATTTCAGAATGTCATGGTCTAAAAGAATCATTCATCACTTCTTGGTAGCAAGGACACAGGAATAGGAATAGAGACACGGGGAATGGAGATATAGATGTAGGAAAATTATTTTTTAAAAAAATACGAGAATGGAGATATAGATATAGGAAAATTATTTTTATAAATAGGGATTAATTTATGAAAATTATTATTTTTATAAATGAAAATAGGAATACGGATATTGGAGTCAATTTATAAATATTAAAAATATAGGAATTAATTTATAAATATGAAAAATTATAAAGTTTATTTTATATAAATTATAAATTAGATTTAATTCAAAAATATACTTTTCATGGTTAGTAATATTTTTTTAACACTAAAAATAATTGTAAAACAAAAAAAAATTATGTTATCTTATAATATAAATAGGGATAATGACTTTCTTAATCCTAAAAGTACGGTGTATTTCACAATTTAGTCTTAAAAGAGAATTTGTTAATAATTAAGTTTTAAAAAAATTTAAAATTCTCACCATTAGTCCTAATTCGATAATTCTAACAGAATTGCTGACATGCCATACACATGAGTTTCCACGTCACCCCATTCTTTATTATATCAGTTTTTTTCCACATCACCCTTCTTCTTCTTTTCAAATATACCATAAGCATCACCATCTTTACCTACTCAAGATAAAAATCTTTCATTTTGCTTTACAGATATGAAGATAGATTCTCATTCATTTCTTTGTTATCGGAAAAGTAGGTCCATCGCATCCAGATCTCGTGATAGATTCTCTTGGAATCTTACGTCCTCACGACAAGCTTATGCATCAGTTGCCTGTGGTAAAGTATCTTTTGACAAGAACCGGTTGATGAGATTTTATGTTGTGAATTTTCTAATATGAACCCTAAAAGGGGTTAAATGCAAGCATGGACCTTAATAATGAAGAATTCCAGCTAATTAGCTTATTTTTCAATTCTAAAATTAATTAGCTGAATATGGACGAATTGTGATATATTTTTCTATGTTGGAGTCAATAAGGAAGATTCAAGAAGATTCTAGAATATTCCAAGTCAAAGTCAACAAGTCAAAGTCAAAGTCAAATAGTCAACAAGTCAAAGTCAAGGGTTAATGGTCAACATATGACATGGCATGTGACATGGCATGCTTCAAAGCTTAGTTATCATGAGTTGTCAATTTTGCTTAGTTGTCATGAATTTTAATGAGTTGTCAATTTTGACTTTTCAAAGATGAGTTGTCATTAGTTGTTATTAGTTGTCCTAATTTGAAGGAAATCTCCTTAATTAAGGATTTTCCTATATAGGCATCTTTGGGAATAAGGAAGAAAACCTTTTCCTTTAAGGGTTAGGTTGTTTACATGCCTATATAAGGGCTACATATATTATGGATGAATTGGAGAATGTATTTTTGACAATTTTAATCAATTAAGTGAGGTTTTACCTTAACTTTGTTCTTTTGAAACTTTGCAAGTTTACTTGAATTGTTTCATATCTACCTTTCATTACAATTTCTAGGTTAGACTTAAAATTGTGTGATTGTTCATCTTTTAATATCTAAGTATCTTGCTTCACTTTAATAAGCAAGGGGTTTAGCTCCATCTTCACAACCATATCTTGACGATCTTGGGCAACAATTTCAAAGTTGGATGCGCGTTCTATCTCTGTTATAGGTAGGGTTTGTATCAGTTTGGTATCAGAGCCAAGCTTCAAGGTTTGGTTACGTATCCTTTAATTTTCATGTATTATCTATTCTTTTCTTCTTCTTAATTCTTCATAAATTGAAAAAAAAAAAAAAAAATTTGAGTGAAACACGAGAGCATTCACATCCTTGAGTGTAAACACGTAAGGGAGTGTTTTATGAGGGTTTCTTTTCTATTTTTTTCTAAATTATCTTTGTGTGTGGTTATTATGGACGTGCCTTATTTTCTTGGTGGGGATGATCCTTATGTTTATTTGGAATGGATGTAACAAATGGAGGAGATATTTGATTCTCTTGAATTAAATGATTTCCAAAAGTGTAAACTTGCTTCTTGTAAATTTTTGGGTCATGCTGCTATATGGTGGGAAGATTTGATGGCATCATGGAAAGAGAATAGGCACAGTGAGATTAAAAATTGGGAGATAATGAAGAGGTTAATGACTAGACATTTTATTCCTTCTGAGGTTAGGGATAAATTTCGTCTTAAATTACAAAAGCTTAAACAAGGTGATGAATTATGCATTAATGATTATATTAAAAAGTTTAAGTTATTTGTAATTGCAAGTGATGTAGGTGAATTTGAAAGGAGGAAAGTTGCAAAATTCATCAGTGGGCTTAAGTGTGATATTGCTAAGAGATTGAAGAAAGAAGTGCAATTAGAACCTTCTATCTCTTTGAAGGTTGTAATTAAACTTGCTTTGGAGTTTGAAAAGCAAGTGGGTTCTTATGAGGAGACAATGACAGTGTCTGACAGTTACTGAATTGGTTGAGTAACAAGTTGAGGAGAAGAGTAGGGAGGAAGAATGCCAAATTGAAACTTCACCACCAAAGGCAATTATTGAAGACATGTGCACTAATCAACAAAGCGAAGAGTTTCCATCTTCATTAAGGAATGCTTTGGGGAGGGAAACCTATGAAGTTGAGAGAAAATGAAAAAGTGAGCCAAGTGCTACAAATGAGTTGAGTGAGAAAAGTGAGGATAATGGGAAACACTTTATGAGAGAAAACAAGCCAGTCATGAGTGAAAATAAAATAAATGATTGTACAAAAATGAGTGATGTGAGCCAACCTATACTTGCACCTTTGTACACGGGTGTTTTTTTTATCACTAACCAAATTCTTCATCTTTTTCCTAGTTTTGTTATTTCAAACAGGTTTATCACGTTGACATACTTCATCCAGAAAACAAGTGTTGCTATACATGTTATGAAGATAAATTTTTCAACCAAGAAGTTTGTGTTTGACCCTGGAGGATTTGCAAATTTATCAACTCTAAAAGATGGCCATGATTCGAGGGCAAATCATCTTCAAGAGGGAGGGAATAATATGAACCCTAAAAGGGGTTAAATGCAAGCATGGACCTTAATAATGAAGAATTCAAGCTAATTAGCTTATTTTTCAATTCTAAAATTAATTAGCTGAATATGGACGAATTGTGATATATTTTTCTATTTTGGAGTCAATAAGGAAGATTCAAGAAGATTCTAGAATATTCCAAGTCAAAGTCAACAAGTCAAAGTCAAAGTCAAATAGTCAATAAGTCAAAGTCAATGGTCAATGGTCAACATATGACATGGCATGTGACATGGCATGCTTCAAAGCTTAGTTTTCATGAGTTGTCAATTTTGCTTAGTTGTCATGAATTGTAATGAGTTGTCAATTTTGACTTTTCAAAGATGAGTTGTTATTAGTTGTCCTAATTTGAAGGAAATCTCCTTAATTAAGGATTTTCCTATATAGGCATCTTTGGGAATAAGGAAGAAAACCTTTTCCTTTAAAGGTTAGGTTGTTTACATGCCTATATAAGGGCTACATATATTATGGATGAATTGGAGAATGTATTTTTGACAATTTTAATCAATTAAGTGAGGTTTTACCTTAACTTTGTTCTTTTGAAACTTTGTAAGTTTACTTGAATTGTTTCACATCTACCTTTCATTACAATTTCTAGGTTAGACTTAGAATTGTGTGATTGTTCATCTTTTAATAGCTAAGTATCTTGCTTCACTTTAATAAGCAAAGGGGTTAGCTCCATTTTCACAAACATATCTTGACGATCTTGGGCATTGATTTCAAAGTTAGATGTGCATTCTATCTCTGTTATAGGTAGGGTTTGTATCATTTTCTGTGCAGTTATTTTCCCTTCCTCGGATTATGATAACATTGAATTTTTTTTGGTTAAATGCATACTGCTTGCCAATGGACGGGAATAAACAGAGCAAGGGTGTCCTGGGTTGCAGATTGGTTGGGAGCTTATTTATTTTGGTTTCTTATGGATTCTACTTGTGATGACATGTTTAACGTTACATGTGAGTGTTTATTCATCTTTCGTAAGATTGGGTGTTGGTTTTGGTTTAGAAAAGTAGAGGAGGAGAATGGATCCTGTAAGAAAAGAGCCTTTTTTTACAAACTGCTCTCGAGATCTTATTGGCACCTTAGATTACATATTTATACTAGTGAACTTTTTTCAGATATTTGTGTACTATATCTTTTCTCATTTGTCCATGTCTTTTCACTCTAATTTGAAATTTACTGGTAGAATATCAGTTGTTGAGTAATTGAATCTCTTTTTTATATTCTCTCAATCAACTCTTTGATGATGGAGTCATCGTTGGAACTCTTGGATGAGGAAAGTTTAGGGAAAAACATTGCTCTTCCTTCTCCATAGGGGAAGTGAAAGTTATAGAGACAAGCTTGTTATGTAATCTTGTTGACAATCTGCTTTTGAAATTCATTTCATGACCCTCTGAACTTTGCACCTTCTATATTTTTTCACATATTTCCCAACAACAACGTAAATCTTCTTTTCAATTACACATAAAAACACGCCCCTCTACTATCTCGCTAGTAGCAGCCATATTTCCAGGCATTCTATATAAATTCACCGGATTCACTTGCTGTAAAACACTTGCCACAGCTAAGATGATTCTAATAATTACAATTCAACACTTCAATTTTCAAAATCTCAATCTTTTTAACGAAAAACCCTAATTTTCTTCTTCTTTCTGAAATTCTAAAGAAGAAGAAGAGAGTGTCAAAACTCAAAAATGAAAATTAAAAATCTTAATTAATAGGTATGATTAGGCATGAAAAGAGATTGATTGTCTTGAAGCTAATGGTAATTATCATCTATAAACAAATTCAGACTGTAATCTATTATAAACAAGATTTGATGTGGAAGAAAGAAAGAAAGAAAGAAAGAAAGAAAGAAAAGAAGAAGAAGAAGAAGAAGAAGAAGAAGGGTGATGTGGAAAAAAAAATTGATGTAATAAAGAATGGGGTGATGTGGAAGCTAATGTGTATGGCATGTCAGTAATTTTGTTAGAATTAATAGACTAGAACTAACAGTGAGAATTTTAAATTTTTATAGAACTTAATTGTCAACAAATTCTCTTTTAGGACTAAATTGTGAAATGCACCATACTTTTAGATCTAAGAAAGTCATTATCCCATATAAATAAAACAACACCTCAATTATACACAATTTTTCAATAAAAAGTAAACAATTATCCATCTACTTTTATTTAAATAATTAACAATAAAATCATAATACTCAAAAGCAACATTAATAATTAATTTATCAAGACTTCATTTATAATATTTATTAGCAATTTCAATTTATGAAATCTTTTGTTTAATTAACATTTTCACTCTAAATGTACCCATTAACATATTTATTGAAAAAATACTATCTCTAATTCCGCTTTATCCAATGATAGAAAATACGTATGTTTAAAAGGGACACCCGTGTCCTTTTTTTTAACGGCCCTGACACTTTTTTTATTCTTGAAAATGCCCTTGAAATGTGTCAGATAAGTTTTCGAGATGTGTCAATGTCAAAAACATGTCTGACATGGGACACGACTCTTTATAAAAGTGTCTGTGCAACATAGATAGAGTTTACACAATTGGTGGTGAGTATAAGAGTTGGGCAGCCAAAAGACAAGCTCACATGTCTTCCTCAATTCCCAAGTTCTGATGATATTTGTATTTTCAGTGTCTTTGAAAATAATGAAGTAATGAATTAAAAAATTAATGCACTGAGATCATAATTTAGTTACTTGTTTAATGTCTTTTTCGATGGTATTGTGTACAACATTGAGCAATACATAAGCATATTTGACATTCATTCCATATGCATTGAACCATTTAACATTAGTATGGATAATGATCCACATATTTTGTGTGTTTCAAAAGATGTTACCCCCGAAGAGAGGAGAGAAATTGGAAAAATATTTGAAAAGTATTTGCATGGACATGTTAGACATTGACAGGGACATTACACAACATTACATCTTAACCAAAGAAAGATTTAAATTAGTAAAGCATAGATTGAGACTAAAATGAGCCTAACTGGTAAAAGAAGAAATTACAAAATAGATCAAAGCTAAGTTCTTAAAAGTAGTTGATTATCCTGAATGGTTAGCTAATATGGTGCTAGTACCGAAGAAAGATGGTCGTGTAAGGGTGTGCGTTAATTATAAGGATCTCAATCAACCATGTATGAAAGATGAATTTCCTCTATCTCATATAGATGTGTTGATTGACAATGTTGCTACTTGTGTAATGTATTACTTTATGGATGGGTTCTCTGAGTATAATCATATCTTAAAGGCTATAATCGACAAAGCATAAATTGCCTTCGTAACAGAGTAAGGGACATTCTACTACCAATTAATGTTGTTTAGTCTGAAAAATGTTAGGCAACTTACTAGAGAATGACAATAGCCATGTTCCATGACATGATACATAATAAAGTTGAAGTGTATGTAGATGATATGATGGTAATGTCAGAAATAAGAGAAGTACACTAACGACACTCGAAAAATTCATGCAAAGGGTTAAGAAATACAAATTGAGGCTTAACCCAAAGAAGTGCATATTTAGAGTCACCTCCGGTAAGATGCTAGGGTACATGGTCAATCAAAAGGGAATCGAGATAGATCCAGACTAAGCAAAAGAAATTTGAGAAATGATGATTCCAAGGATAAAATAGGAAATGAGGGGTGAAAGTGGCTTGGGGGGGGGTGAATAAGGCTAATGAGGATTTTAGAAAATTTAGAAAATTAAAAGGAAATTAAATAAGAATAAGTAAAGAATAAGAGTAGAGAAAATAAGAAAATAAGCAATTAAGGAGTTTGAATTCTTAACAATTCTATGTCTCCACCTAACTCTCCCAAGTTAGGATTTTTTAACATCTCAATCTATTTTCTTAGATTGATTCTCACAACTTGAGTTTTTAGTTTAACTCAAATTGTACAAATAAGAGTTTCAAGGCTCACTCTTAAACCACACAAACAAGATTTTTTAAGGCTCACTCTAAAACGTAATTCCCAAGTGTTTTAATGGACAAACACTTAAACCAATTCCTTTAAAATTAAATCTCACTTCCCTTCTAATCTATCATAAGACTTAGATGAAGTAGAAATTCTATTTCTAACACACAACCAACTCTCACAAGAGTTAATGAAACAAAGAATAAATGATTGATAATTTTGATGAATGTTAAGATAGAGAATTGTAATAAGCAAGTATCTAAACTTCAATTGAGCTCTAGGAGTAGTTTATATAGATAAAAAACTAAAAAATATGGTTCTTGGAGGCATTGATTGTGTTTATAAAGTCTTCCAAACATCCTTGAGTGTTTTTTAAACTTTTATAGTTGAAACACCACTTATGGTCAGTTTTTGGCTTATGAGGATCGATTTGAGGACCATTGCCTTTGAAATTTGTTCAAATTTACCCGTTGTGAGCTATCTAGACTTCCCTCATGAGCTACTTATGACTGTGAGGGCAGCTCATGAGTGGCAATGTCCAAATCAGTTGAAATGGCTTAAAATGGGCACCAACATGGGATAGCTCTGACCAACTTATGAGACGCTCATGAGCATACACCTTTAAGTCTAAAATTTGATATTTCTAGACTTCTTTTGCATCAAATAATTAGGCACTTGCATTGGTTTATGTACTTCATAAAATACATGTTAAATACTCTTTAAGTTCCTACACACTTAAAATAAATTATTAGCAACTTAAATTATTTATCAAAGTCAAAATTAGGAGTTTGATGATGCAAATGATCAACAAGGGGTCTTAGGCAAGTTACTATTCATCAATAGATTTGTCTCCAAACTAACAATAGTGTGTGACTTAGAAAGAATATAGTCGTCAATTAGAACAAGTAGTGTTAGATAGCTTTTAAAAGAATAAGAGAATACTTAGCCAATCCACTAATATTAAAGCCACCTAAACTAGAAATGCTAATGGTTTTGTATATAGTGATTGAAGGGAATGCAATTGAGGCAACATTAGCTCAAGAAGGTAAGCCATACCTAGATCATCTTCATCAGTTGTGCCATTCCTTTAAAAAAATGCAAGTTCATTTAGTTACTGAGAAGCCACAACTAAAAGGCTAATCCTTTAGCTTTCTTGGCATTGGTGTGGGAAGGTCCAACCAAAATGCCTATGAAATCCCTAATATTGATAATGTTAGGATAACCATGTCACAGATATCTTAAAGTAATAAAAATAAGGGTAGACGAGAAGTCCTGGTATTTCAACATCTAAAAGTATTTGATTGAGTGGGTATATCCTGAGGCAGCTATAACAAAGACAAAGTAATTATTTATCAACTGGGTTTGAAATTCATATTGCATTAGGGTATATTACACAAAAGAACTCCGAGTGGAATACAACTTAGGTGTTTAGATGAAGTAGAAGCAAGAAGAGTGATGGAAGAGATATATTAAGGTTTTTATGATCCACAAATGAACGAAGCAATGTTGGCAAAGAAAATAATGAGACATGGATTCTTTTAGATGTAAAAGATGGAAGAATGCAATAAATTCACAAAAAAATGCCATAAATGCCAAATCTATAGTGACATTAGTCATCTTCCTCTAACTAAATTACACACATTGTTGTCTCCGTGGTTGTTTTTAACATGAGGACTAGATGTGATTGGGGAGATCCACCTGACAGTATCATATGGGCACAAGCACATCCTGATAGCAGTAGACTAATTCACAAAATGGGTAGAAATTGAATCATATGCCAAACTAAAGAGGTATAAGGTCGAATACCATAAGTCATTACCATATAAACCACAAATCAATGGTGTTGTGGAAGTCACAAATAAAAGTGTTAAGAAGATCTTAGCCAAAATGACTCAGACACACTGAGATTAGGCTAAAAAACTAGCTTTCACTTTATGGGGTTATTGCACAACAATTAGAACATTGATTAGGGCCACCCCTTTCTCACTGCTATATGGCTTAGAAGCAGTACTCCTAATAGAGATTAAAATGAGGTCATTCCTTATGGTAATTGAATCGAATTTGCTCAAGGCATAATGGGTCAAACAAAGACATATAAAGTTAACTCTTTTAGACAGTTAGAGGTTAAAAGTATTATATCACACACAACTATGTCAAGAGTAAATAGCCAATGCTTTTAACAAGAGAGTTGAGCATAAGAGCATTAAAGTGGGAGATTATGTACTAAAGTAGTCAAAATAGAACATCCCATATCCAAGAGGCAAATTCAAACCAAATTGAGAAGGCCCATATCTTGTTAAAGTAATCTTTTTAAAAAAGGTAGTGGAGTTAATGGATTTAGAGGGGAACAAATTCATAGAACCAACCAATATTGATTGCATGAACAAATACTATGTCTAAAAAAAATCCCTACTAAATTGAAAACCCAAAAAAGGGAGGCTTAGAAAAAATTAGGGATGCGAGTGGAAAAATGCTTTATTAGAAATCTTGAAAAGGCTAGTTAAAGACACGGGTACCATAGGTTGAAATATACAGAATGTAACTATGCCATTTTAAATGTTTTAATGAATATGTGAATGTTGTTTAAATTGCAAATGCATTTGCAAAGATGTCATGTATTATCACTAGCTGCTTAAGCACATAAAAATATGTTAAATAAAGTCTGCATTTCTCTGCTTTTATTCTATGTATTTATCTTTCTTTCATCATCGATATGATATGCAATTTTCAAATCACATAAGAGACAAGCTAGGTGTGAAAATCTCCAAAAGGGGATTTCCTAGGCAAAAAAGAGAAAAATAAAAGAAAAAGGAGAGGTGAAAAAAGAGAGCCCAACTAGGTGTGAAAATCTTTAAAAAGAGACCACCTAAGCAAAAAATGGAAAATAAAATATAAAAATGAAATAAAATGAAATGGTGCACTCATACAATAACAATAATCATAAGTATAGTTGCAGCCCATATAACTAATGTTGGTATGTTGACCATTTGCATGATCAAGCTCCTAATTTTGGACTTTGACAAAAAATTTTTATACTAATAATTTCAATTAAGTGTGTAGGGAATTATATACCAAATATATATCAAGCATATACACTTTTGGATGAATAGTAACTTTTCGGGCTGATTGAACCTCTGAGATTAAGGAAGACTTTTGATATATTTAAAGCTCTTAAATAAGAAAATTAGCTTCTTTAATTTTGAATTAGACATCTTAAGCTTTCCAGATTGAGCTTTCTTGTCAAAATCTAAATTCATTTGGATATGAAAATCTTCAGTCGAAGTCAGCATATGCAGCTTGCATTTTAGTTTGCATAACTCTTGGTATTTCAGAAATATCTTGAGCTAAAAATGTACAATTGAGGTGACTCAAAGTTTTATTGAAAGATAAAACAATTATCTACAACTTTTATGAAGAATGTTTTGGCTGAATCAATCGTCTTCAGTCCCGTTAATGAGCATCTTTTGAAGTGGTCATGAGCTGTCCTTCAATGGAGCCTTTGGAGCACGTTTTTACCAAAACATGGTAGCACCTCTCACGAGCGCTCCTCACGAGCTGATTGCTCATGACCTGCTCATGAGTAGACCACTGACAGCATTCCAATGAGAGTTTTTGAATGCAACGGATATATTTTCACCCCTCACGAGCACTGTTCACTTGTGAGCTGCCTGTGAGCATCCTTTGAGCTACCAAAAGTCCAAGAATTGATTCAAAATCAATTATAGATGTTAGAGACATGATTGATACATCCAAAAACTACATTTTAAGTTTTTTTTATATAAACACAACTTAGAATTCAATTGAAAGGAAAAGAAAACTTGTTTATCATTCATCATTTTCTTAAACATTAAATTGAGCTCTTAAACTTTCCTTTAGAAAATTCTTTGTGTATAACTCTTGTGAGAGTTGGTGAGTGATTAGAATAGACATTCTTATTCTTCTATTTTTTGGGTTTAGAAAACGGCAAGTGAGATTCTATTCTAAAGGAATTGGTTTAAGTGTTTAGCCATTAAAACATTTGGAAAATTGGTTTTAGTGTGAGTCTTGAAAACACTTGTAATTTAGTTTTTGAGTGAGCATTGAAAACTCAAGTTGTAAGGTTGTAAGAGTGAGCCATAAAACTCTTATGTATTCTCAATCTTATGAATAAGATTGTGAGTGATTAAAAAATCCTAACTTGGGGATAAGTTAGGTGGAGACGTAGGATTATTGTTGAATCCGAACTCCTTAAATATTTATGTTCTTCATTCTTCCTTCTCAACTCTTACTCAATTCTTGTAAAGAATTCCTTTAATTTCCTATTTTTGTTTGATAGTCCTATTCACCCCCTCTCTAGGACTCTTTCAATTGGTATCAGAGCTTGAATTCTAGATACTTAATTGCTAGAATACAAGATCATAGGGAGTGAATCTCAAAACATCTCTTCTCTTAGACCATTCTTTGTTGGTAGTGACTATCCACATTGGAAATCCAAAATGGAATTATATCTTGATTTTGATTCCATCAAACTTTGGGATATTGTCCTAAGAGGTTGGGAACCACCTACAACCATTATTGATGGTGTGATAACTACTCTTGCAAGAAGCCAATGAAGTGTTGATCAAAAGGAATAAAATCACAAAAATAAAAAGGCTATGATTACTCTAGTGTCCTCCATGATAAGAGAAGAAGGAGGCAAGTTTCAACATTACATTTCGGCTAAAGAAATGTGGGAGACCTTAGAGAATCACTATGAAGGCAAAATTCAAGTAAGAAGCAAGAAGGTTCAACTTCATATGTATGAATATGAACTCTTCAAAATGAAGCCTCAAGAATCAATCACGGAGATGACAAACCGTCTTAATGCTTTCCTCACAACCCTTAAGAAACTTAGAAAACATTTCTCTAAGGAAGAGGTAAACAATAAGATTTTAAGAATCCTACCTAAGAAGGATTGGGAATCTCGTGTTACCTTAATTGAGGAAGCTCAAGACCTCTCTACTCTATCAACCGATGTGCTCATTAGTAAGCTCTTAACACATGAGCTCACCATCAAGCAAAGAGGTGAAGAACAAGAAGAGAAAGAAGAAAATAAGAAGAGCATTGCTCTAACAGCTCTTCAAAAAGATAGTGAAGAGGACAGCATCAAATATTCTAGTGATGAAGATGGTGACATTGCCATGCTCATTAGAAACTTCAGGAAGTTCTTAAGAAAGAAAAATTTCTCAAGAAAAAAGGACTTCAATAAGAAGTTTGAAGGAGATGGAAGGAAGAAAACAAAAGAGGTTGCTTGCTATGAATGCAAGAAACCGGGACATATTAGAAGTGAATGTCCCAAACTCAAATTTAAGAGTAAGAGAGCAAAAGATAAGAAGAAAGCATTCAAAGCTACTTGGGATGATTCCTCTGAATCCAAAGAGGAAGAGGAACAACAAGAAGTTGCCAATCTTTGCTTCATGGCCATTGAAAACGAAAATAAGGTACCATCCACTTCTTATTCTTCCTTTGATGATTGTGATGAATATTGTGATGATGATGATGGTGATGAGAGCTCTATTGTGAGCAAATTACTTATTAAATGCAAAAGTTTGTTATTTAAGAAGAAATAATATAAACATGAGTTAGTTAGCTTAAATAAGGATTTTGAATGTTTAAAAATTGATTTTGATAAACTTGTTGCATCAAATGAAGAACTTGTAGGTGATGCTAAATCTTCTAATTCTTTGGAAGACCAACTTAAGAAAGCAAATGATGAAAATCATAAGCTTTCTAAGGAAGTCTTAGAATTAAAAAATTCCATTGCTAAATTTAAGAGAGGAAAAGAAACTTTAGATAGTCTTCTTAAATCTCAAAAATTTCATGGAGATACCTATGGAATTGGATATAAAAATGGAATGTCTTCATCATCCTCATCACATATTACTTTTGTTAAAGCTTCACATGATTCTACTCCTTCAACCTCAAATGAGATTCAAGCTAAAAAATCTAATGTGTTAAATAGCAAGGCAAAGTCTCATAAGATTAACCCTTCATTAACACAAAGAGGTAAGGCTTAAACTATAGCACCTCAACCTAAGCATGCTTATATGTACACTAGATATAATTATAGTAGGCATGCTGCGCAACACAATGCACATAAACATATTGCATAAACTTATCGACATATTCATCACCATTGCCAATGTATGTCTCACTCAATATCATAAAACAATAAGAGATACACACAACACCAAAGGCATGTTGCACACACTAGGAAAGCATTTCATTCTAGGAGAAATAAATTTGAAAATGTTGTATGTTCATATTGCATGATCAAAGGACATACCAATAATGTGTGCTTTTATAAAAAACTACATATGAATTTGCTTCCTTTGGATTATCTTGAAACTAACCAACCTAGACCAAAAAAGGTTTGGGTTCAAAAGAACATTTAAAATATTTTATGTAGGTGTGCTTGAAATCTACAAGAACAAAAAGCAACTGGTATCTTGATAGTGGATGTTCAAGGCACATGACGGGAGACAAGGAGTAATTCAACAAACTTGATGCTAAGGATGGAGGACACGTTACCTTCGGTGATAATGCAAAAGGAAAAATTATTGGCATTGGAGAAATAGGTAATCCTCATGTGTTGTTTATTGATTGTCTTAAACATAATTTACTAAGTATAAGTCAATTATGTGATATGGGAAAAGGTGATTTTCTATCCTAGAAATTGCTTCGTTAGTAGTCTTGATGAAGAAAAAGTAATTTTTAGTGGTGAAAGAGTAGATAACATTTATGTTATTGATTTGAATAAAATTGATAACAAAGACATAAAATGCTTAATGTTAATTTCCTATGACACATGGACATGGCATAGAAGGTTAGGACATGCAAATTTTGAGGTTTGGAATGATCTTTGTAAATATGAACTTGTGATTGGTTTACCTAAGCTTGAATTCACTAAGGATAAACCTTACGATGCTTGTCAAAAGGGAAAACAATCTAAGTCTTCATTTAAGCTAAAAAATGTAGTGTCCACTTTTAGACCACTTGAACTTATACATATGGATTTGTTTAGACCAACTAGAGTTGCTAGTCTTAGTGGAATGCACTATGCTTATGTATTGGTTGATGATTACTGTAGATACACTTGGGTGTGTTTTCTTGCTCATAAGAATGATGCATTTAAAGCTTTTGAAAATTTTTCAAAAAGAGTTCAAAAAGAAAAAGGATTTTGTATTTCATCAGATAGAAGTGATCATGGAACCAAATTTGAAAATGAATTTTTCAAATACTATTGTAATGAAAACGATATTTCTCATACATTTTCATCTCCTAGAACTCCTCAACAAAATGGGGTAGTTGAAGGGAAAAATAGAAATCTTGTGGAAATGGCTAAAACAATGCTTCATGAGTATAATTTTCCTCTATACTTTTGGGCGGAAGCCATTAACACATCTTATTATATTTCAAACTGAGTTTTCAAAAGACCAATTTTAAATAAAACATCTTATGAGCTATGGAACAATAGAAAACCTAAAATCTCATATCTAAGAGTATTTGGATGCAAGTGCTTTATATTGAACACCAAGGATAATCTTGGGAAATTTGATTCCAAAGTTGATGAAGGAATTTTCCTAGGCTATTCCATCTCTATAGGGTCTTTAATAAGAGAACTCTAGTAGTTGAAGAGTCAATGCATGTGGTATTTGATGAATCAAACTCACTTGATCCTTGAAAGGATGTTTTTAGTGTTGATGATCTTATAGGTGATAATGAGATTGTGGAAACACAAGAAGAAAATGCTAGTAAGCCTTTGGAACTTGAAGATCCAAGCAAGAAGGAAAATGAGGAGATACCTCAACCTACCTTGAAGGATGAACTTCCAAAGGATTGGCAATTCAAGAAAGCTCACCCTCAAGATCTCATTATAGGTGACACTAAAAAAGGGGTAACTACTAGATCTAAACTCAAGTCTATTGTTAATTTAGCTTTCATTTCTCAAATTGAACAAAAAAATATTGATGATGCTTTGAGTGATGAATTTTGGGTCCTTGCTATACAAGAAGAGTTAAATCAATTTAAGAGTAACAAGATTTGGACCTTGGTTCCCAGACTTAAACATCATCCTATTATTGGCACCAAATGGGTGTTTAGAAATAAGATGAATGAACAAGGTGTCATAAATAGGAACAAAGCTAGACTAGTAGCTAAAGGTTGTAATCAAGAGGAAGGAATTGATTATGATGAAACCTTTGCCCCCGCTGCAAGGTTAGAAGCTATCAGGATGTTACTTGCATTTGCATCATACATGGATTTTAAACTTTATCAAATGGATGTTAAAAGTGCATTTTAAAATGGTTTTATTGAAGAGGAGGTACATGTTGAACAACCTCCAGGTTTTGAAAATTTTGACTCTCCAAATCATGTCTTTAAATTATCAAAAGCATTTTATAGATTGAAACAAGCTCCAAGAGCTTGGTATGAAAGATTGAGTAACTTTTTACTAGAGAAAGGTTTCTCTAAAGGAAAGGTTGACACAACTCTTTTCATAAAGAAATCCAAGCACGATTTATTAATTATTCAAATTTATATTGATGATATTATTTTTGGTGCTACTAACCATTGCTTGTGTGATGAATTTTCTAAGCTAATGCAAGGAGAATTTGAGATGAGTATGATGGGAGAACTCAAGTGATTTCTTAGACTTCAAATCAAGCAATGTAAAGATGGGATTTTCATCAATCAAACCAAATATGCAAGGGAAATTCTCAAGAAGTTTGGAATGGATGGACCTAAATCAAGCAAAACTCCAATGAGCACCAGAACCAAACTCAATAAGGATGAGAATGGCAAACCGGTTGATGAAAAGCGATTTAGAGGTATGATCGGATCCCTTCTTTATTTAACCGCTAGTAGACCCGATATTATGTTTGCTACTAACTTGTGTGCTAGATTTTAATCAATTCCTAGAGAGTCTCATTTGAATGCTATCAAAAGAATTTTTAAATATCTTTATGGTAAAATGCATTTAGGACTTTGGTATCCTAGGAGTTCTTCCTTTGACTTGATTAGTTATTCTGATGCTGATTTTTCCGGTAGCCTACTAGATAGAAAAAGTGCTTCCGGAACTTGTCAAATTTTAGGAAATTGCTTAGTTTCTTAGTTGAGTAAGAAATAAGTTTCTGTTGCCTTATCCACCACCGAAGCAGAATATGTGGCGGCTAGTTGTTGTTGCACCCAAGTTCTATGGCAAAAACAACAACTTTTGGACTATGGCATTGATATTAATCACATTCCAATTAAGTGTGATAATATAAGTGCTATAAACCTTAGTAAAAATCCCATTCAGCATTCTAGAACTAAGCATATTGATATTGGACATCATTTTTTGCGTGATCATGTGTAAAATGGTGATATTTTTCTTGATTTTGTTGATACTAATCATCAATTAGCAGACATCTTTACCAAGCCTCTTTGTGAGGAAAGATTAAATTTTATTAAGCATAAACTTGGTATGATTGATGGCTCAAGCTTGTCTTGATCACTTGTTAAAATTGATGAATTGATGATTAGATTCTTCTGTGATCATGTTCTTTAGAAAAATTATTTTCAGCATCATGTATATATTTTGTTTGAAAAGTATTTGATTTAGCAAAATTTACTTCATATACATGATATATTGTATTTCCCATTTGCATGATCTTTGTATTAATTTTAATCTTAGTTGAATTGGATTTGTGTGGATTCTTTAATTTTTTTTTTTTTAAAAAAGGTCCCTCCTATTTTGCAAATTAATAATTAATTATTGAGGTAAATTCAATTAATTAATTATTTTAATTTAGCATAAATATTCCTCCTCCTTAACAATTTTTTTTTGTATTTTTATGCTAGTTTCTGTTTGGTTTATTTTTAGTATACTTTTTGTATCTAAGTTTTAAGCTGTTAGTCTATTTTTTAATTCATTTTATGCCAGTTTCTGTTTGGTTTATTTTTAGTATACTTTTCGTATCTAAGTTTTGAGTTGTTAAGTGTGTTTTATGACTATTTTTCATCAGTTTATGCTTGGTTTATTTTTTGAATATTTTTTGGATATAAACCATGAGTTGTTAGTCTGTTTTATAATTATTTCGTGTTAGTTTTAGTTTGGTTTATCTTTCGGATATTTTTTGGATATAAGACATCAACTGTTAGTTTTATGTCTTGTTTATAATTGGTATTTTAATATTATTGTAACTTTTTTTTAATGCAATTTTATTTGCATTTTAACAAGAGGGGAAAAATATTTGAGTTTGTTTAAGTTTTTATTTATTGTGTTTTCTTAGGAATTGTTTTTATCTTTGATTATGCATGGATATTTTTAAGATTTGGTCTATCTTTGCATTTTGACAAAGGAGGAAAAATAATTGAGTTTGCATGCGTACTTAGTTAATTTCTTTTAAGGAAGAGAAATTTTTTTTCAAAAATGTGTTTATGTAAGTGACATAACTATGTGATAATGTATCATTACTATCAATTTTTTAAATCCATTGAAATAGGGGGAGAAAATTGTTTGAATTTATTTCACATAAATTTTTTTCTCATGCATAATAACATTGTAAGTATGACTAGTTTTGTCCTTGTGATAAAAAGTCTTGTTTTGCTTACTTTATTTATATATGACATGAATTTTTTATTTATGCGTGACCTTTTAATTATGCTTATTCCTGCAAAATTCATATTAATGTATAAATTCTTCTTGGGAATGGTTTTTATCTTTTAAAATGACATGAATTTTATAAAGATTTTGAGTATCTTTGCTTGCATTATTTTGGTTCTTGATCTTTTATTCCCTCTAGTACTTTTGGCTCCCCCAGGTCTATTTCCCCTTATATATCTCTCTCTTTTCTTTTTGTCTTTGACAAAAGGGGAGAATAAGCTATGTGCTTAGGGGATAAATAATTGTGTTTAAGATATGCTAAGTACCACATGATTATGTATGATTGATTGGCTAGTTAAACTCTACATGATCATGTAATGTTTGAATATAGCATATATACTATTTTTTGATGCATTATAGTAACACTATACACATATATGTTTGAAATTATTTCCTTCATGTTGTCTAACATTTTTTTTAATCATGTTATCATCATTTGTTATGTTAGGCCATGTTTTTTATAACTCTTAATTTTGTCATTATTTTTGACAAGAAGGATAATAAAATTTATATATATTTCTTATCATGTCCAAAAAGGAGGAGAAATAAAGAAATATATTTTTGTTAAAGGAATATATTTGTTAAACCCTTATACATGCTATGATAATTCATTTATTTATATGCTTTGATACATGATAAATATTGAATTTATGCACATGTTAAGGGGGAGTAAAATATTTTCTCTTTTTGCATCTATTTATTTTGAAAGGGGGGAGCTATTTTTATTTGATGTACTTATACATGTTATTTATTTTTTACACACACACATATATTATTTATCACCTTTTCAAATTGGTTGTTAAAGCCAAAAAGGGGGAGATTGTTGACCATTTGCATGATCAAACTCCTAATTTTGGACCATGATAAACAAATTGTATACTAATAATTTCAACTAAGTGTGTAGGGAATTATATACCAAGCATATACACTTTCGGATGAATAGTGATTTTTTAGGCTGATTGAACCTCTGAGATTGAAGAAGAATTTTGACATATTTAGAGCTCTTAAATGAGAAAATGAGCTTCTTAACTTTTAAATTATATATCTTAAGCTTTACATATTGAGCTTGCTTGTCAAAATCCAAGTTCATTTGAGTATGCAAATCTTCAGTCGAAGTCAGCATATGCAGCTTGCATTTTAGTTTGCACAACTCTTAGTATTTCAACAATATCTTAAGCTAAAGATGTTAAATTGAGGTGATTAAAATTTTTATTGAAATATAAGACAATTATATATAACTTTTATGAAGAATGTTTTGGCTGAATCGATCGTCTTCAATCGCGTTAATGAGCATCTTTTGAAGTGGTCACGAGCTGTCCTTCAATGGAGCCTTTGGAGCATGTTTTTGCCAAAAAATGGCAGCACCTCTCACGAGGGCTCCTCACGAGCTGATTTCTTATGATCTACTCATGAGAAAACCATTGACAACATTCCAATAGGAATTTTTGAATGCAATGGATATATTTTCACCCCTAACGAGCACTGTTCACTTGTGAGCCGCCTGTAAGCATCCTTTAAGTTGTGAAAAGTCCAAGAATTGATTCAAAATCAATTCTAAAAGTTGGAGACATGATTGATATATCCAAAAAATAAATTTTTAAGTGTTTGTCTATATAAACACAACTTAGAATTCAATTGAAAGGAAAAGAAAACTTGTTTATCATTCATCATTTTCTTAAACATTTAATTGAGCTCTTAAACTTTCGTTTAAACAATTCCTTGTGTATAAATCTTATGAGAGTTGGTGAGTGATTAGAATAGATATTCTTATTCTTCTATTTTATGGGTTTAGAAAACGACAATGAGATTCTATTCTAAAGGAATTGGTTTAAGTGTTTAGCCATTAAAACACTTAGGAAATTGGTTTTAGTGTGAGCCTTGAAAACACTTGTAATTTGGTTTTTGAGTGAGCATTGAAAACTCAAGTTGTAAGGTTGTAAGAGTGAGCCATAAAACTCTTATGTATTCTCAATCTTATGAATAAGATTGTGGGTGATTAAAAAATCCTAACTTGGGGATAAGTTAGGTGGAGATGTAGGATTATTGTTGAATCCGAACTCCTTAAATATTTGTGTTCTTCATTATTCCTTCTCAACTCTTACTCAATTCTTGTGAAGAATTCTTTTAATTTCCTATTTTTGTTTGATAGTCCTATTCACCCCCCTCTGGGACTCTTTCACGGTACATCACCCAGAGTCTAATATCTCGGGAAATATGATACAACAATTACAATTGAAAGCTTAGACCTAGCTTCTCAAATCTAACCACATTGATCATGGTTGCTGTTATACACATATATTGCATCACCTTAGTCATCTCCCTCATTGGATGACTCAGCCACATTACCACCTCCCATACGGAGCCTAGTTACCTCTTCTCTCAGCTACCCTATATGCTCATGCAGTGGCATCTTATACATCTCCTAAAGCTAGCTAGCTCTTGCATGATTAGACTGCATCAAACAAATAGCACTATCATACATGCATACATATATACATATTTGCATAATATGTATAGAAAATAAGAAAAGGGAAGAAGCCATAATTGTTGAGTGCCTGTAAACTCAAGAAAGTAACACTATGCACTAACAACGCTGGAGTACTAGGTCTTTATGATCGATCAAGGGACCTATAAAGGAAGACAAATAACAAGTCATGGATGAATAAACAGTAGAATAAAGAAAAATAACAAAGCAAAAATGAAAGGAAAAACTATCATGAGTAGTGTCTAGTGGGATAAAAGCCATTTGAGGCATGAGAATTGTCATGACCTAAATCCATAGGCATGTGATAAGCACTAGGGAATGGAATAGCATTAAGTTTTCGAAACCTATAGTAAGCCTAAAAAATTTTTCACATAAAAACATTCCCCAACTTAATAATTCTAATGAAAATCTGGCAGAGTTTTCTCTGTACTAGGAATAAAACCAAAAACTACAAGAAGCAAATAACACTCCTAATAATACACAATAATTATAACTTCCCAAATATCATTAAAATTACCAATGTCTTAACTCAAGTACAACATGATATGTATAATAAAGTCACACAAATAACCTTAAAAACACATTAACAACCAATTCCTCTAATACTACTGCAGTGTCTAGATTTACTATAAATTATTTCACATATATTAATAACATTACAAGAACCTACATAAGATAGCCAATGAAGAATGAACTTGGTGTATAGAAGGAGAACTAATAGAAAACTCCCAAGATCCTAAAAAAAAATAATTAAGAGGAGTTAGACCTCATTGAGTGAATTAATGTTATAAAATGCATGTTGGTTTTAAAATTATTATTTAAAATCGATAAATTCTGGAAATAGATAAATATTTAAAAATCATTTATTTTATTAAAATTTTTTTTATAAAATATCTTTCCAATATTTATAAATTTATTTACATAAAATTCCTTATTAAAAAATCATATAAATTAAAATCTTTAGCGAAAATCATGGTAGAACCCTAGACCTTAATCCACTATTAATGTCCTAAGAGAACAAGCTCAACCGAGTTACATCTCCACTTTGGCTCGAGAGAACAAGCTCCACCGAGCTTAATCTATACACTGCCCGAGAGAACAAGCTCCACTGAGCCTTGCCTAAGAGATTAAGCTTTATCAATCCAAATACACAACACTGGCCGAGAGATCAAGCTCTATCGAGTAATATCCAATACATTTCATACCCAAGATTTTACTGGTGCACACGTGGTCCTAATGACACCCACTAGATAGCACATTTTACTATTTTCTCCAAAACATGAATATCTCAAATATAAAATAAAATAAAATAAATGAAATCAAGCTAAAGCATTTCCAAAATCCTTAATAATGATAAAATAAATAATCAAGCTTTCAAGTAAAATTCATAAGCATAATTAAATTCATATATTCGACTTTATCATTTTCTTAATCCCATAAAAAAAATTCTCATATATATATATATATATAGACAACTTCAACAAACATTTTATAAAATCAACTCATAGGTGGAGCGTGCCCGCTGACACGTTCTCGGCTGTCCAAATACTATGACTTTGGTTTGGTTGAGAAGGTTCAGTGGTTTAAATTTCATGGCCAACTGAGGTTATTTGGCCGGTGATAAGAGAGGGAGAAGTTTTTAGGTGCTATAGTGCACAACAGAGGAGTTTAGGGGCTTAAATGAAGTTTTTCGCGTCTACAACTATGAGAAAGAAAAGAGAATGGATAATTACCACTTTGGTTCCTGCATTTTTGGAAAAATTTCCATTCAGTCCTTCCCCTTTGAGGCTTAAGATAACTACTAGCAATTAAATGAGTTAATCCTTTTCATACTAGAAAGTTGCTAGCAATTAAATATGTTAACACCATACCACAAATCAACAACCATCTAGCAACCCAAAAACAACTTGATAACGACAATAACACATCTTTATTTATTTAAGATAATATGGGTTATTACATTCTCCCTCCTTAAGAAAATTTGTCCTTGAATTTTACATCAGTAAGCAGCTAAATAATGGTATCTGCTATACATATCCACCTCTATCTCCTAAGCACAGTCCTCTATAATATGATTATTCCATAACACTTTCACTATAGGAATGTCTTTGGTGTGGAGCTGACAAACTTGCTGATGCATAATCACCATAGGATACTCTTCATATGACAAGTCCTCATTAAGCTCCACTACCTATGGCTAGAGAATGTGAGAGGGATTAGAGATGTACTTCCTCAACATAGATAAGTGGAACACTGGATGAATCTAAGATAACTTTGGTGGTAATACCAATCCATAAGCCATATCATTAACTCTTGAATGAATCTCAAAAGGTCTTATGTATCTTGGAGCTAGCTTACCCTTTTGATAAAATCTCATTACTCCTTTCATCGATGACACCTTTAGACATACCATGTCTCCCATAAAAAATGATATATCCTTGCTCTTAGGATCTGCATAGCTCTTCTGTCTACTAAAAGATATCTTCAAACTTTGTTGGATGATCAAAATCTTTTCTAAAGTTACTTGCATTAACTCTGGGCCTGATACTTGCCTCTCTCTAACTTTCTAACACAAGGGTGATCTATAGTTCCTACCATATAATGCTTCATATGGAGCCATCTTAATACTTGGATGATAGTTGTTGCTATATACAAATTCAATCAATGGAAAGTGTAAATCCCATTGACCACTAAAATCCATAACACACATTCACAACATATCTCCAATGTCTAATGGTCCTTTTTGATTGACCATCAGTTTGAGGATGGAAAGCTGTGCTAAAATCAAGTCTTGTGCCTAAGGCTTTGTGCAATTCTTCCCAAAAGATAGAAGTAAAAGTAGCCCCTCTATTTGACACTGTACTCTCTAGCACCCCATGTAGGCAGATAATTTAGTTGATGTACAACCTAGCCAACCTATCTATAGTATAGGTCTTTTTAATTGGCAAGAAGTGAGCTGACTTGGTTAACCTATCCACTATCACCCATATGGAATCATAGCCACTAGATGTGTGAGGCAATTCGGAAACAAATTCCATCGCAATCATGTCCTACTACCATTCAGGAATGGGTAGCTGTTGCAGTAATCTCGAGGGTCTTTAGTGTTTTAATTTCATCTATTGATAGGGCTGAGCATCGATCGGTTTAGTTAGGATGGATAATTTTTTTTTGATTTGTTTAAAACTATTATCAAAACTAAATTGAGTCGAACATAGATAAAAAGCAATTGATTTTACATACTGATAAGTTCAGTAATATCGGTTTGATTCAGCGGTTGGGCTTGATTGGGTCAAATTATGGACTGGCCAAAAATAATAAAACAGAATAAAATTTAAAAATTTTACTAATTTGGGTCAAGCCCAATTTCTATTACATAGTTTCAAAAGCCTATTTTGGGATAAGCCTAAGGAGTCAAACTTACAAAATAAGTAATTACTTGGGTCCAAGCCTAATGTATACAACTATATATAGGATTTACAAATTACCATGGCTTTTGTAAAATTAGATACAAAAAATATAATTGAAGTCCAAATTGTCTGAGACTTCATCTAAAAGTCTACATCAGTGTTAAGAAAAGAAAACCAAAAAGCTTCCACTTCATTTATATGACTTCAATAAAAATTTAGAAGCCATCGTCAAATTTAAAGCTTCCACTAAAAATATATATGCAAATATACTATATGCATATCAAGACAAATATTCTGATTGCAAACACAATAATGATTCACTAAAACACTTTTACATTCCTGCACACAGGCATATATATAAGTATACAAAATTAAAAAACAAGCAAATAATGAAAAATAAATAAAGTGGGCTTATCTGTTAAGTTCTCTAGTCATTTTCAAATGGTGCCACAACTTCTAGCAACAACTACATATCACCAAAGAAATGGTAAGCAACCAGATATACACAATCTAAAAATAATTTATGTGAGGCCTTCATCATTGCCCATTCATATTCAAAGATATACGACAAAAAATAAAAAAAAGTTAAACAAAAATGAGAAGCATTTTCATAGAATTCCAAAAGCAGGTAGACAGATATGAAATGCAGTTTTTATGAAGTGAAAAGTTAAGTAGAAGAACAAACAAATCAAAGTGGTCTCAGATATATTTTTCTTAATTCAGTGTAAAAATATGACCATATTTGGCAACAAAAATATGCCACCATATAAAAAGCAAGCACTTGTACTTCTTAGAACAACAAACTGGTGGAAGCATCATTATAGCCCTTAAAAATATGCAACATCAACATTAGTAACTAACATACATATCAGCCACACAAATGTTGGTCATAGTTCACTTTAAACAACACTTTGCACATGAAGAAGCATGAGCAAGAAATTGAAAAAAACCACACATCACATGCAAAACAATTAAAAATAATCAATAAAATCAAATCAATATTACTGAAGATTCATTTAAGTGGCACTTAATGATGCCATTGTTTAGATATTACTGAAGATTCATTTAAGTGGCACTTAATGATGCCATTGTTTAGGAGACCCCACCAACTAAGGGCAACTCTAAAAAGAGGGAGTTTAGAAATTAGACAGAAATATAAGAGAAGTAGAATAAATGACAATTAAAGAATGTAAAGAAATAAAATTTCAGAATCTACCTTCCTCAAAATTCTTAACCTCATTTAATACCTCTTCAACAGATATTGGATTTCTAGACTCTTGAAGCCAATCCTGAGAACATATTAATGCTTCCATAACTTTTGGAGTCAATGAACTTTTAAAACAATCTAGCAGCCTCCCTCCTTTGCTAAATGCATATTCAGAAGCCACAATGGAGATGGGGATAGCAAGCACATCACATGCTAAGATTGATAGAATGGGAAATCTCTCATCATTAAGGTTCCACCATAGTAGAATATCAAATGTGCCCCTCATCTTTAATAATAGATGCTGAGAGATAAAGATCTAAGTCAGTCTTTTTGCTCCCACTAAGTCCAAGTTCTATCTTGCTCTTCTTAAATCTAGCTTTTAAGAGGGATATTGATTTCCCAATATCAGTAGAAGCAGGCTCAGATGCATCAGTTGAGTGCCAGATTGAGAAGAACTTTGAGATGGAGGTTTAACAGAAGTAAAGTAATCATCAAAGAGTTCTTACAAACCAAATTTCACATTATATAAAAGGCTTCCACCCATAGATTCCCCATAGATATGATTTAGGGAAAACTTAATGTATTCCAGCTTATATCTAGGATTAAGAACATTTGCAATAAAAATCAATGAGTTCATCTTAGTTGGACCCCCCAGTACTTATCAAATTTAGATTTTATTGAAAAACCCATTGATCTTTTACTGACATCATCACAACCTTACCACTCATGTAATATAAATAACAGATTAGAAATTTTAGTAAATATATGTTTGCAGTAACATAGTGAGAAAAAAAATTCTTAGTGTCATCTTGTAAAATTTTTCTATAAAATTGACAGTTGTTTGATTGAAAGCCAATCCATGAAGTCAGTTAAAACATCCCCTAAGTCTGTCCTATATGCATGGTCACATTCCTTAAATTTTTCAAAAAAGTTTTCAAACAAGCAAGTAGTTTTTAACATCTCATATGTTGAATTCCTCCTAGTTGCCACATCCAGGGTTAAAGGACATTTAGACTCAACACCAATTAAGTCAACAAATTCCCTAAATTTATGCAACCTAGCAGGGGAATTCCTAACATATCTCACTAATTCTCTAACCCTTTTAACATATCGCTAGCTTCTTTCAAACCCTCATTTACAACCAAATTCAAAATGTGTGCAATGCAACACATGTGAACATACTTAATTCTAACAGCAGATGTGCCCTAAGACATTAATTTTTTTTAAAAGAAAACCAAATGTAGTCTTATTTGAAGAAGCATTATCTACTGTCACACAAAAAACATTTTTGACACCCCAATCAACAAGATAGTTTTCTACACTTTTTGCAATGTACTCACCCCTGTGAGATGTAATAGGGATAAAAGAAATAATTTTTTTATGGAGCTTCCACTTAATATCAATGTAATGAGCAGTTATGCAAATGTAATTAATGCATTGAACACTAGTCTAAGTGTCAGTTATGATGCTAACTCTTTGAATTTGGCAACAATTCATGAAAAAAGTTTTCAATTTCAGATGAGCATCTAAATATGTATTAAAATAGTCTTAACTTACTATCCATCTGCTAGGTATCTTAAACGTAGGACATGTAACATTTATAAAATTTTTGAATCCCTCCCCCTTAACAAATTTAAATGGAAGCTTATCAATAATTATCATGTTAGACAATGTAGTTCTAATTGCTTCGTTATCAAACTTCCATGTCCCTATAACACCTAAAGGGTCAGAACTATTTCCATCAAGTTTCAAAGTTAAAAGGCTTTATCTACTGTCCTTAGGGTTAGGGTATGTAACTTAGCATATGATTTCTAATGGATGATGTCCTATTTCTTTTAGTGTAAGCAAATAATTGTTTAGCACAATAAAGACATCTAGCTTTTACCAAATGTCCTTGCTTGTCATGGATTTTCTAAAAGTGCTCCCATGCCTTGCTTCTAAAATCAAAGGATTCCTTTCTCTTTTTTTTAGCAACTTCTTGTTGTTATTGGGCTTCCATATTTATAGGAGCATGAGGGATGGTCTGCTCACCAGTAGCAGGTGGTACACTGCAACTGGCAACTCTTGCTTCATTTTCCATCTATGCCATTAATTTATATGAAACAAAACACAACAAGCACAAAATTAGATAGAAGCTTCCACCAATAAAAAAAAACACTTTCAGAAACACAGATTCATTTTTAAATCACTTTCAAAAACACAAATTCAATAGAAGAAATATTCAAAACTAAATATTTAAAATATTCATATTTATAAAGTAAAAATCATTTTTTCAAAATCTGTTATAAAAACCTTTTATAGATTCAAAATAAAGAACATTAAATCATAAAATAATTAGAAATTTAGATCAAGCAATTTTTTAAATCACTTTCAGAAACACAGATTCAATAAAAGAATATTTATATTTATAATGTAAAAATCATATTTTCAAAATGTATTATAAAAAAATTTACAGATTCAAAATAAAGAACATCAAGTCACAAAATAATTTGAAATTTTAGATCAAGCAATTTTTTAAATCACTTTCAGAAACATAGATTCAATAAAAGAAATATTCAAAACTAAATGTTAATATTTACAAAGTAAAAATCATATTTTCAAAATCTATTATAAAAAATTTAACAGATTCAAACAAAATAACATCAAGTCACAAAATAATTAAGAAATGAGATTTTTACCTTTCAAAGTGATGTTTTCAGATATTGCTCTCTCTCTAATGGTGTAAAAAAAAAAGAACTTCCACAAAAATTCAACCTAAGGACAGATCAAGCACTTTAGGATTCCACCATAGGATCTCTTTATGAGATCGAGTAAAATACTTCATTGATTCAACCAATGAATCGATTAACTAGCGTATCATGCAAAATACAGAACAATAAACATAAAACATATAAAGATCTAATAAAAATAGAAATAAAAAATTATCAATTAACAAGAAAATCTTATAGATCTAATAATAATATTACCAGATCTAGTTGATTCGGCTAAGAGAGACTTTGCATATCGATTTCATCACTGTCAATTTCATATAATGAACATTGACAGTAAAAAAACCAATATATGTAGTAGTTTTTATATAAAAACCACCGAGTTAGAGAGATTGATGGAAATATAGAGAGGACAAGTCTCTAAGCATAGAAGAATTTAGCCATAAGAAATTAGAAATTAAAAATGAATGTACATTAGAACACAAACAAACAACAAAGACATGGGGATGACAGTAAGGGAAGAGGCAAAAGCTAGACTAGAGATGACACAAGAAGAACGTTGATATGAGTGTTTCTTATTTTAGGGTTAGGGTTAAGGTTAGATGAGAGAAGAGAGGTCTTTGGAAGGGAAGGGTTGAGAGAGAGACAGAGGGAGGCAGAGAAAATAAGGGTTATGGGGTGAATGAGAGGTATTTATAGGTAATATTTTTAGGGTTAGGGTTAGGGGTAAAATGATGTTTTATAGGTATATTAATAGTCCTTCAATTTGTCGGTCAGTTCGGTAAAATCAACCTCCCAACTAAACCGATAATCAAAAACTGAAAATTCCTTAGTAGCTCAATCGAACTAGCCTTGGCACATTTTGGTCACCGAACCGCCTTTGCATTTTAGTTCATTCCGGCTCAATTTTATTAGTTTGGCTAGTTTTTGCTTAGCCCTATCTATTGACAAGTTAGACACTTGGATACAAATTTTGCAATGTCCCTTTTCATTCCATTCCACCAATATGTATGTTTAAAATCATGATACATTTTAGTAGAATCTATATGAGCACTATAAGCGGAGTAGTGTGCCTCTTCCATAATCTGTTTCCTCAACTCTTCCATATTCAGCACATAAAGCCTAGTGCCTAAGTGCAATACACCCTCATTATCAATTACAAAGTCCTTAGATTGGCCTTGCTAAACTTCTACCATAATTCTTTACAATTATGGGTCTCTCCTCTAGGCTACTTTAACTCTATACAAGTATACTGACCGTACCCTGAATTGAGCTAAAAGACACTTTTTGGTTACCTTCCATTACAACCCTTGATCAATCAACTCATGCAATTCTTTCATGATTGAACTCCTTTCCATGCTAATATGAGCAAGGCTGCCTACTAACTTTATACTCAAAGTGTCAGCTACCACATTAGCTTTACCCAGATGGTATATAATACAGTAATCATAATCTTTCAGAAGTTCCATCCATCTTCTTTCTCTCAAATTTGAGTCTCTTTATTGGAAAATATACTTCATGTTGTTATAATTAGTGTATATTTCACAAGTTACACTATACAAGTAATGTCTCCAAATCTTCAATGCAAACACCAATGCCACCATTTCTAAATCAGGATAGTTTTGCTCATGCTTCTTTAACTAACGTGAAGCATAAGCAACTGCTCTACCATTCTGCATCAACACACAACCCAATCCTACTAAAAAAGCATCACAATATACAATATACACTTTATTCCCTGAAGGTAAAGGTAACATCAAAGCTGAAGTCAGCCTATCTTTAAGCGTCTAAAAATGCCCTTCACATTTTTCAGTCCACACAAACTTAGCATTCTTCTAGGTCAACCTTATTAAAAGTGTGGCTATCTTAGAGAAATCCTTCACAACTCTCCTATAGTATCTAGCTAAACCTAGAAAAATCATTACTTTTATGACTATTGTGGGTTTTGGCTACTCTGTAATAGCTTTAATCTTTTTGAGATATACTTATATGCCCTCTTTGGATATTATATGGCCTAAGAATGCCACTTGATCCAACCAAAATTCACACTTAGAGAATTTGGCATATAGTCAATGCTCCCTCAATGTCTGAAGCACCATCCTCAAGTGCATGGCATGTTCCTTTTTACTCTTTGAATACACCAAGATGTCATCAATAAGCACTATTATAAATTGGTCCAAGAATGGCCTAAATACTTAATTCTTCAAGTCCATAAAAGTTGTTGAGGCATTGAAAGGACATTACCAAAAATTCATAATGGCCATATCTTGTTTGAAATGTAGTCTTAGGTATATCTCCACTTCTTATTCGTAACTGATGATACTTTTAACCTTAAGTCAATTTTAGAGAAACACCAAGGTCCTTGAAGTTAGTCAAACAAATTATCAGTCCTTAGAAGAGGATACTTATTCTTAAAACTGACTTTGTTCAACTGTCTATAGTTGATACAAAGTTGAAGATTACCATCTTTCTTTTTCATAAACAATACTAGTGCACCCAAGGAGATGTACGTGGTCTGATGAAACCCTTATCAAATAATTTTTGCAACTGCTCCTTAAGCTCCTTTAACTCTACAGGTGCCATCCTATAAGATGGCATAGAGATAGGATTTGTACCAAATATTAAAATGATACAAAATTCAATATTTTTTTCAAGTGGCAAACCTGGTATTTCTTCAGGTAAAATATTAACAAACTCACGAATAATTGGCACATTCTCAGTTGCCCCCTTATCTGCCTTTGTATCTCTAACCACAACCAAATAGCCTTGACACCCCCTGTTAAGCGTCTTTCTAGCTATGATTATAGAAATGAGATTTTGAGGCATTGGACTTTTATCACCTTTAAACCAAAATTCCACATCATTTAGAATTTTGAAAATCACCACCTTCTATCAAAAATCCAATTTGGCATAATGTTAAGCCAACCAATCCATTTCCAAAATCACATCAAAATTAATCACTTCCAATAACACTAATTCTGCCAAGAACTCTCTACTTTCCACAATACTGGATAAGTTAAAAAGACACCTGCCACCTGCCATCACTGAGGGGAGTTGATACAAGTAATAGAACTAATAAATTGGATGGTTGTCATCCTATCTTGAAAGCAAATACAAGTGACACAAAGGAATGAGATGCACCAAGATCAATTAAAATTCTAGTATCAATATAACATACTAGAAGAATATCTACCACAACTGCATTAAATGCCTGAGCATCCTGAGAGTTAGGGTGAAAACTCTAGCTTGACCATGGCCTACCTGCTATGACGTAGAAGGCTATATAATTCCTCAGCCACCATATTTCCCTCCAAATCTACCTGTTGATCCATGACCCTACTAGCCCATATATTGAGTACCACTTTGTTGAGGACATACTAGTGCATGAAACTGAGGAGTCTGCTGTACTGGTTGGGCAACTGTAGTATATGAACCCTACGGGTACGCTTGCTAATAGCCAAAATTTAGACTTGCTCTAGCAAAGTGCCCTACCTGACCACACCTGAAACATGCTCCTAATGGTAGGTAGCAAGGCCCTTGATGTACTTAACCACAATTAGGAGATGCAATGGGTCCTGAGCCTGTACTACCATACCCAGAACTCTGACCACTGTTGCTACTACTAGCCCTTGCGATTATGTATCCCAGACCTTGCATACTCTTTAACCTTTATACTACTGAGAGGTACTAGTCTACTCACCAATACCACTAATTTAAAACAATGGTGGTGGAATACCCTAAACATCAACTGCTCTACCATCTCCACTCAAATGTGGGTCTAAAATAGTGCCATGCCTTATATGTCACCTCTCCAACTGTCTGGCCTCCTCAATAATACTCTTTAAAGTGTGACCATTAGTATGTATTCCCATATATGCTTGGCCTAACCTAATTATAAATAAGTCCACTACTCTACACTCATCTTCCATCATTTCTATTGCATGATGTGACAATATGAGAAATTCTCTTATATACTCCTCAATTGATCTATCTCCCTTATTAATGTGTAATAATTGCCATCTGTATGCATCTCTCATAGCAAGTGGATAGAAATGTCTCATGAATCGACCCTTAAACTCTATCTAGGTCATAACATCCATGTAGGACTGTTTGGATTGCATGAACCAATCCTGAGTTAATGCTTGGACTGATGATTTAACGATAAGGATCCTTTGATAATTTGTATACCCAGTCCTAGTTCTTGACTTAATGGCATTAATAAAATCTAAGACATCTATAGTCCTATTAAAAGAAATCCTCTCAACTCTAGAGTATAGAAGAAGAGCATCAACATCTGTCATCTCTTAGTTTCTTTACTAAAGCATCTGCAGCACCAATGACATAGCTTGAGTAAGTGCAACCAAGCCCTGATTTATTCATGCCATTCTAGTTGCAAAGGCTACAGGATCCATCTATGGAGCTTTTTGCTTTACTTTTAGTTGTTGCTCTTATCTTTAAGCTACTGCTGCCTTAGGTCTACCTCTTCTTTTACCTTGTGGAGCAGAAGGAGGAGCTTCATCCTAAATGGACTGCTCACCATCATCATATGCTAAATCTATAGCAAGAGCATTTCATGCTCTCCTCCTCATTCTGAAAAGACATTTAAACAAGATTCAAGACATAATAAAAATGCTAATATATATGTGGAATTCTAAAAACAATGATGACAACAAATGACAATTACCACTTAACAATCATAGTAGTTTTAAGAAAAGACATATACTAATGACCAAAAGAATAAGGAATGAGTCATTGCTCTAATATCAACTTTGTCACGATTGAAACCCATATGCATGTGACTGGCACTAGGGAATAGGATGTTAAGCATCTGAAACCCATAGTAAGCCTTAGAAATTTTTCACATAAAAACATTCCCTAACTTAATAATTCTAACAAAATTTCGATAAAGTTTCCTTTGTACTGGGAACAAAACCAAACCCTGCATGAAGTAAAGAACACTCCCAATAATACATAGCAATTACAACTTCTCTAAATATCATTAAAATTACCAATGTCTCAACTTAAGTATAATATGATACGTATAATAAAGTCATACAAATAACCTTACATGAACATTAATAACCAATTCCTCCAATACTACTACAATGTCTAGATTTACTATAAATTAGATCATAAATATTAATAACATTATAGGAACCTACATAAGAAAGTCGGTGAAGAATGAGCTCAGCACAAAGAAGGAGAACTAACAGAAAACTCTTAAGATCCTAAAAAAATACTTGAGGGGACTTAGACCTCTTTGAGTGAATTAATGTTATAAAATGCATGTTGGTTTTAAAACTCTTACTTAAAACCAATAAATTTAGGAAATAGATAAATATTTAAAAATCATTTATTTTATTAAAATTAGTTTTATGAAAATATCTTTCTAACATTTATAAATCCATTTACATAAAATTTCTCATTCAAAAATCATATAAATTAAAATCTTTAGCGAAATCATTGTATAACTCTAGACATTAATCCACTATTGATACACCGAGAGAACAAGCTCAACTAAGTTACATTTCCACTCCGACCTGAGAGAACAAGCTCCATCAAGCCTTGCCTGAAAGATTAAGCTCTACTGAGCCAAATACATAACACTTCCTGAAAGATCAAGCTCCATTGAGCTAATATCCAATACATAACATACCCAAGATTTTACCAGTGTGCACGTGGTCCTAGTGACACCCACTAGGTAGCACGTTCTACTATTTTCTCCAAAACATGAATATCTCAAATATAAAATAAAATAAATGAAATCAAGCTAAAGTATTTCCAAAATCCTTAACAATGATAAAATAAAAATCATGCTTGTAAGTAAAATTCATAAGCATAATTAAATTCATATATTCAACTTTATCATTTTCTTAATCCCATAAAAAAAATTCTTATATATATATATATATATATATATATATATATATATATATTATTTTAGAGAGTTTCAGAGCGGAAGTAGTAGCATTTGGATAGCTGAGAACGCTTCGGCTGGCACGCTCCATGTATGAGTTAATTTCATAAAATATCTATTGAAGTATATTATAGATACACTTCAATAGATATTTTATGAAATTAACTCATACATGGAGCGTGCCAGCCGAAGTGTTCTCAACTATCCAAATGCTACTACTTCCGCTCTGAAACTCTCTAAAATAAAAAATATTTATTTAACACAAGATAGATATATACACATGTTTACAACATTATCAAGAACCTAAAAACATATTCAAATACTTAAAAGAAGTGGTCAAATTTATAGATCATGTCAAAAATATAAACTTACTGATCAAACTCCTACGAGGTACTAAATGACCACACTCAGATGCTTGGTTGGTCTCGTTTAACTCCCGACAGTAAGATGAGTCCAATGGTGGTAGTTATAGTAGCTAAAGATCACTAAAAATGGAGTTTCAAAAGCTAGAAATTCAAATAGAAACTTTGAAAGTTTAACTCAATAATTATGGGTCAATTTTTATAAAAAAAAAATTATAGACTTATAGAGGAGGTTAAGAAAGTTTAGTGGTTCAAATTTCACGGCCAACGGAGGTCGTTTGGCCAGTGATCATAGAGGGAGAAGTTTTTAGGTGCTATACTACTCAATAATGGAATTTTAGGGCTTAAATGAAGTTTTTCGCATATACAACTATAAGAAAGAAGAGAGAATGGAAAATTACCACTTTGGTTCCCATATTTTTAGAAAAATTTCCATTAAGTCCTTCCATTTTGAGGCTTGAGATAATTGCTTGCAATTAAATGAGTTAATCCCTTTCATACTAGAAAATTGTTAGCAATTAACTGTGTTAATTCCATACCATGAATCAACAACCATCTAGCAACCCAAAAACAACTTGATAATAACAGTAACACATCTTTATTTATTTAAAGTGATATGGGTTATTACAAGGATAATAAACAATAATGCTGGTGATTAATAAATACTAAGCATAGGAAAAGTGGGATTAGTGAGTTCCCAAATACTGCATCACCTAAAGTGATCCTACTAGCACAAACTGCCTTATCAATGTCAGTATGATCTCCTTATTCTCTAATAAAATAAGAAGTTAAACAAGACCTCTTCTGACAAGAATTTAATGCTATAATGATAAATGAAGCACAAATAAATCTCTAAACTCATTTTCCTTTTAATTTATTACTAATGAAGCTACATCTCATTGTCTAAAGATAGAATTAAAAGAAAGCACAAACAATAACATACTGGCTTATAAGAGGAAACCCGAGAAGTAGTCAGACCTTATGAGGACTGTGATGGGCCAGTGCTTACACCACAAGAATGAATAGAATCTTTATGGATGGAAGGTCCAACACTACTAGCAATAACATTAAGCAATCGAGGGATCAAGATCTCAATATAAGAACAACCAAAAGGCTCTAAAAAGGTCTTAACAGGCTCTCATACCTTAACAATAGCTACAAGAGCATCATCATGCTCATGCCCTCAGTACATATAACTAAGGGGAGAGAAAGGAACTCTCCTCAAATGTTGTCCATCCTACCAATAATAAACATGTTCACCTAAATACCAAGCATGATTAGTGGGACTAGTCAATAACACACTCAAACCAGTCAATCACTAAGCATCAATCATCTCATGGTACTAAGAGCCCTCTCCACCAACCACTAATGGAGTTAAACTAGCAAAATAAATAGAAAGCAACAAAAATGAGTATAAACTCATAATAAAATGAGGAAGAGATGGAGGCAATTAAGGTAAAACCTTATCAAAAGTCCAAATACTAAAAACCTTCTGGCCCCTATAGGACTCTCAATCAAGCCTTGGTCTTCTCGATCCACCAAGGATATTGAGGGAAGCCCCCTTGATCTAATGCTTAATAATGTAATGGGGCAAACCTAAACTCATAAGCCCAAATATGGAAATAGATATATCAACAATTAAATAATCTTGTTGCAAGAACCAAAAAAACTAAGAAAAACTATCACTTACATCAACAACCATTAGACAGCCGTAGATCCTCAAAGTGTCTTTACTGGAAACATCCAAGCCATTATATAGATAGGATAACATGACAGTACCCAGTTATACTTTGGGAGCTCATGCAAAAACCTCAATATGGGCAATAACCATAAGGTACTAGTACCAGATAAGTTTGGAAAAATGACAATACTGAGCAAGTAGAATAAGAAGCAATAAACCATCTGCTTAATAGAAACCTCACTAGAATCATACTTTCCTAGAATAAAAGGGACAAGCTCACTATAGCGAGTGAGAGATTCATACCTGCTCTTTAGACTCAAGGGGCATCCGAATAGTTCCCTGGCCTTTATGTTAGTAGTAATAGATTAAGGGTAATAAAAGGCCATAGTAAAATGAACAGAGGCCTAAAGAAACTCAATCTAGTGATGGTGACAAAGTCTAAGGGAGTAATGGTCATTTCCCTAAAGGGAAAGTGGAAGGTGTGCATGGAACCCATCCACCTCTTAATAAGGGTAGTCATAGCAACCTAGCTAGACTTACAAGGCTCACTAGATAAGGTAGAGATAATCTCATTGAAACCTTTCGCCACTGATATGTTTTCAACATATATGGGGAGGTTTAAGTAAAACTGACTGACTCTGTTAATATTGTTGGGTAATATGACACTCACCTTTTAAGGGTACATAAAGTTTAAAGAGTTAGTGAGTAAATCTATAAGCAAAGTAGATAAATCTAGAGCTGCCAACAAAATTTAATTTTTATTTCTCATAAGAAACAAAAGGAAGTAAGCAAAGTAAGGACCAATAGAAAAATATTGACCATAAAATTCAAAGCAAGAAATAAGACAAACAACAAACATAGCAAAGAAATAAAAAAAACTTCCAGGAAATGAAGAAAAGAGGACTAACCTCAAGCTTATGAATAGTCCATGCATGATCCTCTAAGCAATGAAAAATTGGGATCACATAACCCTGAGAAAGTCCTTGTGCACCTTACTTCATATATGGGAGAGGCAAGTTTATCAAATGAACTCTAATGTAAGGAGTGTCCCTCATATCAAAATCCAAGTCATCTAGATTGAAATTTAAATTCTTAAAACCAAAAGGATAAATGTTGAAGTGAGAAGAAGAAGTCATCACAATGATAAAAATACACAATAAAAAGCAGAAAATAGAAGAGTACAAAAAGTTAGAATATAAGAATAGAGTGTGAAAGCTCGATTAAGCTAAGCCTATATAAGCATGGAAGACCCAAGGCCATGAGCGTGCTTAAAAGAATATGTGCACATGCATTTAGAGAGAGTGACCATGCACTTAGCATATGGCCACACATATAAAGGTGTGAAGACATGAACCCTACATGCATACACACGCATAATGCATGTGCATTGACATGTGGCACATATGTTTGAAGCATGCACACACGCACATACCATTTTGCACATTTTCATGAATATTTTTCATAAAATTTTTCAAAATATGTCTTCACAAGCATATTCACAGCATTGCATCACATTTTTTACTAATATGTGTCAGTAACATTTCCAAAAATACTTATTCAGCCACCATTACATTTCTTTATCATTACATTCTTTTATATAAAAATCACTCATGCAAATAAATACTTAAGAATGCATGATGTCTCCATACTTCAATACATTTTTATTATCTCGAATACCTTATTCTTGCATTCCATGTGCTTGAAAGCATATCATATGTTTGACCACACACCATAATTATGCATTCATGTCACCACTTAAAAACAATCTTGTTCAAATGATGAATTATAAGAACAAATCTAACAATCACTTTTCTCTTGACGCCTTAAATGGGATACATGGCACAATCACAATCCTTTTTTTCTTAATGCCTCATATCGAATACATGGCACAATGACTTTTTCTTGATGCCTCATATAGGTTACATGGCATAATCATAATTGCTTCTTGCTTGACACCTCACATGAGATATATGACACAATCATATTTACTCCTTGCTTGATGCCTTACATGAGATACATGGAATAATTGCAATCACATTAGTTAACACCTCATATGGGATATACGACATAACCTAATCTGATAATAAAAAATGACAATAAGCCTAATGTAAGCACCCAATTTCGGGATGCAGTTGCGTACAATTACGACGTAAGCCCCTATGATGAAATTTATTCAAAAATTGAACTTGGTTGTTGATTTTCTGGACTTTAAGGACTAAATTGCAATATTTTTTTAGGATTTGATTGCAAATAAGTCATTTTCTCAGGGGTATTTTGGTAAAAAAATAAAATAAAATAAAATAAAATTTTAGGATCGACATTGGTGTAATGTCGACCAGCATTGTGTAATGCCGATCGGCATTAGACAATGCCGATCGGCATTGCACAGTGCCAATGCGCAATAATTCCTTTTTTTTTTTTTTTACTTTTTCACGTATTTTTCATTATTTTTATCAATTATTTAAATGCTTTGATTGGTTGAAAATTTAAGTTTTATCTTTACAATTATCTGATAAGGTTGTTTAAATGCAGAAGGTTTTTGAAATCAAAGAAAAACAAACGATATCTGATCAGATAAGTCTGTTCCTCCTTTGGAGGAAGTTCAATACGTGTAAACTCTGCATTTAAAAGCAGAGTCTGCATGCGTGTGTGAAGGAGAGTTTTTTGCTGGGGGGGACTTCTTTTTCTTTTAGTTTTTGAAAGGATTTTTTTTACAGGAAGAGATTGAGAGAAAGAAGACAGTGAGAGAAAAGAGAGACTGCGAACATAAAACCTTAATTTTTGATATTGAAATTTCCGAAGGCAATAGTCCAAAATCAACAATATCTTAATTTTAAGTGTGATAATTCAATTTGAGGGGCTCAAAAGAGGCATTTACACAACATCTAAATCTCCAGTGTTATTTTTCTATTTCTTTTATTACTCTTTTTTTATTTTCTGTTTATTATTTTTCTTTTATTTCTGTTATTATTTTGATTATTTGATTTCATTACTAATTTTCTTTTTATGTTTTGATGTCCGTATGTGGATTGAGGAGGGGGATATCGCCTATGTTTAATTGAACAGAAGGTCCATGGAATGCCATGGATGAACCTGTACTGTTTTAATAATAGTTGTTAGGATTTTAATTTTTGTTCTGCATTTTTGTATCTTGTGTAATTTATTTTAATTTCTAGGTGTATAATTATTTAATTTTAATTTTGTACGTAGTTTGTAATAGCCCAAGTAGTGGGAATACTAAAAGATTTAAATTTCTACACTTTAAAATTAATTAGTAATTAGGTTCAATTGGATAAAAATTAATTAAAATTAATGGTTAGGTTTTGTATGTAATTAAATTAGGTTTTTTTAGAAATCATATGTGAATGTGTGTTTGATTTGATTTTGTTATGTTTTGATGTTTTTTATGTTTTTTGGGGTTTTTTTTGGGCCTCAAGCCCACGTTTAGGTCTAACCCACTAAATAAATAGGTTTAAAAATGGTTTAGGACTTTAAATAATTAAAATCAATTTAGGCTCATTAGATTAATTAGATTTTAGGCCCGCTTAGTTAATTAAAGTTGTTTAGACTTAGCTCAGCCCATTTAATTGCATTTCTTTTAAAATAAATAGATCTAAGCCCACATTCATTTAAAATAAAACTAGATTAAGACTTAGGCCCACTAATTTAATTTCTTCTTTAAAATTGAATAGACTTAAGCCCATATCTTAGAAAGACTAAAAAATAGATTTATGCTCATTAATTAATAAAATGTAGGCCCACTTTTATTCTATTTTCACTTGTAAATAAAATGTAGATTTAGCTAACTTATTTAATAAAATTAACATAGTTTAGACTTAGGGACGACGTGATCTTGAGTGCATTTTTACTTGTAATTTTATTTACTTCTTGCCTTTTTGGGTAGATGGATGTTAATTAGGGTTTAATAAAATTGCATGTAATTAGAGGATGAAATAATTATTTATAAAATTATTCTAAATGAACACGAGACTACAAGAAGTTAGTATTCCGTATCTAGAATCTCCTGGTTATGGTGCTAATTTTCTTTTAGAGAATCGAGTACCACCAATCAAATTGTCCCAGTTATTACCTTGGGTGGCGACTCCTCATCTCCACGCCATTTCTTTGTGACAATGGTTAGTGTGTTCTCTAAGGCCCTAAGCCTAAATAGTGTCACGGTTGCTAAAATCTTGGACGCGCGCTAAACCCCGCCGTCTACAGTGGCGACTCCACTAGGGATAAAAGATACTGATTCTACTTGTGTTCTTTAGAATTTTTTTATTGATTATTATTTCATTCTTGCATTCATTCTGCATGTCCCTACTAAACCGATGGTGTTGGTTTATGATTCCATGATTCCATTAGCTTCATGGGGTTGCAGATTGGCTAACCATCACTCTTAGCCTTAACTCGGTTTAAGAGAGATTACCGGGGTCATCTAACTAGAGTCTATAACCCAAGTCCCTAAGGGGGGTAATCTTCTCTCGAGTTGGTAAAGGATGTTGGGCCCCTCTGACCTTGGCCTGTAACTCAAAGTCCATAATGGAGAGCATCTTGCTAAGGGAACCTTAACTTTTCATCGGACCCTAACCAAATATAATGGCCTAGTTACTTCCCCTAGGATCTTCACCCAAAGTGCTTATTTGTTTGAATTTCCATGAGGTATTTCTATTTATAAAAGCCCAGGCCTATACCTTTGAAGCTCATTCAGGCTAATAAGGATTAGGCTAGACCTTTATATTTAGAAATGCTGCTTCTATGCTTTTTCTTTTAAGAGAGATTTGGCATGCACGTCGACTCTTAATACCCCCTATTAATATGAAGGCCAAGACAAAAAATCTTAGGAAAAGAAACTCGCCATTGAACACTTGTGTGGGAGGAATAAGGTTGGAAGGCTTATGCTTGCATGTTGCTTGTTGATTGCTTCCTGATACTTGCTACTTGCTAAGTGTTTGCCTGCTACTTATTGCATAAACACATTCATACATGCAATCCATGCATCATACTAATACCTTATTTTGCAGCCATCATAGATTCATCAGGTTCTTCTCGTATCTGGGGACAAAGAGGTGGCAGATTGACCAAAGTTGATTTAAGTCCGGAGTCCATAGCTCAAGAAATTCTTCACAGACTGGAGAGACTAGAGGGGAGTCCAATTAACCCACTATTCCTAGAATCTGAATTAGCTCAGACTGAACAGACTGAAATGGAACAACAACTAGAGATGTGGACCTTAGAGGACATTAAGGGAACTTTGATGGATGACATGAGAGCTATGATGCAAGATGAACTGAGACAGGCTTTGGTTGGACTAGTGCAACCTGTTATTGGACAACCACTTGCTACTTTTATTGAACAACCACCAGCTGCCACTGTTGAACAACCACTTGTTGTAGGAGCTCCACCTGTTGCTCCTCCACCTACTGCTAACAGTGCTGGGGGGCAACCTGCTCCTAGAAATGTGCCTGTTACCGATGTGAGAATGGAAGATATTGAAAACTACATGGTAGAAAAGGTGAAGAGAGAGTCACTTGAATTGGTTCAAGACCTTAAGTCTAAGCAGATGCAAGCATTGACTCAGAAAATTTCCAAGATGGAAGAGTTTATTAGAGGACAAGGAATGGGGTATTCTTTTGACTTTGATGACATGCTGCAAATGGAGCGGGATAAATTGCCTGAAAAATTCAAAATGCCTCAACTACAGAAGTTTAATAGGAGAGGAGATACAAGGATCCATTTAAGTCAATACACCATAACCATGAGCACTACTAAAGCACCATTGTCAGTAGTTGCTAGGCTGTTTGTACTGTCCCTAGAAGGAATGGCTGTAAACTGGTACCATGGGTTAGAAAAGTCTGTTAGAGCTGACTGGAAGGAACTATGCACTGCATTCTTGAAGCAATATGATTATAACACTCGATTGGAAGTGTCAATTAGGGATTTGGAGTTGACTAAGAAAAAATCAAATGAGTCCTTTTCTGATTTCTTAACTCGTTTCATGAATAAAGCAAGGATGATGAAAAACAAGCTTGCTGAGAAGGATCAAGTTAGAATGATAGTCTGTAATGTGTCACCTAATTTGGTTGAGAGGTTATAGATGATGAATCCCAAAATCTTTGTGGATTTGTATGATGATGGGTTACAAGCTAAGGAAATTGAGAATGAGAAAAAGAAAACTGTTAGAGGCACAGGAACTCGAAACTACCCAACTGGGAGCATACAACAAGGAAGTACTAGCCGAGCTATAGAGGTGCGTGCAGTTTAACAACCCTGAAGGTTCTCCAACTTCAACCAACCACTCTCCAAAGTCCTAGAGAGGCTAATCCAAAAAGGCCTGCTCTGACCCTTAACCTTTTCTAAGCCAAACCCAAATATCCTTGGTTTTGACCCCAACAGTTACTGTAAATTCCACCAAGCTGCTGGCCATCCCACAGACAATTGTATCCGCCTAAAACATGAGATCCAAAACCTGATAGACTTTAGAAAAATCATCGACCCTGAAAAATCCAACTCTAACCCAAACACCAGAAACAACCCTTTCCCAAACTACCAAAATGTTCCACCACCAACCACCATGATGATCAACTCAGGAGTTAGTGAGGAAGAAGTGCTAAGCTCCTTTGAGTACCTAAACCCTATACCTAATGGAGAACCTTTTGGACAGCCACAAAGAGGAGTGGAAGATTTACTGGGCTAGCCCTCAGGCAAGTTTGATTTCAGAGTGTTCTATTATAAACCCGCTTCTACTGACATCCCCATTGAATCAATTTTGCAGACAGGATGGGGTGATGAGTTTGAAGAAAATGAATTCTTAACCCTAGAAATGTCCTAAGAAGAAGTGGAAGAGCTGTTAAGCCAACATACGGACAAGCTGAGGGAATTGAAAGGAAAAGAAACATGCACAATGGAAGTGTGGAAGGATGGGAAAAGAGACCCAACCATTAGAGTTATTGACATTTGGTATAACTTTGATGAGGAAAGCTTAGGCAGTTTCGATGTTTAGAGTGATGATCCTAAAGTGAATCATGTCACTAGAAGTGGGAAGAATTATAAAGCAGCAGAAAAAAATATAAGGTGTAACAAAAAGAGAAGATGCAGAAGTAGAGGAAGAACAGAAGGAGGATCTGATTTTGGAACAACTCAAGAAGGCTAAAGCGAGTGTGAGCATCTAGGAATTACTGATACATTCGGGTAGTCATAGAAGGGCTCTGGTTAAAACTTTGTCGAATATAAGCATTGAAACGGTAGCTACGCCTGAGGCTATGGTAGCAAAGGTAATAGAAAAGAAACATGGGCTGATAACATTCTCAGATGATGACTTGCCTTTGGAGGGAAGAAACCATAACAAGGCATTATTTATCCCAACTGAAGTAAAATGGAAGAGAACCAACTTTGTAATGGTGGATGATGGTTCAACTATAAATGTATGCCCACTAAAAATTCTACCTAATTTGGGTTTGAAAGTATATGACTTGATGGCTTCAAGCCTCATAATCAGAGCTTATGATGACAATACTAGGAATATGGAGGGAACATTTCAGGCTTTGGTCAAAACAGGGCCCGTAGAGTCGACTGCTGAATTTACTGTACTGGACATCCTTGTTACCTATGCCCTGCTGTTGGGAAGGCTATGGTTCCATGCCTTGGAGGGGTACCCTCAACAGTGCACAAGAAAATAAAATTCCCTTATGAAGGAGAAGTTATGACCATAGAAGCTGGGACTAATGTTGCCGTGACATCCATACTGGGTAAACAGAAGCAAGTCTGTGTTTCGCCTGGTTTCTAGATTGCTGGGATATTTGATGGGACTGAAATGGATCCGAGAGTAGCAAAAATGATAGAGAACATGAATTACTGGTTTGGATGAGGACTATGGAAGAATGAACAAGGACAATTCCCAGGATTCAACAATCAAGATGACACAATAGGATTGGGTTTTACAGGGGAAGAAAAGCCAAAAGGTAGAAGGGCAAGGAAGAGATTCAATGCAAAAAAGAGGAAGCTTTATGCAACAGTTGGTCCTTTGAGTCAAAACTTCATCAAGTTAGGGGAAGGCAAATACTATCTAAGAGCTAAGGAATTAGTCAATGCTGCTGGAGCATATGTCCTTAGGTTTGAGATCTTCAAGGAGCAGATTATGGAGAATCTAATGAAGGACAACAAAAAGGAAGTGATGAATCTGACAGCTGAGAGGATGGGTAGTACTGCTGTTAAAGAGTTATTATGTCAACCACCTCAAGGACAACCGCTATGAGACTCAGCATTTCTAGCATCTAAAATAGGAAATAAAATTTCTCATTGTATCATTGAATAAAATTTTAGTTTCTAGTGATCGATGATATAAATACTGACCATGCTTGCTTATGTCATGTGCATCCTAATGGTACTGTGCATTATGATAAAGATTACATCTGCTTGTTTGACATAAATTTAATTCAAATAGATTGATTTAGTATGGGCAAAAATGCAAATTCAAAGAACATACATATATCACATGATGTAACTTCTAAAGATAGGAAATGTAAGAAAATTAAAATTAAAATTAAAAATAAAAAGAAGAAAAAGAAGAAAAAAACAAAGAAAGAATAAAGAGGAAAAAAAGAGAAAGAAAGAACAATAAGGTAAAAATTAGAGAGGAAAATTCATGACTGACTGATAACAGGAGATATATCATGTGATGTAATGGATGTTCTCATTTTTGGCCCAATGAATGATTAAAATTGAATTTTAATTTTTGTTCAAACATCGCTTATTGGTTTTTATCATATTGCATAAGTATCTAAATGGAAAAACAATGCATGATGAAATCTAAATAAGAGCTATGAGATCACTATTTTAGTTACATTTGTTTTGCCACCTCTTTTGTAATTTTCCTTATAAGCCTAGCGTCCCCTTATACCTTGAGAATTTAAGTGGCTCAGTAACTTGCTTTTTAATCCATACATTGTAACTATTAATTATCGTATCAGCATCAAGCCTCATATTCTGCTCTAGAATTCTTTGAAGTGCAAGTCCAATTGATTTCATCATCCAGAATTTGCTTCAATTAGTTCACCCACTCCTATGCATCTTCAATACATGAGATTGTAGCTAATAGGGTTAGTAAGACAAAGGGCCAACAATAATAAATGACTAAACCGAGTCTGTTGTGCACATGAAGAAAGTGATTGCTAGGATGAATTCAAAATGAAGCTAGGGGAAAAATGTAACTCCGAGAAAAGTTAGGCGCAAAATGATAAATAAAATAGTAGAACTTCAAAGTTAGTGAAAACAATCTCAGGGCAGAAAGTGGTATACTACAAGCATGCAGATATAATAGTTATTATACAGCAGAAGCAGTAACAAAAACAAAAGGTTAATAGTGCATCGGTTAATCATGAGCTCCAGTGTAAAGCCATGAACCCCATTCACTGGCCTAGTTATTGTCTGATAGGCTATATCAGAGGTTCAAAGCATCAGAAGTACCAACAATGAAGCATCAATTGCTTGAACCTACAAGCTGTTGATGAGGCACCTCGTTCTCATACTTCAGGCTGTGAACATAGCTTCACCCCAAACAGAAGAGCTATTAGGATCATGCATGTTATGCATAACATGCATTCACTTGCCTACATTTTTTATAAAATACTTTCTTTGCATAATAAAGTTTTTGAGCCTAGTCAAGATTATCTAAACACTTTGCTACTAACATTTAAGATTAGTGTTGTAAAAGTGCAGGAAAGTAGTCAGAGTATTCACATGTAAAGCATCTGAAAGGTAAAATAGGAGGAGCAACATTACCAAGACGCATCATCCTGGTGATCTCAAGAGGGTGTGGAATATGGTAATAAGAAAGTCGAACATGTCAGCGATACATGTGCTCAGCCTTAAAAAGGGAAGAATGCACTCAAAACTTGAGAGACGAATGCACTCTAAAGACTTCTTTGATGATGAAATAAAAACCTCTAACTTCCAAATCTTCTCTTTTGTAGGACATGTTAGGAAAAGGAATGATGGAGCCCTCCACCATAGCATCAATAGAATAAAGCCACAATTTTGATGGCAGAACATTGCGACCCTACGACTAAAGACATCATCACCATAACTAAAAAGGGAAGAATGCAAAAGAATAATATTTCATTTTCACAAAATTTCTTCACTTACAAATAAACCATACTGACTTATGGTATTTTGTGCAAGGAAAATAAAAGAGAACGAAGAAGAGGAAAAGAATCGATACATCAATAAGATTGACTAGGATAGCAAATGCTAATCCCTCGTCAAAATCTCACTCTGTGTGATAAATAGCCTGACAAATACCAAAGGGAAGTAGTATAACTCTATCTTTTTTTATTCTGTAGTGAAGTACAAAGGAAATTTATAAGATTGAGAGTAAATTCATCCACTTCATGATATCATGTGTGAAAACTTATCTCATGACCTTTGATTTTAGTGGCTTTCTTTTATTAGCCTCGCAGAATTCAGATGTCTTGTTGACAGTTCCATGTTGAGAGTTTCTAAAATTCTAATCAATCTAATGCTTACTTACACCCAAACGAGGGGAAGGAAATGCAAAGACAAAATCTATGGACTTGCAGTATAAATTGTTTGAATTTCAAAGTGTCATTTTAGTCTTTTGAATAATAAATGTGTATATAATCTACTCCAATGCTCAGAAATGAGTATGAGAACAAATCCCTCAACAGTATCCACACTGAGTAATACGAGAAAGGCAGGGGAACACTAAGAGGAGAATCAAAATAAGAGCAAGCATAATGTACTCCAATTCCCAAAAATGAGCAAGAGTATCAACGTGAACCTCTGGCGGTATCCACGCTGAATAATACAAGAAAGGCAGGGGAATACTAAAAGAGGACCCATGTTAAAAAAAAAAAAACTTGCTCTACTTACTCCAATGCTCTTACCAACATTTAAGGATGTCTCTACAATCCCAATTATAGCATGTTGGTACTGTTTATATCTAGAATCCAAAAGAGCGAACCTAGAGAAAATAGGTTGCCCTGCTCTGCCATGGTAGGAGAGTCCTAACCTTATAAGTGGATGTGAGTGTATCCCTAGTTAAGCCAAGTTCTCAAAAATTATGGAGAAATTTCTAATGTTACGAACTGTTATGTCTGAGCGGCTGGTATATGGTGTTGATCAAAGCTAGAGGCTTGAACATATTCTTTTATAGAAGAAGTGGGTTAGTTTACAAGAGCTTTGAAAGATTGTTTCCAGTTTATTTTGGATTTTGAAAAGGCATTATAAGGGTTCAACAGGGGAAACTTTGATTCTTCATTCTTTTGGTCTTCAGGAAGGTAGGTAAACTCATACAAGTAATCAGTCTTTTTCTGGGTGGTTTGGTTGATAGGGGGTGATAGGGTAACAACAACAGAGTTAGTTGGCACATACTTATAATCACATATTAGAGAGGGAGTATAAGAGGGAACAAAAGAGATTTCTGGTTCTATCATGTTTAAGAATTTCTTCTCTTTTAGTATTCGTATGATTTATAACAATTCCACCTTGTGCAAAAACCATGCTCTGATACCAATTATGAGAAGTTGCATGAGACAGTAGAGCCAATTCAAGGTACAGATCCAGTGCATATCAAAAGATCTGATGGATCAGTTGATACTATCTTTAGGCGAAAATAAGAGACTCCTATAGTTTTTAATACACAGTTCATGATCAATCATTAAGATTCAAAAGATAACATTCCTATAGACTCTTTTGATAATTCTAGAAGACTAATCTATGCTTTTAAGCGTGATGGTCACTGTTATTTTGATTATCGTGATTATGATGATTGTTATGTTGAATCCTACTTTGATGATGATGAGAAGAAAAAGAAAAAGAAGAAATCTTCAGGAAAATATAGTGAAAAGGAATTCAGAAGAAGATATGAAGATGGAGATTCAAGCATCTGCACTCTAGGAAAACCTTGTATCATATTCTCCTCCTGCTTGGTACAAACCACCAGCTACTCAAAATATTCCTCCTAAACCTTGCAAGCCTCAAATACCTCCTTCCCAGCCAAAACCTAAGTCAGCTCCTCTCCCATGTTACAGACAAGCCTTGAAATGAGTAAAAAAAAAATTCAACTGAGATTCAAAGCCAAATTATTTACCCCAAATCTGTATGTTCCAACCCATAGACTTTCCTCCTTTAACCAAAGAAATAAAAAACCAAATTACCATGTAGCCTTTTATCCTGGAATCAAACATTGTTGACGTAGATGGTAAACCTAGACAAACAACTCCGGCTGAAGCAGTAATCAACTAGCAGACATAGAATGCTTGTGCTTAAAATAAAAAACTAAAGCTTATTGAAGAAAAGATTGATGGAGTTGCTGAACATATGAATTTAGTAGAAAAAAAGTTCCAGGCCTTTGAAAAATGAATGGCAGCAGTTCATGTAGAATTACAAAGGCAGATAGAGATGAAGCACTAAGAACTTATGTGAATTATCAACGACAAAGGCACATTGAATAGCATTCAAATGAAAGAAATAAAAATTTTAAACTTGAAAGCCCAGGTTGACCAACTTGAAAAAGATCTTAAAAGAAAGAAAGAAGAGTTGTCCTCACAAATCTCTTCAAAATCTTTCTCTCCAGATCCTTTGGGTCTTTTGTACAGCCCTTATTCAATTCCCAGTTCACCATACACAGCCTCTTCCACTCAACCTTTATTTCCTGCACCAATAGCTCCCTTGAATATTCCTATAAATTTTCAAGGATTTAAATCCTCATTAAAAACCCCCTCTCAAACACAGTCCTCTGATGAAACAACAGTAAAAAAAAAAGGAAAAACAGTTCATTTCTCTCAAACTGAGAAACCTAAAAAAACACCCTCTGAATTAATACCCAAAAATACCTCACCAACCTCATCACTAAAAGAGTCAGAACACCCTCAAATGATGATGAATCCCATCTCTTCCTTTTTGGAAAAGTGTGCTGAAAATGTCATGCCTAGCTTTTTAATTGGATCTGTTTCAAAGGAAAGTTCATCTTCTAAATCTTCAGAAAGCGACTTTGATTTAGATTTTGAAATACCTTGCCAATTGATGGCTGATGATGCTACATCTTATAGAGGACCTCAAGTTGAAGAAGTTGATGATCCAGAAGAAGAATTTGAACAACCCAGAACACCACAGCCAGATCCACAGACAAATTTCCAAAGAAATACTAGAAATTACTTTACCCTAGATGATGTTCCTCCTTCACAATACAGGAATAGGTTTCTGGAGTTTAGAGCATGGATAGCCAGACAAATGCTTATTCCTGGAGCAGAAATTAAGGTTGTTATTGAAACATTTCTTGCAAAAATGGTAGGAAAGTTGGCAAACTGGTATGCTTCTCTGAATGCTTATGCTAGAATCCAGTTGATGGATGCCTCTTCACCAGAAGATTTTCTAGGACTCTTGCATTATGAGTTCTTAGGAAAATGGGATGATGATCTTGAAGTTGCATGAAAGGAGTATTACCAGATGAAATGTTGTTCACTACAGAGAAAAGATCTAGAAAGACATTTCCAAAATATGTCTACTAGATTTTACCTGTTAGAAGGCACTACTAGTCCTGATTTAAAGCAAGCCTTTTTGGCTTCTATTCCTGAGATCCTTGCCTCTCGAATGTTTTCAATCCTTCAACAATCAAATTATAAAGCTGGAGATGTGCCAATGGGACATTTGTATCAGATCATGATTCATGCTCATACCCAGTTATGTGATCAAAGGAAGATGATTAAATTGTATCTGGGCAGTAGGAAGAATCCTTTGGGAAAATTTCATGTGATAGGCCTAATTTGCAGATCAAATGCAAAGATGCTGATGTTTGTGTTTGTCCATCAAAGAAGAAGAAACACTTCTTCAAATTGAAGAAGAAAGGGAAAAGATCTAAGTTTAAGAAGTGGAAGTATTACAAGAAGAAAAAGTTTCGTGACAAGAAGAAAACTGACAGATGCTACATCTGTGGAAAAAAGGGTCATGTTGCAAAAAATTTCCCTTAAAAAACAAATGATTCAATGATTAAAAAAATTTAGTAGATCTCTAAAGTAGACCTAAATGATGCCGATCTTGAGTCTCTCTTTTCAGAAGAAGAAGAAGCTTCACCAGAATGTGTTTTTGCTATAGGCCAAGAGATAGACTCAGAAATTTCCAGCTCTGAAATAGAGTCCTGGAATGACCAGTTCTTAATTGGTGGTGATAATAGAGACATTATAGCACTAACTCATGAAAAACATCCAATACTAGTTATTCTAGACCCATAAAACTTGTAGCCTTAATCAACATGGAGCCAAAACTACCATTCTTAACCCAAAAGCCTTGCCTAAAGAATGTTGGAAACATCATTCTGAATATTTCTCTACAGCCAATGCAGAATTACTTGAAACTGGCCTTAAAACTAGACACCCAATAAAGATCCAATTCTTTCCAAATTGTTACACTTAGACACATGTTCTTGGATCTTCTTTACCTAGAAAAGATATTGTCATTGGCTTTTATGTCTATTGGAAGATGAAAGACTTGAGAATTCTTCCCAATGGACTCAAGTTCAAGAAATACTTTCAACCATTCACCAATATTCCATCCATCCTTTTTGTTGGCTAAACCATTTCTCAACCAAACCTTCAGACTATTCATGAGTTTTTGTTAAAAGAATGCAGTGCTCAGTCTCATACAGAGTTTCTTCAGAAATGTTCATCACCACTGTGGAAAAATGAGGAGTTCTTCATCTCCTTACCTTTCAAACAAAATGAAGATGTCAACCCAACAAAGGCAACTCATCCAAGAATGACTCCTTCTAATCTTAAATTGGCAATTGAAGAATGCAACCAATTGGAAGACCAAGGTCTAATTGTTCCCACAAAATTAGAATGGGCATGCCAAGCTTTTTATGTAAACAAAAGATTAGAACAATTTCATGGAAAGAAAAGATTGGCGATTGACTATCAACCTTTGAATTTCTTCCTCAGAGATGACAAATTCCCTCTGCCAAAAATTTCCTCATTATTTACATTTTTGGCGGGAGCTAAAATCTTTTCAAAATTTGATTTGAAGGCTGGATTTTGGCAACTTGGAATCAAAGAAGAAGAAGACAGATACAAAATGGGCTTTTGTATTCCAAACAGACACTATCAATGGAATGTCCTGCCTTTAGGACTCAAAGTAGCCCCATCACTATTCCAACGGACTATGATCAAAATCTTTGAGCCCATCCTCACTATCGCTCTTGTTTATATTGACGATATTCTTTTGTTTTCTGCAGATATAAAAGCCCATGAGAAACTACTCGAACAGTTTGCTAATCTTGTATGACATTATGGTGTTATGCTTTCACCCACCAAGAAGTTCATTGGCCAAACAGAAATAGATTTTCTTGGAATGAGATTCAAAGAAGGGAAATATCTTCCAGGTCCTCATGTTGCAATAGAACTAGATAAATTCCCAAAAGAAAATCTTTCTGTCAAGCAAATCAGACAAGTTCTTGGCATTGTCAATTATCTCAGAGATTTTATTCCTCACTTGACAAAGAAGACATCCCCTCTCAGATCTCTTCTAAGAAAGAATCCTCCACTATGGTCCTCAGAACAAATAGAAGCTCTTGAATAACTCAGAATTTGCATAAAAAATCTTCATGATCTCCAGATTCCCTCCACAGGAAAAAGAATCCTTTAAACAGATGCAAGTGATCAATTTTGGGGAGCTATTCTTTTAGAAGAAGATGACAACAAAAAAAGATGGATTTGTGCTCATGCTAGTGGAAAGTTCACAGATGGAGAATGCCATTATCACTCAACCTTCAAAGCAGTCTTAGCAGTTAAATATGGTATAAAAAAGTTTGAATTCCATCTAATTGGTCATCATTTCAAAGTTGTGATGGACTGCTCATCATTTCCAAAAATGTTTGAATTCAAAGGAAAGACTCTGCCTCATCCTCAACTTCTCAGAATGAAAGAATGGTTCAATAAGTATGACTTTGAAGTAGAACACGTCAAAGGAGAAGATAACCTGCTACTAGATCTTTTAAGCAGACCACCTGTCTCTTATTCTAAAAGTCCTTCCCATGCTATACATGTATCAAACCATTAATGCCAACTTTCTTGAAAAAGGTATCCCTCCATCCTTACCATCACACATTTCCATGACCACCCTTAATCAAAAAGCCAGAACTCAAATTTTTGAACTTCAATCCAGACTAATCAGAAATTATGGGTAAGATTTCTTTCACAAATTAGGCTTTCATCCTATTTATCCTTTCACTTGTATTTTCAGCTTCCTAAACCAAAGTCCTAAAAACCAGTTTTATTGGCCTCCTGAATTGTTAATCCTGTTTTGGTATCTTTGTCATTTATACTGGATTTCATTTGATCTTCAACCATTAAAGCTTGCAAGGTATATCAGTTTGCTTGAGAAAAATGAAGGTCTGAATCCACATTTGTCAACATTTCTCAAATGGTTCCAAAATTTGTCAAGATGGAAATCCTATTTGACAAATGAAGCTTATACTCAACAGGTGGCACCTCCTCTCGAATGTCATACTATCATCACCCTCAAAAGAACTTTCTTTAAAGCTAAAGGTGTTTTTACTGATGTACCATGCTTTAATATATATGGGACCTATAGACATTCAATGATTCACTATATTACCATAGATACCACAAATCCTTCACCATGGAGAGAGTTTCAAAGACACATGTTTGAAAAAAATGGTATTATTCCAAAAGAGATATGGCCAAAGAATATCTGATGATGCCCCATGGGAAATATTTCCTTCTGATTATGGGAAACAACTGTTAGCAATTAAGGAATATTGGGAAAAGATAAAGGACTACATCCATCCCATCTCACATGCAAATTGATGATCCTTATCAAGCCAGCTCATCTGCAGAACATATATGGTTAAACTCTTTTAAATTAAATAATTTAGAGGACCCATGTATGCCACTAGCAGGACACTCGCAGGATCCTAATGAAGATAGCCTCTTTTATCATAGTGAAGACAATGCTGAAGATAAGAATCTATCTCCAAGTCACGAGCCAATTTGTCACAAGTGGTTTTAATTTAAAGTTATTACTTTTATCAGTGGATGTCTATCCACATTTGTCTGTTTATCTGTAGTTGTTTGTTTGTTTGTGTTAAGGCCTCCTTGTATCTCAGCTCCTTCTCTATATAAGGAGCTTTCTGTCTCAGTTGTGAGGTAGAACCCCTCTTGTAAAAAATTTTAGAAGCTAAATAAACAATGGCCTTATAAAAAAATCTCTCTTTTTCTCTAGTAGTTAGATTATGAATTATAATCGTTCCACCTATCTAAATTATGGAGTATGCTCTGTACTTGCCTCTTTGAAGGATCTGGTACATCAGAAACTTAATTAAGAAAATGATCCAATTACCAACTCTATTAAGACTATAATTTATAGTTGTATGAATTATAAAAAGGGGACATGTTGTCTGGCCGAAAATTAGTTGTGTGATGCTATAAGTACAGCTTTGGCTAGTCCATGATATAATCTATATAGCTATGAAATATAGTTTTAATGGAGCTCTGGGCAACTCATCCAGGAATGACTCCTTCTGATCTTAAATTGGCAATTGAAGAATTCAACCAATTGGAAGACCAAGGTCTAATTTTTCCCACAAAATCAGAATGGGCATGCCAAGCTTTTTATGTAAACAAAAGATCAGAACGATTTCGTGGAAAGAAAAGATTGGTGATTGACCATCAGCCTTTGAATTTCTTCCTCAGAGATGACAAATTCCCTCTGCCAAAAATTTCCTCATTATTTACATTTTTGGCGGGAGCTAAAATCTTTTCAAAATTTGATTTGAAGGCTGGATTTTGGTAACTTAGAATCAAAGAAGAAGACAGATACAAAATGGGCTTTTGTATTCTAAACAGACACTATCAATGGAATGTCCTACCTTTAGGACTCAAAGTAGCCCCATCACTGTTCCAATGGACTATGATCAAAATCTTTGAGCCCATCCTCTCCAGCACTCTTATTTATATTGACGATATTCTTTTGTTTTCTGCAGATATAAAAGCCCATGAGAAACTACTCCAACAGTTTGCTAATCTTGTACGACATTGTGGTGTTATGCTTTCACCCACCAAGATGTTCATTGGCTAAATAGAAATAGATTTTCTTAGGGGATGGATGTAGTCCTTTATATCTTTTCCCAATATTCCTTATCTGCTAACAGTTGTTTCCTATAATCAGAAGGAAATATTTCCCATGGGGCATCATCAGATATCTTTGGCCATATCTCTTTTGGAATAATACCATTTTTTCGAACATGTGTCTTTGAAACTCTCTCCATGGTGAAGGATTTATGGTATCTATGGTAATATAGTGCATCATTGAATGTCTATAGGTCCCATAGATATTAAAGCATGGTACATCAGTAAAAATACATTTAGCTTTAAAGAAAGTTCTTTTGAGGGTGATGATAGTATGACATTCGAGAGGAGGTGCCACCTGTTGAGTATAAGCTTCATTTGTCAAATAGGATTTCCATCTTGAAAAATTCTGGAACCATTTGAGAAATGTTGACAAATGTGGATTCAGATCTTCATTTTTCTCAAGCAGACTGATATACCTTGCAAGCTTTAATGGTTGAAGATCAAATGAAATCCAGTATAAATGACAAAGATACCAAAACAGGATTAACAATTCAGGAGGCCAATAAAACTGGTTTTCAAGACTTTGGTTTAAGAAGCTGAAAATACAGGTGAAAGGATAAATAGGATGAAAGCCTAATTTGTGAAAGAAATCTAACCCATAATTTCTGATTAGTCTGGATTGAAGTTCAAAAATTTGAGTTCTGGCTTTTTGATTAAGGGTGGTCATGGAAATGTTTGATGGTAAGGACAGAGGAATACCTTTTTCAAGAAAGTTGGCATTAATGGTTTGATACATGTATAGCATGGGAAGGACTTTTAGAATAAGAGACAGGTGGTCTGCGTAAAAGATCTGGTAGCAGGTTATCTTCTCCTTTGATGTGTTCTACTTCAAAGTCATACTTACTGAACCATTCTTTCATTCTGAGAAGTTGAGGATGAGGCAGAGTCTTTCCTTTGAATTCAAGCATTTTTGGAAATAATGAGTAGTCCATCATAACTTTGAAATGATGATCAATTAGATGGAATTCGAACTTTTTTATGCCATATTTAACTGCTAAGACCTCTTTGAAGGTTGAGTGATAATGGCATTCTCCATATGTGACCTTTCCACTAGCATAAGCATAAATTTGTCTTTTTTTGTTGTCATCTTCTTCTAAAAGAATAGCTCCCCAAAATTGATCACTTGCATCTGTTTGAAGGATTCTTTTTCCTGTGGAGGGAATCTGGAGATCAGGAAGATTTTTTATGCAAATTCTGAGTTGTTCAAGAGCTTCTGTTTGTTCTGAGGACCATGGTGGAGGATTCTTTCTTAGAAGAGATCTGAGAGGGGCTGTCTTCTTTGTCAAGTGAGGAATTAAATCTCTGAGATAATTGACAATGCCAAGAACTTGTCCGATTTGCTTGACAGAAAGATTTTCTTTTGGAAATTTATCTAGTTCTATTGCAACATGAGGACCTGGAAGATATTTCCCTTCTTTGAATCTCATTCCAAGAAAATCTATTTCTGTTTGGCCAATGAACATCTTGGTGGTTGAAAGCATAACACCATAATGTCATACAAGATTAGTAAACTGTTGGAGTAGTTTCTCATGGGCTTTTATATCTGCAGAAAACAAAAGAATATCATCAATATAAACAAGAGCGCTAGAGAGGATGGGCTCAAAGATTTTGATCATAGTCCGTTGGAATAGTGATGGGGCTACTTTGAGTCCTAAAGGTAGGACATTCCATTGATAGTGTCTATTTGGAATAAAAAAGCTCGTTTTGTATCTGTCTTCTTCTTTGATTCCAAATTACCAAAATCCAACCTTTAAATCAAAATTTGAAAAGATTTTAGCTCCCGCCAAGAATGTAAATAATGAGGAAATTTTTGGCAAAGGGAATTTGTCATCTCTGAGGAAGAAATTCAAAGGCTGATAGTCAATCACCAATCTTTTCTTTCCATGAACTCGCTCTGATCTTTTATTTACATAAAAAGCTTGGCATGCCCATTCTGATTTTGTGGGAACAATTAGACCTTGGTCTTCCAATTGGCTACATTTTGCAATTGCCAATTTAAGATCAGAAGGAGTCATTCCTGGATGAGTTGCCTTTATTGGGTTGAAATCTTCATTTTGTTTGAAAGGTAAGGAGATGAAGAACTCCTCATTTTTCCACAGTGGTGATGAGCATTTATGAAGAAACTCTGTATGAGACTGAGCACTGCATTCTTTTAACAAAAACTCATGAATAGTCTGAAGGTTTGGTTGAGAAATGGTTTGGCCAACAAAAAGGATGGATGGAATATTAGTGAATGGTTGAAAGTATTTCTTGAACTTGAGTCCATTGGGAAGAATTCTCAAGTCTTTCATCTTCCAATAGACATCAAAGCCAATGACAATATCTTTTCCAGGTCAAGAAGATCTAAGAACATGTGTCTAGGTGTAACAATTTGGAAAGAATTGGATCTTTATTGGGTGTCTGGTTTTAAGGCCAATTTCAAGTAATTCTCCATTGGCTGTAGAAAAATGTTCAGAATGATGTTTCCAACATTCTTTAGGCAAGGCTTTTGGGTTGAGAATGGTAGTTTTGGCTCCAGTGTTGATCAAGGCTACAAGTTTTATGGGTTTGGAATAACTGGTTGGGTAAATTTGAATAAGGAACAAAGGTATTGGATGTTTTTCATGAGTTAGTGCTATCATGTCTCTATTATCACCACCAATTAAGAACTAGTCATTCTAGGACTCTGTTTCAGAGTTGGAAATTTCTGAGTCTGTGTTTTGGCCTATAGCAAAAACACATTCTGGTGAAGCTTCTTCTTCTTTTGAAAAGAGAGACTCAAGATCGGCATCATTTAGGTCTACTTTAGTAATCTACTGAATTTTTTGAAACATTTCTTGCAAAAATGGTGGGAAAGCAAGCAAACTGGTATGCTTCTCTGAATGCTTATGCTAGAATCCAGCTGATGGATGCCACTTCACCAGAAGATTTTCTAGGACTCTTGCATTATGAGTTCTTAGGAAAATGGGATGATGATCTTGAAGTTGCACGAGTATCCAAAGGACCTTTCCAACGGTATCCACTCTGAGTAATATAAGAAAGGTGGGGGAATACTTGGATAAGGAAGAAAAGCACAAAAATAATTCAAAGATTGTTTTGATACTCTGAATTCAATATTTTTATGCTTAATTTCCACAAGTTTTGTTTAGCAAATTCTCCTTAAAATTAGGTGTGGAAGCAAGCTCTTCACTTGGTAAATGCTATACTCTCAGCATAAGATGGTTAACAATGCCTATGACCTTTGCAAATGGTAAATAAGTGACAGTCATGAAAATAAAAAAATAGTGAGATTTGTTAAGTACATGCTAAATTTTCAATATCATAATGAACTTTTATACATTCATCATGGTTGAAACTAACTTCAATAAGTCTACAGGAATTGTAAATCCAGAAAGAAGTGCATCCAACTTGTAAAGTTAGTTAACACAGCAGTGCAATAGAGAGCAGTCAGATACAGACACCCAGAAAGTTAGGAATATAGAAACTCTAAATCAGTCATCCTGAGCTCTAGAATCTGGCCATCAGCTCCATTCTCTGGTAGGGTCATCATGAGTGTTTAGAGATCTGGCAGATGAAGTCCCAGCACTATACAGATCAAAGCCCAAGGCTGCAAGTTGCCAATGAAGCATCTCATTCTCCCGCTCTAGACCGCTAGAATAGCTCTGCATACACAGAAAACACCATGTCATATGCATTACATGCATAACATGCATACATTTGCATTGTCTCAATGAGCACGCTTACTCGCCAACTGTCTGTAACCTGCACCATAAATTATCTCTGAGATGAGGTAAGTCCATATAAATACTTTGCCTGTGTATGGGGAATGTGTTTTGTAAAACTTTGTTAATGTCAATGTCAAGTGTACATATCCATACAAGAAATAAAGCAAACAGACTCACACGAGAAGCATCTGGTGGATAAAAGCTAGGAAGTTGAGCATCACCAAACTGCATATGCTACTTAACTAGAGCCTAAACAGTAGGAGCCCAGTAGAATATAGACTTGTCTGGAAGAGAGACATCGCCAAGCGTAGCATCAATAAAGGCCCCATCATGACTAGACCTAACGTGCTGAGCAGGATGACCAGGACTAGGTCTGGGCTCAGGGCTCTCAATCTCTAGAGCAATCTCAGTCTCCTCATCGATATCAACAGGAGAGCGAACCTCCTCAAACTGTAAAGAGAAGGAGTGAGTCATAGGTTCTAGAAACAAAAGCTGAAATAATGTGAAATTACCTCATCATTATCAATAGGAACATGCTCCAGGAGGCTCTCATGAATAACTGCTGATAATGTCAAGAATGCTCAAGGAAATCTGAGGCAGCATATCCCTGTAGTGCATCTCTCAGCTCTGAACCCGTAAAATGTGAGCTGCGGGGCATAGAGGAGGGGACATCATATGGAATGCAACGTCGAGAAGGGCCAGCAGACCAGTGATACACTCGCTCCCCTAGATACCACATCAGACAGCCACAACTAGAGAGCAGGATCCTTATAGGCTCTAAACGGGCTGAAGCCGCCATGAAATCATATCGCTGGATGTCTTCAACACCCTCCAACCAATAAGAATTTATCTGCAATTTTTGTAAATTAAATCAAATTTCTATTAAACTGTAGCATACTAATGATTTTATTTTTCCTTACCAGGTGCCACTTGACAGTGTTCAACTGATCACGGTACATCTACAATGTGTTCCTGTTGCTAGCAAGGCGAGAAGAACCCCATCTCATCATCAGAGGAAAGGTCCTATCAGAATTGATAGCGTTAAAGCCTCGAATCAACTCGATCTTTATGCTCCATATCTGAAAAAAAGAGAACACATCAAAAAAAGAAAAGAAGAGCAAAACTATAGAGATCAAATGAAGGAGAACATACATGTAAGATGTGCCAAAAGCCACACATCATGACAACACCTCTATAGATAGTGTCCAATCTATAACAAATATAAGCAAGTGTAGTAGATCCTCAATCTAATGTGGCAACTCGATCCAAGTCATGAAGAGGACCCAACAAAACAATACTGACCTCATGACTACTCTCACAAAAGAGGGTCGTGCCTAATAATATTAAGAGGAAACACCTCGCCTTATGAATGATCTGACGAGGAGTAGATGGAGGAAGGCATCTAAATCCCTCAACTAATGATGAAAGAAGAATGTTCTTTCGATTCTTCCATGCTGGGGTGAATGTATTGACTCTGTGCATGCTCTGGAAGACTACAATAGCCGATGTCAAATGGAACTGGAGATCCCCCAAAGGTAATCCAGGTGATAGCAGAGAAGCTCATAGGTGAAATGGTCAGCCCACCCACACGAGTATGAAAAGTGTGGGTAGTATCCATCCATCGCTCGATCAAAGCAAATAAAGAATAATTATCAAACCGGCCTTAAACAGTCAGAAGTACAGTAACAAAATGCCTAAATTTGGAAGCCCAAATCAGACTATACGACCGAGTATAGTTGGCATTGTACGATCGAGTGCAATGTATCTTCAATCGATTATACGATTGAGTATAATCAGCATCACACAACCGAGTGTGATGCCTTTTTTCAAATCAGACTATGTGATTGAGTGTAGTCAGCATTGTACGACCGAGTGCAATGTATCTTCAATCGATTATACAACTGAGTATAATCAGCATCACACGACCGAGTGTGATGCCTTTTTTCAAATCAGACTATACGACCGACTGTAGTCAACATTGTACGACCGAGTGCAATGTATCTTCAATTGATTATATGGTCGAGTATAATCAGCATCATACGACTGATTATGATGCAATTTATTTCAATTCATCTACACTAGACATCCCACAGGGAATATAGTGTGCATCGTTAGATGTCCCACAGGGAATATAATAATATTTCAATTCAAGACTATACGACCGAGTGTAGTCGGCATTGTACGACCGAGTGCAATGTATCTTCGATTGATTATACGACCGAGTATAATCGGTATCATATGACCGAGTATAATGTAATTTATTTCAATTCATCTACACTAGACGTCCCACAGGGAATATAGTGTGCATCGTTAGATGTCCCACAGGAATATAATGAAATTCATCATTGCTAGACGTTCCACAAGAACTATAGCAAATTTCAACTTATCATCGCTAAACATCCCACAGGGAATATAGCAAAACTCATTTGCACAAAGTCCACTAGATGTTCCACAGGAAATATAGTGTGACTTATCAAACACTACACCTTGCTCAACAATTTGAGCATCAATCTATCACTTAGGATACAATCGAGTGTCCTAATTTCTTTCTTTTGAAATTGTGTGCTTCTATTGCTTTGTCGCAATTTGTCAAGCAAACAGCAACAAAGGGGGGCAACTGTAAGCACCCAATTTCGGGATGCAATTATGCACAATTACGATGTAAGCCCCTAGGATGAAATTTATTCAAAAATTGAACTTGGTTGTTGATTTTCTGGACTTTAAGGACTAAATTGCAACATTTTTTTAGGATTTGATTACAAATAAGTCATTTTTTCAAGGGTCATTTGGTAATTAAAAATTAAAAAAATAAAATAAAATAAAATTTTAGGATCGGCATTACACAATGTTGATCGGTATTAAACAATGTCGATCGGCATTATACAATGCTGGTCGGCATTGCACAGTGCTATGCGTAATAATTCCTTTTTTTTTACTTTTTCGTGTATTTTTCCTTATTTTTATCGATTTTTTTAGTGTTTTGATTGGTTGAAAATTCAAATTTTATCTTTACAATTATCTGATAAGGTTGTTTAAATGCAGAAGGTTTTTGAAATCAAAGAAAAACAAATGCTATTTAATCAGATAGGTCTGTTCCTCCTTCGGAGGAAGTTTAGTACGCGTAGACTTTGCATTTAAAAGCAGAGTTTGCATGCATGCGTGAGGGAGAGTTTTTTGTTGGGGGGGACTTCTTTTTTCTTCTGGTTTTTGAAAGGATTTTTTTACAGGAAGAGACTGAGAGAAAGAAGACAGTAAGAGAAAAGAGAGACTGCGAGCATAAAACCCTAATTTTCGATACTGAAATTTTCAGAGGCAATAGTCCAGAATCAACAATATCTTAATTTTAAAGGTGATAATTCAATCTGAGGGGCTCAAAAAAGGCATTTGCACAACATCTAAATCTCCAGGGTTATTTTTCTATTTCTTTTATTACTCTTTTTTTATTTTCTGTTTATGATTTTTCTTTTATTTCTATTATTATTTTGATTATTTGATTTCATTGCTAATTTGCTTTTTTTTTAATTGTCCGTATATGGATTGTGGAGGAGGATACCACTTGTGTTTAATTGAACAAAAGGTCCATGGAATGCCATGGATGAACCTGTACTGTTTTAATAATAGTTCTTAGGATTTTAATTTTTGTTCTGCATTTTTGTATCATGTGTAATTTATTTTAATTTCTAGGTGTATAATTATTTAATTTTAATTCTGTACGTAGTTTGTAATAGCCCCAGTAGTGGGAATAGTAAAAGATTTAAATTTTTGCACTTTGAAATTAATTTGTAATTAGGATCAATTGGATAAAAATTAATTAAAATTAATGGTGGCTTTAGTTAATTAGGGTTTTTATGTAATTAAATTAGGTTTTTTAGAAATCATATGTGAATCTGTGTTTGATTTGATTTTGTTATGTTCTTATGTTTTTTATGGTTTTTTATGTTTTTATGTTTTTTTTAGGCCTTAAGCCCACATTTAGGTCTAACCCACTAAATAAATAGGTTTAAAAATCGTTTAGAAATTTAAATAATTAAAATCAATTTAGGCCCGCTTAGTTAATTAAAATCGTTTAGACTTAGCTCAGTCCATTTAATTGCATTTCTTTTAAAATAAATAGATCTAGGCCCACATTTCATTTAAAATAAAACTAGTTAAGACTTAGGCCCACTAATTTAATTTCTTCTTTAAAATTGAATAAACTTAAGCCCATATCTTAGAAAGACTAAAAAATAGATTTAGGCTCATTAATTAATAAAATGTAAGCCCACTTTTATTCTATTTTCACTTGTAAATAACATGTAGATTTAGCTAACTTATTTAATAAAATTAACATAGTTTAGACTTAGGGACGACGTGATCTTGAGTGCATTTTTACTTGTAATTTTATTGACTTGTTGCCTTTTTGGGTAGATGGATGTTAAATAGGGTTTAATAAAATTGCATGTAATTAGAGGATGAAATCATTATTTATAAAATTATTCTAAATGAACACAAGACTAAAAGAAGTTAGTATTCTGTATCCAGAATCTCCTGGTTGTGGTGCTAATTTTCTTTTAAAGAATCGAGTACCACCAATCAAATTGTCCTAGTTATTACCCTAGGTGGTGACTCCTCATCTCCACGCCATGTCTTTATGACAGTGGTTAGTGTGTTCTCTAAGGCCTTAAGCCTAAATAGTGTCGCGGTTGCTAAAATCTTGGATGCACACTAAACCCCGTCGTCTACACCTGACATCCAAAAATGACACAGCGCATTGCTAGGTAAGTATCCTAAACCCTGGTCCTTGCATTGTATTGCATTCACATTGCTCCACATGCATTGACATCGACATCAACATGATATGCAACACTCATGAAGCAAGGGTAACTATCATACGTTAAAATTTAACCATCCTTAATTATGGTCCAATGATGAAAATAATCTAAAAAAAATGATAGAAATTATTTATTAGTATCCTTTTTGAAGTGTGCTAGTCCAACCTTAAAATCCTAAAACTTAAAAGCCAAACTTATGGGGTAATGAATCGATCACTAAATAAATTAATTAAGCCTTAATTTTACAAATTGAGCTTTTAAAGTTGCGAATTGCATACTCTAAGTAACCATCGCTTAAATGTATAACTACTTGAATGTAATTCATTAAATCGACACTTGGTTTGTTAAACTGAGACTTAATTAATTGAAATCAAAAGTTGGTTTACTGAACTGAAAGTCCAAAATATCTTTCAAAACCTAAAGGACCTTCATAATCATAAAATGGTGAAAATAATGCATCCCAAGAGTCATATGAGCATGTGCGTGAATGCACGTGAGAGCCCGTGAGCTATGTGTATATTCAACCATGCACCATGGGTGTATGTGGCATGCATGGACACACGTTATGTGGTGTGTAGCCATGCTCCTATGTATAGGCAGCACACCCATGCTTGCATTTCTTCTTCTCTATGCATTGCACTTTTATACAACCCTAATGTGTATGCACATGTCCCATACATGTACTTACACCTCTAAATTTTTTATCTATAAATACCAGACCTTTATTCTAATTTTAGGACTTTTAGACATTAAACCAAAATTCTATCAGATTGAAGATTCAGGAATTTTTTTTAGATTGTTTAACCAATTTCCATTATTTTTCTTAGAATTTTTAGAACTCACTTACAAACCAAACTCAGCTAACATCTCTATCAAAGCACACTTCAAAGTTTAATCTACATTTTCATATCACTTCATACATTTGAACGAGGATAGCTTAATGGAACCGTTTCTGAAACAATTATTCTTCTTATTTTCCAATCAAGCTTAGTTCATAATTTAAGGACCAAAAAATCATATTGCATATTTATTTTCTTTGTAAACTACATTTGCTCTTCTATAATTATTCTTTTTCTATTTATTTTCTTTATTTTCATTTTTGTTGGTCATCAATTTTGGAATATTTATTATGATTTATGTGGTCTAGCCCTTTTGCTTGCTAATTGAGTATTGCTTTGATTGCATTTTGCAAATCATATCATTTTGCATCTTTTAGTTCTAAATTTGAATTTAACCCAAGCATTCATTTTTACAATAAAAATTGCATTTTAAATATCTATATTTGTTGTAGATTTTTCATTTTTAATATAAAAATCATATTTTTACCATAAAATGTCATTTCTGCATTTTTAATATCTTCATCATAAAAATTACATTTTGTAGGTTTAAAATACATGTTTTCAATGTCATAATTGTAATTTTATAAATTTGCACAAAAATGATTTTTTTACAGCAGAATTGCATTCATTATAATCTAAAATTATTATTTTGCCTCAAATTTGAACCTGTACTAACCCCATACTAATTTTGTAATTAGTATGAAATTCTTAATTTTTATTGTTAGTCTACAAACATTATAACTTTCAGTACAAGGTTGATGCAGATTTGAATATGAATCAACTAGCATCAAAACTATATCTTTTCAAGTTTAGAAACATTATTTGTGGGTCTCATGATGAGAAATAATATAACTTCATCTCTTTTATGCCAATTTCAGCTCATTCTATCATGTTATAATAATTGTATCATTCATAACATTCTCATCATACATTTATAATATATTATCATAATGTGCAAAGTTCTTTATGTTTTTCTTGTTTTGAAATTGTGTTATCATTTCCTATCAATTATGTCAATTGTGGATGTTGGAATGCATATACTTGCATTAACCTTTATTTTGAAGTTGTCTTATTAAATCTAGGACTAGATTTACTTTTTCACACTTTTCTCTTTCATATGTATTTACTAGGAAAGCCATGTAATAAATGAAATGAAATTACATTTTCTTTACTCATGCTTTACTTTACTATTAATGTATATATATAAACTATCATACCAAAACTAAGGTGATGTGAGCTTGTAATGGATCTTAGCTAATAAGAAGTAGCTAAGTAAATACTACTTCTTGAACTCAGAATGTTTGTCATGGGAATGAATTTTGCTCAAGTCTCAAAATTATTCCTTATATTCCCAAGTGAATGGGTGGTGACTCTAAAATATAAAAGCCTTTACTTCCTTATTTGATTCCCCTTTATCCAGTTCCTCATATGAAGTTTTAACTTTTTGTAGGAATATACATGCTTATGATTGTGAGAAATATAATCACAATTGTGAGACATGAATAACTAGCAATTGAAGCTTAGTTATAAACATTGCTACCGTGATGTATCACTTGTGAGCTTAATTATGATCATGGCTAGAATCTTCATGATCATGGTCACTATCGTGGGATGGATCTTGAAGGTGACTGGAAGCATGCTTCTATTTGGTCATAAATAATCATTAAACAACCATGCATGATCATGATCGTAGGGTTGCTCGTGAGGAGTACTATTAACTTGAATCTTAAAAGGTCTTAATGGTTATGAGTGAGATAGGTGTCCTTATGATTATGACTAAGATCATGAAGGGCACTATGAATTAGTGTTTTTGGAGGTCTTAATAATCATGGGTCGATAAGGAATCCTCATTATTATAGGAGTGCTTGTAAGGACCATTATCACTTTGTAAAACTAAAATATTTTTAGCTTATGACCATAGGATACTTGATCATGACCGTGGGATGCATGATTATGATCATATGAGGGCTTGTGAGGAGGGCTAGAAACTAGAAAAACTTGTGTTTCTTATATCCAAATAATCACCTTTAAATGGCTATCTTATATACACACTGAAGCACATGGATTAGTATATCAAAATTGATTTGTTAAGGACAAAACATGGATAATTACACATTGATCATGCAAATGATTAACATTCTCCCAATTTTGACTTTAACAAACTAACTATGAGTGATTAATGAAACAATATGTGCAAGTATATGAATTCATTTAAGTTGGTACTCCCCTTTAGTGTGTGAATGAGATTTTTAAGCTCCCCCTCACTGAGTGCATTATATTCATAATGATTTGTAACTTATAATATGAAATTTGTAACTTATTTTTAACTCACATCTCTTAGATATTAATAACAATTATGGGTCACGAAATCATAAAATCATTCATGAAATTAAAAATCATTTAAAATCACTCATTATCTCTTATCCTTTTAGTAAAGATAAAAAAGAGAACACAAACAATTAATGCATTAATTAACCAACAAGACAACTAAAAAGTGAACCAAAAGATTATGACAAACATAACAAAAGACTAAGAAAAACACGAAAGATAAAAATGTAGTCCAAAAGATGCTAATGCTAATATAATAACACAAAACTTGAAAACATTATGCATAAGAAAAATAAAAAGAAATCTTTAAGCTTGAGCATCATTTTTAACACCTTTTTTAGGTATACGAGGCTCTTTAAATCCTTGAGATAGCCATTGACACTCAAGGCCATAATGTTGGTAAAGGTGCTGCATATCATATTGAAGGTGATCAAGGCAATTATTGATTTGAGCAAATTAATCATTAAAATTGGTCTCTATGAGACTCATTTGATCAAATAAATCACTAACCCATGAAAGTTCACCTTCTAATTTTTGAGCACTAGATGCACCTTAGTTTCTTGCTCTCTTTCTTTGTCCCATGTAAGGCCCCTCTTGCTCTTTTTGTGGTTGGTCACCCAATTCTTAAGCAAGAGCCTATAAACCCACATTTTTTTAACTCTTTCATTGTCCTTTAGGTTTTCCTTAAATTGTTCATTATGAACATTTGTATTCTTCAAGTGCCAAATACCATTGACCAACTTGAATTGCTTAAAATTTTTTATGAAGGTAATATTTAGGAAGGAACAAGGAAAAAAGGAAGAGTAGTCAAAAAAACTCCAAAAAATAATGTAATCTTAATGACTTTGCCCCTTATGCTAAATACTCATTATAATATTATCACTAATGAACCAAAGATTCTATTAAAGTGTCCTACTAACTTCCTCCCTTTCATCATTCACTAGAGCATGTAAGAGATATATATATCATCAATGGTAAAGGCTTCATGATAGAGATCTTTAACATTGATAGTGTTAAAAATAAATCTTTGAATGTATCACAATGATTTTGATTTGCGGGATGATGCTTTGGTGACTCTTGAAACATAGTTGGCAAAGTTATACTTGGAATGCATGGCCCAAAAGATGTGAGGCAACCAAATAGATAGGGTTTGGATGGCTCCTCCTTACAAAAACCTAAAAGGAGTGTCAAATTCCCTAACAACCATGAACTTATTTTGCCTTCCAAGTTTGACTCGCATATTATATAAAATGTTTTCACCATTAATCTTTGAGTATTTAAGGATGTAGGTGGTAAGGAATTCAATAACAAGAAAGGGATAAATAGGATAGGCTTCATAAGCAAAATAAAAAAGGTTAAGATTGCTAAGGAGCATTTTTACCTTATCATGAATTCTAAGTTCTTCAAGGGTACTTTTGACAATATAGCACGTAGGAACTATGGTTCTTTAACTAAAATGGGCCATTTATTCTTTGATTTGAGATGTGTTGTAGTGGATAGTTAGAGTCTTTGTAATTTATTTCTTAGTTGCTCTTAAGAAGGAAGTGGTGGATGATCATTTCTTTAGGGCTATGGTGGTGAAGAGAAGAATGATAAGATTGATTGAAAATGAAGACAAGATGGTGATTATAGATTAAGTATGAGAAAAATTATAGGATTTCTTAGAGAGAAAACAATTTGCAACTGTTTTGTTATGATTTTAAATTTTGATGAAAATAAGTATGAAGTTGGGATATTTATATAGAAATTTGGGACTCCTAATCATCTTAGGATTGATTTTAGGGGTTACAAATCTTAAATCGATGTTATATAATGGGATGAAGTGAAAATAAGTGATAAAAAGATGATAGGACCATTCCTTTATTGTAGTAGGAAACGCTCTCACGATCATGAGGGCATAGTCATGATCGTGAGAATGACTCATGACTATCTCTTCATGATCGTGAGACAGATCATGAACATACCTGTGTCAAAATTAAACAAATGTCATAAGCTATATTTTAACTCTAACAGTTGTGAGGAAATTTTCATTTTGGTACCAAAAGATTCAAAAAATTGTCAATTAGATTCAAAAATGTTTGAAACATTGTATAATAAGTCCTTTTAAAATTAAAGTTACATAATTAAAAGAGTTTGAAAGTATGTTGAAGTTTAGTCTTTAAGGGACTAAATCGATATTTTTTAAAACTTTAAAAGAGAAGTGTTTTGGCATTCAAAAATATGCAAGTTTAAGATTAATTTGATAATGAAAATGCGTAAAGCTTTATTAAACATTTTAATGTGTGCAATTTATTAACAAATTAAATCAATTGAATTTCATTAATTTTATCAATAATTTGCATACAAATTTTAAATAGTAATTCAAAGTAAATTCAATACAAACACATAGCATGTTGATAAGCATACATTAAGCATGGATAATCATCTTAAGTTAGCATCATTTACAATACAAAGCTCATTCTTAATGAAGTTTTTCCTTTCTTTATTAAGTAGTCTAGTAAAATTATCTACTAATTGGTTGCTAGTTTTAATAAATTCAAGCATAATGTCACCATTTCAGACATTATCTCTTATAAAATGATTATTAGTGTCAATTTGTTTGGTCCTAGAATGTTGGATGGAATTTTTGCTAAGATTTATAGTATTTGTGTTGTCACATTTAATTGGAATGTTATTAACTTCAATGTCATAATTCTTAAGTTATTATTTTTGCCATAAGACCTATAACCAACAACAACTAGTCGTTATATAGTCGACTTTAGTGGTGGATAGAATAATTGAAACTTGCTTCTTACTAAACTAAGATACTAAATATTGACTTAACAATTAGCAAATTTTGAAAGTGCTCTTCCTATCAAGCAAACTATAAGAAAAATTTGCATTTGAATGGCTAACTAATTTAAATGAATTGCTCCTAAGATACCAAAGTCCTAAATGCAACCTACCGATGAGATACTTAAAAATTCATTTAATGGTATTTAAATGAGACTCTTTAGTATTAGATTGAAACCTAGTGCATAAACATGTAGCAAAAATAATATGCAGTCTACTAGTGGTTAAATAAATGAGAGATCTAATCATAACTTTATAGTGCTTTTAATCAATTAGCTTTCCACTTTCATCCATCCTAAGTGTAATTGAGGTGTTTATTAGAGTCCTTCTAGCTTTAGCACCTTCCATTCCAAACTTTTTAATGATGTCCTATGTGTACTTTGCTTGGTTAATGAAGACCTCATCTTTACATTGCTTGATTTGAAGTCTAAGAAAAAATTTGGGTCTACCCATCATGCTCATTTCAAATTCACCTCACATTAACTTAGAAAATTCCCCATTTAAGCAAAGGTTAGTAGCACCAACTATAATGCTATTAATATAAATTTGCATAATTAGTAAGTCATTATTATATTTCTTTATGAAAAGTGTTATGTCAACCTTTTCTTTAGAGAATCCTTTCTTTAATAGAAAGTTGCTCAACCTTCGTACCAGGCTCTTAGTGCTTATTTCAATCTATATAATTCCTTGGTTAATTTAAACACATGATTTAAAAATCCATGACTTTCAAAACCTAAAAGTTGTTCAATATGCACTTCCTTTTGAATAAAACCATTCAAAAATGTACTTTTAACATCTATTTGAAAAATTTTAAAATCCATGTATGATACAAATACAAGTAGCATTCTAATGGCCTATAACCTTGCAACTGAGGTAAAAGGTTTCATTATAAATAATGTCTTCTTCTTGATTATAACCTTTGGCCATTAATGCAGTTTTATTTTTAACTATAATACCTTATTCATTTATCTTATTTCTATATACCCATTTGGTACCTATAATAGGATAATTTTTAGGTTTAGGAACAAAGTTTTGAACATTATTTCTCTCAAATTGATTAAGTTCTTATTGCATGGTAAAGACCCAATATTTATCCTCCAAAGCCTCACTAGTGGACTTTGGTTGAATTTGAGAGATGAAGGCAAGATTTACTAGAGGTCTTTAATAAGATGTAGTAGTTATTATCCCTTAAATATGTCATGAATGATGAGCTCATTTGGGCGATCCTCTTGAAGTGTCAATCCTTTAAAAGCTCTTCCTTTATTAAGGGTTGAGGTGCCTCTTTTGCTTCCTCTTTACTTAGTCCCTATAATTTCAAAGGTTTATTATCCTCTATTTTCTTAAATGTTTTCAAAGAATTCATTTACAATATCATAAGAAACAATATCCTTTCTTGGATCAAGGAGATTAAATTCATCAAAGAAAACATGCATAACTCTTTAATAATTTAGATTCTTTTGTTAAAGACTATAAGCTTTGTTAGAGGTGGGATACCCTAAAACAAATCCCATTATTGGCTTTAGAGTGAAATTTCTAAGGTTGCCCTTGGTGTTTAACATAAAATATTTACAACCAAACACTTGAAGATAAAAAATCTTGAGTTTTATATTGTTTGAAAACTCATAAGAGATTTTATTTAAAATTCATCTTTTGAAAACTTGATTTGAAATGTAATGTGATGTGGTAACAACTTCCACCTAAAATTATAATGGCATATTATAGTCATAAAGCATTGTTCTAGCCATTTCTACCAATGTTCTATTCTTCTTCTTGACTACCTCATTTTGTTGAGGAGTTTTAGATGAAGAATAGGTGTGTGAAATACCATTTTCATCATAAAAAGAATTAAAATGTTTATTTTCAAATTTAGTTCCATGATCACTTTAATGTTAATGATATAAAACCTTTTTCTTTTTGAAGCTTTTTTGCAAAAATTTTAAAAGCATTAAAAGTATCATACTTATGAGCTAGGAAACACATCAAAGTAAATTTAGAGTAATCATTAACAAGTACAAATGCATAGTACATTCCACTTAAATTAGCAACTCTTGTAGGTCTAAACAAATCCATGTAAATTAGTTCTACTAATTTAGAAGTGGACAATCTATTTTTAAGTTTGAAGGAAGACTTAGCTTATTTTCCCTTTTTTACAAGCATCACACGACTTGTCTTTGATGAACTTAAGTTTAGGCAACTCATCTATAAGTTCACTCTTACTAAGTTCATATGAAAACTCAAAATTAGCATGTCCTAGTTATAAACGGTGGGGTTTAGCATGCGTTCAAGATTTTAGCATTAAGCTCAGGACTCTAGAGAACACACTAACCACTATAAAAAAGATATGGCGTGAAGATGAGGAGTCCTCACCCAAGGTAATAACTAGGACAAATAAAAAATAGTGGTACTCGATTTTCTAAAAGAAAGCTGGCACCACAACCAGGAGATTTTGAATACGGAATACCAACTTCTTTCAGTCTTGTGTTCATTTAGAATTACGTTATAAATTACTATCTTACCCTATATTTACATGTAATTTTACATAAACCCTTATTAAAACAATCAACTCCAAACAAACTAGTCATGAAAAATACATGTAAACAATGCATTTATTTAAATTCACAATCCCTAAGTTAGTCTAATCTACATTGATTTTAATTAAATGAGCTAAATCTACATGTTTTAATTTATAAGTGACTCTAAAGATTAATAGGCTTAATTCTTATTCAATTTTAATTAAGTGAACCTAGATCTATTTATTTTAATTCTAAAATGGGCCTAAAACTACAAATTATGAAGTATTTAGATTAGTGGGCCTAATTCTACATGTTTTGATTTTAAGGTAATCTTAAATCTGCAAATGATGGAAAATGCTTTAATTTAATGGGTTAAGTCTAAATAATGTTAATCATCCTAGGTGGGCCTATGTCTAAATTAACTAAATGGGCCTAAGTTATCTTTACCCTACATCTAATTAATTATGCGCCTAAAGATGAATTTTAATTAATTAAAATCTAGACCTAATTAATTAATAACCTATTAAATGAAATAAGATAATTAAAAATAGGCAAAGAAGAATTACCTAATTTTAAAATTAATTAAATGGGTTAGAGTCTAGTATGGGCTTAGGGCGCAAAACACATAAAAATAAATAAAAAAGCCTAAAAACATAAAGAAAATACCAAAACAATCAAATAAAAAAATTAAACAATCAATCAAACTTATTCTAAAAACCCTAATTTAATTAAATTGACTTTAAACAACAAATTAATAAATAAAATAATTAACAAGCAACCCTAATTCTATCCACTTAAATCTAATTCAATTTTAATTAAGAACCCTAATTATCTCTATAGCCATTAATCTTAATTAATTGCCTAATTAAAACCCTAATTTTACTAACCGATTAATAAAAATAAAACATACAATCACACACATGATTTCATTATTTTCACTATTTGAGCTATTACAATAATCTACTAAAAATAATTAAGAAAATAAAGATTAACATATCCCTAAAAAATAATAATAATAACTAACAAAACAATAATAAACAACTAAATAAAAAAACCTAAAAACTATATTTAGCTACAAAGTTCAATCCATGACATTCCATGGACCTTCCTGGAATTTATTCTTTAAGTGAGATCATCATGTAATCTTGTCCATAATCATCAACACAAAAGAATAAACAATGATTAGTGGATAAAAAAATAAAATTAAAATTTAGTAAAACCAAAATAAGAAAATAAAAATAAAAAAAATAGAAGAAGGTAGGAAAGAAGACGATGATTATGGATGCAATACTGGTTGTCCCCTCAGACTAGTAAAAATCACTGTTTTTTGTTAAGTAGGTCCTCAATATTTGTTGTTCTCTTTTCAAAAGCCTCCTACTAATTGCTTAAAACAAATAATTCATAAGAAAATACTTTGAACATTGCGTAAGAAAAAGTGAAAGCCTAAAAAAGTTTAGCTAAAAAAAGAGAGTGCTCCGAGAGCTCCCTTAGGAGAGCTTAAGCTGGGTTTTTATAGAAAAAAAACCCTAGCTAAAAATGTATCCTATTATGACTTGTTTTTTTCAGAGTTTTGATTTTAAAAGGACTTTAACTTCCTGAAAATTCAGATAAATATTATTTGACCAATCAAAATTCAGGAAATCAAATTTTATTTATTGTAAAAAATAAAAATAAACAAACAGAACATGTCTAATTTTGACCATAATTACAAAATTTTGATCGAAATTATATAATTCTTATCGGAGTTACAGAATTCCAATTTTTTTAACTTTTAATTGTAAAAAGACTCCTAAAAGAATTTAGAATTTTCACTTAGGTCCTAAAAAACATTACAATTAAGTCCTTAAAAAATAATTAAACTCTTTTGAAAATGCATTTAGACTTTTGAGGTTTCAAACTTCAAGTGTTGAAGATCTATTTATAATATTTTTATTATTGGAGACCTTTGTCACATCTACACTTCCTCATCTCGAAATTGGGTGCTTACACTAGTCTTCATTGCCAAGTTCACATGTTATTGGAAATAAACATTAAGCATTAAAATTTTTGGTTATCCGTTTTATTCAAGTCAATAACATAAACATTGTTAACTCTTTCATCACTAAACATTATTTTGTCATTATCTAGCTTACTAATAAAGTAATTTCTAAGATAAAAGTTAGTTTATTTTCCATGTCATACAATTGACTAATACTAAGCGAGTTATATTTTAGACCATCAACAAGTTAAGCGAGTTATATTTTAGACCATTAACAAGTAAGACATAATGAATAGAAAGAGTTTGAGGATTACCCACTTTGCTAATTCTCACTATCTTCCCTTGGTATTGTGTCATACCTCAAAATTTGACTATCCTTAATTATAGTTTGATGATGATAATGATCTATGAAAAATGGTAGTGATTTTTTTATTAGTATTCTTTTTGAAGTGTGCTAGTCCAAAACCTAATGCTTAAAACCCTAAAAAATAAAAAAAAATGAACTTGCAATATGATGAACTGATCACTAAATCAATCACTTAATCAAAAAATTGAGCCTCAAATTGGTGAACTAAGTCTTTGGAATAATGAACTGCAACTTTGAGTGACCATCGTTTAGGCGTACATCCACTTGAACATGTAAATCATTAAACTTGTACTTATTTCGTTGAACCAGAACTTGATGATTGAAACCAAAGGTCGATTCATTGAATTAAGAATCCAAAAAACTCTTTTCAAAACTTGAAATACCTCAAAACTATAAATTAATTAAAATAATACACCTAAAAAGTCGCGTGAACATATATGTAACCATGTATGAGAGCACATGCATCACACACACATTTAATCATGCGCCAGGGGCATGTGGGTGCATATGGCCATGTGTCATGTGGCGTGTAGGCACGCACACCTACACGTGCATTTCTCCTTCACACATGCATCAAACATGTCTTTCACACGTCTACACATGCTAAAATTTTTTGTTTATAAATACTATATCCTTTTTCCATTTTAAAGAGAATATTTTTAGACACTATATTGAAACTCTATTGGATTGAAGACTCAGAAAACCATTTTTGAAAATTTTAAGCAATTTCTCTATTTTTCTTAGGATTTTTAGGACCGATTCATAAACCAAACCTTTATGTCATCTTTGTCAAAGCACTCTTCAAAGGAATAATCGACATTTTTGCATCATTTCGTACATCTAAATAAGGATAGCTTAATAGAACCATTTATGAAACAATCATTATTTCTATTTTCTAATCAAGCTTAGTTAATAAGATGAGGATGAAAAAAACATCATTTTGCATGTTTACTTTTATTTGCAAGCTGCATTTTATCTTATATTCATATTCTCTTTTTTTTTTTTCATTGGCTTGCAACTTGGGAATATTTGTTGTGATTTGTGTGGTGAAGTTTAGCCCTTTTTTTCTTGCTAATTGATTATTATTCTTATTGTATTTTGTGAATGATGTCATTTGTATCTTTCAAATCTAAAATCGTAATTTTCATGTCATAATTACATTTTTCATGACCTTACACAAAAATGATCTTTTGCATTGGATTTGCATTTATCACAAATTTAAATCATCAATTTGTATCAAATTTGAATTTTTGTTAATCCCGCACTAAGGTTATAATAGTTGCACATAATTAATTATTTTTACTATTTTTTAAAAATATTATAACTTTCAGTACATGGTTTATTCATATCTGAATTCAAATTATCCATTATAAAAATCATACCTTTCTCATGTTAGAAATATCATTTGTGGGTCCTGTAATGAGAAATAATACAACTACATCTATTTCATGTCAATTTTGTTTTATTTTCTTTAACTTCAATGATTGCATCATTCATAATATTCTCATCGTTCATCTACAATATTATCATAGCATGCAATGCTCTGCGTGTTTCTCTTAATTCGAAATTGTGTTATTGTTTCCTACCAATTTTAGAATTTTGTTTTGATTTTACTAGGAAGATTGTATTTTATTGCTGGTTGGTTTTTGCTTGCCACTAAAGGTTCTGAAGTGAAATCTTCAATGAAGTATAATTATGGTGGTGGTTTGAGAGGTGGTTGTGGAAAAGGGAGAAAGAAGTTGAAGGGGATATTTGGATTAGCTTATCTAAGTAGCTTATGGCATATTTTTCTCAATTAGCTACATTTTATATGCTTGGTGAGGTTCCCAAATAAGCAGCTTATAGCTGTATAAAAATAACTATAGATTTGATCAACTCCATTTTAAAGTTTTTTCCCATTAGCTAATAACTGATTTAAATTTATTTTGTATTTGGACTATATTATCCTTATAAAAAAAAATTAACAACTAGCTTATGAATTAAATGCATACAATTGATTTTTTATAATTTATAATAAAATTACTAATATTTTAAATTATAGCTAGCAATTAAATAATTATAATATTTATATCTATAATATCTATATATATTTTTAAAATTATATTAACAACATTTACATTTTAATATTAATTTTTAAATATTGTTATTAATAATTTTAATAATAAATAAAGTAAAAATAATAAATTACTATATATTACTATATACTTTTTTATATAATTTACATAATTAGAAAAATATTATTAAATTATATTTAAAAATATTTTATACTCTTAGTGGTCATTTCAATACTAACAACAACGGTTAATAAAATTTTACCAAACGGTTCATATATATCAACTATCAACTAACTACAATAGCTATCAGCTAGTGTATACAGCTAAATTAAATACACCCAAAGTTTGTTTCTTTTCTTTTTTTTTTTTTCCTAAAAAAATTTGATGCAGAGGTGAGTTGGAAAATATTATAATATGACTATTTAGGTAGAAAATTATACCTGAATCAGCTGCATAGGTGTAATAACTTAATTGGGTAGAAAGAACACATCAGCAATTCCTATGTATTTTAACGTTTTAGAACTAACCAATTAATTTTTTTTTTTATCGATTTATATTGGACTCAATTTATTTTTTTAACCAAAAAAAAAAAAAATTTATAAGTCTTAATTGTAAAAATTGAAATCTCTTGGGATTTATTAAGTGATTATCCTTGAAAACATTTTGCGCGCGCGTAGGGAATATCCAGTTTAAATATCCGAATCCACCAGAAATATTCCATTTGAAACATCAAACTTTCCATAGTGCAAATCCGAACTTTGATCTCTGCTCTCTATCAGAATCAAATTCACCTCTTACAGTTTCTATTCCCAGCAATTTCAGCATAAAAGGCATCTTGTTTTTTAAGGTCAGTCCAGGTTTTCTTTTTGTTCATTGCTTTTTATATTATGTTTTGCAATACAAGTGGAGCTTTAATACCAAATTCCTACAAACTGTTTGATTAAATGACCAAAGAGTTTTTTTTTTTTTTTTTTTAAATGCTTAACAGCCTGATATGTTTATGTATTTTGATTCCTGCTTTATTAAAAGTGGGTATGTGGGTCTTAGTTATGAAGCTGCAGACATTTCTCCTCTTGTTTGGAATATTTAAAAATGCATGAATTCAACTCTATTAACTGAAAAACAAAAACAAAAACAAAACAAAATGCATTTTCTGAAAGAAAAGAACTCATTCCAGAATTGACATGATTTTGCAAGAATTCAACTGAAATAAACTATTGCACATTATTTATTTCAAGCAGATTCCTTTTCTGCTTGGCAATTTTTGTGGAGAATTAGAAATATTAGCTTTTGTGTTATAGGGAATATTTATCAGAGTTATTCGATAAAATATCCCATTGAAGCAGATTACTTTTCAGGACTAACAGTCCAGGGAGATGATTGCCATTGAATATTGTTTTTATTTTTATTTTTATTTTTATTTATTTTTTATTTTTTATTTTTTTTTATCCAAAGCAGCCCTTGGCCCATAGATCCTGACACAAGATTAAAATTCTAGCATGCGCGGTTCAATTCCCGTCATTCGCCCATTGTCCGGCTATAAATTCTGCAAGAATTCTTAGCTTCTAGATATTGACCACTGCTGATTTCATTATTCTACAAATTTAAGTGGAAGACAATCAGATCAGTATTTAATTAAAGGAAGGTACAGTTCGAGACACATTTGATTAGAGATCATGCTACTTAGATTGAAAGGTCATTGTCACTGTAAGATAGTAGCAATAAATTTCTTTAGGTTGAATACATGGTGACTTTCGATTTTGGCCTGAAATGATCTTGGAAGCAGACTTATAAAGAATGACAATCTTTTGTTAGTAAGCGGTTCAGTTCCATTTATGGCATTTGTGGTTTTCTTGGGGGACTGCTTTAATAAAGAATGCCAAAATTTCTCAGGTTTTCTATAAATGTTTTTCCTACAAAAGATCCCTCCTTAATAAATACAGCAGGATAACCAATTGGAGCTTCTACCCAGGCTTCAGAACCTTGTTCTGTAAATAGCTTTCCTGACCAGACATGTTTCCAGGAACAGGCTTCACCTTCTGGAAAATAGGCTTTTACATTTTGCTTGCCCTTGTCCAATACAGGCACCACTAGGATCTCAGTCCCAATTAAGAACTGCTGGTAACTCAAAGTGTGCACGTGCACATCATTTGGGTAGTGGATAAATAGGTGGCGGCAAACAGGAAGTCCTTTCTTGGATGCTTCCTATTTTCAAAGTACAGAGAAACTGTTAGATACTTAAAACTAAATTAATAGAACTGACAAAAAAGTTATGTCCTTAATTGTAAGTCTCACCTTTACTAATTGGATTCTATAGAAATACCAAGCTTTATACATTTTAGCAAAGCGTGCAAAATGCGACAGAGTTTCGTGGTTTGAGTAGAATTGGCTGTTGCAAGATGGTTTGTTTCCCTGCTTGAGAAGATTATCACGAACAAACTGATGAGATCACAGATAATTGTTCTCCTCTGAAGTAATATAGTAGTGCAGTGTGCAGAAATGAGACATCCTATTATTGCTATTATCAAATTTGCTTCATACAATGGATCATGAAAACTTAGTATATTGCTTGGCAGTTAAACTTTTTTAAGACTTTGACATCACTGTGGCATTCTCAAATTAAAGAGAAAAACACAAGTCCAGAAATTTCTGCTATTGACTGTAAGTATGTGATTTATATGTTTCTCCTATTTTCAACTTGATGACAATGATGCATATTTATGAACACACGTCTAATGTTTTAACTTACTTCATGGGTACGGAAAACAGTGGTGAAGGCATTTAGTTCCATCCAGCGCATAAGCAACTCTTCACTTCTATGATATTTGACAAACGGCATGTTTACTGCACAGTAGCCTCCAATATCACTGTGATTGAGAGCGAATCCAGAGATTCCGCCACTCAGTAGGCCAACAACAGCACTCTTTATCCCATCATTAGCCTGCCAGCTAACCATTTGGTCTCCTTCCCAAAATAGCATACCCCATTTGGGACTGTCCCTAAAACCGGCCCTCATGAAGAAGACCAATGCCTCTTCTGGGTCGTCTTTTTCCTTACCTACACAGTTAGTTTTCCATTCTTCCACAAACTCTCGGTTTAATTGGGCCCATAGTTCTGGGTATCTGTTATGAGCAGCGATAGGATCTTCACCTGAAACAGTAAGTTCAAAGTTATCTACAATTTGTTGTGTATGGCCTTAGCCGCACAACTGACACACATGGGCACAAAGAAGAAGAATAAAATGGTAAAAACAAAATTGGTAGTCATAGAAGAGGAAAAGCAAAATTGCCGCACATGCTTTCTTTTCTTGGGTGCAAATATTTTTTTGGCAATAAAAGGAAAGCAATAAAGGTTTTGGATCAGTTGGTTGACAAAGAAATTTTGCTGAAATTCTTTTAGCTTTTCTACTTATATGCAAGGAGAAATGGAAGACGGATTATCAAACAGTTATCAAATGAATTAGTTAGGAGAAGATTGAAAACCTTGATATGAATAATAGAAAAGCATAGAGGCTAGGGTTATGAATAATAGAAAACCTACTTCATGAAATCTTTATGGACAGATTCCCTAGTTCATTAAATCAATATTTGTAAAGTGGGTTATTTACAATGCAACACTTCATTTTGCACTCTATTTAGACATGGTTATATCAGAAAGCAAGATTAAAAGCATATAACCAAATCATTTAACTGGTAGAAGGATTGAGACAATGATCCCTTTGCCCATTTCAAAGAAATTTGTATTTCACTAATTCATGAAGCCACTTGCCACATGAGCTAACAAAACAAAGAGGTCACCTCCTCCTTATATTGACTTCGTCAGGGAGTGATAAGAATCTTTTACCCGAATAAAGGGTGGCATCGACAGGCAGGCCTTCACCAAAATCAGCCATCCATCCTCTAACACCGTCATCAACCATTTCCTGTAAAAGCTGCTTGAACCAACTTGAAGTATCTGGGTGTGTCAAATCCAACATCCCCACATTGAAAGCTGTATTTGGGATCATATATGGTTCTCCATGCTTGTCTTTTACTAGGATGCCCAATTTTTTTGCCTCCTCAAAAAGATTTCTAGTTCTGTTGGGTTTTTCATCTGTCTGAGAAAATAAATAAAAAATTCAAGCCAAAGTCATAAAAACTCTAATTATAGCCAATTCTAAACAGAACTTTTTTTATGGAAGGTGCACTAACAAAATTCCTGTTAAGATGCTTTTTTTTTTTAATCTATTTATTTCTTGTATCAAATGATGGCACCCTAGTACCTGCACATTTTGATGCAGGACACATCAACCAGTGATGTCATGGTGCTTATAGTGTTAGTATCATATGTTCTTAAGAAAAGAATGGTACCGGAGCAAGGCATGGATTGCAGTATGTCATCATTTGAATATGTTGAGAACCAAGATCTTGAACTAGCTGCTTCCATCCCTTATACCTAGTTGTATCCACTTCCCAGTTCCACCACAGCTGTGATCCAATGAATGTCTCTCTTTGTCCAACCCAATCCTACACAAGAATCCCTATGCAGTGAAAAATTCTAGATAATGATACACCTGTGCTGTTGAAATTATCAGGCAATGGCATTTAGAATTTTAGAATTGAACCATTTCAATTTGCTTGGAAATTACCATTTAATATAATGCGAGCCACCAAAGTTTATCCTAAATTACCAAGGTTGTAAATGGAAGTGAATTACATTACAAATTACAAAAGAGATTGTAGCAATGAATTCATAGATTGAATTAAACATTATTCTCTGAATTTTAATGAGCTTCAATTTACTTTCAAATATGTGCATGGAATACCTGTAACCAAAATGCTGATATGGGAACCTTATAAGCTTTCAATTCGTCCCAAACATGGCGTACAGCTTCTGTTCCACCCTGCATTCCAACAACTGCTCCAGATATAATCCAAGTAGGAAGCTCAGGAGGCCTCCCTATAGTTTCTGTTAAGTGTTCAATAAGCTCAGAAGGTGAGTTCCCATGTATAATCCTTCCCTGAGCTGAATTGCTGTGTATCTGCAAGCTCCATCATATAGAAAATAGGAAACTGCAAGTTTAAATTCTGAGTGAGCCTTTATGTTGTACAGAATGCTTTTTTGTCCTTTTAATTGTTGAAAATTTATTTATTGCTTAATATAAATTTTCGACAATCTCAGTTTGCAACTTCATTTTGAAAAGCAGAACCCAATTTCTTTGAAGTTTCTTTGAAGTTTATGTTCTGAAAGGTGAATATACTTCATTTTATCATATCCAGGTGATCGTGACAAAATATATATATATATATATATACATCTTTCTTAGCAATTTATTCTGTCGCTTTTTTATGCATGGTCTGAAAAGTTTATAATTTTGATGCTGCTTTATGTCCTATATGTTACAGCAGTTCTCAAAGGATACCTGTATCTGAACTCTATCTTGTCTTGTTAGATCGAAAGTAGAGTAATCGTATCCTTCTAGATAAAGGGACCTCATCTTTGATGTCATGTAAAATGGTGAAGGAGCATATGTTGTACTCCAATCACCCCCAGCTCTGCAATATAGCATAAAAATCAACGCAAAAACCATTTAGATTCTTGTAGAATCATCTACATTAGTCTAAATATTAAAAACATATCTACCTGTAGCTAACCAAGTTAGCTGCAAAAGTAATAGGCTGATCTCCTCTTCCAATTCCCTGTTCTTGAACAAAAATGGGCACCCTTTTGCCTTTGAAGTCCATATGGGAGAACTGTTCTCCAAAACCATAGAACCTTTCATTAGCCTCGCTTGAATAGCTAAGGCAGATTCTGTTGAATTCAGTCAACCGTGGAACAACTTTCTTTTCTGTTTCCTCTGATGAGGCGACTGCAACAAATCCTTTTGGTCTCTTGAAGAACCAACGCCATCCAGCCTTTCGTCTACGAATCCTTCGCAGATGCCTCCTTAAACGCTGGTATTTTCCTAAATGAGCTGGTGAAGTTCTTGGTTGGAATTCAAAGTCTGGTTGTGCAACTTTAACTTGAAAGCCAATCTGTTTAAGGTTCTTTTGGTCAAGAAGAACCCAATACCTTGCAGAAGCGGTTGGTCCACTTCTTTCAAACTCAATGTCTTTATAAATGCCATATTCCGAAAGTCTCTTCTTCTTTGTTTTGCTAACTAGCCTACCTGTTATCAACACAACAGGTAACTTGGCATCCTTCAAATCCTTTTCCTGGTCAAACTGTGAAGACCCAGGTGAAGGATCGAGATTCTCAAACTGGATTTTGTCCAGTTGATTGATCACTTTTATATCATCGATGGTTTGATGATCACAAACTAAAAGAATATTTCCATCTTTTATAACAAAGGATCCCCTGCTCTCTTCCACCTCTGTCTCAACCACTGCGGCAGAGACGAAGGCTAGTCCAGGTATGGTGGACCACAGGGCTCTTGTTGGCTGAGACCGATGAGAAATTGAGAGATGCCCACCATTTTTGGTGCTCCAAAGAAGCTGGAAATCTCTCCCTAATGGGAAAATTCGGTGGGAGGGAGCAGTTTGGGAATTGAAGAAAAGACTTCCTTGAATGAAAGGAAGAGATCTTGGTGTTGATGGGAAGGGATTGTTTAGGTGCTTATGGTGTTTCTTGGTTATTCTGAGAGTTGCCATTTTGCCGTTAATAGAAATATACAGCGTATTAGTATGTGCTATTTATAGATTCAGAAACGTGACATATGCGAGAAATTGCGCAACTTCTCTATTCCTTCTTGAAGAAAGTTCTTATATTTCTTTATGCTGAAGAGTTAAAGCCAAAGGGAAGAAAAGTCTCGATATATGTGTTAGAAAATAGACTTTTTTTTTTTTTTAACTGAGTTGGAAAATAGACTTTGCATCAGTAAAGTGGAGGGGGGCTGATTATATTAATTCGATTTGCTGTGATTTTATTGTACCTGTGCCCCCACGGCCCCACCCCACCTTCTATTTTACTTTCGGTTCCGTTAGGCCTTATCTTCTCTTTAATGACCTCTTTTTGGGATTTCTTTTTCATACTCTTAGTATACTTTTTACACAATCTAAATATTAATGCTCATTTATATATATATATATATATATATATATATATATATTAAAATGTAATTCTAATTTAGTTAAAATTATATTTCCTATTTTAATTAAGTTATATTCTATTATTATAATAATCTAAATTTTTTTAAAATTATTTTATATAATTAAATATTGAAGTTTATAACGTTATTAATAATTTTTTATCGTATGTTATTATTATTACATTAAAAATTGTTATATTTAATTATTAAATTTAAAATTGTATTTGGAAACTATTAATATATTTATTATTTCCATCTCATTTTATTATTTACATGGCATTATCATTATTGATTAGTATTATTTACATAATGTTTTTTTTTAACTAGAGTTATTATTATTATTGTATACATATTTATATATGTGTGTTGAGTGGGTGTATATATATATATATATTAAACCTATCAGCCCCACCTTTTCCTTTTTTTTTTCCCATTTCCCCTGCCATTCCCTTTCTTCTTCTCCTTGCTGTCCTATTTCTTCCTGCCCTCCCACGCTGTCTTTCTTCTTTCCAGCAACCACCGCCTGTTTCTTTCTTCTTCTGGCAGCATCATCAACAACAACAACAGCAACAACAACAGCAACAACAACAACAAACAACATCAATGACGACAACAACAACAACAACAACAGTAGCCTCCCTGTCTCAGAATTATGCTTTAGGTGAGTTCTAGGCTAATTTAGTTGAGTTGTGAGGTTGATTTCTGAGTTGATTCTGTGTTGTTTGTTAGTTAATTGTTAGTTGTTTGTTAATTATTGTGTTTATTTTAATTTTTAGTTAATATATTTTTTGCTTAATTTATTTTTAATATTTGGTTGATTTTTGAGTTGATCTATATGTACTTAGTTGATTTTAAATTATTTTAGTTAATTTTAATTATGGGTATTTTTTAATATTTTAATAATATAAATTGTAATTTTTGTTAATTATGTTAATTAATTATTTTTGGTTGGAATTTGAGTAATTAGTGATTATTATATTAAGTTAGTAATTTCTATGTTAATAAAATTATTTTTAGTAAATTAATATTATTTTTGAGGAATTATTATGCTTATGTGAATATTGAAATTTTGGTGTAATTATGTAATTTGGTTGAAAATATAGTTAAATTATATTTTAAATGGTTTTAGAATTTTATAGAGTGTTATTTTTTATAAATTAATTACTATTTTTAACTAATTAATTCTAATTTTTGAAAATTATATTCAAATATTAAATTATTTATTATTTTGTGATTAAATGGCTCTTTAATTATTTTTATAATATATTTAAGCTATTTAAATAATTAAATGTGAATTTGACTATTTTGTGATAAATAGTTGTGAAATTGGATTTTATTAATATTATATAAATTATTGAGATTTTATTATCTAATTTGAAAAAATAATTAGTTTTAATGTTTTATTATTTAAATAAATTAAATTGTGGCATTTTGGATATTTTATAGATTTTTAATGATTTTAAATATTTATTATTAAATGATTTATTTTTGGTGGATTGTGAACTTTGATTGGGGATTTGAGTAATTCGGGGTCCTAACTCGATGGTGTTGAGCTTGTGTGAATTTAGAATTGTGTTTGCTTGTAAGATTGACTCTACTTCGGTAGAGGGATGTCTGTTTTACAGAGGAGATTCTGTCGAATTTTTGGTAGATTTATCATAAAACGTAACATCAGGTCAATCCTAATGTTTGAATTTCGAGTTGTGTTTTCCTTAGAAATTCTAAAAGTTAAAGTTTTTATTTTCTGATTGTCATTTCATTTTTTGTCTGTTAGCTACCCCTTCGATCGCGGTCGGGCACGACATATCAGATGAGCGCCTTCATCTTATAAGTTAATATTTGAATTATATGTCGGGTTTTTTTGAGTTAAAACATATTAAATTCTGATAAATTTAATTTTACGAGATTTTAATCGGTATTTCTTAAATAATGTTGCATGATTTAAATTATAGTTGTAATTTTTCTTGTTTTATTTATTTTCATTTATTTTAAATAAACTATGGTAGAACGAGCTATCTGATGGGTTTCATCAGGATTGTGTACGCACCGGTAAAATATTTGATTATATTAATGGGGCCGATAGTCTAGTGATGCTTTGCTCTCGGACACCGCCAATAATATAATATTTGATTATTTAATAAATACTGAGGTTGAAGGTTTGGTGATACTTTGCTCTCAGACATTGCCAGTATAGTTGGATTAATATTATTAAATCACTGGGGTCGATGGTTTGGTGATACTTTGCTCTCGGATACCGCCAATGATATTGGATTAAGTGATGTAATTATGGCTGTGCATCCTAGTGATACTTTGCTCTCAGGATCTGACAGTCTTGGATATAAGTGAGTCATATGACTGTTAAAAATTGAAAACTTGGGTTCTACTTAGTTTTTATACTGAAATGTTTTAAAAAGCATTTAAATATTTATTTCTTTCCTTTTAAAAAAATAGGTTTTTTATATATATATCAAAGAATTTGAATAAAATTATAAACATATTATATTTTCATAAAAACTTATTTTAAAGAAAATTTTCAAACCGCATTCAATTCTTTTATTAATTTACTCAGTGAGGTCTGACTTCCATCAATTTAATTTTTTTTAGGAGTTTGGGAGTCTTCTGTTAGACCTACTTCTTTACGCCGCGTAGTTTTTTCACCGGCTATCTTATATAGGTCTATATAGTTGTGTTTGTTTTAGTATCTGTGTACCGCAGTATAGAACTATATAACTGTGTATTTTAAGTTGAATATTATACATTAAGATTTATGTATTGAAGTACTATTTGTATAACTGATGATGTTTATTTATTTTATGCACTATGATATTATGGTTTAATTAAATTGAGAAAAATTAGTTTGATAATGTGTATTATGATTTAATTATTTTATTATGAGGTTTTAAAGTAAAATATTATGAATTTTTCTTTTAAGGCTTACTATGGGTTTCGGTAGTTTTATGCTTTCTCATTCCCTAATGTTGGTAATGTGCCCCTGGACAAAGTTAGTATCAGAGCTTTGACTCATTTTTCATGCTTTTGATTATCGATGTTTGTCTTTTTTCATATTACTACGGTACTTAGGTTGTTAATTGTTACTTGTTGATTCCTTATCCTTAGGATTCTGTATATGTGTGTTCTTGTTTGGTTTTGAATTTGGGTTTTCTTGTCTTTTTAGAATGAGGTGTGCTTAGAATGCCCCTACTGTTGATACAGAGCCTGATGACAGTAAACAGTCATTTCAGGATGAGATTCTCCCTCATGCCCCTCGAATTAGAGGTAGGGGCAGAGCTAAAGTAATAGCAGCTCAGAGGCAGAATCAACCTCAAGTAGAGCCCCAAATTCTAGCAGAGGATCCTGCAGCTTTTGCAGCTGGTATGGCAGGTATTAATCAAAGCTTGGAAACTCTTAATCAGGCGATGCCTATAATGCAGCAGATGCTTCAGCGACAGAATCATGGGATGTCTGATACAGATGCAACATTCTTATACTCCAGAGTGGGACAAGTTTATTTTGATGGTACTGGAGACGCACTGGATTTCATTAACACCATTGAGTCTAGGATTAGATCTAGGTATTCTGATTATCAGAGGATTATGATGTGGAGTTATCAATCTCAGCGGCAGCTCAGGATTGGTTTATGCAGTCCATTCAGCCTTTCATGACCACGATGACATGGTTGGGATTTAAGGAGCAATTTATGAGATTCTTTTATCTTTCATCTATGCGAGAGAACTATAGATGGCAGCTGCTTAATATCGACAGGAGAGATTGATCGGTTGAGGACTACACTCGGGAATTCTACAGATTGATGAGACATATTGAGGATGTGAGGTAGGATGTTGCCAGAGCAGTTGAGTTGTATGTGATTGGATTAGGCCTAGCTTATATCGGCATTCGACCAAAGGTCATAGTCTAGAGAGTGTTATGGAGGAGGTGAGACAGTTAGAGCGAAGGCATATCTGACACGGCACCATACCTAACCCATATGATAATGGCATCGTCAGACCTATTTAGAGGGTGCATCAATCGGTGTTTTAGATAGACAGCATGAGTGCTCAGTCAGCAAGTGTAATGACCTAATTTTTTTTAATTATTAAATATTATTATGAGATATGCAGTGTTAATAAATTTAAAAGTTAAATTTAATTATTTTACTATTTTGTGATTAATTACTATCCTTTTATGTTTAATTAAATTTTCTACATAAATATATTATTTTGAAATTTATTATTTTGGACATTTAATTTGCGTTATTTATATTTACTATTTTTGGATAGTATTATTTAATAATATTTAATTTAGTGCATCATTATTTCTACTATTTATTTTATTATTAAATTATTTTATTATTTGCATTATTGTTATACTAATTCATTAGTATTATTATTATTTAATGTTAATTTATGTTATGTATATTACATGTGTGTGTTTATATATATAAGTGTGAGATATTTATTTATTGTGTGGTGGAGATTTTTTTTTACTAAAATTATATTATATAGTATTATAATATATAGTTTCATTATAAAGTATAAGATATATATACAAACACACAAAACACATACACTGTACAAAAAAAAAAAAAAACGCAAACCACCTCGTTACCCACCTCCTTCCTCCATGCACCGTCTGATTTTCCCCACCGTTGGTGTGCCTCCCCGATGTCCAGCAAGCTCCGCCACCTTCTAGTCGCCTTCGCCACCTCCTCCTCCTTCTCTAGCGTGGATTGACAGAGACAGTAGCAACGGCAATAGGTGGCATCATCGACATTTCTTCCTTTTTCGGCCACCTCTTCAAGCGTTTCTGGTGTCTATCAACTCCTCTAGTTTCAGTGAGCTTGAATCTAATTTCATTTTAAGCTCTAATCATCCATTTCTTGATTTTTGGTTTTGATCATTATGATTTCTATATTTTTTTTGGAGTTGATTTTGTTAAGTTCAGTTAATCTTCCTTCACAAAAGTTGTTTATAGTAGCTTGATCTTCATGGAAATATTTTTGTTTTAATTTTTGGAATTTATTTTAATTTTGATGAATTTTTGAATATTTTATTATTATTTTATTAATTTTCATAAATAAATTATTTAAATTATGAATTTGGTATATTTTGTGTTATTATAAATTATTATTAATTTTAGTGTTGAGATAATAATTTTTTTGATTTTTATGTAATTTTTATAATATTTTTATATTATGTCAATATTAGAAAATTAGGTTAAAGTTTAGTTTTTGTTGAAATTAGTGTTTAATTATATGTTTTAGATAATATTAGAGTAATATTTGTTGATAAAATAATTTTTATGCATTTATATAATTTTTATGGAATATTAGATATATTATGTGTATTTTTTATTATAGGGTTAATTATATAATTTTGTGATAATTATAGTTAAATAATATGTTTTAAATGGTTTTGGAATTATTTAAGGTATTAAAATGATTTTTACAAATTATTTACTATTTTTAACCAATTAATACCAATTTTTAAAAATTATTTTCAAATAATATATTATATATTATTTTGGTAATAAAATGGGTTTTTATAACTTTTTGTTATATATTTGGGTTAATTAAGTTATTTGGATTTATAAAATGAATTATTATTATTATATGTGTAATTATTGGAAAATTGAATTTTTAATAATATTATATTATTATTTAGGATTTTTAATTAATTATTGTGAAATAAGTATTTTTAGTGTTTTAATGTTAAATATGTTATATTTTGATATTTTGAGGATATTTATGGCAGTTATTGGTTTTAAATATATTTATTATATTATTTGTATTTTTGGTGAAATTGTGGACTTCGATTGAGAATTGTGTAGTTCGAGATCCCAATCGAAGGTATGGATATTATGTGTTTTGAAGTGTTTTCTTGTAGGACCGGCTCTATTTTTTAGTATAGAGATGTTCATTTTACAGAGAAGGCTATGTCGAATTTTTGGTAGAATTCTCGTAAAACGTGACATCGGGTTGATCCTGAAATTTTTTGTATGTCTGTGTTCCGTATTCTTAGATTAAGTCTTTCTAGAAGCTTAAGTTAGATTTATCCTGATTTTTGTTATTATTTTATTATTTAGTTGCGCTGAGACCGAGGCTTAATGGACCGCACCAATCAAACCAGTCTCGAGGAACGCAAATTTGTGAGTTGTTATTTTATATATACATCGCACTTAGGTTGCACGTTTTAGAATATACATGTTTTAAATTGTATTTATTCATAAATTATTTTATTGAATGTTAGTATAATTTAGATATATTTTTAGTATATTTTTGGTATATTTTGAAATAATTGCATGTTAAACTATTGATTTATACTTAAATTGTTTTTAAGTATATTATTGGTCTATTTTTGGTATATTTCATGGTTGGTTTGAATTTATTTGACATATATATACTTAAAATATACTTAGTTTATTTTAGGTATATTTCTGGTATATATATGGTTTATTTTATTGTTATGAATGACATTATGCATTATTTATTTTCCTCTATGAATGTTTTATTTAAATGAAGGATATCGATAGAACGTGCTACCTAGTAGGTAGAACTAGGACCGTGTACGTACCAGTGCGATAGATTTAGGGTTGAGTAAGAAATTACTTATGGTAATTATGATTTAATTGAGATTGATTGATTGATTAATGATTTGAGATGTGATATGATTGATAGTGTGGTTGCTGGAGTTCGATTGACTTAGTGTCTCGGGGCTAATCACACTGACAGTCAGACTGCTAGAGCTCAGTTAACTTACTGTCTCGAGGCCAGTTTACTGTCCATATGGAACAAGTGAATTTATTTGGAATTAAGTGAGCCTGTATGGTTATAGTGATGTTATTGTTGATCGAGGTTGCGTTTAAATATGGTTCTATTTGATCCTTCATAAACAAATGGTTTTCCAATATTTAATATATAAAGTGATTTCAGCATTTTTGTGAATTGCTTGTATATATTTTTATTATATACAAATGATTGATTGCATTTGACATTAGGAAATGCATGTATATATATTATAATAATTCACTCAGTGAGGTCTGACTCTCCTTAGTTGATATTTTTACGGGAGTCCTCTTCTTCAGACCTCAACAGTAGACTTATCCGTCGGATTTCTTTAGCCTCGGCTTGTTTATGTAAATTATCTACTTAATTTTACGTTGCACTCTAAAAAATTGCAATAGTGAGTTATGTTTTGCATTGACTATATGTAGTTCTATTTCAGAAGCCTTTCTCTGAATATTGTATTAATATATTTTATTTTTGATATGACAAAGTTACATTTTCATTATATTGATTTGAGTTTTATTCTGGTGCATATTTTATTTTAATTATTGCATGCTTTTATTTTAAGGCTTGCTACAGGTTCCGAATTCAAAAGAATTCCCGTTCTTTAGCGCCGGTCATGACTCCTAGTTTGGGTTGTGACAATAGGTCCTCAGCAGAGCAAACAGTTTAGAGCACATCAAACTGGTAGGCATTGCCTTACTCAGGATCGTAGGAGTAGTAAGGCCATTAGATTTGGTGGTTATGTTAGCAGCAATAGTGGACAGAGCTCTGGACATGGCAGTTCTGGGTCTAGAGCTAGTGCATGTGCCATATATGGGCAAGTGCATTAGGGTCCTTGTCACTTGATGCCAGGAGCATGTTTCAGATGTGGTCAGTTTGGACATTTTGCTAGAGCTTGTTTGAACTATGGATTCCAGTCATCCTTAGCTTAAGGATCTTCACTTTCTGTTGTCCAGCCTTTGCAGCAGGTGCCTCAGTAGTATCAGGCACCCATGTACCCTTTGCAACGACTGATTCAGTTTGCGAGTCAGTAGGGTTGAGGTAGAGGACATACTTAACCATTCACCTCACAACAGCCAGGACGTGGACAGGCTAGGGTCTTCACTTTGACTCAAGATGCGTAGGCATCCAATGTTGTGGTAGCAGGTATTATTCTCGTCTGTTGCTTTGAGGCTAGAGTCCTATTTAATCCGAGTGTTATGTATTCTTTTGTATCTCTTTTGTTTGCTTCGAAAGTGGCTTATCTTCCTTCCAAGATGAGTTTTCCTTTGTCTGTTTCAACTTCGCTTAGTGATGAGTTAGAGACAGACATTTTATTTCCATCTTGTCCTGTATTGGTTGAAGGTAGAGACTTGTTGGCAGACTTAGTCCTTCTGGATATGATTAAGTTTGATGTGATTCTGGGAATGGATTGGTTGTCCCAGTATTATGCTTTTGTGGATTGTTAAAGAAGTAATTTTCAGAATTTCAGGTGAAGAGGAATTCAAATTCAGAGGTAGTGAGAGTTTCATGCCTCATAATCTTATTTCTGTTATTATAGCTGGAAGATGCTTAGTAGAGGGTGTCAATGCAATCTAGTTGTAGTTAGAGATATTCAAGCAGAAATAGGATTAATGGAAAAGGTACTAGTGGTACATGAGTTCTCAGATGTTTTTCCAGAGGAGTTACCTGGATTGCTGCCGGATAGAGAGATAGAATTCTGTATTGATGTTGTGTCTTGTACAGATCCTATCTCTATGCCACCTTATAGGATGACACCTGCAGAGCTTAAGGAGCTGAAAGAGCAATTGCAGGAATTGTTGGATAAGGGGTTTATTTGGCCTAGTACATCTCCTTGGGGTGCTCCGGTTCTTTTTATAAAGAAGGATAGTAGTCTTCGACTCTGTATTGACTACAGATAGTTGAATAAGATTACCATTAAGAACAAGTATCCACTTCCCAAAATTGATGATTTGTTTGATCAGTTGTAAGGAGCTCAATATTTCTCTAAGATTGATTTAAGATCTGGGTATCATTAGTTGAGGATTAGAAGTAAGGATGTACCTAAGTCAGCATTTCAGACTAGGTATGGCCACTATGAGTTCCTAGTGATGTCCTTTGGGTTGACTAATGCCCTAGCAGCCTTTATGGACTTGATGAACAGGGTGTTTAGGCCATTCTTGGACCGATTTGTGATCATGTTTATTGATGAAATTTTGGTCTATTCCAAGAATAAGGCAAAGCATGTAATGCATTTAAGATTGGTGCTGCAGACTTTGAAAGAGAACCAGTTGTATGCCAAGTTTTCAAAATGTGAATTATGGTTTCAAAATGTGAATTATGGTTAGACCAAGTGGCATTCTTAGGCCATGTGGTGTCTAAAGATGACATTCAAGTGGATCCTAGGAAGATAGAGGCGATCACTGAGTGGCCAAGACCCACAATGGTTACTGAAGTGAGAAGTTTTTTAAGTTTAGCGGGTTATTACAGGAGATTTGTGAAGGATTTCTCCAAGATTGCCGCGCCTTTGACCAGACTGACCCAGAAGAATGTTAAGTTTGTATGGACTGATAGATGTGAGGAGCATTTCTAGTTGCTTAAGGATTTATTAACTTCGGCTCTAGTACTGACTTTGCCTTTTGGTGACAATGGATACACGATGTATTGTGATGCTTCCCATGTAGGATTGGGTTGTGTGCTAATGCATAATGGCAGAGTGGTTGCTTATGCTTCAAGGCAGTTGAAGAAGCACGAGTAGAATTATCCCACTCATGATATAGAAATGGCAGCAGTTGTATTCGCACTGAAGATTTGGAGGCATTATCTGTACAATGTCACTTATAAAATATACACCGACCAGAAGAGCTTGAAGTATATCTTCAAGCAGAGGGATTTAAAGCTCAGGCAAAGAAGATAGATGGAACTTCTGAAGGACTATGATTGTTCGATTCTTTACCACACAGGCAAGGTGAACGTAGTAGTTGATGCATTGAGCAGAAAATCAGCAGGCAGTCTTGCCCATATCAATACTGAGAGGAGGTCGATTATTTAGGAGTTGCATGAGTTGATTGATCAGGGTTTACAGTGGAAATTGACTAAAAAATGCCTTTTAGCTCAATTCAAAGTACGATCAGTGTATTTGGACAGAGTTAAGGCAACTCAAAAGAGGGACCCACAACTACAAAGAATCATGTTTAAAGTGCAACAGGGTTAATCTAGAGAGTTTGTGATTGACAGTGAGGGTGTTCTACGCTTAGGTACTCGGTTGTGTGTGCCAAATGTTGATGATCTGAGGAAAGAGATATGGGAAGAGGCACATTTTTTTTACTTACAGTATTCATCCAGGTTCCAATAAGATGTATCATAATTTAAAGGATACATACTGGTGGAATGGAATGAAGAAGGATGTTGCAGAATTTCTATCCAAGTGTCTCACATGTCAGCAAGTGAAACTAGAGCATTAGAGGCTCTCAAGATTATTACAACCCGTGTCTATCCCAGAGTGTAAGTGGGAAATGATTGCCATGGATTTTGTGATTGGTTTAGCTTGGACGACAAATGGATTTAATGTAATTTGGGTGATCATTGGCAGGTTAACTAAGTTAGCTCACTTTCTGCCAGTTAAGAAGACATATTCCACTGATAGGTTGGCACGGTTGTATGTCAGCAAAATTGTTTGCCTTTATGGAGTTCCAGTGAGCATAATATCTGATAGAGGAGCCACTTTTACATCAGTTTTCTGGCAAGAGTTACATAAAGCCTTGGATACAAGGTTAGACTTCAATACAACATTCCATCCTCAAACTGATGGTCAGTCATAGAGGACCATTCAGACTTTAGAGGATATGTTTAGAATGTCTGTGATGGATTTTGGAGGTCAATGGGATAACCACTTGCCACTGATTGAATTTGCATATAACAATAGTTATCATGCAAGTATTGAGATGGCTCCGTATGAAGCGTTGTATGGTAGGAAGTGCATATCACCTTTATGTTGGAAAATTGGTGCGAGACAGCTATCAGGTCTAGATTTAGTATAGATTACTTCTAAGAAAGTTCCTATCATTCAGAAAAAGTTATGTTGATCCTAGAAGGAAAGATGTTTCCTTTCTAGTTGGAGATATGGTGTTTTTGAAGGTATCTCCGATAAAAGGAGTTATGAGGTTTGGTAAGAAGGGTAAATTGGCTCTGAGATACATTGAACCTTTCGATATATGATCACGAGTTAAAGAAGTGGCTTATAAACTGGTGTTGCCACCTGAGTTATCTCGAATCCACCCAGTGTTCCATGTATTTATGTTGAGAAAGTATATTCCTGATCCTTGTCATATACTTCAGCCTAAAAAACTAGAGCTCAACGAAGATTTGTCTTATGAGGAGTACCCAGTGGCGATTGTGGATCGCCAGGTTCGTCAACTTCGCTCTCGAGAGATTTCGATGGTAAAAGTGCTTTGGAGTAACCACATAGCAGAAGATTGTACGTGGGGGGACGAAATTCGAGATGCAAGCCACCTATCCCAATCTTTTTCATCAATAGACTTTGTATTTATTTGCTTTTCTTTGAAATTTAAGGACGAATTTTTGTAGGGGGAAGACTATAATAACCCAATTTTTTAAAAATTATTTTATATAATTAAATATTGAGGTTTATAACGTTATTAATAATTTTTTTATTGTATGTTATCATTATTATTACATTAAAAATTGTTATATTTAATTACTAAATTTAAAATTCTATATGGAAAATATTGATATATTTATTATTTCCATCTCATTTTATTATTTACATAGCATTATCATTATTGATTAGTATTATTTACATAGCATTTTTTTTTAATTAGAGTTATTATTATTATTGTATATATATTTATGTATGTGTGTTGAGTGGGTGTATACATATATATACCTTTTCCTTTTTTTCCCCATTTCGCCCACCATTCCCTTTCATTTGATATACATATAAGAAATTCATTTTTCAAAAGAAGGAAATAAAATTTTTTATATATATACTTTTAAAACATTAATGTAAAAACTAGGTACAACCCTAATCTTCAATTCTAACAACTATTCGGCTCACTTATATCCAAGATTACTGGATCCCAAGAGTAAAACATCACCAAGATGCACAGCCACAGTCATGTCACTTAATCTAATATCACTGACGGTGTCCGAGAGTAAAGCATCACCAGACCATCGACCTAATGATTTATTAAATATAATCAAATATTATATTACTGGCGGTGTCCGGGAGCAAAGCATTACCAGACCTTCGGCCCCGGTACTACAATCAATGGAACCCAATATTTTATTGGTGTGCACACAATTCTGATGAAACCCATAACATAGCCCATTCTACCGTAGTTTATTTAAAATAAATGAAAATAAATAAAATAAGAAAAATTACAATAAACAAAAATAACTCTTCTATCTGCTGAAAGTTGTCCTCAATCTCTACTAAATGATAGGGACCTTCTCATAAGTAATCTGTACCAACTCTGGACCTGTCAGCTATCTCTCACCAATTTCTCAACACAAAGATGATATGCACTTCCTATCATACAACGCTTCATATGGAGCCATTTTAATAGTTGCATGATAACTATTGTCATATGCAAATTCAATCAGTGGCAAGTGGTTATCCCATTGACCTCCAAAATCCATCATACACATTCTGATCATATCCTTTAAAGTCTGAATGGTCCTTTCTGACTGACCATCAGTTTGAGGATGGAATGTTGTTGTAACAGCCCAGACCAACCCGCATCAGATATTGTCCGCTTTGCCCAGGCCCAGCCCGCAGCGCACGGTTTTAAAACGCGTCTAATGGGATGGGAGCTCTAACTCAATCGGCTCCAACCGACTCTGGCTCTGATACCATTGTAACAGCCCAGAGTCGGTTGGAGCCGATTGAGTTAGAGCTCCCATCCCATTAGACGCGTTTTAAAACCGTGCGCTGCGGGCTGGGCTTGGGCAAAGCGGACAATATCTGATGCGGGTTGGTCTGGGCTGTTACAATGGTATCAGAGCCGGAGCCCGGATCGGTGTGCCAGCGTGGACGCTGGACCCTAAGGGGGGTGGATTGTGATATCCCACATCGGTTGGGAAGGAGAACGAAGCACGCCTTATAAGGGTGTGGATACCTTCTCCCATCAGACGCGTTTTAAAACCGTGCGCTGCGGGCTGGGCCTGGGCAAAGCGGACAATATCTGATGCGGGTTGGTCTGGGCTGTTACAGTTGTACTGAAGTCTAACCTTGTACCCAAGGATTTATGTAACTCTTGCCAGAAAACTGATGTAAAAGTGACTCCTCTGTCAGATATTATGCTCATTGGAACTCCATGAAGATAAACAATATAACCGTACTAACCTGTTAGTGGAGTATGTCTTTTTTATCGATAGAAAGTGAGCTGACTTGGTTAACCTGTTAACTATCACCCGAATTGCATCAAATTTACCTGTCGTTCAACTAAAACTAGTCACAAAATCCATGACAATCATATCCTACTTCCACTCTAGGATAGGCATGGGTTGTAACAATCCCGAAGGCCTCTAATGCTCTAACTTCACTTGCTGACATATGAGACACCCGGATATAAATTCTACAACATCTTTCTTCATTCCATTCCACCAGTATGTATCCTTTAAATTATGATACATCTTAGTGGAACCTGGATGAATACTGTAAGTAGAAAAATGTGCCTCTTCCAATATCTCTTTCCTTAGATCTTCAACATTTGGCACACACAACTGAGTACCTAAGTGTAAAACACCTTCATTATCAATCACAAACTCTCTAGCTTGACCCTGTTATACCTCAAACATGATTCTCTGTAGCTGTGGGTCCCTTCTTTAAGCTACTTTAACTTTATCCAAGTACATTGATCGTACCTTGAACTGAGCTAAAAGACATTTCTTAGTCACTTTCCACTACAAACCCTAATCAATCAACTTATGCATCTCCTGAATAATTGGCCTCCTTTCAGTACTAATATGGATAAGATTGCCTACTGATTTTCTGCTTAACATATATGCTACTACGTTCGCCTTGCCTTGATGGTAAAGAATCGAACGATCATAATCCTTCAAAAGTTCCATCCATCTTCTTTGCCTTAGGTTCAAATCCCTCTGATCGAAGATATACTTCAAACTCTTGTGGTTGGTGTATATTTCACAAGGGACATCGTACAGGTAATGCCTTTAAATCTTTAGTGCAAATACAACTGTTGTCATCTCCAGATCATAAGTAGGATAATTCTGCTCGGGATTCTTCAGCTGCCTTAAAGCATAACAACACACCGTGTATCCATCTCCTTCAGAAGGCAATGTCAGCACTAGAGCCAAAGTTAATAAATACTTAAGCAACTGAAAATGCTCCTAACATCTATCTGTCCACACGAACTTAACATTCTTTTAGGTCAGTCTAGTCAAAGGCGCGACAATTTTGGAGAAATCCTTCATAAATCTCTTGTAATAACCCGCTAAACCTAAAAAACTTCTCACTTCTGTAATCGTTGTGGGTCTTGGCAGCTCAGTGATCGCCTCTATCTTCTTGGGATTTACCTGAATGCCATCTTTGGATACCATATGGCCTAAGAATGCCACTTGGTCTAACCAAAATTCACATTTTGAAAACTTGGCAGACAGTTGGTGCTCTCTCAAATTCTGCAGCACCAATCTCAAATACATCGCATGCTCTGCCTTATTCTTAAAATAGACTAAAATGTCATCAATAAACATAATCACAAATCGGTCCAAGAATGGTCTAAACACCCTATTCATCAAGTCCATAAAGGTTGCTAAGGCATTAGTCAACCTAAAGGACATCACTAGGAATTCATAGTGGCCATACCTAGTTTGAAATGCTGACTTGGGTACATCCTCACTTCTTATCCTCAGCTGATGATACCCATATCTCAAGTCGATCTTGGAAAAATACCGAGCTCCTTGCAATTGATCAAACAAATTATCAATCCTGGGGAGTGGATACTTGTTCTTGATGGTAACCTTATTCAATTATCTATAGTCAATACAAAGTTGAAGATTACCATCCTTCTTCATAAAAAGAACCAGAGCACCCCAAAGAGATATGCTAGGCCGAATAAACCCTTTATCCAACAATTTTTGCAATTGCTCCTTCAACTCTGCAGGTGCCATCCTATAAGGTGGCATAGAGATAGGATCTGTACCATGCACAACATCAATACTGAATTCTATCTCTCTATCTAGTGGCAATCCAAGTAACTCCTTTGGAAATACATCTGAGAATTCACATACCATTGGTTCCCTTTCTACTGATCTCATTTCTGCTTGAACATCTCTTACTATAGCTAGATAGCCTTGATACCCTCTACTAAGCATCTTCCTAGCTGTAATAACAGAAATAAGGTTACGAGGTATGGGACTCTCATTACATCTGAATCTGAATACCTCTTTACCTAGAATTCTGAAAATTACTTCCTTCGCTCGACAGTCCACAAAAGCATAATATTGGGACAACCAATCCATTCCCAGAATCATATCAAACTCAATCACATCCAGAAGGACTAAGTTTGCCAATAACTCCCTACCTTTAACCAACACAGGACAAGATGGAAAGAAGATGTCCATTTCCAAATCATCACTAAGCGGAGTCAAAATAGACAAAGGAAACTATATTTTGGAAGGAAGATAAGCTACTTTTAAAGCAAATAAAGGAGACACAAAAGAATACGTAGCACTTAGATCAAATAAAACTTTAGCCTCAGAACAAAAGACTGGAATAATACCTGCTACCAGTACATTGGATGTCTATGCATCTTGAGGAGCCAAAGTAAAGACTCTAGCCTATCCACATCCTGATTGTTGCGAGGTAAACGACTGAGTATGTCCTTTACCTCGGCCTTGCTGACTCGCAAACTGAATTGGTCGCTGCTGAGGGTACATGGGTACTTGATACTACTGAGGCACCTGCTGCAAAGGCTGGACAACAGAAGGTGAAGATCCCTGAGCAAAGGACGACTAGAATCCATAGTTCAAATAGGCTTTAGCAAAATGTCCAAATTAACCACATTTGAAACATACTTTTGCCATTAAGTGACAAGGACCCTGATGCATTCACACACATGTGGCACACGCACTAGCTCCAGACCCAGAACTACCATGTCTGGAGCTCTGTCCACTGCTGCTACTGGTACTACCACCAAATCTAGCAGCTCTACTACTCATGTGATCCTAAGCAAAATGGTGCCTACTAGTCTGATGTGCTATGAACTATTTGCTATATTGAGAAGAACCTACTAATTAAGTACTTGTGCTGGCTGTTGCACCCTCTGAACAGATCTGACAATGCCACTATTATAAGGGTCAGGTATGGTGCCATGTTGGATAGGTCTCCGCTCTAACTGTCTCGCCTGCTCCATAACACTCTCTAAACTATGACCCTCTTGTTGAATGCTAATATAAGCTAGGCCTAACCCAGTCACATATAGCTCAACTGCTCTACCAACATCCTGCCTTACATCCTCAACATGTCTTATTAATATGTAGAACTCCTAATTATAGTCCTCAATTGATCGATCTCTCTTATCTATATTAAGCGGTTGCCATCTATAGTTCTCTCTCATAGATGAAGGACAGAAGAACCTCATAAATTGCTCCTTAAAACTCAACCAAGTCATCGTGGTCTTGAAGGGCTGGATGGACTGCATAAACCAATCCTGAGCTGCTACTGAGACAAATAACTTTACAATCATTATCCTCTGATAATCAGAATACTCTTATATGGTTCTGGACTCAATGGTGTTAATAAAATCTAGTGCATCTCCAGTACCATTAAAATGAACTCGTCCAACCCTGGAGTATAATAATGCATCATCTACATCAGACATCTCCTGATTCTATCGTTGAAGCATTTGCTGCACTATAGACATCTCCTGAGTAAGAGCTGCTAAGCCCTAATTAATGCTTGCTATGCTAGTCGCAGGATCTACTGCTAGAATCTCAAGCTTTACTTGAGGTTGTTCCTACCTTTGAGCTGCTGCTACTCTAACTCTGCCCCTACCTCTAGGTCGAGGGGCAATCTCATCCTAAAATGATTGTTCACTGTCATTATGCTCTGCATTAGCAGTAAGGGCATTATGAGCATGCCTCATTCTAAAAAGACAAGAAAACCCAAATTTAAAAAAAAAATAAGAACACAGACACAAATGCAGAATCCTAAGGATAAGGAAATCAACAAGTGACAGTTAATAACCTAAGTACTATAGTAACATGAGAAAAGATAGACATCGATAATCAAAAGCATGAAAAATGAGCCAAAGCTCTGATACCAACTTTGTCACAACCCGAACCCAAGGGGCACATGATCGGCACTAGGGAATGGAAAAGTTTAAAGCTACCAAAACCTGTAGTAAGCCTTAAAAGAAAAACACGGAACATTTTACCTTTAAAACTTTACAATGCAATAATTAAATCATGCACATTATCAAATTAATTTTTCTCAATTTAAATAAACCATAACATCATCATACATAATATAGTAATAAATCAATTATATAAAATAATATCTCAATGCATAAATCTCAAATACATAATATCCAAATTAAAGTGTGCAGTTATATAATTTCTCTACTGGCGTACACAAATAGCATTACAAACACAAACTATGTAGACCTATATAAAATAGCCAGTGAGAAAGCTACTCGGCGTAGGGAAGTAGGTCTACAAAAGACTCCCAAACTCCCAAAAAAAAATAAGTTGAGGGGAGTCAGACCTCATTGAGTAAGCTAATAAAAAAATTGAATGCGGTTTGAAAATCTTCTTTAAAATAGGTTTTTATGAAAATATAATATATTTATAATTTTATTCAAATCATTTGATATACATATAAGAAATTCATTTTTCAAAATGAGGAAATAATTTTTTTCAATACTTTTAAAACATTAGTATAAATACTAGGTAGAACCCTAATCCTTAATTCTAATAATCATTGCTCACTTATATCCAAAACTGTTGGATCCCGAGAGCAAAGCATCACCAGGATGCACAACTGCAATCATGTCACTTAATCCAATATCACTGGCGGTGTCTGAGAGCAAAGCATCACCAAACCATCGGCCCCAGTGATTTATTAAATATAATCAAATATTATATTATTGACGGTGTTCGAGAGCAAAACATCACTAGACCTTCAGCCTACTACTACAATCAATGTAACCCAATATTTTACCGATGCGCACACAATCCTGATGAAACCCATCAGGTAGCTCATTTTACCATAGTTTATTTAAAATAAATGTAGATAAATAAAACAAAAAAATTACAATAAATAAAATAAAATAAACAAACTATAAATTAAGTCATGCAACATCATTTAAAGAATACCGACCTGAATCTCATGAAATTTAAATTCATCAGAATTTTGTGCCAACATGCAAATCGAATATTAACTTACAAGATGGATGCGCTCCGTTGCTACGTCGTGTCTGACCTCGACAAGTAAACGCAACCAGAGGGACGACTAAATGACAGAAAATAAAAATGACTATAAAAAATATAGAAACCCTAACTTTTAGAATTTCTAAAGAAGATTTGACTCAAACCCAGAATTCAAAACTTATGATCAACTCAATGTCACGTTTTACGATAAATCTACCAAAAATTCAGCAGAGTCTCCTCTGTAAAATGGACATCTCTCTACTAACAATAGAGTCGATCCTGCAAGAAAAATATACTTATAAACTTCATAATAGCTCAACACCTCGGGTTGGAACCTCGAACTACTTAATTCCCAACTGAGATTCACAATACGCGATAAAAATAAATATTAAATAAAAATATATTAAAATCCTTAAAAAATCCACAAAAATAATTAAAATGCCACAACATAATTTATTTAAACCTCAAAACACTAAATATAAATATTTTTCACAATAGTTAATAAAAATCTCAAATAATTTATATAATTTTATAAAAATTCAATTTTTCAATATAAATAGTCAAATTCACATTTAAATATTCAATTAGTTTAAATATATTATAAAATTAGTTAAAAACCCATTTAATCACAAAAATAGTAAATAATTTATTATTTGAATATAATTTTTGAAAATTAATATTAATTAGTTAAAAATAGGAAATAATTTATAAAAATTATTTTAAGACCCTATAAAATTCTAAAATCATTTAAAACATATTATTTAACTATATTTTCAACAAAATTACACAATTAACCTATAATTCCAAAAATCACATAGTACTAATAATTTCTCAAAAATTATATAAATTCACTAAATATTATTTTATTAATACTAAAATTACTAACTTAAATTACTAACACTAACTAAATCAAAATTTCACCACAAATAATTAATTAACAAAATTAACAAAGATTCAATTTATATTATTAAAATATTCAAAAATACCCATTATTCATATTAAATAAAAAATACACAAAAATTATTGTTGAGAAGCTTGAGCTATTCTAAACAACATTACTAAAGAGAAAATCCATGGATCAAAGCCAAAAATTAAATAAAAATATGAAATGCTAAATGGACATAAACAAAAAAACTCGCTAGAACTCAAAACTAAGGGAGATTGGACTTCAATGGAGTTTAGAAATGGACTCACCATAGCTCAAGGAGTCCAGCAAGCCCAAGAGCACAAGCTAGGTCCATCGGAGTCAACGTCGACGATGTGAGCTTCCACTCAGTTGTTGTTGCTTCACGTGAGTTTCGATGGCTTCAGGCGAGGTCATTAACGATAGTCGACATCTAGAGGAAGGAGGAAGATGATGGTGGTGAGTGGTGGCGGTCCGGTGAGGCGTGGGTGGCTCCTGGTTCGGGTTTGCACAGTGAGGGGAAGAAAACGGGAAGGAGAGGAGAAAAGGAAAGAAGAAGAAAGATAGGGTGGGTAGGGGGTTGACCAAGTTTTTGACTATTCTTTATACTTTATATATATATATAAACACACTCAAGTACACATAATATAATATAATACTAATAACATACAATAATACTAGAATAACCCCAGTTAAAATAATAATATTAATAATAATAGAAATAATAATAATAATTAATAATAATAATAATAATCAATAACAAAAATAATAATCATAATAATAGTGACAATAGTATTATTAATATCTTTAATATTTTTAAATACTAAAGTTTCCGAATAAGTTATTTTACGTAAATAAAATTTTTAAAATAAAATAAATGAAAAAGATACACAATTAATAATAATATATAAATAAAATTTAAAATTTTATTAATACTGCATATCTCAAAATATATTTATGTTATTTAAAATATCGGTTATTACAGTTTTATATAAAATAAAAGATGTGTATTCTAAAATAAGGTTTTTTAATATATTTTTAAAAATATTTTAAATTTTAATAATTTAACATATAAATTTTTAAAAGTGAAATAAAAGAACAAATAGGAAATAGTTGAAAAAATAAGAATATTTTAATTAGAATAAAAGATATAATTTTTAATAAAAATGAAGAATAATGTTTTAAATGTAATAAAATTAGATTGCTTTACATAAAATGAAATATGTGTGATCTTAAATAAGATTTTATATATATATATATATATATATATATATATATATATATTGCGTGCACGGATTTTTAAGATAAATCGTAAAATCCAGAACCATAACTGTTGGAAAAATTAGCAAAATCATCATCTCTTATAGCGTGCAGGCAATTGCCCATTAATTAAGACAAACAATCTAAAATGTACCCAAAGCCAATTGTGGACAAGTTTTGGGTCAAATCCTTTTTTTTTTTTTTTTTTGTCTTTTTATAGTCCACCTTTTTAATTTTGTTATTCAAATTTATGTATTCTTTTCATATTATTACAAATGAAAAATTATATAGTCACTTGATTTGATTTTTTAGTTATTTTTATTTTATTTTACTTTATCACTATTTAATGAAAATATATTTTATTATCCATTAATAATTATTAACAAAGTATACAGCACCATTACAAATTAATAATATTACACATTTTTTAATTAATTATTTATTATTAATAAACATCATCAGTTTAGTAACTGGGCTACTCATAGTGATAAAATACAAAATAATTCAATAATAATGAAAAATGTATTAGTAAAAAGCTATATAAAAATGCTCAAAATCTATATTTGTTTAATTCTATAAAAAATTTATTTTATTTTTAAATAAAATTTATTTGTAAATGAAATAAATTTATTTGAACCAAACATATTTTATCAATAAAAATGGATTTAATGTTAAATAATTTTACAGAATTAAAAAAGTTAGAATTGGAAATAAATTTTATAAAATTTTCATTAAAACCATACACACTTATTTGAATTTGTAATTGAATTGTATAAAATTTTATAAAATTCATTTAAACCAAATATACTCTTAATTTTTCTAATTAAAAAAAAAAAAGCTAAATAAAATTTTATTGTTTGGACTATAATAGAAATATCAAAGCATATATGTATGTATGGTCGAAAAGAAAATAGAAACAAATGTACCCAATTGGTAGTTCGAGTTAGATACATTATGTGGTGAACATGAGTTGAACCTGGAGGTGTTTTTTCTAGAAAATTTTTCTATTGAAAATGAAAATTAGAATTTCTTATACATGTTAAATAGTTTTCTAAAATTTTCTAAATAATATAATTTTTTGAGTTTTCTAAAATTAAATATAAATTTGAAAGCTTCATTTAAAAAGCTTTCCATTGTTTTCTTCAAATAAAAAAAAAAATTATGTTTTCTAGTTAGAAAACACGAAAAATTTTAATTGTACCAACCTTCAAATCTCACCCAGACACTTTCTCCTACTTTATTTAACTTATTATATTATGTTTTTCTATATTTTAGATGTTAGTAATAATATTTTTCTACTTTTTCTAGTTTCACCTTATTTCATGGTTATATATATATATATATATATATATATAATTGTAAATTCCTTTTATATATTGACATTTATTATAATTAAATAAATTTTTTATAAAAAAATTATTATTTTAATATTTTTAATCTATATCTATTAAACTACAAAAATAATTGAATTAATTACAAAATTATCTAATAATTTAATATAAAGAGCTAGAAAAATTAATTTATTATAAATTGGAAAATAGTTTTTTTCAATGTATAAAATTAACATAAAATTTCATATTTTCTATTATTTTTCATAAAAAAATAAAACTCCAGAAAATTGGAGTTAGAAAACAGAAGATTAATTTTCTGTATGTAGATAGCCTATAAAATGACTGTTATATTGGTTGAAGGTACATAGAGGTAGAAAAAAGTATTGCAAAGGCCATTGGGAGATTTTTTTTTTTTTTTTTTTTTTTCACTTTACAATGTGGTTAAATGCTCTCATACAGACCATAATCGTTATAAATTAATAATAATAAAAAAAAAACTAGTTGTTTATACGTGTGTTATGTATATTGTAGATAATATATATTTTAAAATAAATTTTAAAATTAAAATTAAATTTGAAATTAAAATTAGATTAAAAATTATAATAAGTATAATTAAATATGAAATTAAATTATATATATATATATATATATATATATATATATATATATATATATATATATATATATATATATATATTTTCTCATTTTGAATTTAAAATCTATCTCTATTTATTTATAGGTGACTCAAAATCAGGAAGTAGATTTCCATTCAAGATAGTAACTATCTCCAAATTAAAAAGATACAAAAAATAAATAAATGAAAACTTATTTGGCATTTGGTCAATAAAATTAAACAAAACAAAATAAATTTAATCCTAAAGTGATTTTAACCATGAAATCATCAATTTTAATCAATTTATTAGCTAAAAAAATGTAATTTTCTTTAAAAAATATTCTCAATAAAAATATAAATTGAAAAAATTGTTTCAAAATTAAAAGAACAAATAATTATTAATGCAATACAAATGAGTAAAAATATTTTAATAGACAGAAAGAGAAATATGAAAATATGAAAGAAATATAAAAGTAAAACTATTTTAAAGATTAGATTAGTGTTATCGACATATAATTGACGTAAATGTGAAAACATTAAAGAAATACGAAGAAGAGAAAACATAAAAAATAGATTAATACGAAGAAGAGAAAAAAAATAAATAAATAAAAGGATTTATATGACATAAAGCAAAAAATATCTAATCTAAATTATATTTGCTGCGAGGTTTTCGTCATTTTAATTTTTATTGTTAATATGCAAGAGCACATGCACTTTAAATCATTAAAGAGGAGATTTTTAACACTCTTGTTAATAATTGCATTCCGTTTTGACTTTGTTTACAATTTAAATGCCTCATTTATCCTCAATTTAAAATAATTATATTTTATTATTTGATTAAGATATAAAAATATACTTTTCATAACAATAAATAATAACTTGAAAAATTATTTAATTATTTATAATTTGAATGCAATTAATGTACTCTAATTGAATAGTTTTTATATTGTAATCACTAAGAACTATTTATTAATTTGTTATGTTAGTTTACAATGCATTCGATTTATATTATTAAAATTTTATTAGAACTTTGTTGTATTTCTCTATTAATATAGTTATGCAATATTTATTTTATTTTTTGGTTGTATTAACATTTTAACTATTTATACATGATAAGAAATTTATTTTGATGATAAGCTTAATTTAAATTTTTTATTATAATTTTTAATAAAATGATAGAATATAATACTAAAAATATTACATATATCAAAAAATTATTATAAAATAAAATAATTAAGAGAAATATTGTAATACCCTACATATATATATATAATTATTTAAATAAAAAGGGACATAATTTTTCTCAAATAGTACTAGTAATAGTTAATTTGCATTATATTAAAATATAATTGTGTTAACATTATATTTTAGGTTAAATATTAGTTTAAATGTGCATATCAATTCATATGTGTGCATATATATATATATATAATATAGTATAAAGTATAATTATATACATGTGTATATATATGTATACATTTTCATGTAGTATATGTTTACATACATATACATATATAATATAGATATATATATAACTATATATACATATGTACACTATTATACTTGAATACACATTGTGTATATATATATATATTTATATATGGTATATATATATATAGTATATATGCATATAGTTATAATACAGTATAATAAGTATATTATATATATATTAGTGGTTATAATATATATATATATATATATATATATATATATATATATATATATATATATATATATATATATATATATATATATATATATATATGTGTGTGTGTGTGTGTGTGTGTGTGTGTGTGTGTGTGTAAAACACCAGAAAACCCAAAGAAGACCAATTCCTCATCCTCTTCCGTCACTGCGCCACCTTCTTCTTCGCCTGAGAGTGCCATTGCCACTGTGGGTGAAGCTTGCTGGAGTGTTTCAGTAGCTGCTTTCCTCTTCCTCGCGAAGCAGCTCCTTCCTCTCCTCGCGCTGCAGCAGCTCTGTATCTCCTCGTTCTGCCCAGCTTCGACCTTCTGTCGTGCCATCTCCTGGTGGTGTCAAGCTACCCTCCGCCTCCTCCTGAGCTGCTCCATCTCCCCATCTTCTCCGGTGGCAGCAGGTCTTTCTCCTCCCTCTGTTCTGTCCAGCTGCTAGGTGGTGAGTAGTGCTCGCCCAATTCTTCCATTCCCTTCTTCGATCTTGGTAAACCTAGGTTAGTTAGGGTTGTTTAGCATGCATTTAAAGTTGTTTTTAATTTTCTTGAAATTTTTGGTAATTAAATTGAATTTCCAGAAATTTTTTAGTATTTAATTGGCTTTATTTGATAGTAATTTGAGTATAATTCATAACTAGGGTGATTGTTATTAATTATTTTGAGTAAAACAAATTTTTATTGAATTTTTAGAACATTATACAATTTTTAGGAATTTCTATACTTTATGTCAAAATTAAATAATTAGGCTAATTTTGAAAATTATGGTTATAAATTGTGAAAATTTGATAAATGAGGTTATTAGTGAATAATATAAATTTTAGAACTCAAACTATAATTTTTGAGTTTTTTATACTATTTTTATAAATATATTTGAGTTTATGCCAAAAATTGATTTTGGGATAAATAATATTATTGGGAGAAATATTGTTGGTTGATTAAATTTTTAATAATATTGGGAGGAATTTATCTTGAGAAAAATAAGTTTTAGATGATTAGATAATTTTAAGGAAAATTTTTGTATAAATAGCACATTATGTAATTTATATATATACTAGGGGTAAAAATGTAATTTTACACTAAATATGATAAATATATATTTTAATTAGTTTTATTAATATTTAAAGGGTTTAGATAATTTTTATAAATTAATTGATATAATCACTTAAGTAGAGTAAATTTTAGATATTGAATTTCAAATAATGTATATATATATATATATATATATATATATATATATATATATATATATAAAATACATTACAAAGGTTTTAATTTGGATAATAATTATAATTATAATTGTTGGTAATGGAATAAAAATTTAATTGTTTAACCTTGGATAATTAAGATTTTATATATGTTATTTATTTGAGTATGTGTAATTGGAGAAATAAATATTATTAACTTTTGATATTTGTTTGAGTTGTGATCTCGGTCGGGGCAATTTGTAATTTGGGAGCCCGACTCGAGTGTTAATGGTTGTGTATATTGGTAGTGCATTTTCTATGCAGGTCTGGCTCTACCTTTGGTAGAGAGATATTCGTTTTACAGAGGAGATTCTGCCGAAATTTCGGTAGATTTTCTCGTAAAACGTGATATCCGTAAAATTCCTACCGTTAGTTAGGTTAAATCCTGTCTGTCGAGCCTCGTCCGGTTTTCCTCGAGTCAGTTTGGAATTTTATTATTTTGTTGATTTCTGATTTCGATTCCTTAGTCATGTTTTTAAAGTCGATTATTATTATTTCCTTTTAGATCGTCTCGGAGCAGAAGCCGTGAGGCCGAGGCAGACGCGTGGTCTTCAGCCTTCGCATTCATCCTGTAAGTCAATAGAACGATCTGTGCGTGTGTTTATTTAAAGAATGCATGCGCTCGTATTTCTATTATATTGATTATATGATTTATTTAATTTAATGTTATTATTTATGATTTAAATGCATTTTATTTATTTAAAATCGATTTGAGAAATTTTGGTAGAACGGGCTACCTGGTGGGATTCACCAGGACTATGTGCACATGGTAGAGATTGAGAGATGGATCCGTAATAATAATGATTGGTGAAAGTTAAACTGGGACGGGTGCTTCGGTGGAAGCCTTTGCTCTCGGGGACCGCCAGTGATTTGTAAGGTTAAAATGGACTGGGATGGGTGCCTCGGTTGATGCCTTTGCTCTCGGGGACCGCCAGTGCCATATATTTGGATTAAGTGAATGACTACGGCTGGGTGCCTCGGTTGATGCTTTTGCTCTCGGGGACCGGTAGTCTAATTGGAATAAGTGGGCCCGGTTGGCCATTTAGATTTGGGTTTAGGGTTCTACCGAGATTTTTCAAAAGCTATAATTATATATTATAAATTATTTTCACTATAAACGTATTAGTTTCAAAAAGGTTTTCAAACCGTACAGCTCTTTTATTGACTTACTTAGTGAGGTCTGATTCCCCTCAATTTATTTTTTTTTCAGGAGCTTGGGAGTTCGACCTCAGACTACCTCTACGCCGGATTTCTTCTTCACTGGCTATTTTATGTAGGTCATTGTAAGCTGTACTGTGTATTAATCTAGGATGCTGCAGTAGTATATGTATTGAGGATTTGTATGGTTTAAACTTAACTATGTAGTTTATTTGTACGAAACACATTTATGTATAAGACATAAATTCAATTTATAATATGAGATGTTGAAACACATTTTTATTAAGCAATTGAATTTATGTATTTTGAGAAAAATCAGTTTGATAACATGTTCTATTTTTAATTAAAATTTAAAATATGAATGACTTTATTTTCTTTTCTTTTAGGCTTACTACAGGTTTCGGGGGCCTTATGCCTACCCATTCCCTAGTGCCGGTCACGTGCCCTCGAGTTCGGGTCGTGACAAAGTTGGTATCAGAGCATAAGTTCGATTAACTGTCTATGTCTGTCTTTCTGTGTAACTACTGCAGCTTTAGGATTGATAATTGTCTTTGAGATGTTCTTTTATCTAATTCCGCGTTGCTTTAAATATTCTTACCCCATTTTGAATTCAATTTTCCTTGTCTTCCTTTCAGAATGAGGTGTGTACCGACCCAGATGTTGATCCGACCCTTAGGCTAGATGAGCAGTCTGTGCACGATGAGGCTCCCCTTTCTGCTCCACGTCGTAGGGGTAAAGGTAGAGGTAGAGGTTGAGCCAGGGTAGCTGCAGCTGAGATTCCTGATCAGCAGCTAGTCGAGCCTGAAGCCCCAGTTGTTGACCCTACAGCCTTTGCAGCTGGACTGGCAGGGATTAATCAAGGTCTAGCAGCATTGAATCAGGCGATGCCCCTTGTACAGCAGATGCTTCAGTAGAGGAACCAGGGTATGTCAGACACTGAAGCAGCCCTTCTTTACTCTCGGATCGGTAGAGTTTCTTTCGACGGTACGGGCGATGCCTTAGACTTCATTAATACGATTGAGGCACGCACCAGGACGGGACACACGGATTATCAGGGGATTATGATTGTGGAGTTCTCGGTTCAGGCAGCCGCTTAGGATTGGTTTATGCAGTCGATTCAGCCATCGATGCACGAGCTGACTTAGCCTGAGTTTAAGGACCGCTTTTTGAGATTTTTCTGTCCTCCAGCCACCAGAGATGCCTACAGGTGGCAGCTACTCCACATTACTAGGGGCGATAGGTCAGTGGAAGATTACACTAGAGAGTTTAATAGGTTATCCCGACATGCAGAAGATATCAGGAGGGACCTTTATAGAGCAGTAAAGCTGTATGTTACCAGATTGGGACCCACTTTTGTTGGTATGCATACCGAGGACCGCACCTTAGAGAGTGTGATTGAGGAGGCCCGTTTGATTGAGAGGCGACATATCCGCCAGGGCACCATGATAGATCCTTATATGATCGGGGGCAATGGTTATGGTGTAGCTCCCAGGTACCAGCAGCCAGCATTTCACATTGGCAATTCGAGTCAGCAGGCTGCGGGTAGTTCTCAGCTGAGTGGTAGGAGGTCCAGGACTCACCGAGTTGGCCGACATGGATATGCTTCAAACAGGAGAACCGGCAAGAGTCACAGATTCAGTACAGGAGTTAGTAGCAGCAGTAGTGGGCAGAGTTTCGAGCAGAGTAGTTCTGGGTCTGGAGCCAGTGCTTGCACGAGTTATGGACGATTTCATCAGGGCCCGTGTCATATGTTGACGGGCGCTTGCTTCAGATGTGGACCAGTTGGACACCTTGCCAGAGCTTGTCCCTACTCCGGATACCAGCCACAGTACGTTCAGGGTTCATCTTCCTCAGTGGCTCAGCCCTACTATTCGATGCCTCAACAGTATCGAGCACCCATACAGCCACAGCAGAGACCGCCTCAGCCTATGAGTCAGCAGGGTCGAGGTTCGGTTTGTAGACCTAACGGACGTGGTTTTGCACAGCCTTCCACTTCTCAGTAGGCAGGTCGTGGTCAGGCTCGAGTGTTCACTTTGACACCACAGGATGCTCAGACTTCGAATGCAGTGGTAGTAGGTATTCTCTCAGTCTGTGCATGCGATGCTAGAGTGTTGTTTGATCCCGATGCTTCACATTCCTTCATTTCTCCTGTGTTCGCTTCGAGAATCGAGTGGCAACCTTCTAGGTTGTCCTTTCCTCTATCTGTTTCGACTCCTCTTAGTGACGAATTGAAGACAGATGTTTTCTTTCCTTCGTGCCCAGTGATAGTTGATGGTAGAGAACTATTGGCGGACTTAGTATTGCTCGACGTACTGGAATTCGATGTCATTCTGGGCATGGATTGGTTGTCGAGGTATTATGCCTTTGTGAATTGTAGAGAGAAAGAAGTGGTGTTCAGAATTCCAGGTGAAGAAGAATTTTATTTCAAAGGTGAAAAGAGCTCCATGCCTCATAATCTTATTTCTGTCATTACAGCTCGGAAGATGCTTAGAAGGGGTTGTCAGGGTTACTTGGCAGTGGTAAAAGATGTTGAGAAGGAGAACATGGCAATTGAGCAAGTGCCAGTGGTGTGTGAATTTTTAGATGTCTTTCCTGAAGAATTACCAGGATTACCACCAGATAGAGAGATAGAGTTCTGTATCGATGTCATACCTAGTACGGATCCTATTTCTATGCCACCTTACAGAATGGCACCAGCTAAACTACAGGAGCTGAAAGAGCAGTTGCAGGAGTTGCTTGATAAGGGTTTCATCAGACCCAGTACATCACCTTGGGGTGCTCCGGTGTTGTTCGTGAAGAAGAAGGATGGTAGCCTTCGCCTTTGTATCGATTACAGGCAGTTGAATAAGGTCACCATCAAGAACAAGTACCCACTTCCAAGGATCGATGATCTGTTTGATCAACTTCAAGGTGCTACATGCTTCTCTAAAATAGACCTGAGATCTGGGTATCATCAGTTGAGAATCAGAAGAGGTGATGAGCCCAAGACAACCTTTCGAACAAGATATGGCCATTATGAGTTTTTAGTAATGTCCTTTGGGTTGACTAATGCTCCAGCAGCCTTTATGGACTTGATGAATCGGGTGTTCAGGCCATACTTGGACCGGTTTGTGATAGTTTTCATTGATGATATCTTGGTTTATTCCAAGAGTGAGGCTGAGCATGTGATGCATCTGAGAAGGGTACTTCAGACTTTAAGGGAGCACAGGTTGTATGCCAAATTCTCAAAGTGCGAGTTCTGGTTACATCAAGTGGCATTTCTAGGCCACGTGGTTTCTCGAGATGGCATACAGGTGGACCCTAAGAAGATAGAGGCTATTACAGAGTGGTCAAGGCCAACTACAGTTAAGGAAGTACGAAGTTTCCTGGGTCTAGCAGGCTATTATAGAAGATTTATGAAGGACTTCTCTAGAATTGCTGCACCTTTGACAAGGTTGACCCAGAAGAATGCTAAGTTTGTATGGACGGACAAATGCGAAGAGCATTTTCAGTTATTGAAGGACTTGTTGACGTCGGCTCCAATTCTAACTTTACCCTATGGGAATGAAGGTTATACAGTGTATTGTGATGCTTCCAGAGTATGATTGGGCTGTGTGTTGATGCAAAATGGCCAAGTGATTGCTTATGCTTCGAGGCAGTTGAAGAAGCACGAGCAGAACTATCCTACTCACGACTTGGAGATGGCAGCAGTGGTGTTTGCTTTGAAAATATGGAGGCATTACTTGTACGGAGTGACGTGTGAGATATACACAGATCATAAAAGCTTGAAATATATTTTCCAGCAGAGGGACTTGAATCTGAGGCAGAGGAGATGGATGGAACTCCTTAAGGATTATGATTGCTCCATCTTATACCATCCAGGCAAGGCAAATGTTGTTGCAGATGCCTTGAGTAGGAAATCAACAGGCAGCCCTGCCCATATTAGCACAGGGAGAAGGCCCATTATCAAGGAGTTGCATGGGTTGATTGACCAGGGGTTGCAGATGAAAGTTACCCGAAAGTGCCTTTTAGCTCAATTCAGTGTACGATCAGTATACTTGGATCAGGTTAAGGCAGCTCAGAGTAGAGACCCCCAGTTGCAGAGAATCATGTATGAAGTGCAACAAGGGCAGTCACGGGACTTTGTGATTGACAGGGAAGGTATATTGCGGTTGGGCACTAGGATTTGTGTGCCTGATGTTGATGACTTGAGGAAGGAGATTATGGAAGAAGCATATTTCTCTGCATATAGTGTTCATCCAGGTTCTACCAAGATGTATCATAATCTGAAGGATGCATATTGGTGGAATGGAATGAAGAAGGACATTGCAGAATTTGTATCCAGGTGCTTAACTTGCTAGCAAGTAAAGCTTGAACATCAGAGACCCTCGGGACTGTTGCAACCCATGCCAATTCCTGAATGGAAATAGGATATGATAGCCATGGATTTCATGACTGGGCTACCTCGAACTACTAGAGGTTATGATGCTATTTGGGTGATTGTTGACAGGTTGACTAAGTCAGCACACTTTCTACCTATAAAGAAGACATACTCTACTGATAGACTGGCAAGACTTTATGTCAATAGGATTGTTTGTCTACATTGAGTACCTGTGAGCATAGTGTCAGATAGAGGAGCCACCTTTACCTCAGTCTTTTGGCAAGAATTACACAAGGCCTTGGGTACCAGATTGGATTTTAGTACGGCCTTCCACCCTCAGACCGATGGTCAGTCCGAGAGGACCATCCAGACGTTAGAAGATATGCTGAGGATGTGTGTAATGGATTTTGGAGGGCAATGGGATTCACACTTGCCACTGATTGAGTTTGCTTATAATAACAGCTATCATGCTAGCATCGAGATGGCTCCGTATGAGGAACTATATGGTAGGAAGTGTAGATCACCATTGTGTTGGGAGATTGGTGAGAGGCAGTTAACAGGACCAGAGTTGGTGCAGATCACTTCAGAGAAAGTCCCCATTATTCAGCAGCGATTGAAGACAGCCTTTAGTAGACAGAAGAGCTACACTGACCCTAGGAGAAAGGATGTATCCTTCATGGTTGGAGACATGGTGTTCCTGAAGGTGTCTCCAATGAAAGGAGTTATGAGATTTGGCAAGAAGGGTAAGCTAGCTCCTAGATACATTGGACCGTTTGAGATTCGGTCCAGAGCGGGTGAAGTGGCGTATAGGTTGGTGTTACCACCAGAACTATCGAGAATCCATCCTGTATTTCATGTGTCCATGTTGAGAAAATACGTCCCTGACCCGTCTCACGTGTTGCAACCTCAAGCCGTTGAGCTTAGCGACGATTTGACTTACGAGGAGTACCCGGTGGCGATTGTGGATCGCCAAATCCGATAGCTGCGGACTAAGGAGATATCGATGGTGAAGGTGTTATGGAGTAACCATTATGCAGAGGATTGCACCTGGGAAACTGAAGCCGAGATGCGAGTTTCGTTTCCGTATCTTTTTCCTTCTTAGCTTTGTAATTCCTCTTTTCTTTCTTTTCTTGAATTCGAGGACGAATTCCTATAAGGAGGGGAGATTGTAATACCCTACATATATATATATAATTATTTAAATAAAAAGGGACATAATTTTTCTTAAATAGTACTAGTAATAGTTAATTTGCATTATATTAAAATATAATTATGTTAACATTATATTTTAGGTTAAATATTAGTTTAAATGTGCATATCAATTCATATGTGTGCATATATATATATATATATAATATAGTATAAAGTATAATTATATACATGTGTATATATATGTATACATTTTCATGTAGTATATGTTTACATACATATACATATATAATATATATATATATAACTATATATACATATGTACACTATTATACTTGAATACACATTGTGTATATATATATATATATTTATATATGGTATATATATATATATAGTATATATGTATATAGTTATAATAAGTATATTATATATATATTAGTGGTTATAATATAGTATATATATATATATGTGTGTGTGTGTGTGTGTGTGTATAGTTAGAGTTTAGAAAACACCAGAAAACCCAAAGAAGACTAATTCCTCATCCTCTTCCGTCACTGCGCCACCTTCTTCTTCGCCTGAGAGTGCCATTGCCACTGTGGGTGAAGCTTGCTGGAGTGTTTCAGTAGCTGCTTTCCTCTTCCTCGCGAAGCAGCTCCTTCCTCTCCTCGCGCAGCAACAGCTCTGTATCTCCTCGTTCTGCCCAGCTTCGACCTTCTGCCGTGCCATCTCCTGGTGGTGTCAAGCTGCCCTCCGCCTCCTCCTGAGCTGCTCCATCTCCCCATCTTCTCCGGTGGTAGCAGGTCTTTCTCCTCCCTCTGTTCTGTCCAGCTGCTAGGTGGTGAGTAGTGCTCGCCCAATTCTTCCATTCCCTTCTTCGATCTTGGTAAACCTAGGTTAGTTAGGGTTGTTTAGCATGCATTTGAAGTTATTTTTAATTTTCTTGAAATTTTTGGTAATTAAATTGAATTTCCAGAAATTTTTTAGTATTTAATTGGCTTTATTTGATAGTAATTTGAGTATAATTCATAACTAGGGTGATTGTTATTAATTATTTTGAGTAAAACAAATTTTTATTGAATTTTTAGAACATTATACAATTTTTAGGAATTTCTATACTTTATGTCAAAATTAAATAATTAGGCTAATTTTGAAAATTATGGTTATAAATTGTGAAAATTTGATAAATGAGGTTATTAGTGAATAATATAAATTTTAGAACTCAAACTATAATTTTTGAGTTTTTTATACTATTTTTATAAATATATTTGAGTTTATGCCAAAAATTGATTTTGGGGTAAATAATATTATTGGGAGAAATATTGTTGGTTGATTAAATTTTTAATAATATTGGGAGGAATTTATCTTGAGAAAAATAAGTTTTAGATGATTAGATAATTTTAAGGAAAATTTTTGTATAAATAGCACATTATGTAATTTATATATATACTAGGGGTAAAAATGTAATTTTACACTAAATATGATAAATATATATTTTAATTAGTTTTATTAATATTTAAAGGGTTTAGATAATTTTTATAAATTAATTGTTATAATCACTTAAGTAGAGTAAATTTTAGATATTGAATTTCAAATAATGTATATATATATATATATAAATATAAATATATATATATATATATATATATATATATATATATATATATATATATATATATATATATATATATATATATATAAAATACATTACAAAGGTTTTAATTTGGATAATAATTATAATTATAATTATTGGTAATGGAATACAAATTTAATTGTTTAACCTTGGATAATTAAGATTTTATATATGTTATTTATTTGAGTATGTGTAATTGGAGAAATAAATATTATTAACTTTTGATATTTGTTTGAGTTGTGATCTCGGTCGGGGCAATTTGTAGTTTGGGAGTCCGACTCGAGTGTGAATGGTTGTGTATATTGGTAGTGCATTTTCTATGCAGGTCTGACTCTACCTTTGGTAGAGAGATGTCCGTTTTACAGAGGAGATTCTGCCGAAATTTCGATAGATTTTCTCGTAAAACGTGATATCCGTAAAATTCCTACCGTTAGTTAGGTTAAATCCTGTCTGTCGAGCCTCGTCCGGTTTTCCTCGAGTCAGTCTGAAATTTTATTATTTTGTTGATTTCTGATTTCGATTCCTTAGTCATATTTTTAAAGTCAATTATTATTATTTCCTTTTAGATCATCTCGGAGCAAAAGCCGTGAGGCCGAGGCAGACGCGTGGTCGTCAGCCTTCGTATTCATCCTGTAAGTCAATAGAACGATCTGTGCGTGTGTTTATTTAAAGAATGCATGCGCTCGTATTTCTATTATATTGATTATATGATTTATTTAATTTAATGTTATTATTTATGATTTAAATGCATTTTATTTATTTAAAATCGATTTGAGAAATTTTGGTAGAACGGGCTACCTGGTGGGCTTCACCAGGACTATGTGCACATGGTAGAGATTGAGAGATGGATCCGTAATAATAATGATTGGTGAAGGTTAAACTGGGACGGATGCCTCGGTGGAAGCCTTTGCTCTCGGGGACTGCCAGTGATTTGTAAGGTTAAAATGGACTGGATGGGTGCCTCGGTTGATGCCTTTGCTCTCGGGGACTGCCAATGCCATATATTTGGATTAAGTGAATGACTACGGCTGGGTGCCTCGGTTGATGGCTTTGCTCTCGGGGACCGGTAGTCTAGTTGGAATAAGTGGGCCCGGTTGGCTATTTAGATTTGGGTTTAGGGTTCTACCAAGATTTTTCAAAAGCTATAATTATATATTATAAATTATTTTCACTATAAACGTATTAGTTTCAAAAAGGTTTTCAAACCGTACAGCTCTTTTTTTGACTTACTCAGTGAGGTCTGATTCCCCTCAATTTATTTTTTTTTCAGGAGCTTGGGAGTTTGACCTCAGACTACCTCTACGTCGGATTTCTTCTTCACCGGCTATTTTATGTAGGTCATTGTAAGTTGTACTGTGTATTAATCTAGGATGCTGCAGTAGTATATGTATTGAAGATTTGTATGGTTTAAACTTAACTATGTAGTTTATTTGTACGAAACACATTTATGTATAAGACATAAATTCAATTTATAATATGAGATGTTGAAACACATTTTTATTAAGCAGTTGAATTTATGTATTTTGAGAAAAATCAGTTTGATAACATGTTCTATTTTTAATTAAAGTTTAAAATATGAATGACTTTATTTTCTTTTCCTTTAGGCTTACTACGGGTTTCGGGGGCCTTATGCCTACCCATTCCCTAGTGTCGGTCACGTGCCCTCGGGTTCGGGTCGTGACAAATATTTTATAAATATTAATTAAATTAATAAAATAAAAAAAATTGATGGAAAGTAACGAAGTCATTATCTCTAATATAGATAATGGAGTCTGATAATTTGTTTCCGGAACTCTTGAGTTTGGGATCCTGCAAATAATCAACAAAGGGCAAAGTGAGAGGTGGGGATGATCCCCACAAACACTTCGATGCCTAAGTCAGAAAACAGAGAGAGAATTTAAAGAGAAAGCAAGTGACAATTAGAATATAAGAGAATAGGATGATCAAGAATGAGAGATATAGGGTCCTATTTATAGTGATACTTAGACTTGAAAAGAGTAGGACTCCTTTTGAGATAGGAATCCTAAACCAAACAGGAGAGTATTCCTTCTTCGTCTAGGAGTCTTCTTAAGGCAGGGTCCTTTCCTTAAATGGATTCGGCTGCCTTCCCTTTCCGAGTAACCCTATTCAGGAAACAGAGCTCTTTAATTAAATAAGAATATATATGTGTGGTATCAAGAGTCCCCCCCGCGGGTCTGTCTGGATATTTATGTCCGACGTATCCAAGTTTGTAAATGATAGAACATTCATTCTTCTGTATAGAGGGAAAATGCTTAAAGTCACTTCATATTGATATGGAAGGGTGAGCTGAGGTGGCCAGCCTCAGTCATAGGAAAAGATAAAGCTCGGTATCGAGTCTTGAAACTACCGCATTGCTGAAGTGTCATCTGGATCTTGGAGTACGTAAAATCTACGAAAATGAATATGTATTGGATTAACCCATCAGTGCGAAAGCGATGTAACAGAACCAGTCGTTACTGGAGTTTTAATGCTCAGTGCATTAAAAGCGCGGCCCGAGTGCCGAACCTCAGTACAATAGAAGCAACCTGAGGGTGCCAGCTTCAGTCACTAGACTTATGTGCAAGGCTTAGACGCTTGGTACAAGGACGCAAGGCTTACATGCTTGGAACCTCAATAATATAGAAGCGACCTAAGGGTGCTAGCTTCAGTCACTGGACTTTAATCTTAGTGCATTATAAGCGCGGCCCAAGTGCCGTATAGTCTCGGTGCATTGAAAGCGTGCCTCAAGTGCCGGATAGTCCAGGTATCTTGTAAGTATAGCTCAGATGCTCGTCCTCAGTACTATAAAAGTGACATGAGGGAGCCAGCTTCAGCTACTGGTCTTAATGCATGAGGCATGGATGCTCGAAACCTCAGTACTATAGAAGCGACCTGAGGGAGCCAACTTTAGTTACTGGTTTTAATGCATGAGGCATGGATGCTCGAAGCCTCAGTACTATAGAAGCGAACTGAGGGAGCCAGCTTCAGTTACTGGCCTTAATGTGTGAGGCATGAATGTTGGGAACCTCAGTACTATAGAAGCGACCTGAGGGTGCCAACTTCAGTTGCTGGTGGGCGCTGCTGGATTTTACTATGCCAAGTTGGAAAAAAAAATTGGCAAAGGTATGCCCGGGTTAGGTAATAGCTATATTGCCTCAACACCTACATTTTCAAAATTTGAATTGCATAAATTTTTATGTGTCAGAATATGAGACGTTTATGTTGCCATATTGATGACCACTCGATTAACGGGTTGTTCATTTCCCATACTGCCCTTAATAGTATGGGGAGAAGCGAAGTAATGATGAGGGCAATTAATGGTTTGCTCCAGATCCTTCTATTGCTCTATAAATATCCCTTTTGCTTTAAGTTGATGCATTTTGCTCTTTTATTTCACTGGTGTCGCATTTGCTTTGCCACTGCTGCCACTCTTTTTCTGCCGTGACTCCCCTATTTTACAATAAGTGATCTTTTTCTTCCTTTTTTCTTTTTGTTCTTGCTCTATTTCTTTTTATAGATAGTCTTATGGCACTGAGGGAACAGGTTAGTTTTGACATGTTTGTGTCTAAAATAGATAAGGAATTGTTGGGGTGGTACCGGAGGCGGTTCTACATTCCCACTAATTATACCCTTTATATTGTAGATAGGAAGTTTAGGGCTCATACCCTTATGCTAGATCTCAATAGGCTAGTGGTATATTTTGACCAACTAGAAAGGGGTTTAAAGTTTCCATTAGATCCCTTTGTAAAAATATTTATGAATAGGTATAACATAGCGCCCGGTCAGCTTCACCCTAATAGCTACTGGATTTTGACTGGGTTTATCTAGTTGATGCATGAAGAGGGTAGGGAACCAGACTTAGATGTCCTGCGGTATCTGTATAGCCTAACTAGGAAGAAGGGAGAACTGATGTTCTCCTTGTCAGCTGTTCCCAACCACAATCTGTATGTAAAGCTTTCGGATCTTCATAAGAAGTGAAGGCATAACTTTTTTGTTATCAAGAACCCTGCGGACTTCCTAGATGTCTGACGAATATGGTCTGATGAGTGCCATAGTGTAAGACGGGCTTTGAAACTATCAAGCCCCAAAACGGAGATGGTCTTATGGCTGCATTTTGATGGCCTGGCCGAGGCTCGGTTTGCTGAGGACATATCTAGAAGATACCTGTGGAGAGTCTGTCCAGACCGTGTTCAATCTACTGGTATATTTAGATTACCGAGAGGTATCTTTCTGACTTGCTTTTTATTTTTTCAATTGTAGATGGCTGACTTTTTTACTTTTATGGACGAAATTCCACTTCTAGCTGATAAACCAGCAGGGCTAGAAGAAGTACGGATCTCCTCCCCCTCTCTAAAGCTTGAAGCTCCTGTAGTCATTGAGGAAGCAACCATCAATCCAAAGGGAAAAGTTCTAGTCGGATCTTCCCATTCTAGTAGGGAAGGTCGGCATAAGAGACGACTGATCGACCAAGGCTTAGATGCCGAGGAGCTGGATGAGGAGATATACGTCCAGCATCCAAGGCTATCCGGGTGTCCGGATATAAGGGCTTGGATCATGAATAAGGTGAAGCCACGGAGCGTCTCAAATGCCCAAGTTCGAGATTAATATTCTGAGTCGCTAAGGCTACCAGCAGATATGCAGCGCTGGTCTAAGGAGGGTCCAAAGGAGTTGTTCAGTTCAATGATTAATCATTCCCTAGAAGTAAGTGAATGTCGTTTCTCTATCATTTTTACATTTTCTTCTATTGAGTGAGTGACGTGAAATTTTCTCTTTTCACAGATGACCCAGGCTTTATTGCTGGCAAAAGACTAATATTTCTACCTTAAAAGCTAGTACAACCTGAAGGAGATGGAGGTTGGAGCAATAGCCATTGATTTTGAAAAGAAACTGGATAGCCTAAAAGTGGCACTAGAGCTTTGCCAGAGAAAATACACAAAGGCAAAATTTAAGGCCGAGGCGGGCCAGAATAGATTGCTAATCTAGAGCATAGTCAGGGTTAGTTGACCAAGAGGATTGAAGAGTAGGATTCTCATATCGCAAATATGGAGAAGAAGCTATCCAAGGTCGAGAAATCTCAGGAAAATGACAAAAGATCCTACCAGAGCATGGTGGGAGGATTTCTTAAGCCTATAGATCTGAATGTAAGAGGATCCTACTCTCTTAAAATCCAGAGTTAGACTTGGCGGAGCTGGATCGGATAACGCCGACTGACCTAGCGAAGATTGCTGCTAAAGAGGATGCTCGGTAGAAGGCAACTTCCCTTCATACAAGGGATGTTTCTAAGTCTGCTGAAGGGTCCTCTACGGAGCTTATCGCGCCTATCAGTGCTGCTAATGTTATTCCCCCTCCCATCTTCGAGCCTAATGGTTCAGACTTACAATTAGTAGAATAGAGAATTTTTTTTATAATTGAACTTTTGTAAGATGATTATTTCTTCAATGAATAGATACTTTATTTAATACCATTTTGAGTACATTTATTGATAGTATTTTTAAAGGCAGTCCAAGTTCCAAAATTGTGGTAGTTCTTTGCCTTCTTTTATTTTTTAATTTGTATGCCCCTTTAAATGTGTGCTCTGAGATTTGATAGGGGCCTTCCTAATTTGGACCCAGTTCGCTAGTGCCGAAGTTGCCTTTGCTAATTTCTGCCCTTCTGAGTACCTAGTCACCTACTTTGAACTGTCTTGGGTAATTACGCTGGAGATGATACTGTGCTACCCTCTGCCTATGTGCTTCAGTTGTAGCTGATGTCCACTCTCGTCTTTCTTCTAGTAGGTCCAGACATATCCGGGCATCAATGTTGTTAATATTTTGATCGAAGCCGTGGCTGATCCTGTAACTTGGTGAACCAATCTCTACTAGTATTACCGCATCCATGCCATAAGTTAGTCTGAATGGTGTTTCCTCTGTGGATGATCTGGGGGTGGTCCTGTAAGCCCAAACTACATTGTTAAGCTTTTCGACCCAGTTTTCCTTTTCCTCGTCGAGTCTCTTCTTTAATCCCTACATGATAGTTCTGTTGGTGACCTCTGTTTGCCTGTTTATTTATGGATGAGCTACCAAGGTGAAATGAAGCTTTATTCCAAGGTCTGAGTAGAATCTTTTAAACTTTGCATTGTCAAACTGCTTGTCATTGTCTATGATCAGGGTGTGAGGTAGGCCAAATCTGCAAATGATTTCTCTTCAGAAGAAATGTTGAATCCGAGCTTTTGTGATGGTTGGAACTGCTTCCACTTTTATCCACTTAGTGAAATGGTCTATAGCCACAATTAAGAACTTTTTTTATGAAGTGGAGGTCGGGAAGGGACCCAGGATGTCCATTCCTCATATGGCAAAGGGCCACGGGCTGCTGATTAGATGCAGGGGGTGGGAAGACTTGTGATTAAGACGAGTGAGTTATTGGCACTTATGGCATTTGAGTTAACTTTTGGGCATTATTAGACATGGTGGGCTAATAGTATCCTTAAAGAAGGACTTTCCTGATTAGTGTGTAGTGGGACTCATGCACTCCATAAATTCCTTCATGGATTTCCCTGAGTATGTAATTCCCTTCCTCTAGGGATATGCATTTGGACCATGGGTGTGAAAGGGATTTCCTGTAGAGCTCCCCATGGTGGATAGAGTAATGAACTGCCTTCATCTTCAGTTTTTGAGCCTTCAGTTTATCTTCTGGAAGTGTTTCATATTCCAGGTATTAGACTATCGATCGTATCCATTCTGAGACTTCCCATACTTCTAAGATATCAAGATCTTCGGTACTGAGTTTTGTTAGTGCTTTGGTGAATTCCATACCCTTAAATGCTTGATTGTCTTCAGCTATCGATTTGGTCAAGAGGTCCGCCTTAGAGTTTTTATGTCTGGGTATCTAGAAGATCTCCCACTGTCCCCGTTCTTATTCGATCTTCTTTAAGAGTTGCATGACTTTGCCCATATATCTAGAAATGCTAGGATCCTTGATCTGAAATGTCGCGTTAACCTGGTTTACTACTAGCTGGGAGTCTGAATGTATTATGAGGTGTTCGGCTTTGACTTTAACAGCCAACTTCAATCTTGTGATGAGTGCCTCATAATCTACGACATTGTTGGTTGCATTGTACTTTATTCAAACTGCATACCGGATACGGATTTTAAGTGGTCCTTTGAGGATCACTCCAGTGCCAAATCCTTGAGTGGAGGATGCTCCGTCAACATAGAGTTTCCATTATAGTGCTTGGTCATAGTGAGGTCTTTCGGCGTCATTTCTTGAATGAAATTTGCTAACGCTTGGGCTTTCACTTGCTGACGGGGCTCATAATTAATGTCAAATTCTCCAACTAATATTGACCATTAAACCAATCTGCCCGAAGTCTTAGGCCTTTGTAAGATTATCTACAAAGGGAAGTGGGATTTGATAATGATAGGATGAGCCTGGAAGTAGTGTTGGAGCTTTCAGGATGCGTGGACAACATCCATGACCAGCTTATCCAACGTTGGGTACTAAACCTTGGATCCTCGGAGTATTTTGCTGATGTAATATACTAGGTTTTGCTGGCTCTCTTATTCTCTTACTAGCATCGAAGCGATGCATTCTTGACCTACTGAGAGATATAAGTACAATGTTTCCTTTGGGACCGGCATGTTGAGTAGAGGTGGTGAGGATAGAAACTTTTTGATGTCTTCAAAGGCCGTCTGGCTATCTGTAGTCCAAACAAATGTCTTAGAGTTTTTTAAAGCTCGGAATAGTGCTAGACACCGTCTAGTTGAGCATTAAATGAAACATCCCAAAGTCGTGATTCTGCCATTTAGCTTTTGTAACTCGTGGATATTCTTTGGGGCTTTCATGTTGAGAATGGCTTCCATTTTTTTCGGGTTGGCTTCAATACCTCTGTGGGATATCATGAATCTTAGGAATTTGCTAGCTTTGACTTCGAAGATGCATTTTTCTAGATTTAGCTTGATCTGAGACTTACTAAACAATTGGAGAACTCGATCCAGATCCACTGGGTGTTGTTTTGCATATTTGCTCTTAATAATAATGTCGTTCACTTATACTTCCATATTTGTCCCAATTTGGTCCTGAAGTACATGGTTCATCATTCTCTGATATGTTGCTCTGGCATTCTTTAGTCTGAAGGGCATCACCTTGTATCAATAAAGACCTTAATGGGTGATGAAGGATGTTTTCTCCTGATCTTCCCCCTTCATTAGTATCTGGTGATATCCTTGCATTGACAGTGGAGTCTATGAGCTAGTCAATTGTAGGCAGTGGGTAGTTGTCCTTGGGGCATGCCCAATTAAGGTCAGTATAGTCCACACACATCCTATACTTTCTGTTCAATTTCTTGACTAATACCATGTTAGCCACCCATTCTGGATGAGTAACTTTCCTGATAAACCCAGCTTCTAACAATTTCTTCGTTTCCTTAACAATTATATTCTACCTCTCGTATGCAAAGGTTCTCTTCTCCTGGCTTTGCCCCTGGTCTAATGTTCAAGTTATGATAGGCAACTTGGGGATCTACCCCAGTTATTTCAGAGACCCGAGAAGCGAAGTCTTCCGAGTGTCTAGTGAGGACTTCCCTTATTCCTTGTTTGGTGTCATGGTCGAGCTCTTTACCAATTTTCACCGCTTTCTCATAAAAAATTTGCAATATTTCAATTTCATCGACCAGTTGTGGTATAGCGTCTTGTTTCTCTATTTCCTATGCTTCTAAGGGGAAGGCCTCCATCTGAGGCTTTATGGCTATCTGGTAATACTGTCTGGCCATATACTGATCTCCACGGATAGTGAGAGTTCTGCCTTCGATTGGAATTTTCATAGTTAGGTGTCAGATACTACTGACTGCATCTACTTCGTAGAGCGTCGGCCGTCCTATGATTCCATTGGATGCTAGTGGTAGGTCCACCACATTGAACAGGGTTTTAATAACTTTCGTTTCTTCATCGTCCCGATTTCTAAATTCCAGATTTAACTCCACAACTCCCATTGGCTGTATAGTTCCTCCACAGAAGCTTGTAATGGGATTTTGGATGGCTTTCAGGTTGGTGACAGAGCCTCCTATTGCTTTGTAAGCATTCAAGACAATGCATTGATCGTGCTTCCATTGTCAACCAATAACCTCTTCACTAAATAATTGTTTATGTATGCATTTATCACCAGGGCGTCACAATGGGGATGATGAACATGCAAACCATTTTCTGAATTAAATACAATCTCTTTTTTCTTAAAGGTCAGCCCTTCTCCATGGCTTCGTTTAGGTTTCTTCTCAGTATTTTCCTTACCAATAATCATGTTAATAACACCAACTGGCTTATTCCGAGCTTTCTTTACTTCTAGCCTGTCTCGCGTATGAGCTTTCGGGTTCCTACTCCCTCTAGATGTGTCCATGAAATTGTTGAGTTTACCATTCTGCACCAGTCTTTCTATGGCATTCTTCAGTTCTCTGCAAGCCTTAGTGTCATGCCCATATTCTCGATGATACTGGCAATAATGTCCCTTATCTTACGTGGATCTTTGGCTTGGGTTTATTCTTCTGGCTAGGGTAATTCTTACATCATTATGTCTAACCCACATGATAATTCTGGATTGAGAGGTATTTAGAGGTGTGTACCTGTCTGCTTCCCTGTTAAATCTTTCTGCCGAGTTTTTGAAATTTTTTTTTGGAAAGCTTGCTTGTCTGGATTTTGATTTTTCATCTTTGGTTGGTGGTTTTTCCTCTTCCTTTTGCATCCTTCTATCTTCATCCATCTTTATCATTTTGACCACCATAGCCATCACCTCCGCAAAAGTACCAGGTTCCTTTATTATTATCTTATCTTTGAGCTTTCGAGTCTAGTGCCATTTTTCAAAACTTCCATAACAACTTTGTCCACAAGGTTTTCGATATGCATGGCTACCTTGTTGAACCAATGAAGATAGCTTCGTAGGGACTCGTCGACCTCTTGCTGGCACATCCGAAGATCATTGACGTTTTTGGCAGGGGGAATGTTGGTGATGAACCTGGTACAGAAATTTTCTGCCAGATCATCAAAAGAGGTGACAGAGTTCTCCGGGAATCGATGAAACCACTTTTGGGCGTTCTTTGTGAGTATGCTTAGGAAGACTCTACACATGATTCCATCATTCACGTTCTGGAGCAACATTCTTATTCTATACGCGGATATGTGGTTGACAGGATCTCCGGTCCCATCATACTAATCTAGTGGTGCGATTCTAAACTTGGTAGGAATCTCTGTTTGGATTATCCTTCTTATGAATAACGTTCTGCCTTTCATGATACATTCATCTTCCTTCCTTGGTTTTGTATAGGCTTTGTTTATAACTTCTTCTACCTTTTGAGTTAACTTCAAGTCATCGAGAGCCGGAATTGTTGAACTACATTCCCTTCCGGTACTTTATTTTTCCCTTTATTCACCTTGGGTATCTCTGGAGGTGTCATGTTGTTGTCCATGTGAGTCGGCCTAGGATTACCACTTTGAATTAAGGTGTTCAATTGTTGTTGCATTAAGGCTATTTGGGTTTGGATATTTTGTATCATTGCTTCCTTACTGGTTTGGGTTAGGTTGAGTGTTTGGGTTATAGTGTTCAAGTTTAGCGTTGTTATAACTGGTGTATCTGTTAGGCTTGGAAAAGTTATAGAAGGTATTGGACGGTGATGGTGTTACAACGGAGCATAATATAAGAAGTTGGTGCCCGAAGCGGCCAGCCCTGGGTATTTCCAAGAGGTAAGTACGTATTTCTGAATAAAGGTCTGGCAGACTAGAAGGTTACTGGAAGTACTGCTATTGGGAGAGGTGTTGACAGATTAATTATAGGAATAGGTGCCAAGAAATTAATGTGATTTTCAGGAGTTGAGATTGGCGGTGGGCTGGAAGTCATGGTGTCGATATTTTAATTTAGCAGATATACAAATGGCTTTTTTTCAAGAATTCCCACAGACGGTGCCACTTGATAACTTGTTTTCGGAACTCTTAAACTTGGGATCCTGCAAGTAACCAATAAAGGGCAAGGTGAGAGATGGTGGGGATCCCCACAAACACTCTGATGTTTAAGTCAGAAAACAGAGAGAGAATTTAGAGAGAAAGTAAGAGACAATTAGAATATGAGAGAATAAGATGATCAAGAAAGAGGGATATGAGGTCCTATTTATAGTGATACTTAGACCTGAAAAGAGTAGGACTCCTTTTGAGATAGAAATCCTAAACCAAATAAGAGAATATTCGTTCTTCGTGTAGGAGTTTTCTTGAGGTAGGGTCTTTTCCTTAAATGAATTTGGCTGACTTCCCTTTCCAAGTAATCCTGCTCAGGAAACAAAACTCTTTAATTAAACAGAAATATATATGTGCGGTATCAAAGTCCAATTTATAAATGGAAGAGTAAAAGAAGCCCTACCAAAGCTTGTAAATTACAATTTACCCAAGCACAAATTACGTAATTACTTGTTTCAAACCTAACTTCAAGCTTCAATACCTTCAGTACACTGATATAGATTTATATTATCTACGATTAAAGGAGTTTACATTTAAAAGGAATCAATTTTAGAATAAGAATTTTTTTTAATATTTTTATAAAAAAATTATTATAAATTTTCATAATTGAATATATAAACTTTTAGAAGTAAATACTAAATTATGAAAATAACAAGTTTGAGATTGTTGACTTTGGAGCTCATTATTATTATTATTATTATTAATCAAGTAATGAGACTAGTAGAGTCCATTAAAAATTATGTGGAGTACTAAAAAAATAAAAAATTAAAAAAATTAAAACTCTTGAGAGAAGCTGTCTAACTCAAGATCATTTATGCCATAGCACAGGAGCCTCACTGCTTCTGCATGATGGAGTTTGCTTGAAGCATCTTGAAGACTTCATGATATTCCATGGAGTAGGAGTTCCACCACTACATCTGTATAGTGAAGTTCATCGACAGTTTAAGAGATTGATCCTTTTATTCTTGTAGCTCCCTTTTTCTTAGAAAGAATACAACAAAAAATGTTTGAAACTTGACATATATTTTACTCAATTTAAAATTAAACAATGTCAAAATACAATTGCATCAACTGATGTATTAAAATTAATAACATAATCAATAATAAAAAAATCACAAACAACAACCTAATTAATATTAATTATTCTCAAATTCAAATTGTTTGATTATATATATTAAATATTAAAATATGATTTTAAATCTATAAAGATAAAAAAAATTATAAAATTTAATGTGTCCAAAACATCCAAACACTAAAAATTAAACGTCAATTTAATAAGTGATTCATTAATTTTAAAAATTATGCTAAAGTTTTGATTTTGTTTTTTTTTTTTTTTACAACATCCAGGATTAAGACTGTTTAATTAACTTTCTCGTATTCAAAATTTTTTTAATACTTTTACAAATAAATAGCAAAATAATAATTTGATTCAATATTATTTTTCAACTTAATTTATTAATTGAAATTTGCATCATTACTAATCAATTTTTCTATTTATAACCTAAATATTGTTTAATTTTTTTTAGACGAAAATATTGTTTAATTATTAATAATTATAAAAATCTTAATCAAAATGTAACAATTATTAATAACTAAATCACTAATAATTTTGAGATAATGCAAATAGTTAATTTCCAACAGTAAAATGGGGAGAGAAAAGAGTAGATGGTTTGAATCTTGCTCTCCTCAAACTGAATATCCACACTTTTTACCACTTAAATTATTTGTGAGGGATTAAATCACTAATAATTTAATGTGTAAAGTTTTTCAAACATTTATCAATTAATAAAATTATCAATTAATGGAATACTACTAACTATAGAAATGTTGATTGTATCTGACAAATGTATAAGGATAAATTGATCTAGAAATGAAAATTCCACGCCCCCATGTTATTTGGATGCAGGCAATACGTTGAAGATGACCATAAGCAGCCTTCATGAACATCATTATAACATATGACTGTGAGTTTGAATCTTCCCCGTTACGGGGGCAAGATCCATCGCAAAGCATCAAGTCATGTTCATGTATGAATTTGGTTTGCTTGCTTGCACATAGCCATGATCGCGGGCACCATGCATGTAAATGAATCCTGCCCCACCATAGCTCCTTGTACTGGACCAAGCATCAGGATCTTCTTGCCGCCGCTTGTATTGAAATTTGCAATTTAGTTTTGAAACGTTTTCAACGGTACACTCTCATATCAGTCAAAATAATAACACAATCTGCAATTACCAATTCAAATCTCTAGTTATTAAAATCTAAAAAGAAAATAATTAAATATATTCCAAATTTTCGTAGAATTTTTAATTATTTTTATTTTTATTTTTAGATTATAAATTAATTTAGATTATAAATTAATTTAGATTAATAAATTAAATATAATTTATTTTTATTTTTAGATTATATTAATTTAATTTAATTATTCAACTAATTCACAAATTATATCTATTCTATTCTATTCTATTTTAATTTAAGTATCTAAATATATTTTAAAAATTACTTTTAGATTTTTATAAAATAAATTTAATTGTTAGAATCCTTTTCTCTTCTTTTTTAACAAAAAATAAAATGTAAAAACATTTTTCAAATGTTAATCTTATTACTTTCAAAATAACATCAAAAATCAATTTAAAAATAATTTTATAAATTAAAATTTTTACATTATTTTATATTTGAAAGTCCTCATGTTTTTATTATTCTAAAACTCATTTCTCGACTTCAGTTATATTATTTAAAAATTTTATAATAAAGATTGAACATATCTTAATCAATCTCCATGTCTGGTTCATCTAAGCTACCAACATACTCCTTTTTATTGAAAATGTGTAACTTCTCCTGAATTTAGATATGCTTTATACTTGAATTTCTTGTATCTATAGCCCCCTTATGTCTCCTCTCCTCAACTCTTTATCTCTGGAATCTTCTCTTTTGGGTTTGAGTAAATGATTGAAGAAATTTTCTATGTTCCACCCTACGTCATTACTTGCTTGGTTCAACAAGTGGTGATACCACAAATCTTGGTTGTTTCTTGTTAAATTTAGTGTAGATTGGTCTTCCCTTCTTTACTAACTATTGTAACCTCTTTGGTTGTTTCTATGAAACCTTGACACATGTGGTGGTCTTCTGTTTGAAGTTGGAGCAGGGAAATTCTTCTTTGTTATTTGACCCCTTTTTTATGGAGCAGCTTTCCAATAATTCCATATCCCATTTGATCTCCGGTTAGGATATCGCCTATAATTATGTTTTGCTAAAACATATGTCTTGTCCCTATCCTTAAATTTTTTACTCCACTTTGGTGGAACAACTAACCTTCTGCAGATATCTGCACATAGTAGCTTTAAGTATTTCATCAAGTAGTCAAATTTACTAGAAGGTTGTCCAAAAGCATCTTAAACTTCCTCCTTCTCCTTGATTTTCTTTTTGAGGTTCAACAAAGTCTTAAGATCCACTTCAATAAAGATGACTATTGCCATCGGTAGGAAAGGGTCTTCCTCAATCAACATTGCACCCTTTTTCTCAGGAATTTTTGCACTATTTTGTTGATACGATCTTTGATCACATTTTTAAACATCCAATAAGCATTAGTGAAATGATTGTAAGAATTATAATACTTATAATAGTCTTTCCTTTATAGGTCCTCCTTGGTCGGTAGTTTATGATCAAGAGGTAACTTTATGAAGTTATATTTAAAAGAGTTATGCAGATCTAAAGAAGAAGGATGTATCATTCTTTGTAGGAGATATGATATTGTTTAAGGTGTCATTGATGAAAGGAATAATGAGATTTGGTAAAAAGGGCAAGCTAGCTCTGAGGTACATCAAACCTTTTGAGATTCATTCTAAAGTTGGAGAGGTGGCTTATAAATTGGTGTTACCACATGAATTGTCTCGAATTCACCTAGTGTTTCATGTTTCCATGTTGAAGAAGTGCATCTCTAATCTGTCTCACATTCTTCAGCCATAAACAATGAAGTTTAGTGAGGATTTGTTATATGAGGAGTATCTAGTGGTAATTGTAGATCGACAAGTTCACCAGCTCTACATAAAAGAGATTCCTATAGTGAAGGTATTATAGAACAACAATACTGAAGAGGATTACACTTAGGAAACTGAAGTAAACATGCAAAGTTGATACCCTTATCTGTTTGGAGATTAAGCTAAGATTTTAAAATTTGAGTAAGAATTTTCTTAAGGGGGGAAGAATGTAATAACCCATAATTTATTAATATAAATATATAATAACTAATTTTATGAATTTTTCCACCTCATCTTAATTGAGCTTAGATTATGCCACGTGTCATGTTGAAAACACTACAGTTATTAGGGGAGAATGGTTTAGGAGTTACTTTCCCAACACCTTAGCTTTTTCCTTTCACCTTTTCTAGTTGCCACACCTTTTAATTTCCACTCCTTCCATTTTGCATTTGAGAGAAAAAAATGCATAGCTGTAGCCACCTCCTAACCTTCCTTCTTCTCTTCCTTTCTAGCTCTTTGAATGATCTCTCTAGATATTTTTTTGTTCTCTACAAATTTATCCACATTTGTTTGACAATTCCTCCTCCTCATTATTGTCTTCTAATTCATCATCCTCCTGCCACTACAACTGTCACTGTAATAACTGTCGTGATAAAGATAAAAACAAAGATGCTCTTAAGGTCCATAAGAAAATCGACAAGTCCCGCTCTAAATGATGTTGTCAACACCACTACTACTCCTCAGATTCTAATAAGCACTTCTCTAATTCCTGCTCCTGCAGGTAACCTCTCTATCCTTTTGTTCATCTGAATAATGAAATTTAGGTTTTTTTAGTATAAAATTCATAAATTTAGAAAAAAATTCAACTGTAAATAACAAAAGGTACTATTTTTGAGTTTATGCTATGATTCCTCTAATAGCGAGCATGAAACATCTAATCATCAAAAGAGGCATAAGAAAAATGATAAATTGAAAAAGGTGATTTTTGATCTATGCATTTTAATTCTATGTTTGTGTATTAGTCTCTTATTATTGTTGATTTTGTACTCTAGGGCAAGGAAAAGGATCGAAGTAAGGGTCATCGACATAAACATCAGAAGCATAAAGTTAAAGAGGTAGGGCAATATTGTTATTTTAATCTTTGTTGTAAATAAGATTATTAGATTTAATTCCTTATTTACCAATGGAGAGTAACTTCATCATAGTGTTTGTAAAGTCTAAAAATGCAATAATTCTCTATTAGCCCATTCTCATATTTGGAAAATGCTTTAGTTACTTGAATTCAATCCTTTCTCAAATTGAAAAGCTAAATTATATGTCATTTTAATGGAATTTTTAAAGAAATGAAACCACGTCACAAATGACATTATTCTAGAGCTACATTCTTACACTTGATTTGCTTCGGACATGGTTTATATATGTTTGCTAATTGCATAACTGAATTTATAAATGGTTTGGTTTGGAATGCGTAGATGATATTTTTATTTTACAGAAACAAGCGATGATCTTTAAGGAAACTATAGTGGAAATGAAGGGTGAGGAAGACTCACATAGTCAACACAAAACTCAGAATGACAATGTCATTTTACCATTTTGAATGATAGGTAGCCATTAAGTTGTTAAATTGTTGACTCTGCAACTTTACTCTCTACAATTAGTGCCTTTTTTTTTGTTTTCTTTTGTTTTGGCTCTGACCCTTTATGTATTCTTTGTAAAAAAAGCTAATTTTTTTTTTATGAACAAGTGTTTACATTATGCATCTATAAGCTCATATAACATTTAGATTTTGAACTTTATGTTATAAAAAAGAGAACCTTTTTGGGTTCCATTTGATAGAGTTTAAGAATAAAAAATAGTTAGGAGAGAACCTTTTTGGGTTTCATTTGATAGAGTTTGAGGATCAAGATTGGTTAGAAGAAAACCCATTTCATATATTTGGTGGATTCTGTGAATGTTGTGAAATTGTGATTGTCAGTTGGAGCTTTTTCTATTTTTAATGTCTTGAAATTAAATGAGAGTAGGATTTATTGGGTTAGAAGAAAGAATTTTTTTTTAATATTATGAGCTAAGAGTTTAAGAAGATGGTGAATCATAAGAGGATAGGCCACCATCCCTTTATGTGATGTTTTAAAATATATATGAGGAGTTAAGTAAAATAGTTAGTAAGGCATTGCATAATGTATACATAGGTAATCAAACTCTTCATCCAATGCCTCCAACACATAGGCGGCGTCAAAGTGATATTTTGAGCTATGGGCATAAACACAACAGTAGTTTTTAAAAATTAAAAGCTTAGATGCAAAAGCCTTAGAGATGGGGAGTAGTATCACTGAATCATATTATAGTTTCAATCTTGAGGTGTTGGCTAACCAGAAATGTCAATGGTACCTACTTAATTCCAGAACTCTAGTATCTTGAAGTGAGAAATTATATGCCTTTTTATGTAAGTAGCAAGAATTAAACATTTTGAAGTATGATTTTTATAGGTTTGTCTAATTTCATGGTATCACTTTTTGGTGTACACCACGTTGGCCTCATTCCAATAGCTTTTGCTATGCAAATTTGCATTGGTCCAAAGTCACAAGTAGAGGAACAAGGCTACCTGAACATTATTTGTGTAGCTGCTGAAGAAAATAAGAATTAGTCATTATAGTTAACTAGCTACTCAATGGAAAACATCAAATGTACATCAAATATGTTATGTATATTGTAAAAAAAATTCAATTAAACAAATAAAAGTTTCTTTTTTAGCTTAATTGTATTTTGTACTTTGTTTTGTTGTATACAAAATTTTGAAATAATCTTTAGTATATTATTCTCTTAGATAAAAAAAACACTGCTATGAATTTAGAATTGTTAGTTCATACTTTTTAACAATATTAAACTCATTTGTGCAACGCGTAGGCATTTATTTTAGTTTATATAAATAAATATATGTTGCTATTATTGTTGGGTTATTGATGAGCAACTGTGTTGTTATTGCATCATTGATAGGCTGTTATTTTGTTATTGTTGGCTTATAGTTTGTTTGCTAAGTTGTTGTTGTTGATGTTAGGTTGTTGTTGGGTTGTTGTCGAGTTGTTGTTGGGTTATTATGGAGTGTTAACTCATTTAATTGTTGGCAACTATTTTAGACACTAAAGTGGAAGGACTAAATGAATATTTATAGAAAATATGGGAACTAAAGTGGTAATTTGTGAATTTCTCTTCAGTTATATAGCTAGCAGTTGCAAAATTTGCTTTAAGTCTTTGAACTCTCTCATTTAACACTGTAGCACCTATCACCTTCTCCACCTCTGTACATTGGCCAAATGAACTCCAAGCATCATAAAATTTTAAACATAGACATTTCTCAACATCTTTAATATATTGGTGGTTTTTATTTCATGAAATTTGGCTCACTTTTTATCAGTTTTGTCTTGGAAGATTTAGCTTAAACATTTTGTTAATGTTTCACCATTTTCAGTGATTACTAGCCGCTGCAACCACCACCATCAAACTCATCTCGCTTCTAGAGTATCTGGAGACCAATTTTAAGTTTGATATGTGTTATGTTGGTCTTCATTGGAATTTATTTGGTAAATACAATTTTCCTCTCTAATATAATATTTTGGTGTTTTTTAAGGGATGTTGAAGGTATATTTGTGTTGTAAAAATTATTGTGAACATGTTAGTGAGCTTAGTTTGGTAAAAGCCATTTTTTCGTGAGAAAATATGATGGGTCCCACTGGAATTCCAGTGAGGAATAGTGATCGGTCCAGAAAATTATGATTTTATTTTTAATAAATAGTATAAATTATGAGACTTAATTTTCATAACCGAAGCTAGGTTTGATTCCTTATAGATTATGAGATAAAAATCCTGGTAGAGTTTTAGTGTAAATTATTCTATTTTTGATTAGATTGTTATAGCCCATCAAAACAGATTTTTTCAGCCTCAAATGCCATATTTATGGTGTTTTTAAGTCAATTTTATCAATTTCTTAGTTTTAGTAAATTTTCTAGAATTTTGGAAAATTATTAGGAATTTAATTGTTATTTATTTATTAAATAAATATTATTTATCGTAAAGAGTTCTGGAGCGGGAGCCACACAACATAGGTAGTCGAGGACACATTGGTTGGCACGCTCCATATATGAGTTAATGTTTTGAAATGTTTATTGATATTTCATACATTTTAGGATTAATTAAAATTTCATCATGAATATGATTTACATGTGATAAGATATCATGTTGCAAAATAATTTTTTTTTTTATTTCATGATGATACTATCTATAATATTTATGTAATACCCTATATATTTATTTAAATAAAGGGATTTTAAATAGTGTTACTAATAAGTACTTTTACATTATATTATATTATATTTATGTTAATATTAATTTTTAGGGTTATTAATTTATGTGAGTATTATTTGTTTATTTTCTAGAATTTCATTGTCTATTATTATCATTATTACTATTATTGCTATTTAAAATGATATTAAATTTTGAGGCTATGCATGTGTGCTTATAGATAAATATACATATATGTATGCACATTGGTAGGTTGTATAATATATATATATATATGCATGTATATGTTTATACATACATATATATATATATATATATATATATATATATATATATATATATATATATATATATATATATATATATATATATATATATATATATATGTACATCTATATGTTATACATATATATCCTTATAAGTTATAGTATAAAGTATATTTACATACACATATATATATGTATATATATACACCCGCACATACCTATACATATATATATCTATATACATACATATATATATATATATATATATATATACATACACACATCAAAAACACCCACCAAACTCCCTCATTTTCGTCCGTCCCCCATCCTCACCCAGCCTTCTCTACTGCTGCAGAATTCTTCTTCTTCTTCTTCTTCTTCTTCTTCTTCTCTTCTCGCCTGGTAGCTGCTCTCCTCTTCCTCGCGAAGCAGCTTCTTCCTCTCCTCGCGCAGCAGCAGCCCTGCATCTCGTCTGCACAGCTTCGACACTCGGTTGCGCCATCTCCTGGAAGTGTCAACCAGCCTTCGCCTCCATGTGAGCAGCCACATCTCCCCCACCTTCACCGACGGCAGCAAGTCCTTCTCCCCTGCTCTATCCCGCTGCTTGAAGGTGAGAGATGCTCACCTGTTTTCTTCCTTTTCTTCCTTCAATTTTCTGCTTGATCTTGGCAATTCTAGGGTGATTAGTGTTGGTTAACATTCAATTGAGTTGATTGTATTTTTTCTTGAATTTTTGGTAGTTAAATTGAATTTACAGAAATTTATTTAATGTTTATTTGGTTATTTAGATAGTTATTTAGCTATAATTAGCAATTAGGGAGATTATTATTGATTATTTTTTAGCAAATAAAATTTATTGAAATTTTAGGTAATTATTTTGATTTTTTTAGTGAATTTTGGAATTTTAAAACTATTTTAGGAATTTTCGGGAATTAATCATATAAAATAGAAAATAATAATGTTAATTGACATTTTGGTGATATTAAGTGTTGAAATTAAGTTTAGGGTAAAGTAGATAATTTTAAGAAGATTATACAAATTTTTAGGAATTTTTATGCTTTATGTCAAAATATAATAATTAGACTAATTTTGAAAATTTGGGTTAAATAGGGTATGAAATTTGGTTAATGAGGCTATTAGTAAATAATATGAATTTTAGGACTCAAATTATAATTTTTGAGATTTTTATACTATTTTTATAACTATATTTGAGTTTATGCCAAATTGGATTTTTTAGGGGTAAATAATATTTTTGGGAGGAAATTTGTTGGTTAATTAAATGTTTTAATTATATTAAGAAAATGTATTTTGAGAAGATGTAATTTTACACTAAATATGATAAATATATATATTTTAATTAGTTTTATTAATAATTAAAGGGTTTAGATAATTTTTATAAATTAGTTGACATAATTTCCTAAGTAATGTAAATTTTGAATATCAAATTCCCAATATATATATATATATATATATATATATACATATAATACATTGCACTAGTTTTAATTTGGGCTATAATTATAATTTTAATATGGTTGAAATACAAATTTAAATTGCTCAATTTTGAATAATGGAGATTTTGTATAATTTTTTTTTATCTATCCTAATATGTATGTATGTGATATATGTATTTAAGAAACACATATTATTAATTTGTGATATTTTATTTGAGTTGTGATCTCGGTCGGGGCAAATTGTATTTTGGGAGCCCGACTCGAGTGTGAATGGTTTTGGAAATTAGAAGTGCATTTTCTATGCAGGTCTGGCTCTACCTTTGGTAGAGAGATGTCCGTTTTACAGAGGAGACTCTGCCGAAATTTCGGTAGATTTTCTCGTAAAACGTGATATCCATAAAATTTCTACCGTTAGTTAGGTTAAATCCTGTCTGTCGAGTCAGTTTGGAATTTCATTGCTTTGTTGATTTTTGGTTTCGATTTCCATAGTCATATTTTAAAGGTCGATTATTATTTTCCTTTAGATCATCTCGGAGCAGAAGCCGTGAGGCCGAGGCAGACGCGTGGTCGTCAGCCTTCACATTCATCCTGTAAGTCAGTAGAACGATCTGTGCGTGTGTTTATGTAAAAAATGCATGCGCTCGTATTATATTACATTGATTACATGATTTATTTAATTTAATGCTATTATTTAAGATTTAAACGCATTCTATCTATTTAAAATCGATTTTGAGAAATTTTGGTAGAACGGGCTACCTGGTGGGCTTCACCAGGACTATGTGCACATGGTAGAGATTGAGAGATGGATCCGATATATATATATGTTTGGTGAATGCTAAACTGGGACGGGTGCCTCAGTGGAAGCCTTTGCTCTCGGGGACCGCCAGTAAATTGTAAGGTTAAAATGGACTGGGATGGGTGCCTCGGTTGATGCCTTTGCTCTCGGGGACCGCCAGATCCATATATTTGGATTAAGTGAATGACTACGGCTTGGTGCCTCGGTTGATGCCCTTGCTCTCGGGGACCGGTAGTCTAGTTGGAATAAGTGGGCCCAGTTGGCCATTTAGACTTGGGTCTAGGGTTCTACCGAGATTTTTTCAAAGTTATAATTATATATATTATAAATTATTTTCACTATAAAAAAATATATAGTTTTCAAAAGGTTTTCAAACCGTACAGCTCTTTTATTGACTTACTCAGTGAGGTCTGATTCCCCTCAATTTATTTTTTTCAGGAGCTTGGGAGTTCGACCTCAGACTACCTCTACGCCGGATTTCTTCTTCACCGGCAATTTTATGTAGGTCGTTGTAAGCTGTACTGTGTATTAATCTAGGATGCTGCAGTAGTATATGTATTGAGGATCTGTATGGTTTAAACTAAATTATGTAGTTTATTTGTACGAAATACATTTATGTATATGACATAAATTCAATTTATAATGTGAGATCTTGAATCATATTTTTATTAAACACTTGAATTTGTGTAAAGTGAGAAAAATCAGTTTGATAATATGTTCTGTTTTTAATTAAAGTAAAAATATGAATGCTTTTATTTTCTTTTCCTTTAGGCTTACTACGGGTTTCGGTGGCCTTATGCCTACCCATTCCCTAGTGCCGGTCACGTGCCCTCGGGTTCGGGTCGTGACAAAGTTGGTATCAGAGCATAAGTTCGATTAATTGTCTATGTCTGTCTTTCTATGTAACTACTGCAGCTTTAGGGTTGATAATTGTCTTGAGATGTATGGTTTCTAATTCCGCGTTGCTTTAAATATTCTTACCCCGTTTTGAATTCAATTTTCCTTGTCTTCCTTTCAGAATGAGGCGTGTGCGTACCGACCCAGATGCTGATCCGACCCTTAGGCTAGATGAGCAGTCTGTGCATGATGAGGCTCCCCTTCCTGCTCCACGTCGTGGGGGCAGAGGTAGAGGTAGAGGTCGAGCCAGGGTAGCTGCAGCTGAGATTCCTGATCAGCAGCCAGTCGAGCCTGAAGCCCCAGTTGTTGACCCTGCAGCCTTCGCAGCTGGACTGGCAGGAATTAATCAAGGTCTAGCAGCATTGAATCAGGCGATGCCCCTTGTATAGCAGATGCTTCAGCAGAGGAACCAGGGTATGTCAGACACTGAAGCAGCCCTTCTTTACTCTTGGATCGGTAGAGTTTCTTTCGACGGTACGAGTGATGCCTTAGACTTTATTAATGTGATTGAGGCACGCACCAGGACTGGGCACATGGATTATCAGAGGATTATGATTATGGAGTTGTCGGTACAGGCGGCTGCTCAGGATTGGTTTATGCAGTCGATTCAGCCATCGATGCACGAGCTGACTTGGCCAGAGTTTAAGGACCGCTTTTTGAGATTTTTCTGTCCTCCAGCCACCAGAGATGCCTACAGGTGGCAGCTACTCCACATCACTAGAGGCGATAGGTCAGTGGAGGATTATACTAGAGAGTTTAATAGACTGTCCCGACATGCAGAAGATATCTGGAGGGACCCTTACAGAGCAGTAGAGCTGTATGTTACTAGATTAGGACCCGCTTTTATTGGTATGCGTACCGAGGACCGCACCTTGGAGAGTGTGATTGAGGAGGCCCGTTTGATAGAGAGGCGACATATCCGCCAGGGCACCATGATAGATCCTTATATGATCGGGGGCAGTGGTCATGGTGTAGCTCCCGGGTACCAGCAGCCAGCATTTCACATCAACAGTTCGAGTCAGCAGGCTGCGGGTAGTTCTCAGCAGAGTGGTAGGAGGTCCAGGACTCACAGAGTTGGCCGACATGGATATGCTTCAAACAGGAGAACCGGCAGGAGTCACAGATTCGGTGCAGGAGTTAGTAGCAGTAGTAGTGGGCAGAGTACCGGGCAGAGTAGTTCTGGGTCTGGAGCCAGTGCTTGCACGAGTTGTGGACGATTTCATCAGGGCTCGTGTCATATGTTGACGGGCGCTTGCTTTAGGTGTGGACAGGTTGGACACCTTGCCAGAGCTTGTCCCCACTCCGGATACCAGCCACAGTACGTTCAGGGTTCGTCTTCCTCAGTGGCTCAGCCCTACTATCTGATGCCTCAGCAGTATCGAGCACCCACACAGCCACAGCAGAGACTGCCTCAACCTATGAGTCAGCAGGGTTGAGATTCGGTTGGTAGACCTAATGGACGTGGTTTTGCGCAGCCTTCGACTTCTCAGCAGGTAGGTCGTGGTCAGGCTCGAGTGTTCACTTTGACACCACAGGATGCTCAGACTTCGAATGCAGTGGTAGCAGGTATTCTCTCAGTCTGTGCATGCGATGCTAGAGTGTTGTTTGATCCCGGTGCTTCACATTCCTTCATTTCTCCTGTGTTCACTTTGAGAATCGAGTGGTAGCCTTCTAGGTTGTCCTTTCCTCTATCTGTTTCGACTCCTCTGAGTGATGAGTTAGAGATGGATGTTTTCTTTCCTTCGTGTCCGATGACAGTTGATGGTAGAGAACTATTGGCGGACTTAGTATTGCTCGACGTACTGGAATTCGATGTCATTCTGGGCATGGATTGGTTGTCAAGGTATTATGCCTTTGTGAATTGTAGAGAGAAAGAAGTGGTGTTCAGGATTCCAGGTGAAGAAGAATTCTGTTTCAAAGGTGAAAGGAGCTCCATGCCTCATAATCTCATTTCTGCCATTACAGCCCGGAAGATGCTTAGAAGGGGTTGTCAGGGATACTTGGCAATGGTAAGAGATGTTGAGAAGAAGAATATGGCAATTGATCAGGTGCCAGTGGTGTGTGAATTTCTGGATGTCTTTCCTGAAGAATTACTAGGATTACCACCAGACAGAGAGATAGAGTTCTGTATCGATGTCATACATGATACGGATCCTATTTCTATGCCACCTTACAGAATGGTGCCAGCTGAACTGCAGGAGCTGAAAGAGCAGTTGTAGGAGTTGCTTGATAAGGGTTTCATCAGACCCAGTACATCACCTTGGGGTGCTCCGGTGTTGTTCGTGAAAAAGAAAGATGGTAGCCTTCGACTTTGTATCGACTACAGGCAATTGAATAAGGTCACCATCAAGAACAAGTATCCACTTCCGAGGATCGATGATCTGTTTGATCAACTTCAAGGTGCTACATGCTTTTCTAAAATAGACCTACGATCCGGGTATCATCAGTTGAGAATCAGAAGAGGTGATGAGCCCAAGACAGCCTTTCGAACAAGATATGGCCATTATGAGTTTTTAGTAATGTCCTTTGGGTTAACTAACGCTCCAGCAGCCTTTATGGACTTGATGAATCGGGTATTCAGACCATACTTGGATCGATTTGTGATAGTTTTCATTGACGATATCTTGGTTTATTCCAAAAGTGAAGCTGAACATGTGATGCATCTGAAAAGAGTACTTCAGTCTTTAAGGGAGCACAGGTTGTATGCCAAATTCTCAAAGTGCAAGTTCTGGTTGTATCAAGTGGCATTTCTAGGCCACGTGGTTTCTCGAAATGGCATACAGGTGGACCCTAAGAAGATTGAGGCTATTACAGAATGGCCAAGGCCGACTACAGTTAGGGAAGTACGGAGTTTCCTGGGTCTAGCAGGCTATTACAGAAGATTTGTGAAAGACTTCTCTAGAATTGCTGCACCTTTGACAAGGTTGACCCAGAAGAATGTTAAGTTTGTATGGACGGACAAATGCGAAGAGCATTTCCAACTATTGAAGAACTTGTTGACGTCAGCACTGATTCTAACTTTACCCTCTGGAAATGAAGGTTATACAGTGTATTGTGATGCTTCCAGAGTAGGATTGGGCTGTGTGTTGATGCAAAATGGCCAAGTGATTGCTTACGCTTCGAGGCAGTTGAAGAAGCACGAGCAGAACTATCCTACTCACGACTTAGAGATGGCAGCCGTGGTGTTTGCTTTAAAAATATGGAGGCATTACTTGTACGGAGTGTCATGTGAGATATACACAGATCATAAGAGCTTAAAATATATTTTTCAGCAGAGGGACTTGAATCTGAGGCAGAGGAGATGGATGGAACTTCTTAAGGATTATGATTGCTCTATTTTATACCATCCAGGCAAGGCGAATGTTGTTGCGGATGCCTTGAGTAGGAAATCAGCAGGCAGCCTTGCCCATATTAGCACAGAGAGAAGGCCCATTATCCAGGAGTTACATGGATTAATTGATCAGGGGTTGCAGATGAAAGTTACCCGAAAGTGCCTTTTTGCTCAATTCAGTGTACGGTCAGTATACTTGGATCGGGTGAAGGCAGCTCAGAGCAGAGACCCCCAGTTACAGAGAATCATGTATGAAGTGCAACAAGGGCAGTCACGGGACTTTGTAATTGACAAGGAAGGTATATTGTGGTTGGGCACTAGGATTTGTGTGCCAGATGTTGATGACTTGAGAAAGGAGATCATGGAAGAAGCACATTTTTCTGCATATAGTGTTCATCCGGGTTCTACCAAGATGTATCATAATCTGAAAGATACATATTGGTGGAATGGAATGAAGAAGGACATTGCAGAGTTTGTATCCAGGTGCTTGACTTGCTAGCAAGTAAAGCTTGAACATCAGAGGCCCTCGGGACTGTTGCAACCTATGCCAATTCCTGAATGGAAATGGGATATGATAGCCATGGATTTCGTGACTGGACTACCTCGAACTACTGGAGGTTATGACGCTATTTGGGTAATTGTTGACAGGTTGACTAAGTCAGCACACTTTCTACCTATAAAGAAGACGTACTCTACTGATAGATTGGCAAGACTTTATGTCAATAGAATTGTTTGTCTACATGGGGTACCTGTGAGCATAGTGTCGGATAGAGGAGCCACCTTTACCTCAGTCTTTTGGCAAGAATTACACAAGGCCTTGGGTACCAGGTTGGACTTCAGTACGGCTTTCCACCCTCAGACAGATGGTCAGTCAGAGAGGACCATCCAAACGTTAGAAGATATGCTGAGGATGTGTGTAATGGATTTTGGAGGGCAATGGGATTCACACTTGCCACTGATTGAGTTTGCCTATAATAACAGCTATCATGCTAGCATTGAAATGGCTCCATATGAGGCACTATATGGTAGGAAGTGTAGATCACCTTTGTGTTGGGAGATTGGAGAGAGGCAGTTAACGGGACCAGAGTTGGTGCAGATCACTTCAGAGAAAGTCCCCATTATACAGCAGCGATTGAAGACAGCCTTTAGTAGACAGAAGAGCTACGCTGACCCCAGAAGGAAGGATGTATCCTTCATGGTTGGAGACATGGTGTTCCTGAAGGTGTCTCCAATGAAAGGAGTTATGAGATTTGGCAAGAAGGGTAAGCTAGCTCCTAGATACATTGGACCGTTTGAGATTCAGTCTAGAGTGGGTGAAGTGGCATATAGGCTAGAGTTACCACCAGAGCTATCGAGAATCCATCCTGTATTTCATGTTTCCATGTTGAGAAAATACGTCCCTGATCCATCTCACATGCTGCAGCCTCAAGCCGTTGAGCTTAGCGATGATTTGACTTACGAAGAATACCCGGTGGCGATTGTGGATCGCCAAATCCGACAGCTGCGGACTAAGGAGATACCGATGGTGAAGGTGTTATGGAGTAACCATTCTGCGGAAGATTGCACCTGGGAAACTGAAGCTAAGATGCGAGTTTCATTCCCGTATCTCTTTTCTTCTTAGCTTTGTAATTCCTCTTTTCTTTCTTTTCTTGAATTCGAGGACGAATTCATATAAGGAGGAGAGACTGTAATACCCTATATATTTATTTAAATAAAGGGATTTTAAATAGTGTTACTAATAAGTACTTTTACATTATATTATATTATATTTATGTTAATATTAATTTTTAGGGTTATTAATTTATGTGAGTATTATTTGTTTATTTTCTAGAATTTCATTGTCTATTATTATCATTATTACTATTATTGCTATTTAAAATGATATTAAATTTTGAGGCTATGCATGTGTGCTTATAGATAAATATACATATATGTATGCACATTGGTAGGTTGTATAATATATACATATATATGCATGTATATGTTTATATATATATATATATATATATATATATATATATATATATATATATATATATATATATATATATATATATATATGTATATGTTTATATATATATATATATATATATATATATATATATATATATATATATATATATATATATATATATATATATATATATATGTATGTATGTGTACATCTATATGTTATACATATATATCCTTATAAGTTATAGTATAAAGTATATTTACATACACATATATATATGTATATATATACACCCGCACATACCTATACATATATATATCTATATACATACATATATATATATATATATACATACACACATCAAAAACACCCACCAAACTCCCTCATTTCCGTCCGTCCCCCATCCTCACCCAGCCTTCTCTGCTGCTGCAGAATTCTTCTTCTTCTTCTTCTTCTTCTTCTTCTTCTTCTTCTTCTCTTCTCGCTTGGTAGCTGCTCTCCTCTTCCTCGCGAAGCAGCTTCTTCCTCTCCTCGCGCAGCAGCAGCCCTGCATCTCATCTGCACAGCTTCGACACTCGGTTGTGCCATCTCCTGGAGGTGTCAACCAGCCTTCGCCTCCATGTGAGCAGCCACATCTCCCCCACCTTCACCGACGGCAGCAAGTCCTTCTCCCCTGCTCTGTCCCGCTGCTTGAAGGTGAGAGATGCTCACCTGTTTTCTTCCTTTTCTTCCTTCAATTTTCTGCTTGATCTTGGCAATTCTAGGGTGATTAGTGTTGGTTAACATTCAATTGAGTTGATTGTATTTTTTCTTGAATTTTTGGTAGTTAAATTGAATTTACAGAAATTTATTTAATGTTTATTTGGTTATTTAGATAGTTATTTAGCTATAATTAGCAATTAGGGAGATTATTATTGATTATTTTTTAGCAAATAAAATTTATTGAAATTTTAGGTAATTATTTTGATTTTTTTAGTGAATTTTGGAATTTTAAAACTATTTTAGGAATTTTCGGGAATTAATCATATAAAATAGAAAATAATAATGTTAATTGACATTTTGGTGATATTAAGTGTTGAAATTAAGTTTAGGGTAAAGTAGATAATTTTAAGAAGATTATACAAATTTTTAGGAATTTTTATGCTTTATGTCAAAATATAATAATTAGACTAATTTTGAAACTTTGGGTTAAATAGGGTATGAAATTTGGTTAATGAGGCTATTAGTAAATAATATGAATTTTAGGACTCAAATTATAATTTTTGAGATTTTTATACTATTTTTATAACTATATTTGAGTTTATGCCAAATTGGATTTTTTAGGGGTAAATAATATTTTTGGGAGGAAATTTGTTGGTTAATTAAATGTTTTAATTATATTAAGAAAATGTATTTTGAGAAGATGTAATTTTACACTAAATATGATAAATATATATATTTTAATTAGTTTTATTAATAATTAAAGGGTTTAGATAATTTTTATAAATTAGTTGACATAATTTCCTAAGTAATGTAAATTTTGAATATCAAATTCCCAATATATATATATATATATATATATATATATATATATATATATATATATATATATATATATATATATATAGATATATATACATATAATACATTGCACTAGTTTTAATTTGGGCTATAATTATAATTTTAATATGGTTGAAATACAAATTTAAATTGCTCAATTTTGAATAATGGAGATTTTGTATAATTTTTTTTTATCTATCCTAATATGTATGTATGTGATATATGTATTTAAGAAACACATATTATTAATTTGTGATATTTTATTTGAGTTGTGATCTCGGTCGGGGCAAATTGTATTTTGGGAGCCCGACTCGAGTGTGAATGGTTTTGGAAATTAGAAGTGCATTTTCTATGCAGGTCTGGCTCTACCTTTGGTAGAGAGATGTCCGTTTTACAGAGGAGACTCTGCCGAAATTTCGATAGATTTTCTCGTAAAACGTGATATCCGTAAAATTTCTACCGTTAGTTAGGTTAAATCCTGTCTGTCGAGTCAGTTTGGAATTTCATTGCTTTGTTGATTTTTGGTTTCGGTTTCCATAGTCATATTTTAAAGGTCGATTATTATTTTCCTTTAGATCATCTCGGAGCAGAAGCCGTGAGGCCGAGGCAGACGCGTGGTCGTCAGCCTTCACATTCATCCTGTAAGTCAGTAGAACGATCTGTGCGTGTGTTTATGTAAAAAATGCATGCGCTCATATTATATTACATTGATTACATGATTTATTTAATTTAATGCTATTATTTAAGATTTAAACGCATTCTATCTATTTAAAATCGATTTTGAGAAATTTTGGTAGAACGGGCTACCTGGTGGGCTTCACCAGGACTATGTGCACATGGTAGAGATTGAGAGATGGATCCGATATATATATATATGTTTGGTGAATGCTAAACTGGGACGGGTGCCTCAGTGGAAGCCTTTGCTCTCGGGGACCGCCAGTAAATTGTAAGGTTAAAATGGACTGGGATGGGTGCCTCGATTGATGCCTTTGCTCTCGGGGACCGCCAGATCCATATATTTGGATTAAGTGAATGACTACGGCTTGGTGCCTCGGTTGATGCCCTTGCTCTCGGGGACCGGTAGTCTAGTTGGAATAAGTGGGCCCAGTTGGCCATTTAGACTTGGGTCTAGGGTTCTACCGAGATTTTTTCAAAGTTATAATTATATATATTATAAATTATTTTCACTATAAAAAAATATATAGTTTTCAAAAGGTTTTCAAACTGTACAGCTCTTTTATTGACTTACTCAGTGAGGTCTGATTCCCCTCAATTTATTTTTTTCAAGAGCTTGGGAGTTCGACCTCAGACTACCTCTACGCCGGATTTCTTCTTCACCGGCAATTTTATGTAGGTCGTTGTAAGCTGTACTGTGTATTAATCTAGGATGATGCAGTAGTATATGTATTGAGGATCTGTATGGTTTAAACTAAATTATGTAGTTTATTTGTACGAAATACATTTATGTATATGACATAAATTCAATTTATAATGTGAGATCTTGAATCATATTTTTATTAAACACTTGAATTTGTGTAAAGTGAGAAAAATCAGTTTGATAATATGTTCTGTTTTTAATTAAAGTAAAAATATGAATGCTTTTATTTTCTTTTCCTTTAGGCTTACTACGGGTTTCGGTGGCCTTATGCCTACCCATTCCCTAGTGCCGGTCACGTGCCCTCGGGTTCAGGTCGTGACAATTTATACTATAAAGATGCATGATCTATATGAAGAACATGGTTATTTATTTATATTGACATAGATTTTAAGAAATGCTTATTTTTTTTATTTGTTTACTTAATAACACAAATGTTTTGGAAGACTAGTAGAACGTGCTATTTGATGGGTGTCATTAGGACCATGTGCGCATGAATGTGATCTTGGGTAAAGTATGTGTAAGTATTTGGCTTAGTTATTCTCTCGAGCAATGTTATGTATTAAGCTTAGTGGAGCTTGTTTCGTTAGACACTATTATCAACTAAGCTCGGTTAAGCTTGTTCTCTCGGGCAGTGTTATGTATTAAGCTTAATGGAGCTTGTTTTATTAGGCACTATTATCAACTGAGCTCAGTGGAGCTTGTTCTTTTGTGTCAGAAATGAGATGTAACCTGGTTGAACTTGTTCTCTTAGGACATCGATAATAGATTAAGTGATTTGACTGTGGCTATAACTCTGTTGAACATGATCTCTCGGGACGATAATTATTTGGATTTTAAGAGAGTTGAAAGGCTAGTATATTTGAAGGTTTAGGGTTGTACCATAAATTCCCATTGAAGGTTTTATTCTATTATTTAATATTATTTTCATATAAGATATATTTTTTTTTATAGTAAAGAGATTTTATTAATTTTGAAATAATTTTGGAAAGTATATTTTTATAAAACAAATTTCAGCAAAGTAAAGGAATTGTAAATGTATATTTATTTAATGATTTTAATGGTTTTACATTACGTATCTTTTTTTTTTTTTTTAATCATGCATTTCATAACATTAATTTAGTCAATGAGTTTTTATTCCCCTTAATTAATTTTTCAAGATTTTTAAAGTCAAAGTTTCTCACTCTTTACTATGCCGAACTTGTTCTTTCTAACTATATTATGTAGGTCAGTCATATGCCCTCAGATCATGACAACTTTCTTGATAAGTTCTAACTTCTAATCAAACAAAATTGGGAGTTCCCAAACTCCTTTACCTAATTCGTTTATCCTTGTGATTTTGTTTGATTTATGTAATAGGAATTGGTTGTAAATAAAAAAGAAATTTTTTATTGATGACAATTATTGTAGACTCTGGAAAATAATAAATAAAATGAATAAAGGCAAAGCTTTTGCTAAACTGGAAATTTTGATTAATGGCATATGAATTGATGAATGACAGATTTAGTGATTGATTTAGTTGATGATTGATTGATGCCTTGTTCTTAATAATTGCCATTGATTTATAGTCATAAAAGTTAATTCTCCAATTAAATCTTCTCTTTATCAATCATCAATTGGAGAAATCAAATTACGTAACCTTTAACCTCTTCAGCTCCTACAGTCACACTTTTCTAGAATTTTCTGTCTTTGTTGCTAAGTCATTAGTAGGGCTAGGCTCTTATTAATTTTAGGCCTTAACATTTAATTTATTATAATTTGGCAAAAAATGATGGGCTTCTTATGTACCTCAACCCAAAATTCAAATGTGAGCCTAAACAAATGGATATATATATATCCATTTGTTTAGGCTCACATTCCATGCATACACATCCTTATGTTACCTCTAATGTATCCTTTGTGTAATGTGTGTATTCACCAAATGACTATCCAGACTGAATCCGTTAAGAAAAAAAAAAGCATGTCAATATTATGTGAACACATAAATCAAATGATTCGCAATTTGCATTTAAAACTGTTAAAGAATATGGGCTTACTTGTCATTGATGACATTGATCGGTGTTCGAATAGTAGAGTGCCCAAACTCTGCAGAAGCTACAAATGTTGTTAGCTAGGGGGATGAGACGTGGAAGGTAAAGACTGAAAAGTACTAGACTAAGAAGGCTGAGAACTGGGTGGAGTAATAAGGGAATAAACATTATAACTGATGGGTGTCTACGATCAATTGGGCTGAGAAGTAGGAGCCAATGGTGGCTATGAATTAAAAATTTTAAGTTTTTAATATATTGAAACTATGTGTTTTGGATAATGGTGACTTTACAAGTAATTTTGACACGATCAATCAACTAAAAAAATATAGACATTATCAATAAACTTTGATAAGAAATAATTACACGATATCATTCAAACCATATAATTATTCTCATGTAGATATTTTCTACTAAAATTTATTATTAATATATGTATTTTTGAATTGATTGATCGAGTCAAAAATGCCTTCAAATATACCATTTTCCAAAATATGAAAATAGCCTTGATGTAGGTTACTTTAGTAAAATTTTTTGAAATTATTAAACTAAATTTAACAACATTTAACACTATTAATCTAAATTCACAAAATTAAAAAAATGAAATGATCTAATTAAATTCTCTAAATATTTTCTCAAATTATTTATCTAAATTCATAATATTAACTTCATTAACTCAACTAATCTAATTATTTTATCTAAATTCAAAAAATTCACAATATTAACTAAATTAACTCAACTAACTAAATTCTCTAAATATTTTTTCAAATTTTTTATGTAAATTCATAATATTAACTACATTAACTCAACTAACTAAATTCTCTAAATATTTTCTCAACTCAACTAACTAGATTCTCTAAATATTTTTCTCAAATTATTTCTCTAAATTCATAATATTAACTACATTAACTTAACTTTTTTAAATATATCCTAAAATTATTACAAAATATACCAAAAATTGGCAGCTTTTGGAGGTAAGAGTAGAAGTGGTGGTAGTGGGTGGAGAGGTCGAGGGTGGCAGTGATGGTTAAGCCAATCGATGGTGGTGTTAGTGGTGGCAATGGTTGAAGATGTTGTCGATTGCGGTGTTGTTCAACAGTTGCATGTCATTGTTTTTTGTTTTTGTTTTACTTTCTTTTTTATTGTTGCAAAAAAGGAGGAGAGGCCGATTTTAGCCTAAAATTTAATGATGGACGCATTCTTTACTGAATTTTAGAATTTTCCTACTAATAAGCCTTTTATGAGAGATTAGAATATTCGTTACAATTTAATGATAACATGTAATCCGTTATTAATTTTGATGGATTATCCATCGCTAATCAGTGATTGCTATTCTAGCACCTAACACCAGCCGAAAATTAACAACAATTTTAATTGTGTGTCAATAATTTCTTTTATTACCTCTACATTTGTTTGGCTTGCCACTTCTATTGCTAATTAGTGACAGATTTGTCTTTATTTTTCTTTTCTTTTTTTTTTCAGTGGATTGTGATTGTGAAAAAAATTATTTTTACATTCGTTAAACCCATATTCTTTTCCTGTACTTTTTTCCCCCACAATTTATCCCTTTCACTCTTATTTGCATATATTAAATCTATACTTTTATTTTATATTAATTCCTTCCGGAACAGTATGTGAGAGATTAAATTACACATGTCATCGAATGAGACTATGATTAATTTTATGACTAGAAATACATTTGGGATTTCTATATTGAGCCTTTCTATTTTTATTTTAATAAGCATTACATTCTAATATTTTTATTTTAGTGACCTAGATAATAAGATTTTAGAAATTTTCATTAGTTATAATTATAATCTAAATATTTATATTTTATTTTTAGTGAAATATTATAAAAATATTATTAAAAGCTAAACATATGCATAAATTTTTAAAATGAAAAAAATGTGCACCTACAGAAGAAAATAATGATTTTGTAAAAATAAAATATTATACTATTAATATAATTTTTAAGGAAAAATGTCTAATTTAGCTAATTTTTAAATCAAAATTTATTTAAAATTTTAATAGTGAAAATACATGCACGATTTAACAATTTATTATTTAAATTTAAATTAATTTATAAAATAATATGCTAGAAAATAGTGTAAAATTATGATGAATGAAGAGCATTGTCAAATAAAATAAAATAACTTAAATAAATTAGATTAAATTATTGATTTATTAAGAAAAATTATTATATTAACTAACATATAAAATTTCAATAAGTAATTTTAAAAATTTGTGTTAATTATTCAATATTCAATTAAAAGTTTAAATTAGTTAAATTATACATTTATTAATTCAATATATAAATATTAATAATTAACTAAGATTTTTATTGCAACAAAAAAATAAACATAACAAAAAATTTTGCTAAAGAAATTAATTGCTAATTCAATACAAATAAAAAATATCTAAATTCATTATATATAAAATTTTAAAAGACAAAATTGTCTTAGTTGGTTTACATTAAAATGTCATTTTTTTTCATTAATTACATGCATACCGTTTCTATTTTCAACTCTACCATTTTTTTTCTTTTTCAATTTTGTCCATTTTTTTTAAATCTTTTAGTTTGAATTAATTATCTTTTTATTATGGTTCTTTTAATTTTTATTTTCTCCTTAATTTTTTATTTTTATTTTCTTCTTATTTTTTTTTCATTCTTCCATTATTTTTTCTTTCTCCTTTTTGTTTTCTTTTTTCCTTTCCTTTACATTTCTTTTTTCATTTTTTCTTTGTTTATTTTTTTTCTCTTTTTTTAATTTGTTCTTATTTCCTGTTATTCTTATTTTTTTAATTTTATCTCTTTTTTATTTATTTTAATTTTCCTTATTCTTTGTTGTTTCAATTTTTATTTTATCCTTATGTTTATTTTTTAATTTTCTCTCTTTTTCATTTATTTTATTATTTTATTTTTTTGTCACCCTTAATATTTTTCAATTTTTTAATTTTTTCTTATTTTTTATTTTTAGTTTTGGTTTCGGGTATTAATATACATATATAGGTGGTGTGCTCTATTTCAGAGATTATAATTAACATATTTGAATTATGTAACTCATATTAGTTTTAATAAATAATTAAAGTTTCAAATATTCTAAAAAAAATACTTTGAAATATAAATTTGCACATATATATTAGGCCGATATCATTTATTAACTTTATATACAGAAAACAAACTAAAATATACAAATAATAAAATAGAAATAAATGAAAAATATTTTCAAGTTTCATGTATTTGAAAAAAGATGGGCACTTAGATTCAAATTAATTGATATGCATATATAAATTATTTTTATTTTAATTAATTGAATACAATTATATTTGAAATTTTTTACTTAATGCCAACTATTTCTTTGATAATTTTTATAAGGGAAAATGGTCTTAATTATCCTCAACTATAGACTAATTTGCTAAATAATCCTATCCTTTAAATTGTATCAATTTATATAATCAACTTTTCAACTTGTTTTTATTTTATCCAACTTGCATTTGGAATGTGAAATTGTTGATGTGTTAAATAAGATTGACATGACAAATGATATGTAATTCATATATATATTTTTTGAAAAAAGACATGTAATTATGAATCATAATTCATACCAGTAAATCTTGGTTATTTTTATAAATTTTAAGAGGTTATTTTTATAAATTTTAAGATATTATGTGAACTAGGAAAAGTAATTTTTCATGCTAATGCATGACATATGTTATTTTTATTATTATAATTTTTCTTTTTATAATTTTATTATTAAACAATAATTTTCTCATGATTGATTTAAGAGGGTTTTTTTAGGCATGAAACCAAACTGTCAATAAAATATTATTTCTTTATTAATTTTACGTTGGGATAAATTTAATAAAATTTTCTTTTTTCTTTGTATTGTTTATGTATAATTTAATTCATATATTTACACAATTGTAAATTGCAAATAATATATATTTTAAAATAAATAATTAAATAATTTTAATCAATTAAAACTATAAATTCATTTATTATTTACCTTTAAAATTTTATGCCTAAACTATTAATTCTAAATTTAAGCATTTGAATGGTCTCTTACTTCACTCACAAGAGTTGAATAATAAATACATACGGTGAGCAGTGGCATTGTCAGAAAAATGGTATTGCCCATTTGCTTAATTGCCTATTATTTTAGAATTGAATGCCTGTATAATTTGCTAATTATAACTTGTCAGGTTCATTATACCCAATTTGGTTTCATGCCTAAACAAAAAATAAAGAAAAATAAACCTCTCAAGTCAATCACCGAAAACTATTGTTTAATAATAAAATTATAAAAAGTAAAATTATAATAATGAAAGTAACAAAAGTCAAAAAGTTGACTCTATAAATTGATACAATTTAAATGATAGGATAATTTAGTAAATTGATTTATAGTTGAGGATAATTAAGACCGTTTTCCCTTGACTCAAATTATCATATTCATATACTATTTTGAGTTTCAGATTTTGTTTCGAGTTTCCGATATTGTTTTGTGTTTCAAATTCTGTTTTAAGTTTCAAATATAAATAATATTAAAAAATATACTTTTGGTTGAAGGAAAATATATGAATAATATTCAGATAACATACTGTTTTAATATCTAATATGTTTTTGAAGTTTCACATACATATAATATTAAAATAGTATACTCTATTTTATGAGTTTGAGATAATGGTTTTAATTTTTCAGATACTGTTTTAAGTTTTAAATACTATTTTGAGTTTCAGATACTGTTTTGAGTTTCAGATATGAATAATATTCAAAATATGTACTTTTGGTTGGAGAAAAATATTTGAATATTATTCAGATAATATACTGATTATAGTATCAGATACGATTTTGAAGTTTTATATACATATAATATTTAGATATAATATTGTATTTATGAGTTTGAAATACTATTTTTTAATTTGAGTAATTTTCACTCATAGTACTCAACTTTTCTTCTTTATATTACCGTGCTATCCAACTTTCAAATCGTAACATAAAACGTTCCAACCTTTGGTTCAATTATCAATAAAATGTCCAAATAGAATTTCCAATCGATGAGGATGACGTGTAGGCTGATGTGGACCAGAAAGTGCCATGTTGGTCTAATAAATTGTGACATGTCAATGTTATTGGTGACATGGCGCCACATGTTTCCACATTAGATGCCATGCCACTTTTTTTTTAACCTTTTAACCTTTTTATTCTCTCTCTCTCCTCTCTCACTTTACCTTTTAACCTAAAATAAACAGGACATGTGACACCACTTATTCTCTCACCTCTTTCAATTTCTTAGAATTAAATTTATCTTCTCTTTCTTGTTTTTTTCCACAAATTTTCTTTTACTTTCTCATACTTTCTCACCAACCAAACACTCTCATTTAATTAAAAAAAAATTCTTGAAAAATTATGTTCAATTAATTCAATGGTAGTCAACAAAACTTAAGCAATATTATTATTATTCTTCCAATTTAGTGGCCAAAATATCTATTTTGACTTCTACCTACGATTTTTGAAATAATTTTTTTTTAGATTTTTTTACTAACTCAAAAGCAAAACATAAACAAACCTTGAAACAACCAAAACCCACCCATTTCATGACAAAACCCAAAATCCAACCAAAATGCTTTATCTTAACAAGAACAACATGATTGTTAGTATAAATGTGCCCTAGTGCCATTTTTTATAATATAAATGACATTGTACTTTTATCCCTATGGCAATATAATATTCATTTAGATAAAGCATTTGATTATTTCAGTGTTTACCCTTTAGCATAATGTTAAAAGAGTTTATTATTAAGTGTTGATAATATAAGTGATAAATTTATTTAGTACATATACTATAAAATGTTCATGGTCATTGGATTAATAAATGGGTCGTATTAATCTATAGACTATTACCTCTGTCTATTTTCCTTGATTGGTATGTGATATTGACAGTAGGAGCTAGTGCATCTCATACTACTTGATATGAGATATTAGAATAGACATGTAAATGCTCAAGTGATGGATGGATTGAACAATGACGTAAGATAAGTGATTGCGTGGAAATTCACTTTAATCAACAATCACTGTCTAGGACACATTGGTGTATATGGCCCTTTGACTTGAGGTAATATCCATACATGGTTGATTAGAGTTTGTTACTACTTACATACCTATGCTAGCCACGTATGGGTATATGGCATGTGGTGGCTCTAGTTGGTTCTATGTAGGGATGAGTGATCGACCAAGATGAAATTCATTACCTAGAGTGAATCGAGATAAGATCCTATGCCATCTAAGTTATTCTTGATGAATAAGTACCTGACCAGGTCAAACTTGACTCACTCGAAAAATGCTTTGGTGCTAGAAAGTGTTATAGTAAAAGTCATGTTTTATTAAGAATTGAACATAAGATGAGGTCATATGATTGAGGCAATTAGAGTTTAATTGACCATGACTTTAGCTGATGTCGGGATCTTCAAATGAAAGGACATTGAGTGCATGGTAATTATGTTCTATGGTTCTTATGAATCAATGGATAGTATTAATTTCTAATTGGGTAGTCATGACATCTATGCTGGGGGTCACTCATGATTATGGAAACTAAATGTGATTAATTGAGATTTTCATATTTAGTTTGGAAAGAGTTTCCAATAATATTAATAGTTAATATTATTCATTTCTTGTAATATCCCGAGTTTTTAAATATTTTTGTACTGCATCGGGATATGTAGTGTTAATAATTTTGTATATAATTATAATATTTTTATGAGTTTTTTATTTAATTAAAACTAATTTTAATTTTTTTATATTATTTTAAGATATTTACGTAAAATTTTCCCGAGAATTTTATTTTCGGGGAAATTGACACGTAAATAATTTAATACTATTTATTTTGACTAGTTTTACGAATTTGTATGAACTCATATATAATTTTTAAAGTGCTAAAATAAAGTGTATATGAGTGTATTTATTTAAATTAAATTAGGGTTTAATTAATTACCTTAATTTTTATTATTTAGCTTTAATATTAATTAATTAATTTTAAGTGTATAAATTATTTAATATATTAAAATATATGTGTGGTGAGAATTATTTGTGTGTGGGATTATTATTATTATAATATATGATTTGGATATATATATATATATATATATATATATATATATATATATATATATATATATATATATATATATATATATATATAAAGTTTACAATATCTACAAGATTGCCATTGAAGCTTCCTCTCCCTCCCGATCATCTTCCTCACGAATCCGATCACTGTCATACCGTTTCTTCACCGTCGGTGTGCCTCCCAGCGTGCCACCTTCATCCTCAGCCTTCCCTGCTACCTGCAGCAACCGTTTGCGGTGTCAGAGGAGCTCGAAATCGTCGGAAACCCGAAACTTCTTTTCACCGTCGATCAAGCACTTTCCGGCCACCGTTTTCGACACCGCTAGTCTCTATCTTCTCCTTGAGCTCCGGTGAGTGTGATTCCAAGCTTTGTTTCACTTAAAATGGTCTAGATTTCCCTAGGTTTCAATTTTTTGATTTCAGCCTATTAGGGTTCTTGATTTTTTTGAGCTTCAATTTGATTGATTCATGAAAAATTTCTTCACAAAATTTGATCCTAGTAGCTTAATATTAATGTTGGAATTTTTGGAATTTATTTTGATTTTTGGGTATTTTTGATTATTTTATTATTATTTTCTAATTTTTGAAAATTAATTAATTAAATTATGAAATTGTGTTTTATGGTAAATATAGGTGTTGAAATGAATTATAGAAATTTATTTGTAATTTTTATGTATTTATTTTGAATTTATTAGTTTATGTAATTTTGAGAAAATAGGGTTAATTATGTGTTTAATTGAAATAAACTGGTAAATTAAGTATATTTATTGATATTATTGAAATATATGTTGAGAAAATTAATTTTGTGAAATTATATTATTTTTGGTGAATTTTTGGGTTTATTTTAGTAAATTTATATATATAGGGGTATTTTGGTAATTTTACACTAAATTGGCTAAAAATGTAATTAAATTAGTTTTAATAGTTATTTAGGGTATAAAAATGATTTCTACAAATGATTTAGTATTTTTAACTAATTAAAACTATTTTTCGTAAATTATTTTCAATTATATATATAATATACGATTTTTCTAATAAAATGAGTTTTTATCTGTTTTTACTGTGTTTTAAGGTTAATTACGTAATTTCTACTTATAAAATGTATTTTATTACATAAGGGTATTTTTGGTATTTTGTAAATATTCCGTGAATTGTGAACCTCGGTCAGTGATTTGTAGTTTGGAGTCCAACCGAGGGATTTTGGTTGTGAATATTGTGTTATTTCGAAGTGTATTTCTTTGCAGGGCCAGCTCTACTCTTTGAGTAGAGAGATGTCCATTTTACAAGGGAGGTTCTGTCGGATTTTCGGTAGAATTCTCGTAAAACGTGATGTCCGGTCGAACTCTAATCCTGATTCTATGTCTAGTATTCTAGATCGAGTCTTTAGAACTTTTGTTAGATTTATTCTGATTCCTATCATTATTTGTTTGTTTAGTTGCACCGAGACCGATGCTTAGTGGACCAAGCCCGTCGGACCCATCTCGAGGAGCGCAATAAATAGTGAGTTGCTATTATATATATATGCTCTAGGGTGCATGATTTTAGAAATCTATGTTTTATTTTAATTAAATATGCATAATGGTTTAATTAGTACTTAAGTTTATTTTAGTTTACTTTTGGTTTATTTTTGGTATATTTTAAACTATATGCATGTTTTATTAATGCATTATGTTTAAAATGTTTTTAAATATATTTCTAGTTTATTTTGTAATTTAATTGGATTTATTTGACATGTATATACTCGAAATATACCTGGTTTACTTGTGGTATATTTCTAGTATATATATGGTTTATGTTGCTATTTTATTTAAAATTCATGCATCATTTATTTTTATGAATGTATGTTTTATATTTTAACGAAGGATATTAATAGAACGTGCTACCTAGTGGGCAGCACTAGGACCGAGTACGTACCGGTACGCTTATAGCATTTAGGCTATATCACTAACTTTTTTGTGGATATTGATTGGATTTGATTAATTGATATGTGAGGTATGATTTGGGAGTGTGATTATTGGAGCTCGGTTGACCAAGTGTCTCGAGGCCAATCACACTGACAGTCAGACTGCTGGAGCTCGGTTGACTTAGTGTCTCGGGGCCAATCTACTGTCCAAATGGAACAAGTGAATATATTGGAATAAGTGAGCTTGTATGACTAGAGTGTTGTCTAACACTGTTTGAGGTTGCGATTTTCTAGGGTTCTATTTGATCCTTCATAAATAGTGATTTTACAAAATATATAAAATGATTTTGTTGCATCTGTGTGTAATTGTCTGTATATATATTTATTATATATATTCTATTGACACTTAGTTATGCATGTATATATATTATAGCAATTCACTTTGAGGTCTGACTCCCCTCCGTTGACTATTTTTCAAGAGAGTCATCTTCATCAGACCTCAATAGCAGACCTGTACGCCGGATTTCTTCTGCCCCGGCTTTATTATGTAAACTGCTCACTTGAGTTTTATTTTATTAATCTAGACACTGCAGTAGTTGTAAAAATTGAAAAAGGATATTGTATTATATTGGTATGAATTATGTACTTTAAATATTTGAACTGGATTTGTATTAAAAGTTTATTTATATATACAATATGAGTTGTTGATTTAAATCCTCTGGTGGATTATTATTTAATTATTTATGATTTTATTTCCACTGCAGATTATTTTAACTATGTGAGTATTATTATTATTGTATGCTTTTATTTATTTTAAGGCTTGCTACGAGTTTTGGATTTGAAAGAATTCCCGTTCCCTAGCGCCGGTCATGGCCCCTGTTTTGGGTCGTGACATTTCCATCGCCATTTAGACATGAACCTAGTAAGTCACACACATAAGAGAAGCATAAATAATGATATTTATTAATTTGATTATTAATTAAAGTGTTTAATTAATTAATTAAATTAAATGAATTGGATTTTTACTTGTGTGGGGATCTAGCATATCTTGAAATTTAATTCAAAGGTGAGGGCTATTAAATATTAATTTGGACTTAATTTAATATGTGATATCAGGTTTAAGGACCAAATTGATATTTGCCAATAATACTACTTTGGATATAGACCATGAGATGGGCCTTGTATATATAGCTTAATAGTTGATGCATGGGCTTGGAAAATTAGGTGTATTATTAATATGGGCCTTCTTTAAGTGTTAAGTAAAGCCCATAAAACTAATTAATGGATGTTGTAGAGATGGACTCATTTAAGAGTTAAGTAAGCCTAAAGCGCACTTACTAAAGGAGGTGCCACATAAGCATAACCATGTGATGATCATGCTTGCATGGTGGCTGCCTAAGCATAGCTTTACATACAATATGATTGCATGGTTGACAACATGGAGATGTGTCAGAAGAATGCACCTTAAGTTAATAGTCAATCTTTACATGCATGAGATAACTTATTTTATACTTAAAGTGAAAAAGTAAGCACATGCATGAGATTGCTTATCCTATACTCAATCTTGAGTTAGTGGAGAATCTCTACACATGCAAATTAGTCTCTTACATACATACACTAAGTTAGTGGAGTTGCTTTACACACTTGATACTTTACTTACCACTTACATTGTAGAGAAAGCACTAAGAGAGAAAAAAAAGTTAAGTCTTATTCTTCATCTTTCTTCTAAGTTTTATGAGTGTGTGAGTGAGAAATACAAGAGTTATGTTTCTTCATAAGTCCATTATCATCATCCTTTGTACAGGAATTGTGCAAGTGAAGGCTACATCCAAAGGAGGTAAGAAAATCCTATATTATCCAAGCAAAGAGAGGACCTCAAGCAAGCTTTCGGGTCACCAATGAATAGGAACCTGTGGGTAGAGATACTTTAATAGCTTGGAGTCATTCCAGTGCCACTTGTGTGTTTCAAACTAGAGGCTTCACACTTGGGGAGCTAAGTGCTTGTATATTTGCATCAACCATTTCCTAAATCCTACCGAGCGTCCTGTCGACATTTAGAGTTTGTAAGTGTTACTAAACTCTATATGTACGTATCTTGCCATGCTTTGTATTTTGGTTGTTTTGTGAATCTTTGATATATGTTGTCTATTAAACATGCAAGCAATTAGTTATGTAAATTCAATGTGTTATGATCTTGGTGGTTTTGGAATGCTTGCCTTCATGTAAGGGTTACACACTAGGAAATTTTTTTAAAATTTATCCTAATTGGTTTCATGCTCACACCATGCTTCCACTCATATTCTGATGTGTGCAATTGATTCCTTCACATGATAGTGTTAATAGCTTTCTAAGATCATTCCTCACTGACCAGAGACTACCAACCAAACCTCAACAAAAGTCTCTCTTATGGACGATACCACTATTATTGTTCCTTACAGATCTCATCCATTATTTTTTCTTAATGAAAGCAAAGATAGAAATTTCATTTAGATATGAACATTTCTCATCTAAAATTTTAATAGATCTTATGTTGTTGTTGTTGTTGTTGTTTGGTTGTAGCGACATCAACGATGATGGTGGTGGTGGCTATAATTTTGTGCTAATGGTGTTATTGTTTGAGAAATTGATTTTTTTGAAAAAGCAAAAATAATTGATTATTTTTCCATTGTTGTTGTTCACTTTCTCTTTGCTCTTTAATCCTTAATTTTATCATAATCTTTCCTTTATTAGGTTCTTGGGTTTTTTTAGTTTTTATTTTGGATTGCCAAAATGTGTTCGTTTCTAGTGAGTATCACCAATAGGAGCAAGTGCTTCAATCTCCTTCTTTTTTTTCTCTAAACTTGGTGCTACTATGACATCTATTCGTCCTCTTGATGAAATTGTCTCTGCTCAGAACACAGTTGGTGTTTTGTTTTCCCTTACATTTTTTCTACTTGTTTTTATATTTAGATGAGTTTTGCTCATTTTGGTGCTAAAGTTTTATCTATTAAAGTTGGAGTCTTTCTTCTTGTTTTTGGTCTTTTCTTATGCTTTTGCAAGTTTAGGTACTCAAAGATGTAATCTTTATTGGTTTTTAATGTTTCTTGATGTGTTGTTGTTTTGTTGAAGGGTAACAATTATTTTATGACTATTTTGAATATTAAGTTAAAGGGAAATAATTCTTAATTAAGAAAAAAATGATGTTTGGCTAGTGGGAAACTAAAGGAAAAATTGAAAAATAAATTTAATTAAAAAATTAAAAATTAAATTGTAAAGTTATGGAAGGGAGAGAGATGGAGTGGCATTTGATGTGGAAACACTTGGCGCCACATCACCAAGGACACTGACATGTCACAAGTTATTAGAGCAGCATGGCACTTTCTGGTCCACTTTAGCCTACACGTCATCACTATGTCATCCTCGTTGGTCAGAAATTTTGTTTGGACACTTTATTGATAATTGAACCAAAGGTGGGAAGGTTTTATGTTACTATTTGAAAGTTGAATACCACAGTGATATAGAGATGAAAATCTTAGTACCATAAGTGAAAATTACCCTTTAGTTTTCTAATATAGTTTTGAGGTTAGATACAGTTTTGAGTTTAGATACTATTTTAAGTTTAGATACTATATTGAGTTTAAGATATTTAAAATATTCAGATAATATATTGTTTTATTTGTATCATATATGAATAATATTAAGAAAATATACTATTTTTAAGTATCATTTTTAATTACTTCTTAAACTTATTGTGTAACAAAAATTTTAATTAATAAGTTTTGTTAATTTTTAACACAATTGAAAAAATATAGACTCAAATTTTAATTATTTAACACAAAAATACTTCCTTCTTTTTTAATTATTAATTTAGACTTCTTTAAATTGTAAATCAAAGAAGCCTTATTTGATGAGAAATGTAAATAAAAAATACTCTCTTTTTCTATTAATTCACACAAGTAACAATTTGAGTGAATTTAAATGGGGAGACTTGTAGGACCAAACATATAATCCAGGTCACTAAAGTGAAAAAGACACAAGATTGTTACAGATGTGTAAATCCCAACTTGTTATTACATTACATTTACAATCCAAGCTATTGACTAATAATGTCACACCTAACTTCAATAAGAATCCTAGATTTTTTAATATCAAACTCCATTTAAACATTTAGTTGATGATGATGACTAATCATAAACACTTCTATATGCAACAAATTTGAGTTCCTAAATGTGAAGCATTACACCAAATCTTTCCCTCTAATTTTATCAATTAACTTAGATTCAAGCCTAGCAAAAAAAAAAAAAAAAAAGCAATTCAAAATTTTCACACTTTGACATCTAATAAGTGGGTGTTTAAACTACAATTTAGTGACAAGAGAGACAATAATTATGATGATTTAGGATTACTTCATCAATACTTCTTAAAATTTAAAAGTAATAGCATATTTATATTTATTTCAATAACATATCTAAAAGCAATAATCACTTTTAAACTTCTAACATAAATTTCTCTCCCTTTAAAATTAATAAGTATTTAACGATTAAAAAACTAGGTAGCAATGAATTTTTTCTTTTTCTTTTTAAAAAAAAATTAAAGTTAAAATAATATTTTATTATTATTATTTACAAATCTGATTGTAAATCTATGAATCAATGAACTACTAACAAAAAACCATTTCTTAAATTCCAATCCACTATTTGCTTTGCAAATAACCCTAATAAAGGTTACATAACAACAACCTCCCATATACACCCACTTGACGGTAGACCAGACCTTTAAAAAAATATGACAAAATCATAATAAAATACAACCTTTTAATCCCATAGAAGAATATTAAAAAAAATTTAGGTTTTAAAGGAAATGAGCACTTCTCCAAATTAAAAAATTTTCATGATTAGAATGTATATTTTACAAAGGTTTAATCTTTTCCAAGGATTTGTAGTTAAGAGTAATGTATTACAAAGCAAAATTTAAAGCAAGTTTGATGTATGTAAGAAGACAACATAGCAAAATGGAAAGCATTTGTTCAAATTTTATGATTTCATCCTGCTAAAACAGACTAGCGATGCAATCTATCTTTAAGCATATATTCACTAAATCTTTATGATTTCATTTTGCTAAGTTGAAACTTACACTTAAAATCACTTTTAAAACTTCCTTACCCTTTTTACTTGTCCGTCTCTCCACTGACATTACTTTAATTTAAAACCCCAATTTAGTGAAAAGAAAGAAAATACTCTCTAAAAATGAAGAGCATGTGAAAATAAAGTTAGTTCCAAACATCACCCACAATTCAATAGATTGCTAAAGCTTACTAGAGGATAATATATTACTAAAGTTCATAGAGGAAAACATACATCCATTGAAACATTGAAGAAAAGAGAAGAGTTCATATTCATATTAATGGACTTGAGATCACAGGTGTAGCCTTTTAATTGAGATTTGAGTCGTCTTCTAAAGGAAAAGTAAAAGTAAAAATTGAAAAATAAAATAAGAACTTTAGTTAATGACATCAAGGAACCACAACCACTACCTATGAGTAGTGGTTAATTTTTTAGTTGGGTTTTGAAAAGAGTCCTAGAAGGGGAGGGGGTTGAATAAGACTATCAAATAAAATTGAGAAATTAAAAGAATTCTTTGTAAGAATTGAATGGAAGTTGAGAAGGAAGAATGAAGAACATAAAAATTTAAGGAGTTCGGATTCAACAATAATCCTACGTCTCCACCTAACTCATCCCTAAGTTAGGATTTTCAATCACCCACAATCTTATTCAAAAGATTGAAATTATAAAAAAATTTTATGGCTCACTCTTACAACCTTAAAACTTGAGTTTTTAAGCCTCACTCAAAAAACCAAATCCTAAGTGTTTTAATGGACAACACTTAAACCAATTTCTTTAGAAATAAATCTCATTTCCCTTTTAATCTATCCTAAGATTTAAGATGAAGAGAAATTATATTTCTAACACACACCCAACTCTCATAAAGTTATACAAATAAAGAATTGTTTAAGAGAATTTAAGAGCTCAATTGAAAGCTTAAGAAGAATGAATGATAAATAAGTTTCTTAACTTCCATTCAGCTTTTGAGTTGTTTATATAGATAAAAAATCTAAAAAATATAGCTGTTGGAGGTGTAAATAATGTGTCCAATGTCGATATTTTGAATTCAATGTTTATAATTTTGAATTATTGAAGGTGATGTTGTCAAACAGCTATGCAAGGATTGAAACCATAATTGGCTACTAAAGAAGTTTTATTTTGTCTATACTTTCTTGATAAAAGTTGTAAATATTTGACTTATATTTCCATATCATTTTGAATCATCTTAATTAGGTTTCTTTAACTCAAGATATGTCCAAAATACTAAGAGCTGTGCAATCTAAAATGCAAACTAATGTCAAACAGCTATGCACAAGTTGAACCCATGATTTTATATTGAAGACGTTTGAATTTGCCAAAACTTTCTTCATAAAAGTTATAGATATTTGATTTATATTTTCATATCAATTTTAATCACCTCAATTGGATATTTTTAACTCAAGATATGTCCAAAATACTAAGATCTATGCAATCTAAAATGTAGACTACTATCAGACAACTATGCACAAGTTTAACCCATGATTTTATATTGAATACGTCTTAATTTGCCTAAACTTTCTTCATTAACGTTGTAGATATTTGATCTAACTTTCCAGATCATTTTTAATCACCTCAATTGAACTTCTATAACTCAAGATATGTCTAAAATACTAAGAGCTGTGTAATCTGAAATGGTAGCTTCATATGTTGACTTTGACTTAATCTTTGCATACCCAAATAAACTCTGATTTTGACAAGAAAGCCCAATTCAGAAAGTTCACGATGTCTAATTTGAATATAAACGAGATAATTTTCTCATTATAAAGCTCTAAGGATTTCAAAAGCCTCCTTGAATCTCAGAGGTTGAATCAACCCAATATAATCATACTTCATTTTAACTTCCAATGGAGTCCTAACTTATGTACACTTAAATGAAAAAATTAAATTCTCAAAATTAAGTTTTTTAAGATCAAAATTAAGGTTTATTATTACTAAGGTCAACAAGTTTGTTTAAGTTATTGAGTAGGAGAGTTAAGTTTTGCCACTAATGTTCACTGACCTGGGCAATCCAACATACGACCAGAATGGATTACTTGAGCCATGGACCAATGATTAAGCTAAGAACTACCCTTTAACCATCGAGGTTAAGGTTGGGAGTCTAGCTTAGAAAGGGCATGAAGGCTTAGAGGATTAGGCCCAATTTCTTGACTAGAAGAAGTTAGTAGTAGTGGCGACAACAACGTTAAAATCAATATAGATTAGAATAACCTAGGGATTATGATTTAAATGAATACATTGTTTACTTGTATATTTCATAACTAGTTTTCCTGGAGTTGATTGTTTTAAAAAGGATTTATATGAAATTGCATGTAAATAGATATTAAGATAGTAATTCATAAAGTAATTCTAAAAGAACACGAGACTAAAAGAAGTTAGTATTTTGTACCCAAAATCTCTTGGTTGTGGTGCTACCTTTCTTTTAGGGAATTGAGTACCACCATTTTTCAATTTTTCCCAGTTATTACCTTGGGTGGTAACTCCTTATCTCCAGACCATGTCTTTATTATAATGATTAGTGTGTTCTCTAGAGCCCTAAGCTCAAACAGTGTCGCGGTTGCTAAAATGTTGGGCATGTGCTAAACCCTGTCGTCTATAGTGGCAACTCCATTGGGGATAAGAGATATTGATTCTACTTATGTTATTTAGAATTATTTTATTAATTATTATTTTATTCTTGTATTCATTCTGCATGTTTCTATTAACCGATGGTGTTGGTTTATGATTCCATGATTCCACTAGCTTTATGGAGTTATAAATTGGCTAACCATCACTCTTAGCCTTAAATCAGTTCAAGAGAGATTACCAGGCTCATCTGACTAGAGACTGTAACCCAAGTCCTTAAGGGGGGTAATCTTCTCTTGAGTTTTCAAAAGATGCTGGGCCCCTCTGACCTTGGCCTGTAACTCAAGTCTTAAAGGAGGGCATCTTACTAAGGAACCTTGACTTTTCACCGGACCTTAACCATATATAATGGCGTAGTTACTTCTCCTAGAATTACCCAAATTTCTTGTGTATGTTTCCATGAGGTATTTCTATCCATAAAAGCCTAAGCCCATACTTTAAAGAACCCATATGGGCTAATAAAGATTGGGCCAGACCTTTATACCTAGAAATACTGTTTCCATGCTTTTATTGCTTTAAAAGAGATTTGGCATGCACGTCAATTCTTAATATCCCCTATTGATATTAAGACCAAGACTAAAAATCCTAAAAAAAGAGACTCACCATTAAACACGTGTGTGGGAGGAATAAGGTTAGAAGGATGAATGTCGTACATGTTATTGATACTTGCTATTTGCTACTTGTTGCATAATAAGTAGCATCATGTATACATGTATTTCATGCATCATATGAACACTTTCTTTCACGACCATCATAGATTCATTCAGGTCTTCTTATGTTTAGAAATGGAGTAGTGGCAGATTAGTGAGAACTAATTTGAGTCTAAAATCAACAGCTAAAGAGATCCTTTGTAGTTTGGAAAAGAGCCCTATTAACCCGCTTTAGCTATACCAACTTAAATAGAAGAGATGGAATAACAACAGGGAGGGAACTATACCTTAGAAGACATCAAGGGAACTTTGATGGATGACATGAGGTCTATGATGCAAAATGCACTGAGACAGGCTTTATCTGGATTAATGCAACTTGTTGCTGCTGTCATACCACCACTTGCAATTAGGCAACCACCTACTACTACAGCTATCCCACTTACTGTAAATGCTCCACCTACTACCAATAATGCTGGGTGGCAATTTGTTGCTAGAAACCCACTTATTATTGATGTAAATCTTGATAATGTTAAGAACTACATGATAAAAAATGCAAAGAGAGAATCACTTGAACTAGTACAAGACCATGAGTCCAAGCAGATGCAAGCACTAACCCAGAAAATATCCAAGATGGAAGAGCTAATTAGAGGACAAGGCATGAGATATTCATTTGACTTTGATGATATGATGCTAACGGAGGGTAATAAGCTACATGAGAAGTTCAAAATGCCTCAACTGTAGAAGTTTAATGGAACTGGAGATCCTAAGATTCATCTCAGTCAGTAAACAATAACTATGAGCACTACTAAGGCTCCCTTAGCAGTGATCATTGGTTATTTGTTCTGTCTTTAGAGGGAATGGTTGTAAACTGGTATCATGGGTTGGAAAAGTTTGTAAGGACTGACTGGAAAGAACTATATACTACTTTTTTAAAATAGTATGATTATAACACTAGATTGGAAGTGTCCATTAGGGATTTGGAACTAACTAAGCAAAAATTAAATGAATCCTTTTATGATTTCTTGACCAAATTTATGAACAAAAAAGGATTAATGAAAAAAAAGTTGGTTGGGAAAAATCAGGTTAGGATGATAGTCTGTAACGTGTCACCTAATTTGGTTGAGAGATTGTAAATGATGAATCCCAAAACATTTATAGACCTTTATGATGATAGGTTACAAGCTAAGGAGATTGAAAGTGAGAAGAAGAAGATTGCTAGAAGCACCGAAGCGAGAAATTACCCAATTGGGGGCATACAACAAGGAAATGCTAGTCGGGTTGTGGGAATCCATGCTATTCAACAACCCAGAAGATTCTCCAATTTTAACTAACCTTTGTCAAAAGTCTTATAGTGCCTAATGCAAAAAGGCTTACTTCAACCTTTACCTAATCCAAACCCACTAAACCCAAATGCCCCAAACTATAACCCAAACAAGCATTGCAAATTCCATCAGAACCTATAACACTCCATGGATAACTACATCTGCCTCAAACATGAAATCCAAAACCTTCTAGACTTTAGAAAGATCACAGACCTCAAAAACCCAAGCACCAGGAATAATCCTTTCCCAAACTACCAAAACATACCACCCTTAGCTACCATGTTAATTAACTCAGGAGTTAGTGAGGAAGAAGTGCTAAGCTCCTTTGAGGACCTACACCTTAAAACCAATGAGAAATCTCCTAATGCCCCTGAAGACCTGGAAAGAGCATAAGACTTATTGGGTCAGCCTTCAAGCAAGTTTGACTATAAGGTGTTTTACACTAAACCACCTTCATTTGACATACCCTTCGAGTCAATTATACCTATAGGATGGGGTGATGAGTTTGATGATGAAAAGCTACTAAATAAGAAAGAAAAATGCACAGTTGAGGTATAGAAAGATGAAGTCATAAAGATAGTTGGCAAAAAGATACCAGAATAGCTGTTATGTTAGCCATTTGAAGGAAAACCACCTTGAGACCCAACATCCTTAGCATCTAGAATAGAAAATAATTTTTCTTATTGTCTTCTTTGAATAAAACTTTAGTTTCTTTAGAACTTTTTTAGTTTTAGTGATTGATGATATAAATTTTGATTATACTTACTTATGTAATGTACATGCTACTGGCATTGTGCATTATGATATTAATCACATTTGCATGTTTGACATAAATTCAATTCAATTAGAATCATTCAACATGGGCACAAATGCAAATTCAAAGAACATTCATATATTACATGATGTAACTTCAGAAGATAGGAAATTTGAGGAAAAAAAATAAAAATAATGATAAAAAAGAGAAAAAAAAAGAGAGAGAAAAAAGAAAAAAAATAGTAATGTAAAAATTAGAGAAGAAAATTTTAGGACTAGCTGATAATAGGAGTTATACCATATGATGTAATGAATGTTCTCATTTTTACCCTAATGAATAAGTAAAATTGAATTTGAAATCTTTGTTCAAATATCGCATATTTGTCTTTATCATACTATATAAGTATCTGAATGGAAAGACAATACATAATGAAAGCTAAACAATCAGAGCTATGAGATCACTATTCTAGTTATGTTTTATCTTTTATCACCCTTTATAATTTTACTTATAAGTCTAGTGTTCCCTTGTACATAAACAATTCAGGTGGCTCAAACCCATAACTTGATCATTCATTACATCAACATCAAGCCTCATATTTTGCTCAAGAGTTCTTTGAAGTGCAAGTCCAGTTGATTTCATCATCAAGAACTAACTTCAATCATTTTGTCCACTCCTTTGCATCTTCAAAGCATGAGATTGCAACTAATAAGGTTAGTAAGTCAAAGGATAAAAAACAATAGTGAATGAACTGGGTCTCTTGCACACATGAAGAAAAGACCATGAGAATAGTTTGAAACTGGGGGCAAACTGTAATTCTGGAGAAAATTATAGAACAGTAAGTCTGCATTCAAAGAGCGAAGATGGAACACTAAAGTATAAGAACCAATATAAGAGATCTCAAGGCAAAAATAAGTATAAAAGCTAATACATCAATTATCATACAGTAAAAGTAGTAGCAAAAAGAAAAGTTCAATAGTGCGTCAGTCAATCACAAGCTTTAAAGTAAAGCCATGGACCCTACTTGCTAGCCTGGTCATCAGTCTAATGAACTGTATTAGAAGCTTTGACATCAGAAATACCAATAGCAAAGCATTTAATGCTTAAACCTATAGGCTATTGATGAGGCACCCCATTTTTCACACTCCAAGTTGTAAACATAGCTCTGTTTCAAATAGGAGACCCATTAGGATCATGCATGTTGTACATAACATGCATACACTTGTATACATTTATTGTGAAATGTTTTTGTGCCTAGGAAAGATTGTGCAAATACTTTGCTTTTAACATTCAAAATTAGTATTAACAAAGTGCAAGAAATTAGTCAGAATATTCATATATAAAGCATCTGAAGAAGTAAAAAAAGGAAGAGCAACTCTATCAAGGTGAAGAGTAACTCTATCAAGCTGAACCTGTACTCAATGGGACTTTAGACATCAGAAGCCTAATAAATCATGAGCCCATCCAGTAAGGGAATATCGCTGATAGTGACACTTGTAAAAGGATCATCCTAGTGACCTCAAGAGGTTGGATAGGACGTTCAAACTCCTCAGATTCAACATCCATCTCCATAGTCTCATATGGAGCATCATCTGGAATATCTCTACACAATAGTTAGACCAGTGTAAAGTATGGAATATGGTGATAAGAAGATTTAACATGTCATTGATACATTCATCGGCCCTAAAAAGGGAAGAATGCACTCAAAACTTAAAATAAATGCACTCTGAAAAATTATTTGATCATGAAATAAAATCTCTAACTCCTGAGCCTTTTTTTTTTGCAAGAGATGTCAATAAGAGGAATGAAGCCCTCTACTATAACATTAATGAGAATGGCGGAAATACAAATGCAGCCTAAAGCCATAACTTCAATGGTGGAGTATCAAGACCTTTGTGGTCAGAGACATCATCACCACAATTAAAAGGGAAAAATCAAAGAGAATGAAGAAGGGGAAAGGAATCGATACATCAATAAGAATAGGCCAGATAGCAAATACTAAACACTCATCAAGATAATAAAAGGGAAGTAACATAAATCTCTTTCATTAAATTCTATAATAAAGTACCTTTTAAATTATAAAATTCATAAATTGAAAGTAAATTCATCCATTTTATGAGATCATGTCCGAAAAGTCTATCTCATGACCTTTGAAAGTAAATTCATCCATTTTATGAGATCATGTCCGAAAAGTCTATCTCATGACCTTTGATCATAATGGCCCTTTTTTATTAGCTTCGTGAAATTCAAAAGATTAGTTTGCAGGTTTATCTTGAGAGTTTATAAACTTTAATCAATTTAATGCTTGCTTTGCACCCAAACGAGTGGAAGAAAATTCAAAAACAAAATCTATGGACTTGTAGTATAAATTGCTTGAATTTTGGAGTATCTTTTAGTCTTTTGAATAATAAATGTGCATATAAGCTACTCCAATGCTAAAAAATGAGTACAAGTACGAAATCCCCTAAGGGTATCCATGTTGAGTAATATGAGAAAGGAAGGAGAATACTAAGAGGAGAATCAAAATAAGAGCAAGCATAATTTACTCTAATTCTCATAAATGAGTAAGGGTATCAACGAGAACCTTTGACAGTATCCACACGCTGAGCAATACAAGAAAGGCATGGGAATACTAAAAGAGGACCATGCCAAAAATTGTTCTATTTACTCCAATGCTCTATACAAGTATGAGTATCCAAAGGACCTTTCCAATGGACACTGAGTAATATGAGAAAGGCAAGGGAATACATGAGTAAGGAAGAAAAGCACAAAAATAATTCAAAGGCTATTTTAATACTTAGAATTTGATATGTTTATACTTAAATTCCATGAGTTTTGTTTAGCAAATGCCCTCTAAAATTAAGTGTGGAAGTAAGCTCTGCACTTGGTAAAAGATATGCTCTCAGAATATAATGGTTAATGATGCCTTTGACCTTTGCAAATGGCAAATAAATGATAGTCATGAAAATAAAAACTAGTGAGATTCGTTGAGTGCAAGCTATCTTGTGAAAAATGATGAATTTTCTTATAAATTTTAAGTATTATAATGTACTTTTGTACATTCATCATGATTGAAACTAACTTCAACAAGTCTGTAGGAATTGTAAATCTAGAAGGAGGTGCACCCAACTTGTAGAGATGGTTAACATAGCGGAATTAAAATAGTCAGTAGGGAAATTCTAATCAGTCAACACTGTAAAATTTAAAGTTACTCAACAAAAATGCTAATTAGTTAGTAGAAATAATTCAAAGCATTCGACTCAAACAACCAAAAATCATGAGCAGTTATGGACTGTAGTAGTAAGGGCAAGCAATGAAAGGGTTATAGTTAATCAGAATCATCAGCAAGCAATGAAAGGATTACAGCTAATTGTGAGCAGTTATGGACTGTAACATTATTAAAGGTGAGCAATGAAAGGGTTGTAATTAATCAGAATCATCATTAGTAAGCAATGAAAGGGTTGTAGTTAGTCGTGAGCAGTTATGGACTGTAGCATCAAAGGCTAGCAATGAAAGGATTCCAATCAATTTGTAAGCAATTATGGTTTGCAGCATCATCAATGAGTAGTTATGGACTATAGCATTATCAAAGGTGAGCAATGAAAGGATTACAATCAATTTGTAAGCAATTATGAGTTGTAGCATCATCAACAAGCAGTTATGGACTATAGCATCATCAAAGGCGAGCAATAAAAGGATTGCAGTCAATTTGCAAGCAATTATAGGTTGCAGCATCATCAACGAGTAGTTACAGATTATAGCATTATCAAAGGTGAGCAATGAAAAGATTGCAATCAATTTGCAAGCAGTTATGGACTATAGCATCAAAGGCGAGCAATGTAAGAGTTGCAGCAAATTGCAAGCAATTATGGATTGTAGCATCATCAGTGAGCAATGAATAGGTTACGGGCAATTATGGATTGCAGCATCATCACTGAGCAATGAAAGGGTTATAGCTAATCGTGAGCAGTTATGGATTGCAACATAATCGATAAGCAATGAAAAGGATAAGGGAAATGAAGAATGAATCGAAAAAATAGAAAGTTTATATTAAAGTGGCAAACGTCCAAATTCAAGTCCAAATTTCTTCCTTACAATTTGGTCCATTCAGAATTAACTCATGAAATTCATATCATTAATTAATAATTCATAGAATTATTAATTACATAGTTAGTCTATATTAAAATTATGAATCCTTTGTCAACTACAAAATATAGAATATAATTATAGAATTCGATTTTTGCATTTTACATGCATCATCATTTTTGTCAAGGATTTTAAATTTATTTTGTTATATGCTACACAGTAGTTGTAATATAAATTTTACATTATTTCGTTATGCACTACCCAGTAGTCATAACATGAATTTCAAATTCAATATGTTATATGCTACAAAGCAGTTATAATATGAATTTTCAAATCTTTTGATCTACTAGATACTACACAACAGTTATGGTATCATTGCTAGATGTTCCACATGAACTATAGCACATTTTTCAAATCATGAATCGTTAAACATTTTGCAAGGAATATAACAAGATTTTAAATTATAGATTGCTAGATGTTCCATAGGAACTATAACATTTTTTAAAAAAAAAATCATAAATCGCTAAACATCCTATAGGGAATATAGCGATAATCATTACATATATTTCGTTAAATATGTCACAGGGAATATAATGAAATCCATTGTCACTAGAAGTCCAAAAGGGAATATAGTGCAGTTCACCAGGTACTACACATTAGTTATGGTATTATTGCTAGACATTCTACATGAGTTATAGTATGTTTTCAAATCATGAAACGCTAAACGTTCCACAGGGAATATTGAAAAACTCATTTGCATATATCTCACTAGACGTTCTATAGGAAATATAGTAATGCATGCTAAACATAGCATCTTGCTTTAAAATTACACAACAATTTAAGAATCAATCCATCAATTAGGATACAATTAAGTACCCTAATTCTTTCCTTCAAAATTGTGTGCTTCTATTGCTTTGCCACAATTTGTCAAGCAAATAGCAACAAAGGGGGGCAATTGTAAGCACTAATTTTAGGATGCAATTGTGCATGAATATGATAAAAGCCTCTATGATGAAATTTTAATAAAAATTTGACCTCTGATGTTAAGTTTCAACATTTTTTGGGTTTAATTATAAAAAATTGACTTTTGCAGGGGTATATTTGGAAATGTGAAACTAATATTATGTAACACAAATCAACATTACATAATTCCAATCGACATTACATAATACCAATTGGCATTACACAATGCCGATTGACATTATGTAATGCCAATTGGCATTACATAACACCAATCGACATTACACAATGTCAATTGATATTTTGGAATGCTGAGGCGCTAACAAATTCAGTAAAAATATTTTCTCTCACTGTGATTAGTCCAAATTTAATTTATAAATAAATTGATTGGAGTATTTATCTATAGGTTTTAGTCCCAGTCTAGTACGCGTCTCTTATGCATATAATTTTCTTTTTTTTTTTTAAGTTAAAATTCTTATCCTATTTTTTGGGAAGGGAGAGATCAAAGCTACTGTAATCACGTCAGTGTTTAGCTTAGGAACAATATATAAAAAGAAAAGATTAGTAGAGAAGAAGAGGGGGGAACTGGGTAAAAAAAAAGAAAAAAAACCCTAATAAACTACTGCAATAGAAGTTGATTACGAAAAAACTTGATATTGTCAATTTCAAAACCTTTTTTTTAAAAAAAAACAAAAGATGTTTTTTAAAAAGTCCATAAATCAAGAAAGCGCAGAGTCAATTTTCTCAAAATGGTGAAATCCTAGTCTGAGGAGCATTTAAACAACATTTGCATAACATTACTCATCTTTTACTCCTTTCTTTTTATTAGTTCTTTCTTTTATATCATTATTTTCTTTTTATTTTTTTGATTTTATTATTTTTGTGTTTTTTATTCATGTTTTATTTTCATTATTTTGTTTTCTTTGTTAATTAATTCTAATCTTATTTTCTTTTTCTTTTATTCTTTGTATTTCATGATTCTAATGATGAACACATGATTGAATTAAGAAAACTCACGGAGAATCCATGAACGAAAGCCAAGAGTCAAGATCCCAATTTAATTTAATTTTACTTTATTTAGTTTAGTTTAGTTTACTTTATTTTTTTAGGTTTTTTTTTTGTGTTCTTAAGGGTTGTATTTTAATTTTATTTTCTTTATTCTTTTGGTAGATTTTGTAACAGCCTTGATAGTGGGAATAATGAAAATTTAGTTCTCTTATTCTTAAAAAATTAATTAGTAAATTGGTTCAATTTGGTAAACCCTAATTAAAATCCATGGAGGAAATAGATTAATTTAGGTTGCATGTTAATTAAAAATAGGGTTTTTTTAGATAAAATAATTTAATTTCATGGTTGAATCTTTTTTATTTGTTTCTTTTGATTTTTTTATCGTTTTTGGGCTTGTTTATTCTTTTTATATGTTTTGGGCCCTAGATCCATATTAGACTCTAACCCATTTAAATAATTTTATGTTTAAGTAGTTCTTTATTAGCTCATCTCATTTAATAGGTCTAGATTTTAATTGAAATGCATTTTAGGCCCATAATTAACTAGATTTAGGTTAGAAAATTTAATCTCACTTATAATTTAGACATAGGCCCATTTTAGGTTAATTAAAATTAATTTAGACTTAACCCATTAAATAAAAGCCTTTTCCATAACTTGTAGATTTAAGATCACCTTAGAATTAAAACATGTAGAATGAGGCCCACTAATTTAAATACTTTATAATTTGTAGATTTAGGCCCATTTTTAGAATTAAAATAAATAAATTTAGGTTCACTTAATTAAAATTAAATAAGAATTAGGCCCATTAGTCTTTAGGCTGACTTATAAATTAAAACATATAGATTTAGCTCATTTAATTAAAATCAATGTAGATTAGACTAACCTAGGAATTGTGATTTAAATGAATGCATTGTTTACTTGTATATTTCATAACTAATTTGCCTGGAGTTGATTATTTTAATAAGGGTTTATATGAAATTGTATGTAAATAGACATTAAAATAGTAATTCATAAAGTAATTCTAAAAGAACACGAGATTGAAAGAAGTTAGTATTCCATACCCAAAATCTCGTAGTTATGGTGTTGCCTTTCTTTTAGGGAATCGAGTACTAGTATTTTTTGATTTGTCTTAGTTATTACCCTGGGTGGCGACTCTTCATCTCCACGCCATGTCTTTGTGATAATGGTTTGTGTGTTCTCTAGAGCCTTGAGCTCAAATAATATCACGGTTGCTAAAATCTTGGGTGCATGCTAAACCCCGCTGTCTACAGATGGGACATAAAAATTTTAGATGTTATATTAGAAAGACTCCTTTAGGTTATTTAAATGATGAATCTTTCAATACTAACCCTCTAAAGACCAAATTACATTAGGGTACTTAAAGTGAGATGAACCATTTTCTTATAAATGTGCTTGGAATGCATAATATGCATGGAGAAGTGGTATTTAGATAGTGGATGTTCAAGTACATGACCGGGAAGGCAAAGTTACATTTAGTGACAATGCTAAGGGTAAGATCATAGGCATTGGTCAAGTTGGTAAGAAAGACTTATATTGAAGATGTTCTTTGGGTTGATAGCTTAAAACACAACTTACCTAGTGTTAGTCAATTAAGTGAAAAAGGTAATAGAATGACTTTTGAATCAAAGAAATGCTTTGTAACTTATGTTGAAGAGAATAGAGTCATTTTTAATAGTGAAAGAGTGAATAATATTTATACTATTGATATAAGCTCTTTAACTAACCAAGCTGTTAAGTGCTTTTTTGCTATTAAGGATGACACTTAAATGAGGCATAGAAGACTTGGTCATTGTAGCATCGAACTTATTAGAGATCTAAGTAAAGGTGATTATATCATTGGCCTCCACAAAGTGAAGTTCCAAAAGATAAGGTGTGTGGAGCTTGTCAAATGGGTAAGCAAGTGAAAAATTCATTTAAACCCAAAAACAAGGTAACCTCCACTAGACCTCTTCAATTATTACATATGGATTTATTTAGTCCTTTTAAAGTTACTAGCCTAGGTGGTAAACACTATGCATGTGTTGTGGTTGATGACTATTCTAGATACACTTAGTACTCTTTCTTGCTTATAAGGACAATAGTTTTAAGCTTTTAAAATGCTTGTAAAAAAAATTCAAAATTAGAAGGTTTTAAAATTTCTTCTTTAAGGATTGATCATGGAAAAGAATTTGAAAATGATTCTTTCAAAACCTTTTGTAATGAAATGGGAATTTCTTATAACTTTTCTTCTCCTAAATCATCTCAATAAAATATGATTGTTGAAAGAAAAGATATAGTTTTGGTTGAGATGGAAAGGTCTATACTCAATGAGTATAATTTGTTTAAATACTTTTGAGCCAATGTTGTTAATACCGCTTGTTACATTTCAAATAGAGTTTTCATTAGGCCTATTTTAAATAAAACTCCTTATAAGCTATGGAATGAAAGAAAGCCTAAGATCTCATATTTGAGGGTATTTAGATGCAACTGCTATATATTAAATAACAAGGACAAACTTGGAACATTTGATGCCAAAATCAATAAGGGAATCTTCGTTGGCTGTGCAACTTCTAGCAAGTAATATATAGTCTTCAATAAAATAATTTTAATTATAAAAGAATCTATGCATGTTGCTTTTGATAAGACTAATGCATTTGAGCCAAGAAAGGTTGTTGTTGATGATGATTATAATATAGATATTCTTCAAAAGCTAAATCAACAACAAGGAGCAATGAAGAATGATCAAGCTATTTCCCCTTTAATTGAGACATCTTAAAATATGGTGGATACTTAAAAGGAAGAAGTTGTAAAAGAACAAGTAGTTTGCACAACTTCAATTATTCATGAAGATAATCCTAAGGAGTGGCATTTTAAGAAAGACCATCTTAAGGAGTTGATCATTGGTGAGCCATCAAAAGGGATAACTACTAGTCAATCTCTTAAACATTTAAATAGTCTTAACTTCATCTCTCAAATTGAGCCTAGGAATGTTGATGAGGCCTTAAATGATAAAAGTTGGGTCCTATCTATACAAGAAGAACTCAATCAATTTGAGAGAAATAAGGTTTGGACTTTAGTCCTTAGACCTAAGAATTATCTTATAATTGGCACCAAGTAGGTTTTTAGAAACAAAATTGATAAGTTAGGTGCAATTCTTAGGAATAAAGCTAGGTTAGTGGCTAAAGGCTATAATCAAGAAGAGGGTATATATAATAATGAAACATTTGCTTGTAGTTAGATTAGAAGCAATTAGAATGTTGCTTGCATATGCTTTATACATGAATTTCAAACTTTTCCAAATGACTGTGAAAAGTGCATTTTTAAATGGCTTTATTGAGGAAGAGGTCTATGTTGAACAACCTCTAGGTTTCGAGCAACCTAACTATCATAATCATGTCTTTAAATTGTCAAAAGCTTTGTATGGTTTAAAGCAAGCTCCTAGAGCTTGGTATGAAAGATTTAGTGCATTTATTTTTAAAAAATGGCTTTTGCAAAGGCAAAGTTGATACCATAATTTTCATCAAGAAGCAAAAAAAAATGACATTCTTATTATGCAAATATATGTTAATGATATTATATTTAGTGCTACTAATGAGCTTTTATATGAAGAATTATTTAAAGGCATGAAGAGTGAGTTTGAGATATGCATGATGGAAGAATTTAAATTCATCATTGGATTACAAATAAAGCAAAGCACAAACAGAACTTCATCAATCAAGTGAAGTACACCAAGGACTTTCTCTTAAGATTTAGGATGGATGGAGCTAAGGCAAGTAAGACTCCTATGTGCACCACTATTAAACTTGACAAAGATGAGTATGGTAAGAGCATTAATAAAATGAAATACCGAAATATGACTGGTAGTCTTATTTATCTTATCGCAAGTAGGCCTGATATTATGTTTACCATGTGCATGTGTGCTTATTTTCAATCTTATCCTATAGAGTCTCATTTGAATGAGGTCAAAAGAATTTTAAAATATCTTATTGGTACATCTCATTTAGGACTTTATTATCATAGAAGTGCATCATTTGATATTGTTTCCTATTCATATGTAGACTATGCTGGGAGTATCCTAAATAGAAAAAGTACCTCTGGTACTTGTCAATTTCTAGGAAATTCTCTTGTTTATTGGTTTAGTAAGAAACAAAATTCAATTGCATTGTCCACCACTGAAGCAAAGTATGTTGTTGCGGGTTATTATTATGCACAATTGTTATCGATTAAATAATAACTCATGGATTATGGATTGACTCTTAATCAAATTCCAATTAAATATGATAATACAAGTGTAATAAACTTGTCTAAGAACCTAATTCAACATTCTAGGAGTAAGTATATTGATATTAGGCATCATTTCTCATATGATCATGTATAAAAATGTGGTGTATTGGAATTTATTGATACAACTAACTAACTTATGGATATGTTTACTAAACCTCTTTATGAAGAAATAATGAGTTTCATCAAAAGAGAGATTGGCATATTGGATGGCAATTCTTTATAATATGTATTTTTTTGTGTCATCATAATCAATTACTTGAACATCAAGTGGTTAATTTGTTATACTCTTGAACTTTGATTGATTATAATATAATATTAAATTGATCCCAATTGCGTTTGAAATGGATCAACCCAAGTTCAAAGTTTTAGCTTTGAAAATTTTAGGTTTTCATCATGATCATTATACATTGGTTACTAGTGGTAAAAGTTTTAATTCTCAAAATAAATTTATGTTTTTATTAAAATTATAATTGGTAAAATGATTTTCGTGATTATGATGATCTCATCACTAGTCATGACTCTTTAGTCACCAGCTTTGATGTTTAGAAAGTTTCATAATCACTAACATTATCTTTGTCATGACTTAACTTGATTGTAAAGGTTATATCATGATCATGACTCTTTATGTCATCAGTTATGATCAATATGTATTAACAATGGATAAAAAGGAATTTGTCATTAGCAATGACACATCTTTTATTACTAGTGATGGGCCTTTTTTTAATTAGGGTTAGCGTTGAGGTATTTAAACTTCTTTTTCTTCTCCTTTGCACTACATACAACCATCTCCTTTATTTTCTCTTCAAAATTGCACTATAAACAAATGATTTTCACTTCAAAAAATGACACTTTGTATTATTATTCACTATTTTTTCATCGTAAGTGGGAGTCAAACAAATTCAAGACATCATTTCAATCCTATTTAGTCTATGTTAAATCTAAGTCTTAAGGTCATAGCTTGGAGCCATGGACAAGAAAATTGACAATCTTGTTGTTGATGTCTCTTATCTAAAGGGCCATCTTCCTATTCCCATGAATATCTTTGATTCTACATCTTGCATGCCATTTCATATCATGGATTTTTATTTTTCTTTTTAACCAGTTTTTCAAGTCTTTTTAGACCTTTATATGGTTTTGGCCTTTCACTTTTTGGGACACATTTATTGTGATTGACACTTTTTGCCTCCACCCTCTCTCTTATTATTTTTTATAGTAACAAAAGGGGAGAAAAGTTTGAGAAAGTGCAAAGTGTTTATGTTTATTCTTGAATATTGTGAATTGTGTTTGGAGAGAAAGGTTTTTATGGTTGAGAATTATTTTTGAAAGGGGAAGAATTATTTTTGAATATAATTTGGATATTGTGAATTGTTGATTAATAAATATATTTTCTTTGAATATATTTATATTCATTTTTGAGAGTTGAACTCTGATTGCTATGATCATGAGAATGCTTTACTTATGATCTCAATTTATTTATGACTTTTTGCTTAAATATGTAAAATGGACTTACTTAATGATTTTTGCAATTTTAATTTTAAGCTCATTTTATAGGGGAGTATTTCCTTTTAATGTTTTAGCCTAATTTTACATAATTGTTTGTTATTATAAAGAAGGGGGAGACAGTTGAACCTTGAGGGGTAAAATAGTCATAAGTAATTAAGTAAAATTATATTTAATATGTGTGCTTAAGTGTTTATATTCAAGTTAATTAAATTTGCAACATTCAGTCCTGGCATAAGCAGTGACAAATGTATCATGATTATATCTGCACAAGTCAAGTAATGAAAAGTCATCCTTCTTTCTTTACCAAGTATGCAACTCTATCTTGAGTGATGGTAGATTCATCATGACTAACAAACTGGAAAAATGGAATATTAATTTTTTTTATTAAGATCTGAAGTCAAATTTGGTAAAATTCGATGGGAAACTTCATTATAAGTGGCCATAAGCAAATTCCAATTATTAGAAAAAATTTTCAAGTAAAATTACAAAGATTAAATTTCCAAATTTCTAAAAGTTTTCAAAGCTAGTCATCACTAGTGTCATACTCATAATGACCAACTCCAAAAGTTATTGAGAGTATCATAACCAATGTCACCACCAATGTTATGATCATGATGACCAATTCAAGAAGTTTCCAAGAGTATCATGACACTAAAAGTGCACGAATTCAAATTTCTATCTTGGCGCCCTGAATATTATGATCATGATGATCTTGTCATGAGCATGACAAAGTTGCAAAGTTCTTTTTCTTTTATGGTTGAATGATTCTATTTACATTTAATGCACCTCCAATAGCTCTTTTTCTCCATAAGAGTATAAATACTACTTAGAACTTAGTTAGAATAAGTGAAGGAAGTTGAGCAAAAATCCTAAAACCATCTTTGAGCATTTATTTCTTGAATTTAATCTTCAACCACCCAAGCTTTTCATCTTTAATTCTTTATAATCTTTTCTATCTCAAGAGTGTTCTTGAGTATGGGTTGATAAGTGTTTATTACCATCATTCAATAGCTTAATAGTGAGTTGAGTTAGGGTTTTAAACACTTATAAGCTAAGAGGATTATTCTTAGCATTTTGGTTTGAGTGTGAACCTTGGGAAAACACTTGTAAGCTAAGAGGATATTAGCACTTGGGTTTGAGTGTGAGCCTTATAAAAACACTCGAGTTTGAGTGTGAGCCTTAGAAAACACTTGGGTAGCTTAGTTTTAAGCTTGTAAGGGTTTAATCTACACCTTGAAGTAGATTGTTAGTGGATTAAAACTCTTAATAAGTGGTTGAGGAGAGAACGTAGGCTTTGAGGGCCAAACCTCTATAAATTCTTTGTGTTTTCTAGCTCATCTTCTTCGTTCAATTGTTCTCTAACTCAATTTTTAACTTGCTATTTGCTGAAAAGTCAAAATTCCCTATCTAGTTTAAAAAGCCAATTCACCCCCCCTCCCTCTTGGCACTTGTGGAATTACAAACATTTTTACTATATAAAATTTAAGGCTATTGCTAATTGCAAGAATATCAAATCAATGCAAAGAAAATCCTCAGGGAAAAGATGCACTTTAAAGAAAGGTAGTTTCATTTTTAAAAGAGGATAAAATATTACAATCTTACTACTAGGAATGCAAAAAATAGGTATATATGAAAATGGCTTGATACTAAATGGATTTAGCTTGGAAATAAATTATATGCATCATTTAAGCCATTGGAAATAAAAATTGTATATTAAGTTTTTAGCAAGTTCATGACATTGTTCATTAAAAGCCAAAATTTAAATACAAATTTGGCTTATTTTTGCCAAGCCAAAATTCATGAAAAAGCATGGCAATTTTCACTAATTAAATAAAGATATATTTGAACATAATTACATAAACAAATTATTTTGGCAATTTATTACCAAAATAAATTTTAAGTTTATGTTTGCCTCAAGAATTTTAATTTGCAATGTATAAATGGAGTTACTAATTCATAAAATTAAAAATGTTGACAGTTGAACAAGAATGAAGTATGTATTAAAGCTTAATACTTGGAGGCATAATGCAAGCAATACAAATTGACCTCGGGAAGTGGTAAATTCTCATTAAATTATCATTTAAAAGTTTGAAATTATTAGATGATAAACATATCACCATGTAATATCAAAATAATGATGAGTTAAAAAATTTCTTATTAATTTTACAATTCCTAAAGGGCAATATCAAGGTCTCAACCTAAAATTATCAGCACCATTTAGAAACATAAAATCTCAAACCACAAGAAAAAAAAAAGCAAATTAATATTTAAGAACATTAAATAAGGCCAAGGCATCATTATCATGATAGAATTTCAAGACTTAGAAGCATAAAACAACAAATTAATGCTTTAAATATCAAGCACAACTTAAAGCAACAACAACATCTCAATAAAATTTAGAGAGTTTCATAAATCTCAATGTAAATTGAAAAGAAAAAAATTAAAAGAAGAAGAGTTACCTTGTCCAAATTTTTTTCGAAAAAGGAATTTGATTAGGATAGGTTTATTTTGAGGATTTGTTGATTTTCCTTTTGTCTTGGAGTTGCTTTAGGAAATAGCTTTGGGGTGTCGGCCTTGGTAGGGGAGATGTGGGTCACAATACAAGCTTACGATGGGTGACCGATGGCTTATGGTGAGGAGTAATGATGGTGGCTTGAATTTGGTGAGTGTGAAAAGCATTATGTTTTGAACACTCAATGGGGTAGGGTTAAGAATCTTCTACATGCATTTTTAATTCTTTATAAGGTTTTCATGTAGTTTTCATGATTTTTATTATTTTTAAGTATTTTAGGTTAATTTTGTATGGTTTTGATGCTCAGGATCATATGGAGAATACTAGAGGAGCTATGCAAGAGGATGAGTTAAAAATGGGAGTTAAAGATAGTGCAATCATGGAGAAAATCAAGTTTTAAGGGCTACAAGATGATGCATAGCTATTTTCTTTAAGACACATGGTCATGCTTGAGTGCTCCCTATTAAAAGAAAAAAATTGGAATTAGGCATGGCCATGCACACCTTGGTACACAACCAAGCCTGCTTCATGACACCAAGCCAAGAGGGATGCTCGACCATGTGCTTGGGTGCACACAACTATGAGTCAATAAATATCATTTTAAAATTTGAATTTCAAGTTGCTATTTTCTTGGGATTAAGTGATATTTTGAAATAAATAAGAAGGAGAGAGAAATGGGGGGGATCTGGAGCAGTAGAGAACAATTATTAAAAACATTTTTATACTATTTTTTGTGAGATAATAAGTTGGATTTTAGTTTTTGCTATTGATAAGAGATTGGATGTATTCAAGATTAACAATTCTAGAGCTTCTATTTCAACTTTAATTAGTAGAAAAGGGGTTTTACTTTTCTCACTCTATTGTTATTCAATTTTATTTTATTATTGATGTTTGGATTCTCATTTTATTATACTTCCCTTCTTTTAATCAGCATGTGTAATTAAATTTCTTTTAGCATTCTTGCTTTAATTCAATTATGTGATTAAACCAAATTAAATCTAAATGAAAAGACATTGTTCATTGGTTGATATTGTTCTTAATGTATTCATTAAATTGATCACCTAATTAATGAATTTAGATAATATGGTTTGATTGAGAAATGGATTCTATTTAGAAAGAATCACAAACTATTAGTTGTTTAATTAATTAAGAGATAACTAGGCAATTAGTATTGATTAAAAGCTAAGATTAAAATTGGTTACAATAATCCTTTAATTAAGCAAGAGCTAAATAATTGGATACTACTTGCAATCATTTAATTATGGGTTTATTCGAGAGAAAGATCCATAATTCTTAAGATGCTTATAAGTGAACATAGGACTAAATTGGTATAGGAATTAATTTTATTCTTAAAAAGATTAAGTAAAAAATAAGAACCCTAGTCCTTTAATCATATTGTGAATTTATTTTTCTTTTATTTTTGATAAATTAGATTTAAATTAGAAAAAATTCAATTTCATTGTCTAAATAAGTGAACACTTGAGTAACTTAATAATTAATTCTCAATCTATATTTGGTGATATTTATTTACTATTGGTTTAACTTCATGCACTTGCGGATTTTCACCACCAAATTTTTAGTGTCGTTGTTGGGGTTTGTAGGAATTAATATTGTTGAAAAAAAATGTGTTTTTTGATTTAGACATTATTTTTAGTTAGTTTATTTATTGTTGTTTACTGTGTTTTAGGAATTCTTATTTGTGCATGCGCATGACATGAAGTGCAAGCAAACAAGGATTTTTATTGGTGCCAATCAACTTAGAGCTTGAGAGAACATTTATAAGAAAAGGAAGTAGACAAAGAAGTAAGATGAACATAGCAGAAGGCAACAAAAATCTGCCACAAAGACAGCAAACAACTCAAAATAGATATAATGGACATAGAATAATAAGAGACTTTATGAGTCTTAATGTTTAAGGTGGCCAAAATTCAATAGTGAGGTCGACGGTTGCCTCCAATAATTTTGAAATCAAGCCTATTATGATTCATAACTCATAATTTAGTGGATGATCACATGAAGATCTTATTGGTTATATGATTAGGTTTTTAGAATATTGCTCAGCTTTCAAGATGAATGGGGTGTAGCCTAAAGCAATTAGATTAATTCTTTTCTCTTTTTCTCTGATGGATAGGGAAAACAGGTGGTTTACACTGTATTCTTCAACAAATACTTTCCACCTGAAAATTTATTAAAGATTAGAAATGAAATAAGCTCTTTTTTTATCACAAAGAGGATGAAAGTTTCTATGAATGCTAGGATAGATTCAAGGACCTTTAGAGATAATACCCCCCCCCCTCTTAATTAGGACCTTTATGGGACCTAGTCCAATCATTTTACAAAGGTGTTAATCCTTTGGTCAGAGTTAACATAGATGTAACAGCTGGAAGAACTAGCATATCAAAGACCCTAGAGGATGCATTGGATCTTTTTTAGGAGATGGCTAACACATAAAGCCTTTAGTCTAATACGAGAGCCACACTAAGGAAAAGAGGGTCAATTAAAGTTGATGGTTTAACCATGGTGAATGTAAACGTGGATGCTTTAACAAAAAGGATGCATAAGATGAGTATTAATATAATTTCCTCATCTTCTTCATATTCATCATATGAATCTGTTAAGGTGGTCATCCTACCATAGAATGTTGGTGTAGAATTTTTCAATAGAAAATATCAACTATGTGGGAAATTTCAACAAGGAGCATCAAAATCCAGTTCAAGGTAACACTTAAAATCCAAGTTAGAGAAATCATCCTAATTTCTCATGGAACAATCAAGGAAGCAATCAGTGGAGGCCATAAGCTCCATCAGGTTTTGGAGGTCAAAATGTACATATGAATCAGTCTCTCTTTTAGTAGGATAAAGGTTCCTCTTTAGTTTCTTCATTAAAGAGAAAATTGGAGAAATTCATGGATATAATTTTTGAGTTCGTGATTCCATACGCAACAGAAAATTAAAATTTGAATCACAAACCCAAACCCGAATCCAAGTAATTCGATTAAATGATTAAATCTAGGGTTTTCATTTTCTTACCATAAATGTGGCAAGAAATCTGGAAGGAAGAGAGGGGGTTCACTCTGGTGACACCCTACCTCGTGCTTTTAATTTAGCAATTCAGATTTAAGATGTCTCTAAAAGAATCCATCCTCCACAAGTGTCCACACGAACAACCTTGATTTTGAAAATGAATATTTATGTGCTAACACCTTCTCTTGATTTCTCACAAATTAAGAATTAAAAGGAAATTTGTGTTTTTTTTTTCTAAAAGAGAGAAAATGAATTTGGTGATAGAATAATGAGAGTGTATAAAACTCTAGAGAATATAACATATTTATAGACATTTAAATTAGGGTTTCACTTGCCAAACAACCTTTTGGTAATTTCTCACTTATTCTTATTTTGATTTATTTTAAAATTAAGTCATAAATAATATTCTATTTATGTAAGATACCCTTTACCTTAAATAAATAATAAATAAATAAATATTTTGTTTATTTATTTCCACAGAGCTTATTTGGGCTTGTTAAACCCATGTCTGACCCTATAAGTTCACATAACATTGGTAGTGGGCCTTAAATCTCTATTTAAGCCTACAAGTCATAAGTGGCCTCTAGCAAGACATTATGACTACCAAGTCAAGTGAAGTCACTAGTCCAACATAACCTAATATACAATGAATATTCTAGTCCCTTTGTCACATGATATCTTGATTGAATATAAGGCATAGATTATGTCATCCTTATAGAATTCAATCATATAGTTTTTTAATTCCAAGTAGACTAGGAATGATAACTCTTTATTAATTTACTTTAGCATGGCCATGCATTTTCCTCAGTCTATCTTATCAAGGGGCCCACAGATATCTTACTCCTATTAAATGAAGGAAAAATTCCTTCTCAATCACTCACATTTCTCATATAACTCATTTTATACCCAACAACAACCTATTTTATCATTCGGTTAAAGATAATGTAAGATTATGTCAAAATATAAAATAGTTATGCAAAAATCCATAGTGATTTCAAGGTCAAAGGACTAAGCCAATATTACTGTGATGAGAATTACTTATGTCAATTATCTATGTAGTCTTCTCATGATGGGTCAATCCAGCACTTTATTTCTTAAATAAGTACTTATGAGTTGACTTAATATCTCATATTCATGATTAGTAAAACATAATCATCAATCAACACCATACTAGCCATAATACATTATTATGATTAGGGATAATTTGAATAGAACTCTTATTTAATCTAAGGGTTTTACTATCAAGTCACATAGTTGATGACCTTAGTAAGAATTGACTATTTAAGAAATTATCATAACATAAAATGATAATGAAAAATGCCTCTTTATTAAATAAAATGATATAGTAAAAAAATGTCATACATAATTGACCTAGTGCATATCACTATTATCCATCTTCTCTTATTTAGATGGCTTTATACATAATGCTTTGGCATAACCTATATATAGCAATCCAAACTCGATAAGTGTTGATTAATGGGAGGCATTTTAATGACTTAATATTAAATGAGGGTTTAGTTAATTTTTATTTTATTTAGTTATTGTTATATTCATCACAAACATGGCATCATATGGCATCACATGTATAACATAGTAACATAATAAGATAAACGTGACATAGCATTGCCCATAAGTAAGTTGATCTTCATAAGCCAATATAAAGATCAAAGGTCAAGCCTAGGTGATATAACAAATACAAATTGAGCCTTCAATTTGGATCTCCATCTTCTGCCATGAACTTTCTCGTTGGGCTCCCACCTTGGATCTCCATCATGCGCCTCCAACTTGAATTTGCATATTAGGTCTTGATTTACATTACATGTTGTAATTAAAGCTATTCTATTACTATCTAATAAAATAAAATAAAATAATTACAATAAATAAAATGACTCATAGGTCATATTTTTAAAAATTACAACCCAATAAAATAAAATAAAATCACATTGGTTCAAGGGCCATGTTATGCACCATGCATTTAACGATAAACACATATTCCAAAATAATTCAATTTACAAATTAATTAAATTGTTATATTAAAAAACAAAGTGCATGACAAATCCATTCGGGGTTAAGGGGTAGCGCCCTTTGTAGGGTCCTAGGGGCAGTACCCCTTGCGATTTCCTAGGGGTAGCACCCCCAATGAGGTCTAAGGGGCAACGCCCTTAGCAGTGGTCCCGCTAACCGATTAGTGGGTAGGGGTCAAAGAGGTAATGCCCCTTTGCAGGGATTCAAAGGCATCACCCCCAAAGGTAAATGATTTACCTTAACTCTTTGAATGAGTTGTTGCCAAAACCCTAAAACAACAAAATTTTCATAATCAAATTACTGTTTGATCAATCTGTTCAAAATAAATCATTTTTATGTTTAACATTTAAACAACCGCCACCATTAACCCTAATTTACTCGTAAATCATATTATAGAATAATCAATCTATTCCAAACAGATTTATTCTATATAATTTGTTTAACACTTAAACATGTTGCCCTTGACAAAAATCTGTATAATCAAAATATTCATGTTTCATAATTAACTAGAAATCGAATTTGCTGTTCAAACATAATACTTATTGTGATTTCTTAAAACTATATACATAACACATAAAATCATAATTCTGTTCATTTTTAATCACATTAAACGATTATAAACATTAATCAAATTAATGTTTAATACTGTTTTCATATAGATTGTAATTAATCTTCATAAAATCAAAACTATTTGGATAAAATTTTTGAAAATGAATCACTCAAACATAAATATATCACATATACATAAAATCAAATTACAAGTGGCTTTGATACCACTGTTGAGTTTGTGATTCTATACGCAGTGGAAAAATAAAATTTGAATCATAAACCCGAACTCGGATCCAAGTAATTCAATTAAATGATTAACTTTAGGGTTTTTTTTTTCTTACCACAAACATAGAAGAGGCAAGAAATCTTGAAGGAAAAGAGGAGTTTCACTCTGGTGACACCCTACCTCAAGCTTTTAATTTAGCAGATCGGATTTGAGACGTCTCCAAAAGAATCCATCCTCCACAAGTGTCCACATGAACAACCCTTCATTTTGAAAATGAATATTTGTATGCTAGGACATTCTCTTGATTTCTCACAAATCAAGAATTAAAAGGAATTCTGTGTTTTATTTTCTAAAAGAGAGAAAACAAATTTAGCCGCAGAATAATGACAGTGTATAAAACCCTAGAGAATATAACATATTTATAGACATTTAAATTAGGGTTTCACTTGTTAAACAACCTTTTGGTAATTTCTCATTTATTCTTATTCTGATTTTATTTAAAATTAAATCAGAAATAATATTCTATTTATTTAAGATAACTTTTACCTTAAATAAATAAATAATAAATAAATAAATAAATATTTTATTTATTTATTTCCATAGAGCTTATTTAGGCTTGTTAAACCTATATTCGTTTTGGGCTTGTTCAAAGTGTGTGATCCTATAGGTTCACATCACGTTGGCAGTGAGCCTTAAATCTCTATTTAGGCCTACAAGTTATAAGTGGCATCTAGTAAGACATTATGACTACCCGAGTCATGTAAAGTAATCTGACATAACCTAATATACAATAAATATTCTAGTCCCTTTGTCACATGATATCTTGGTTGAATATAAGGCATAGATTATATCATCCTTATAGAATTCAATCATATAATTTCTTGATTCCAAGTAGACTGAGAATGATAACTCTTTATTAATGTACTTTAGCATGACCATACATTTTCCTTAATCTATCTTATCAAGGGCCCCATAGGTATCTTACTCCTATTACATGGGGGACAAATTCCTTCTCAATCACTCATATTTCTCTCATAACTTATTTTATAACCAACAACAACCTATTTTATCATCCGGTTAAAAATAATGTATGATTATGTTAAAATATAAAATAGTTTTGTAGAAATCCATGGTGATTTCAAGGTCAAAGGACTAAGCCAATATTACTGTAATGAGAATTACTTATGACAATTATCTATGTACTATTCTCATAATCCAACACTTGATTTCTTAAACAAGTACCTATGAGTTGACTTAATATCTCATATTCATGATTAGTAAAACATAATCATCAATCAACACCATACTAGCCATAATACATTGTTATGACTAGGGATAATTTGAATAGAATTCATATTTAATCTAAGGGTTTTACTATCAAGTCACATAGTTGATGACCTTAGTAAGAATTGACTATTCAAGAAATTATCATAACACAAAATGATAATGAAAAATGCCTCTTTATTAAATAAAATGATAAAGTCAAAACATGGTCATACATGATTGACTTAATGCATATCACTAACAATAATAGTAAACAAGATGAATCAACATGATGATGCAATAAAAAGGCTTAAAAGGAGATCTGAGCATATGCATCAAGACATTCAACTCATGTTCAGAAATCAATCATCCTCGATCCATAATTTGGAGTTACAAATGAGTCAGTTAGCCAATTCTCTTTCCACAAGGAATTAAAGAAATCTTCATAGTAATATGGACAAGAATCCTAAGGAACATTTGAAAGAAATCACCTTAAAGAGTGGAAAAGAGTTACAGTTACCTAAAAGGAATAATAACATTCAAAATAATGAGGAAAAAGGAGAAAAAAAAGATGATTAGGTTGCAGTGCAAGTTCAAAAATAGGTAGAGGTTCAAAATAAGAATTAACAAAAGGGGTCAACACCTCAACCTAAGCTTTATAAGCCACTAGTGCCTTTTGTATCGAGGCTACGGAAACAGAAGCATGATCAGAAATTTGTAAAGTTCTTGAAAATGTTTAAAGATTACACATCAACATACCTTTAGTCGAAGTTATAGCTTAGATGCCAAAATATGCAAAATTTATAAAGTAGCTCATCTATAGCAAAAGAAATTTGCATGAATTTAAGACTGTTACACTCAACAAAGAGTGTAGTGCCATAGTTTCAAGCAAGCTTCTTTTAAAGTATACCTTGCTCTATTTGAAATTTAAATGTTCAAAAAGCTCTTTGTGATTTAAGTGCTTTTATTAATTTAATGTCTTTATCTATTTACAGGAATCTTGGATTAGGTAAGCTAAAGTTATCAACATTTATTTATAGCTTGCAGATAGAACTATCAAGAAGCCAAAAGACATAGTGGAGGATGTGTTAGTAAAGGAAGGGAAGTTCATATTTTTAGTAGATTTTGTAGTACTTGACTTTGAGGAAGATGAGGATGTTCCTTTAATTTTTGGTATGCCTTTTATGTACACTACAAAAGCCATCATTGATGTGTATGATGAAACTCTTATATTGAGAGTTGGTGAAGAAAGTTGTAAATTTACTATGTAACAATGTATGAAGCATCCTTTTTAAAAGGATAATTACATGATAGTTGATGAGTTTGTGAATGAAGTCCAATGATGGAGGTTAGTAAAGTCTTATGATTTAAAAGATTTAGAAAGGTGTTTTTAGGTACAATCTTATTATGAATAAATGTCATATTCAAATTATAAATTGCCTTCAAACATTGAACCTACACCCCTTTTTATGATAAAACCACCAACATTAGATATAAAATCTTTACCCCCATATTTAAGATAAACTTTTCTAAGCGAAGATCAAATATTGTTTCAAGGGAAGCTAAGGAGCAAATGGCTAAGGTCTTTTACTGTATTACAAGCATTTCCTCATAGAGCTATGGAATTCAGTAATGCATAAGGAGAGAAGTTCAAGGTCAAAGGGCAAAGATTAAAATGTATCATGGAGGCAAAATGGAGGATTTCCATCAAGTTGCCTATTTTATGGATCCAAGCAAATAGAGCATGCTATAGTCTAGCTTAAAGACCTAAAATAAGCACTTCTTGGAGGCTCAACTAAGTATTTTATTTAATTTGATCTCTTTGTTAATTTTCTTTATTCATTTAGTTTTTTCTTCATTTAGTTTTGAAAATTCATGACTTTCCCTTATCAATTGTTTTCAAGAAGAAGAAGTTAAGGAGTATCACAATGAGGCAAGTTTGTAAGTTGTTTTTATATGAATACATGTGTGTTTTGATGTGGTATTAAGATGGTATTTGCAATCATGTGTAAATAGGTGAAAACTTGAAAGTTACTTTAGAGCTGATAACTGACATGGCCATGCACACCCACTCGCATAACCATGTGACATGATAATTAATTAAGGAAGGGAAAATAAAACAAGGCACAGTCATGTGCACCCATGCGCACACTTGTACAACCTGATTAGCAATTTGGCAAGAAAAACATTATCAAGCATGGCTATGCGTCTGGGCGTGCACAACCATGCATTGCATAAGAATTTTTTCCATTGTGTTTTCAAATTTTTTTCATTAGACTTTTTTTCACAATACTCAGGACATTATTGATTTTAATAGTGGGAAAAAGAGGGTCGGGAGGGAATTTTTTTTTAATTAAAATTTTTAGGGGTTTTGAATTTAAAATTTTTATTTTGTTTTCTTGTTAATATCTAATTAGTTTTTTTATTTGAAATTTAATACTAGTTCAATATTATTTTAGTTTCAACTAATTTCTCTTTATAAATAATTTTTCTTTTTCTTTTAAGAGTATACTTCTCATTATTTTCAAAAATCTTATTTATTTTTTAAAACTTTTCCTAGTTTCATTTAATTTTATCCTTTATTTAAACTCTCTTATTTTCAATCATATATCTCTTCTAATTTAATCCTCTTTGTTTTTTCTATTGCAGTTGAGTTTTGTTATCATGGTCAGAAAACATAATCATTCAAGTAATATAAGAGGAAATAAGGTTGACTTTAATAAAGGTAAGTTATATGATATTAGAGCTAATTATGAGGCTTTCTTTCATATATATTCTAAAGAAGAAGGTAAGAGATTATGTTCTTTGTTAAAAGAAAATTCAGTATGCCCAAATATTTTGAGGAAGATGTGCTAATTGATATAGGGTTGAAGGATGATGTATATGCTTTTTGTGATAGATTGGGCTAGTCTAAATTGATGGCAGTCAAATATGATATTTTCTTTAAGCTTACTTTTAATTTTTATACTACAGTAAGGATTTTAAATGAGAATCAAAATGTCTTTCTTATAGCTATTTTTTTTAAAGAATATCATTTTGACTATGAGCTAATGTTTGAGATTTTTGGTTTTTCTGATGGGGTTATTTGTCAACCTTTACCAAATTACAATATACATGGTTTTTGGAATGAAATCACTGAAGGGGATAGATTATGTGAGAGACAATTAATGAATAGTGGATTAATAAAAAAATCATTCATATTGTTGATGCATAAGTTCATGTTACATTTGATTTTTAGGAAATGGGATAGTACTAAAGTATCACGCTTTTTATGCTATACTATTTGCATACTAACACAAAAGTATGTATGTGGTACAGACATGAAAATCAGCAATATCTGTAAGGCATATAGTTTCAGGTTGGCTATGTATTTTGCACATTTTTATATAGCCAAGCATGATTTTAGGGATTTTAGAACTTGAATTGTTAGATGAAGATTTCATTTCCAAGCAAAGATCATTACAGAATGGAAAGATTTGGAGGATGTGACTTCACACAAGTGTTATTTGTTGTGTCAACATGCATTACGTCATGGTGATGTGTATCTTCCAAACGTTGTGGAAATAGATGATGACAATGCTATTGAAGTGCAATCAAGAAAAAAAGGGAATCACGATGCAGGGAGTGCTGACATTTTAAGGAGGATTATAGAATTATTAAATGCCTATGACACTGGGATAGAAGCATTTGTTATGGAGGTTCTGGATTAGTTAGATGCTTTGGACAGACGTTTTGATGCAAGAAATGATAAATTATAGCTCCAAGTGGAAGAATTAAAACAACAAGCTCTTCAAGTAAAAAGATTAAAGGGATCAAATGAAGCAACAAAGTACGACATTCCACTTTCTTCATCACCAAGTTCATCAAAATGAAGGGAGTATACCGCTTCTTTTTAAGTTTTTAGTTTAGTTTAATTTATTTTGTTTTCTTAGATTAAAAGGGGATCATGCATATTTGTTGGATAGATTTTATTTTGTTTTCATTCATTTATTACACTTGAAGAATTCTAGAGCTTCTATTTTAGCTTCAAGCAACGAAATAGGGGTTTTTGTTTTCTCACTCAATTATGGTTCTTATTTTATTATACTTCTCTTCTCTTAATCGGTATGTGTGTGCCCATTTTGTCAAATCCATAGCCTCATCCACATCATTGGCCCAAAGATGGGTTGCTACAGATGTAATTTGTAGCATTAAATTTCTCTTAGGATTCTTGCTTTGACTCAATCATGTGATTAAAGTGAATTAAACCTAAATAAAAAAAAAATACAGTTCATTGGTTGTTATTATGCTTAAGGTCTTCCTTAGATTGATCACCTAATGAATGAATCTAAATTAAAGTGTTTGATTGAGAAATGGATTCTATTTAGAATGAATAACAACCTATTAATTGTTTAATTAGTTGAGAGACGATTAGGCAATTATTATTGATTAAAAGTTAAGATTGAAATTAGTTATAGGAAGCATTTAATTAAATGAGAGCTGAATAATTGGGAGTTAATTGCAATCAATTAATTATGAGTTTATTCGAGAGAAAGATCCACAATTCTTTAGATGCTCATAAGTGAACATTGGTCTAAATTAGTTTAGGAATTAATTTGATCTTAGAAAGATTGAATTAAAAGTAAGAACACTAATCTTTGAATTAAGTAATTAATAGAAATGTTTTCACAATTAACTAAGTATTTGGTGAAATTTCAAAATCAATAATTAATAATTTTTATCTAAAATAACTAAAAATTTGATCAGCACTATTTTAAAACTTTTTCCCATTACAGGTGAATTAAACCAGCCCTGCATTTTATTTAGAGTTAAATGGGGTCAAATTGAAGAAAAATAAATTTTATATAACACTTATCGGTAAAATATTAAATTCACTCAAAATAAAATTTTAGCCAAACTTGGGGAAGAAAAGATTAGCAAACAATTCTTATAGAAAAACAGATTAGTTATCATTTTTAATTTGATAAAAACATAATTAAATGATCAATATTTTAAATTTTAATATTCATTTTAGCGTGTCATAATTAAAAAGCATTTTTCATCCTGTCCGCACATACACAGCTGCCATCATCGAGATTGAGTACGTCAACCCTCAAAATTTACCGACGGCACATGCACAATTCTATGTCTGTGCCACCATCATCGGGCATGTCAGACCTCAAAATGTACCAACGGCACATGCACAATTCTATCTAGTAAAATATCATTTAAGGACCGAAAAATTGCAGAAGGACCAAGATCTAAACATCCCCATAAAGATCAAGAACATGCTGCCCCGAAACAAAACTAGCTGAAAAAAGTCTACACGAGCACCAAATGGCTCCATCTACTACTAATAATAGCGAACGAGGGCTCTGCACAAATAAAATAGCTGACAACAATGACTTTATGCATCAAAACCACCAAAAACTTCAGTCGAGCAAATCCGACACTGCTGTCTTCCTGAATGCATCGACCTGAGCCAGTTGGGCAGCCAGAGCCTTGTTAGGGAATATATTATCTGCCTTCATCCGCTCCCTAATCCCATAAGCTGGCGCCTTCGCATTTATGTAAGTCTGTACAAGAGTTTGGAATTGCCTAAGTCGTGCAACGTAACCAGCTTGTCTCATCCTGTGAAACATTTTTTCAGCATTGTGTATGTCGCCCCTCTTCGCATACTGATTCATAATAGCAATGTAAGAACTGAACATTGGCTTCATCTGGTTCTGCTGTGCTGCCTTTTGCAACATAGAGTCAGCTTTTTCAACCTCCCCTGCTTCAACATAAAGCTTGACAAGTGCATCCCAAGTCAGTGGGCCAATTCGGCAACCACTGTCATCCATCCGCCTGACCAGATCTTTCCCCTTGGATAACATCTTATGGCTAGCATAAACCTTCAAAAGCGCAGAGTAATGCCTCGAAGTGAGCTTCTTCCATGTTTTCAGCATCATATCAAAAACTGCCTCAGCTTCTTCAATTTTTTTCAGCTTTCCCCAAGCTTCAATGGCAGCCATGCACTCCTCAAGACGGGGATTTGACTCACAAACTTTCCAAACTCTTCCAACTTCATCAGCTTGTCTAAGTTCAGCATAAAGAGGAAGTAAAGCCCTGCATGCCCATCGATGCTGTTTCAAGTTTCCGCCTTCCATCTCTTTCAAAATAGTCTCAGCTTTTTCTTTCAAGCCGCCAGAAATATAGTGCTTGGCCAGGATTGCTTGAGTGTTGATGTCAGGTTCAATCCCTTCAGCCTTCATTGTCTCTACAATTTGATCCATTCCTGTTAAGTCATTGGATTGGCCTTTGGTGTCTATTAAGAGTTTGTAAGTGAAGAGGGAAGGCTTAACATTTTCTTTCTCCATTAGCAACAATACATCAGCTATCTTTTTCTTATCAAGCCTCTTATAAAGAAGGAGAAGCTGGTTACATGCGAATGTTGTGATTGGAAATTCAAGATCTTTCATTTTGTTGAATACTTCTTCGGCTTTCTTCACATTATTTGCAGATACACAATTAGCCAAAAAGGTTCGGTAGATTACCTCCCCTCTAAATGATTTTGGGATCTTCTCAATATAGTTCTCTGCCTTCTGGAGACCACGTACCTTTGCAATCAGATCAACACGAGAAGCATAATCTCTCTCAACAAAGTCAAGTTGCTTATTGGCCTCCAACCACTCTGAGAGCTACAGAAGCATGAAACAAGTAAGAAAAAAAATGCAACTAGTACAAAACACAAAATGGAGTGACCTAAATATGCACAAAGATAAAACTGTTACACTGAAGCCACGACAGCAGATTATAAAATCTTCCATTAAATTCAAGAAAAACATAATAAGCAAACATAACAGTAACATGTCTTCTATAAAAAGAAAAAAAGTAAGCCAAACATGCCCAAATCAGGAAATTCTAAGAAGACATCATGTAAAAGAGAATCAGAAATTCCTCCAGCAGCCCATCTAACAACTATAGCAGGTTCAGCTAAAGCTACTTGTGGAACTAATTGAGAAATTAAAACGTGTTGGAGAAAATAGCCCACATTGGAAAAGTGCAAAGCAATAAAGTGGCTTATAAGTGGTGTAGATTGGACCTTAACATAAGCCAATTGGTTTTGTTATCCCATTTATAAGTCCACATGTGTGCGTGGACCAACACTCTCAAAGGCCGTGGACTTGTTAACAAAACAAAATGACAAAGGGATGATGCAACTTAAAAAATGCCCAAGTGTGACTGAAATAACAAAAAAAAAAATATAATAAATACTTCAAAGCATCTGGGAATAAAAAACAAATGAACAAGTGGTTATGAAGAATTAGAACTATGTTAAAATTGAAAGAGAAGGCACACAATACACGCACACAAATGTGCATAAGCACATCCAGGAAATGTGGAAAAACTGAAATCCTCCAGCACAGATTTCCAAAAATAGAGGAGTGAAGTACAATTAACAGATTAAAAATGAAAGACAAAAGTTACCAAAAAACTAAGGTGTGGTTGCAGATTTTATAAAATCTTTTGTCTACATCACTTTGTTAATTCAACAGAGCAGGAACATAAAAACACAGTGTCACTGAATAAGCTGGAGGCAACATCATCATCCATCTCATTAATAGACGTGAAATGGTTATACTAACAAAATCCTGAAATTTGCAAAAAAACCTTATTTTTTTTTTAAAAAAAAAAAAAAAAAAAGAAGTTTGCAACTTCTTAATTAGATACATAATCAATTGCCTTAAAGATCAGTTCCTCTTCATTTGGGATACAGCCTAAAAATGGATATAGAGAAAATTGTAAAAAAAAAAAAAAAAAAGGATTAATACTGCCTAAACATGGATTAATGATGTTAAGCAGTGAACACAAATACCAAGAGTGGATGCAGTGGAGTAACAGAACAATGTGACATGATTTTAGTAAAGTCGTAAATATAAGTTTAAAACTGAAATTGACAATGTGTGTGGATGCCAACACAGTCAAATTGATGGAAAATCATGAAAAGAGCTAACAGGATGCATGGCTGAAACATTCAAAAACCTTACAATAACACCTTAATAAAGCATGTCACAAATGCATGGAAAATGGTATCAACTCAAACTACCTGCAGGGCCCTCCCATACATTCGGCGTTTACGAAGATTGAGCATAGCCAGTGAGATCTCTGCCCGACCCATTTTCTTTCCTTCTTCTCTCCACTTATCAAGAACAGTATTTAAAGGCACATTTTGAGCAGCAATCATGGCCTTAAACAGTTCTGAGTGAATTTGTTTCCTCATTGATGTCTGCTCACCTGAATCAACTTCAGTATCCAACAGTTCCAGTGAATTTTTCGATCCGCTGTCATCATCATCATCATCAAGCTCAGGTTCAGAAACTAATTCATCTTCATTTCCGCCCACTGCATCGGTCTCCTCAATTGCATTGGCACTAGCAGGTGTTTCAAGTTCAGAAAATCCATCCTCCAAGTCATCTTCTGGTTCACTGCTTTCTGCACCAGCTTGTGAAGAGAGACTGCACCTCTCCGCAGAAAACTTTGAACAGACATTTGCAGTGTGGTAAAATAAGCATTTTTCAGATGCTATTTGAGGAAACACAAAAGTAGCAGGATTGTCTTCTAAATAATTAGAAAAGGTTTCTGATTTCGCACAACATATTCGAGAAGTTCCCAGATTGAACCCCCGGAACCTGGGAATAGAGCAACTATATAATGTCACTTGATTATGGCAAAAATTCCAAATGATAAAACCAGCCGTGCATCTATTCCAGATCACAGACTAAACAAAACTTCAGTAAGAATTATGTAACTATTTCCATACTTTCACAATTAATAATTAATTGCTCTTACAGTCAGAAGCTCCCTTTTTCTTAAACTAGATAGAACCAAAAAGGGTTCCCATACGCATAAAAAAGAAAATTACTACTATTTATTGGACTCAAATTGATTATTTATATATATTTTTTCTTCTTTTCCGGTGAAACTCAGAAAATTCCACTCTGCTTCATTTACTCAAAGCATTTTTATTTATATATAATCAAATCAAAATCAATCAAAAGAATCCTAACTAAAAGAAACATATCCTTCAAAAAAAATATCATATCCCCAATTTTGTCATCATTTTCACCAAGATGTAAAGAATCAAGGAAGATAAGGAGAAAGAGAGAGGACTCACCTGAGAGGATTCGAAGCTCGACGTAAAGTCCACATGGTAAATGAACAGCTTTGCAAAGATAATAAGAAACCCTAACTAAATGTGTGGGAGTGAGAATGGAAATGGAAGAGCATAGAAATACAATCACTGCCTCCCTCCTTAAACCCTACAAAACCCTTCGTTATTTCCCCGAATATTGACGCACGTGATAATCATAATTAGGGCTACTGCCAAATAGAAGGAAAGGATAACGGGTAATAACTTCCTCTTCCGAAATTGCCCTTTTCTCATTGACTTGTTACCTCCTAATACAAATAATTACGGTCTAATTTCACTCTCGTCGTATACGGGCAACAAAGAATCGAGCAAGCAACAAATAATCAATGAATAAACTTAATATAGCTTTTATACCGACTATGTGGTAAAGAAGAGCCACTACCAGCTTATTCCAAATCTTAAAAAAAAAAAAAAATAGAGATTAGATGATGAAAGCTTTTGATATTATTACAAAATAATAAAATAATTTAAATATATAAATAAGAACATAACATTTTTCAAAATTTTCTAATTCATCCATATTTTTCTCAACTGACATTGGCTGATCATGAGATCCTAGCCAATTATGTGTGCATTTAAGAGTTTTAACTATTTTTGGAGTTAAAGAATTTCTAAAAGCGTCAAGTACACGACCATTAGTGCTAAAGACAGATTCAAATGCAACGGTTGAAACAGACACTGATAATATATCCCTGGCCATATAAGAAAGTATTGGAGACTTTTCTGCATTAAGCTTCCACCAACGAAGGATATTAAATAAGTCTTCATCTTCCACCACTGCCTCACCCAAATAAACATAAAGATCTGTTTTTTTGCTACCACCCAATCCAAAATCTTGTTTGTGCTTCTTAAATCTTGATTTAGTCAAGGACATTGGTCTGCCATGAGATTCACTGTCAAGCTGAGATTTAGGTTGGCTTGACTGACTTGCAGTTGATTCAAAAGCATAAGAAGCACTATACATTCTCACATAATCATCAAATAGATCATGTAAATCATACTGTAAGTTGGTAAACAAACTATTTCCCAACTCTTCACCATACATTTGAGTGATTGAGAACTAAATAAACTCAATCGTATATTGAGGGTCCAAAATTGTTGCTATAAAAATAATATAGTTCATTTTTTCAGGCTCCCCCAATATTTGTGAAACTTCTATTTCATGTTCATGCCTATATGCATAATAAAAATGCCAATTGAAGACTGCATCTCATCCAAAAGACAGCTCAAGTCAGAATTTTAGATAAGAAAGAATTAACAGTAACATATTTTGATCCAGAAATTGTAACAGTTGCATCATAAAAAATTACCAACATCTTAACGAGTTAAGAGACATGCTCCTAATCAACAAAGTCTAGAACATCATCACCCAAGTCTAATTAAAAGGAGATTTCAATTTCCTCATATTTTTCAAAAGCTTTTTCATAGCAACAAGTTGTCTTCAATATGCTATAGGTGGAATTTCACCTTGTTGGCACATCAAGACTCAATGAATTTTTGCATTCAATGCTAATTAGATCAAATATTTCCCTAAATTTCCTTAACTTTTATGGAGAATTCATCATGTATCTCACTACCTCTCTTACTTTCTTAACACTAACAGATGACTCCTTCAACCCATCATTAACTATCAAATTTAAGACATGTGCTATGTGTCTCATATGCAAAAACCTCAACTTAATAGAAGATGCACCCCAATTGTGTAATTTCTTTTTTAAATATCCTATAGCTATGTCATTTGATGATGCATTGTTAACAGTAATGCAAAAACACAGATTAATACCCCAATCTAGTAAATAATTTTCCAAGGCCTTTGCTATATATTCCCCCATATGAGATGTTATAAGCACAAATGAAATAATTTTTATGCAAATTCCAACCCTTATCAACAAAATGAGCTATCATACATATGTAGTTTATTCTTTGGTTTGATGTCCAAAAATGAGTAGTAATGCTGATTCTTTGACATTCAGACTTAATAAATGCTTTCAGCTTTACCCTCTCAGATACATATATATCATAACAGTCCCGGGAAATAGTCCACTTAGAAGGAATCTTAAATCTAAGGCAGGAAGCATGCATAAAATTTTTCAAACCAGATGCTTCCACAATTCTAAATGGAAGTTCATCAAATATAACTATTTGTGCAAGTGTAGTTCTAATTGAAGCCATATCAAATTTCCATGTGCGGATGACACTAGATTGGGTGGTATTTTCATTATTTAAAAGAGCTTCCCCTAAATTACTAGCAATTTTCAGGATTAAGAGTGCTTGCCTAGTATTCGAATTCTATGGTATTTTCATGCAATGCAACATATGATATTTTAAGGAAGATGTTGTTGGGGTTTCGTGATACAAAAGCAGCGGAAAAATTAAAATTTTATCACGTTCCCAAACATGGATCCATGTAATTCGACTACTTGATTAAAACTAGGATTTTAAGAATCTTACCAAGACGTAGAAGAGGCAAAATTTTCTAGAAGGATGAGAGGAGGTTCATACCGGTGACACCTTACCTCGAGCTTTTTGCTTTGGTTGTTCGAATCAAGATGTCTCCAAAAGGATTCGTCCTCTATAGGTATCCACACGAACAACCCTTCATAAAATGAATTGGAGTGTGTGCTAACAACTTTCTTGATTGTCTCACAAATCAAGAGCGAAAGAAAAACTCTATGTTTGTTTTCTAGGAAGAGAGAAAACCATTTTTGGAGGCAGGAAAAACAAAACTATATTAAACCCTAGAGAATATAAAATATTTATAGACTCTAAATTAGGGTTTCACCTACCAATGACCTTTTGGTAATTTCCCATTATATTCTGATTTTGTTTTAAAAACAACTAAGAAATCATATCTTATCTTATTTATTTATTTAAAATAACATTTATCTTAAATAAATAAACAAATAAATAAATAAATAAAACACTTTAATTATTTATTTCCATAGATTTTATTTTGGGCTTATTAAACCCATAATCATTTTGGGCTTGTTCTAAGTGTGTGACCCTGTAGGTTCACATAACATTGGCAGTGGGTCTAAATCTCTATTTAGGCCTACAAGTCATAAGTGGCCTCTAGCAAGACATTATGACTACCCAAGTCATGTGAAGTCAATAATCCGACATAACCTAATTACAGTGAATTTTATCGTCCCTTTATCACATGATATCTTAATTGAACATATGACATAGAATGTCATCCTTATATAATTCAATATTATGACTTGATTCAAAGTAGATTGAAAATGATAACTCTTTATCAATTCATTATAGCATGGCCATGCATTTTCCTTCAGTCTATCTCATCAATGGGCCTATAGATATCTTTCTCATATTAATGAGGGATAAATTCCTTCTAAATCACTCACATTCCTCACATAACTAATTTCATATCCAACAACATCCTATCTAATCATCTAGTTAAAGACAATGTTAGAATGTGTCAAAACATAAAATAACTATGTAGAAATCCATGATGATTTCAAGGTCAAAGGACCAAAATAAAATTATTGTGATGAGAAATACTTATGACAATATTCTACACAGTATTCTCATAGTAGGTCAATCCAGTACATGATCTCCCATCATGTACCTATGAGTTGACTTAATATCTCATATTCATGATTAGTAAAACATAACCATCAATCAACATCATACTAGCCTTAATACTTTAACATTTATATAATTAATAAATGGCTAGGGATAATTAGAATAGAACTCTTATTTTAATCTAAGGGCTTTACTATCAAGTCACATACTTGATGGCCTTAGTAAGAATTAACCATTCATATAATTATCATAAAATCACATGATAATGAAATACCTCTTTATTAATAAAATAAGAAAGTCAATTCATAATCAAATGATTGACCTAGTGCATATCACTAACAGATGTGCCATGCTTTTTTGAATGAGCATAAAATTTAGCAGCACAGGAAAGGCACTTACCTTGTTGAACTACACTATGCTTATTTTTTAGTCTCTAAAAAAACTGGCAAGTAGCATATTTAGGTTTAATCTTTTTTTTTTAAGGAACTTTGGCCTGAGTCTGCTGGAAAGTTGCAACAGGAGTTGCCTCCACCTAATTGGCTTCAGCACTAGTAGAGTTTTCAGGAACACCAATGGCATTATTACTGCCATCGGTTGTTTCCATCTATTGCATTTAGAAAATAAAACATGCCCCAATAAAAGGTATTAAAAGGTTCCTTTTATTAAGTTAAAACTTAATAGCTTTAAGTTTTCACTTTTAGCTTCCACCCTTTTTAGAGTTATAACTTAAAGCTTTAAGCTTCCACCATTTAAAATCCCTTAACACTATAGATACAGTCACACAGAACATAACACACATAATTTTTACTTAAGCAAATAACTTCTCAATAAAAATATTTTCTTATAACATATAAAAGAAAATAAGAACCAATATCTCGCATAAAAGGAATTTTCCACTGAAACATACCCACAAGCAAAGTAAAATATACCCAGAAACACACAAACACTCACAAACATAGATCATTTAAACCAAATTCCATATCAGAGTTGATTTATCACTGATCCATACAACAACAACAAAAAATGTTTATATCATGTTCGTTTACATGCATGCATCTCATTTTTTATTAAAAAAAAATTTAAATCAACTAACAAAAGGAATAAAAAGATAGATATATAAAAAACTAACTGAATAAATGTTAGATTTATAAAAATGAAAGCACAAATAACAATAGAATATTATATTAAAAATTCATTCACAAATGTTAAGTAAAAATTAATAAAGATTATAAATCTTTAAAAAATGAAACACATAAAAAAAATCACTAAACACCAAAGAAAAAATGAAACAATCACTAAAAAAAATTAATGCACAAAAAAAAATATAAGATAAGAATAAACAATCACTATAAAAATAAACCAGATCAAACTTTTTAAAGATCAAATCTAAAAAAAAAAGTTGAATTTGCATGTACATTAAAAATACAAATATAAACCAGACCTATACAAAAACTCTAATTTCCATATAATTAAAAAGATAAAAAAGTGAAACCCATATGAATCTTTTAGGGTAAACCATAAAGCTTCCACCAAATGGTTCAAAATTAACAAGGTCACGTTAATCATCAGAGAAATAAACATAAAACCAAGAAATTACCAACACAAATAGATATGAAATGTTGAATATTTTATGGTTAATGAAAAGAGACTGAAAGTAATCAAAATGATTATTTTGAGAGACCAAAATCAGAGATAAGTGAGTGATTAGGGTTAGGGTTATGGTTACAGAGAGGGTTTGTTAATGAGGACTAAGGGGAGAAGATAAACGGTTAGGTTAAGGTTAAAGGAGATGAGAAGATAAAGGGTTAGGGTTAGAGATAAAAAGGAGGGGAGAGGAGACAGGAGAGGGTGATTACTTAAGGAGAGAAATGAGGGAAATAAGAGGAGGGGTAAGGTTTTTTCCTTTAATAGTCCCCCCTACTCAAAACAATATTGCCTAGTACTAAGGGAATATCAGAAACTCGAGTCGGTTTGGTTGGACATTATGTCTCCCCGAACCGACATTTGAAAACCTATTTTACCTAAACCTTCCAGTTGATATGTCCTTTAGTTAATTTAAAAATTGAATCATGCCTAATTTTTTGTTCGAGTTAGTTTAAAAAGTTGAGCACGGTCGGTTTCTGCTCAACCCTATTCCATGCTACCTTTTTAATTTGCTTACTATGACTCTTATATTGTGCTTCTATCGCCATTCAATTATATTTTTCATCATGTGTGTTTTTTTTTACTATTTTGCATTCACATATATTTTTAGATTTTTTTTGCTGATGTTCTATTTTATTTTATGATTTTCTAAAATATGTATATGTGTAAGCACCCAATTTCGGGATGCAATTGTGCACAATTGTGACGTAAGCTCCTATGATGAAATTCATTCAAAAATTGAACTTGGTTGTTGATTTTCTAGACTTTAGGGACTAAATTGCAACATTTTTTAAGATTTGATTGCAAATAAGTCAATTTTTCATGGGTCTTTTGGTAATTAAAAGTTTAAAAAATTTGAAAATAGAAATTAGGATTTCCAATTAGAAATCCATAATGTCGATCGGAATTATGGATTTCCAATTGGAAATCCACAATTCTGATCAGAAATTTAATTTTCTGATCGGCATTGCACAATTCTGACTCATAAAATCCCATTTTTTTCAATTTTTTGCGTATTTTTTATCGACTTTTCAGTGTTTTGATTGGTTAAAAATTGAATTTTTATAATTATTTTTTATCTGGAAAAGCTTTTGACGCATTCAAAAAATGCAACTTTTAAAAATCAAATCCTTATCAGTCTATTTTGATAAGAGATGAGTCTGTTCCTCTGGAGGAGGCCAGTATGCACAAAGTCTGCATGCGTGCTAGAAGGAGGCTTTTCTTTGGGAAAAAATTTGAAGATTCATAGAGATAACAACGTAAAAAACCTGACTGCACAAAAAAGAAAAAAACCCTAAAAATCGAAAAGCTACTGAGAACACCCTTTTCAGTCCAGAATCAAACAACAAGTAAAAAACAACGGTGAAAATCCTAGTCTAAGGGGCTATCTCAAAGCATATACACAACATTCCCTTTTTTTCTTCCCTTCTCTTTTTATGATTTTTTATTTTATTTTATTTTTTGGTTTTATTATTCAATTTCATTACTAATCTAATTATTTCTGTGTTTTTGTTTTGATATGCAAATGAGGATTAAGGAGGATGCTGCCTGTGTTCAAATGAACAGAAGGTCCATGGAATGTCATGGAAGATCCTATATTGTTTCCCAGTAAAATTTAGGGTTTTATTTTTATTTTTTATTTTGGTCTTCTGCGTTTTTTTTGGATGTATAATTGTTTAATTTTAGATTTTTGTACGTAGTTTGTAAAAGCCCCAGTAGTGGGAATAGTAAATTTTTTTAATTTTTTACACTTTAAAATTAATTAGTAAAACTAGGTCCATTAGGTAGATTAATTAAAATTAATGGTGGCTTTAGTTAATTAGGGTTTGTATGTAATTAAATAAGGTTTTTTTTAGAAATCATATATGAATGTATTTTGATTTGATTTTATGATGTTTTTTTTTTTTTATGTTTTTAGGTCCCAAGCCCACGTTTAGATCTAGCCCACTTAATAAATAGACGTAAAAATGATTTAGGACTTTAAATAATTAAAATCAATTTAGGCCCATTAGATTAATTAGATTTTAGGTCCACTTAGTTAATTAAAAACTTATTTAGACTTAGCTCAGCGCACTCAAATTCATTTCTTTTAATAAATAGACCTAGGCCTACATTTCATTTAAAATAAAACCAAGTTAAACTTAGGCCCACTAATTTAATTTTCCTTTAAAATTGAATAGACTTAAGCCCATATCTTAGACAAACTAAAATAAATAGATCTAGACTCACTAATTAATAAAAATGTAGGCCCACCTTTAAGTCCATTTCACTTGTAAATAAAATATGTAGATTTAGCTAACTTATAAAATAAAATTAATATAGTTTAGACATAAAGACATTGCCTTTTTGATGCATTTTTACTTGTAATTTTATTGACTTGTTGCCTTTTGGGTTAGATGATGTTAATTAGGGTTTAATAAAATTGCATATAATTAGAGGATGAAATAATCATTTATAAAATTATTCTAAATGAACATGAGACTAAAAGAAGTTAGTATTTTGTATCCAGAATCTCTTGGTTGTGGTGTTAGCTTTCTTTTAGAGAATCGAGTACCACCATTTTGATTTGTTCTAGTTATTACCTTGGGTGGCGACTCCTCATCTCCACGCCATGTCTTTATGATAGTGGTTTGTGTGTTCTCTAAGGCCTTGAGCCTAAACAGTGTCGTGGTTGCTAAAATCTTGGATGCGTGCTAAACCCCACTGTCTACAATGTGCATTTTCCTATATTCTATAATTTGTGCAAGTATTTATTTTTTAAAGATACTTATATTATATTTTTCACTGGGTGTCTTTTTTTCAGTGGTTGTTTTTCCTTTTTTTTTTGGCAGATTTCCCTTTAAACTAGATATTATTTGTCTTTTGATTTCATACCACCGCTTCTCGGTACATCATTACCGTCAAGTGTGTTTTTATACAACTCCTTTTATTTTGCATTAAAATAATTTTCATTATTTGCTCATAAGTATATGTGTTTCATTGTACTTTTCTTGACTTTATTGCAACTCCAGTAGTCCATTTATAGAGACATTAAAGCAGGGTCGACTCAAGGTATAGGCCATTAAGGCCTATGCCTAGGGCCCCTAATAAAATAGGGGTCTATTTTAAGGCCCTTAAGAAAATAGGGCCCCATGAATATGTTAAAATAAGGATAAATTACATTTTCATGTATTTTTTTGAATTATACTACTTCATCCTTGACATTTGAAAAAAAAAACTTATTCATCCTTAACATTTGCTTTTTTTTTTTTATACTACTTTATCCCTATAGAAGGACTAATGAATGATAAAGAAAAAGCAAACGTAAGGGATGAAGAAGTATTTTTTTCAAATGTAAGGGATGAATTAGTGTAATGTGGCAAAACACGAGGGGAAAAATGTAATTTACCCTTAAAATAATTTTATAAATTACTATTAATTTTAAATTATTATTTTATAAATTTGATCTAAATATGTTAAATTAATTTTTTTAATATATCATGAAAATACTTTGGGGGTGAATAAGGCAATTAAATAATAAATGGAAATCAAAAGAAAACTTTGCAAGAATTGCAAGAAAGTTAAGAAGGAAGAATGATAAACATAAGAATTTAAGGAGTTCAGATTCTCAGCAATCTCCACCTAACTTATCCTTAAGTTAGTATTTTCAATTTCCACAATCTTATTCATAAGATTTGAGGTTCCACAAAAGTTTGAGGCTTACTCTTTTAACCTTACAACTTGAGTTTTACAAGGCTCACTCCAAAACCAAATCCCAAGTGGTTTAATGGTAAACATTTTAAACCAATTCCACTAGAATAAAATCTCACTTCCTATTCTTTTAATCCCAAAAAATAGAAGAATAAGAATATCTATCCTAACACTCACAAACTCTTAAAAGTGTTATACAAATATGAAATGAAATTGAAGAGAGTTAGTTTTTAGGAGCTTAATTGATTGCTTAAGAGAGTATAATGAGTAAACAAGTTCCTTAAACTTTTAATTGAACTCTAGGAGTTTTTTATATAGATAAACAACTTATATTATGACTATTGGATACATTGATTATGTCTCTAATGTCTCTTGTTAATTTTTGAATAATCTTTGACTTGTTTATATTAAAACACCACTCACCATTATGAGGAGCAAACCCTAGCTTATGAGTTTCATTTTGAGGACTATTACATTAAAAAATATCCATTGAATGTTGTTAGGACTACCCTCATGATATAAGCTTTGCTCTTTATGATTGTGAGGGCAGATCATGAGGAGCATTGACCATTTTGTAAAAAAAGAGCTCCTGAGGCACTATACAAGGTCGGCTCGTGAAAGGCTCATGTGGTGCTCATGAGCATACCACTGTAAATCTGAAATTATATATTTTTAGTATATAATTGCTTGTTAAAGATTGGAGACTTGCATATGTTGAGATACTTTATCGAAATACATATTAGTACTCTTTTAAGGAGTATTTCATTGTCTCCAATAATTAAACAATGAATCTTAATGATAGATAAACTTCCTATACACTTAAATAAAATCATTAGAATCTAAATTGTTTGTCAAAGTCCAAAATTAGGAGTTTGATAATGCATTATAAGATAATAAATAAAGTGTGTGAGTGCTAAAAATAAACGACATGAATAAGTATGTATTGAACGAAATAGTTTCCCCTTTTAAATTAAATAAATGCAATATGTGAAAAGCTTTTACTTTCAATAATCGTTATTTTATGTCATTTTGAATCTCTTGACAAGGAAAGCTTGATAATCCCTTGAAGCTAAAGCTTCAAAACCCACACAAGTTTAGTTGAGTCTGAGGACCACACAATCATTTTGGCACGTTTATTTTATCGCATTATATTTTATTTTATTATCGCTAACATTTAGGAACATTGTTGTTCTTGTGTGATGAGACTGCAATTTTGCATGCTATATAAATAATCTATACTTTATTATGCTCATTTCATATCATCATGATGCATCCTCTAGTTCCAAAACATAAAATCACATCATAAATATCAATAATGTGAAAAGTTCATATCTCAGAATAGGGTCATCATGTTTTTGGTCTAGCGATAACATCATCATATATATTATCATCATATATCATCATAGCATAAATAATCCCTTTGAACATACATAATTATCTACATTTTGCTTACTCTTTCAAGTGATTGAGTGTCCATTGCTTATCCTATTGTTCATGTGATCAAGCAAGCTGTGTGAATGGTCATATTTACCTTACAAATTCATCATATCTAAATTAGATTTAGTTTTTCGCAATCTCTTTTTCCTTTTATATGTATTTTATTAGGAAAGTGATGTAATAATAATATCTTCAGCTTTAATATCTTCCACTATCTGATGAATTGTGTGAATACTATATGAACTACCATTATCGAAATTAGGGTATTGCGATAGCTATACATCAAACATCGTATAATGAGAAATAGTTAAAAAGTAGGTGCAATCCCCCAAACTTGGAAATCTCTATTGGGGGTAATACTTATTGAGTGACTCGATGTTGTCCCTTTCTTTTCCCAATTTTTAAAAATCTGGTGGCAACTCCATAAAATCTAAAAGTGTCTCATTCCTCTCGAGACCAATCCTTTGTCCATATTCTGTAAAGTTTCCATGTCCCTTGAAAACAAAATGAAAAGATGCTTACGGAACTAATTCAGCTTGAAATAAGACCCAAAAGAAACTAAAAGGTTGCTTATAGTGGTGACTCCATTAGGGACTTCTAAGTAAGAGAGATTAACACGAAAATGACTATTTCTCATTTTACAATGCTCAATCATATATAGCCCCTCACCACTGCATATGCAATACACATCACACATGCACCCTTTGGTCCCTAAAAGCCTCAATTATACTAAATGACATTGCCACCATAGTTCCACTCGAGTCACGGGGTAATGGAGATATGGTATTATCACCTTTAGTCTTTACTCATGCATTCGCTAGACTCATCTGACCAGAGTTTGTAACCCAAGTCCTAAAGGGGGTGATCGAGTTATCAAAAGAATACTAGACTCACTAACTAGAGTCCGTAACCCTAGTCATATAGGGGCATTCTCACTAAAGGAACCTTTAGCCTGGCTCAACTCATATAGATAAACCAGTAGTAACATCGACTAAAATTCCACCAAGTTATGCATGCTATCCCTATCCTAATGCTATTCGTCTAACCTGATATTCATAAAATGACATGGCTCTCCCAATGTCTATCATCGAATGACATCATAAATGTCAATTTTCATAGAATATTCATACTTAGAATCATATGATTCTCATCTACTTCCTATGAGCTCAAAGCATGGGGAATGATAAGAATCATGTACCTTAGATTGAATACTTTATGAAAACTAACAAATAACGACATCCCTTGATGATGGAACCTATGAGACATTATCCACTTATCCTTATCAAATTAAATGAATGGGTTAGGAATCCAATTAGATTGTGGACCTTTATGTCGGCAAAATCAAATTGTAAACTGTTGACCTTAGTAATAATTGAAGCGGGTAGAATTGTATAACCCTAGTCTCTAGGACATAGTATAGAGTAAGTATGGTGTTGAACACTCAGTAATTTTTGGGCAATTCTATATTAACTGGATAGTTACTTTGATGGATAGAAAAAACTAAATCAAAATAAATTAAAGAATCTAATTACAACTAATTTACTATAATGCAAAATAGAAATAAAATGTAAATATATATAAAAGAAGCACAATTCAAAATATAAATAAGAACTTATAAAAGATTATCATAAAACATATTAATTGGAAATTAGTGCATATAATCTTTAAAAGCAATTCTCATTGTCAATTTAAAGTTAAAGTCTTTAAAGGTAACTCTTGTTATCAATTAGAAGTATTTCCTCTTAGAGTCTGCAAGCCCTCTTGTTGTATTGCAAAGATAAGATAAAATCATAAATCACATTATACCAATAAATCCTTAAAAGAAACTCTCATTGTTGATCAAGGATGATTCTGTCTAGAGTCTACAATCACTCTCGTGTCTTTATAGAGATAAACAAAATCATAAAGTAATTATACTAATTCTTTTCCCTTAAAATGAATTCTTTATCTCCAAGTAAATCCAATTCTTAAGTAATTTCAATTATCCAATTCTTAAGTAATTTCAATTATATGTCCACCAAATTACTCCAAATCTCATTGTAAGTAATTTTGATTAAAACAAGTTACATATGGTGATGAATCATAAATAACTTAATTAAGCACTAATTGAAATTAAATCATAAACAAAATAAGATAGAAGATGTAGTTCTTATTTAATTCATAATTTCTTCTTAAATAAGACTTAGCCAAGAAACATAGTTAGAGAACAATAAGAAAAGAAGAAAGAGAATTGATAAAACCCTTTTTACTAAATCTTCCAGCACTTGCTTGATGTAGAACAATCTTCTCTCCTTGCTTTTTACTTCATCTCCTTCTAGTTGATCTTTAAACACTAAGTCTAAGCAATAATTGCTCTAATGAAGTTATATATTTTTTAATCCTCCTCTGTCTCAGGTCACAATTGATCTATATATAGACCCTATAGGTGGTTAAAAGGAGTTACAATTGGAAAGGTACCCTTTTAAACGACACTGATAGAATAAATAAGTCTCATAGCATAAGCAACAAGTTTACCAATTTATCTCAATCTACTAAGAATAAAATAAAAAATACAAAGTCAAAGTTCTAACCAAGCTACTTAGCTAAAATAGTCGTGCTTCAAACTTAGGCAAAAACAACCTTGAGACAACGTTAAGCACACATATTAACATACTTTTCTCATGGCATTTTTAGACATTTTATTCATAAGCATACTTACTAGATGTACTCTTTTTGAATGAATGAAAATAAGGAGCAAACACAAATGCACTCAACTTACTCGAGATCCATTTACTTGTGACATTATACGTTTCTTTCTGAATGAATGCAATTAAGGAGCATACTCAATTGGACACAACTAACTCAAGATGCATCAACTTACAAGCATTATTAATATTTTATTTTTCTTTTTTTTCTTTTTTTAAGTCTTCATCCATTATTGAAAAGTAATTTTCATATGTATTATGGCTATAGTTTCCCTAAGGTTACCTAAGTCTCTAAAAAACCTAAGCTTAAATAATTACTACCTAGCCTTAAGCATAGTTAGCAAGTTGAATAAAACATTCTTTAAACTTTAAAAATAATAAAAAGAGATAAAAAAACATAAACTTACTACTTATACTACATGAGACTTAAACTTCTACCAATTGAGCAATAAGAAATTCATTATTAACAAAACATATTGACTTCATCAAAATTAAAAAGACTATTAAGGATGGCTACTTATTTAATATAGGAGCAAAATGAATAACAAAATTAATGCAAATACATAAAAATATAGCACAAACACACAAAATAATATAACATCCTAATATATAAATAATTAATATACTAATACTAATATTTATCCCTTCCCCCACACTTAAGAGCATACATTATCCTCAATGTAAAGAAAAGCAAGCAACGAACAGGATAGAAATACTGCCCCAGTCGTTGGTTGGAGTAGGTGGCGGAGACTCAATGGAGTATCCGGATTGAGCAAAGTATTGGTTCAACTTGTACTCCATTTTTCGTTGACAATGAACCAATTATTTTTGGTGAAACTCTATCTAATTCAATTTCCCTTACAGGGCAATTTGATTGTGCAAAATTTGGTCCCAAATGGGAGGGTGATCATGTGAAGAGCTCAGTGCACTTTAAAGAGGATAGGTTAGCAAATGAACATCTCTAAATGGTTGATATTAAGGAAGTTCTTCTTTTGGTTCACTTTCTGTTGGATAAGTGGTTGGAGACTCCTCAACTCGATATGATCCATCAAGTCCATGCCAACATGAATGTGATCGGGTGAGAAAAAATTGGAATCCTGCATCAATGACTTCCCTTCTCACAAAAGCATGGTTAGTAAAATAAGAGCATTCAACCCTATGAGTATAATTAGCAAGATCAACATTCAAAGCCTTAACTACTATTGTGATCACATGTCCATGTGTTAAGGGTGAATCCTTATGTGGAGCATAAAATAATAACTAATTGAACATCCAATAAGTCTAATAAATTTGCTTCTTGTTATGAATACACCACATAAGAAACATTTCTTGTGTAGAAACCCTATTGAACTCAGACTTATGAAAAATAACACATGCTAGGACCTTATGCAACAACCAGTATTTCATGTCTTTAATGAACATTGCCTTGGCTTTTTTAGGTTGAAAAGGGGTTTGCAAATCAGTTAAAAATGTCCAAAATTTATTCAACTTCAAGTTAGAGAGGGGATCACATAACCCATCCTTTTTAAAATCAAACACACGATGCATGAAATAATAGTTTAATTGGTGTTTCTTTCCTTCCATCCTAAATTCCAAAATTTGGGAATTATTCTCATTAACATCCAAGGTAGTGTAGAATTCAGTAATTAAATCAACATAGGTGTCCTTATACATAGAAACAAATTTCTTAAGGCCATATTAAGTTAACATTTGATCAAACACCTCAAGCATACCCACATTGTTCAAGAGAGAGTTAGGAATATACTTACAACCCAAGATTTCTCTAAACTTGATTGTTGTTAACTTAGCACCTTCTGCATGTGAAAGGATTAGAAACTTAGCCTTGTAAGTCTTGCTCAGATTTTCTTCCTCCTCTTGATGGGATTCTTCAATGTGTGGCCTCTTGGATGATGATCCTCTAGTCTTTCTCATGGTGTTAGTGTTGATTGAATGAAGTTAAAAAGTGTAAAAATATATAGAGAGTAAGAAATTAAAATGGAAAAAATAGAGTAAAGAAGATGGAATAGGAAGGGTGGTATTGATTCGGGTAGGGTTTGATTTAGAGAAGAAATGAAGAGTCTTGTGTTTATGAAAGAGAGAATAAAGAAGATGAAGGAATAAGAGGTGTTTGAGTGTATTTAAGTGTTGAAATTTTTTTGGAAATTTGAGAATGGAAGATATGGGAAATTGGGTGGTCAAAAGTGTGTATTTATAGGTAGTGTAGGGGTGTAAGGTGTAAGGGTGTAAGAGATGGTGAAAGGTTGTGTAAGAGAAATGTGAAAAGGTGTGTATAAATATGAAAAGACATGACCTCTTTAAAAGAAAAAGACAACTTTTCAAATCTAAAATTGAATTAAGAATAAATAAAAAGTTATAAAAAGATGTAAAAAGGTGCTAACTTATGGCTGCTACAAGTATGTGTAATTGGATGTGTAAAATGCATATAAGTATGTTGATGGGATGACTCAGGACAAGGTGTTGAGTCAGTATGGACGCTTTCTATATCGAGTCATTCCGCAAGAATGACTTATTACGACTTCTTGCGTGAGGGATTGAGTCATTCCAAGCATAACGATTCGGCACGATGACTCTTTGTAATGACTTGTCCCTCTATAACGACTTGTTATGGCATCTTGTATTCCTAGGTCGAGTCATCCATTGCAAAATGACTCGGCATGCTATCTTTCTATAACGACTCGTGACTATGTAACAAGTCGTAATAGTATGCTAATGTGCAAATACAATTTCAATGAAACAATATATGAAAGAATGCATAAAAATAAGAAACTAATCATAAACCAAATGTGTACTAAAACTAATAATAAAGAAATGTGAATAAATAAGTAAAATAAACTAAGACAAGGAAATAGTATAAAATAGTAAAAAAAGTGTGAATTCAAAAATGTTATAAATAGAACTTTTGATGACTAAAATAAAATGAAATAAGAATGAAATTGAAGCATAGAATATAAAAATGTGTAATAAAATAAAATAAAATAATGTGTTTAGTCTTACCATGCTAAATTTAAAGGTCTATAGCTTGACCTTACCTTAATTTCATTATGATGTAGAAAGGGAGATAGAGATAGATCGGGTTGGATCAATTGCATCACTGATCAAGTAAGGTTTTAGACGATGTCCATTTACCTTGAAGATTTCCCCTTTATTATTAGTAATTTCCATTGCATCATGAGGATATACCTTAACAACTTTAAACAGACCTGACCACTATGATTTCAACTTTCCCAGAAATAACTTCAGTTTTGAATTAAAAAGGAGAACAAGCTCACCCTCATGAAATTCCTTCTTAGTTAAATGCTTATCATGCCACAACTTAGTACAATCTTTGTATAACATAGAATTTTCATAATCATTCATTCTCAATTCATCTATTTCATTGAGTTAAAGTAACCTTTTCTCACCTACCTTCATCATATCAAAATTCAAAGCTCTTGTTGCCCAATATGCTTTGTGCTCAAGCTTAATAGGTATGTGACATGACTTCCTGTATATCAATTGATAAGGAGTAAAGCCAATTGGGGTTTTGAAAGCTATCCTGTATGCCCATAATGCATCATCAAGCTTCAATGCCCAATCTTTCCTTGAAAAAGACACTGTTTTCTCAAGTATCCATTTAATTTCTTTATTACTCACCTCGACTTGCCCATTTGTTTGTGGGTGATATGGAGTAGCAACCTTATGTGTTACTCCATACTTTTTCAAGAGAGCTTCAATCATATGGTTACAAAAATGGGAACCTCCATCACTTATCAATGCTTTAGGGGTACCAAATCTTGGAAAAATTACTTTCTTAATCATTTTCTTAACCACTCTAGCATTATTTATCAATGTTGGCATGGCTTCTACCCACTTGGAGATGTAATCGACCATGACTAAAATATATTTGTAACCCAAGGAACTAGGAAATGGACCTATAAAGTCTATTCCCTAAACATTAAAGATCTCAATTTCAAGAATCCCTTTTAAAGGCATCTCGTGTTTCTTTGATATATTTCCCATCCTCTGATAGCTATCACATATAAGCATATATTCTCTAGCATCCTTAAACAAATTAGGCCAGCAAAATCCAGATTAAAGTACCTAGATGCTGTCTTTGATGCTCCAAAATGTCCACCAACCTCCAAAGAATGACAATGCTTCAAAACATCTTGGACTTCATCTTGGGGAATGCATAGTCTAATCAAGCCATCCGCACACTTTTTGTAAAGTAACGACTCCTCCCAATAGTAGAAGTTGCTATCATGTAAAAAGATACTTAAGGAAGAATACCACTTACAAGATAATTTGCAATATCTACAAACCATGGAAGTTCTTTTGATGCAATAGTTAGGAGATATTCATTATGAAATGTCTCATTGATTGGCACACCATCATCATTCTTTTTCAATCCATCATGATTAAGCCTTGATAGGTGATCAGTAATAAGGTTCTCACTTCCTTTCTTGTCTGTAACTTCCCAATCAAATTCTTGAAGCATTAAGATCCATTGTAGAAGTCTCGGTTTTGCATCCTTCTTGCTTAAAAGATACTTAAGAGCAGCATGATTTGAATAAACAATCACCTTTTGCCTTATAAGGTATGCTCTAAACTTATAAAATGCATAAATAATAACAAGTAACTCCTTTTTTTTGTAGTGGTGTAGTTAATTTGAGTATCATCAAGTAATTTGCTAGCATAGTAAATAACACAACGTTTACTTTCCTTTCTTTGCCCCAAAACAGCCCCCACTGCAAAGTTACTAGCATCACACATTATCTCAAATTATTGGTGCCAATTAGGTGGCTGCAAAACAGGTACTAAAATAAGAGCCTTCTTCAAAATTTGAAATGCTTCTAGGCATGCATCATCAAACTCAAAATTAGCATCCTTGGCAAGTAATTTACATAGTGGCTTTGCAATTTTAGAAATTTTTTTTGATAAACCTTCTATAAAAGCCAGTATGTCTAAGAAAACTTTTTATATCCTTAACACATTTTGGAGGCGGCAAATTCGTAATTACTTTGATCTTTGCCCTATTAGCTTCAATGCCTCTCTTTGAAACTAAATGTTCAAGAATTATGCCTTATTGTGCCATGAAATGGCACTTTTCCTAGTTTAGAACTAATCCATGCTCAATACACCTGTCAAGAACTTTAGATAGATTGTTTAGAAAATTAGAAAAGTTAGTACCGTAGACACTAAAGTCATCCATAAAAACTTCTACACAATCATCAAGTAAATCACTAAATATGGAAAATATGCATCTTTGGAAAGTTGCAGGCGCATTACATAAACCAAAAGGAATACGTCTAAAAGTAAAAGTACTATATGGACATGTAAAGGTAGTCTTAGTTTGATCTTTAGGATGAATAAGAATCTGATAGAACCCACTAAGTCCATCCAAATAACAAAAATAAGAAAAATTAGCTAACCTCTTAAGAACTTGGTCAATAAAAGGAAATGGGAAGTGATCCTTCCTAGTTGCTTTATTTAGTTTTCTATTGTCAATACACATATGCCATCTTGTGACAATTCCAGTAGGTATCAAGTCATTAGATTCATTCCTAACAATGGTTAAGCCTCCTTGTTTTGGTACAACCTGAATGGGGCTCACCCATTTACTATCACTAATGGAATATATGATTCCATTATCAAGCAGCTTAGTCACTTCTTTTCTTACCACTTCTTTGAGAGTAGGGCTTAATCATCTTTGACCTTCAATGGAAGGCTTAACATTATCTTCTAAAATAATTCTATGCATACATATATGAGGACTAATATCCTTCAAATCATTTATAGAATAACTAATGGCATTCTTATGTCTATTAAATGCATCACATAAGGCATCAACATTATCATTAGGCAAAGATGAATTAATAGTAAAAGGAAATTTAAGATTAGAGTTAAGAAATGCATATATGAGATTTGATGGTAGAGGCTTAAGCTCTAACTCAACTTCTTCATTTGATGTAGTATCTTTTGGATTATCCTCTCTCCTTGAAGGTTCAAATCTTGATGTCCTTTGAAAAGGTTGATATGGAATTACCTCCAAAATTTGCTCATTAGCTTCTTCCATCATGTATAACTTCATAGAATCATTCCTTAAACATTCATGAATTACTTCTTCAATGCATTCATCAATAACATCAATAGAATCAATTATGCTTGCCACTTCCACTGGTGTTGACTTCATTATATTCAGCACATCAAATTCCATACATTCATTATCCAACTCTAATGTGATATTTCCTTTCTTCATATCAATGATTACTTTTGCTATCCTAAAAAATGGTCTTTCAAACAAAATTGGGATCTCAAGATCCTCCTCCATTTCTAACACAACAAAGTTAGCTGGTATTACAAACTTACCCACTTTAGTTGGCACATTTTCTATAATGCCAAGTGGATATGTAACAGATTTATCTGCCATAGAAAGACACATATTGGCAGGCTTGAGCTCATCCAAATTTTGCTTTTTATAAATAGAATAAGGCATAAGGCTAACATTAGCACCAATATCACATAATGCTTTATCAAAATGCGTACCTCCAATTATACAAGGAACCATAAAAGAACTGGGATCCTTAAGTTTTGGTGGAGACTTGGAGTACATGGCTTTGGATTCTTAAACAAGAGATATTAAACCATAATCTTCAAGCTTGCTTTTATGATTAATAATATCCTTCAAGAATTTACCCCAAGCTGGCATATCTCTAATAGCATCCATAAATGGTATGGTGATAGTAATTTCCTTAAGATAATCAAGAAATTTTCTAAATTGCTTGTCTAAGTTATGCCTTATGAACCTTTGAGGAAAAGGAAGAGTTTTAATATCCACATTTGATTCCTCATTCTTTGATGGTAAGGCATCTTCCTTATTACTTTTCTTCTCACACTTTTCATCATTTTTACTTCTAACATCCACCTATTCAATCTCTACCCCATTGTCCTCATCATTAACCACTCTCTTTTTCTTATTGAGATCTTTTTCAACCTCTTTACCACTGTGCAAGGTAATTGCTTAATAAGACTCTTTTTGTACATACTCTGGTTGGCTAGGGAGCTTTCCCAAAGGTTTAGTGTTGCATGAAGAGGCTTATTGGGCAATTTAGGTTTCAAGGATACAATTATGAGTAGCAATTTATTCAAGTTTAGAATTTAGTTGCTTAAATTGCTCCTCATTTTATTTGTTTATAGACATTTGTTGATTAAAAAATTGCTCCATAAGATTTTCAAGAGTAAGTTTAGGATGGGTAGGACTAAAGGTTTGTTGTTTCATAGGAAAATCAGGTGGGTTTTAAAATTTGGTGTTTGGGTTATATAGAGTGTTTAATTGAGAGGATAGGTTAACCATGAGAATCCAGGATGGTTCCTCCACTGAGGGTTATAATTATTGGAATTTAGCCCCATTCATTGGTTAAACCTCCTTGCACATAATTCACATCCTCATTTGTAGTTACATTGCATTAAGAATATGAATGAGGTCCTCTACAAGTCTCACAAACAACATTGGCACATTCTAACGAATTAATTTGAGAATTACTTACTAATTTGGTGAGAGCATCTACCTTTGTATTTATTATTTTAATTGTGTCAAGTTCCAAAACTCCCCTTGCTTTTGCCATTATGGTTTCATCACCCATGTATCCTTGATATGCAAGTTCTTTTAGCAAGGTTACGGCTTCTCTAGCCGTTTTATCCATCCATTTTCCACCAAATGCTGCATTGATGATGTTTTTGTTTTCATCTGTCAATCCATTATAGAAAATTTAAGGAATCATCCATTTCAGCAAGCCATGATGTGGACACTATCGTTGAAGTTCCTGAAACCTCTCCTAAGTCGAATAGATTGTCTCACTTTGACTTTGCTTAAAAGTAGTGATCTTATTTTGAAACTTGGTCGTCTTGTGTGGTGGAAAATATTTATGCATAAATGCTTGCTTCAATTGATCCCATGTTGTGATTGATTCATTTAGCAAACTAGCAAGCCAAAGTTGTGCTTTGTCCTTGACTGAAAATGGAAAGAGTCGTAGCCTTATAGCATCATTTGTCACACCATTAATCTTGAAGGTTGCACACACATTAAGGAAAGTCAAAATGTGGGCATAAGGATCTTCTCCTTCAAAGCCTCTAAACTGATTATTTTGCACCATTTGTATAATACTTGGCTCAATCTCAATATTGTTATTAGCAATAGTCGAAGCCACTATTCTACCAAAACTACCCAAGATGTCAGGCATTGCAAAATCGCCTAACGTCCTTCTCTCCGGTTGAGCCATTCTATTCAAATTAAGTTGGTTCTCTCTTCTTTGTCTTTGTTCACTACGTAAAGCATGTAAAGTTAAATCAATTTTAGGATCAAAGTTAAAATTACTATCACTAGTACTTCTAGTGAGCATGGAAATTTATAATCAAATAAATAACAAAAATAACCAAAAAATAAAAATGAAAAATAAAAATAAAATAAAGAAATAAAAATTAAAACAAGGCCTAAAACAACCTTTCTCTACCTTAAGTTAATAATAATTACTAATCCAAAAACTCCCCGGCAACGACGCCAAATTCTCAAGCGGGTAGAATTGTATAACCCTAGTCTTTAGGACTTAGTATAGAGTAAGTAGGGTGTCGAACACTCGAGAATTTTTGGGCAATTCTATATGAACTGGATAGTTACTTAGATGGATAGGCAAAACTAAATCAAAATAAATTAAAGAATCTAATTACTACTAATTTACTATAATGCTAAATAGAAATAAAATGTAAATATATATAAGAGAAGCACAATTCAAAATGTAAATAAGAACTTATAAAAGATTATCAAAAAATATATTAATTGGAAATTAGTGCATATAATCTTTAAAAGCAATTCTCATTATCAATTTAAAGTTAGAGTCTCTAAAGGTAACTCTCGTTATCAATTAAAAGTATTTCCTCTTAGAGTCTGCAAGCCCTCTCGTTGTATTGCAGAGATAAGACAAAATCAGAAATCACATTACACCAATAAATCCTTAAAAGCAACTCTCGTTGTTGATCAAGGATGATTCCGTCTAAAGTCTATAATCACTCTCGTGTCTTTGTAGAGATAGACAAAAATCATAAAGTAATTATACTAATTCTTTTCCCTTAAAATAAATTCCTTATCTCCAAGTAAATCCAATTCTTAAGTAATTTTAATTATATGTCCACCAAATTACTCCAACTCTTGTTGTAAGTAATTTTGATTAAAACAAGTTACCTATGGTGATAAATTATAAATAACTTAATTAAAACTAATTAAAATTAAGTCATAAACAAAATAAGATACAAAATGTAGTTCTTATTTAATTCATCATTGCTTCTCAAACAAGACTTAGCCAAGAAACATAGTTAGAGAACAATAAGAAAAGAAGAAAGAGAATTGATAAAACCCTTTTTACTAAATCTTCCAACACTTGCTTGATGTAAAGCAATCTTCTCTTCTTGCTTCTCACTTGATCTCCTTCTAGTTGATCTTCAAACACTAAGTCTAAGCAATAATTGCTATAATGAAGTTATATATTTTTTAATCCTCCTCTGTCTTAGGTCATAATTGATCTATATATAGACCCTATAGGTGCTTAAAAGGAGTTATAATTGGAAAGGTATCCTTTTAAATGAAGGGTCACAACTTTATGTAAATATAGTAACTTCCAAGGAATTTTTTTCCTTCCAAATTACCTTATCTTAAGAACATCCCTGCATGAAAGTTCTAGATCTCTGAGTTATCTTTCTAGAGAAACTTGAATCACCTCATTTGGTTGTCTGTAGAGGAAGTTATAGCCAAAATATGAAAAATTCTCAAAGCTAGAAAGTTGCAACCCTTTAGTGAGACATCATTGGGATGACTCGTGACTGACTATGGCTCAGCACGGCATGCCTCTGTCACAACTCATTCCCATTGTAACGACTCGTGCCAGTATCAATTCAACTTCCTTTTTGCTTCTCAAGCTTCATACTTCATTCTAACAAGTCTAAAGTCCTTCCCATACATCAATCAATTGAACCTAAAAACATATATAAACATACAAACTACCATACAAAGTAATTGGAACTAAAAATAGTATTTGCATAACTAAATAAAAAAATAAACTAAACTAAAATTAAATAAAACAATACTTATAATACCTAAATAACTATGCATATTTGCATTGTATCAATAATCAATCTTAATTTTGATCTTAACAAACTTAATTTTGAGGATTTAATTTTTTTATTTAAGTGTGTATAAGTTAGGACTCTGTTGGAAGTTAAAATGAAGTATGCTTATCTTGAGCTGATTGGACCTTTGAGATTCAAGGAGGCTTTTGACATCCTTAGAGCTTTATAATGAGAAAATTATCTTCTCTAAATTTTAAGAAATCTTGAGCTTTCTGAATTAGGCTTATTTGTCAAAATCCAAGTTCATTTGGGTATGCAAATTTTGAGTCAAAATCCACGTATACGTCTTCCATCTCAAATTGCACATCTCTTAATATTTTAAACATATCTTATGTTACAGAAGTCTAATTAAAGTGATTTAAAATGATATAGAAATATAAGTCAAATATCTATAACTTTAATGAAGAAAGTATAGGCAAATTCAAATTTATTTAGGAGAAAATTATGGCTTCAAATTGGGTATAGCTGTCTGACAGTATTCTGCATTTTAGATTGCACAACTCTTAGTATTTTGGATATATATTGAGTTACAAATGCCCAATTTAGGTGATTTAAAATTATAAGGAAAGATAATTCAAATATTTACAACTTCTATGAAGAAAGTGTGGGCAAATTCAAACGTCTTGAGTAGCTAATCATGGTTTCAATCCATGAATAGTTATCTGACAACAACACTTTCAATAATTCAAAATATAGACATTGGACACATCATTTGCACCTCTAAAAGCTATATTTTTAAGTATAAATACCTCTAGAGCTGAATGGAAGTCAAGAAACTTATTTATCATTCATTCTTTTTTAAGCATTCATTGACCTCTCAAATTCTCTTAAATAATTCTTTGTTTGTATAACTCTTGTGAGAGTTGAGTGTATATTAGAAATAGAATTTATCTTCATCTTAAATCTTGGGTTATATTAGAAGGGAAGTGAAATTTATTTCTAAAGGAATTAGTTTAAGTGTTATCCATTGAAACACTTAGGTTTTGGTTTTTTTGAGTGAGCCTGGAAAACTCATGTTGTAAGGTTATAAGAGTGAGCCATAAAAATCTTGTGTAATCTCAATCTTATGAATAAGATTGTGGGTGATTGAAAATCCTAACTTGGGGATAAGTTAAATGGAGTTGTAGGATTGTTGTTGAATCTGTACTCCTTAAATCTTTGTGTTCCTCATTCTTCCTTCTCAACTTCCATTCAATTCTTGCAAAGAATTCTTTTAATTTCTCATTTTTATTTGATAGTCCTATTCACCCCCCTCTAGGACTCTTTTCATTTGGTATCAGAGCTTGAATTGTAGGTACTTCATTGCTAGAATAAAAGCTCATGGGGAGTGAATCATAAAACATCTCTTCTCTTAAACTATTCTTTGATGGTAGTAACTATCAACATTAGAAATTCAAAATGGAATTATATCTTGAGTATGATTCCATCAAACTTTGGGACATTGTCCTCAAAGGTTAGGAACCACCTACAACTATCATTGATGGTGTGGTAACTGCTATTGCAAGAAGCCAATGGAGTATTAATCAAAAGGAAGAAAATCACAAAAATAAAAAAACTATGATTACTCTAGTCTCTTTAATGATAAGACAAGAAGGAGGAAAGCTTCAGCATTGTATAACAACCAAAGAAATGTGGGAGACCTTAGAAAACCACTATGAAGGCAATATTCAAGTAAAAAGCAAAAAGGTTCAACTTCATATGTATGAATATGAACTTTTTAGAATGAAGCCTCATGAATCAATCATGGGGATGAAAAATCATCTCAATGCTCTCCTCATAACCCTCAAAAAACTTGGAAAATATTTCTCTAAGGAAGAAGTAAACAACAAGATTCTAAGAATCCTACCTAAGAAGGATTGGGAATCTCATGTTACTTCAATTAAGGAAGCTCAAGACCTCTCCACCTTATCAACAGATGTGCTCATTGTTAAGCTCTAACACATTAGCTCACTATCGAGCAAAAAGGTAAAGAACAAGAAGAGAAAAAAGAAAAGAAAAAGAGCATTACTTTAAAAGCTCATCAAGAAGATAGTGAAGAGGAAAGAATCAAAGATTCTAGTGATGAAGATGTTGACATTTCCATGCTCACTAGGAATTTCAAGAAGTTTTTGAGAAATAAAAATTCTCAAGAACAAGGGGCTTCAATAAGAAGTTTAAAGGATATGGGAAGAAGAAAACCAATGAGGTTACTTGCTATGAATGTAAGAAATCGGGACATATTAAAAGTGAGTGTCCCAAACTCAAATTTAAGAACAAAGGAGCAAAAGATAAGAAGAAGGCATTCAAAACTACTTGGGATGATTCCTCTGAAATTGAAGAGGAAGACGAACAACAAGAGGTGGCTAATCTTTGCTCCATGGCCCTTGAAAATGAAAATAAGGTACCATCTACTTCTTATTCTTTCTTTGATGATTATAATAATGATTGTGATAATTATTGTGATAATGATGATGAGAGCTCTATTATAAGCAAATTAGTTGTTAAATGCAAAAGTTTATTATCTAAGAAGAAACATTATAAACATGAGTTAGGTAGCTTAAATAGAGAATTAGAAATTTTAAAAATTAATTTTGCTAAACTTGTTAAATCAAATGAAAAACTTATTAGTGATGCAAAATCTTCTAATTCTTTAGAAGATCAACTTAAGAAAGAAAATGATGAAAATTATAAGCTTTCTAAGGAGGTCTTAGAATTAAAGAATTCCATTGTTAAATTTAAGAGAGGAAAAGAAACTTTAGATAGTCTTCTTGACTCTCAAAAATTTCATAGAGATACCCGTAGAATTGGATATAAGAATGGAATGTCATCATCATCTTCATCACATATTAATTTTGTAAAAGCTTCACATGATTCCACTTCTTCAACCTCTAAATCAAATGAGACTTAAGCTTTTAAAGCTAAAAGATCTCATATATTAAATAACAAGGGAAAGTCTTATGAGATTCATCCTTCATTAACAAAAAGAGGTAAGGCTCAAACTAGAGCACCTAAACCCAAACATGCTTATATGTACATTAGACACAATTATAATATGCATGCTACATAATACAATGCACGTAAACATGTTGCACAAAATTATCAAAATTCACATCACCATTGCCAATGCATGTCTCACTTAATGACACAAAACAATAGGAGATACACATAATACCAAAGGCATGTTGCACACACTAGGAAAGCATTTCATTATAGGAGGAATAAATTAAAAAATATTGTATGTTCTTATTGCATGATCAAAGGACATACTAACAATGTGTGCTTCTATACAAGTCTGCATATGAACTTACTTCCTACGGATTATCTTGAAACTAACCAACCTAGACTAAGAAAGGTTTGGGTCCAAAATAACACTTAAATTGTATTATGTAGATGTGCTTAAAATCCATAAGAACAAAAAGCAAGTGGTATCTTGATAGTGGATGTTCAAAGTACATGACAGGGGACAAAGAGAAATTCAACGACCTTGATGCTAAGGATGGAGGACATGTTACTTTCAGAGATAATGTAAAAGGAAAAATTATTGGCATTGGAGAAATAGGTAATCCTCAATCCTTATCTATACATCATTTGTTGTTTATTGATGGTCGTAAACATAATTTGCTTAGTAGAAGTCAATTATGTGACATGGGAAATAAGGTAACTTTCTATCCTAAAAATTATTTTGTTAGTAGTCTTTATGAAAACAAAGTTATTTTTAGTGGTGAAAGAGTAGATAATGTTTATGTAATTGATTTGAATAAAATTGATGACAAAGACATAAAATGCTTAGTGTCTATCTCCCATGACACATGGACATGATATAGAAGGTTAGGACATGTAAATTTTGAGCTTTTGAATGATTGTTGTAAACATGAACATGAGATTGGTTTACCTAAACTTGAATTCACTAAGGATAAACCTTATTATTCTTGCCAAAAAGGAAAACAATCCAAGTCCTCATTTAAGATAAAAAATGTTGTGTCCACCTTTAGGCCACTTGAACTTATACATATGGAATTATTTGGACCAACTAGAGTTGCTAGTCTTAGTAGAATGAACTATGCATATGTATTGGTTGATGATTACTCTAGATTTACATGGGTATGTTTCCTTGCTCATAAGAATGATGCATTTAAAGCTTTTGAAAAGTTTGCAAAAAGAGTTCAAAAAGAAAAAGGCTTTTATATTTCTTCTATTAGAAGTGATCATGGAACCGTATTTGAAAATGAATTTTTCAAAAACTATTGTAATGAAAATGGTATTTCTTATACATTTTCATCTCCTAGAACTCAACAAAATGGGGTAGTTGAAAGGAAAAATATAACTCTTATGAAAATTGCTAGAACAATGCTTTATGAGTATAATTTGCCTCTATACTTTTGGGCGGAAGCCGTTAACACATCTTGTTATATCTCAAACTGATTTTTCAAAAGGACCAATTTTAAATAAAACATCTTATGAGCTATGGAACAATAGAAAACCTAAAATCTCATATTTAAGAGTATTTTGATGCAAGTGCTTTATATTGAACACTTAGGATAATCTTAGGAAATTTGATTTTAAAGCCGATAAAGGAATTTTCCTAGGCTATTCTATTTTTAGGAAAGTATATAGGGTCTTTAATAAGAGAAATCTAGTAGTTAAGGAGTCAATGCATGTGGAGTTTGATGAATCAATCTCACTTGATCCTAGAAAGGTGTTTGTAGTGTTGATGATCTTATAGGTGACAATGAGATTATGGAAACACAAGAAGAAAATGCTAGTAAGCCTTTGGAACTTGAAGATCCAACTAAGGAGGAAAATGAGGAGACATCTCATCCTACCTTAAAGGATGAACTTCCAAAGGATTGGCAATTCAAGAAATCTCACCCTCAAGACCTCATTATAGGTGACACTACAAAAGGTGTAACTACTAGATCTCAATTAAAGTCTATTATTAATCTAGCCTTCATTTCTCAAATTGAACCCAAAAATATTGATGATGCTTTGTGTGATGAATTTTAGGTCCTTGCTATGCAAGAAGAGTTAAATCAATTTGAGAGAAATAAGGTTTGGACCTTGGTTCCTAAACCTAAACATCATCCTATTATAGGCACCAAATGGGTGTTTAAAAATAAGATGAATGAACAAGGTGTCATAACTAGGAACAAAGCTAGACTAATAGCTAAAGGTTATAATCAAGAGGAAGGCATTGATTGTGATGAAACCATTGCCCTCGTTGCAAGGTTAGAAGTTATTAGGATGCTACTTGCATTTGCATCATTCATGGATTTCAAACTTTATCAAATGGATGTTAAAAGTGCATTTTTAAATGGTTTTATTGAAGAAGAGGTGTATATTGAACAAACTCTATGTTTTGAAAGCTTTGATTTTCCAAATCATGTATTCAAATTTTCCAAAGCATTAAATGGATTGAAACAAGCTCCTAGAGCTTGGTATGAAAGATTAAGCAACTTTTTATTAGAGAAATGTTTCTCTAAGGAAAGTTGATATAACTCTTTTCATAAAGAAATCCCAGCATAATTAATTAATTATTCAAATATATGTTGATGACATTATATTCAGTGCTACTAACCATTGCTTGTGTGAGGAATTCTCTAACTTAATAAAAGGAGAATTTAAGATGAGTATGATGGGTGAACTCAAATTCTTTCTTGGACTACAAATCAAGCAATCAATCAAACCATGTGTGCAAGAGATGTTCTTAAGAAGTTTGACATGGATGGAGCTAAGATAAGTAAAACTCCAATGAGCACCATAACCAAACTTAACAAAGATGAGAATGGAAAATTGGTTAATGAAAAGTAATTTAGAGGTATGATCAGATCTCTTCTTTATTTAACTACTAGTATACCCGATATTATGTTTGCTACTTACTTATGTGCTAGATTTCAATGAAGTCCTAGAGAGTCTCATTTGAATGCTATCAAAAGAATTTTTAAATATCTTTGTGGTACAATGCATTTAGGACTTTGATATCCTAAGAGTTCATCCTTTGACTTGATTAGTAATTCTGATGCAGACTTTGCTGGTAGTTTACTAGATAGAAAAAGCACTTCCTGAACTTGTCAAGTTTTAAGACAATGTTTAATTTCTTGGTTTACCAAGAAACAAGTTTTGGTTACCTTGTCCACTACTGAAGCTGAAGATATTGCATCAAGTCTTTGTTGTTCGTAAGTTTTATGACAAAAACAACAGTTGTTAGACTATGGTGTAAAACTTAATTACATTCCAATCAAATGTGACAATACAAGTGCTATTAACCTTAGTAAAAATCCCATTCAGTATTCTAGAACTAAGCATATAGACATTAGATATCATTTCTTACGTGATCATGTTTAAATTAGTGATATCTCACTTGAATTTATTGATATAAATAATCAACTTGCAGATATCTTCACCAAACCTCTCAATGAAGAGATATTAAATTTCATTAAGCATGAACTGGGGATGATTGATGGTTCTAGTTTATCTTGATTTTATGTTTAATTAATGGTTGAACTGTTTTCATGTGAAATCATGTCGTGCTTATTGATTACTTTGATTGATAAATTTTTTGATTTTGATCTTAATTTTTTTTGTCATCAGCTTATATTTGGTTTATCTTTTTAAATTTCCTTTTGCATTTTGTTAAGGGAGGAGAAATAATTTGAGTTTGCTTGTGTACCTAGTTAATTTTTTTTAACATGTGTACTTAGTTTGTTTTTAATTTTAAACTCCTTTAAAAATGTGTTTATGTTAGTGACATAGTATATTTTTATTTGGTATAGGGGTAGAAATTTTGTTTAAATTTTTGCATGCATATTAACATTATGATTAATTTTTCCATACATCATATGTTACAAATGGTCTTATTTTGCTTACTTTATGTATGACATAGATTTCATAAAGATTTTAAGTATCTTTGTTTTTCATTTTCACTTTATACCTCTCTCTTTTCTTTTAGTTTTTGACAAAGGGGGAGAAATATATTTGAATTTTTTATGTGTTACTATACATGTGTATAATATCTTCTTAGGAATGGTTTTTATCTTTGATAAGGCATGAATATTTTCTTAGGAATGGTTTTTATCTTTGAAAAGGCATGAATATCTTCTTAGGAATTGTTTTGATATTTGATAAGACATGATTATTTTTACAAAGATTTGGTGTATATTTTCTTTGTTTCTATAGGAAGTGATGAATTTTAGTAGGACTATATGCATATATGTTTGAAATTATTTCCTCACATTGCCTAACATTTATTTAAATGATCATGTTATGATATTTTATGTTTTTAATACATTTATCATAAGAATGCCATGTTTTTTTATTCCTCTTGCTATATTTTATGTTGTTTTTATTTTTTTTTGTCAAGGGGAATAATCTATAAATTTCTATTTCATATCATATCCATATTTGTAGGGGGAGAAATAAAGAAATATATTTTATTTCATTTGGTATCATTATTATCACACACTTTACTTTGTATTATTTTTTATCAAACTCAAAATAAGTTTGTCAAAATAAAAAAAGGGGAGATTGTTGACCTTGGCAATAATCAATCCTAATTTTGATCTTAAAAAACTTAATTTTGAGTATTTAATTTGTTTATTTAAGTGTATACAAGTTAGGACTTTATTGGAAGTTAAAATAAAGTATGATTATCTTGGGTTGATTGGATCTTTGAGTTTCAAAGAGGCTTTTGACATCCTTAGAGCTTTATAATGAGAAAGTTATCTTCTTCACATTTGAAGTAGACATCTTGAGCTTTCTGAATTGGGCTTATTTGTCAAAATCTAAGTTCATTTGGGTATGCAAATTTTGAGTCAAAATCCACATATATGTCTGCCATCTTAGATTGCACATCTCTTAGTATTTTGGACATGTCTTAAGTTGCAGAAGTCCAATTAAGGTGGTTCAAAATGATATGGAAAGATAAGTCAAATATCTACAACTTTAATGAAGAAAGTATGGGAAAATTCAAATTTATTTAGGAGAAAATCATGGCTTCAACTTGGGTATAGCTGTTTGACAGTATTCTGCATTTCAGATTGCATAACTCTTAGTATTTTGGACATATATTGAGTTACAGACATCCAATTTAGGTGATTAAAGCTAATTCAAATATCTAAAGCTTCTATGAAGAAAGTGTGGGCAAATTCAAACGTCTTGAGTAGCTAATGACGGTTTCAATTCATGAATAGTTATTTGATAGCATCACTTTCAATGATTCAAAATAAAGACGTTGGACACATCATTTGCACATCCAATAACTATATTTTTAAGTATAAATACCTCTAGATCTGAATGGAAGTCAAGAAACTTATTTATCATTCATTCTTTCTTAAGCATTCATTGAGCTCTCAAATTCTCTTAAACAATTCTTTGTTTGTATAACTCTTGTGAGAGTTGGTTGTGTGTTAAAAATAGAATTTCTCTTCATCTTAAATCTTGGGTTAGATTAGACGGGAAGTGAGATTTATTTCTAAAGGAATTGGTTTAAGTGTTGTCCATTAAAACACTTGCATTTTGGTTTTTTTGAGTGAGCCTTGAAAACTCATGTTGTGAGGTTATAAGAGTGAGCTATAAAACTATTGTGTAATCTCAATCTTATGAATAAGATTGTAGGTGATTGAAAATCCTAATTTGGGGATAAGTTAGGTGGAGACGTAGGATTTTTGTTGAATACAAACTCCTTAAATCTTTGTGTTCTTCATTATTCCTTCTCAACTTCCATTCAATTCTTACAAAGAATTCTTTTAATTTCTCATTTTTATTTGATAGCCTTATTCACCCCCCTCTAGGACTCTTTTCATAAACTATCGAATGATACTTTTATGACGCCCAGTAAACATATTGAATATTGATATGGGGGTAAGAACTCAAGATCCCTCTGATTAACCATGGTCCTATGCATACAGACTCATATGGGCTTTAGACATCATTTGAAGCCCAACAATTGACCTTCACATTGACATCATGTGGTTACCTTAAGCACATTTTAGTATCGTTCCTCAGTTTACCCTTTGGTTCTTATCAACATAAACTGAAATAGCCTAGTTCTGAGAGCGGAACCATAATCCCCTAATGACTAAAGGTTCAAAACCTACCTAGGAAAGGGAATGAATAACCTCATGGAGAAATAAAGTTAGAAGTGAGAGCTTGCTTATGATTGGTTTGTTCACTTTGTAAGAAAAAACTAACCAGCTTTAATCATGCATAAATAACATACATATAAATAAGCATGTACTAACCACTATTTCTTATAGGAATAATCATCTGTCATTATAGGATTTTGCATCCACTTCATGCATACATGCTTACCCTTTTATTTTACAGGCACACGTCATGCATTATTCATTTGGCTAACCTTAATAAATGTACAAGAATCCTACATCTAACATGAATGACCAAGAAGATACTTCTTGTCAGTAATTTGAAGGCAGGCTAAGAGAGGGGATCTAAAAATTGCCCACTGATGGTACCATAGCCAAAATCCTCTAAGCCCAAACAAAACCAAAAGTGCTAGAGATGGGAATAACATACCACTAAATGAAGCTTTTGCATTTATTCACCTAAGGGTAGATAAGGCAAAGGGAATTCCCTGCACTTCAGTTCAAGTTGATGATGATGATGAATACTACCAGGATCTTACAAATGCACTAAAACTTGCAAAAATTACTGACATGATTTAGCCTAAATCGACAGGGGAAGTCAAATTATTAGCTAACATAATGGCTCAGTTAGAATTCGCCTTCAAAGATAAGGGGACTTATGGCTCCAAAAGCTTTACTGACTTGGCACTATTCAAAGATGAGCCACTTCCAGATGATTTTAAACTACCAAACGTTGCTAAGTTCAATTAAACAGGGGATCTAAGGGTCCATGTAAGGCAATATGCTATTTCATGGCTACTATAAAGCTTATAAAATCTCAGATTGTTATATTCTTCTTTACATCATTAGAGGAAGGACAGAGGGCATGGTTATTTGACCTTGAAGATGAAATCAAAAGTGATTGGCTACTGCTAACTTAGAAGTTTATCAAGTAGTATGAATATAACACTCAACTGTACATTACTCAAAGAGATCTTAAGACCATAAAGTAGAAAATCGATGAAGCTTTCTTTGACAATGTCATAAGATAGCAGGGAAAGGCAATCAAAATGAGAAACCATCCTCTAAAGGATGAATAAATAAAGTTGATAATTAAAGGGGCACCATTGCACTTTAAAAAATAAATTATCTTTGCATATTATCCTAACTTCAGAGCTCTCCATTAGGTTAGGATTAGAATTAAGGATAAGGAACCTCAACAAGCTAGGAACACCTTTCATCGTAACACCCAACCAAACATCTAAAACACCTTCACTTGAATCACATAAATAAACATGACCCAACCCGACACCCACAGTTTACCATCTATCAATACCATCAGACCACTGAGAAGGTTCTCAAAATTCAGTCTCCTACTATCCAAAATATTCTAAAGACTCCAACAAAAGAACCTCCTACAACCTTAAAAACCCAAGCCTCTTCCAAACCCATTACCCTCTCAGATTAACCAAAGCTTATTCTGCCACCTGGTTACACCTTTGATATATATAGGACCCTCAAGAATGTAATCTAAGACCTTATTAACTCTAGAAAAATCAACGACCCAAAAAAATGACCCAACATCAAGACCAATCCTCTCCCAAACTATCAAAACATGCCTCCACCAACCATCAACATGATTTCCTACAATCTACCAGCAAACCTTGTTGAACAATCAATCTAAGACATCTAAAACACTCACTCAGAAGACAAACTCTTGAGTCTTATTCTTAAACCCTACGACTCTAGTGAAGATGAGCAATGCCCTTCTACCTTTGAATATATTCCGATGAACGATAAATTGATTGATTATCCTTACTCACAAGAAGTAAACATAGATGAAAATCCCAACAATGACTATGAAGTATGGGATTTACTAGGCTAACCATCTGGGAAGTTCAACTACAAAGTTAAGTACACAACACCTACTACTATCTAGCACTAGTGAAGAGACACTTCAGTGAGAAACAACAAGTGCCTTCTGAGTTTGCAAATTTCTTTGGCAATAAGATATAATAAAGGTTTCTGGATCACTTCAAAATGACATGAGGGAAGAGAATCATCCACCATTTTACTGCTGGTAGTGGGGACAATATTATTGATGATATGCACAAATATTGGGTAATCTAAAGACAAAACCATATATCAAATGACTAATCCAAATAAAGTTTGCTTCCTTAATTTATATACTCTTCCTTTGTTTAAAGCTAATGATGTAATGAACTCTAAAGTTAATGAAATGAAGTCAGATTTTGCTTACTTGTTTGATGTCTTTCCTGATGATAGTGTGCATTGCATTAATAAAAACATTAGCATATTTGACATTCATTCTATATGCATTGAATCATACAATTGTTGAATATCATTCTCCATGTGATCCATCTAATTCTCAAAATGATAAAGTCTTGCGTCCACTTGATCAAACCTATTGTTGAAGTTAGATTCAATAATGGATAAATGATAAAAAAAATTCTCTAACCTAAGTGGGTTCTTCATCAACACTTTGAGAAGTGGAAGGTCCTCTAGCCCTTTTTCTTTAAGATTGAGGAGGGGCACGCTCTTAAAGAATTTCTTCTTTAATTTGAACACCTTCAAGACTATGAGTGCCTATGTGCTTAATATCTTATAAGTCTTATTCTAGCTCTTCATCAGCATCTTTATCTCCTACTTCATCTTTCCAAACCTAAGAATTTCTAACAAGCTTGAATTGCCTAGAGTTTTCAAGAGGCTATCATAAAGAAAAGAAGGAGGAATGGAAGGAGTGTTGTTCAAGTTGATCCTAAAGTGATAAGCAATTCTTGTGATAAACCCTCCCACACATAAAGCATCACTAACACTATCACTAGCTAACCAAAATCTCCATTGAAGTCATCTACCTAGCTTAACATCCACACCCTTAATAAGACATCTTATGAAAAATAAGTCATCAAAAGAGATATCTTCATTACTTAGTCCCCTAGCATGAATTGAGTAAGTGATAAACCTATGCACATTCCAAAGAGATTTTTAAAGTAAAAGAGATGCTTTGGTATGATCCACTTCAAAAGGTTTTGCATTAGGTTTAGCATGTTAAGTCCAAAAAGGAGTAGGAAGCAAAGTATTGGTTGGAGAAGCTAGATCCCCTTGATTAAACCTAAAGATATCATCAAATTCTTAAGATGTTAAAAATCTATCTCTCGTTCCTAATCTAAACCTCATACTATTAAGGGGATTTTGCTCATCTAAATGGTGAGTCCTTAAATAAAAAGTAGAGAAAAATTCATGGACCAAAGAGGATTAGGTAGGATAAGGAGTAAAAGCAAGGTTATATATACCCAAATTCTCAAGCATGGTACTAATTTCATTAGAATGCCCCATCTTCTATAGAGTAGCTTGAGACATAAATTTAGAGAATATGATTTTTCTTTCTTTAAATTGAGTAGGTCTTTGCCTATTTCAGAAAAGGAGTAGAAGGTAGGAGGATTCTTCTTAGGTTAGTCTTTTATTGCTCTCCTTGATGATGAAGCAACATCTTGAGTATTCTTTTTTGGAGCCATGGAGAATGCACTTGGAGTTACCTGAATAAAATTAACTTGTCGGCTAGGAATTAAATCACCTTATAATCACTAAGCTACCCGAATATACTACTTAATTAGCTATACATATCCCAAGTTTTCCTAAAGCATCAATTTTTATCAAGAATCAATTAATTTGAATTCAAAATTATTAATCAAGGTAATAAAGACCTAATTCTTATTGCAATCCAAATACCTAACATCAAAATCATGAACTATGAAGCATAACTTAAAAGGGAATAATCAACTTAATTGATCTCAAATTTTTGAGTTAAGATAAACTTGTGCTTATAGGTCTATTAGAATTATCATCTCTCAATGCATAATTCCAAATAAAATCATGTTATTAGCGATTAAGCAATGACAAGTATTAAGGACAATAAACACAATATGCAAAAATTAATGTGTGTTTTAAATTGAAAACTTAGATCATATTCGAATTATTAATCCCTAACAAAGAAAAATTTAGCCTAACATATTATTATTAATCCTCAAGAATTTATAAGAAAAAACCCATTATAAAAAGTAAAAGAAAGAGAAGAAGAATGAAATAGTTATGATTAATCTTGAATCTTCACTTTTTTTATCCTTTAATCTTCTAAGGTTTCTTATGCCTCCAAGAGTTATTCTCTCCTTTTTCTTTCTTAAAGGTTTCTTGTACATTCCTTAGTTATGTTCTTCTTTAGAAATAAATATGAGAATAACCTTTAAATGGCCCCTTCAAGTTGCCCTAAAAATAACTTTCCTTTAAAGCAGTTCTGGGGCACACAGTCATGTGTGTTTTAACGCATGACCATGTCAAATGTGGCCTTCTAACTTGAATAGATTCAAGCATGGCCATGTATCTAAATGCACATGGCCATATCTAGTTGCCTTCTCTATAGCCCATTATTTTTCAAATCAAGCATGGCTATATCACTCTAGGCATGCAATTATGCTTGGTTCTTGCCATTTTCATATCTTCAAACATGGCTGTGTCAAGCAGTTCTTGTTTTAACGATGAATTTTAACCTAATTTTCTTACTAATAGATGTAGAATTAGAGCTTATGCTCTTCATAAAAGTTACAGATAAAAATCTTGAATCATCTTAATTAGACCTCTTTAACTCAATATATTATTAAAATATTAAGAGCTACTCAACTTGTAATGAAAAATACATCTACTTATTTCAAGTCAAGATTTGTAAACATAAACAAACTTAGATTTTGATTTATAAGCTCAATTCTGAAAGCTTCAAATGTCTAGAAGACTTCTTTCTCATTTTAAAACTCTAAGGATGTCAAAATCTTCATTGAATCTCAGAGGTCAAATCAGCCAAAACTCTAAAATTGCACTTTAAGCTCCTATATACTCTTAATTCACAAAATAAACCAATCAACTCATATTTTCATAAAATAAATCTTTAAAAAAAATATAAATGAGCTAAAAATATGCCAAATTAGATTCTCATGAACTATGTGAAGTAGATGATGTATAAAGTGGCATGTAATTAAATCTTATAGCTGATCTAAAAAATAATTTTATATCAGCCTCTAGTTTTCAAACTCATTAAGCCAATAAGCATTATAAGTTACTGCTATTAGGGTATAAGCAACCTCAAGTTACCTCATGCCTAAAGGACCATGTAAAGTCTAAAAAGCCTAAGTTTATATTTATTGATGAAATATTTATTAGTCATCTAGTTTTAGAGAAAGTTAAAATAATTAACTTTGACAAAGTGTTTTCAGTCGAGAGATAAGGTTATAAGGGAGGGTTGGCTATGTTTTAGTAGTAGTATTTTGATATAGCTCTCTTAAGCTTTTTATAATGTCGTATTAATCTATTAGTTTCTAATCCAGCCATATAAAGATGGAGAATTACAAGATTCTATGGTTATCCAAAATAAAGGAAGGCGTAAAGAATCTTAGGACCTACTTGGAAATCTCAGTTCAAAGTTAGAACCACCATATGTATATATAGGTGATTTTAATGATTTAATGTTTGCTTATAAGAAGTGGGGTGAATCAAAGCATTCTAGTTGGCTTTTAGAGGGATTTAGGGAGGTTATAAATAACATAGGTCTAGTTTATTTAGAAATGAATGGTCATCATGAGAAAGGCGTAGAGTCAAGCCTTTGTGGGTTAAAGAGAGATTAGATTCTTAATGGAAAAAGTATAGAAACTTGAATGTATTATTTTGGACCATTCTGCAATTTTCCTTAAAGTTATGAAGCTTGTATTTATGCAAAAATCCAAGCATTTCAGGTTTGAGAATAGTTGGTTGGATTAACTAAATTGTAAGAAGATTATCTTAAAACTTGGAATAAGGGAGAGAATCGATCAATCCAAGAGAGAATCTCTCATTATGGTGATGCATTGTAAAAATAGGAAGATGAACACTTAAAGAAGTAGGAATCCTAAATAACTAGATGTAAAGGTGCTCTTTAAAGATTATGGGCAATAAATGATCATATCTCAGCCCAGTAGTATAATGACTTTAGAAAGATGTTGAATGAATTGTACAAGTATATAGAGATCATATAAAGGCAAATAGCCAAATAGTTTTAGTTAATGCAGGTGGTGCCTTCGATGGTTTTTAAATCCTTATCAAGGAAAGATTGATTGCTAATAATATTATTATTGCTTATAAGGCCATGCATCATTTAAAGAGGAATGCCTAAAGATAGAATGGTTATGCCTTATTGAAAATAGACATGAGTAAGGCCTATGATAATCTTCAATGGTCTTTCTTACATTAATTTTATTGAATCTTGCTTTCTCTTCCTAATTTGTAAAGCTAATTGACATGTGTGTTCAGTCAATAACCTATATTATTATTCATGATAAAAGGGAAATTGAACCTATTATTCCAAAATGGGGGCTTTGTTAAGGTGATTCACTATCGACATTAAAGTTGTGCATCCTAAAGAACCCTAACTAACTAGAAATATCAAATTGAAAATCTGCAAAATTGTAAATCTCCATTGAATGTTTGACTTTCTTTAAACTGAACTGTCTTGAAAATTCTTTTTTGGATTAGGTCTAGAGATAATTAGTTCTTCGATTTGAGAACCGAATTAAACCATCTCGAACTGTACCAAAACTAGAACTAATAGTGTGTGTGTGTGTGTATATATATATATATACACACACAATAATAATAATAGTAATAATTGTTATTATTATTTTTATGATATATTACAAAATTGGTAAGTAATGCATGATAACATTATGATACAAATAAAATTTAGTACCATTTTAATAATAAATTGTATCCAAATAATATATTTTAGATAATCTATTATTAATTTTTAACTTAGCATATAATATTTGACGTTTTAAATATTAATTAATTGTTTGAAATAAAATAAATACACTCATCAACTAAATGTTTGTTTATAGTTAATTTTCAATACATGTTTAATCTTAAAATAAAATTTAAATTTACAAATAAAATTTGTTTGCTAAAATTTATTGTTATTTTATTTTATATGTCCAAAGTACAAAATTACTAAAATATAAATATTAATATAAAATTTAAAAAGGAAATTTATCAAAAGTACTATTATTAAATATAATATATTTAATATAATATAAAATTATTATTATTATTATTATTATTATTATTTTAAATATTAATTTTAAATATATAAACTAAAAATTAATAAACATGTCCAAATTTTGATTTGTCTCTAAATCAATTTGGATTCTCCATTTACTTTGAATCTCTGCTTTGAATTTTTGAAGAAAGTCAGGATGAAGATTCAAAATTTTGGAGTCAAATCCAGAGAATTATTTTTTTAATTTCCCGACTTTTGGGTCGGGTCCAAAGAATTTACATTTTTTGGATTGCTTTGACCCATGCACAGTTCTAATCGACATATTTATTCATCATCTATGCAGAAGGCCTTACAAACTTGCTCTATAAAAAGTAAGTGCTAGAGGTGCTATAAATGGTTGTAAAGTTGCCTAGAGTGCACCTTCAAATCTCTTCTTCTCTTTGCAAATGATAGTGTGTTGTTCTTTTAGGCTAACATCTCAGAAGCATTGCGATTAAAGATTCTTTGCATAAGCATGCAAAAATCATTAAGTCATGTGATTAATTATAATAAATCATATATTACTTTTATTACTAATGCTGGAGATGAGGAAAAATATAAAGTTTGTCATTTATTTAAGGTTAAGGAAGAGACATCGATCGAGCTTTATCTAGAAGTCCTTTTGATGGTTTGTAGAAAGAAAAAAGAGACCTTTTCATATTCAAAGGATAATATTTGGCAATGTTTTATTGGCTGGAGGGGGAGGTGCCTAAGCCAAGTAGGAAAGGAGATCTTATTAAAGTTTATTATTTAGGCACTACCATTATATATCATAAGTATTTTTCTTTTGCTTTTTCTTTATATGAGGATTTAGAGAGAATGATGAATAGTTTTTAGTTGGGCTTGAATGATTCCCATTGATAACTTGCTTTCGAGACCTTTGAGTTTAAGCCCTGCAAAGGATCAACAAAAGGCAAGGTGAGAAGTGGGCAGGATCCTTAAAAACCCTCCAATGCCTAAGTTAGAGAATGTAAAGAGAGAGTTTAATGAGATAAAGAGAGCAAAGAGTATGAGAGAATAAAATGGATGAGAATAAAGGATAGAGTCCTATTTGTAGGGATAGTAATTCTCAAACTTAAGAGGAATAAGATTCCTCTGTAATATAGGAGTTGTGCCTATTTGAGGAGTATTTCTTCCTATCTGAGTGTCTCCTTAATTAGGAAACCTTTTCCTATCTAATTTGGACATTCTTCATTTATAAGTAACCCCTGTATAGGAAAATAAACCTTTAGTAAAATAGGAATATGTATATAGGGTATCAAGAGTCCCCTCAAAAGTATGTTTGGATATTTATGTTTGATGTATCCTGATATGATAAATGCATAGTAGTGAATAATTCAGAATATCGATTCTTCTACCAAGAGAGAGAGACTACAAGTTAATATCACATGATGTAGAATAGTGATCTGAGGTGGCCAGCCTTAGTCATAGAAAAGGGATAATGCTCGATAGTGAGTCTTAAGATTGTAGTGTCTGAATAATAAAATGAAGATGCCAACTACGCTTATAGATGCTCGATGTTTATGAAACATCTCGAGGGATTAACCTATCAGTATTATAGAGACAACCTGATGGAACTAGTTGTTGCTAGAGTTTTATGCTTTGTCCATTAAAAGCGTGGCCCGAGTGCCACACCTCAGTGCTATCAAAGTGACCTAAGGGTGCTAGGTTCAATTACTAAAATTAGATTGTCGGTGCATTAGAAGTGTGGCCTAAGTGCCGAACCTCTGTACTATTAAAGTGACTTGAGGATTCTAGCTTCAGTTATTGAACTTAGATTATTGGTGCATTTGAAACATGACTCAAGTGCCAAACTTTAGTACTATCGAAGCAACTTGAGGGTACTAGCTTCAGTCACTGGACTTAGATTCTCGATGTATTAAAAACACAACCCGAGTGCCAATGATAAGATGAGGACAACTAGCGGTGGGATGAGCAGGATTGTTAACTACCTTGTCTTTTGATAAGATGTTTTAGTTGTTATAATGATAACTGCTTAATTAATGGGCTTTTCTTTTGCTCAAAATATCCTTGATGCTACATGAGAGAGATGTAAGTAATCGTAAGGGCAGTAGTGGTCATTCTAGAACCTTTTGCTCCTTTTTAAATAAGCTAATCCTTTTGTTAGCCTCACTATTGCTTTTTTGCTACTTTTTCTTACTAATTTTTCTTTCAAGTGTTTTCTGCTCTTACTTCCTTTGTGTTTTCTATAGACCTGCTTTCTTCCTTCTTCTTCTAAGGGAAGTCTCTTCCCCTTTTTATCTTCTTTCTTTATCTCTGCTTAATAGGATCCATGGCTCCACGAGAGCAAATTAGTTAAGATCTTTTTGTATTTAGGATTGATGATAATATGCTCAAATGGTATAGAATTAACATTCCTAAGCAAATCAACATTCCACAAGAATTTTCCTTACACACTGTAAATAAAAATTTCAAGGCTCATACCCCTCTTTTAGATTGGCAGAAACTAGTCATGTACTTTGATTAGTAAGAACAGGGGTTGAAATTTCCCTTAGATCCTTTCATTATGAGCTTCTTGAATAGATACAACATATCCCCTAGACAACTTTACCCTAATAGTTACCAGATCTTAACAGAATATATAGAATTGATGCATAGGCTGGGTAGAGAGCTAGACCTAAACATGCTCAGGTATATGTATAGTCTGATTAAAAAAAGGGTGAGCTAATGTTTTCTTTATTGATTGTTCTAAACCATAGTATTTTTATTAAGCTTTCAAACCTTCACAAGAAATGAGGGCATAAATTTTTCATATTTAAGCATTTGTTAAATTTTATCAATATCTTATGGATGTGGGTCGACGATTGCTAAAAAGTGAAGTATCCCATGAGGTTATCCAAAGAAATACTGAATTAGTGCTGAGACTGCATATTCGAGCATAGCTGATAGAACATCTGCTAAGAATCTATCTTGAAGATACCTTTGGAGAGTCTACCCTGAGCGTATAGATGTTAGCAGTAAGTTTTAAGATTCTAAAGGTATATTCTAACTTTTGTTCTTTTTTATTTATAGATGATTGACTATTTCATGTTTATGGATGGAATATTTTTAGATGATGAGCCAAAAGTAGGTGGCACTTCAGATTGCATATTCAGAGTATAGTCAATGAAACATCTACTGAGAATCTATCTCGAAGATACCTCCAAAGATTCTACCCAAGCATCTCTAATTTCTAAGTTAGGGATCACTACGTTGATTTTTTCGGATGACATTTAAAGATGTCAAGTGGGAAAGAGCAAGCTGTTCAACTCATTGATTGTTAAGGATATGCACTAGGTCAATAATGTATGACCATGTTTTGACTTTATCATTTTATTTAATAAAGAGGCATTTTTCATTATCATTTTATGTTATGATAATTACTTGAATAGTCAATTCTTACTAAGGTCATCAAGTATGTGACTTGATAGTAAAACCTTTAGATTAAATATGAGTTCTATTCAAATTATCCCTAGTCATAATAATGTATTATGGCTAGTATGGTGCTGATTGATGATTATGTTTTACTAATCATGAATATGAGATATTAAGTCAACTCATAGGTACTTATTTGAGAAATAAAGTGCTAGATTGACCCATCATGAGAATACTACATAGATAATTGTCATAAGTAATTCTTATCATAGTGATATTGGCTTAGTCCTCTGACCTTAAAATCACCATGGATTTCTACATAACTATTTTGTATTTTAAAATCTTACATTATCTTTAACCAGATGATAAAATAGGTTGTTATTGGGTATAAAATGAGTTATATGAGGAATGTGAGTGATTGAGAAGGAATTTATCCCTCATTTAATATGAGTAAGATATCTACGGGCCCCTTGATAAGATAGACTGAGGAAAATGCATGGCCATACTAAAGCAAATTGATAAAGAGTTACCATTCTCAGTATACTTGGAATTAAGAAATTATATGATTGAATTCTATAAGGATGACATAATCTATGCCTTATATTCAATCAAGATATCATGTGACAAAGGGACTAGAATATTCACTGTATATTAGCTTATGTTAGATTATTGACTTCACATGACTTGGGTAGTTATAATATCTTGCTAGAGGCCACTTTTAACTTATAGGCCTAAATAGAGATTTAAGGCCCACTGCCAATGTCATGTGAACCTATAAGGTTATACACTTTGAATATGGGTTTAACAAGCCCAAATAAGCTTTGTGGAAATAAATAAATAAAATATTTATTTATTTATTGTTTATTTATTTAAGGTAAAGATTATCTTAAATAAATAAAATATCATTTCTAATTTAATTTTAAATAAAATCAGAATAAGAATAAGTGAGAAATTACTAAAAGGTCATTTGGTAAGTGAAACCTTAATTTAAATGTCTATAAATATGTTATATTCTCTAGGGTTTTAAACTCTCATATTTCTACCACCAAATTCATTTTCTCTCCTTTTAGAAAACAAAAACACAGAGTTCTTTTATTTCTTCATTTTTGAAAAATCAAGAGAAGGTGCTAACACACAAGTATTCATTTTTAAATCAAGGGCTATTCGTGTTGACACTTGTGGAGGACAGATTCTTTTGGAGACATCTCAATCTAAATTGCCAAATTAAAAGCTCGAGGTAAGGTGTCACAGGAGTGAACCTCCTCTCTTCCTTCCAGAAATCTTTCCCCTTCTATGTTTATGGTAAGAAAAATGAAAACCTTAAATTTAATCAATTAATATAATTACTTGGATCTAGATTCAGGTTTGTGATTAAATTTTAATTTTCCTATTGCGTATGGAATCATAAAACCCAACATTAATTACCCATACCTTAGAGTTAACTTGTCCGATCTTAGTTTTAATTATCATTTCAATGGATATTTTTATTTTTTATCTTTCTATACTTGTCTGTCAAATGGCTTAAGGGCTACTATTGGTGAAGGATAATCATTTCATCCTCCAAAGTGAGTACAATATCAAGGAGGCTGAGGTTGGTACCATTTTGATTGACTATGAGAAGAAATTGGATGCAACAAAATGTGCCCTGGAGCTCATTAAGACTAATAGCATAAATTTTAAGTCAAAAACTGAGGCAAGCTTGAAGATCTAAGAGCTAGAGCATTCATAAGTTTAGCTTACATTAAGGATTGAGACACAGGATGCCGAGCTTATAACTCTAAAGAAAGAGTTGGCCAATAAAAGGAAATCCTAAGGTGACAACTTGAAGACTTATTAGAAGATGGTAAAGAGATTTCTTAAAGCATATAAATTCGAGTGTCGAAGGGTACTATCGGCTCATCATCTAAATTTAGATTTTTATGACCTAGAGAAGATAACTCCTAATGATATGTTGTGGCTAGCTGCTGTAGAAGATGTAACTACTAAGTAAGCTTCTAAGGATCCATAAGCCATCAAAGAGAAATCTATTATTGAAGCTACTTCTTCTGGTGCCAAATCCACTTCATTTCCAAAATCTTAATCTCCATAAGATGTTGAACTCTATCCTAATGATCGAATTGTGCCTCTCAAGTCTGAGGCTAATTTGTAAAATACTTTTTAAAAATTATCCTTGTAATGTAACATTTTGAATGATGAATGAGGTATTTTTATTTCTTAAAACTTGCTAAACTCTGAATACATTTGTTGATAGTATTTTTCTAAGGCTGTTTGAGTTCCAATATCAAGGTAGCTCTTTTCCCTACTCATCTATGATCTTGTATGCCCCTTTGGTTGTATTTTCAATGGCTTGGTAAGGGCCTTCCCAATTAAGTTTGAGCTTGCCTATCTCAGAGTTGCCTTTACCAATGTCAGCCCTTTTAAGTACCCAATATCTAACCTAAAATTTCTTTAGTTGAACATATCTATTATAATATTCTGTGATCCTCTGCTTATGAGCTTCTACTATAATGGATGCTTGTTCTCTTCTTTCTTCCAGTATATGTAGGCATATCCAAGCGTTGGTATTCTTAACCTCCTGATATAGATTTTCAGTTACTCAATAACATACTGACCTAATTTCCACTAGGATTACAACATCCATCCCATAAGTTAATATGAAAAGTGTTTACCCTGTGGAGGTTCTAGGAGTTATTCTATATGCCCAAATGACGTTATTAAGTTCTTCAACCCAATTTCCCTTTTTTATCTAATCTCTTTTTTAGACCTTATATGATGATCCTATTGGTGACCTTTGTTTGGCCATTTATATGTGGATGAACTACTAATGTAAATTACAGTTTTATATTAAGATCAGAATGGAACCTTTTAAATTTCTCATTGTCAAATTGCTTTCCATTATCTATTATCAAGGTGTGGGGTATACTGAATCTATAGATAATTTCTTTCTAGAAAAAGTGTTGAATTTGGGCTTTGGTGATGGTTAGGATAGCTTCAACTTTTATCCACTTAGTGAAGTGATCTATAGCCACAATCAAGAATTTCTTTTATGAGATTAAAATAGGAAATGGACCTAAGATATCCATTCCCTATATTGTGAAAGGCCAAGGACTCCCAATTGGATGCTGAGTATTGGAAGGCTTATAGTTGAGGCGAGCAAATTATTGACACTTGTGACATTCCTGAACTAGTTTCTGAGCATCTCGGGACATGGTAGGGTAATAATAACCCTAGAGCAAAGCTTTTCTAAATGATGAAACTCATGAGCTCTATAAATCCCTTCACGAATTTCCTTAAGCACGTAATTTCCTTCCTCTGGTGATGCACACTTTGACTATGGAGATGAGAGGGACCTTCTTTAGAGTCCCTCATTTTGTATAGGGTAGTGCACAACTTTTATCTTTAACTTTCAAGCCTTTAACTTATCCTGTGGGAGTACCCTATGTTCGAGATATTGAATGATTGGCTTCATCCATCCTGCTACTTCTTCGATATCCAAGATCTCTACCTCCTCAGTGCTTGGCTTCGTTAACTCCTCAGTTAGTTCAATCTCTTTGAATGTTTAACTGTCTTTTACTACTTTGGCCAGTAAGTTTTCTTCTAATTTTTCACTTCTAGGAATTTAAATGATTTCCCATTGTCCCTCTTCCTCCTTTAAATGATGTTTGACTCTTTGATATGGTATATTCCTTTGATTTGGTTGACCTCTAGTTGTGAATCAGAATATATTCTAAGATGCTTAATTTTGACTTATGTAACTAACTTTAGGCCTGTTATGAGTGCCTTATACTCCGCTATACGGTATATCTAACTGTAACCTTGTTTGAACCTTTAAGGATGATTCCAATACTAAATCCTGAGATGGATGAGGCTCCATTTATGTATAATTTCCATTCCGCGCATTCAAAAGGAACAAATTTTTCCACTGTCATCTCTTGTATAAAATTTGCTAGGGTTTGAGCTTTGATTTGCTGTTGAGGTTCATAACTAACATCAAATTCTCTAAGTAATATCGACCATTGGACTAGTATATCGAATGTTTCAGATCTTTGTAAGATTTTCCTTAATGGGAAGCTGGATCTTATAATTATTAAGTGAGCTTAAAAATAATGCCTGAGTTTTTCAAGATGTGTGTACAATAACTATAGCTAACTTATCCAATTTGGGATACTGGACTTTTAAACCTCTGAGTATTATACTGATGTAGTACACTAGATTCTATTGGCTTCCTTCCTCTCTAACCAATACTGATGCAATTAACTCCTAATAAACAGAGAGATGCAGGTATAAAACCTCTCCAAGGATTGGCTTGTTGAGTAGAGGTGGTGAAGATAGGAACTTCTTGATGTCTTCAAAGGCAGCCTATCATTCTTTATTCCATACAAATTTCTTAAAGTGTTTTAAAACTCAGAATTATGGTAGACACTATTTGGCTGAGCAGGAGATGAAACACCCTAAAGCTATTATTCTACCATTTAACTTCTGGAGCTTGTTTAATAATGTTGGAGCTTTCATTTTAAGTAGGGCTTCCTTATTTTCTAGATTGGCTTTAACTCCTCTATGGGATATCATGAATCCTAAGAATTTTCCTACCTTCACCCTAAAGAAATACTTCTCTAGATTAAGTTTGATATGGTATTAATCCAGTAGTAGAAGGATTTGATCAAGATCCTTAGAGTTTTGCTCTGCATGATGGCTTTTAATAATGATGTCATTCATATATACTTCTACATTTTTCTAATTTGATCTTGGAACACGTGGTTCATTGACCTTTAGTATTTTGCTCTAACATTCTTTAATCCAAATGGCATAACTTTGTAGCAATAAAGACCTTTGTGAGTGATAAATAATGTTTTCTCCCGACCTTCCTTCTTTATTGGGATCTGATGATGCCTTTAAATAGCATCCACGAAGCTATTCAGTCATGATAAATAGTCAAGTCTACTAGTTGATCTATTATTGGTAACAGATAGCTGTCTTTTAGGCATGCTTTATTAATATCAGTATAGTCCACACACATTCTGTACTTCCCATTTGACTTTTTTACTAGCACCACGTTAGGTACCCATTCTGGGTGTGTCACTTTTTTAATAAATCCAACTTCTAGCAATTTCTTTATTTCCTCAGTGATCACCCTTTGCCTCTCATAAGTGAAGTTCCTTTTTTTTTTAAATAATAAGTTTAACTCCTAGGTTAATGTTCAAACTATATAAGGCAATCCGAGGATCTACCCTAATGATCTCATATGCCTTATAGGAAAAATTGCCTAAATTTTTGATGAGGACCCTACTTATTCCACTATTGACTTCGTCATTAAGCTTATTACCAATTTTGACTATCTTTCCTTCAGCAATTTATAAAGTTTGGACTTGATCAACTGGCTCAAGATTGGCTCCTTATTTCTTAATTTCTAAGAATTCTAGCAGAAATGCTTCCCTTTGGGGTTTAACAACTAGTTAATACCATTGCCTAGCCATATGCTAATCTCTACGAATTGTTATGACTCGGCCTTCTAGAGGAATCTTCATGGCTAAACATTTGATGCTCATGGCCATATCAATTTCATAAAGGATTAGTTGGCCTATAATGCCATTGTTAATGAGTGGAAGATTTACCACATTGAATAGAGCTTTGACAACTTTCACATCTGGAGTATCTCGATTTCCAAATTCTAACCATAGCTTGATTAGCCCCATTTGTTGTGTGGTTCCACCATAAAAGCTTATAATGGGAGTCCAGATTGCTTTCAAATAAATGACAGAACCTTCCATCACCTTATAAGCATTCTACAAGAGAGCATTGACATCACTTCCATCATTAATTAGCAATCTTTTTACTAAGTAATTATTACTGAAAGCACTCATGACTAAGGCATCATTGTGAGGATATTGAGCGTGTGTTTCCTATCTTTTAGACTAAATGTGATGGTCTACATCTTTTCAAAGGTAGGACCTTCTTCCTTCTAAGTTCTTTTAGGGTTTCTTTCGATCGCTTCTCCTCTGATAATCATGTTGATGACTCCAACTACTTCATTTTGAGCTTTCTTGTGCTTTGGCTTATCTTTGTCCTGATCATCTGGTTCTTAATCTCTTTTAGTTATGTCAATGAAGTTGCTGAGTTTCCCATTTTGTATTAACTTTTCTATAGCATTCTTTAATTCTTGGCATGCCTCAATCTCGTACCCATAGTCCCGGTGGTATTGACAATTGAAGCTCCTATCTTGTATGGTTCTCCTAATTGGACTTAGTCTTCTAGCTAGTGTTATACCACCTGGTATGTACCTCTCTACTTCTCTTCTGGATCCTCTCGTTAGGTTTTTGAAGTTTGATCATTGAAATTTAGACCTTATTGGTTTCGGCCTTTTATATTTTTATGGGTGTTTTATCGTCATCCCAACACATTCTCATGTCTTCATCGATTTTTATCATCTTTATTACTATAGCCATTACCTTGACAAAGGTGTTAGGTTCTTTGGTCATGATTTTGTCCTTAAGTTTCCCCAACCGAGTCCCATTCTTCAAGACTTCTATGGCTACTTCATTAATTAAATTCTTGATTTGCATAGCTACCTTGTTAAGTTTATCCATGTAGCTTCACAATGACTCTATAGCCTCTTGTCTACACATTCAAAGATCTTTTATGTTTTTTACATAAGGTACATTGGTGATAAACCGAGTCTAGAATTTCTCAGCTAATTCCTTAAAGGATGAAATAGAATTCTCAAAAAGTTAGTGGAACAACTTCTGAGCATTCTTGGTGAGAGTACTAGGAAAGACTCTACATATGATTCTATCATTTACATTCTAAAGCAGCATCCTGGTCCTGAATGAGGATATATGATTGATTAGATCTCTGATTCCATCAAAATGGTCTAACTAAGGCATTATAAACTTAGTTAGGATCTCTGTCTTGATTATTTTTCTCATAAAGGGTGTCTTTCCTTCCAAAATGCACTCATTTTCCAACCTAAGTCCAGTACGAGCTTTTTGCATAACCTCTTTAACTTTCTGAGCTATCTTTAAATCATCTAGGGCTGGGATTGTTATGCTAGATTCCCCTTTCGAAGCTAAACCTCCTCTACTTCCATCAGGTATGTTCTAAGCTATTACTAGTATCGTTGTGAATGACCTCTTTTACTTTTTAATAGTGGTATGTTTTTATGGGACATTGTGTGGGTCTTTCCATTTTCGAGGGACATGGAAAATTTATTGAATAGGGATAAATGATTGGTCTCAAAGGGACGAGACACTTTTGATTTTATAGAGTTGCCACCTGATTTTTAAAAAAATTAAGAAAAGAAAGGAACAACATTGGGTCACTCAATGAGTATTGTCCCCAGTAGAGATTTTTGGGTTTAGGGGATTATGTCTACTTTTTGACTATTTCTTATTATACAATATTTGATGTATAGCTACAACAACACCCTAGTTTCGATAATGACAATTTGTATAACATTCACACAGTACATAAGATAGTGGAAGATAATAAAGCTAAAAATTTAATTATTACATCACTTTCCTGATAAAATACATATAAAAAGGAAAAGATTGTGGAAAAGTAAATCTAATTTGGGTATGACTAATTTATAAGATTAACACAACCATTCACACAGCTTGCTGGATTTCATGAATAATATGATATGATTTCATGATTTCAGAAATAGAGGATGTAAAATGATGATATGAATAAAACATATATTATTCACGTAGTATGCAAGATTGCTAGTCTCATCACACAAGCACAACAGTATTCCTAAATGTTGGTGATAGTAAAATAAGATGCAATGCGATAAAATAAACGTTCTAAAATAATTGTGTGGTCCTCAGACTCGACTGAGCTTATGTTGGTTTTGAAGCTTTAACTTTGAGAGATTATTAAGAATTCCTCATCAAGAGGTTCAAATGACAATAAAATGATGCTAGATTGTATACCATTAAAGTACGCTTTGATAAAGATGAGGCTTGGTTTGGTGGAAGAAGGATCTAACAACATAAGAGAAAGGTTATGGGAGAGCAAAAACTATCTGAAAAGGGGTTTCCAACACCTTTGGTCGAATCAATTTTTGAGTGTGTGTGTGTGCTTCCACTTGCTCCCCCCTTCAAAATGGGGTGTGAAGGGGTCTATTTATAGGGAAAATTAGGTAGAATAGGTTGGTAAGGGCATGGTCATGTGTGCATATCGAGGATTTTACTTGTGGCCACACTAAGTGCGTGTAGCTAAGCATAGTGTGCACATGGGCACATGGTGATCCATGCGCACATGTGTGATCCACACATGCTTTTTGGGTTTTGTGCACGTTGTTTTAAGGTTGGTTCCTAAGGTTTTTGGGCCTTTTGGATGCAATTTCAGAGTTCATTTTGCCAAATCCGACCTCAATTTTAGTACATGACACCTAGGGGCATTTACGCGCACTTCTGAGTGATATGTGTTGACCTCGGGTTATGTTAGACCATTCTGGGACTATTTTTGGAGGTTTTGGGGCCTTCTAGATATGTTATTAAGGTCCATTTTTTCAAAATCGATTTTAATTTTTGCATAAAGCTGGGTCCCAATCTAGCAAAAGCTTGCATTGGCCCAATGAGCAAATGATAGCCTTTCTAGGTGTCATGCAAATGAAGATGCTATTATGCAAAAAGAGATGCGACTATAACCTTTTTAGGTGTCACACAAATGAAGATGCCATTAAGTAAAAAAAGATGCAACTATAGCCTTTTTAGGTGTCACACAAAATGAGGATGCTACTAAGTAATGAAAATGTGACTATAACCTTCTTAGGTGTCACGCAAATGAACATACGACTATAACATGTGATTATGACTTTCTTAAATAAAATGAATATATGACTATAACCTTCTTAGGTGTTATGCGAATGAACATGCGACTATAACCTTCTCAGGTGTCATGCAAATGAACATGCTATTATAACCTTCTTAAGTGTACCACAATGAACATACGACTATAACCATCTTACCTTCTTAAGTGTCATGCAAATGAACATGCAACTATAACCTTCTTAGGTGTCACATGAATGAACATATAGCTATAACCTTCTTAGGTGTCATGCGAATGAACAAGTGACTATAACATACAATTATAACCTTTTTAGGTGTCATGCGAAATAAGGGTTCTACTAAGCAAAATGAGAATGCTCATAAGCAGTGTGGATGCTCCTAAGTGGTGAAAGTGCTTTTAAGTAATAAGAAGATGCTTTTAAGTAGTGAAAGTGCTTCTAAGTAATGAGAAGATGCTTTTAAACAGTGAAAGTGCTTCTAAGCAATGAGAAGATGCTTTTAAGCAATGAAAGTGCTTCTAAGCAATGTGAGTATGCTTCTAAGCAATATAAGAGTGCTTTTAAGCAATGAAAATGCTTCTAAGCAATATGACAGTGCTTTTATGCAATGAAAGTGCTTCTAAACAATTAAAGTGCTTCTAAGCAATGTGAAAGTGCTTCTAAGTAATGAGAAAGTGTTCTATACAATGAGTGAGTGCTTCTAAGCAATGTGAATGGGGTAGTAGTGATGACACAGTGATGATGCAGTAATGATGCAATAATGATGTAGTGATGATGCAGTGATGATGCAGTATTGATGCAATAATGATGTAGTGATGATGAGGTGATGACGTTATTTCAATGATTTAAAGAGAGATATCCTTATAGTGAATTTTCCTTACTCTTCTTCTTTTATGCGATGTTGAATTTTTTGAAAAAGGTAGTGCATATGCAATATCTTTAAACAGATGGAGTCCACCTCAGTGTACTTTTATGTGAGTTTATTGTATGTCTTATGCTCAAATGGTAGTTTAGGACTATAGAAATGAGTGTGCAAAGTCTTAAAGTGCATATAAAATCATAAAAGAGCGTGCGGTCACACACTTCCTCCCTTCCAGGTCTATTTAAATGGCTGTTTCGGAGGTCTTAAGAGGCTTTGTCCAAACTTTTCTAAGTGTTTTCTGACTTTTCTTGACCCCTTTTATGTTTCAAGTGCTATCTACTATATTTTTGCTTATGTTTTTCCATTTTCTTTTGTATAAAATGCAGTTCCCAACATTCCTAAGGGTATGGAGGATATTTTTATTGATGTTGATGTTGATATTGAGGGTGACTTTACAGAGGCCACTAGAGTTGGGACGTCCGCTGTAGGGACTAACACATATGGTGATCATAGTTCTCAGCCATCTAGGCTTTCTCGAGGAGATCTAATCCCTATTGTTTATAGTTTGGAGACTCAAGCTTGGGTGTGTCATCGTCGTGAGGTAGGTCCTTCTTTACCCTTATTTTCTTAAGCTTGTTCATTGGCTGCTTTACTATTTATTTTGCTGTATAAGGTTGTTGTAGCTGGAACTCTATAGATTTTATTATAATTGTCTGCTGAGTTATAGCTTTATTATAAATGCTGATGGCTAATAGCTATTGCCTTATTTTCTTTTCATGATTGCCTGCTAGTACTTACCACGATACTTTTCTTTTTGGCTTTTGTCATTGTTTTAATTTTGTTAAATGATAGAGAGAGAGATGTATTTGTATGTTTGATAGCGTACCTGTTGTTTGTAACCTTGTAGGTATGTTACTATGCTGCCTAGTAGTTTTAACAAAGTTAGCATGTATTATTAAGGTCTCCCAATGTGTGTGAAGCATATGATTATTGGGAAGGGCTTTGACAGAGTCATTGCTGCATTATGTTATGACTTGTATGTGTCAAGTCAAATTGCCATGTATACGTTGATAGAGTGATGGATGGACACAATGCATACTTTCCATTCGCCTATTGGGGAGATGACTAATACCCCTTTAGATTTTACCGTTATCATGGGATTGAGCTTTTCTAGAGAGCTTGTTCCTTTCAGTGAGGAGGAGTGTTCTACTATTATGGCAACGAGGCACCTCACAATGGATTTTCTTAGAGTGGTCACACATATGACGTCTAGTTACCCATATCTCACTCATTACACGAAGTTTGTTTCTTCTATGCAAACTCTGCACATTGATGGTCTTGTCTTAGTAGCGTAGCTGGGTCGCTGGTTTTTATTTTATTTACTGAGTGTTGTTATCTTCCCTTCGGGTACAAGTGATATATGATTATTGTCTATCTTGAGAGATCTAGATGGCCTGCTTAGATATTTCTGGGGCACTGCTACCTTTGCTCATATGTACTCAGGCATGACGTAGCATGCCGAGGTGGCTCAAGGATCTGTGGATGCTTGTTCATGTTGGACATGAGTAAGGGTTATGTTATCTATTCTTTTGATTTTTGTTTGTTATTTTTGACCCTCTGATTTTGATAAATCTAGGCATATAAGTTTGAGATTCTCCCTCATCCATCCATCAAGTATTTTCAGGAGGATGGTTTCCCTCATTATTCTCACTCAATCAGGAAGACTACTAATTTGATTGAGGATTTCATGTTAGCTCGGGACCATATGGGGAAGCTGTCTCCTAATTAGGTATGTTTGATTCTTGTTGCATTGGTTGTTTCTCTCTTAGTGTTCATTCTTGCCCTTTGAATAGATTTCTCTTTGCTGGGGGGTGGCAAAGTCTCATTGGACGGCAAAGATGGTGACAACATGGCAACTAATGAAGAGATGAGTGTTGCTCTCTAGCCTCATTAGTAGAGTGTGATATTTGGGTGAACAAGTCCATCATTGGTGGGATGGGCCATATATGAGGAGAGTTCTCATCCCTCCTCCTAGTGACATGTTATGGGGCCATAAGCTTTATGGTGATGATCTTATTGTTGTTATGATGGGATTCCTTTTTAAGATCCTCTTATAGAGTGTAGGTTTACCTAATGTTGATGTATTGATCCCTCAGTTGATTGACGTTGTAGCTAGTGGGACCTTTCCCCCACCTTCACCTTCTCAGGTAGATGCATCTCGTCCTTTGGGTTTAAGGATTAGGCCATCACGTGGGTCATCAAGAGTTGGTTATTTTGAGTCGATAAGCCTTTATTCCTATCTTGGTGCAAGCATGCAACGAAATTTATTAGTAATAAACTATAATTGACGTAAGTTGTGAAAACTTATCTATAGTGATGTCAGAGAAGATATGGATCTCGTTTTGAGGAGGATAAGGCACATTCTGCACTGAGGCAACTACCTATGCCAGTGGTATGGCTTTTGGTAGTACTACTCTTAGGGACTTAATGGTTCAGCCATCTTTGTCTTTACTTGGGATGGATATCCTTAGTAGAGTAGTGAGTTTCGATTTGCCTAGACTTAGCTTTCCTCAATCGAGTGTTGCTCCTACTAATGCTACCCATGTTCATATTCTCCCCTTATTCTTGCCAGTGTTTGATTTATTTAGTTAGTGGTGGTTGCCTTATTTACTTGCTTTTGTAGATTCCTATCTCCTCTGGTCAGTACTGGTATACTATTGCAAGGAATGCGTAGCAGTGCTTTTTGGAGTTTACTACCACTCAGAGGGTATGTCTTCTTTATTGTACTTGCTTATTTTATGCATATGTTTTATGCATGAGTGTATGATATGCAATATGCAATATGCAATGTAGGTTGAGCATCATCTCGCTAGTCATGAATGGGAGCGAGACTGTGTAACTTATCATGACCGTATCAGTAAGTTCGAGTCACGGCTAGCATCCTTTGCAATAAATAATGATGAGTTCAGATTAGATGAGGGGAATGCTTAAGCAGGATTAGATGAGGGGGATGCTTAAGCAAGATTAGTGTTTGCTTTTGATGGTAGCCACAACCAATGTAGTTACTTTAGGTTTTAGGTGTAGGACTTTTGGCCTATGGTTTGCTTTATTGTATTATTTTCTCGAGGTTATGGACTATGTGTATTGTATCTAGGCATTTATCCTACATGTTGTATGATGCTTGTATGATTATGATTGCATATGCTTCTTGTTGTGTATCATTGATGATGATGTTTGTCATTACTATAGTCTTCCTCTTTTCCACTTCTTGCCTAAGGCATCTCCTTTTTAGAGTTTTTCGCACTTAGTTGGGTTTTCTTTTTCTTCCCTTTTTTGCCTAGGGTGTCTCCCTTCGGAGCTTTTTACACCTAGCTGGGCTTTTTTTTTTTGCTTCAATGATAGTGGCAGATCTTGAAGAGAGAGCTCAGAGAGGATGGTAAGAACCATGGTCCCATGGTCATGTAATGAAAGAAAATGCAAAGCATACTTGATGCAATTCATGATGATAAAATGTGTTGCACTTTTCAAAGACATTTTGCATAAATTGGCAACCATTCTCTTTTCACTATAATCATTTAAGAAAAGCACAAGTGCATTCGTACACATTTCGAACTTGAGGTTACCCTATCGTTAACTAGCCTTCTTATGTTTTCTAGTTAAGTATTTTCTCTCTTTCCCTAATGTTTGCCAGAGCTATTGTTCTTAGGTTTTCAATTTAGTGGGAAGTCCCTAACTTATGCTTGAGTTGCCGATTTTAGGTTTTCAACTCAGCGGGATGATATTTTTTTATGCCTTAGACATAGTACTTCCTCAGATGGTCAGTGTTAATAGGTTCAGAGAATTCATTGCCTTCAGAATCCATCAGCTTGACTGCTTCTTTTTATAGGACATGTTTGACCAGGTATAGGCCTTCCCAGTTCGGTCTGAATTTCCCTCTAGGGTATGGAATGTTCTGCCTTGCTTGCTTTAGTACCCAATGTCCTACTTTCACACTGTTGAGCTTTACTCTTTTGTTGAAGGTCTTGGCTAGTCAAGCTTGTTACAACTGTCTATGGAGACTTAAGCCTTTGGCTATCCAAGAGAGTGAGATTATTATGTCTTTGTTGAGCCCACTATACTTATGGTAATTCAAATTCAATTTCTTTCCAAAGAGACTTGATCTCTATTTCAATGGGAAGAATTGCTTTTGATCCGTACATTAGTGAAAAAGGAGTTGCTCCTGTTGAAGTTATGACTGTTGTTCGATACCCCCATAAGGCATGTCGTAATCTGTCTGCCTAATCTCAGTAAGTCTAAGTCATCTTTGATAAGATCTTTTTTATGTTCTTGTTTATAGCTTCGACAACCTCATTTGCTTTTGGTCGGTAAGGAGAAGATTTGTCATGTTCTACCTTATAACTCCATAATAGCTCTCAAACTTCCCCTTGGAATTAGACACCATTGTCAGAGATGAGATAATAGGGTATCCCATATCAACAAAACAAATTTCTTTTGATAAACTTAGCCACTTGTTTGGCTCTTATCCTTGTGAATGATTCTACTTTGACACATTTTATGAAGTAGTCTATTTTTACTAGGATGAACCTGTGTCTGTCTGAGGCTGTCGAGTGGATTTCCCTAATTATGTCTAGTCCCCATGCTGAAAAGGGCCACAGAGAGGAGATGTAGTGTAGTTCTATTGGGGGAAAGTGATTGACATTCTCGCGGATCTGACACTTATGGCATTTCTTTACAAATTTGATATAGTCTTCCATCATTATCATCCAGAAGAACCCTTGTCTAATTAGCTTCTTAGCCAGGATTGCTCCATTCATGTGGACCACAAACACCCTCGTGTACTTCTTCTACTACTCTTACAACCTTAGTTTTATCTAAATATCAGAGTTGTAAACCATATGAGGTTCTCCTGTATAACACACCCTGGTGTGATGTGAATTTGATGTTAGTGACCGAATGACTGCTTTGTCTCTTTCATCTGCTTGATCAGGATAGGTTTGTTCCTTCATATATCTCTGGATGTCGTAGAACTAAGGTTTTTCAACTATTTCTATCTTTGCTATTATGCAGTTGTTATGACAAAGTTGTCCCAATCTGAGTAGAATCATAGGCTTCATAAGCATTTTGGATGGTCCTTCCCATACTGATGTTAGGGAAGCAAGTGCATCTGCCATCTGATTGTGATTCCTGAGAAGATGAATGAGTCTGCATTTTTAGAAGGACATAGTAAGTAGCCTTAGGTGGTTCAAGTAAGGCCTTAAGTGCTTCCCTTTTAGTTCCTACTCTTCCGTGGCATAGTTGATTACTAGCATGGAATCTCTAAAGATTTCAACTTCTGTCATATCTAGGGCTATCAGTGCTTCTATTCTAAGTGTGCATGCCTCATATTCTACTTCATTATTTGTGACTTTGAGCTCGAGCTTTTTAGTAATTGGTACCACTTTACCTTCTAGAGATTGTAGAATGACACCGACTCCTGCACCAAACTGATTGACTGCTCCATTAAAGTGCATGCATCATCCTTGGATCTTAATGGCTAAGCTGAGGTCATCTGGGAAGTCCAGTTGGATTTCTTCTAAGTCTAGAATGGGGTTAAGAGCTAGAAATTCAGCTACTACTCTCCCTTTTACTGCCTTTTTAGTTAGATATTACACGTCGAATTCTATTAGCAATATGAACCACTTGGCAACTTTCCCCGCTAGAAAGGGAGCTTTGTAGAGGTACTTTATTAGGTCCATTTTAGACACAGCCTGAATTCTATAGGATTGAAAGTAGTGTCTGAATTTCTTCATTACCCATACCATTGCCAGGTAGATCTATTCGACTTGACTATACTTCTCCTCATATGGCAGCATCTTTTTGCTTATGTAGTAGACTATGTATTCTGCTTTCATTTCTCTCTCTTGGGCTAACATTGCACCGATTGCATTCCCTTCGATGGCCAGTTACAGAGTTAGAGGTATCTAAGTTTAAGTGGTTTTAGAACTGGTGGGTTAGCTAGGTAGCTTCTGATCTTATCAAATGCTAGCTGACACTATTTATTCCATTCAACTGGCTGATCTTTTTTTAGTAGCTTGAAGATTAGTTCACACACTGCTGTTAACTTAGCGATGAATCTACTAATGAACTATAGTTTCCCTAGAAACCCTTGAATTTCCTTATCCATTTTTTTGTACTAGCATCTCTCTGATGGCTTTTTCTTTGTTTAGATCCATTTCAATCCTATTCTGACTGATGACATATCCCAGCATCTTTCCTAAAGTGACCCCGAATATGCATTTCTTTAGATTTAGCTTGAGACTATGCTTTTCGACCTTTCTAAGGAACTTTTAGAGATTAGAGGGTGTTCTTCTCTAGTTTTTGACTTGACCATCATGTCATTGACATATACCTCCATTTCTTTATGTATCATGTCCTGGAACATTGTAGCTGCCATTCTCTAGTAGGTTGCCCCTGTGTTCTTTAGTCCAAAAGGCATTACTCTATAGCAGTAAATACCCCATTTTATTATGAAAGTTGTCTTTGCTTTGTCAATAATGGCCATTAGGATCTGATTGAACTAAGAGAATCCATGCATGAAGGAGCACATTGCATATATGGCGATGCTGTCAACCAATATGTCTATGTGAGGTAGTGGGAAATCATCTTCCAAGTAGGTCTTATTCGGATCTCTATAGTCGACGTAGATTCTAACCCTTCCATCTTTCTTTAGTACTGGCACCACATTTGCTAACCATTATGGATAGTCAACTACCTCTACGAATTTTGCCTTGATCTGTTTCTCGATGTCCTGTTTCACTAGTTAGGCCCATTCTGGTGAGTCTTCTCAGTTTATGCTTTACCAATTTGCACCCTTCTATGGTAGGAATGAAGTGTTGAGCAATGTCTCTATCAATACTAGGCATATTGTCGTATGTCTAGGAAAATACTTTTGAATATTTTATTAATATTTTTTTAATTTCTCTCCTCTCTTCAGGGGTAACATCTTTCAAAATATGTAGAATGCATAGTTTAGATTTTGTGCCAACGTTAAATGATTCAGTGCATATGGAATGAATGTCAAATATACTAATGTTTTGATCAATGCAATGCACACTATCATTAGGAAAGACATCAAACAAGTAAGCAAAATCATATTTCATTACATTAACTTTAGAGTTCATTACATCATCAGTTTCAAACAAAGACATAGAGATTAAAGAAGCGAATTGTCTCTAGATTAGTGGTTTGAGAGATGTTTCTGTCTTTGGATCATCCACTGCTTGTATGCTTCATCAGTAACACTGTCTCTAATACTAGCGGTAACTTGGTTGATGATTCTCTTCCTCCATGTTGCTATAAAGTGATCCACAAACCTTGGTTGTATCCTACTACTAGAGAAATCTGCAAGCTCGGAAGGTACATGTTATTTCTTACCAAACTGTCTCTTCACTAGTGTTGGATAGTAGTGGGTGCATGACCTCAATCCTAAGATTGGTACACAGTTGAAATATGTGCAGAGAGTCATATGTCCTAGCTTCCACCATGGGCGCATCCATCTTACTTGATATTATAGTGTGTCCTTCATGCATTCGAACCACTGCTAGGCTATGATGTAGGCTGAGCGCCCATGAATGTCCTTGATGTGTCTTTTTAGGTGATTCCTAGGTTGGTATCTCATCCAGTTCCTTGCAAGTTTGTCAAGTAGACTCAACTTTTCTTGTAGCCATATTTGACGCAACATAGGGCTTCCAGTGAAGTTTAGACTTTTCCCATTTTTGAGGTCAACCAAATCTTAAATGGTTTCTGCTAGAATTAATAGGAAGGGAGTTATTTTGCATTCCATTTCTTCAATGACCTGGACTATCTTATAATCTCCTAGCCCATAATTTGAGATGGTGAAGTATTGTATAAAGAGGTAACATGTAAGGAGACATGCCCAAATCAAAGTACCAGTCTTCTTGGTAATGCAGGCAACTAGGAGTTACATAGGAATCAATCATTTGCACTTGGTGACTAGTTTGTCAATCTTTTATGAGCTTAGATCAAGGAAATTAGCCCCAAGCCCTAGTTATTTGACATCTTGGTTAGTGAAAATTGCCTCTTCGGTCTTGGTGGGGGTTCGCCCTGCTATGACATTGAATTCTTCATATAACATGCATAGTTATATGGTGTTGAATTCGAATACGTGCTCTTGAGGGTCCTAGAATGACACCGTAGCATTTAAGAGTTCACAGTCGAGGTGTACATATTGGAATGTCTTAATGCATAGCATTCCATATGGTTGTAGACTTTTCTAGTCGGCCTTGTCAAGATTATAGAGGAAATGTCTAATGATACTGGTTTGGTTTTAGGGGTTTTCAACCATGGTGCCATCGTCAAGCAATTCTTGAATCCTGGCTTTTAGTTTTCCATTGCTTTAGCAAAAAGACTTAGCTTCGTGATCACTCATGTTTGAATGTTGTATTCCTATACATTTATCAGGGTTAACTAAATGAGTGATGCATGATGTGTGCCTACAAAAGAAAAGGGTGAGCATGTAAGCATGAAGTGGATGCAAAATCCTATAATGAAAAATGATTATTCCTATAAAAAAAATAGTGGTTAGCATATGCTATCTACATATATGTTATGTATACATGATTAAAGTTAGTTAGTTTTCCTGCATAATGAACAAACCAATCACAAGCAAGTTCTTGCTTCCAACCTTATTTCTCCAGGAGGTCATTTAGTCTTTTTCCTAGGTGGGTTTTGAACCTATAGTCATCAGGGGACTATGGTTCCACTCTCGAAACTAGGCTATTTCAATTTATGTTGGTTAGAACCAAAGGGTAAATTAAGGAATAATACTTGAAATGTGCTTGAGTTTATCATATCATGTCAATGTGAGGGTCAATTTTCAAGCTTCAAATGATGTCCAGAGCCCAAATGCACCCACATGCATAGGACCAAGGTTAATCAAAAGGAGTTCGAGTTCTTGCCTCCATATCATTATTTGATATGTTTATTGAGAGTCATGAAAGTATTGTTTAATAGTTTGCAATTTAATTTTTCCATCATAAAGGTTCACAATCTAGTTGGGTTCCTAACCCATTCATTTGATATGATAAGGATAAATAGACAACATCTTGTAGGTTCCGTCATCAAGGGATGTCGCTACTTGTTAATTTGCATAGACCATTTAAGTTGAGCTACATGATTCTTATCATTCCTCACGCTTTAGGCTTGCATGAAGTATATGAGAATCACATGGTCCTAGGCATAAATTCTTTATGAAAATTGACATTACGATGTCATTTGATGACAGACACTAGGTGAGTCATGTCATTTATGAGTATCAAGTCAAACAGACATCGTTAGGACAAAGATAGCATGCATAGCTTGGTGGAATCCTATTGGATGTTACTATTAGTTTATCTACATGAGCTGAGTCAGGGTGAAAGGCTAAGGGTTCCTTTAGCAAGAATGCCCCCATATAACAAGGGTTACGGACTCCAATCAATGAGTCTAGCATTCTTTTTATAACTCGGTCGCCCCCCTTAAGGACTTGGGTTACAGAATCTGATCAAATGAGTCTAGTGAATGCACGAGTAAAGACTAAAGGTGATAATACCATATCTTCATAGCCCCGTGACTCGAGTGGAATCATGGTGGTAATGCCATTTAGTATTATTGAGGCTTTTAGGGACAAGTGGTGCACATGTGATGTGTAGTGCAAATGCAATGGTGAGGGGCTCTATACAATTGAGTAATGCATAATGAGAAATAGTCATTTTCAAGTTAATCCCTCTTACTTAGAAGTGCCCAATGGAATCGCCACTGTAATCGACCTCTCTAGCTTTTGGATAGCAATATGTTTTAACAGGACATTGTGCGGTTCTTTTCATTTTTGAGGGACATGAAAACTTTACCGAATAGGGATAAATGATTGGTCTCGGGGGGATAAGATGCTTTTGATTCTATGGAGTCACCACCCATTTTTTAGAAAATTGGGAAAAGAAAGGGACAATATCAAGTCACTCAATGAGTATTGTCCCTAGCATAGATTTCTGGGTTTGGGGGATTGCATATACTTTTTGACTATTTCTCATTATACAATATTTGATGTATAGCTACTGCAACACCCTAGTCTCAATAATTACAGTTTATATAGCATTCACACAGTACATCCTATAGTGGAAGATAATAAAGCTCAAAATTTAATTATTACATTGCTTTCCTGATAAAATACATATGAAAAGAAAAAGATTGCAAAAAAGTAAATAAAATTTAGGTATGACTGATATGCAAGATTAACATAACTATTAACATAGCTTATTTGATTTCATGAATAATAGGATGATCATGCATGCTTTTAGTGATTATTTATGCTACGATGATGTATGATGATAATATAACGGATGCATAAGGTCATCACTGGACCAAAAGCATGATGACTTTATTATGAGATATGAACTTTTCATATTATTGGTATTTACAATGTGATTTCATGATTTTGGAAATAGAGGATTCAAAATGATGATATAAATAAAGCATACATTATTCACATAGCATGCAAGATTGCTAGTCTCATCACACAAGCACAACAGTATTCTCAAATACTAGCGATAGTAAAATAAAATGCATTGCGATAAAATAAACTTGCTAAAATAATTATGTAGTCCTCAGACTTGGCTGAGCTTGTGTGGATTTTGAAGCTATAGCTTCAATAGAATATGAAGCTTTCCTTATCGAGAAGTTCAAAATGATAATAAAATGATGCTAGATTATATACCTTTGAAGCATGCCTTGAAAAAGATAAGGCTTAGTTTAGTGGATGAGGGATCTAACAACTTATGAGAAAGGCTATGAGAGAGCAAAAACTATATGGAAAAGGGTTTCCAGTGCCTTCAATTAGACCAATTTTTGAGTGTGTGTATGTTTCTACTTGCTCAACCGTCTAAAATGGGGTATGAAGGGGTCTATTTATAGGGAAATTTTGGTAGAATAGGGTGGTAGGGGCATGGCCGCACACACTTATCGAGGATTTTATGTGTGGCCATGCCAAGTGCACCTGGACATTGCACATGCGTGTGATTCATGCGCACTTCGGCCTTTCCATGAACAGTTTTTGGGTTTTACACACGATGTTTTGATGGTTTTTAGGCCTTCTGAACGCATTTTAAGAGTCTATTTTGCCAAATTCAACCTCCATTTTAGTACATAACAACTAGGGGCATTTATGCTCACTTATGAGAGATACACTCTGATCCTGGGGTTGTGTTAGACCATTTCAGGACCACTTTTAGAGGTTTTAGGGCCTTCTAAATATGTTTTGAGGTACATTTTGTCAAAATCAATTTTTGTTTTTTCATGAAGCTGGGTCCCGATCTAGTGAAGTGTGCATCAGCCCAACAAGCTAAGTATTTTGAGAGCAGTTTTATTGAAATAAGCCTCTCATTGTTCCAATAATTCGTATTTCGTAAGGTCAGGGAACAACTTAATGGCTCAATGATCGATTTTGCACACTTGTGGGGTTGGTTAGGTTTTTAAGGTTACACATTTCAGAGGTGTTACAAAAGAGAAGACTAGTCATCTCGAGGATTCATTTCATCATTAGACTTTTTTAGGGACAATTAATTTTAAGGTATGACAGTCACCACATTATTTTTTGGATGGGCTATTCTAGGATTACTACCTTTAATCAAGGCATTTAACTATTATTGCATCAGGAGCATCTGGGTTTAGATGTTTTGAATTATTACTTCTTTGCTTGATGGAAGTAGGTTGAGTGTTTAGGTTACTGTGTTTATGGCAAGGTTTTTGGCAAACTTGGAAAAGGTATGGAGGGTATGGGTTTGTTATTATGCTGTAGAGGAGCATAATAAGGGAAGTCATTGCTTAGTGTTGGCCATCCCTAGGTATTACCAATTGGAGTGTTTGCTCCAAGTGGAGCCTATGATGAGGGTCCAATATCCTAAAAAGGTGCTAATATAATTATTGGTTGAATGGGAATTAATAGGTTAATTGGAGGAACGATGGCTAATGGGTTAATTTACATATCTAGGGTTAAGATTAGTAGTGGACTAGAATTCATGAGGCCAATGTCGTATTTGGTAAATGCTTAATGGCTTTTAACTATAGAGTTTCTCATATACGGCACTACTTGATAACTTGCTTTTAGAACCTTCGACTCTAAGCCCTACAAGGGATCAATAAAGGGTAAGGTAAGAGGAAGGGAGGATCCTTATAAACCCTCTGATGCCTAAGTCAGAGAATGTATAGAGAGTTTAGAGAGATAAAAAGAGCAAAGAGTATGAGAGAATAGAATGAATGAGAATGAAGGATATGGTCCTATTTATAGGGTTAGTGATGCTCAAACCTAAAAGGAATAGGATTCCACTTTAATGTAGGTCTTGTACTTATTTAAGGAGTATTTCTCCCTATCATAGAGTCTCCTTAATAAGGAATCCTTCTCCTATCTGATTTAGACATTCTTCATCTACAAGTAACCCTTACATAGGAAAATAAACCCTTAGTATAATAGGAATATGTATATCACCCATTCTAATGGAATCAGCTTGGAATTGTTGTGCCTTAATAAAACAATTGAGGTTATAAGTTATAAATGTTTACAAGAGTATAATCTTGGCTTTTTAGGTCAACAGGGTTAAGGGTTATTGAAATTTCCAAATTCTTTAGTGGCTAGGATTTTAAAGACAAGATACTATCCTAAAGACTCTTTTTTAAAAGCCAAACTTAGTGCGCTTTTGAGTTTTATATAGAGGAGTGTTCTTACTATACAAGATCTAATAAAAAAAAGGTATGATTTGGAGAGTTGGTGAAGGTACAGAGGTTGATATTTGTAAAAATTATGTGTTTTTATCTATTGATATGTCAAATCCGAGAGTTGCATCAAATATTCATCCAAAATCGGACTACTGTAAGGTAAGTGTTCTTTTGCTACTTGGAAGTAACAACAAAAACAAACATCCTCGACCTATAAAAAGAATTATAGATTCTTTATATTAGAGTAAAGAAAGAAGTAATAATTAAATGGTGAAAAATGGCTACCAAACTCTAAAGGATTAAACTACTTTTGAGACACATCAAAATAGGCATGGTTTTTAGAAAGTGATTTGGAAACTCAATGTATATCCAAAGGCCAAAATATTCCTTTACCCCTTGTTTATTTTAATTCCACCAAGGAATTCATTTCATTTCTAAATGAATTCCGAATTCATTTAAATCAAACATAGTTCATTAATAAGAATTGATTAGTTTGAAATTAAAAAATTAAAATTCAAAATGAATTTTACAAAATTTTCATTTAAACCAAATACACTTACTTGGATTTTTAAAGGAATTCCATAAAAATTTATGGAATTCATTTGAACTAAACAAAACCTTCATGCGCATTGCTAATTGTTTACCTACTAAAGAGAAATGGGTAACTAAAAAGGTTGATGTTTCTGCTTTATGTCCTTGTTATGATATGAAGGCTAAATATGTAAGTTAATTATTCTTTTCATGTCCTTTTGCAAGCTTGTGTTAGTAGTACTACTAGTGCTCAGTTGGATTATATATGTATTATTACTGTCTTAGACAAGATTAATGAGTTCTTCAAGTGAAACAAGCATATAATTAAGGAGTTGGTTGCTATATGCATGTGGAGTTTATGGTACTTTCAGAACAAGGTTATATGGCATGGTTTAAGGGTAACTGTTCAACAAGTTATTTGTCTTCCTTAGAATATGTGGCATTAATAAAACATAATAAAGGCCACTAAGTGGATAGGTTAAATGTAATGTAGATGTTGTCATCTTTCATCCATTGAATAAGTTTATTATTGGTTGGATTTTTGGGGATAACATAGGTAGTTTCATTATTGTAATAGCAGTTTCGTTTAAAAGTCTTATTGACCCAGTTATTGCTTAAACTGCTAGCGTCCATAAAGTTTAAAGTTGAATAAAGAGACTTAATCTCTACAGAATTTATATCAAAACTAATAGGCCGAATACCTCATTTCACCCCTAAACTTTGCTCTTTTGGCCCATTTCACACATCAACTTTAAAATTAATCAATGGCATATATGAACTTCTGTTTTGGACCAATTTCACCCCTAAACTTGATATTTTTATTCCATTGAGCTCATAATTTGATAGGTGGACAAGAAGGTAAAATACATGCCTTTTTTAGCATGTACATAGAAAAAAAGTTACTAACACATATATAATTATATATAAATAAAACAAGCAAATAAAGTGTATAATTGAATCCCTAAATTTCTTTTTGGGCATTTTATCAAACAAGTGGTGAGTAGGATTTAGAGTTACATCGTTCAAATATTTTTCTTTTCCTTTTTACATTCCTCATAGCTTAATTGTTATGGCCAACAATCATAAACATAAACATGAAATAAGCTATATGATTCGCCTCGATGTAAACATGAACAAGAATTCTTCAATTTCAAACAAATATGCTTTCATTTGTTTAAGTTAACTTGGCATTACACTTCACTGATTAGCGAATAGATATTCTCTGCTATACTATTTGGAGTTAAATACATAACATAACATGTCAAGCTCCAATATTGGCCAGAGAAGCATTTTTGCCACCTTTCTATCTTTTACTCTTTAAACCTTTTCATCTCTTATAAGAAATGTCCTTCCCTCCATCATTGTAAGTTAAAGTTTGAACCATTCAAACCCAAATCACAAACCAATAATGAGTAACTAAGAAAATGACTAAAAACAACAACAGCACCACCATTATTACAATCAAGAAAATGACCTTAATAATAACAACACATTCAAGAACTATAAGATGACCAATAAGTCATTCAATAAAAATAACAAGAGCTTCAACAACCAAAAAAAAAAGAAAAAGAAAAACTACAATAATAATAGCATGATAATCAAATAATCAACAATCCACCACTTACCATGAACTCTTCTTCTCCACTTTCAAAATTTCCTCCTATACCTCCATCACAACATCAACACTTGGATTCTCCCCCATCAAATGACCCATAAAACCCTTGAGCTCTACCAACCTCCCTCAATGTTGGCTTAAGCCCTTCGGTCAATTAAACAACAGAATTGCATATTCTAAATAAGCAAACTACTAATTAAACTTAATGTTTGTTGCATTATCCACATGTAGCACATGGAACATATATGGCAACAGGACAATAAAAAAACTCATAAATTTTGAAACAAAAATTAAAATGACCATAACAATTTTAGAGTGGAAAAGAGAAGAGAACTAACCCATTGGAGAGGAGATCATCATAGAGGCGCATATGTGCATTAGGGAGGTCAAAATTGTGGAGTTGACGATGGTAATGGTCACCGATGAAGGATTTACAGTTAGCAGAGATGTTATAGGTCATAAGATAGAGACATGGCAATAGTTGGATTAGTCCCAAACAATGTATCTTCATTTTGATGAAGATGATGATGACGACAGTGGTGGTGATGATTAAGGCTATGTACAGATTGGAGCAGTTTGTAGAATGCAAATTCTCTAGATTCAACCTGAAGGTCAAAGAATTTAAGACCCGATCCAAATATTTAGAGCAATTCAGAGTGGAGATTTAAATTTTTCGGAGCAATTCAGAGCAAATATATATATATATATATATATATATATATATATATATATATAATTACTTTTTATTTTCAATTTTATTTTAATATTTATATTTTAGGAAAATTCTATGGTTATTATGTTTTTAAAGTACTTTGATTTTACTTTGCTTTTATTACCACATCATGAGATTACTTTTTATCATCTAATGACCATTATTGAGAAAGTGAGCTTTACTTTGTTGAAAACAAAGTAATCATAGAATGCATAATATTCATATAATATGAACATATAATATAAAAATTTCACTATAAAAAATTATTTTCTGATTCATACATATGTTAAAAATTAACTATAAAAATATTTAGTTGATGAGTGTATTTATTTTATTTTAAATAATTAATTAATTAGCATTTAAAATGTCAAATATTATACGTTAAATTTTAATAATAGATTATCTAAAATAAATTATTTGAATATAATTAATTATTAAAATGGTACTAATTTTACTTGAATATCTATACGGTTTCGGTTCTTAAGTTCGATGCAATTTAATTCGAAGAACTCTTGTTCTCTTGATCCACTCCAATAAATATTTTCAGGATGGTTCGATTCAGAAAAAGTCAAATGGTCAACGAATATTTTCAATTTTGGAGATTTTTTAGGACGGTTCAGGTTCTCTAGGACCAATACATAGCCCTAGTGGTGATGTTGTTCATTTTGATGAAGATGTAGTTAGAGATTTAGGTTTAGTGATTTAGTTTTTTTTTTTTACTTAGTAATTATGGGCAGCGGGTTTTAGGTCATGCACCAAAGTGTACGGCGTCCACGACACTTTACGGGCTTAAGGCCCACTAGGATTACTAAATGGGTTTTTAAGGTCCAAAAGGAGATGGAGTCACCACCCGAATGAAAACCAGGACACTTTACAATAATTGGATTTTGCGGAGCTTCTCAAAAGCTGTCATCAGAGATATGGGTTCAGAAACCGATTATGGGCTTTGAATGCCTACCCAACCTTACAGTTGCCCTTCATTTATGTTTTGTATATTATTCTCTATGATTATTAAATTATTTCCTTATTATTGTGGTTTGAAAACATTTTCAATTTTATAATTCTATTTGAGTTTGTACATTAATTCTTTTGTATATTTATTACCTTGCCATTCAAATCAAATATTGAAAATGAATTTATAAACATTCGTTCCAAATAAACAAGGAAGAGATTCAGAATTACAGTAATCTATACAATTATTATAAAAATTAACCCAAATGAAACCTCTAAAGAACTAGTTAATCCACTAATATTAGAAACCACCAAAACCTACAACAAATAAGGGTTAGCTCACATTTAAGTAAACAACTTTATTTACAAGGAAATTCAAATTACATCAACATAAAAATAGGCATGTAGACTCATATGAACATGTATTAATCATTTAATTAATCCTAAAAACATAGCATTCTCATGTAATATCAAGGAGAAAAGGGCAGCACATATGTATCATATACCAAAAATATAGCAAAAGGACATTAAAACAAAGTAGAGTTGTGCGAGACTCTACTCGAGAGGTGATCGCCTATAGGTCAAGAGGCATCGCCTCTAAGTCAAGAGGCATCGCCTCTTCAATAGGCATAACAACACAAAAAATACAAGTTCCTTAAATCCTAAGCTACTCAAATATTCACACAAATCAATGTAAATTAATAACTAGGAACTTAATAATTCACATATTAAAGCTCTAGATACAATCCTAAGCACGTAATAAACACAAAAATATGTAAAGTAAAGAAAAAAAGTTCCAAATAAAATAATAAGCTCAAGACTTGAAAATAAGGATTCTCACTTATTTGCACCCATTTGATGCTCCTAACTGAAGCCCTCAGAGCTTGTGTGATTTTTTTTAAAGTGTTGAATGCAAGAATCACGTTCCTTCTTCTTAAGAAAATGGATTCCTAGCTTCAAGTTCACTCTTTTACTTTTCTTCCCTTTCTTTTCCTTAAGAATGTTTTTTTGCTCTCCTTCCTCTCATTTCTTTTAGAATCCCCCTTTTTCTGAATAGTCAAAAACTCCCTTTTAAGCCCCTCCCTTCTCTCTTCTAATTTTCTCCAAAAAGTCAAGGTTACTTTCCACTTTGCATTTTTGTTATTACTTTCCTTCTTTTCTCATTATTTCATGCCTAAAAAGTCTTTTTTTTTCCTTTAAAACTACAGACAAGAGATAAGAAAGTTAAATTTTATGTTAAATATAGTAATAAATAGCATTTATTGCTGTAGGGGACAATTATGAAGAGGCGACACCTCTTTGGTAAGGTGTTGCCTCACCGATGGCTGAAGTGAAGAGGTGATGTGATGCAAAGCAACAAGCCTTGGAATGAGTTTGTAGAATAATACATAGCATATATAATTTATTATTATTATTATTATTATTATTATTATTATTATTATTATTATTATTATTATTATTATTATTATTATTATTATTATTGTTGTTGTTGTTGTTGTTGTTGTTGTTGTTATTATTATTACTTGATTTTTATTTTAATTTAGTATTGTTTAGAAATTGACTTTCCTATATTGTTAGGGATTTGATTTCCTACCTTAGTTAGAATTTTCTTTGTTTATTTCCTAAATAAAAATTAGGGTTGGTGGGTTTGTACCACCCTATAAATATGTAAGTTTTAGGGTTGTATAAGGAGTTTTTATTGAATTGATCATTCAGAATTATTATTTTTCCCAAATTCGGCATTCTTGTGAATCAACAAATTCTTGGATGCCTATTTCTTGGCATTTCTATGCAAATCAACATGTTATAGAAGGTTGCTAGACGGCCAATCATGCATGATTCAACGGCTTGTGACATTTATCTCTTTGTTATTTTATTTTATTTTTATTTATTTAAAGCTTCTGCTACATCAATTAGTATTAGAGTTGTGCTCCTCGGACAAGATGTCTCACAGAAGACAGCAACAGTAACCACAACAACAATGTGTAAAAGAGGTTTATGAGCATGATGATTTATGTTGCTTAGAGCAACGAATGGAATAGATGATGGATTAATGAATTGACACCTTCATGGAACAACTCACGGCGAGGATGGCTACTCTTTTAGCCAATCGGAATACAAATAATCCAACCCCATGAAATAATAATAATTTTATGGGTAATTTTAATGGAGAGATAGTGACAAAGAGGAAGAAGAAGAGTATTATAAAGAGCCCTTATTTTTTGATATTGATGATGATGAGGATGAAGATGCAATTATTGGAGATGAGATAATATTTGATGAAGAGGATGAGGGTGATCAAGAATGTACTAAATTATTAAAAAGTGGTGGTACAAAAATTTTCTTTATTGAGAGGGATTCTTATATAACTTCCAATAACTTAGGGATCGAGATGGAGGAACATCATGGTCGTGAATATAATATGCTAAAGCAAATTGAGCAGACTTTATGGCATTGAGGGAATTCTTTATTCTCATATTTCTTTAATTTTAATTTTGAAGGAATTACAAATTGATCAGAAATTTATGATGTTATATATATCAATGAGCAAAATTCTTTCATAATATTTAGGAAAAATTCGAGGGAGAAATTTTCTCTACCCTGAAGGGAATGATGCAAAGCAAAAAGCTTTGGAATGAGTTTGTAGAATAATGGATAGCATATATAATTTATTATTATTAGGATTAGGATTTGATTTTTATTTTAATTTAGTATTGTTTAGAAATTGACTTTCCTATATTATTAGGGATTTGATTTCTTACCTTAGTTAGAATTCTCTTTATTTTATTTCCTAAATAAAAATTAGGGTTTGTGGGTTTGTGCCACCCTATAAATATGTAAGTTTTAGGGTTGTATAAGGAATTTTTATTGAATTGATCATTCAGAATTATTATTTTTCCCAAATTTGGTATTCTTGTGAATCAACAAATTCTTGGGTGCCTATTTCTTAGCATTTCTGCATAAATCAACAAGTTCTAGAAGGTTGCTAGATAACCAATCATGCACGATTCAATGGCTTGTGACATTTATCTCTCTGTTCTTTTATTTTATTTTTATTTCTTTAAAGCTTCCACTACATCACGATGCCTCTTCACAGGCCTACTGGGCCTTTGGGCGCAAAAGGCTTGGTTTAGGCTGGATAAAGGGATAATGGGCTTAATGTTTTGGGTCTTAGCCATATATGGAAGTTTTGAGCTAGGTTTAACCTATCGAATCCATTCTAAAGAAGATCTCAAGCTCTTCTCACATTCAGAATTTAGACTATCTTATCACTGGGCTTTTGCCACGAGCCGATCAAACTAAGGGCATCCACAGTTTTCCCCCTTGGTTTTTCAAAAAAGGGATTTATGAAATCAATTAAAAAAAAAAGAAACATGCACAATAAAAAGTAAGAATGGCATACCTAACCTACAAGCTTCACTTGGGCTGTTAGTTTTGGAAATTTAAGTCTGAAAAGTCGCACTTTGACTTGAACATGATCAACCACTCATTATAGATTTAGCGTGAACCTTCTACCTTTCTGACACAAGCTTCACTTAATAAAAAAAGGATGGTGTCCTGAGCCTTTCTAACACAAAATTGGGAAATGTAACCATATTCCTCGGGTTTTCCTGGCTTGATTAGTTATTCATTATAAATTTGGTGTGAACTTCGAGACTTTCTTATGTGAAACTCACTTGATAGAAAAGATGGTGTGTTGAGCCTTTTTGACATAGAACTAGGGAAACATAACCGTGTTCCTCAATTTTTCCTGGCCTGATCAGTTACTTAATATAAATTTAGCATGAAACATGAGCCTTTATTATGTAAAAATACTCAATTAAAAAGATGGCATCTTGAGCCTTTCTGACATAGAACTGCAATCCCGAGTTTTCCTAGCCCAAGTCATTTCTTACAATAGTGATCCCAGGTTTTCCTGGCCTGAGTCATCACACAGAAATGCGATCCTGAGTTTTCATGGCCCGGGTCATCACTCACAACAGTGATCTCAAGTTTTCCTGGCTTGAGTCATCATACAAAATTGTGATCTCGGGCTTTCCTGGCTTGATTCATCGCTCACAACATTGATCCTTAATTTTCCTCGCCCAAGTCATCACATAGAAATGCTATCTCTAGTTTTCCTGACCTGATTCATCGCTTACAATGGTGATCTCGAGTTTCCCTGGCCCAAGTCATCATACACAATAGAAGATGCACTTTGAGAATACAACCCAACCAAACATTCTTCAGACTGATGCTTCGATCAGGAACTTTCCAATTCTATAATCTCCAATTTCAAAATACACCCGAGAAGTGACATGATCATCATCATTCATTCTTCTTAATCCACTGGGGATTTTTTTTTTAAGTTCCACTAAGGATGTCCACTTCATGGGTCATCCTTTCTTTCATTTAATGGGCTTTGCCCTTCTTTCTTTTTAAACAAGCCTTCCTTTCTTACCATTTCTGTTCCTCTATATAAAGCCTTTCTTTCTTTTTCTTTAATTGACTTTTTCTTTTTAAGCTTTCTTCTTTTTTATCTCTTAATTTTCTTTTTACTTTTCAAAGATTCCTTGCCATGGATAATGAATGGACTCCAGATTTGCCCGCTTGGGATCAGGTGACACCTATAGTACATGTAGTGCATAACTTCGATCTTAACCCTGGAGATGAGATCCCTCTTCTCGCAGACGTGAGATCTCATATTTGTGGACTGGCCACAAGAGAGGTTAATGATTAATTTATTTGCTTTTTTTCTTAGGTTATTGATCATAATCATGTATAAAATATAAAAAATAAGAATGCATGTGATTAAACTGAGAAATATTAAAGATAATTTAAAATCAAGTCATTTCAACAACATGAAGAGGTGTCACCTCTATAGTTAGGTGATCACCTCTTCATTGAGGCGATCGCCTCCTAGAGAAAAGGCATTCATCTCTTTTATGGGGAAGGGGACTTGTAGAGGCAATCACCTCCTTATGAAGAAGTGACACCTCTATGGTGAGGCATTCACCTCTATGTATAGAGGCATTCACCTCTTGAATAATGATTTGCAAAATTTTAAAAATCTTTACGTACGCAATTTAAACATTCAATTTCCTATTTTTTGTTAGCTTGATGCACGCACACTGAAGGGTGCTGGCAACTTCAGTGGTGACCATATTTGGTATGGTAGCTTTCCTTCGATTATCAAGGCCCATATATTCAACGCTGGATTCTCTGATTTCATTCTCACTTTATCGAGTTTTTAGGGGCAGAATGACTATCAGCCTTTACATGCTTTAATGGAGAGGTGGTCAGACACTACCCACACCTTTCAGCTTCCTTCCAGTGAGCTTACTCTAGACCCAGTTTCTTTTTCCAGTTGTGACCAATATTACCTACGTAGGAGATCCTATTCCCCTTAACATGAGTCTACATCATCTCTCTCCAAAATGACTTGCTTATGTTGAGCATTTGCTACGTATGGCCCTGGACATGAAGGGGACTTATACTATGAAGGTTGACTCTATTAAGAGTTACTACACCCCATAGTGGATAGTAGCTACCACTTCTGGCCTTCGGATTGATCAAATGGTGAGGGCCTTCTTAGTTTATCTATTTGGGACTACAATTTTTACTGATGTAGCGAGTTCTATTGATTTATACTTGCCACCATCTCTAAGTGATTTTGACCTAATGGCCTTATATGATTAGGGGAGTTATGTTATGGCCTATTTATACTGGAGCATGGACGAGGTTATCCAAGGGTCTAGATGGTTTTGTGGCTTTTGGCATGCAGTCATAATATTTCTCTTTCTTTACTATTAATATCCATATCAACTGCTATCACCATAGTTTGTTAACAATTCACTTTTTTTTTATAGGATTAAGTTCTAAAGCTAGAGCTAATAGTTAGGATTACTCACATCATCAACATTCCTTTTCCGATGATGGTAAGGTAAGGTCCCAGTTGGGCTTGGAGGAGAGCTGCTCTTCGCATGCACATCCATCACCAGCACCTGAACTCCTTGACTTCTGACCAAATATATACTTAAAAATTAAATCATGATTAGTAATCAACTTATTAATCAAATTTATTCACTTACATATTTGCTCCTACAAATTTGCCTAGACTTGTAGGGTCTAAAGGCTATGATTTGTTCTAGATTATTGTCTAAGAAAAGGGTGCTACTCTAGCGACCTGGTTGTAAAGTTTGGTTCCTTGGTGAGAGGATTCGATCTTGGTATGAGGGTGCTCAAGCGAGATGACCTCCACTCACTCCTCCTTGTGATATTTTGTGGGCTCATCTATTGGAGGGAGAGGAGTAAGATCATGCTATTAAGGGAAATGATGCTAATGATCATTGTGAAAGGAGGAAGTCTCGCTACATGGACTTTGTATGGACTCATCTTCTATAGTAAGTGCCTCTTACTACATCCACATCTCATGTAAGCAAATAATTTTGTTAAGCATATAATTTCATATTCTTATCTACATATGTCTTCTTTTTTAATTATTTTTCTTTCTCTTTAGGCACCCACTAGGGCACCAGTCACTCATACTAGGCCTACTACTCAGGAGAGGCCTACTTAGTGCCCCCGCACTGTACCACATGGTAAGGGTACTTCAACTATGACACTGACTCCTAGTGGTGCTTCTAGCTCGAGATCGCACATAGTTGCTGGTAGGCTCATTGCTACTCCAGACTTGATGACCCGATGCTGGGTGCCCTCAAGCGAGTTGTCTCGCCAATTCCTCACATTGGACATTAGCATAGAGCCCACATTTCTCCCTGAGACCTCCACACATATGAGTTTCTTCTTTCTATAAATTTTTTTTCAAATTTAACTTAATGCAAGGTTAGTCTTAATAATTCATTAATCATGCAGATGCCTCGAGACCAGGGAGAGTATATGTACAAGGTCATTAAGGCCTAGAGGGACATTCTGATGAGCATCACTTAGTAGTGGAAGGTAATAATCATCTCTTATTTCTACATGTATGCATGCTCTTATGATTTCTTACCCTTTATTGTATTTTTGCAAGAGGAGCTGGATGCTCGTCAAGCTAGAGTCACTGCTCTCAAGTGCCAGCTGGCTACCCTTTAGGTATAGGACAATGATAAGGAGGATAAGGCTACTAAGAGTGATGAGGAGGAGCATACTGATGAGGAGGAGCATACTTATGAGGAGGAACCTACTGCTGAGGTTGAGCCTATTGCCGAGCATGCCGAGAATGATAGTAGCGATGATGGAGATGAGACTACGGTTGATTCTATAGATGAGATGCACAAAGATGATGAGGCTGAGGATGATGAGTAGGACACTATATCAAACTTCCTTATATTAGGATTATTTCTACTTTTTTGGACTATTTTTCTATTACTATTTTGAATTCTCTGTTTACTTTAGAATTTTTTACATTTTGCACAAGATGGATGTTTGAATTCATTTTTCTTTTAATTAATTGCAAAACATTCATTACAGAAATTACTTCACTTGATAACTAAACTTAATATGTAGAATACAGACATTTTGCAGCAACAGTGTTAACTATTAACTATTGGAGAGGAGTCACCTCTTCATAAAAAGGCGATGCCCCTATGAAAAATGAATTCAAACATCCATCTTGTGCAAAATGACATAAAGAAGCTTGAAATAACTACAACCTATCTTCAAGAATCTACATGGCAGATCATGGGCCATATTAGAGCCTTTCATCTATCTGTCTTCCGATCCATGCATATTAGGAAGATCAATTTCCCTTTCTTCATGTTCTTGCTTAGTTTTGGGATTCTCAAAAACATGTCTTTAGGTTTAACACTATTGAGCTATGCCCCCTGCCTAAGGAATTTAAAGCTATTTTGGGCTCACAGATGGATTCTACCCGTCAAAATTGCAATTCATTTGGTAGAAACCATGGATTTACAATTTATTCAATACTATATGGCTCATTTATTCAACATTTCTCCCCAACCTTCTCATCATCATTTCTTTTGTAGCAAAGTTCTAATAAGCTCTTTTCTTAAAGTTATAGAATCTGTAGATAAGAATGAAGTATATTGGCCTTGGATGATCACTCTTTATTTATATGCTGAGTTTCTCCTTATCTCACCCTTTGGTAACTGCAATTAAAAGGTTCTTCACATTTTGGACCAAGTGGAAGGAGGCTTAAATACTTTTCCTCTTATCCTAGTAGAGACCATCATTGGGCTCAATAACTTCTTAAAAACTAAACGATTCTCAAGGAGTCCTTTACTATTAGAGGTTAGTTTCTTCTTTCTTTTATTATTTCCCACTGGTTTGTCCTTTTTTTTATCTATTCATCATTCTACAGGAATGGTTTCATGAAATTAAGGTTGCTTGAACCTCCCAAAGACATTGCATGCTATCAAGCCAAGCATTATCATACAAAGAGACTGAACTCTATTTTGAAAGACCTTCACAATTGGTTATCCACATTCCCTAACACTCTGATTTAATGGACATGCCCGTGGTGGAGGTTGTAACATATGGCACTCAGGTTTTATACCTAATACGTTCCCCTAGTCGGTCTCCACTCAACCACTTTTTACAATCCCACTAGACTTTGTAAACGGTATGGATAGAAGCAATTGATTATAAAGGGAGTTCATCAATTTGATGGATGACCTTTTCCTCAGAATTTCCTCGATAATCTGATTGCCATTTTGAGGTCTATTGACTATAATAGAGATTGGTCCACTGCTGACTAGTATAAAGCATAGATTTAGTTTCAACAAATGGATATGGATGAATTCTCAAGAAATAGGATGGCAAGAGCATTATAAGCTATATGTGTTCAAGGGGTTCAAAAGAAGAGGAGGCAAATGTAGTTTATTCAATTTATTCTTTATCTACTCTTTTGTTGAATGGAATTTCCCTTTTTAGTTAAACAATGTGTAATAAGCATTTAATGCAACGTTCAACATATAATGAAGGCAATCCATTCCATTTAAATTAAGCACAAAGTGACTATACAATTTGCTTCTCATATATTTCTTATCGTTAATCGGCTTACCCTTGCAAGTTTTCCAATTAACTATTTTTTCATCTCTCTCTCTCTCTCTCTCCTTTTTCATGTCCTTAACTTTTGCATGGACTATCTCCTTCAAGGTTTGCAATCCAGTAGAACTTTTTATATTTATTTTTTTAGTCTTTAACTTTTACTTAGGTAGCTTTTTTTCAAGGTTTTCTCCCTAGCAAGACTTAATAGAAAATATTTGTTCAATTTGTCAAGGTTAATGAGCTCTCTGAATTCATTTCCTTCAAAGTCAGATAAAATGGCAGCACCTTTAAAAAATAGCTTCTTCACTAGATATGGACCTTTCTAGTTCATCTTGAACTTCCTCGAGGATCAATCATGATCGACCTAGTCAACTTCAAAACCAAATCACTCTCTTTGATTTTGTCTAGCTTGATTATCTTATTATAAGCCTGAGCTATTCTTTTTTGATACAACTAGGAGTGATACATGGCTCTCATTCTCCTTTCATCTAACAATATTAGCTATGCTAGTAGGCTCTCCACCCATTGATATTCTAAAATTTTAGATTCCAAGAGAACTCTCAAAGATTGGATCTCCATTTCCACTGGCCATACTGCCTCACATCCACACACTAGAGAATACAGAGTGACTCCAGTCGACATTATAGCAATGGTTTTGTATCCCCACAATGTGAACTACAAGTAATATGCCCAATCTTTATAATTCTCTAGCGTCTTGGCCAAAATCTTCTTTACGTTCTTATTGGCAGCTTCCATGACACCATTAGCTTATGATCAATACGGAGATGACTTGTGATGCTTAATTTTATACTCTTTCAACAAAGCGGTTGTTTCAACTCTAAATTGAACACCATTATCACTAACAATATGATGCAGCAACCCATACCATCAGATTATAGTCTTCTTTATAAACCTTGCCATTTTTTTTGGTCCAACAGTGACGTATGACTATGCTTTAACCCATTTGGAGAAGTAATTGATTGCCACTACTATGTAATGATGATCATTGGATGCTTTTGGACTTATCTTCCCAACAATATTAATTCTTTAGGCTGTAAATGGCTATAGAGAAGTAAGTCCCTGAAATTCCATTAAAGGCAGATAACTAACATTACCATTTGCTTTGTAGTTATGACACTTCTTCATAAATCTCACGTAGCCTGTTTCCATCATTAGCCAAAAGTATCTTTGACATGCTATTTTTTTAATCAAAACTGTTCCATTCAAATACGAACCACACATCCTTCATGGATTGCTTCCATGAGCTTTTGAGCTTCAGCTTTGTAACACACTTAAGATGTACCCCAATTGGCACTCTTTTATATAGCATTCCATTATGGCTGATGAATTTTTAAGATAACATTTTGAGAGACATTCTTTCTTTCCTGTCAACATCTTCATGAAATTGTCTCATTTCTAAGTATTACTATAAGTTGTAAAACCATGGCTTTTCTGTAAAGTCAATCGGCATTACCCACATCTCTTTATAATAAAGGATTCGAGATTTTACAAGTATAAGAGGTTTGACTATGGTTTACCTTTCCCCTTCCCATGTTGAAGCGAGGGTAGCCAAAGCATCTGCCATTTGATTCTCCTCTTATGGCAAATGTACAAATTTACATTGAGCAAAAGCTAACAAGAGCGTAGTAGAATAATCTTAGTACATTTTCAGCTTATCCTCCCTTACTTACCACTAGTTAGAGATATGTTTCACCACTAATATAGAATCTCCATATACTGTGATTTCTTCTACTCCCACGCTTTTGAGCATCTCCAAACTGAAGATACAAGCTTCATACTCGATTTGATTATTTGTAACTTTAAATTCTAACCTTTTCAACATTGAGATCATTTCTCCTTTTAATAAGATTAGAATTATGCTGATATCTACTCCTTTGTTGTTAATAAACCCATTAAAGTACATTATCCATGCCTAGATTTCTATTGTCCCTATGTGCTTATCTGAAAATTCTAATTCTGATTCTTATTCATCTATCATTGGGTTTTGAACTAGGATATTAATTACGGCTCTTCCTTTTACCACTTTCTTTGCCACATAATTGATGTCGAACTCAGTAAGCAAAACTAACCATTTAGACAATTTCCTTATCAATGACAGGGATTGTAAATATCTAAGAGGATCATGCTTGTAAACTGTATTAATCCAAAAAGATTGGAAGTAGTGTTGAAGCATCTTTATTACCCAAATCATAGCTAGGCATGTCTTCTCCACCAAACTATAGCCAGCTTTATAAGGAAGGAGCTTCTTGCTCAAGTAATACACTGTGTGCCTAATCTTTCTTTTACCTTCTTAAATGAGCATGGCACCTATTGCTTCCCTCTCGATTGCCAAGTAAAGAATTAACGATTTACCCAACCTTAGTGGCTGTAAGACTAGAGGATTTTTCAAATAATTCTTGATATTCTTAAATCCTTGGGGCACTTATCATTCTAGATAATCAGCTAATTTTTCTTCAAGAGCTTGAAAATTGGCTCATAAATGGTGATGAACCTATTGATATACTGTAGTTTCCCAATAAATCCCCTAACTTCTTTTTTAGTCTTCAGCATAGGCATCTCTTTGATGGCTCTGACCTTATATGGGTCTACTTTAATCCCTCTTTAACTAACAATGTGCCTAAGGAGCTTTCCAGAAGTCACCCAAACAACACACTTCTTTGGTTTCAATATGAGATTGTACTTTTCAGCCCAAGCTAGGAACTTGTCTCGAGCTTCAAAGTGTCCTTCTCTAGTCTAAGATCTCACCATCATGTCATCCACGTATACTTCTATCTCTTTATGGACTATGTCATTCAACAGGGTAGTACCCATCCTCTGATAGGTAGCTGCCACATTCTTCAATCAAAATGGCATGACTGAATAGCAGCATACACCCCATTTAGTATTGAAAAAGGTTTTCAATTTAATAATCACTACCATTGTGATATGGTTATACCCTTAAAAGCCATCCATAAAGGAGTACATTGCACTAGAAGCCGCACTATTGACTAGGGTGTCAATATATGGCAAGGGAAAGTCATCTTTTAGATAGGTTTTATTCAAATCCCTATAGTCCATACAAATCCTAATTCTTTTATCTTTCTTAGGAACTGGCACAACATTTGCTAACCATTGAGTGTTATCAACTACTTCCAAGAATTTCACCTTTAGTTGTTTCTTAACTTTTTCTTTAATCAGAAGAGCCCATTCTGGTCTCAATCTCCTCTTTTTCTATTTTACTAATGTGATATGAGGATATATGGGAATCGTCTATTCTACAATCTCTTTGTAATCCCTAGCATATCCTCATAACCCTAAGCGAATACTTTTATCTTCTTCTTATTGTTTCTTTTATTTTCTTACTCTCATCAGGAGTTAGATCAGAAGCAAGAAGTATATTCTTAAGATTATCACATGTGCCTAAGTTAAATGATTCAGTTTGCACTAAATTAATGTCAAACATATGCATGAAATAATCATAACACACTGAATAACCATTAAGCAAAACTTCACGCAAGTAAGCAAAATCAGAGTTTATTGCATTTATTTTATAGAAGAAAATGTCTTCAGAGTTAAATAGTTTAGAAAAAGAAATATCAACATCATCATAAAACACATCCATAATGGAGTCTAAAACAAAAGACTCGAAGTCAATGTTGACTATATATTATACTCGGATGCATAATGTTGACTATACTCAAACGTATAATGTTGACTATACTTAGACGCATAGTATTGATTGAAAATACACTACACTCAGACATATAGTGTATTTTAAAAAATAAATTATGCTCAGATGTATAATATTGGTTATACTTTGACATATAGTATTGAAAAGATACATTACACTCGAACATATAATGTTGACTATACTCAAACGTATAGTATTGATTATGATTTTCACTATATTCCCTATGGGATGTCTAGTGGTTATGATTTTCATTATATTCCCTATGGGACATCTAGCGGTTATGATTTTCACTATATTCCCTATGGGACGTCTAATGATGTGATTTTCACTACATTCCCTATATGACGTCTAATGATCGTGATTTTCACTATATTCCCTATGGGACGTCTAGTGAAGTGATTTTCACTATATTCCCTGTGGGACGTCTAATGATCGTGATTTTCACTATATTCCTATGGGACGTCTAGTGATGTGATTTTCACTATATTCCTTGTGGGATGTCTAATGATCATGATTTTCACTATATTCCTTATGGGACATTTAGTAAAAATATGTTATAACTATTGTGTAGTGTATAGCTAAAGACAAATATACTATAGGTCTTGTAGAGCATCTAGTAAATTATGATAATGGTGCTATAGGTCCCGTAGAGCATCTAACAAAAAGATTTGAAATGTGATATATTTCCTATGGAATGTCTAGCAAAAAGATTTGAACTATGCTATAACTACTGTGTAGTGTCTAGCAAATTAGATTAAAAGTGTGCTACAACTATTGTGTAGTGTCTAGCTAATCATGATTTGATATTGTGCTATAACTACTATATAGTGTTTCGCAAGTTGTGATTGTTTAGAATTTTTATTATAACTACTGTGTAGCATATAAGAAAGTGAATTTGAAAACTATGTCATAGCTACTGCATAGCATATAACAAGGTGAATCTAAAAATTATGTTATAGCTACTGTGTAGCATATAACTAAAATAAAGTCCAGTGTATGCAAAATGCAGACATCACATCAGAACTTCACATTGACTAGGATTTTGAGATTTTGTGTTGATCAACTATGCTACCTTATTAGAATTTATGCTCATTGTATTTGACTTTCTACACTGATTGCTTTTATCAACTACCTTCATTGCTTGCTAACTTTAATTAACTTATTGGCACTAGTGCTGATTCCACATATTAGGTTTATCTTCTTCTTTCAAACTTATTTTTCCTGAAGACTTATTGAAGTTAGTTCAACATGATGATTATTATAAAAGGTACTCTCTTTTTTTGAAAATTTATAAAAAATTCATCACTTTATCCCAAGATAATGTGCACTCAATGAATCTCACTAACTTTGATTTTTATGACTATTATTTATTTGTCATTCGTAAAAGTCAGAAGTATCATTAATCATTTTATATTGAGAGCATATATTTTTTACCAAGTGAAGAGCTAACCTCCACACCTAATTTTAGGGAGAATTTGCTAAACAAAACTTATAGAAATTGAGCATAAAAAGTCAAATTATGAATATTAAAATAGTCTTTGATTTATTTTTGCACTTTTCTTCCTTATCTGAGTATTCCCTTATCTTTCTTATATTACTTAGCATGGATATCGCTAGAAAGGTCCTTTGGATACTCATACTCTTACAGAGCATTGGAATAAATAGAGTAGCTTTTGACATGGTCCTCTTTTAGTATTCCCCTTCCTTTCTTGTATTACTTAGTGTGGATATCGCCAGAGGTTCACATTGATACTTTTACTCATTTTTTAGCATTAGAGTAAATTATGCTTTCTTCTTATTTCAATTCTCCTCTTAGTATTCCCCTGCCTTTCTCATATTACTCAGTGTGGATACCATTTAAGGGATTTTGTACTCATACTCATTTCTGAGCATTTAAGTATATTATATGCACATTTATCAATTCAAAGACTAAAATGATATTTTAAAATTCAAGCAATCTATATTGCATGTCCATAGATTCTGTTCTTGCATATTCTTCCCCTCGTTTGGGTGCAAAGCAAGTATTAGATTGATTAGAGTTTATAAACTCTCAACATAAAGTTGTTAACTAATCATCTAAATTATGTGAGGTTAATAAAAGAAAGCCACTATGAGCAAAGGTCATAAGATAGGCTTTTCGCACAAGATCTCATGAAGAGGATGAACTTACTTTCAATTTGTGAATTTTATGATTGAGATGGTACTTTATTACAGAATCTAAGGAAATAGAGTTTTGTTGCTTCCCTTTATTATTTTGATGAGTGTTCGGCATTTACTATGTTGCCCATTCCTATTGATGCATCAATTCCTTTCCCCTTCTTCATTTTATTTTATTTTTCCCTGCATAAAATACCATAAGTTAATATGGCCTACTTGCAAGTAAAGAGATTTTTTCAAAATGAAATGTTATTCTTTTGCATTCTTTCCTTTTAATTGTGATGATGATATCTCTGATCATAGGGTTATGATACTCCACCATTGAAGTTATGGCTTTGGGCTGTGTTTGTATATTCGTCAAGCTATGGTAGAGGGCTTCATTCCTCTTATGGACTTCTCCTACAAAAAAGGTTCAGGAGTTAGAGATCTTATTTCATGATCAAATAATTTTTCAGAGTGCATTCATTTTAAGTTTGGAGTGCATTCTTCCCTTTTATAGGGTCGATAAATGTATTGCTAACATGTTGGACCTTCTCATTACCATATTCCAGACCCTACCCTACCCTGGTCTAACTATTATGGAGAGATATTCCAGATGAGAGACTATGGAGATGGATATTGAATTTGAGGAGCTTAAGTTTCCTATCCATCCTCTTGAGGTAGGCAGGATGATGCTTTTGCAAATATCACTATCTGTGATATTCCTTTACTGGATGGGCCCATAATTTATTAGGCTCTTGAAGTCTAAAGTACTATTGAGCATCAGGCTCACCGTCATAGTGTTACTCTTCCTATTTTACTTCTTCAGATGCTTCATATATGAATACTTTAACAACTTTCTTGTACTTTTACAATACTAATTTTGAATGTTAGTAGTAGAGTATTTGTATAAACTTGTCTGGGCTCAAAGACTTTATTATGCAAAGCAAGTATTTCACAATAAATGTATGCAAGAGTATGCATCTTTTATATGACATGCATGATCCTAATAGGTCTTCTGTTTAGAACAAAGCTATGTTCATAGCTTGGAGTATGAGAATGAGATGCCTCATTAATAACCTATAGGTTTGAGCGTTGAATGCTTTGTTGTTGGTACTTTTAATGTTAGCGCTTCTACTACAGCTTGTCCAGCATATGACCAGGTGATGAATTTTTTGTTGTTACTTATGGTTTACTTCTTTATTCCCCTATAACTCTTATACTAGCTCTTATACTTTAGTGTTCAATCTTTGCTCTTAGAATACAGACTTACTATTCTACAATTTTCCCCTAAAGCTACATTTTGCCCCTAGTTTCATTCTGAATTCATTCATGTTATTCTTCAAGAGACTCAATTCATTTATTATTTTTTTTTATCCTTTGACTTACTAAACCTATTAGTTGCAATCTTATACATTGAAGATGCAAAGTAGTAAGCGAACTGACTGAAGTGAGTTCTTGATAATGAAATCAACTGGACTTGAACTTCCAAGAACTCTTGAGCATAATATGAGGCTTAATGCTAATGCAATGATTGATGATGGTTACAAGGCATGGGTTGTAATGTGAGTTATTGAACCACCTAAATTCCTAAGGTACAAGGGGACACTATACTTACAAATTAAATCATAGAGGGGTGATAAGAAGATAAAAAAAAGTGATCTCATAGCTCTGCTTTTAGCTTTCATTATGTATTTTTTTTCTATTCAAATACTTATGCAGTATGATAAAGACGAATATGCGATATTCAAACAAAATTTCAAATTCAATTTTAATCATTCAATAGGGCAAAAATGATAACATTTATTACATCACATGATACAACTCCTATTATTAGCCAATCCTGAATTTTTTTCTCTCTAATTTTTACCTTACTGTTCTTTTTTCTTTCTTTTTCTCTCTATTTGTTCTTTCTCTTTTTATCATTCTTTTTATTTTTTCTTTGGATTTCTTATCTTCAGAAGTTACATCATGTGATATATGAATGTTCTTTGAATTTGCATTTGTGCCCATGTTGAATGAGTCTAATTGAATTAAATTTTTACATCAAATATGCATATGCAATCGATATCATAATGCACAGTACCATTCGGATGTACATTACATAAGTAAGTAAGATCAGAATTAATATCATTGATCACTAAAATAAGACAAGTTCTAAAGAAACTGAAATTTTATTCAGAGAAGAAAATAAGAAAATTCATTTCTTATTTTAGATGCTAGGGATGTTGAGTCTCAAGGTGGCTATCCTTCAAGCGGTTGACATAGTGGTTATTCTTGCATCTTCTCGCCAACTGTCTCCATGACTTCATCTTTCTGTACCTTAATTGTACATTTTTCTTTCTTTTTTAGTAGCTTCTTATCATCAAACTCATCACCCCATCCTGTAGGCACAATCCACTCAAAGGATATGTCAAAAGAATACAGTTTAGTGTAAACCACCTTGTAGTCAAATTGGCCTGAATGTTGTCCCAATAAGTCTTCTACTCTTTCCACATCTTTAGGGGTGTTAGGAGATTTCTCATTGGTTTTAATATCTAGGTCCTCAAAGGATTTTAGTACCTCTTCCTCACTTATTCCTGAGTTGATCATTATAGTGGTTGGGGTTGGAACATTTCGATAGTTTAGGAAAGGATTGTTTCCAATGCTTGGACTTTCAAGGTCTGTGATCTTTCCAGTGTCTATAAGGTTTTGAATTTCATGTTTAAGGCATATGCAGGTATCTGTGGAATGTCCAACTACTTGGTGGAATTTGTAGTAACTATTTGGGTTATAGCCAATGATATTTGGGTTTGGTGGTTTATAAAAGGTTAAGGGTCTAAAAAGGCCTTTTTGGATCAAACAGATTAGGACTTTAGATAAGGGTTGGTTAAAATTGGAGAATCTTCTTAGTTGTTGAATAGCATGCACTTCCATAATCTAGCTAGTGCTTCCTTGTTGTGTGCCCTTAGTTGGGTAGTTTCTTGCTCCAGTGCTTTTAGTAATCTTCTTTTTCTCACTTTCAATCTCCTCTACTTGCAACTCATCATCATAAAGGTCTACAAATGTCTTATGGTTCATCATTTGTAACCTCTCAACCAAATTAGGTGACACATTTTGAAAAATCATCCTAACCTGATCCTTTTCGACTAACTTGTTTTTCATTAATCTTGTCTTATTCATGAATTTAATCAGAAAATCCAAAAATGATTCATTAGGCTTCTACTTGGTCAATTCTAAATCCCTAATAGGCACTTCAAGCCTGGTATTATGATCAAATTGTTTCAAAAAGGTAGTACACAATTCTCTCTAGTCAACTCAGATAGACTTCTCTAACCCATGATACTAATTAATAGCGATACACTCTAAGGATAGTACAAATAACTTAGTAACTCCAAACAAAGGATCCTTAATGGTGCTCCAAACAACTTAGATTTACTTTTTTGCAATCTTTTCCTTTTCATATGTATTTTATCAGGAAAGCAACGTAATAAATAAATCTTCAGCTTTATTATCATATACTATCTGATGTGTTGTGTGAATGCTATATAAACTGTCATTACCGAATCTAGGGTCTTGCGCTAGTTATACATCGAGTATCGTATAATGAGAAATAGTTAAAAAGTAGATGCAATCTCTCGAACCTGGAAATCACTGCTGGAGATAATACTTATTGAGTGACACGATGTTGTCCCCTTTCTTTTCTCAATTTTCTAAAAATCAAGTGGTGACTCCATAAAATCAAAAGCGTCTCATCCCCTCGATAACAATCACTCATCCTTGTTCGGTAAAGTTTCCATGTCCCTAAGAAACGGGAAGACCTGCTACATTGTAACAAAAAACCATGGCCATTACTAAAGTGCCGGACGTATCCATATCATAACATATATCATATCATTTTTTTCAATCGCTCATAATGGTGACTCCACTGGGGACTTCTAAGTAAGAGGGATCAACTCGAAAATGACTAATTATCATTATGCAATACTCAATCGTATAAAGCCCCTCATAAATGTATTTACACTACACATCACACGTGCACCACTTGTCCCTAAAAGCCTCGATAATACTAAATGACATCGTCACCATGATTCCACTCGAGTCACCGAGCGACAAACATACAATATAATCAACTTTAGTCTTTACTCATGCATTCACTAAACTCATCTAACCAGAGTCTGTAACCCAAGTCTTTAAGGGGGGCAACCGAGTTATCAAAAGAATGATAGACCGAAGTCTGTAACCATAGTCATATGGGGGCATTCTCACTAAAGGAACCCTTAGCCTTTCACCCTAACTCAGTTCATGTAGATAAACCAGTAGTAACATCCACTAGGATTCCACTAAGCTATGCATGCTATCCTTGTCCTAACACTGTTTGTTTGACCTGATATTCATAAATGACGTGACCCTCCTAATGTCTATCATCGAATGACATCCTAATATCAGTTTTCATAGAAAATTTACCCTTAGGACCATGTGATTCTCATATACTTCATGTGAGCCTGAAGCATGAGGAATGATGAGAATCATGTACCTTAGCTTAAATAGCCTATGAAAATTAATAAATAATGACATCCCTTGATTATGGAACCTACGAGACATCATCCATTTATCCTTATCAGATTAAATGAATGGATTAGGAACCCAACTAGATTGTGGACCTTTATGTGGGAAAAATCAAACTGTAAACTATCAAATGATACTTTCATGACTAATAGTAAATATATCAAATATCGATATAGGGGCAAAAACTCAGACTCCCTTTGATTGACCTTAGTCCTATACATACGGGTGCATACAGGCTTTGGACATCATTCGAAGCCTGATAATTGACCCTCACATTGACATCATGTGATTACCTCAAGCACATTTAAGTATCGTTCCTTAGTTTACCCTTTGGTTCTTACCAACATAAATCGAAATAGCCTAGTTCTGAGAGTATAACCATAGTCCCCTAATGAACATATATTCAAAACCCACATAGGAAAGAGACTAAATAACCTCATGGAGAAATAAGGTTGGCAGCAAGAGCATGCTTGTGATTGGTTTGTTCACTATGCAAGAAAACTAACCAGCTTTGATCATGCATACATCACATACATGTAGATAGCACATACTAACCATTATTTCTTGTAGGAATAATCATTTTTTCCATCATAGGATGTTTGCATCCACTCCATGCATACATGCTCACCCTTTTGTTTTACAAGCACATGTCATGCATCATTTATTTAGCTACCCTAACAAATGTATAGGAATACTGCATTCAAACATGAGTAACCAAGAAGATACCTCCTTCAGCAATTCAAAGACAAGCTAAAAGAGGGGATCCAAAAGTTGCTCACTGATGGCACCATAACTGAAATCCTCTAAGCCCAAATCAAAGCCAAAATTTCCTAAGACAAGAATAGAACACCACTAAATGAAGCATCTATATTTGTTCACCCAAGGATAGATAAGGCAAAGGGAATTCCCTTACTCTAGTTCAAGCTAATGATGACAATGACTATTACCAAGATCTCAAGAATGCGCCAAAAGCTACAAAAATTGCTAACATCACCAAGCCTTAATCGATAAGGGAGGTCAAACTATTGGCCAATAAGATGGCTTAGTTAGAATTTGCCTTCAAAGACAAAGGAACTCATGGCTTTGAAAGCTTCACCGACCTGGCACTATTTAAATATGAGCTACTTCTAGATGATTTTAAGCTACCTAACTTTGCTAAGTTTGATGGAATAGGAGATCCAAGGGTCCATCTAAGGTAATATGCTATCTTCATGGTTGCCACAAAGCTTATAGAATCACAGATTATTTGATTCTTCTTCACATCACTAGAGGAAGGACCAAGGGCATGGTTATTTGACCTTGAAGATGAAATAAAAAATGATTAGCTACTGCTAACTCAAAAGTTTATCAAGAAGTATGAATACAACACTTAGTTAGACATCACTTGAAGGGACCTTGAGACCACAAAGCTGAAACCCAGTGAAGCTTTCTCTAATTATGTCACCAGATGGCGGGAAAGGCAATCAAGATGAGAAACTATCCTTCCAAGGATAAACAAATAAAGCTAATAACCAAAGGGGCACTACCACACTTTAGAAAATAGATGATCTTTGCTCATTATCCTGACTTCAGAGCTCTCCATCAAGTTGGGATTAGAATTGAGGATAAGGAACCTCAGTAAGCCAGAAACACTTTTTGCCACAATACCTAACCAAACACCCAAAACACCTTCACCTGAACCATAGAAATAAATATGACACAACCCAACACCCATAACTCACCATCTATCAATACCATCAAACCACTAAGAAAATTCTCAAACTTTCACCTCCCACTATCCAAAGTAGTCCAAAGACTTCAACAAAAGAACCTCCTACAACCACAAGAGCCTAGGTACCTTCCAAACCCACTACCGCTTCAAATTAACCAAAACTTGTTCTACCATTTTCACTAGATGCCTGGCCACACCACTAATACATATAGAACCCTAAAAAATGCAATCAAAGATCTTACTGACTTTGGAAAATCAATGACCCAAAAAAATGACCACCCAGTATCAAGACCAACCCTCTCCCAAACTATCAAAACATGCCTCCACCAACCATCAGCATGATCTCCTCTAATATACTAGAAGACCTAGTTGAACAGTCAATCCAAGCCATATAAGAAACTCAAGATAAGCCCTCGGAAGACAAACCCTCAAAACCTATTCTTGAGCCTCATGATTCTAGTGAAGATAAATAATGCCCTTATACCTTTGAATAATTCCATTGCCTCAAAAGTTCCTTCCCCACTTAATAATGCAAAAAAGAGTTAGGGATACAGCTCTTCCCATGAACGGTGAAGTGATTGATCACCCTTACCCAAAAAAAGTAGACATAGACAAAAATATCAGCAGTAACCATGAAGTATGGGATTTACTGGGCTAGCCATCTAGGAAGTTTGACTACAAAGTCAAGTACACAACACCTCCTACTACCCATACACTCTTAGAAGACAAAGTACCATTAGGATAAGGAGAAAATTTTGATAATGAAGATGGGATGGTTAGCACTATTTAGCTTCAGAACCTACAGACCATGGGGATAGATATATGGTATGACTCTAATGACCTTGAAATCATTGTCTAGGACAAGAACAGCAATACAAAAGCATATAAGAAAGCAGCTAAAAAGCCCTCGCTAGCAGTTAATCATGTAACTTATAACGGGCAGGTATATCAACCTTCTAAGAAAGAGAAGGAGCCTCTAAATAGAAAGAAGTAGCAAAAGATCAAGCTCCATTTAAAGAAGAAGACACTATCCTCAAACAGCTCAAGAAAACTAAGGCACAAGCCAGGATCTAGGACCAAGTCATGGCCTCCAAGAATAATAGAGATGCCCTAGTTAGAGCACTAGATGAAGCAAAGATTGCCACTTATGCCTCATTATGCAAGATGATAGCTTCTCTAATAAAGGCTCTTTCCAATGCAATCACCTTTTTAGACGAAGATTTACCCCTCAAGGGAAGGGTCCACAATCGCCCTCTCTTCATACAAGCAATTGTCAGGACCAAGAAGACCCTATGTGTTATGGTAGATGATGGGTCTGCCATTAACATTTTCCCCCTGAGGTTGCTACATAATTTTAGGATGAATGTTGAAAACCTGAAAGAATCCAATGTGGTCATACAAGCCTACGATGATTCAAAGAAGCTAGTCATCGACACTTTTAAAGTAGTAGTTACATTGGGAGATATTGAATCAAAAATAGAATTTACCATCCAGGACATCCCTCTAACTTTTTTTCTATTGCTAAGAAGACCTTGGTTCCACCCACTAGAGGGTATACCTTCCACTGTGCATTAGAAGATCAAGTTCCCTCTAAATGGAAAGGTCGTTACCATCTTTGCTGAAACAAACAACATTATTGCCTATATGAATGTAGTCCTACCAAGATTCCAAGTTTCCGTGATCAATGATGGTCATGTTGATCCCAAAGTTGCTGCTGTGATGAAAAAGATGCAATATATGCCTGGATCATGACAAAGAGGAAGAAATATTAAAAACACAAAATTTCCTGACTTCTGAGGATAGACCAACAGAAATGGTCTAGGGTACAATCTTAAAAAGGATACTAGGGCTAAAAGATAAACCTCTTTTGTGGCTGAAAGCTCAACCCAAGTCTATTAAGGATAAGCTGACGAATGGGTGAGCAACAGAATTAAGAAATTAGGGTTTTAAGAACTTCAATGACACCCTCAAAGAGAAGCACTTACCAGACATGATCATCAAGACTGACATCTGTGAACTGATGAAAAATTTAGAGATAGAATCTGAAAGAGAAGCTATCAATCATGCCCAAGATACTGCCATCCTCAAATGTGAGCATCAATGACATCCTATTCAAAGAGATTGTTAATGATCTCGGTACTTTTTCTTTATTTGAAAATGATGATGTAATGAACTCCAAAGTTAATACAATGAAATCAGATTTTGCTTACTTGTTTGATGTCTTTCCTGATGGTAGTGTGCATTGCATTGATCAAAACATTAGCATATTTGACGTTCATTCTATATGCACTGAATCATTGAACATTAGCATAAAATCTAAACCACACATTTTACATATTTCAAAAGATGTTACCCCTGAAGAGAGGAGAGAAATTGAAAAAATATTAATAAAATATTCAAAAGTATTTACTTGGACATACGAAGATATCCCTAGTATTGATAGAGACATCATTGAACACTTCATTCCTAGTGCAAACCAGTAAAGTAGAAACTGAGAAGACTTATACCAAAATGGGCCCAACTAGTGAAAGAGGACATCAAGAAACAAATCAAGGTAGAGGTAGTAGACTATCCAGAATGGTTAGCAAATGTGGTGCCAATACTGAAGAAAGACAAAAGGGTTAAAATCTACATCAACTATAGAGATCTAAACAAGGCCTACCCAAAGGATGCTTTCCCATTACCCCACATAGACATACTAGTTGACAACGTTGCCATATGTGCAAAGTACTCCTTCATGGATAGATTCTCTAGGTACAATTAGATCCTAATGGCCATTATTGACAAAGTAAAGACAACTTTCATAATAGAATAGGGTACTTACTACTATAGAGTAATGCCTTTTGGACTAAAGAATATAGGGATAACTTACCAGAGAATGGCAACTGCAATGTTCCATGACGTGATACATAAAAAAGTGGAGGTATACTTTGATGACATGATGGTCAAGTCAAGAACTAGGGAAGAATACCCCTATGATCATGAAAAGTTCCTCAGAAGGGTTAAAAAGTATAGTCTCAAGCTAAATCCAAAGAAATGCGTATTCGAGGTCACTTCAGGAAAGATGTTGGGGTATATTGTCAATCAAAACATGATTGAAATGGATCCACACAAAGCAAAAGCCATTAGAGAGATGCCAATGCCCAAAATAGAGAAAGAAATCATAGGGTTTCTAGGGAAACTATAGTTCATCGTCATATTCATCACTAAGTTGACAGTAGTGTGTGAACTGATCTTTAAGCTACTCAAAAAAGATTAGTCGGTTGAATGGAAAAAACAGTGTCAAGTAGCATTTAACAAAATTAGAAGCTACCTAGCCAACCCACCAATTCTAAGACCACCTAAACCAAGGATGCCTCTAACCCTATATCTGGCCATCGAAGGGAATGCAATCGGTGCAATGTTAGCGTAAGAGGGAGAAATAAAAGCATAAGATGTGGTCTACTACTTGAGCAAGAAGATGCTGCCATATGAGGAGAAGTATAGCCAACTCGAATAGATATGTCTGGCAATGGTATGGGCAATGAAAAAACTCATACACTACTTTCATTCTTATAGAATTTAGGTTGTGTCTAAAATGGATCCAATGAAGTACATCTACGAAGTTGCCTCTCTAATAAGGAAACTTGCCAAGTGACTCGTACTCGTAACATAATTTGACGTGCAATATCTAACTAAGAATGCAGTAAAAGGGAGAGCAGTGGTAGAATTTCAAGCTCTCAACCCCATTCCAGACTCAGAAGAAATCTAGCTAGACTTCCTAGATGACCTTAGCTCAGCCATTGAGATCCAAGGATGGTGCATGTACTTTGACAGAGCAGACAATTAGTTTGGCATAGGAGTCAATGTCATAATACAATCTCCAGAAGGTGAAGTAGTACCAATTGCTAAAAAGCTTAAATTCAGAGTCACAAACAATGAAGTAGAATACAAGGCATGTACACTCGAAATAGAAGCATTGACAACCCTGGGTGTCACAAAAGTCAAAATCTTCGAAGATTCCATGCTAGTAATCAATCAGGCCATGAAAAAGTGGGAACTGAAAGAACATCACTTAAAGCCTTATCTAGACGACTTAAGGCTACTCACCATATCCTTCTGAAAATGTAAATTCATTTATCTCTTTAGGAATCACAATCACATGGTAGATGCACTTGCTTCCCTAGCATCAATATAGGAGGGGCCATCCAAAATGCCCATTAAGCCTCTGATTCTACACAAGTCAAGACAACCTTATCATAAAAACTATAGAATAGTGAAGACAGAAGCAGCTGAAAAGCCCTGGTTCTACGACATCCAAACATATCTAAAGGAATGAGCCTATCCTAATCAAGTAGATGAAAGAGACAAAATAGTCATTCAATGATTAGCATCAAAATTCACATCACACCAGGGTGTGTTATAAAGGAGAACCTCAAATGTTTTACAACTCTAATGTCTAGATGAAACTGAAGCTGCAAAAGCAGTAAAAGAAGTACATGAGGTTGTGGTCCATACATGAATGGAGCAATCTTGGCTAAAAAGCCAATCAAATAAGGGTTTTTCTGGATGATGATGATGGAAGACTGCATCAAATTTATAAGGAAATGCCATAAGTGTTAGATCCACAGGAATGTCAACCACCTTCCCCTGATAGAACTACACTACATCTCCTCTCCATAGCCCTTCTCAGCATGGGGACTAGACATAATTGAGGAAATCCACCCGACAGCCTCAAATGGACATAGGTTCATCCTAGTGGCAATGGACTACTTTACAAAATGGGTCAAAGCATAATCATTTGCAAGGATATGAGCCGAAAAAGAGGCTAAGTTCATCAAAAAAAACATGTTCTATCGATATGGGATCCCCCATCATGTCATCTCTGACAATGGTGTCCAATTCCAAGGGGAAGTTAGAGAGCTATTGAGGAGTTATAAGGTGGAATATTACAAATCCTCTCCTTACCGACCACAACCAAACAAGGCCGTTGAAGCTGCAAACAAGAACATCAAAAATATTTATTCAAATATGACTCAAACTTATCGAGACTGGGTAGATAGATTGCCATATGCCTTATGGGGGTACTGAACAACAGTCAGAACTTCAACAGGAGCAACTCCTTTCTCACTAGTGTATGGATTAGAAGCAGTTCTTCCAATCAAAATAGAGATCAAGTCTCTTCGGTTAGCAATAGAATCTGAATTGCTAGAAGTGCAGTGGGCTCAATAGAGGCATGACAATCTCACTCTTTTAGATAGCCAAAGGCTTAAAGCTCTACACCACACACAGTTGTATTAGGCTCGACTAGCCAAAACCTTTAATAGAAGAGCAAAACACAAGAGTGTGAAAGCATGAGACTGGATGCTAAAGCAAGCAAGAAAGAACATTCTGAACCCTAGAGGGAAATTCAGACCAAACTGGGAAGGCCCATACTAGGTTAAACATTTCCTATCAAAAGGAGCAGTCAAGCTGATGGATTCTGAAGGCAATAAATTCTCTAAACCTACCAACACAAACCATTTAAAGAAGTATTATGTCTAAGGTAAAAAAAATAAAATAAAATCATCATCCCACTGAGTTGAAAACCTAAAAATGGCAACTCAAGCAAAATTAGGGAAAGAGATAAATAACTACATCAGCTATGGCTACCATCAAAAGTAAGCAATGATCCTACTCAAGCATCCCCTCATCTAATCCTGACTAATCACCATTCACTATAAAGGATTCTTGCTGTGACTCTAACTCACTAATGCTATCATGAAAAGCTGCATGCTTCTGCTCCCATTCGCGACTAGCAAGATGGTGCTCAACCTGCACTAAACATTGCATATTGTACACTTATACATAAAACATGTGCATAAAATAAACAAGTACAATAAAAAAAAGGCATACCCTCTGAGTAGTGGTAAACTCCAAAAAGCATTGCTGCACACTCCCAACAATAGTATACCAATATTGACTAGAGGAGACAAGAATCTACAAAAGCAAGCAAATAAGTTAGCCACCACTCACTAAATAAATGAAACACAAGTAAGAATAAGTGAAGAACATGAACATGGGTAGCATCAGTAGGAGCAACACCCGACTAAGGAAAGCTAGGTCTAAGCAAATTGAAGCTCACTACTCTACCAAGAATATCCATTATAAGCAAAGACAAAGACGGTTAAACAATCAAATCCCCAGGGATAATGTTGTTCGAAGCCATACCACTGGCATGAGCAATCACCTTGATGCATAGCATGCCCTCATCCTCCTTAAAGCGGGATCTAAATCTCCTTCGACGTCGCTGTAGATAAGTTCTCATAACTTATGTTAACCACTGTTTATTACTAATAAAATTTTCTACATGCTTGCACCAAAACAGGAATAAAAGCTTACCGGATTAAAAGAAGCAACTCTTGACGACTCACATGATGGTTTAAACCTTGAACTCAAGGGACAAAATGCTTCTGCCATAGAAGGTGGAGGTGAAGGAAAGGTCCCACTAGCTGTGGCATCAATCAATTAAGGGATCAATACATCGGCATAATGTAAACCCTCACTCTCTAAAATCATAACAACAGAGGGGAATCCTGTTATAATAATAATAAGATCATCATTACAAAGCTCATGGCCCTAGAACTTGACCCTAGGGGGAGGGACAGGAACTCTCCTCATGTATGGGCCATCCCACCAATGATGGACTCACTTGTCCAAATACCACACCCTACTAATAAGACTAGAGAGTAACACTTACCTCTATGTCAACTACCATGCAGCCACCATTTCTGCCGTCCAGTGAGATCTCACCACCCACCATCGAAGAAAGATCTGCTTAAAGGGAAACAATAAACAAATGATCCCTAAAAAAGGAACAACCAACACAACAGGAATTAGACATACCTGATCAAGGTGATGCAACCAAGCTAAGCAAGCCCATCAAACCAAGTGATCCATTGCATTATGAGGGACCAATGACAAGATCAAAGACAAAGAAGTTCAAACAAGCATTGAATTTGCTTGTCTTTCACATTATAAGCAAGTTGGTGGATTTGACTACAAGTACAAGCTTGGAGCCGCATGATGAAGAATTCAAGCTAATTAGCTTAATTTCCTATTCTGAAATTAATTAGCTTGAATTGGACGAATTTGGAAGTTGTTTTTTTTTTATTCATATTTTGGAGTCAATAAGGAAGATTCAAGAAGATTCTAGAAGATGTGAGAAGATTCAAGAATATTCCAAGTCAAAGTCAACAAGTCAAAGTCATAGTCAAATAGTCAACAAGTCAAAGTCAATGGTCAATGGTCAACATATGACATGGCATGTGACATGGCATGCTTTAATGCTTAGTTGTCATGAGTTGTCATTTTGCTTAGTTGTCATGAATTGTAATGAGTTGTCAATTTTGACTTTTCAAAGATGAGTTGTCATTAGTTGTCATTAGTTGTCCTATTTTAAAGGAAATCTCCTTAATTAAGGATTTTCCTATATAGGTATCTTTAGGAATAAGGAATAGAACCTTTTCCTTTAAGGATTAGGTTGTTTACATGCCTATATAAGGGCTAACCCTATGACATACGAATTTAAGAAGATTGAAATATTAAAAGTAAGGTTTTTCCTTAAACTTTGTTCTTTTGAAACTTTGCAAGTTTACTTGAATTGTTTCACTTCTACCTTTCATTACAATTGCTAGGTTAGATTAAACTTAGAATTGTGTGATTGTTCATCTTATAATAGCTAAGTATCTTGCTTCAAATTAATAAGCAAGGGGTTTAGCTCCATCAACACAACTATCCTTGATGATCCTTGGGCTAATATTCAAAGTTGGATGCGCGTTCTATCTCTATTATAGGTAGGGTTCGTATCAGTTTGGTATCAGAGCCAAACTTCAAGGTTTGGTTATTTATCATTTAATTTTCGTTCATAATTTCTTCTTCTTCTTCTCAATTCTGCTCAATTCAAAAAAAAAAAAAAAAAAAAAAAAAAAACACCAATCATTGTGTTTTATGCAAAAGGGTTCAAAATCTATCAAAAGACCCTTAATTGAGTTAGTTTATTCAATTTCCATATCTATTGAGAAAAAAAAATTTGTTACTTTGTTTTAATTCAGAATTGTGTTTTGGTTGTGTTTGTGGGTTTATAACTCAAATTTGACTTCTTTTGTTAATTTTCATTGTGTATGATTTCTTGGCTTCTAAAAAAAATTGGGTTTTTCTTGATTTTGAGCTAAGTTTTGTTCACTTGCTTATTTTCTTATTTATTTGATTCGTGAATAGTCACTTTGAAATTTTAAGTTTAATTTGATTTTTGTGATTGTGGTGTTGAGTTGATTGAGCAATTTTTGTATAATTTGCATTAGTTTTATTAGAACTAAGATTTGGGGAATTTGAGTGGTAAAAGGCGAGTGGTGAGCTCATAAAAGGGTAAGAGCCTTATTGAGTGAAACACGAGTGTGAGTGCCATTTAAATTGAGTGAAACACGTAAGGGAGTGTTTGGTGAGATCTTTTTTTATTGCTACTAATAATTTCTTGTAGGAAAAATTAAAGTAATGACTCAAGAAGGTGAAGAAGGAATGCCCGATCAAAAGATGTACATGAAATCCATGACCCAATTGTTTGACAAGTTGAGACTAGATTTGGTAAACCAAATTGGAGACTTGGCAGACCGAATAGACAAGATAGAGTCAAGTCATCATGGAGATGCTAGTATAATCAATACTAGAACCCGTGGGAGACATGAACAAGAGGATGACGAACAAACATCCAATTCAGGAAGAAATGGGCGTGCAAGAGTTGATAACAACTTGGGAAGCATTAAGATGAAAATTCCAAGCTTTCAAGGAAAAAGTGATGCCGAAGCCTATTTGGAGTGGGAGAAAAAAGTGGAGTTCATCTTTGAGTGCCATCAATATTCTGAAGAAAAGAAGGTGAAGCTAGCTGCCGTAGAGTTTACCGATTATGCACTTGTTTGGTGGGATCAATTGGTGACTAGTGCAAAAGGAATAGAGGTAGATGAAGAGAAGGTCAAGGCAATTAAAGACTGGCCTACGCCTAGAGGAGTTAGTGATGTGCGAAGTTTTCATGGTCTTGCAAGCTTTTATAGGCGATTTGTGAGGGATTTTAGTACCATTGCAGCGCCATTGACCGAAGTCATTAAGAAAAATGTTGGCTTCAAGTGGGGAGAAACACAAGAACAAGCATTTAACATGCTTAAGGATAAGTTGACGTCTGCTCCTTTACTTACTCTACCTAATTTTTCTAAAACATTTGAAATTGAATGTGATGCTTCAGGTTTTGGAATTGGGGCTGTTCTAATGCAAGATGGACAACCAATTGCTTATTTTAGTGAAAAGTTAAATGGTGCAAGCTTGAAGTACCCCACTTATGACAAAGAGATGTATGCCTTAGTTCGCGCTCTAGAGACATGGCAGCATTATTTATTGCCTAAGGAGTTCGTGATACATACTGATCATGAATCCTTGAAGCACTTGAAGGGGCAAAATAAGCTTAACAAACGACATGCTAGGTGGAGTGAATTCATTGAGTCATTTCCTTATGTCATTAAATACAAGCAAGGTAAAGAGAATGTTGTGGCTGATGCACTTTCAAGAAGGTATACTTTACTTGCTTCTTTAGATGCCAAATTGCTAGGATTTGAATACATAAAAGAGCTATATGAGAATGACAGTGATTTTGGTAGTGTTTATCATGCATGTGAAAATATTGCTTTTGAAAAGTTCTATAGGCATGATGGTTACTTGTTTAAAGAGAAACGGTTGTGTGTTCCTAACTGTTCTATGCGTGAATTACTTGTTCGTGAAGCACATGAGGGTGGTTTAATGGGACATTTTGGTATAGCCAAGACTTTAGATGTTTTACATGATCACTTTTATTGGCCTAACATGAAAAAAGATGTTGTTAGAATTTGTGATAAGTGCATTGTGTGTAAACAAGCTAAGTCTAAGTTAAAACCACATGGTTTGTATATGCCTTTACCGGTGCCTAGTTCACCTTGGATTGATATTTCCATGGATTTTGTGCTTGGTTTACCTAGGACTAGGCAAGGACATGATTCAATATATGTTGTTGTAGATAGGTTTTCTAAAATGGCTCACTTTATAGCATGTAGAAAAACTAATGATGCACAACATGTTGCGGATTTGTTCTTTAAAGAGATTGTTCGATTGCATGGCATGCCTAGAACAATTGTGAGTGATAGAGATGCTAAATTTTTAAGCTACTTTTGGAAGACTTTGTGGGGTAAATTGGGCACTAAACTTTTATTTTCTACAACCTGTCATCCACAAACTGATGGGCAAACTGAGGTAGTTAATAGAACTTTATCTCAATTACTAAGAACCATGGTTAGGCATAATTTGAAATCATGGGAAGATTGCTTGCCACATATTGAATTTGCATATAATCGTAGTGTGCATTCTTCTACCAATTTTTGTCCTTTTGAGATTGTTTATGGTTTTATTCCGTTGAGTCCTTTAGATTTGATTGCTTTACCTTTGAGTGAACAAGTAAATCTAGATGGAAAGAAGAAGGCAGAATTTGTGAAGTCCTTACATGAAAAGGTGCGAGCAAATCTTGAAAGAAAGAATGAGCAATATGCCAAACATGCAAACAAGGGGCGCATAAAAGTTGTATTTGAACCAGGTGATTGGGTTTGGGTACATTTGCGTAAAGAAAGGTTTCCTACTCAAAGGAAATCTAAGTTGATGCCTCGTGGTGATGGACCCTTCCAAGTGTTAGAGCGCATCAATGACAATGCTTATAAGATTGACTTACCCGGTGAGTATGGTGTAAGTGCTACATTTAATGTTGCTGATTTATCTCTTTTTGATTTTAATGTAGGTGATGATTCGAGGACGAATCATCTTGAGGAAAGGGGGAATGATGCAACCAAGCTAAGCAAGCCCATCAAACCAAGTGATCCATTGCATTATGAGGGACCAATGACAAGATCAAAGACAAAGAAGTTCAAACAAGCATTGAATTTGCTTGTCTTTCACATTATAAGCAAGTTGGTGGATTTGACTACAAGTACAAGCTTGGAGCCGCATGATGAAGAATTCAAGCTAATTAGCTTAATTTCCTATTCTGAAATTAATTAGCTTGAATTGGACGAATTTGGAAGTTGTTTTTTTTTTATTCATATTTTGGAGTCAATAAGGAAGATTCAAGAAGATTCTAGAAGATGTGAGAAGATTCAAGAATATTCCAAGTCAAAGTCAACAAGTCAAAGTCATAGTCAAATAGTCAACAAGTCAAAGTCAATGGTCAATGGTCAACATATGACATGGCATGTGACATGGCATGCTTTAATGCTTAGTTGTCATGAGTTGTCATTTTGCTTAGTTGTCATGAATTGTAATGAGTTGTCAATTTTGACTTTTCAAAGATGAGTTGTCATTAGTTGTCATTAGTTGTCCTATTTTAAAGGAAATCTCCTTAATTAAGGATTTTCCTATATAGGTATCTTTAGGAATAAGGAATAGAACCTTTTCCTTTAAGGATTAGGTTGTTTACATGCCTATATAAGGGCTAACCCTATGACATACGAATTTAAGAAGATTGAAATATTAAAAGTAAGGTTTTTCCTTAAACTTTGTTCTTTTGAAACTTTGCAAGTTTACTTGAATTGTTTCACTTCTACCTTTCATTACAATTGCTAGGTTAGATTAAACTTAGAATTGTGTGATTGTTCATCTTATAATAGCTAAGTATCTTGCTTCAAATTAATAAGCAAGGGGTTTAGCTCCATCAACACAACTATCCTTGATGATCCTTGGGCTAATATTCAAAGTTGGATGCGCGTTCTATCTCTATTATAGGTAGGGTTCGTATCACAAGGGGCAGTCTCCTCATGTGGTCCCGGGCTAGTATGTAATCCTAGATTAAATCTATAGTCTTCTAGATCTAGTGAGAATAACGAGGGAAGCCATCCTCTTGGAAATGCTCGATGGACAAATGAGGGAGAATCCTAAACTCATATGCCCAGATCTATCAAAATCAAAGGGTTAGAAATAACAAACCAAAAATAAGAGAACATATAATAAAACTCCTACTCACATCCAGCATGAACAAGCATCCATAAATCCTCGAGCCACCTTGGCATGCTGCATCAAGTCTCGAGTATATATGAGCAAAGGCAACAGTGCCCCAGTAATAGCCCAATAAGCCATCCAAATCTCTTAGGACAGGCAGCAATTGCATATCACCCGTACCCAAAGGGTTCAAGAAGATAACAGCACTTAACAAATAAAATAAAAAGCAGTGAGCTAGCTATTTTGTTGAGATAAGACCATCATCATATAAAGCCCACACAAAAGAAATAAACTCCGTTTATCGGGCAAAATACGGGCAACCAAACTTCATAGCAGTGACTACCCCAAGCAAATCCCTCGGGAGATGCCTCCTCGCCACAGCAGTGGAACACTCCTCACCACTAAAAGCAATGGGCTCTCCAGTAAACCTCAAGCCCATGATGGCAACAAAGTCTAAGGGGGTAATAGTCATCTCCCCAACAGGCAAATGGAAAGTATACATCGTGTCCATCCACTGGTCTATCAATACATACATAGCAATTTGACTTAATGCATACAAGTCATAAAATAATGCAGCAATTACTCCATCAAAGCCCTTCTCAGCAACCATCTACTTCATACACATTGGGAGACCCTGATAGTACATGCTGACCCTATTGAAACTACCGGGTAGCACAGTGACATACCTACGGGGCTATAAATAACAAATATGTTATTAAACATTTGCACAGCTACTAAATACTAACACATCTCTCTCTCTCTATCACTTAACAGGATCTAAACAACAAAAGAAAAGCACCACGGCAAGCAGACAATTATAAAAAGAAAATAAAGCAAGAGCTATTAGCCATCAGCATTTATAATAAAGCTAGACAAACAGTTACAACAAGAGCTACAGATCTACAACTATAATAACCTCATACAACAAAATAAACAGGGCAAAGAAGGACCTACCTTATGATGATGATGCACCCAAGCATTAGTCCCCAAGCTTGGACAATAGGGATCAGGTCACCACGAGAAAGCTTGGAAGGTTGAGAACTCTGAGCATCATATGTGCTAGTCCCTGCTGTAGATGTCCTAGCTCTAGTAGCCTCTGCAAAGTCACCTTAAAATCAACATCAACATCAATAAAAATGTCCTTTAGACCCTTAGGAATGTTGGGGAACTCCATTTTATACAAAAGTACAAAAGCAAAAACAAAGTAGAAAGCACCTGAAACACAAAAAGGGTCAAGAGAAGTCAGAAAACACTTAAAGAAGTTTGGACGAAGCCTCGCAAGACCTTTGAAATAACCACTTAAATAAGCATGGAGAGGGAGAAGCGTGTGACCATGCATCCCCCCTCACACGTAGTCACATGCACTTCCTCCTTCCACGCACTCTTTTATGGTTTTACGCGCTCTTCAAGACTTTGCACACTCACTTTTACAATCCTAAACTTTCATTTGAGCATAACATATACACCAAAATCACACAAAAGTACATTAATGAGGACTCCATCTATCTAAAGACACTCATGCACCGCTTTCTTCGAAAAACTCAACATCTTACAAAAGTATAAGAGCAAGGAAAATTCATTGTAAGGATACCTTAATCCAAATCATCAAAATAACATCCTTAATATAATAAATAACTACATCATCATCACATCATTACTGCATCATCACTACATCACCACTGTAATATCACTACATCATCATTACTACCTCATTCATTACTTAGAAACATCTTTACATCACTTAGGAGCACTCCCACATCGCTTAGAAGCACTCTCATATTGGTTAAACGCACTTTTCACTGCTTAAAAGCATCATCCCACTACTTAGAAGTATCTTCTCATTCATGTTGAAGCATCTTCATATTACTTAGTAGCATTCACAATGCTTAGAAGCATTCACAATGCTTAGAAGCATTCACATTGATTAAAAGCATTCACATTGCTTAGAAGTACTCACTCATTGCTTAGAAGCATTCTCAAAATGTAGAAGCATTCTCACACTGCTTCATGATGGGTTTTCGCAAGTATACAGATTCATACAAGTAGTAATTAAATATCGATCCCACAGAGATTGCAAATTGACTATTGTGATACTAGTTTTGTTTGTTTGTTTAAACAATGAAAAAGGGTATTTTGAATTAAACTAAGATAAAACACAAAAAAATCACAATGAAATAACAACCACTTTAGAGAGCTAGGGTTCTTATTACCAATTCAACCTTTATGTAAGATCAATTAACTGCTAAGCCATACCTAACCTTAATCCAATTTGAGGGTTTCTCAAGAATCATAGGATTTCCTCCTAAGACAACCCTATGATTAACCAAGTAAATTAACGTTCTTAGATTTAAAGCTCTTACCTACTAAGTGTTCGATTAACCCAGTTTAAGCACCAAACCTTAATCAATATTAGTTGCTTAAGTGTTTCTCAACTAAAAAAGCATCTAACAGGTTATTGTTTAAATCCAATACAACCCATCTCTTGATCAAGTTTTATTATGTATATTCAATCAAAGGGTGATTAATCCTAAGAAGACATTAAGTTCAACAACAACCAAAGGATCTAGATTAATGGCTTAGGTTTAATTATGATTAGCCCATGGTTGAATTGCAATAAGAACCCTAACTAAGAATTTAGCTACTCATGTTAATTGTAAGAGACAAAGAAGAAGAATAAAAGAAAACAGACATCATCATTAAATCAAAATTAAGAATGAATAAACATAATTGAATAGAAAAAAAAACCCCATGTTCAATAGGAAGCTTGATGTTCTTTAATTCTTATTCTTAAATCTCCAAAACTAACATAAGTAAGAAAAAATCCTTGTTCTCTCCAAAACTGCTCTAAGAAAATGTATATAAAAAATTGATAAAATATCCTCCCCCTTATTTCTGGTGGCTACCCTCTTATAAAACCCTAATTACTAGCCATAAGGTTACAGCCATGCGAAATCTCCATCTTGTCCCTCATGAGTCATTAATTAAATTTGACTTTGAATTTCCCAATCACCAGGTCGCACGACCGTGTGCATTTTGTGCCTGACCGTGCACCTAACTTCTTCAACATTTTAGCATACCGACCTCCATTGCTTTTTGGGCCTACTTCAAGTGCCCACGAATCCTATGTAACCTTCCTCTATTGTTCTTTGACTTCCTTAAATACATAAAAATCAACCAAAAATAAACCTACTAAATAAATAAACACACAAGACATGCATTAAGTACTCAACTAAATAAAAATTGAATAAAAAAAACACAAACTTAACTGAAATTGCATCTAATCCTAACACAAAGACTACTTAAAATGATGCATTTTTCACACTCATTACTTCACATTGCTTAGGAGCATCCACATTGCTTAGGAGCACTCTCTTCTTCATTTTACATGACACCTAAGAAGGTTATAGTTGCATCTCTTCTTTGCTTAGTAGTATCCTCATTCGTGTGACAGCTAAGAAGGTTATAGTCATATGTTTATTAGTGTAACACCTAAGAAGGTTATAGTCATATGTTCATTCCCATGACACCTAAGAAGGTTATAGTCACATGTTCATTCATGTGACACCTAAGAAGGTTATAGTCGCATGTTCATTCGCATGACACCTAAGAAGGTTATAGTCGCATGTTCATTTTGAATGACACCTAAGAAGGTTATAGTCGCATGTTCATTTTGCATGACACCTAAGAAGGTTATAGTTGAATCTTTCTTTACTTAGTAGCATCCTCATTTATACGACACCTAAGAAGGTTATAGTTAAATGTTCATTTTATGTGACACCTAAAAAGGTTATAATCATATGTTCATTTTGAATAACACCTAAGAAGGTTATAGTCACATCTTTCTTTGCTTAGTAGCATCCTCATTTGCATGACACTTAAGAAGGTTATAGTCTCATCTATCTTTGCTTAGTAGCATCCTCATTTGCATGACATCTAAAAGGGTTATAGTCGCATGTTCATTTTGCGTGACACCTAAGAAGGATATAGTCGTATCTTTCTTTACTTAGTAGCATCTTCATTTGTGTGACACCTAAAAAGGTTATAGTCGCATATGCACTCTACACTTTGCATCAATCATGGGCTTGTATATGTCCCAAAATAGCACCCTGCATCATAACCAAGTCATAAAACAACAATAACAAAACACAACAACATAAGTCAAATCTTGACAAAATGTCTAAAGACAACCTACAGGTAAGTACCTCTCTCCTTACAAAAATGTTTTTACATCTTTGCATTTTGCTTCATGTGTATTAGCACTAGCCCTAGATGGCTTTGCAACACATATGAAGTAAGGGGGCAATTTTCATACCTCAAATTTAATTTTCCCCAGAAAGGTCTAATAATGAAATGAATCCCCAAGATGACTAGAGTCTGCTCGTTCGTAACACCTTTGAAGTGTGCAACCTTAAAACCCAACTGACCCCACCAGTGTGCAAAATCGATCACTAAGTCATTAAGTTGTGCTCTAACCTTACGAAATACAAATTATTGGAACAATGAGAAGTTTATTTCAAGAAAAATCCTCTTAGAATACTTAGCTGATTTGGTCAACGCGCATTTCATTAGACCGAGACTCGGCTTCATGAAAAAATAAAATTTGATTTTGATAAAACAAACTTTGGAATCACATCTAGAAGGCTCCAAAACCTTTAAAAATGGTCCCGAAATGGTCCAACATAACCCAGGTATTAGCGCATATCACTCAGAAGTGCGCATCAACACCCTTAGGTGTCATGTGCTAAAATCGAGCCCGAATTGGCAAAACGGACTTTAAAAATGTGTCCAAAAGGCCCAAAAAACTTAGGAACCAACCTTAAAATGGCACGCATAAAACCTAGGGGAAGAGTGCATAGAGCATCGAAGTGCGTGTGAAAATGCACACTTGAGCACGTGGCCACGTGCCAAGCGCATGACCACACACACACACTATACGTGGCCATGCGCCCTTGACATGGCCACGAGCAAAAATCCCCTTCTACCCTCTTAACCACTCCTACACCACCCTATTCTATAGATTTTTTTCTATAAATAAACCCCTTTACACCCCATTTTAGAGGGGGGAGCAAGTGAAGACACACACACACTCAAAAGTCAGTCCGATTGAAGGCATGGGATACCCTTTCCCATATAGTTTTTACTCTCCCATAGCCTTTTCCTTAGGTTATTAGATCCCTTTTTCCACCAAACCAATCCTCATCTTTATCAAAGCAAGCTTCAAAGGTATATGATCTAGCATCATTCTACTGTCATTTTGAACCTCTCAATGAGGGAAGCTTAATAATCTCTCAAAGTTAGAGCTTCAAAGCTCACATAAGCTGAGTCGAGTCTGAGGACCACACAATCATTTTAGCACATTTATTTTATCATATTGCATTTTATTTTACTATCGCCAGTATTTGGGAATACTGTTATGCTTATGTAATGAGATTAGCAATCTTGCATGCTATATGAAAAATATATGCTTTATTATGCTCATTTTATATCATCATTCTACATCCTCTATTTATGAAATCATGAAATTATTGGGTTTCATGATACAAATACAGCGAAAAAATTAAAAATTTATCACGTTCCCAAACCTGGATCTATGTAATTCGACTACTTGATAAAATCTAGGGTTTCAAGAATCTTACTAAGACGCAGAAGAGGCAAGATTTTCTAGAAGGATGAGAGGAGGTTCACACCAGTGACACCTTACCTCGAGCTTTTTGCTTTGGTTGTTTGGATCTAGACGTCTCCAAAAGGATGCATCCTCTATAAGTATCCACACAAACAGTCCTTCACAAAAATGAATTGGAGTATGTGCTAGCAACTTTCTTGATTGTCTCACAAATCAAGAATAAAAGAAAAACTCTATCTTTGTTTTCTAAGAGGAAAGAAAATGAATTTAGAGGTGGGAAAAAAAAGTGTATTAAACCCTAGAGAATATAACATATTTATAAACTCCAAATTAGGGTTTCACCTACCAATGACCTTTTGGTAATTTCCATTTATTATATTATGTTTTTGTTTAAAAAACAAATCAGAAATAATATCTTATTTATTTATTTAAAATAACATTTATCTTAAATAAATAAAACACTTTAATTATTTATTTCCACAGAGTTTATTTTGGGCTTATTAAACCCAAATTCATTTTTGGCTTGTTCTAAATGTGTGACCATATAGGTTCATATAACATTGGCAGTGGGCCTAAATCTCTATTTAGGCCTACAAGTCATAAGTAGCCTATAGTAAGACATTATGACTACCCAAGTCTTGTGAAGTCAATAATCCGACATAACCTAATTATAGTGAATTTTATTTTCCCTTTATCACATGATATCCTAATTGAACATAAGGCATAGAATGTCATCCTTATATAGCTCAATATTATGACTTGATTCCAAGTAGACTGAAAATGATAACTCTTTATCAATTCATTTCAGCATGGCCATGCATTTTCCTTTAGTCTATCTCATCAAGGGGCCCATAGATATCTTTCTCATATTAATGAGGGATAAATTCCTTCTGAATCACTCACATTCCTCATATAATTAATTTCATATCCAACAACATCCTATTTAATTGTCTAGTTAAAGACAATGTTAGAATGTGTCAAAATATAAAGTAGCTATGTAGAAATCCATGATGATTTCAAGGTCAAAGGATCGAAATAAAATTACTGTGATGAGAAATACTTATGATAATAATCTATGTAGTATTTTCATAGTGGGTCAATCCAGTACATGATCTCTTATCATGTACCTATAAGTTGACTTAATATCTCATATTCATGATTAGTAAAACATGACCATCAGTCAACTTCATACTAGCCTTAATACTTTAATATTTATATAATGAATAAATGGCTAGGGATAATTCGAATAGAACTCTTATTTTAATCTAAGGGTTTTACTATCAAGTCACATACTTGATGGCCTTAGTAAGAATTAATCATTCATATAATTATCATAAAATCAAATGATAATGAAATGCCTCTTTATTAATAAAATAAGAAAGTCAATACATAATCACAAATGATTGACCTAATGCATATCACTAATAGAAATCACATCATAAATATCAATAATGTGAAAAGTTCATATCCTAGAATAGAGTCATCATGCTCTCGGTCCAATGATGACCTTATGCATCCTTGATATTACCATTATATATCACTATAGCATAAATAAAACTGCAAGCATGATCATCCTGTCATTCATCGAGTGAACTATATAAATGGTTGTATTATTCTTATAAGATTTATCATATTAGATTTACTTTTCCGTAATTTTTTCCTTTTCATATGTATTTTATCAAGAAAGCGATGTAATAAATAAATCTTCAGCTTTAATATCATATACTATCTGATGTACTATATGAATGTTATATAAACTGTCATTACCAAAACTAGGGTGTTGCGGTAGCTATACATCGAATATCGTATAATGAGAAATAGTCAAAAAGTATATGCAATCTCCCGAATTCAGAAATCTTCATTGGAAATAATACTCGTTGAGTGACCCGATGTTATCCCCTTTATGTTCTCAAATTTTAGTGACTCCAAAAAATCAAAAGTGTCTCATCCCCCGAGACTAATCACTTGTCCCTATTTGGTAAAGTTGTCATGTCTCTCATAAATGAAAAGTTCTGCTACACTATAACAAAAACCACAGCCATTACTAAAGTGTTGGACGTATCCATATCATAACATATATTTTTTTTTGTTCACTTAGTATGATGCATGAAATGCATGTATGCATGATGCACATGCTATGGAACAAGTAGCAAGTAGTAAATCAAGTGTATATACATCCTTCCAACCTTATTCCTCTCATAAACGTATTCAGTGGTGAGTCACTTTGCCTAGGATTTTTAGTCTTGGCCTTAATATCAATAGGGGATATCAAGAATCACCATGCATGCCAAATCTTGTAAAGCAGTAAAGCATAGAAATAATATTTCTAGGTTTAAAGATTAGCCCAATCTTTATTAACCTAAATGAACTTCTAAAGTATGGGCTTGGGCCTTTATAGATAGAAATACCTCATAGCAACAAACACAAGCAATATGGGTAATCCTAAGGAAAGTTACTAAGCTACTACATGAGCTGAGTTTGGTGAAAAAGGTCAAGGTTCCCTTAGCAAGATGCCCTCCTTTAAGACTTGAGTTATAGGCCAAAGTCAAAGGGGCCCGGCATCTTTTACAAACTCGATAGAAGACTACTCCCCTTTAGGACTTAGGTTATAGACTCTGGTCAGACAAGCCTATAATCTCTCTTGAACCAAGTTAAGGCTAAGAGCGATGGTTAGCCAATCTACAATCCCATAAAGCTAGTGGAATCATGGAACCATAAACCAATGCTATCGGTTAATAAGGACATGCAGAATGAATGCAAGAATAAGATAATAATTAATAAAATAATTCTAAAGAACATAAGTACTATCAATATCTCTTATCCCTAATGGAGTCGCCACTATAAATTGTATGGTTTAGAGCGCGTCCAAGATTTTAGCAACCGCGACACTGTTTGAGCTTAGGGCTTTAGAGAACACACTAACCACTGTCACAAAGACATGGCATGGAGATGAGGAGTCGCCACTGAGGGTAATAACTAGGATAAATAAAAAAAATTATGGTACTTGATTCTCTAAAAGAAAGCCAGCACCATTGAGCTCAGGGCTTTAGAGAACACACTAACCACTATCACAAAGACATGGCATAGAGATGAGAAATCACCATTGAGGGTAATAATTAGGACCAATAAAAAAATTGTGGTACTTGATTCTTTAAAAGAAAGCCAGCACCATAACTAGGAGATTCTAGATACAGAATACCAGCTTTTTTTAATCTTGTATTCATTTAAAATTACTTTATGAATTACTATCTTATCCTTTATTTACATGCAATTCCATATAAACCATATTTTAACAATCAACCCCAGGCAAACTAGTCATGAAAAATACATGTAAAAATACATTCATTTAAGTTCATAATCACTAAGTTAGTCTAATATACATTGATTTTGATTAAATGGGCTAAATCTACATGTTTTAATTTACAAGTGATCCTAAAAACTAATGGATCTAATTCATATTTAATTTTGATTAAGTGAACCTAAGTCTACTTATTTTAATTCTAAAAGATGGGCATAAATCTACAAATTATGAAGTATTTAAATTAGTAGGCCTAGTTCTACATGTTTTAATTCTAAGATGATCTTAAATCTACAAGTTATGGAAAAGGGTTTAATTTAATAGGCTAAGTCTAAATTAATTTTAATTAACCTAAATGGGTCTATATCTAATTAACTAAATGAGCCTAAATTATCTCTAACCTAATGTCTAATTAGTTATAAACCTAAAATACATTTTAATTAATTAAAATCTATACCTAATTAAATGAAATGGGTTAATTAAAAGATGGGCCAAAAATAATTACTTAGACCTAAAATTAATTAAAGGGGTTAGAACCTAATATAGGCTTGGGGCCCAAAACACATAAAATATATAAACAAGCCCAAAAAAAATTAAAAAAATCAAAACAATTAAATAAAAAATCAAATTTAAAAAAATCAATTATTTCTTCTAAAAAAATCTAATTTAATTAAAGTGACCTTAACAAGTAACCCTAATTCTATCCACTTAAATCTAATTCAATTTTAGTTAAAGAAAAAACCCTAATTATCTCTATAGCCATTACTTTTAATTAATCACCCAATTAAAACCCTAATCTTACTACCTAATTAATTAAAATAAACACACAACTACACACAGGATTTCATTATTCCCACTATTAGGGCTATTACAATGATCTACTAAAAAAAATAAAAAAAATAAAAATTAGTACAACCCCTAAAAAACTAAATACAAAAATACAAAATAAAACAACAAACAAAAAAAATAACAAAAAATAATTGAAAAAAAACCTAGAAACTATACTTAACTACAAGATTTAATCCATGGCATTCTATAGATCTTCATGAATTTTGTTCTCTAAGTGGACTTATTATGTAACTCTCTCCATAATTACCAATACAAACACAAAAATAAACAATGATTAGTGAATAACAATAAAAATTAAATAAAGTTAAATTAAATAGGACCAAAATAATCAACTAAAAAACAAAAGAAAGTAGGAGAGGAGATGATGGTATGAATGCAATATTGATTTGCTCCTCAAAATAGTATAAATCACTATTGTTTTTTAATTGGGTCTTTAATGCTTAATGTTCTCCTTTAAAATCTATTGCTTTTCTTCAAAAAAAAAAATACATCTCAAGAAAATTTTATGGGAAAGTTATATAAGAAGAAGGAGAGGTCTTAAAAAATTATTTTCTTTTTTTTTTCAAAAGTCTTTTTTTTCTTGTCCTCTCTCTCTCACCCCCTATTAAGAGAGTTTGGGTTGGGTTTATATAGAAAACCCTAGCTGAAACAACATATCATACTGTTACTTCCTCTCTTCACAATGATAGAGTTTTGATTTAAAAAGGACTTTTGATTTCCTACAAAATTCAGACAAATCCTAGAAAAGGGATTTATCAAATTATTTGACCAATTAAAATTCACAAAAAAAAAATTAATTTATTGTCAAATAAAAAAATAGACATAAAAAGTTTAATTTCAACTGAGATTATATAATTCCAATCGAAAGTATATAATTCTGACTGGGATTATATAATTCCGATCAGAATTACAAAATTCTAATCTTTTTTTTACTTTTAATTATAAAAAGACCCCTGAAAGAATTTAAACTTTTCAATTAGGTCCTTAAAGAAAAAATTACAATTAAGTCCTTAAAAAAGCCAATTAAATTCTTTTGAAAATGCATTTAGGCTTTTGAGGTTTCAAACTTCAAGTGTTGAAGATCTATTTATAATATTTTCATCATTGGAGTCCTTTATCGCATCCACACTTCATCATCCTAAAATTGGGTGCTTATAATATCTTATCCCATGATTTAAGAATGACACCTTAGACTCAAGATATTTAGGTAGCCCTTGTTGATGTTTCCCTAACCCCATTCCAGGCATGAAATTTTGACTTTTCATCGTGTTCATGATTTTTGGATTCAGTTTATCTTTATAAATCATGCAAACTTCAAAGCTCGGAATAAATAGGATTTTCTAAGGAGTTAGTTTCAATGCAACGACGGCCGCTTCAGTTTCAGTAAAAATGGTGACTACCCTCCCCTCATGCAGGAACTTAATCTTCTAATGCATAGTAGATGGCACGCCCCTCAAAGGATGAAACCATGGCCTTCCCAATAGGATAGAAAAGGTCATTGGGATGTTAATCACAGGTAGGTTGACCTAGACTTCAACAGGTCTAGTTTTGATCACCATGTTTGATGGCTTTAAATCAACCACTATCAGTCCTAACTTAAGCAAAATCTTCAATGGACAGACATTGATAGCAGATCTGTTGTCCACCATTACACAGCATTTTAACTTCCCCTTTACTTCTGCTTTAATAAATAAAGGCTTGAAGTGATCCCTTCCTTCTAAAGGTAGATCATCATCAGGAAATGTTATGGATCCTTAGGCACTTTCCATCAATGAATCCACTAACTACTCAAGGGTGTGGCTTGTAGGAACTTTCTTGTAATCCAAAGCCATTACTAGTGCCTCCCGATAGGCCTTGGAGTGCATGAGCATCTCCCAGAAACTAGAGAGAGTTTTCTCTTTTTTCACCGCTTCAATAACTTTCTCAGCTTTCTCATCTTCTTCTTTTAGATCTATCTCTTTTTTCTCATACCCTATAGGTTTTAATTCTTCTTTCTTCTTAAGCTTCTTAATTGATTGGGCTTTTTTTTCTTCATTACCCTTCTATAGATTGATTGCTCTGCCTTCCTCATCATTAGAGCTCCAAATGTCAAGACATTCACCCTGACCTCTACATGTTGTACTCTAGGACTGAGGTTTTCTAGTTCAAATTTTGGGGGTGTAGGTGTGGCATTGACAAAAGAATTTAAAACTTGATCCTCTGTTAGACCAGTGTTAATGGTAAGGATAGATTGATTTGGTGGTGGCATGTTTCGATAATTGGGTAGTGGATTATTTCTAGTATTGGATTTTCTATTTTATGGGTCAGTTATTTTGCCTGAGTTGATTAGGTCTTGCACTTCATGCTTCAGGTGAGTACAATTGTCAGTATCATGGCCTATAGCTTGGTGGTATTTACAATACATCTTTGGGTCAATATTTGGGAATGGTGGTCTCTATGGTAGAGGTCATAGCAAATTATTCTCAATCAGCTTCTTTAAAACCTTAGAGTGAGGCCTGCCTAGATTAGAAAATCTTTTAAGTTATTGGGCAGCATTTATCTGCACATTGCTATAAGATCTGATCCCAATGTTAGATCCAGTCCCTTATTTACCTAAGGATCTTCCACTGAAGGATTTTCTTTCTTGTGACAAGTCAAATTCTTTTTGTACCCCAAACTTGTACAGCTCTTTGAAATTCTGAATCCCTAAATCTTTTAGCTTCTTAGAAAGTGGGAGTATGCACCCCTCAATTGCTACCACTAGTTGGTCACTCTCAGAGGGTCGGTGCTTTATCTGTGCTAGCTTCACTCTCTACCCGATCAAGAAGTCAGTAAAAGGCTTATTAAATCTTTATATGACATTTTGTAAATCTCTCAATGATGCTTCTATCTAGATGTTGAGACTGTACTTTTTTATAAATGTTGCACATAATGCTTCCCATTCAACTTGGATATTAGCTTCTAAAGCACAATACCATTTGATGGGTGCTCCTTCTAAGGACAGAGGGAATTGCTTAAAAATCTAAGCCTTGTTCAAGCTAGTTGTTCTCATATGAATTACATACTGTTTGAGATGCAAATGAGGATCTTCAATACCAATTTGGCTTCATGTCGGGAAACCTAAACTTCGTACACAATGGATCATCATCCTCTCTCAAACTTAAGTTGGAGTAGTTTATCGGTGCATCCATCCCCTTTTCTTTCATCATCAATTGCATCTGAGCCATAGACTTAACTAGGTCTTTACCCCAATATGGCTTCTCTATATTCTTATGGGGATCCAACCTCTATCGGGTGACTGGTTTTGCTAATACAGTTTGCTGATCATCTTTCATTCCTTACCTTTCCAGATTCTCAACATCAAGATCAAATGGTAATGGTGGAGGCACTAATGGTTTCGCTTTAGTTGACCTTATCTCTGCCATCATTTCTTATATAATTACTCTGGTTTATTCAACCATCTCTGTCTTGAACTATTTTGGATCAAAACACACTGATGCTATCTCTTTTGACATTCTAACCAGGTGACCAGTGTTGGAGCACGTCTAAGCGGATAACTGATTTAGATTTATATCTGCAACCAACCCAAATCAGAAATATGCATGGCATGTATGCATGATATACTGGGCCTAAAAGAATATAATAAGAATAAATATCCTATTTATATGCAACAAATAATAAAAGACCAAGCTCTTTAAAAGATGACACTTCCACCCTTATTTCTCCTACACGCATATTAAATGGCAAGTTTCTTATCCTAAGATTGTTAGTTGGGTTTTGACTATCAACAGGGATAACAAAACCGCCATACATGTAAAAAACTCTCAGAATATAGCAAACAAGTAGCAAATCCTTTAAATGAAGCTGAAGTCCATTTTCATAAGTCATAATGGGCTTGGAAGGCCCAATTTTGACATGGTCTATTTGCAAATGGGCCATAGTGGGCATGAAAGGCCCAAATTTGGCATAGTCCACTTGCAAATGAGCTTGGGTTTTATAAAAAGGCTTGCTAAATAGCATAAAACACATATACATTTTGAAAAAATCTTAGTGAATATTGCTAAGTCATTTACATGAGCTGAGTCAAGGGTAATAAGCTACGGTTCCCATAGCTATATACATCCATTACGTCTCCCCACTCAAGGGTCTATGCAATGTAGATAGTACATGCCATGAGTGATAATAATTGAATACTTCATTACTAGGTTTGAGTGAAACACAGACAGCAAAGCAAAGACTATTATTAGTTATTTGGGACTATGTGCTCAATGTGTGCAATCGTGTAGTGAATGTAGTAATATACAGAGGAAATAAAAGAAATAATCAAGGATGATACATTACAAAACACTTGGATTCAGTTTCTCTATCCCCAATGGAGTCGCCATTGTGGGCGGCGGGTTTTAGGCCACGCTCCCAAGTGTATGATGACCATGACATTGTATGGGCTCAAGGCCTATTAGGATTACTAAATAGGCTTTTAAGGCCCAAAAGGAGATGGAGTCACCACCCGGATGAAAAATGGGACACTTTACAATAACTAGATTCCATGGAGGTTTCGAGAAGCCATCATTAGAGATTCGGGTTCGGAAACTGGGTATGGGCTTTGAATGCCCACCCGACCTTGCGATTGGCCTCCGTTGGTATTTTGTATTTTATTACCTATGATTATTGAATTATTTCCTTATTGTTGTGGTTTGAAAACATTTCTAATTTTATAATTCAATTTGAGTTTGTACATTAATCCTTTTGTATATTTATTACCTTGGCATTCAAATCAAATATTGAAAATGAATTTATAAACATTCATTCCAAATAAATGGGGAAGGGAATAGGGATTACAGTAATATGTACAATTATTACAAGAATTAACCTAAATGAAACCTCTCAAGAACTAGTTAATCCACTAATTACATAGTGATTAGAAATTACTAAAACCTACAACAAATAAGGGTTAGCTCATATTTAAGTAAACAACTTTATTTATAAGGCAATTCAAATTATATCAACATAAACATAGGTATGTAGACTCTTATGAACATGTATTAATCATTTAATTAATCCCCAAAAATATAGCATTCTTATGTAATATCAAGGAGAAAAGGGCAGCACATAGGTATTATATATTGAAAATATACCAAAAGGACACTAAAATAAAGTAGAGTTTTACGAGACTTTGCTCGAGAGGTGATTGTCTCTAGGTCAAAAGGTGTCGCCTCTTTGATGAGGCGTCGCCTCTTTGAAGAGGCGTCGCAGGGTTCTCACTCATTTAGACCCTTTTGATGCTTTTAATTAAAGCCCTTAGAGCTTAGTTGATTCATTTTCGAAGTGTGGAATGCAAGAATCACCTTCCTTTTTCTCAAGAAATGGATTCTTAGCTTTAAGTTCACTCTTTTCCTTTTCTTCCTTATCTTTTTCTTAAGAACATTTTTTGCTCTCCTGTTTTCTCTCCCTCCTCTGGTCTTTTTTTTTTTTTTTTTTTCAGAATCCCCATTTTTCTAAATAGTCAAAAACTCCCTTTTAAGTCCATCCCCTCTGTCTTTTAATTTTCTCCAAAAAGTTAAGGTTACTTTCCACCTTGCATTTTCATTATTGCTTTCCTTCTTTTCTCATTATTTCATGCCTCAAAAGTCCTGTGTTTTCCTTCAAAACTGCAGACTATATATAAGAAAGTTAAATTTTATGTTAAATGCAGTAATAAATAACATTTATTATTGTAAGGGATAGTTGTGAAGAGGCGATCGCCTCTTCACAGGCCTACTAAGCCTTTGGGCCTAAAAAGCTGGGTTTGGGCTGGATATAGGGCTAACAGGCTTAGTGTTTCAGGTTTTGGCCAAATATGGAAGTTTCGAGCTAGGTTTAACCTATTGAATCCATTCTAAATAAGATATTGGGCTCTTCTCGCTTTCAGAATTTGGACTATCTCACCATCGGGCTTTTGTTGCTGGCCAATCAAATCGAGGGTGTCCATAGTAATATTTTAGCTCTGATATGGATGTCCACCAGGACACTTACACATGCCATATTATTGCGCATCATTCACACACATTTTGTTATATCTGACCATGAATGCAATGAGTCCAAAATAAAAGTCCATATGTACTATTGGTTAATTTTAAAGTTGATGTGTGAAATGGGTCAAAAGGGTAAAGTTTAAGGGTGAAATGAAGTATTCCCCAAACTAATACTTTGGAGATAATCAAAGCACTTTACAACTCAAGTTAGGATAATTTTTTAATTTTTGGGATGATAATAGATGATTGTAAAACTCTAATTAAGGAACTGAATTTGGTTTTCATTGTTCACATTTCCAGGTTTGCGAATCAAGTTGCTCACACCCTTGCTCAAGCATCTGTTTTTATGTTAGGCTATTATGAGCAGTCGTCTAGGCCTCCAATTCTTCTATTGTGTGTTTCACGTTCTGATATTTGAATAAAATTTCTATATTTTCTTTAAAAAAAATAGCAGTACGTAATTGAAACAAATCAAATTGAAATATTTGATTATGTTCTATTACTCCATTTATTAATTTTATTTTTAAATAATTGTTAATTATTTATTCATTTAATATTATTTAAAATATATTTCATTAATTATATAACTAAAAATATTTTTTCATAATATTTTATAATTTATATACAAGTTTCTCTCAATAATAATAATAATAATAATAATAATAATAATAACAAAATGGAAAAATTACAAATTTAGTGTTTGAACTTTTGTGATTTTTCTATCTGAATGTTTGAACTATTTTTTTTATTTTAGTGTCTGAACTTTGAAAAAACATATTAATCAGATGTATATAACCTATTTTTAAGTGACAATATACTTAATTAGTTCAAACGGGATTCACTTATTTCTATCTCACATGTCATTTTTTTTTAGCTCATTCTCCACTATTGTCTACTTAAAAAGGGGTAAAAATAGCTAAAAAAATTGGATCTCATTTGATCTAACTAAACACAAAGTTAACTTAAAATAAACTAAATACAACTAATTGATAACTTTTTTAAAATTTAGACATTCAAATAAAAAAATCACAAAAGTTTAAATACTAAATTTGTAATTTTTCCTAATAAAATTATTGAAATATAGAATAAGGCCGGTTGGGGTAAATTTAAATTTCCTAAATGAAAACCTATCCAATCGAATTTATTCCAGTTGAACCGAACCCCATTTTTTTTCGGTCACTTCATTTTGAGCCCATCCGATACTGACCCTGCTTATATTTCCATATGTTCTTCGTGATAAAATACAAATCCTCTCGAAAAGTACAGAAATCTTCTTCAAAAGTGCAACTTGTTAATCAAAATTTAGGGCTGATCGAGTTTTGATGCTTGATTCTTGCGGGAGAGCGATTCAATAATCGACGGAAAGATTGACTGTGCTCATGCGTACTGATAGATTGATTTTAAAATTGGTCTATTAAACCTAATTCAATCGCAATGGGTGAGTCAGTTCTTGAAGTGTTCACTGCTTTTGTTGGATTAATTTTCTTTAATTTTTTATGCTTTTTGTTGGATTGTTCGCATACATGTCGTAATCTTATTGATGTGCTTATAGATTTACAGCTACATCATATGCAAACCATGTTAATTAAGCTGTTGGAAACTAGTGATTGAATTGTTGCTGGATATTAAAAAAAAAATGATTTCCTGTTTAGCAGGGAGTCCTCAGCATGGTACTAGTCCAGTATCATCCAAGGGAGATGTCGCTGCAGTTTCTTATCAACAACAGAGAAGGAAGGACGATGAAAAAGAATTGGATAGGGATTCTGGTCGGAATCAGTATGGAAAAGATTCTCATAGACATTCTGATCGATATTCCTCTAGGAATTCAAATGGGTATTCAACTAGGCATGATGAGTACAGCAGACGTGATAAGCGTCTAGATGATGAAGAGAGACGTCCGGAGTCAAGGGTCAGCAGTTATTCTGATCATACAAGAGATGAAAGTGAGCATGGAAGATCAAGAGATTATCTGCGAACTGATAAATATTCTCACGAGAAATATGGTAGTTCTGGATATAGAAGCAAGGATAAAGAGAGAGAAGCAGTGTCCATTGATCCACAAAAATTTAGAGACAAGGATGTCTCCCCTAATAAGGCTGGATCCGGTGGAAAACATACTTGCATGACTTCGGAAGAGAAGGATAGGGATTGGCACAGGCGAGACAGATATGTTCGTGATGAGAAAAGGGATTTTCATAGGAGTTTTGGGGAACAGAAAAGTGATCGTGCATACCGCTATGAAGAATCCAAGAGTTACCGAACTGACTACTCTGGAAGGGACCATGATGGGCATCGCTATAGAGATTCTTATAAGAATGAGCAGAAGGAACTTAATGATCAGAAGGAACAGAAGAAACACAATGACCGGGATACTAACAACAACAGGGACAATAGAGCCCCACAAGAGCAGAATGTAGATCAATCAGTTCTTGGGAGTGAAAGTCAAGAATCGCTAGCAAAAAAGCTTAAGTTGTTTAGTTCTGGCTGGGATGCTGATCACATTAAAAATGGTAATTTTTAGGTTATTTCATATGGTTTATGGCATTTATGTCATTTTCTTAGGTACGTTACATTGATAAGCTATATAAACTTTAGTAATTCGAAAGTACTTCTATGAGTGTAGCCAACGAGAGAGAAAAGCAAGCTCAAATGGTAATTTTTAGGTTGTTTCATATGGTTTATAGCATTTATGTCATTTTCTTAGGTACGTTACATTGATAAGCTATATAAACTTTAGTAATTCGAAAGTACTCTGAGTGTAGCCAATGAGAGAGAAAAGCAAGCTCAGGAGGTTGATGGTAAAGTCACTGCACAACAGGTCCATGACAATAATTCAGAAATTGCTAGTGACCTAAATGCAGCAAAGGTTGCTGCAATGAAAGCTGCTGAATTAGGTACTTATCTTTATCTTCATATTGTATCAAGCAATTGGGAAATGTCTCTCATGTTCATTCTAAATTACCTTTACTTCTACATGGTCGCTTTTGTGCCTTGATACTAAATGCCTGTTTAGCATTGCGGTTGAGACAGTTTTTCATTTTTCTTTTATTTTTTTAGCTGCTTTTTTTAACCCACCTTTGGGAAGAAATAGGATAAATCATGTTTTAGCCAAAAACAGGTGGAAATAAGCAATAATAGTATAATAAAAAAATAAAATAAAATTTTCAGAAGCTAGATTCCCAAAATGATGCCAAATGGACCCTAAATGAGAGAGGTTGATTAACTACGTTAAGTTATAAGATAGTGGGAAAACAAGGAATCAAACATATGCTTGTACTTGATGACTAATATCTTCAGGAAAATTTAGGCTGCAAGTTCACATAGTTCTATGCTAGTATTGAGTAGCAATTTTTATCTTGTCTGAAAATAATCTAACTAGGTCTTTCCCCACCCTCTTCCATAGTTCTGGACTGCTAGAAGCTGATCTGTGCAGGTGGAGAGCCGCCTCTTTTTTTTTTTTTTTCCCCTTCTGTCTTTTTATTTGTTCCGTTCTCTAAATCAAGCTAAATATATGGTTTTGTTTGGCATATACTAGTTACCTCAAATATTAATATTAGGTTGTTGCAGTTTAGGTTTTTATGGCAATAATTCATATTGACCTGGGATGATATATTTTGCAGTGAGAATAAGAAGCTTAAGGATATAATTCTTTTATATGATATGTTGGGAGCTTTCGTTTACATATATTTAGTCGCTTGCCAAAACTGAATACATGGAATTCTATTTTAACTTGTCGTCAGCTCCAATTGTTGGGTGTTTGCCTATAGTGTGATGCTAGAAGTTCAACTATCTCCCTCTCCTTTCCCCTCAAACTAAGACAAGTATATATACTTGAGTTTTATGGGTCTGGGCATTGATTCATGATAATGGGCAAATTGGATTAGGCTTAGTGCAGGTTGCTTTGAAACTTGCTGATCATTACTGAAGCTTTTGTTGGGTTATGTAGCAAATGATGATAAGGCTGTGCAAGATGACACGTAAATTTGTGCACTATGACATGTACATCTTGGAGATGCTACCTGAAAGCCAAACCTAATTTTCCCTGTCACTAAATTTTAACTCTTGAGTTATTTTTTTCTCAATGATATATGAGAACAGATATGGCTGCAGGAGTGATATAAACTGTTAAAAACTATATAAACTCATTATTGAAAATTGAATGATGCTGGGTGAAGAATATCTTGGGATAAGAGATAACAAAATGGAGATTTATCCATTTTTAAAGCTTCATTTTGTATAAAGGACATTAGCAGGGTAGAATTTAGATTAATTTAGCGAGGTTTGAGCCCTATCTTTTTCTGCATGCATTGCATTGTAAAGCATAGGACTATTGAATGTCAAACTCTTATCTCACAGTGTACAAGGACTTGTAGATTTAGGCAAGTCAACTACTGTTAACAGCAGGAGGTGACTTTTAAATTATGTGGATAGGTCCTGCCTTTCCTCTAGATGTTAGGCTACTATTTGATATGGGCCATCAACTAATCCTTCAAATGCTGTTGGAAATAAGTTGATGGTGCTATTTCAAATGTCTTAATTACCTTAAAAGCTCAGGCACTTTCACCACATTTTCAAATGTGAGAACTTTGTTTCAAATTGCAGCATGAACTATTTGAATTGTGTCAATTCTGGCATGAGTTGACTATCCTAAAATATCTGGTCTAGAATTACCACAATTGTGGCTTTTTCTTGACTTGATCATCACATATATCTGAATAGGATATCAATTTACTTAAATTTTGTTAAACGTGTGAGGTTTTTGTTTTGATAATTGATAGTTGACTCATGTTAGATAAGACAAAATTCTAATAACTCACATGCTATAGATTAAAATAATAATAGGTAATGCAACATCTGAGAAATCAGTACAAATCCATGAAATTTTAGGCATATAAGTCATTTCAGATTGTTGTCTAAGGACTGCAGATGTTCTTGTGAGATGCTGTATCCATAAGCTTGAATCTCCTTAGAAGTTGGTCTCAATTGAAAGTTCTGTGCATAATGCAGTTAATAGGAACCTTGTGGGAGTGGGTATTATGTCTACTGAGCAGAAGAAGAAGCTGCTCTGGGGGAACAAAAAGAGCACAACCTCAGAAGTGGTATGTCTTGTGACTTCTTTTCTTTTACTTCAGCATTGGGACTTTTATGTCACCAGCAATGGTGACTCGTTCTAAATAAATGCTGCAGTTTTTTTTTCTTTTTTAAATTCTCTTTCCCTTTTCCTTTTTTACAGTCTGCTCGCCAATGGGATTCTGCACTCTTTGATGATCATGAAAGACAAGAAAAGTTCAACAAGCTCATGGTAAATCTTGTTTACCTTTCCTTAGTTCTTTCCTCTTTCTTTATAAATGGTTTTGTTGTCAGAGTACTGAATCCCGTTATGCCATTGATTGCTAGCCTAGAGGCCAAATGCATACTGTAGAGGCCTGGGTTTCAAACCATAGTATATGCCCTCCCCTTTTAAGCGTTTTAACATGGAACAGGGGAAGGAGAAAAAGACCCACTATTACATGTTTGCACTTGAACTATTCTTAAATTTAGTTCACTTACTAACACAGTTTTAGAGTCTGAGGTTGCCTTGGTACCTATGGCCAATTGTAGGGTGTGAAGGGCGAAGTGAAGGCAGAGCACAAATCCAATGTAGAGGATTGCAATGGTCGTCTCCAAGCAGAGAAGCAGAAGGAAGTCCAGATGGATTTAGAGAAGCAGTACACTGCTGGACTTCGACGAAGAGATGGTCGGACTGTTGGATTGGGTCTGTAAGGGTCTGTTTAAGATTAAGTTGTCCGTGCATGACAATGTTTTCCGGCATTTTATTGTACTCTTACGTGACAATGTGTTCCAGCATTTTATTGTACTCTTATGTGAGAATTATGACCTGGAGTTTTTTCTCGCACGATTTCCAAAAAGCAAAAAATTGTGGTCAAAAGGTGGACAGAATTAAAAGGAAGGAGAGAGTTTTAAAGGGTTGAGCAACATTTAAAAAACAAAGGGAACGGGAAAAAAAAGGAAAAATAGCCTTAAAAAAAAGGAAGAAGAAACAAAAAGACAGCAAACTTAGCATCTCCAATGGAGCGCCAAAATGCAAAATAGCGCTTTTTATGCCCTCCAATGCAGCATTATTTATTGCTGGATTTTATATAAAATTATTGTTTTGATGCATATATGCAGCCCAAATTTATTTTATGCATTTGTATTTTTTTTTAATTTCAATAACAATCATTTTTCAACATTTGTTTCAATGTAGTATAAATAATTTTGTTCAATTTAATCCAACTTTATATTATATTTAACATATTATTATTAAATGTATATAAATTTAATTTTATTATTATTATTTTTACTTAAATAATATTAATATTGTCACTAATAATAATATAAAATTTTCAATTAAATTATTTATTTACTTAAATAATATTAATATTTGAATAGAAAAAATTTAACAACCGTATATTTGCATTAATTTAACAACTGATTTATTTTCATGTCTTTCAGTTCTCTTCAAATATTATACTATTTAATTTTAAAAATATGTGGATGTATCTATATTATTTATTATTAAAATATATTATTTATTTTTAAAATATATTCAAATAATAAATTTTATTATAAATAAATATGAGTATATATGATAAGTACTGAATAAAATATGAGTATAATATGTAAAATATATAAACAATAAAATATTAGTATTGGATAAGAATATGTAGAGAATATTTTTTTTGGAGTTGAAAATGAAGTAATAGATTGAAATAAATTTATTGTAGCAGATGCATTTTAAAGTAAAATTGACTGCATTTTAAAGTTTTTGGCTACAGATGACCTTAGAAAAAAATAGAAAGGAAATTGATAAAAGAAATTAAGAATTGAAGTGCAAATTGAAGTTACAAGTGACAAAGCTAAATCAATGGAAAGGGAAAGAGAGCAGAAAAGGTCATGACTTCGCAAGAGAAATATATTTTTGACTTTATACTATTTAGAGCTGCTTGTTAACGTATTGAAAACTTCGTAAGACCAAGATACGAAGCCAGAACTGTGCTAAAATGGTAAGGCCTATCCTAACATTTTTGTTTTTTTTTTTTTAATTTTTCCCTTGTTCTTTTCAATATTCTAAAACAAATTAAAACATGGTTTTCAAATAAATCAGAATTTTCTGATTTGGTATGATTGAATTGATATAGTCTTAAAGTTGAGTTCATACATTTTGCCTGCAATAAGCTTTGTTTTCATTTCCAAGTGTTTATTAGGATTTTTTTTTTATTCGGTTTAGAGACAGAGTACACTAGTACGCTGCCTTAGTGTGTTGCGGCGAATTTTGTCTCACCTTAATATTAGTAAGGCAACGCCTCATTATTGAGGTATTTCCTTTGCATGATCAGAATATTTCTAATGAAGCAGTTAGAATTAGGGGTGAGCAAAACCGATCCATTCGATTATCTAATCCGTAATCGATATGAAAATAGTCACGTCGAGTCTCATTTTATAACTTTATTAAGTTTTCGATCGAATTGACTTAATTAAAAATCTGAACTTTAACTATAAAATATATATTTTTATAACTAATACGAGATAACATAACAATTATAATAAAGTGACAAGATTTCAATCATCAATCCTAAAGGAATTGACCAAAAAGTGATGAAATAGGGCCTTGAACCCACATTTGGAAGGTGCAAAGGACCCACAAAGACCATTTGGGCGATGGAAATGCTTTCTATTTTTGTTTCTTCTATTGTATATATTATTATTTCAGATACCCGAAAACTCACAAAAACTCCAAATAAAATTGTTAGTTCGAGTTGGTTTTCAAGTTTTGATAAAATTTTGAACTAATACCTCTAGTTAGGACTTTCATGTTTTTTTATCTTTATTAATTGTAGCTGTGTTAAAAAGCTTTGCGGTGTGTTTACTATTTGTGTTTTTTATTTACTTCAATTTGTCGTGTGTTATATAGTTTAAAATTGCATTTTAATTTCAATTTGATTTTTTAATTATAGTTGCTTTTTATTTTACGTTGTAATTTTTTTATCTCAAAATTGCATTCTATTATAGTTCTAAAAGCTTATTTCTTTCATTTAATTTGTGCTCTCATGTTTTCAATTAATTAAGATTTAATAATTCAAAATTAAGGTAATTAATAAATATGTTGAATGTGATTATGTAGATTTTAATAATGTTAATAAGTTGAAATTTTTTTTATTGATTTAAATCGGTTTCAATCTCAGTTTACTTTTACTATGATGTTTTGTTTGATTTGACAGACATGGATTTAAATTAAATTTTATTTTTTCATGTGCTGCATTTATTTTGATGTTTTAATTAATTTGTAGTTATTTTTTTTAAAACTAACTTTATTATTTTTTAAAAGTTTTTTAGGTTAATTTTTTTAGGATATCACAAACAAATAGTGCTAAATTAATTATATTAAATTTTCATTTATATATATTTTTTATTTGTGAGTAAATAAGAGCCGTATTCATATCACCTTCCCCGCTTCTTTATTGGCACTTCTATATTTACTTATTTATTTGTTTATTTATGCTATTTATTGTGATGTTAGGGATGTGGGTGAACGATATTTTACCATTGAATAAATTGATTGCTAACAGATTGGATTTCATTGTAAAAATTGAAAGTGTTTAAAGGAATTTGTAAATTTACATGTTAAAAAAGAAATAATTAAATAATTAAAATAATAAAACATAAAATATAAATGGAGGTCAATCATAAAGTTGGGTATGTATACTAAAGTTTATATCCAGTTTCCAAATTCAATTTCTAAGGATAGCTAATGGGGTACTCCATGAGATTCAATTGTTGTAAAGCGTGTTCTGAATTTCACTCGGATAGTAACTTCTATCTCCAATCTATGCCTACAGCCCATGATTGTATTTTTTTGGTGGACATTAAGCACACATAATATTATGATCGTCAAATATTTGAAATCACATAAAAAAAATTTTGTTGATTAGAGGGAATGTAAATGGCTAAAGTTGCAATTTGCCCCATGGATTTGGATGTGGTGGTCAATATGCCCAGAAATTAACTCTTTGGCCAATTATTCCACAAACTTGGCAAATTTGTCCGATTAGCCCAGACTAACTTTTTCAAAAAAAATTCATTTCAATTCAAAACAACTTTTTTTTTAGCTAATTCACCTCAAATTTTTTGTACATGGACTGATTTAATCCAATTTGTCATATTTCAAAATATGCAAAACATGAATTACTAAAAATTAAATTTAAATTTTATTTTTAGAAATTATATTCAGATTAAAAATAAATTTTTTTAAATTTTTTACATAAATTTAAATTAAAAGAGAAAAAAATATCATGAATCAACCTAGTTTTACCTAAGGCTAGCCATGGTTAGGAACTGAAAGGTTCGGGTTCGGAACTGAATGGTTATGGTTCAAAAATTTATGGAACCAAACTTGAACTGGAAACATGATGGTTTAGGGCCAGTTAAGTGTCACGACCCGAATCCGAGGGCACGTGACTGGCACTAAGGAATGGGTAGGCATAAGGCTCCCGAAACCCGTAGTAAGCTTTAAAGAAAAGAAAAATAAAACTCGCAAATTTAAAACTTTATTTCATAATAGAACACATTATCAAACTGATTTTTCTAAAAATAAACAAAGTTGTGCGCATAATAAAATATTCTCCATTGTCACATATCATAAATCAATCTTAAATCATTATACACAAGCGTGGTTCATTAAAATAAAATACATAAATATACTTAAGTCATACAAATTCATAGTACAATTACTACTGCAGTTTTCTAGAGTTACTATTACAGTACAACTCATAGTGACCTACATAGTATAGCCGGTGATGAAGAAATCCAGCATAGAGGCGATTTGAGGTCGATCTCCCAAGCTGTTGAAAAAAAATAAATTGAGTGGAATCAGACCTCACGGAGTAAGTTAATAAAAAGGGTTGTATGGTTTGAAAACCATATATTTATAGTGAAAGTAATTTTATAATGTATATATATATAGCTTTTGAAAAATCTCGGTAGAACCCTAATCCCATATTTCTAACTGGTCAACTCGGCCCACTTATTCCAACTAGACTGCCGGTCCCCGAGAGCAAAGGCATCAACCGAGGCACCAAGCCGCAGTCATCTACTTAATCCAAATACATAGCACCAGCGGTCCCCAAGAGTTAAGGCATCAACCGAGGCATCCATCCTAGTCCATTATTAACTTTTCAATCACTGGCGATCCTCGAGAGCAAAGGCTTCCACCGAGGCACCCGTCCCAGTTTATATCCATAAGTCATACATATATCAGATCCATCTCTCAATCTCTACCATGTGCACACGATCCTAGTGAAACCCACCAGGTAGCCCGTTCTACCAAAATTTCCCAAAACTGATTTTAAATAAATAAAATCTGCTTAAACCTTAAATAGCAGCATTAAATTAAATAAATCATATAATATATATAAAAAATATGAGCGCACGCATCTTTAAATAAAACACACGCACATATCATTTTATCAACTTACAAGATGAACAAGAAGGCTGATGATTGCACGTCTGCCTTGATCCAACAGCTTCCGCTCCGATATTCTTTAGAAAAGAAATTAACATACCTATTTTAAAAACACGTCTATGAAATAAAAATTGAAAATCGACAGAAATAACGAAATTCTAGATTGACTCAAGGAAGACCGGATAAGATTCTATAGACAGGAAAAAGCCTAATTAAAGGTAGAAATTTACTGAAGATATCACGTTTTACGAGAAAATCTACTGAAATTTCGACAGATTCTTCTCTATAAAACGGACATCTCTCTACCATAGGCAGAGTCATTCCTGCATAGAAAACGCACTTCTAATAATCACAGACATTCACACTCGAGTCGGGCTCCTAGAACTACACTTAACTCCGACCGAGATCACAACTCAACCAACACAAAAATTAAATCATTTATTTCCCAAAAATACACATTACATATAAATATCCATAATTTAGAAAATCCTCTCTCATTAAAGCTTAAAAACAACATTTCACAAACATATATACCAAAATATATACTAATATAAAATATCAATTATTCAACAATTAAATAATCAACTTATATTTCATATCAAAATATAAATAGAACCTAAAATTAATTACTCATATTATTAAATTTCTATAAAAATATATTCACTATCAAATTCATAACTTAATACCAAAATATCCAAATCTTACCTAATATATTATTTGAAATTAATTTCCAAAAATTAGTGTTAATTAGTCAAAAATAGTAAATAATTTGTAAAAAATCCTTTTAATTCCTTAAATATTATTAAAACCAACCACAATTTATTATTTAACTATAATTAGCACAAAAATTACGTTTTTATCCCTATAATATAAAAACTTACATAATATATTATTAGTACTCAAAAATTCCTTGAAAATTATACAAATATCTAAAAATTATTTTCTCAACATTAAACTTCTAAATATAATTAAAAACATAAAATTGACTAATAATTTCTTCCAAATTATAAATTTAGTCTAATATCCACATTTGACATAAACTTAAAAATAATTATAAAAATAGTATAAAATTCACAAAAATTATAGATTAAGTTCTAAAATGAATAACATTTGATAATAATACCAATTATCAAAATTTTATAATTTTTGCAAATAAATTTTGGATATAAATAAAATATTACTAAAATATTCAAAATTTATAAAATTCACACTAATTTCTATAATCTTCAATAAATTTAATATACCCAAAATAATTAACAATAACTACCCTAATTACTAATTAAACCCAAATAAATATCAAATAAAATTCTGGAAAAATCAAATAATTCACAATAATTACCTAAAATTAAAATCAACCTCTTTAAACACTAAACAACCTTAATTAACAAAGGATCTACCAAGAACAACCACGATCAAGAAAGGAAGGAAGAGATCAAGTGAGTGTCACTCACTGTCAAGCTGGCAGAACGAGAGAGAAGGGAGAGCTTGCTGCCATCGGAAATGGAGGTCAAGGGAGCAGCTCAAGCAAGGCAGGAGGGCAGCAACCGGCGGAAGGGAACTGAGCTGGGCAGACAAGGAAGTGTAGGGTTGTTGTGCACGAAGAAGAAGAAGCTTGCTGCCTGGCGAGGAAGGAAGAGAGCAGTAACAGCTATGGAGCTCGGATGACGGAAACAATGGCAATTTCCAGCAGTGATGGAGGTGGCACAGTGAGAGGAGAGGCGGTGATGGTGACGGACGGGGGAGGGGGCTGCTGGTTGGGGGTGTTTCTTGGGTTCTAAAGGTAAGTTTTTTACATATATATATATATATATATATATATATATATATATATATATATATACACCCAAAATATTACTTATATCTAATAATAAAGCCTTAAAATAATATTAACATAAATATATATATCAATTTAAATAGCTAGATAATAAAAAAAATTATGCAATATAATTTAAAATTATTTATTTCTAACAAAATCCGAAAATTACTTTATTTAAATAAAAGTGTAGGGTATTATAGTCTCCTCTCCTTATAAGAATTCATCCCTGAATTCAAGAAAAGAAAAGAAAAATTACTAGGCTTAAGAGGAAAAGAGATACGGGAAAGAAACTCACATCTCAGCTTCAGTTTCCCAGGTGCAATCCTCAGCAGAATGGTTACTCCATAGCACCTTCACCATCGATGTCTCCTTAGTCCGCAACTGTCAGATTTGGTGATCCACAATCGCCACTGGATACTCCTCGTAGGTCAGATCGTCACTAAGCTCTATGACTTAAGGTTGCAAAATGTGAGATGGATCATGAACGTATTTCCTCAGCATAGACACATGAAATACAAGGTGGATCCTCGACAATTCTGGTGGTAACACGAACCTATATGCCACTTCACCCACTCTAGACCAAATCTCAAATGGTCCAATGTATCTAGGAACTAGCTTACCCTTCTTTCCAAATCTCATGACTCCTTTCATTGGAGACACCTTCAGGAACACCATGTCTCCAACCATAAAGGATACATCCTTTCTCTTAGGGTCAGCATAGCTCTTCTGTCTGCTGAAGGCTGTCTTTAATCGTTGCTGTATGATGGGGACTTTCTCTGAAGTCACCTGCACCAACTTTGGACCTGTTAACTGCCTTTCACCAATCTCCCAACATAATAGTCATCTGCACGTCCTACCATACAACGTCTCATACGAAGCCATCTCAATGCTAGCATGATAGCTATTATTGTAAGCAAATTCAATCAATGGCAAGTGTGAATCCCACTGTGCTCCAAAGTCAATCACACAGATCCTTAGCATATCTTCTAACGTCTGGATGGTCCTCTCTGACTGACCATCTATCTGAGGATGGAAGGCCGTACTAAAATCCAATTTAGTGCCCAAGACCTTGCGTAATTCTTGCCAAAAGACTGAGGTGAATGTGGCTCCTCTGTCCGACATTATACTCACTGGTACCCCATGTAGACAAATAATCCTATTGACATAAAGTCTTGCCAGTTTATCAGTAGAGTACGTCTTCTTTATTGGTAGAAAGTGTGCTGACTTGGTTGGCTTGTTAACAATAAACCAAATAGCATCATATCCTCCTGTAGTCCTAGGTAATCGAGTCACAAAGTCCATGGCTATCATGTCCCATTTCCATTCAGGAATTGGCATAGGTTGCAACAATCCTGAGGGTCTCTGATGTTCAAGCTTCACTTGTTGACAAGGCATCTAGACACAAACTCTGTAATATCCATTCCACCAATATGTATCTTTCAAGTCATGATACATCTTGGTAGAACCCAGATGAATACTATAAGTAGAAAAATGTGCCTCTTCCATAATTTCCTTCCTCAAATTGCCGACATCCGGCACACAAATCCTAGTGCCCAACCGTAATACACCTTCTCTGTCAACCACAAAGTCTCTTGACTGCCCTTGTTGCACTTTATACATAATCCTCTACAACTGCGGGTCTCTATTCTGAGCTGCCTTAACTTGATCCAAGTATACTGATCGTACCCTGAATTGAGCTAAAAGGCACTTTCGGGTAACTTTTAACTGTAACCCTTGATCAATCAATATGTGCAACTCCTTGATAATGGGCCTCCTTTATGTGCTGATGTGGGCAAGACTGCTCGCTGACTTCCTACTCAAGGCATCAGTAACAATATTTACCTTGCCTGGATGGTACAAAATGGAATAATCATAGTCCTTAAGAAGTTCCATCCATCTTCTCTGCCTTAAGTTCAAGTCCTTCTGTTGGAAGATATACTTCAAGCTCTTATGATCGTTGTATATCTTATATGTAACCCCATACAAGTAATGCCTCCATATTTTCAAAGCAAACACAATGGTTGCCATCTCCAAGTCATGAGTAGGATAGTTTTGCTCGTGCTTCTTCAACTGCCTTGAAGCATAAGCAATTACTTGGCCATTTTACAGCAACATATAGCCCAGTCCTACTATGGAAGCATCACAATACACCGTATACCCTTCATTTCCAGAAGGCAAAGTCAGAATTGGAGCTGAGATTAACAAATCCTTCAATAATTGGAAGTGCTCTTCACATCTGTCTGTCCACACAAACTTAGCACTCTTCTGGGTTAACCTTGTCAAAGGTGCGGTAATTTTGGAGAAGTCTTTCACAAATCTCCTATAGTAGCCTGCTAGACCCAGGAAACTCCATACTTCTCTAACTGTAGTTGGCCTCGGCCACTCTGTAATAGCTTCTATCTTCTTAGGGTCCATTTGTATGCCATTCTTAGAAACCACATGGCCTAAAAATGCCACTTGATTCAACCATAACTCGCACTTCAAAAACTTGGCATACAACCTGTGCTCTCTGAAAGTCTGAAGCACCCTTCTTAAATGCATAACATGCTCAGCTTCACTCTAGCAATAAATCAAGATATCATCAATGAAGACTATTACAAATTGGTCCAAGTATGGCCTGAACACCCGATTCATCAAGTCCATAAAGGATGCTGGAGCATTAGTCAACCCAAAGGACATTACTAAGAACTCATAATGGCCATATCTTGTTCGAAATGCTGTCTTGGGCTCATCACCACTTCTGATCCTCAACTGGTGATACCCAGATCTCAAGTCTATCTTAGACAAGCATGTAGCACCTTGAAGCTGATCAAACAGGTCATCGATCCTTGGAAATGGATACTTGTTCTTGATGGTGACCTTGTTCAACTGCCTGTAATCAATACAGAGTCGAAGGTTACCATCCTTTTTCTTCACAAACAACACCAGAGCACCCCAAGGCAATGTACTGGGTCTTATGAAACCCTTATCAAGCAACTCTTATAACTGCTCCTTCAACTTTTGTAATTTAGCTTGTGCCATTCTGTAGGGTGTCATAGAAATGGGATTTGTACCAAGTATGACATCGATACAGAACTCTATCTCTTAGTTTAATGGTAATCCCGGTAATTCTTCAGGAAAGACATCCAGAAATTCACACACCACTGGCACCTGTTAGATTGCCCCATTCTCTATCTTAACATCTCTTACTACTGCCAAATAACCTTGACAACCCCTTCTAAGCATCTTCCGGGCTATAATGGCAGAAATGAGATTACAAGGCATGGAGCTCTTTTCACCTTTAAAATAAAACTCTCCTTCATTCGGAATTCTGAACACCACTTCTTTCTCTTAACAATTCACTAAAGCATAATACCTTGACAACCAATCCATACCTAAAATGACATCGAATTCCAACACATCAAGCAACACCAAGTCCGCCAATAATTCTCTACCCTCAACCGACACCGGACATGAAGGAAAGAAGATATCTGTCTCCAACTCGTCACTAAGAGGAGTCGATACAGTTAAAGAAAAGGACAACCTGGAAGGCTGCCACTTGATTCTCGAAGCAAACACGAGAGAAATGAATGAATGCGAAGCGCTGAGGTCAAACAATACTCTAGCATCACATGCACAGACTGAGAGAATACCTGCCACCATTGCTTTAGAAGTCTGAGCATCCTGCGGTGTTAAAGTGAACACTTGAGCCTGGCCATGACCTGCCTGCTAAGATGTCGAAGGCTACACAAACCCACGACCACTAGGCCTATCAACTGAACCTCGGCCCTGCTGGCCCATAAGTTGTGGTGGTCTCTGCTGTGGTTGTACTGGTGCTCTATACTACTGTGGCATTGAATAGTAGGGCTGAGCCACTGATGAAGATGAACCCTGAGCATACTGTGGCTGATATCCAGAGTGAGGACAAGCTCTGGCAAGATGACCAACCTTTCCACATCTGAAGCAAGTGCCCGAAAATAAATGACACGGGCCCTAATGGAATCGACCATAACTCGCACATGCACTGGCCCCAGACCCAGAACTACTATGTCCAGAGCTCTGCCCACTGCTACTGCTGCTGACTCCAGTACTAAATCTGTGACCTCTACCACTTTTCCTATTCATAGCATAACCATATCGACCAACTCGGTGAGTCCTGGACCTCCTACCACCTTGATGTGAACTACCCACAGCCTGCTAACTCGAATTACCAATGTGAAATGCCTGCTGCTGGTACCCGGGAGCTACACCATATCCACTACCACCAACCATATAGGGATCTAACATGGTGCCCTGGCGGATATGTCGCCTCCTAATTAAACGGGCCTCCTCAATCACACTCTCTAGGGTGCGGTCCTCGGTACATATACCAATAAAAGCAGGTCTTAAACCAGTGACATACAACTCTGCTGCTCTGTAAGGGTCTCTCCTGATAGTCTTCCACTGACCTATCCCCTCTAGTGATATGGAGCAACTGCCACCTGCAAGCATCTCTGGTGGCTGGAGGACAAAAGAATCTCAGGAAGCTGTCCTTAAACTCTAGCCAAGTCAACTCATGCATGGATGGCTGAATCGACTGCATGAACTAGTCTTGAGCTGCCGCTTGAACTGACAACTACACAATCATTATCCGTTGGTAGTCTATGTGTCCCATCCTGGTACGTGCCTCAATCGCATTAATAAAGTCTAAAGCATCACCTGTACTATAAAAGGAAACTCTACCAATCCGGGAGTAAAGGAGTGCTACATCAGTATCTGACATCCCCTGATTCCTCTACTGTAACATTTGCTGCACAAGGGGCATCACCTGATTCAATGTTGTAAGACCCTGATTAATCCTTGCTAGTCTAGCTGCAAAGGCTATGGGGTCTACAACTGGAACTTCAAGTCCAACTGGCTGCTGATCAGGAATCTCAACTGCAGCTGCCCTAGTTCGACCTCTACCTTTACCTCTGCCCCTACAACGTGGAGTAGGAGGAAGAGCCTTATCATGCACAGACTGCTCATCAAGTCCAAAAGTCGGATTGACAACGGGGTCTATTCACACATGCCTCATTCTGAAAAAAAAACAGAGAAAATTGAATTCAAAATAAGATAAAAGTATTTAACGGAACGCAGAATTAAAAATAAGAATATCATAAAGAAAATTATTAACCTAATTACTATAGTAGTTACACAGAAAGACATATATAGACAATTAATCAAACTTATGCTCTAATATTAACTTTGTCACAACCCGAACCCGAGGGCACATGATCGGCACTAGGGAATGGGTAGGCATAAGGCCCTCGAAACCCGTAGTAAGCCTTAAAGAAAAGAAAAATAAAACTTCCAAATTTAAAACTTTATTTTATAACAGAACACATTATCAAACTGATTTTTCTAAAAATAAACATAGTTGTGCACATAATAAAATATTCTCCATCGTCACATATCATAAATCAATCATAAATCATTATACATAAGCGTGGTTCATTAAAATAAAATACATAAGTATACTTAAGTCATACAAATTCATAGTACAATTACTACTGCAGTTATTTAGAGTTACTATTACAGTACAACTCATAGTGACCTACATAGTATAGCCGGTGATGAAGAAATTCAGAGTAGAGGCGGTCTGAGGTCGATCTCCCAAGCTCTTAAAAAAAATAAATTGAGGGGAATCAAACCTCACTGAGTAAGTTAATAAAAAGAGCTGTATGGTTTGAAAACCTTTTGAAAATCATATATTTATAGTGAAAATAATTTTATAATGTATATATATAGCTTTTGAAAAATCTCGATAGAACCTTAATCCTATATTTCTAACTGGCTAACTGGGCTCACTTATTCCAATTAGACTGCCGGTCCCCGAGAGCAAAGGCATCAACCGAGGCACCAAGCCATAGTCATCTACTTAACCAAATACATGGCACCGGCAGTCCTCGAGAGCTAAGGCATCAACCGAGGCACCCATCCCAGTCCATTATTAACTTTCCAATCACTGGCGATCCCCGAGCAAAAAGCCTTCCACCGAGGCACTCGTCCCAGTTTATATCCACAAGTCATACATACATCGGATCCATCTCTCAATCTCTACCATGTGCACACGGTCCTAGTGAAACACACCAGGTAGCCCGTTCTACCAAAATTTCCCAAAACTGATTTTAAATAAATAAAATGCACTTAAACCTTAAATAGCAGCATTAAATTAAATAAATCATATAATAAATATAAAAAAATATGAGGGCATGCATCTTTAAATAAAACACATGCACAGATCATTTTATCAACATACAAGATGAACGAGAAGGCTGACGACCGCACGTCTGCCTCGATCCAACAGCTTCCGCTCCGATATTCTCTAGAAAAGAAATTAACATACCTATTTTAAAAACATGTCTATGAAATAAAAATTGAAAATCAACAGAAATAATGAAATTCTAGACTGACTCGAGGAAGACCGGATGAGATTTGATAGACAGGAAAAAGCCTAATTAACGATAGAAATTTACTGAAGATATCACGTTTTACGAGAAAATCTATCAAAATTTCGGCAGAGTCTCTTCTGTAAAACGGACATCTCTCTACCATCGGTAGAGCCCTTCCTGCATAGAAAACACACTTATAATAATCACAAACATTCACACTCGAGTCGGGCTCTCAGAACTACACTTAACCCCGACCGAGATCACAACTCAACCAACACAAAAATTAAATCATTTATTTCCCAAAAATACACATTACATATAAATATCCATAATTTAGAAAATCCTCTCTCATTAAAACTTAAAAACAACATTTCACAAACATATATACCAAAATATATACTAATATAAAATATCAATTATTCAACAATTAAATAATCAACTTATATTTCATATCAAAATATAAATAGAACCTAAAATTAATTACTCATATTATTAAATTTCTACAAAAATATATTCACTATCAAATTCATAACTTAATACCAAAATATCCAAATCTCACCTAATATATTATTTGAAATTAATTTCCAAAAATTAGTGTTAATTAGTCAAAAATAGTAAATAATTTGTAAAAAAATCCTTTTAATTCCTTAAAAATTAATAAAACCAACCACAATTTATTATTCAACTATAATTAGCACAAAAATTATGTTTTTATCCCTATAATATAAAAACTTACATAATATATTATTAGTACTCAAAAATTCCTTGAAAATTATACAAATATCTAAAAATTATTTTCTCAATATTAAACTTCTTAATATAATTACAAACATAAAATTGACTAATAATTTCTTCCAAATTATAAATTTAGTCTAATATCCACATTTGACATAAACTTAAAAATAATTATAAAAATAGTATAAAATTCACAAAAATTATAGATTAAGTTCTAAAATGAATAACATTTGATAATAATACCAATTATCAAAATTTTATAATTTTTGCAAATAAATTTTGGATATAAATAAAATATTACTATAATATTCAAAATTTACAAAATTCACAATAATTTCTATAATCTTCAATAAAATTAATATACCTAAAATAATTAACAATAACTGCCCTAATTACTAATTAAACCTAAATAAATATCAAATAAAATTCTGAAAAAATCAAATAATTCACAATAATTACCTAAAATTAAAATCAACCTCCTTAAACAATAAACAACCTTAATTAACCAAGGATCTACCAAGAACAACCAAGATCAAGAAAGGAAGGAAGAGATCAAATGAGTGTCACTCACTGTCAAGCTGGAAGAACGAGAGAGAAGGGAGAGCTTGCTGCCACCGGAAATGGAGGTCAAGGGAGCAGCTCAGGCAAGGCAGGAGGGCAGCAACCGACGGAAGGGAACTGAGCTGGGTAGACAAGGAAGTGCAGGGCTGTCGTGCGCAAAGGAGAAGAAGCTTGTTGCTTGGCGAGGAAGGAAGAGAGCAACAACAGCTATGGAGCTCGGACGACGGCAACAATGGCATTTTCCAGTGGTGATGGAGGTGGCACAGTGAGAGGAGAGGTAGTGATGGTGACGGACGGGGAGGGGGCTGCTGGTTGGGGGTGTTTCTTGGGTTCTAAAAGTAAGTTTTTTACATATATATATATATATATATATATATATATATATATATATATATATATATATATATATATATATATATATATATATTATATATATATACAAGCATATGAGTGTATATACATATATATCATATATAATATGATTATAATACAAAGTAAGATTATTATATATATATATATATACCCAAAATATTACTTATATCTAATAATAAAGCCTTAAAATAATATTAACATAAATATATATATCAATTTAAATAGCTAGATAATAAAAAAAATTGTGTAATATAATTTAAAATTATTTATTTCTAACAAAATCCGAAAATTACTTTATTTAAATAAAAGTGTAGGGTATTACATTAAGAACCGACCAATTTCAATTCCGAACCAGATTTCGGTTATAAAATATTTTATTATTTTTTAATTATATGTAAATAATTTAAAATATTGTAATAGTTTTTAAAATAATTTAAATTAAGTAAAAAATATTAATGCAATTAAAAATTGAAGTGAATAAATTTTAAATAATAAATGAATTATTGACACTTGATTTATATATAAATTTCTATTTTCTGCAAATTTACAATTTTTTTATTTTATCTATATTCTAAATTTATTAAAAAAATATCCATTAATTAAATCAAAATGATTTAATCTATATTTATTATCTAGTCTTTTTATTAAATAATCGGTTATATATACAAAATCTAAAGTTAGTTTTTGAAAATATTTTTGATTAATGTGGCTTTTTATAATATTTTTAATTTTTGGTCTATTTTTAAAAAAATCCCAATTTAAAAAGATCAATTATTTTTTTAATATTGAAAATTATGAAAATTAAATTGCATCTATTTAAATTTTTTTAATTATGATCAAGTAGTGCTTTTGTATATAGTTAAATAGTTATATATGTAGTTTTTAAAACTTCAATTTTTATTTTTAAGCATATTAATATTAAGAGATATAAAACAAATGTGAGTGAAAATAAAAGATTGAGAATATAAAAAAATTCAATTATATGTAGATAAGAACATATTATTTTTTAAAATTTCTAATTTTACAATTTATTTAAATTTAAATAATATATTTACCTAAAAAAAGAAAATATTTTTTAAAATTATTAATTTAAAAATTTTGAAAATTTAATTTTTAAAATTATGTATCTTATATATTTTTAAAATTGATATAAATTGAATTTAATTACTACTTTATAAAATATTTTTGGCGAATTAATTAAAAATAATATTTTTCAATAAGTTTAATTTTATTATTTTATAAAATAACCCATCTCCCACACTTTTTCATGTGGATAGGTCAAATAATTATTTTATCTAATTCAATCATAATATTTTATAAATTAATAATTAGATTAAATTTATATCACATTTAAAAATATATATAATCCGTAATTTTAATAATGAAATTTAAAATTTTTTAAATAAGAGTTTTTAATTTTTCTATATCTCTTTATGTATATTTAAAATTTTAATGCTCTTAGTTATCACTTCTACCCATGTAATTTTTTTTATATCTCTTATTAACTATGACTAAAAAATTGAAATTACTAATGATTTTAATTTGACTTTAAAAATTGAGAAGTTGAATAGATAGATGCAATTCAATTTTTAATTTTCAAATTTTTAAAATAATTTATAATTTGATTTTTAGTAAAAAAAATTAAAAAATAAATTATATGTAGTTTTAATTTTTTATATTTCTTTAAGTTGAATATATCATATAAATTAAATTAAATTGAAAACTTTAAAAATTAAAATTTTTAAAAATAATATTTTATGATTTATGTATAGTTAAAATTTTGTAATGTTATTAACTCATATACTTTTTATATTTCTTAATATCTATATATCTACAAAAATTAATAATTTTTAAAACCACTTTTATAATTATTTAACTATATACATGAGTATTATTTGATCGTAATTAAAAAAAATGAATAAATGTAAGTTAATTTTTTATTTTAATTAAAAATAATTGATCATTTAATTTATTTTATATATAAAATATAAAATTATAATTTTTCTATATTTTAATTTTTATTTATAATAGATTTTTAAAATTGAATATTAATTCCTAAAAAATAGATTTTAATTTGAATTTTTATTAAATCATGTTTTATTGTTGACCATTTGTATGATCAAACTTAATTTTAGACTTCGACAAACAATTTAAATTGCTAATAATTTTTTTTAAGTGTGTAGGAACTTAATTCATTTTATTTAAAGTTTGGAGCTATGAAATACTCTTAAAAAGGTTTATTTTGTTAAAGAATATTATCCCTAACATATACTCAAAATATCCGAAGGAATTAGGAGTTAAAATGCACTTTTTTGGACTTATAGGTGGCTGCTCATGAGCCACTCATGAGTTGCTCACGAGTAGCCGTCCCAAAGCCAAGTTTGGGCTTCTTTGAGTGAGCTAGGCAGTGCTACTCACGAGCTGTCCTCATGAGTTGCTTACTCATGACAGCTCACAATGAGCATTTTCAAGTTAAATTCAAATGCAATGGTCACTAAACTGTCCCTCATGAGCCAAGACTTACACCTCACAATCGTGAGCGACGTTCTAAGATATTTTCAATTGCATATTTTGAAATTCAGTAAATTGGACCTAACTAGTTAATGAATAAAAGTTCTAGGGGGAATTATTTTTTTTTTTGTAAGTTATCTTGGACTGAATTAAATTTTTCTAAAAAGCTAATATGGACTGATCGACCAAATTTGTCAAGTTGGAATAATTGGCTAAAAAGTTAATTTTTGAATTAATTGCCCAACATTACCAAGTTTAGGGGCAAATTGTTACTTTGGCCGAATGTAAACTGTATGAAACTAACATGATGGAACATAATTTCCTTTGGATTGATTGGATGTGTGTTTATTATTAAAATAAGTGATAAATACATAAACAGTGTTCCAACTTTTTCATTTTTACTATTTTAGAGTCTGAATAATTTTTTTTATTTTTTATTTTTTATTTATAATTAGGTGTCTAAACCTGCAAAAATTTTCTACAATGGTGTTTCTAATAGGTTTTACAAGTTAAAGTGCATATATGTCTTATTTTAAGTAGTAAATTGACTTGAATGTGTTTTTTTTTTATTATTAGATTCATTTTTATTTTATTATTTCACTTATATATATATATATATATATATATATATATATATATATATATATATATATATATATATATATATATATATATATTAAATTTGAAAGAAAAATATACTTAATATTATTAAAATAAATAAAATAAAAATTAAACTACCATTATTAAAAATAAAAATATTAATTTATTTTAAAATTCACTTCAAAGAGTGGAAAAAAATTTAACTAAAATAAAAATTCCTATAAAATTTTATTTATTATAATTAAAATAAGAAATAAAATATTTTTAATGAATAAAAATTTTATTTGACTAAAATAATGATAAATACTTAAATTTAAAAACTATAATTATAAAAATAAAAATAAAAATAAAAATAAAAATATTAAATATTCAAATTTTCAATTTAATATGATAAATAAAAAAACTTTTTCATTTATAATAAATTTAAAAATAATTAAAGTGAAAAAGAAAATAAAGTTTAATATAAATAAAAGTATTTAAGTCATTTTACTAATTAAAATAAGATATATAAACACTTTAACATATAAAACCTGCTAAAAATACCATTTAAGAAATTTCTTGCAAGTTTAGACATCTAATTATAAAAACAATTGTTCTAATACCAAAATAATAAAAACGAAAAAAATTGGATACCATTTATATATTTATCCCAAAGGTCTCTCTCGCGGCTCCCATGTCACCTGAACATTCACCATCCGGTCCTCCTCACCGTTCATCTCCAAGCTGTTGTGATGTTTACTTTAGTCATTCTGACTTGTTCTCAGTTCAGTGTTTTGCTGGCAACCATACAAATAATTTTCATACGCCTCAGGTTGAGGATCTGTCAAAGCTAAAATCTTATGCTGCTGTTGTAGCGGATGAGATTATTCTTCCAAAATTTTCAAAACAGATTGCAAAACCTTATATGAATGCTAAATCTAGTTCCTTATAGGCTGTCAGGATTAATTATGAAGTGTATGATAAGCGCCTAGAATTATGCCAACATTCTTTACTTGCCAGAGTCATCTTAGCAAAGGGCGAGTTACCTTGGTCTCTCACCAAGCTGAAGGATAAGTTGTCTTCAATTTGGGCCATCAGGAATAACTGGCATTTAATCTCATTGGGAAGAGGTTTTTATCATATTTTGCTACATTCCACTCAAGATAAGGAGGTGGTTTAGAGTTTTGGATCTTTATTTTTAAAACCAGGTACTCTTCGTCTTCAATAATGGTCAGCTGTTTTTGACATTTTAAAGAGAAAAAATCATCGACTCATATTTGGATGCGTTTTTATCATCTGCCTTGGGAGTTGTGGGATCTTTAAATCCTATATGATATTACTAGCAATATTGGCACTCCTGTCATAATAGATAAAGCCACTATTGAAAGCGACCTTGGCCACTTTGCCAGAATTCTTATGGAAGTTGATTTCTGTTCCAATCTCTAATATAAATTGTTCTTGTATTGTCAGGGTCAAATCTTTGATATTGATATCTATTATGAGAATTTACCTTTGTTTTGCAGCATGTCCCATTCTATTGGGCATGAGATTGCTTTATGTCACTTAAACAAAGCTACAGATGAGCCATCTTCTTTTACCTTGAAAAAAGATCCTCCTTAAGCTAAAGCAACTCACCAATCTAGAGGACGATCACGTTCATAAAAGATTTTGGAAGCCCAAAATCATATCAGATTTGAAGTAGCCTATGCCAGATTCTTTTTTGCCTCCTGTCTCTACTCCGGTTATGGTTAATGACCCAGAAAATAATTTACAATTGGCTTTTCTAGATAATAGCCAAGAATTGCATGATAATGTTTCAATTTCCTCTTATGGTTCTTAGGAACCACCTATAAATGCTATTATGGAGCTTGAACAAATTATTAAATGTTCTTGGGTAGATGATATTGATCAATATGATAATTGGAAAATGATTACTCGGAAGAAAGATACCAAAAAAGGCCAAAATCAGTAGCCATCTTTAACTAGAAATTGACCCATTACAAGGGCAATATCCCGAACCTCTCAATGAAAGTCCTTTTCTGGAATTGTCAAGGCTTGGGGAATTATGCAAATCAACGAACTCTTTTCAATTTTATTCAACATCATAAACCTGATTTTGTCTGTTTAGCTAAGCCTAAAATTGCTTTCAGTAGTGTCAACGCTTCTTTTTAACATTCTCTTAATATGTCTTGATGAATAATGGCTTAAACATTCCTTCTATTTGGATTCTTGTTTCTAAATCTATTGGTGTATGAAATATCTCCCTTATTTTGAGTTTTGATAAGCAAGTTACAGTCTCTTTTTATCATAATTCGGTGTAGACTTATTTGACAGTTGTTTATGCCAATGTCCTTTCCTCTAGAAGAAGGCATTTATGGTAGGATTTGAGTAATCTTCATTTCTTTATTTCTGGTGCTTGGTTTGTAATTGGGGATTTTAACTCTTGTTTCGACTCTCATGAAAAAATAGGAAGACCTCCTCCTCATCGTGCTTGCTTGGATTTTATTTCTGCTGTTGCTTGTTGTAAGCTGACTTGCCTTGATTTTAGAGGATCCTTCTATACTTGGATGAATAATAGTAAAGGTTCCAACCATGTTGATATCATATTGGATAGGGCTTTATGTAATTTTTCGGCATTCTAATCTTAGCGCAGTATCTTTTATATTGCTTTAGATCGTCACCAATTAGATTATAATCCTTTTCTTATTAAGTTATGTTCATGTGCCTTTAGTTACTATTTGGCCATTCAAGTTCCTTTCTATGTGAGCTTCTCACAAGGAATTTCTTCGTACCGTTGATAGTTTCTAGTCTTCATTTCGTATCGTAGGTCATCCCATGTTTGTGCTTTCTTACAAACTAAAAATGCTTTGCTCATGTCTTAGACTATGGAACAAACATGTTTTTGGTTAGTACCTGTTGAAAGTTTAAGCTGAAATAGAGCATAATGGTTTTTCTGATGCCCTTCATTCTCAAGAATTACATTATCTTGGAAATCGTTCTCAGTTTCATGGTGATTTTGTTCCTTTGTATGTTTTTATTTCCAAAATTTGCAAAGCGGTGGTTGATGCTTCTTTCTTCGAAATTGGGCATATGTCGAATACTTAAAGTGATTTGCTTATTCTTCGCTATCTTTGAGTTCATGGCCTGTTTAAGCAGCTCCCTTTCATTTTTAGAGTTTAATGGTTGCCTCCTCCTTCAAGCTGGCTCAAACTCAATATTGACAGGGCTGCTAAGGGTGATCCTGGTTTAGCTGGTGCGGTGGGGTTTTTCGGAATCATTTCGGTCTAACAGTTGCAAGTTTTGCAGCTTCTTTAGGAATGAAATACGCCTTTGAATTAGAACTTTGTGCTATGATGATTGGCATTCATAGAGCTTGCATCCTTAACCCTCATTGTCTTGAATTGAAAGTAACAACATTTATATTGTTAATTTTTTGAGTGCTAGAAGTGCCAAAGTTCCTTAGTCCTTTCAGAAGCAATGACAAGAAAGTTTGAATTCCCTTTCCACCATGCAAGTCTATATTAGTCATATTTATCGTGAGGGGAATTTTGTGGCAGATAAGCTCTCTCTCATGGGTCTACCTTTGAGGAATATAGTTTAGTGAAACAGTCACCCTTTTGAATGTAATGATCTCATTATTAGAGATTTGTTAGGCAAAGAGAACTTTCGGTTCTCTTCTTAATTATTCCTTGTGATGGATTCATGTTCTTGTTTTATTTTTATTTTTAATAATATAGGCTTAAGGTGATTAATGACGATAGTGATATAGAGGTGCCAACTTAATTGGGATGTTTTGATACACTTTCTAAAATAATCTCTGGGTTAGCTTTTAAATAATTTTTTTTTTTTACACATTTATCCCTTAAAACTCTGGTGTAGATCACACTAATGCTTTATTTTGATTTTCTTTTTGCATATTTCTATACTCTTAAATCATATTCAAACTTCACTTCAATTTAACTATAAAATGATTTGACAAAACCTTTTTTTTTTTTTAATTGGATTGAGCCCTTTGACTTAATTTTTAAATAATTATGGTTTGAATCTACGTTGGTAAAAGGAGAATGGTTAATGACAAGAAGAATTTATATGTGCATCTATAGAAATATTTAAATTGAAATTTTAGATTTAAAATGTTAAAGTTTTAATAGAAAAATTTTAAGAGTAAATTACTAAAATTTCATAAAAATTTACTCAAATATATTAGTGCATTCCTCATTTTTTGGCAATACATTATGACATTCCTAAATTTGATTTCCATTATATTAACTCATTAGTTTTATTGTTGGTTGATGGACTAAAGTATAATTTTCTAATAGAAAATATTTCCTTCTAGTCCTTAAATTCTTATATTTTTAAAATTTATACCATTTTTACTATTTAGTTGCTATATCACTTTTTGAATTTTTTTAACAAGTAAAAATAAAGTCACTTATTTTAATTTTTAAATATTTTAAATTAAAAATATCAGTATATATTTTAAATAATTTTAAATTTTATTAAGATAAAAAGAATGAAGTAGTACTATTACTTTTCATAATATTTTCGATTATACAAGTTTTCATTTTTTTCTAAAATTTATTTTTATAATAAAATAGTATGATAAAAATGAACAGTATAATTAAAGAAACTACGATAAAATGTAGTTTATAATTTTTATTTTTAATTTAAATTGAAAAACTATTTTGATAAGATTTTTCATAAATATTAATCCTTTCATTCAAATTTACTCATGCTAAAAAATTTTAACTAATGTGAATAAGTTTTTATACCATAAATTTTGAGTAAACGTTTAAAATAATTTAAGAAATTCAAATTTTAATATGGGTAAATTTAAGTGAATATTTGACGTTTACATGAGTTCTAACAAAATATAAAATATGTAAATATAAAACCTATTTCAAGTAAAAAGTTATATAATAAATTTTTATTATAATATCTTTTTTTTTAATCATAGCATCTTTATCAAAACAAAGGTATAGTTTCATTGAAAATAAATTTTGTACAATTTAAAATATTATCAAGACAAAATTTTTTTTTATAAATTTATAGATGGCAGGATTTAGCGTGCGTTTAAAATTTTAACAATTATAACACTGTTTGAGCTCAGAGCTCTAGTGAACACACTACCATATCACGAAGACATGACATGAAGATAAAGAGTCGCCATCTAAGGTAATAATTGGGATAAATCAAAAGTGGTGGTACTCAATTCTCTAAAGAAAGCTGGCACCACAATTAGAAGATTCTAGATACGGAATACCAATTTCTTTTAGTCTTATGTTCATTTAGAATTACCTTATTAATTACTAAATTATTCCCTATTTATATGAAATTTCATATAAACCCTAATTTAGCATGTATCTAACTCAAAGGTAACTATTCATGAAAAAACGCATAAACAATGCATTCATATAGCGAGACGTCCATAAATTAGTCTAAACTATGTTAATTTTAATTAGATTAGCTAAGTCTATATTTTATTTACAAGTGAAATGAAACTAAGTAGGCTTATATTGTAATTAAAGTAGTGAACTAAGTCTACTTTTTTTATTCTAAAGAAATAGGCCTAAGTCTATTAATTTTTATGGAAATAAATTGGATTGAGTTTGAATTAATGGCCTAGTTCTAATTAATTTTAATTTAGATGAAAAATGGACCTAAGTCTATTTATTTTTAGAAAAAGAAAGGATGCTTTTAATGGATTGGGTTGTGTCTAAATTAATTTAAATTAAACTAGAATGAACTTAAGTCTAAATTAACCTAAAATGAGCCTAAATTGATTTTTAAGTTAATTAAAACCTAAAATCCAATTAAAAGCCTATTTTAAATGGGTTAATCCTAAACGTGAGCTTGAGGCCCAAAATGATTAAAAATAAACAAACAAACCCAAAAACATAAAAAATATTAAAACAATAAAATAAAAAGATCAAATAAGCAATTAAATTATATTTTTCTAAAGAACCCTAATTTGATTTCATGTAACCTAATATTAATTTGTAACAACCATTAATTTTATTAGGGTTTTACAAAATGAACCTAATTAATAATTAATTTTAATGATAGAAAATTAAAAATATTACTATTCCTACTATTGGGGTTATTACAATTCCTACGTACAGAGAATAAAAAAAACTAATTAAATACACAGCCCAATAAACCAAATAAAAAATATAGAATAATAAAAAATAAACCCTAAAATCTACGTAAAAATCTTAACAAGATTAAATCCATTACATTCCATGGATCTTCATATTCTCACCAATTCAATCACAGCTCCCATCATAGCCATAAAACATAAAAGAAAATAAACAACAAAGAGAAATAAGTAAATAATCAATAATAAAAATATAATAAAATCAAATAAAATCAAAATCAAATAAAAATAATAAAAAAAGGAGTAGAAGAGGATGATTTATAGATTTAGTATTGTTGATTGCCCCTTAGAAGAAGGATTCAACATTGGAAATTAATCTCTTAATTGATTTTGAATTCAAGACTAGAAAACTCTTTGTTCAAAATCAAAAACACCTCCTTCTTTAAAATTTTTAACTCTCTGTACTTTTCCAAAACCCTATTTTTTCCTGTAAAAACTCTTTTCTTTTTTTGCTCTGCCTTTTTAGAAGCAGCGTTTTTCTTCCTTCATTTTTTTTCTCCCCTCTTTATTTTTATAGGACTAATTATCTCCTTTTTATTATTAAAAAAAACTAGATAAAAAATGTAAAATTATCTCATTATCTAATTATCTAATAAAAAACTAGATATATGTGCAAAAAACATGTATTTATTTTTGTTATCTAATTTATATATTTATGTTTATATTTATATTTATTTATATTATTTTTTAAGCCAATCACAAATTAAATAAATCATTTTCTTAAAATAAATTAAAAAAACTCCACTGATCAGAATTATGTAAATCCAATTAGATGTATTTCTGATAGGAAATCTATAATTCCTATCGAAATTACAGATTTTCAATTGTAATTACAAAATTTCGATCAGTTTTCTATAAAACAAATCAACATTTTTTTAACTTTTAATTACAAAAAGGCCCTCAAAGGAAATTCAATTTTGCAATTAAACTCCCATAAAAGTTGCAATTTAGTCCTTAAAACTCACAATTTTAGTCCTAAAAATCCAAAATCAATATCTATAGATCAATTTCGATCAAACTTTCACCATAGAAGTCCTCTGTCACATCCACACTCAACTATCCCAAAATTGGGTGCTCACAGTTGCCCCCTTTATCGCTATTTGCTTAACAAATTATGGCAAAGTGAATAAGCAGACAATTTCAAATAAAAGAGTTAAAACACTTATCTATGTGCCATGACTATACATAATACTATGCAGTGTAGAGTGTAATTTAAGGAATACTATAATTGTTGTCGAATTTCTAGCTGTGATGCTATCACTGTGTTTAGTGAATAGCGATTGACACTATATTCAATGCATTTTGAAAACAGGCTATAGTTTCAATGGAACATATAGCGGTGATGCTATCACTGTATTTAGTGAATAGCGGTTGACACTGTGTTTAGTGTATTTTTAAAACATGCTATAGTTCTGGTGGAACATATAGTAGTGGTGCTATCACTGTGTTCAATGAATAGCGATTGACATTGTGTTCAATACATTTTGAAAACATGCTATAGTTTTGATGGAACATATAACGATGATGCTATCACTGTGTTCAATGAATAGCAGTTGACACTATGTTCAATGCATTTTGAAAATATGCTATAGTTCTAGTGGAATACAAAGTGGTGATGTTATCACCATGTTTAATGAATAGTAGTTGACATTGTGTTCAATCAATAGCGGTTGATACTGTGTTCAATGAATAACAGTTGACACTATGTTTAGTGAATAGCGGTTGACACTGCATTTAGTGTATTTTGCTGTATTCTCTGTGGGACGTTTAGTGAGTGATTTTCACTATATTCCTTGAGGGACATCTAGTGATTGTGATTTTTCACTATATTCTCTATGGGATGTCTAGTGATCGTGATTTTTCATTATATTCTCTATGGGATGTCTAGTGATCATAATTTTTTACTATATTCTTTGTGGGACATTTAGTGATCGTGATTTTCACTATATTCTCTGTGGGACATTTAATGATCGTGATTTTCACTATATTTCTTATGGGACATCTAGTAATTGTGATTTTCACTATATTCCCTGTGAGACATTTAGTGATTGTAATTTTCACTATATTCCCTATAGGACATTTAGTAATTATGATTTTCACAATATTCCTTGTAGGACGTTTAGCGAAAATATGCTATAACTATTGTGTAGGTCTAACTAATTGTACTATAGTTCCTGTGGAACGTCTAGTAACTATAATTGAAAGTTTCACTATATTTCTTATGGAATGTTTAGAAAAAATATGCTATAACTACTATGTAGTGTCTAGCAAAAGTGATTGAAGAAAAGTGTTATAACTACTATGTAGTGTCTAGTGAATTATGATTTAAAAGTGATCAGCTACAATCCATTCATTATTTGCTAGCTTTTAGTCGGCTACAACCTTTATGTTGCCCGCCTTTAATGCTACAGTCCATAACTGTTTGCGATTTGTTGTAACCCTTTCATTACTCACCTTTATAATGCTATATCATAACTACTTATGATTAGTTGTAACCATTTCATTGCTCGCCTTTATAATGCTATAGTTCATAACTGCTCACAATTGGCTGCAACCCTTTCATTGCTCGTTGATGATTTTACAATCCATAATTTCTTATAGTTAATTGTAACCCTTTTATTGCTTGCCCTTATTGTTTGAATTTTGTTGTGTTGATCCGAGTGCTTGAATTTTTTATGCTAACTGATTGGAATTTATGCTGATTTCTTTGAATTTCTGCATTGATTACTTTGATCAACTGCCTTCGTTATAGCTAATTTTGATTGACTTAATAGCATTAGTGTTGATTCCATAAATTAGGTTTATCTTCTTCTGGACTTGCTATTCTTGAAGACTTGTTGAAGTTAGTTCAACATGACAATTGTTATAAAAGGTATTTTTTTTGAAAATTTATGAGAAAATTCATCATTTTATCACAAGATAGCGTGAACTCAATGAATCTCACTATTTTTTATTTTCATGACTATCATTTATCTATAACTTGCAAGAGTCAAAGATATCATTGACCATCTTATGTTAAGAGCATATTTTAACTAAGTGAAGAGCTAACTTCTATACTTTATTTTAGGGAGAATTCGCTAAAAAAAAATTATGAAAATTGAGCATAAAAAGATAGAATTCTGAATATCAAATAGTCTTTGAGTTATTAACGTGCTTTCCTTCCTTATCCAAGTATTCCCTCGCCTTTCTGATATTGTTTAGCATGGATACTATTGGAAAGGTCCTTTGGTACTCATACTATTACAAAGCATTAGAGTAAATAGAGCAACTTTTGACGTGGTCCTCTTTTAGTTACCCCTACCTTTCCTATATTTGTCAGCATGGATACTGCCAGAGGTTTCATGTTGATACTCTTACTCATTTATAAGCATTGGAGTATATTATACTTGCTCTTATTTGGATTCTTCTTTTAGTATTCCCTTACCTTTCTTGTATTACTCAGGATGGATACCGCTAAAGGATTTTATACTCGTACTTATCTCTGAGCATTGGAGTAGATTATATGCACATTTATTATTCAAAAGAATAAAATGATACTCTAAAATTCAAGAAATTTATAATGTAAGTCCACAGATTTTGTTTTTGCATATTCTTCCCCTCGTTGGGGTGCAAAGCAAGCATTAGATTGATTACAGTTTATAAACTCTTAGTACATAGTTGTTAACTGATCATCTGAATTTTGCAAGGCTAATAAAAGAAAGCCACTTCATGAGATAAATTTTCAAACATGATCTCATGAAGTGGATGAATTTACTTTCAATTTTTAGATTTTATTATTGAAATTGTACTTTATTACAGAATCTAAGGAAACAGGGTTTTGTTACTTCCCTTAATTATTTTGATGAGTGTTTGGCATTTGCTATCTTACCCATTCTTATTATTGTATTGGTTCCTTTCCCCTTATTCATTCTCTTTTATTTTTCCCTTCACAAAATACTATAAGTTAGTGTGGTCTATTTGCAAGTGAAGAGATTTTATCATAATACAATGTTATTCTTTTGCATTCTTCCTTTTTTATTACAATGATGATGTCTCTAATCACAAGGTCATGATACTCTACCATTAAGGTTGTAGCTTTAGGCTACATTTGTATTTCTGCCATTCCATTAGTGCTATGGTAGAGGGTTTCGTTCCTCTTATTGACATCTCATGTAAAAAGGTTTAGGAGTTAGATGTCTAATTTCATGATCAAAGAATTTTTTTAGAGTGCATTCATTTCATTTTTGAAGTGCATTCTTCCCTTTTTAGGGTGGACGCATGTATTATTGGCATACTAGACCTTTTGATAAGGAATTGAGAGAGATGTTTCAAGGATTTAATGTTTTGTCTTTGTTTGAGCATTCTTATAGCTATCAAAGATACATTCAGGAGCATCTGTTGGAGCAGATTCCCATTGACCCTTTTGATGTATGCTTTTCTTTTATTCTTATAGTTCATGGGAGTAGGTTTTCCTTTTGTTAAGACTCTAGATGATGCTCCAAATGATAATATGGAGATGGATGTTGAGTTTGAGGAGCTTGAGACTCATATCCCTTAAGGTTGCCAGGATGAAGCTTCTACAAGTTCCACTATCAATGATATTCCTTTATTAGATGGGCCTATAATTTATTAGGCTCTTGCGGTCTAGAGTCCCGTTAAGCATCAGGTTCACCTTGATAGCATTACCCTTTTACCTTTAGATGCTTTATATATGAACATTTTGACTATCTTTATGCACTTTTATAACACTGATTTTGAATATTAGTAGCAAAGTATTTGTATAATCTTGTCTAGGCTCAAAGACTTTATTATGCAAAGCAAGTATTTCATAACAGATTTATGCAAATGTATGCATACTATGTATGACATGCATGATCCTAATAGGTCTTTTGTTTGGAATAGAGTTATGTTATTGATCTTGGAGTGTAAGAATGAGGTGCTTTATCAATAGCTAGTAGGTTTAAACATTAAAAAATTTTTTTGTTGGTACTTTTGATGTCAAAGATTCTAATATAGTTTATCAGATATATGACCATGTTGGCAAGTGGGGTCCATGGCTTGACACTGGAGTTTGTGATTGATCAATGCATTGTTGAACTTTTCTTTTTACTACTACTTTTATTGTATGATAACTAATGTATTTGTATGCTTGTAGTTTACTTCTTTCTGCCATAAGATCTCTTTCACTAATTTTGAAGATCTAGTATTATATTTACTATTTTGCCCCAAGTTGCCCTGAAAGTTACATTTTACCCCCAATTTCATTTCTGAATTCATTAACTTTATTCTGGCAATCTTTTCCATATGTGCAAGAAACTTAGTTTATCCACTGTTGTTATTAATCCAACCCCATTAGTTGTAGTCTCGTGTATTAAAGTTGCAGAGGAGTGAGTGAACTGACTGAAGAGAGTTCTTGAAACTAAAATCAACTAGACTTGCTCTTTAAAGAACTCTTGAGTAAAATATTTGATGCTGATGTAATGATTGATGATGGTTACAAGGCAAGAGTTGCAATACAAGTTATTAAGCCACCTAAATTGTTTATGTATAAAAGGACACTAGACTTATAAACAAAATCATAAAAAGGTGGCAAAAAAAGAAAACATAACTAAAATAGTGATATCATAGTTCTAATTTAGCCTTCATTATGTTTTATCTTTCCATTCAAATGCTTATGTAGTATGATAATGAAAAATATACGATATTTGAACAAAAAATTCAAATTCAATTTTACTCATTCATTAGGTCAAAAATGAGAACATTTATTACATCATATGATATAACTCCTATTATCAATTAGTTCTTTTAGATTTTTTGATAGAATATTTTTCTCTCATTTTTATCTCTCTAATTTTGTTTAACTGTCCTTTTATGGATTTTCTAATTGACGTGACCCTTTTTTTCTTATTTCTTTTTCTTTCCTCAAATTTTCCTATCTTCAGAAGTTACATCATGTGATATATGAATGTTCTCTAAATTTTCATTTATGCCCATGATAAATGAATCTAATTGAATTGAATTTTTACATCAAAGATGAAGATGCAATTGATATCATAATGCACAATACCATCAGGATGCATATTACATAAGTAAGCATGATCAGAATTCATATCATTGATCACTAAAACAAAACAAGTTCTAAATAGGCTAAAATGTTATTCAAAGAAAACAATAAAAAATTTATTTTCTATTCTAAATGCTAGGGACACTGAGTCTTAAGGTGGCTATCATTCAAGTGGTTGATAAAGTGGCTATTCTTGCATCTTCTCACTAACTGTCTTCATGACTTTATCTTTCTGTACCTCAACTGTATATTTTTCTTTCTTATTTAGTAGCTTCTCATCATTAAACTCATCACCCCATCCTATAGGCATAATTAACTTAAAAGGTATGTCAAAAGAAGGTGGTTTAGTATAAAACACCTTGTAGTCAAACTTGTCTGAGGGATGTCCTAATAAATCCTCAACTCCTCTTCGTGGCTAGTTAGAAGTCTTAGATTTCTTACTTATCTTACTTAATAGTTCATTATTAACTCTAAATTCATCACCCCAACCTCCAAGTGTAATTGATTAATTGGGAATATCATTGGAAAATGGCTTAAAGTAAAACACTATATAATCAAATTTTCCTAAAGGTTAGCTCAATAACTCTTCAACTCCTCTTTGAGGTTTCTTAAGAGTTAAAGATTCCATACTTTTTCCTTCATTACTAGGCGGCATCAAGAGATTTCTCATCGGTTTGTAGGTTTATGTTCTCAAAGGAGTTTAACACTTATTCCTGGCTTACCCCTGAGTTGATCATTATAGTGGTTGGGGAAGGAATATTTTAGTAGTTTGGAAAAGGGTTATTTCTAGTGCTCAGTTTTTTAGGGTTTGTGATTTTTCTAGAGTCTATAAGATTTTGGATTTCATGTTTAAGGTGGGTATAAGTGTCTGTGGAATGGCCAGTAACTTGGCAGAATTTACAATAACTACTGGGGTCATATCCTAGAACATTTGGATTTGGTGGTTTGGAAAAGGCGAGGGGTCTGAGCAAACCTTTTTGTATTAGGTGGTCTAGGACTTTGGATAGAGATTAGTTAAAATTAGAGAATCTCCTTGGTTGTTGAACAATATGCACTTCTATAACTGAGCTAGAACTTCCTTGTTATGTGCCCCCAATTAGGTAGTTCCTTGCCCTAGTAGTTCTAGAGCTCTTCTTTTTCTCACTCTTAATTTCCTCATCTTGCAATCCATCATCATAGAGGTCTATAAAAGATTTAGGGTTCATTATTTGTAACCTTTCGACAAATTAAGAGACATATTACGAACTATCTTCTTAACTTGATCTTTCTAAGCTAGTTTTTTTTTCATTAACCTTACCTTGTTCATGAATCTAGTAAGGAAATTAGAGAATGATTCATTAGGTTTATGCTTAGTCGGTTCCAAATCTTTAATAGATACCTCTAACTTAGCGTTATAATCATACTGTTTTAAGAAAGCAATACATAATTCTCTTTAATAAGCCTGGACAAATTTTTCCAACCTATGGAACTAGTTCATAGCCATTCCCTCCAAGGATAATACAAAAAACTTAGTGGCTACTGCTAATAGGGCATACTAACTAAGGTGGATCCTTGGATCTCCAGTTCCATTAAACTTCTGCAATTGGGGCATTTTAAATTTCTCAAGCGATTTATCCCCTTCCATTTGAAACATATCATCAAAATCAAATGAGTATCCTATGCCTTATCCTTTTATTAGCTCCAAAATCTTGAACATTTTCTGAGTCAATGCTTGCATCTACTTGTACTCATGATCCTGGACCAGTTTAAGTGATTCCCTCTTTGATTTCTCTACCATATAGTTCTTAACTTCTTCAAGCTTCACTTTAGCAGTAAGTAGGTCTCTAACAATAGGTTAGCCTCCAGCATTATCAATAGGAGCAGAAGCAACAGGTGTAAGTGTAGAAGTAGCAGGTGGAGCATTTTGAATAGGTGGAATAGTTGTAACACCAAGTGCTTGTTCAATTATAGGTGGTGGAACAATAGCAGCAGGTGGCATTAATCCAGCTAAGGCTTGTCTCAGTTCATCTTACATCATGGCTCTCATGTCATCCATCAATGCTCCCTTCATGTCTTCTAAGGTCTAGTTTCCTCCTTGTTATTATTCCATTTCTATTTGTTCAATTGGAGTTAATTCAGCTTCCAAGTAAAGCGGGTTAATAGAACTCTTTTCTAAACTTTGAAGGATCTCTTTAGCTATTGATTTTGGACTTTGGTCAGTTTTTACTAGTCTACCACCTTTGCATTCCAAAACATGAGAAGATCCAAATGAATCTATGATGGTTACAAAAAAAAGTGATAATATGACGCATGAACCATATGTATGCATGATGCACATGCCATGCAATAAGTAGCAAGTAATAAGTAACAATTAAGTATACAATATCCTTCTAACTTTATTCCACCTACACATATATTCAATAGCAAGTCTCTTTTCCTAGGATTTTTTCCCTTGGCCTTAATATCAATAGGAGATATCAAGAATCGACATGCATGCTAAATATCTCAAAATAATAAAAGTATAGAAACAACAATTTTATGTATAAAGGTCTTGGCCCAATCTTTATTAACATAAATGGGCTCCAAAAGTATAGGCTTAGGCTTTTATAAATAGAAATACCTCATGGCAACAAACATAAGCAATTTAAATCCTAGGGGAAATAACTAGGCCATTATATCTAGTTAAGTTTGGTGAAAAGTCAAGGTTCCCTTAGCAAGATGCCCTCCTTTAGGACTTAAGTTACATGACAAGGTTAGAGGGGCTCGACGTCCTTTGTAAACTCAAAAGAAGACTAAGCCCCCTTTAGGACTTAGTTTCAAACTTTAGTGAGATGAGCCTGGTAATCTCTCTTGAACCAAGTTAAGGCTAAGAATGACGTTTAGCCAATTTACAATTCCATAAAGCTAGTGGAATCATAGAACCATAAACCAACACCATCAGTTTATATGGACAAGCAAAAATGAATACAAGAATAAAATGATTCTAAAGAACATAAGTAGAATCAATATCTTTTATCCCTAGTAAAGTCACCACTATAGAGGATGGCGTTTAACATGCGTCCAAGATTTTAGCAACCATAACGCTGTTTGAGCTCAAAGCTCTAGGGAAGACACTACCATATCACAAAGACATAATGTGGAGATAAGGAGTCACCACCTAGGGTAATAACTGGGATAAATCGAAAGCGGTGGTACTCGATTCTCTAAAACAAAGCTAGCACCACAACTAGGAGATTCTGGATATGGAATACCAACTTCTTTCAGTCTCATGTTCATTTAGAATTATCTTATTAATTACTAAATTATTCCCAATTTATATGCAATTTCATATAAGCCCTAATTTAGCATGCATCTCACTCTAATGTAGTTTAGTCATGAAAAAGCACATAAACAATGCATTCATACAACAAGACGTTCCTAAATTAATCTAAACTATGTTAATTTTAATTAGGTTAGTTAAGTCTATATTTTATTTACAAGTGAAATGGAACTAAAGGTGGCTCTACATTTTAATTAAAGTAGTGAACTAAGTCTACTTTTTTAATTCTAAAGAAATGGGCCTAAGTCTATTAATTTTTATGGAAGTAAATTGGATTGAGTTTGAATTAATGGGTCTAGTTCTAATTAATTTTAATTTAAGTGAAAAAGAGGCCTAAGTCTATTTATTTTTAGAAAAAGAAAAGATGCTTTAATGGATTGGACTATGTCTAAATTAATTTAAATTAAACTAGAATGACCCTAAGTCTAAATTAACCTAAAATGGGCATATATTGATTTTAAAGTTAATTAAAACCTAAAATCCAATTAAAAGCCTATTTTAAATGGGTTAATCCTAAACGTGAGCCTGGGCCCAAAATAAATAAAAATAAGGAACATTTATAAAAATACCCCATTTTTAAATGTTGTAAACAAAAATGCCCCAAGTTTTTATTTTTTTTTTTACAAATCTACCCTATCATAATTATAAGAGTGCCTTTTGCATTTTAAAAAATGCACCTATGTTTTTCGTTTTTATTTCTCTACCTTTTTTTTATTAATTTCTTAGCAGTTTTTGTTTCCTTTTTTATTTTTTATTTTTCTCTTATTTTTTACTCTTTTTATAAATTTTTATTTTATCTTTTTTCCTATATTTTTTTCTTTTTATTTTTATTTTTTTCCAACCCTTCTTTTTTCTTTTATTCTTTTTTATTTTTCTTTCTTTTTTCCTTTTCCTCTTATGTATAAATTTTTATTTTATTTTTTATTTTTCTCTTTTTTTTTATTTTAAATTTTTGTACTTCCTTTTTTTTATTTTCTTTTTTTAAAAAAAAAAAATTTCTTTTTTTATTAGTGAAGTATTAGCTAATATATTTTTTGGGGATTTTATTTCATAAATTCTTCAAGTGAGTTATAAGAATATACAAATTATTGTGGCAAAAATATAAGCAACTCACATGCATCAAATTTTCTGTACATAATTGATTATTCAAGTTCTTAATGTGTAAAAGATGTAACATTCATTATAATTGAACCAATATGACTATTTGTAAAAAATGATAATAGAACTTTAGAAAAGAAAAATAAAGTTATAATTTAAATTTCTAATGATTCTAAAATACAATCAATTTTATCAATATATTTCAAGCACAAAAAATATAATTTTAACATTTTTAAGATTTGAAGTAGTCTAATGTGTTTGTAAAACACAAAGAATGCCTTATAGCTTCAAATTAAAGAACCAATCTTGAAACATATCATAACCTAATTTAATAATGTGTCAATAAATGAAAAATGAAGATGAGTGTAACTCATATGGTAGAGCACTTGCAAGAGAGAGATATAGGGGGAAATAGACCTAAGGGAAGCAAAAATACTAGAGGGAATAAAAGATCAAGAACCAAAACAATGCAAGTAAAGATATTCAAAATCTTTATAAAATTCATGTCATTTTCAAAAATAAAAATCATTCCCAAGACGAATTTATACATGAATATGAATTTTTCAAAAATAATTAAAAGTCATGAAAAAAAATTCATGTCATATATAAACAAAGTAAGCAAAACAAGACTTTTTATCATAAGGACAAAAGTCGCCATACTTACATTGTTTTTATGCATGAGAAAAAGAATTATGTGAAATAAATTCAAATAATTTTCTCCCCTTATTTTAATGGATTAAAAATTTGATATTAAGGACACACTATCACATAGTTATGTCACTTACATAAACATATCTTTTAAAAAAATTTCTCTTCCTTAAAAGAAATTAACTAAGTACGCATGCAAACTCAATTATTTTTTCTCCTTTATCAAAATGCAAAGATAGACCAAATCTTAAAAATATCTATGCATTATCAAAGATAAAAAAAAATTTCTAAGAAAACACAAAAATTAAACAAACTCAAAAATTTTCTCCCCCCTTGTCAAAATGCAAATAAAATTGCATTAAAATAAGAAAGAGTTTGAAAGATTTTTGAAGAAGTTTAATTTAAAATGTAATTGATTAAAAGTGAAGGGTTTGAGTGGTATTTATACACAAAAAAATTGTAAAGAATTCAAAAAAAAAAAAATGAAAAGTGAACCAGACCGCTGCTCACGAGCAGTCCGCTTGTGAGCGGTACTGGTTCTTTCAGAACCGCTCTTCACGAGCATTCTGCTCGTGACCCAACTCATGAGCGGTTCTGGATGCTCGGACCACAACGATCACGAGCTCAACGATTCGTGATGAAAATTACCATTTGATCCTTGTACTTTCAAATTAATTGCAATTGAGTCCAAAAAGGCTAACAAATAGGTCCTTGACCATAAAATTAATTATACAATTAAAATAAATGATAGTTAAAACAAATATTTTTGACATAAATAAATAAATCAAAGAGAAAATTTTGCAAATATGTAAACAATTATTATTATTATTATTTTATTTTAAAAAATAACACTAAAAATAAGCCAAAAAAATATGAAGCATGAATTAAAAAAAATCCTATAGCTCAAGATTTATATCCAGAAAATATCCGAAAAATAAACCGAACATAAACTGATGAAAAAACACACTTAACAGCTCAAAACTTATATACGAAAAATATATTGAAAATAAACCAAACAGAAGCTGACATAAAATGAATTAAAAAAATAGACTAACAGCTCAAAACTTTGATACAAAAAGTATACTGAAAATAAACCAAACATAAACTATCATGAAAATACACAAAAAAAAAAATTTTGTTGAGGAGGAGGAATATTTATGCAAAATTAAAATAATTAATTAATTGAATTTAGCTTAATAATTAATTATTAATTTGCAAAATAGGAGGGCGTTTGAAAATAAATTGAATGAATCCATATAGATCCAAATCAAATAAAATTAGTACAAAGATCATTCAAATGGGAAATACAATATATCATGTATATGAAGTAAATTTGCTAAAGCAAATACATTTAAAACAAAATATATACATGATGCTGAAAATAATTTTTCTAAAGAACATGATCACATAAGAATCCAAACATCAATTCATCAATTTAACAAGTGATCAAGACAAGCTTGAGCCATCAATCATACCAAGTTCATACTTAATAAAATTTAATCTTTCCTCACAAAGAGGCTTGGTAAATATGTCTGCTAATTGATTATTAGTATCAACAAAATCAAGAAAAATATCACCATTTTGCACATGATCATGCAAGAAATGATGTCTAATATCAATATGCTTAGTTCTAGAATGCTGAATGGGATTCTTACTAAGGTTTATAGCACTTGTATTATCACACTTAATTGGAATGTGATTAATATCAATGCCATAGTCCAAAAGTTATTGTTTTTGCCATAAAACTTGGGTGCAACAACAATTAGCTGCCACATATTATGCTTCAGCGGTGGACAAGGCAATAAAAACTTGTTTCTTACTAAACCAAGAAACTAAGCAATTTCCTAAAATTTGACCAGTTCCGGAAGTGCTTTTTCTATCTAGTAGGCTACCGAAAAAATCAACATCAGAATAACTAATCAAGTCAAACGAAGAACTCCTGGGATACCAAAGTCCTAAATGCAATGTACCACAAAGATATTTAAAAATTCTTTTGATAGCATTTAAATGAGACTCTGTAGGACTTGATTGAAATCTAACACACAAGCAAGTAGCAAACATAATATCGGGTCTACTAACGGTTAAATAAAGAAGGGATCCGATCATACCTCTAAATCGCTTTTCATTAATCGGTTTGCCATTCTCATCCTTGTTAAGTTTGGTTGTGGTGCTCATTGGAGTTTTGCTTAATTTAGCTCCATCCATTCCAAAATTCTTGAGAATGTCCCTTGCATATTTGGTTTGGTTGATGAAAATCCCATCTTTACATTGCTTGATTTGAAGTCCAAGAAAGAACTTGAGTTCTCCCATCATACTCATCTCAAATTCTCCTTGCATTAACTTAGAAAATTCCTCACACAAGCAATGGTTAGTAGCACCGAAAATAATATCATCAACATAAATTTGAATAATTAATAAATCATGCTTGGATTTCTTTATGAAAAGACTTGTGTCAACCTTTCCTTTAGAGAAACATTTCTCTAGAAAAAAGTTACTCAATCTTTCATACCAAGCTCTTGGAGCTTGTTTCAATCCATACAATGCTTTTGATAATTTAAAAACATGATTTGGAGAGTCAAAATTTTCAAAACCTGGAGGTTGTTCAACATATACCTCCTCTTAAATAAAACCATTTAAAAATGAACTTTTAACATCCATTTGATAAAGTTTAAAATCCATGTATGATGCAAATGCAAGTAACATCCTAATAGCTTCTAACCTTGCAATGGGGGCAAAGGTTTCATCATAATCAATTCCTTCCTCTTGATTATAACCTTTAGCTACTAGTCTAGCTTTGTTCCTAGTTATGACACCTTATACATTCATCTTATTTCTAAACACCCATTTGGTGCCAATAATAGGATGATGTTTAGGTCTAGGAACCAAGGTCCAAACCTTGTTTCTCTCAAATTGATTTAACTCTTCTTGCATAGTAAGGACCCAAAATTCATCACTCAAAGCATCATCAACATTTTTAGGTTCAATTTGAGAAATGAAAGCTAAATTAACAATAGACTTGAGTTTAGCTCTAGTAGTTACCCCTTTTGTAGTGTCACCTATAATGAGGTCTTGAGGGTGAGCTTTCTTAAATTGCCAATCCTTTGGAAGTTCATCCTTCAAAGTAGGCTGAGGTGTCTCCTCATTTTCCTTCTTGCTTGGATCTTTAAGTTCCAAAGGTTTACTAGCATTTTCTTCTTGTGTTTCCATAATCTCATTGTCACCTATAAAATCATCAACACTATAAACATCCTTTCTAGGATCAAGTGAGTTTGATTCATCAAATACCACATGCATTGACTCTTTAACTACTAGAGTTCTCTTATTAAAGACTCTATATGCTTTGCTAGAGATGGAATATCCTAGAAAAATTCCTTCATCGACTTTGGAATCAAATTTCCCAAGATTATCCTTGGTGTTTAATATAAAGCACTTGTATCCAAATACTCTTAGATATGAGATTTTGGGTTTTCTATTATTCCATAGCTCATAAGATGTTTTATTTAAAATTGATCTTTTGAAAACTCGATTTGAAATATAACAAGATGTGTTAACGGCTTCCGCTCAAAAGTATAGAGGAAAATTATACTCATGAAGCATTGTTCTAGCCATTTCCACAAGAGTTATATTCTTCCTTTCAACTAACCCATTTTGTTAAGGAGTTCTAGGAGATGAAAATGTATAAGAAATACCATTTTCATTACAATATTTTTTGAAAAATTCATTTTCAAATTCGGTTCCATGATCATTTCTAATGGATGAAATACAAAATCCTTTCTCTTTTTGAACTCTTTTTGAAAAATTTTCAAAAGCTTTAAATGCATCATTCTTATGAGCAAGAAAACACACCCAAGTGTATCTAGAGTAATCATCAACCAATACATAAGCATAGTGCATTCCACCAAGACTAGCAATTCTAGTTGGTCCAAACAAATCCATATGTATAAGTTCAAGTGGGCTAGAGGTGGACACTACATTTTTTAGGTTAAATGAAGACTTAGATTGTTTTTCCTTTTGACAAGCATCATAAGGTTTATCCTTAGTGAATTCAAGCTTAGGTAAACCAATCACAAGTTCATGTTTACAAAGATCATTCAAAAGATCAAAATTTGCATATCCTAACCTTCTATGCCATGTCCATGTGTCATGGGAAATTGACATTAAGCATTTTATGTCTTTGTTATCAATTTTATTCAAATCAATAACATAAACGTTATCTACTCTTTCACCACTAAAAATTACTTTGTCCTCATCAAGACTATTAACAAAGCAATTTTTAGGATAGAAAGTCACCTTATTTCCCATATCACATAATTGACTTGTACTTAGAAAATTATGTTAATAACACATGATGTATAGATAAGGATTGAGGATTACCTATTTCTCCAATGCCAATAATTATTCCTTTTGTATTATCACCGAAGGTAACGTGTCCTTCATCCTTAGCATCAAGTTTATTGAATTGCTCCTTGTCTCCCGTCATGTGCCTTGAACATCCACTATCGAGATACCACTTGCTTTTTATTCTTGTGGATTTCAAGCACACCTATATAAAATATTTTAAAGGTTCTTTTGAACCCAAACCTTTTTTGGTCTAGGTTGGTTAGTTTCAAAATAATCCAAAGGAAGCAAATTCATGTGCGGTTTTCTATAGAAGCACACATTATTGGTATGCCCTTTGATCATGCAATATGAACATACAACATTTTTAAATTTATTTCTCCTAGAATGAAATGCTTTTCTAGTGTGTGCAGCATGCCTTAGGTGTTGTGTGTGTCTATTATTTTATGACATTGAGTGAGACATACATTGACAATGGTGATGAACATTTCGATAAGTTTGTGCAATATGTTTATGTGCATTATGTTGTGCAACATACTTATTATAATTATGTCTAGTATACATATAAGCATGCTTAGGTTAAGGTGCTCTAGTTTGAGGCTTACCCCTTTGTGTTAATGAAGGGTTAATCTTATGAAATTTTGCCTTACTATTTAACACATGAGATTTTTTATCTTGAATCTCATTTGAGGTTGAAGGAGTAGAATCATGTGAAGTTTTAACAAAAGTAATATGTGAAGAGGATGATGAAGACATTCTATTGTTATATACAATTCCATGGGTATCTCCATGAAATTTTTGAGAGTCAAAAAGACTATCTAAAGTTTCTTTTCCTCTCTTGAATTTAGCAATGGAATTTTTTAATTCTAAGACTTCCTTAGAAAGCTTATGATTTTCATCATTTGCTTTCTTAAGTTGGTCTTCCAAAGAATTAAAAGACTTAGCATCACTAACAAGTTTAGCAAACTCAATTTTTAAACTTTCAAAATCCTTTCTTAAGCTAGCTAACTCATGTTTATATTTTTTCTTCTTAGATAACAAACTTTTGCATTTAGTAAGAAATTTTCTCACAATAGAGCTCTCATCATCATCATAATTATCATCACAATATTCATCACAATCATCTAAGGAAGAGTAAGAAGTGGATGGTACCTCATTTTCGTTTTCAATGGCCATGAAGCAAAGATTGACAACTTCTTGTTGTTCCTCTTCCTCTTCGGATTCGGAGGAATCATCCTAAATAGCTTTGAATGCCTTCTTCTTATCTTTTGCTCTTTTGCTCTTGAATTTGAGTTTAGAACGTTCATTTCTAATGTGTCCTGGTTACTTGCTACTGGTTTCTTGCATTCATAACAAGTAACCTCTTTTGTTTTCTTCCTTCCATCTCCTTCAAACTTCTTGTTGAAGTCCCTTGTTCTTGAGAAATTTTTCTTTCTTAAAGTTCTTAGTGAGCATGGCAATGCCACCATCTTCATCACTAGAATCTTTAATACTTTCCTCTTCACTATCTTCTTGAAGAGCTTTTAGAGCAATGCTCTTTTTCTTTTCTTCTTTCTCTTTTTGTTCTTCACCTCTATGCTTGATGGTGAGCTCATGTGTCAAGAGCTTACCAATGAGCACATCGGTTGATAGAGTGGAGAGGTCTTGAGCTTCCTCAATTGAGGTAACACAAGATTCCCAATCCTTCTTAGGTAGGATTCTTAGAATCTTGTTGTTTATCTCTTCCTTGGAGAAATGTTTTCCAAGTTTCTTGAGGGTTATGAGGAGAGCATTGAGATGGTTTGTCATCTCTGTGATTGATTCTTGAGGCTTCATTTTGAAGAGTTCATGTTCATACATATAAAGTTGAACCTTCTTGCTTCTCACTTGAATGTTGCCTTCATAGTGATTCTCCAAGGTCTCCCACATTTCTTTAGCTAAAATGCAATGTTGAAGCTTGCCTCCTTCTTCTCTTGTCATGGAGGAGACTAGAGTAATCATAGCCTTTTTATTTTTATGATTTTCTTCCTTTTGATCAATACTCCATTGGCTTCTTGCAATTGTAGTTACCACACCATCAATAATAGTTGTAGGTGGTTCCCAACCTCTTAGGAAAATATCCCAAAGTTTGATGGAATCACAATCAAGATATAATTCCATTTTGAATTTCCAATGTGGATAGTCAATACCATCAAAGAATGGTCTAAGAGAAGAGATGTTTTGTGATTCACTCCCCATGATCTTGTATTCTAGCAATGAAATACCTAGAATTCAAGCTCTGATACCAATTGAAAGAGTCCTAGAGGGGGTGAATAGGAATATCGAGAAAAAATGGGAAATTAAAGGAATTATTTGCAAGAAGTGAGTAAGAGTAGAGAAGGAAGAATGATGAACACAAATATTTAAGGAGTTCGAATTCTCAAATAATCATACGTCTCCACCTAACTTATCCCCAAGTTAAGATTTTTTAATCACCTACAATCTTATTAACAAGATTGAGAATACACAACAGTTGTATGGCTCACTCAAAAACCAAAGTACAAGTGTTTTCAAGGCTCACACTAAAACCAATTTCCCAAGTGTTTTAATGGCTAAACACTTAAACTAATTCCTTTGGAATAGAATCTCACTTCCCATTTTCTAAATCCAAAAAATAGAAGAATAAGAATGTCTATTCTAATCACTCACCAACTCTCACAAAAGTTATACACAAAGATTTTGATTGAAAGAAAGTTTTAGAGCTCAATTGAATGTTTAAGAAAATATTGAATGATGCACAAGTTTTCTTAACCTTTGAATTGAATTATAAGTTGTGTTTATATAGAAAAACACTCAAAAATGTAGTTTTTGGATGTATCAATCATGTCTCCAACATTTAGAATTGATTTTGAGTCAATTCTTGAACTTTTGGCAGCTCAAGGGCTACTCACAAGTGAACAGTGCTTGTGAGGGGTGAAATTATAGCTGTTATATTAAAAAATTTCCATTGGAATGCTGTCAAAGGTCTGGTCACGAGCCAACAGCTCGTGACGGGTGCTGCCAATTTTTGTCAAAAATGTCCTTCAAAGGCTGCATTGAAGGACAGCTTGTCACCACTTTGAAAGATGCTCATGAACAGGACTGAAGATGATGGATTAAGCTAAAAAAATATTCATAAAAGTTGTATATAATTGTCTTATCTTTCTATAAAACTTTGAATCACATCAGTTTAACATCTGTAGCTCAGGATATTGCTAAAATACCAAGAGCTGTGCAAACTTAAATGCAAGCTGCATATGCTGACTTCGACTGAAGATTTGCATACTCAAATGAACTTGGATTTTGATAAGTAGGCATAATCTGGAAAGCTTAAGATGTCTACTTCAAAAGTGAAGAAGCTCATTTTCTCATTTAAGAGCTCTAAATATGTAAAAATCCTTATTTAATCTCATAGGCTCAATCAGCCCGAAAAGTCACTATTCACCCAAAAGTGTATATGCTTAGTATATGTTTGGCATATAATTCCCTACACACTTAATTGAAATTATTAGTATAAAATTTTTTTGTCAAAGTCCAAAATTAGGAGTTTGGTTATGCAAATGGTCAACATTTTACACTAAAAGTTTATTCATATTTTATTTTTACTTAACTAAAACAAGCCAACAAGCCAACACATGATCCTGAAATGCATTTTAATTCAATTGCAAAAGGCAAGTTGGTTACTGGATACATATGGTTGTCAAAGTCATGATCAAATTTGAAATGTATAGCTGATGCATCTATTGATGAGCATCACACCAATCTTCCTTACAATCTGAAACTCAATGAAGCAACAATAAATATTTTCAACTAGAAAAGAAAAAGTATAGCCAAGAAACTTAACTAAATAGCACAATTTTTCTACATTGGATGATAAAATATTTTATCATAGGATCAATATATTTTATTGAATCCATGAGACTCATCTAGACTAGTTAAAAAAGAAGAAGAAAGAAACCAAATTAAATTAAGTCAAAATAGATTAAAAAATAATGAACAGTAGAAGGATTCTCTGTTTTGAAATTTGTATTACCTTTCTCATCTTATATACAAACAAATAGTCATTAAGTGGCTATATTTGATTCGTGTACACTAAAAAAAATTTTAATAAAAGAAAGAAATAAGATCGACCACCAATTGCCTTTTCAAGAAATCTTCACGTAACCCAATTCATGTCTTCTCTAACTTTTTCTTCTAATATATATATATATATATATATAACAAGCCTTTATGGAATGTGGACCCAAGCCACAAAGTCTGACATTTTCCAACTATAAAAAACTAGCTTTCAAAATATAAATACCATTATGGAGTCATAACTATATATCTTAATAAAAGGAAACAACTATGAAGGTAATAATGAAACAGAATATAATTGAACCTGGAAAGTTAAAAAAAACTGAGCAGACTCACCTTCAAATTCATGTAACTACAGTGCTTTACATTGTCAAAGCTCGCAGTTTGACACCACGCCATCCGCAGATTGTAGCATTAATTCAAAATTCCTTTTTTATGCAATTAGGATACGATAATATATATATCTCTCAACTTTTGCTGCATCTATGAAACTTGAATACTGAAATGAAAACCCAAAAGGTGGAATCTCAAAAAATGGTCAGTAATAAAAGAGATGGATCAATCACAATAGCATGGTCATGTCGATAAAGAAGCATGGAGATGCAGCGGCCAAGGATGTAGAAGCCAACACCAATAAGAAATAAACATTACCTACCAATTTGCAATTCAATTAAGGGTTTAGTTATTCATAACAAAACAGAAGCTCATATAGGTGAAAGAGGATTTGGGTTCATGCGATCTTATAAATCTCAGGTTCAAGAGATTGTAACCTTAGAAATCATGTACTATGCCGTCTTCCTTCTTTGAAAGGCTCATTGGGGAAAATGAATTATTGTAAGCTTAATTCATCATAAACTAAGGTTTTTGCACATAAAAGGATCTACAACACATCTGCTTACATACTTGAAATTGCAATTGCAATAGGAGCTGGAGATGGGGGCAATGCCTTGGAGGAGGAAGTAGAGCTCTTTGAGGTGATGAGATTTTGGCATTACAGGCATATGAGGATGAAATTGGAATGCCCATTGCAAAAGCAAAACAAAGAAAAAGAAGAAGAAGACGCGCAAAATAAAGGGGGTAGTCGCATAATTATTTTTACACTATAGGGTAAGTGTGTAAATTTAAAAAACTTGGGTTATTTTTGTTGTTTTGCTTTTGTTTTAGGGTATTTATGAAAAAACCCTTAAAAATAAACAAGCAAGCCCAAAAACATAAAAAACTACTAAAATAATCAAATAAAAAAATCAAACAAGTTATTACATTATATTTTTCTAAAGAACCCTAATTTGATTTCATGCAACCTAATATATTACCACCATTAAATTTATTAGGGTTTTACCAAATGAACCTAATTACTAATTACTTTTAATGAAAGAAAATTAAAAATATTACTATTCCCACTATTGGGGCTATTACAATTCTTACATTCAAAGAATAAAAAAAATAATTAAATACACAGCCCAATAAACCAAATAAAAAATATAGAATAATAAAAAAAATAGAACCCTAAAATCTATATAAAATTCCGAACAAGATTAAATCAATGGCATTCCATGGATCTTTAGATTTCCACCAATTTAATCACAGCTCCCATCATAGCCATAAAACATATTAAAAAAAAGGAACAAAGAGAAATCAATAAATAATCAATAATAAAAATATAATAAAATCAAAATCAAATAAAAATAATAATAAAAAAAAAAGGAGTATAAGAGGATGATTTATGGATGCAGTATTGTTGATTGCCCTTAGAAGAAGATTCACCATTGGAGATTAATCTTTTAATTGATTTTGGCTTCTGGACTAGAAAACTCTCTGCTTAAAATTAAAAGCATGTCCTTTTTTTAAAAACTTTTAACTCTCTGTATTTTTCCAAAACCCTATTTTTCCTCTGTAAAAACTCCTTTCTTTTTTTGCTCTACCTTTTTAGAAGCAGCGTTTTTCTTCCTATGTTTTTTCTCTCCCTCTATCTATTTTTATTCTAAGACTAATTATCTCCTTTCTATTATTGAAAAAATTAGATAAAAATTGTAAAACTATCTCCTTTTTTTATTATTATCTAATTAAAAACTAGATATAAGCATAAAAAACACGTATTTATTTTTATTATCTAATTGTCTGATTTATATATTTATGTTTGTATTTATTTTTATTATTTTTATTTTTTAAGCCAATCAAAAATTAAATAAATCATTTTCTTAAAATAAATTAAAAAAAACTTCGCCAATCAGATTTTTGTAAAACCGATCAACATTTTTTTAACTTTTAATTACAAAAAAGGCCCTCAAAGGAAATTCAATTTTACAATTAAACCCCATAAAAAATGTTGCAATTTAGTCCTTAAAACTCACAATTTTGGTCCTAAAAATCCAAAATCAATATTTAGAGATCAATTTTGGTCAAATTTTCATCAAGGAACCCTTTGTTGCATCCACACTCAACTATCCGAAAATTGGGTGCTTACAAAATTGCTTTATATATTAACATTTTAATGTACACATTGGTGGGTGTGATCTGCAAGCGCATAGAGTTGTTCAAGTAGTATAAATATCGATTCCATAAGAAGTGGTTGTTGATTATTGAAGTACTCTTTATGTTCACTTGTTTATACAGTCGAATAAGATTATTGCTAAAAATTAAACTAATCTAAAAGACTAATTTAAACCACTGTAGAATTTATCAATTACATAAATGATAGGGTTTTTATCCCTAACTTAATTTATTTAAAATTTATGTTAATCTCCTTATCACATTTAGATTCAATTCCATTTCCTAAGCATCTTTAGAATCATAAAAGTCTCTCTTAAGCACTTGCATAATTTATTGATCATAACTACCTGATTATTTAGCTCCCACTACTTAAGTAATTAATTACTTTCAATATTGAAGCAAAGCTTTTTCAAGGAATATTAATAACCAAACTGTCTCTCGACCAACACAATTAAATTAATAGATTATTATTCTATTCTCAATAGAGTTTATCTCCCGATCTCACCCTATCATCTAGGTCAATTTAAAGGGTCACCAATCCTAGGAAAGTATTAAGTCCAATAATAATCATGAAATAGGTTTAATGATATGAAATTTAACCAATTAAGTCCATTCTTAAGCTGGATCTAAAAAGTCTAATTCAAAGTTTAACTACTTATGGCAATTGAAAAGAAAAAAGAAAAAGAATTAAGAATTGCAAACATAAACATTATAATATATTAAATAAAGTATAAAAGAGTAATTGAAAGGAAAAAACCCTTTTTATTCTCCTCTCTTGAATATTGTTTGCAATCGTTCTTCAATCTTCTACTCTTAATAATCCTTGAGTAGATAACAAAAATAAATTGACATTATTCTTTTTTGAAAATAAAGGTGAACTATGTTGTTTTCCATACTAACCAACCTTTTAAATAAAGGCAAAACAAAACTATTTATAATCATTCCTCCAAAAACCCTAAAATAAACTTCCATAATTATTTTTCTTTGAAGTGCACGGCTGTGCATCTTGGGATCACCATAATTTAAATAATCAGGTATAGCCGTACACACCAATATGCATAGCTATGCATCATTAGGCTTGGCTCTTCTCCAAATTACGTGCAGCCATGCAATTACATATCTCTATAGGGATGTCTTTTTGGGCTCAGGTACAACCCTGCACACCCATGTGCACAGCCATGCATGCTTCTTCATCTTGCTTCATAAAGATTTTAAGCTTTCCTCTTCAAGTTCTTGCTTAGATTCTACTTGCATCGATCTCAACTCAAGCACACCTAGCCATTTAGAACAAAAAGCATAAAAATTAACTAAAAATAATCAATTCAAATAAAAGTATAAAAATCTTTTAAAACTTAAGTTCTAAGGAATTGAAGTAAATAATGCCAATATTTAAAACTGTTATATACATTTTGACATTTAAAACACAACTAATTAGTACTCAAAATCTACTATTTTTCGCACTTTTCAACTCTCTGACACTTGAAATTTTGCTTATCCTCAAGCAAAATATGAAAATAACCTATTTATATGAAGAACTTAACTCATTGCTTAGTTTTAACTTAACTAGTTATTACAATCTTCACTTAATATAAAGCTTAAAAACCAAAAATTAAAATAATAACTTGAGGTCAAGGACATGGTAGATTACTGTGTGAAGAGCAAACTTTTTAATTAAATTCATGAAAATGAAAAATTGAAATCAGAGAAAAATAGAAGCAAATATAAATTATTTCAAAACTAGATAAATATAAAATTTTTATGCATTAGACACTTTTTTTTAGCAATTTCTTTTTTTTATTCAATAAAAGTCATCCCAGTTACAGTATCCCCCACATTTCCTGTACTACTCAATATGGATACCTCACAAAAGGTCATTTGAATACTCATACTCTATTTAAGAGCATTGGAGTATAAGGACCATATAAAGATTTATAATTTCAAAATTTAGCCCATTTTAAACAAGTGCATTTTACACTCCATCTCGCTTTTAATTTCTTATTCTTTTGTTTATAAATACTAAAATACATAAGACCTTACTAACTTTAAGAGCTGAATTTTAAATTTCTACTTACAAATACCTTTCTCAAAAATCAAGACTCTAAGTTCAATCACTCAATTAAGAAGTAATCATTAAGTTCATCAAAAGTTAAAAAATCCTTAACTATAAATTATTTTCCTAATTTTAAAAGTCCAAACTCACATTAAATGAAGATTACTACATCTTTTCAAGAAAACTATATTCAATGAATTAAGCTCCACTTATGAATATGTCTAAAAAAATTAAGTGTTATGCATGAAATTATTCCTAATAACTAAATGTAATAAAAGACATAAAAAAATGAAATTCATTTTCCCTTCCCTTATATATAAAAAAGACTAAATTAAAAACAAAAGAAAATATAATAAAATAAAAGTTATAAATGTAGTAAGTGCTCCCATTTCTAAAGTAATTTTAGAGGCAAGGTTAGTGGAATTGGCAGTTTCCATGAGCTTCTTGAGTCTCTTATTCTGACTTGCTTATGCTCTTTATAGCTCTTCTCTCATGATCTTAAGCTCATCTAACCTAGTATAGTGCTTCAATTCTAAAATATCCAGTCAAAGTAGCACCATTTGCTCTACAGATGCCTCATTACTTGAAGCTTTTCTTTTAATCCATGATTCATTGCTACTTGCCTCATTTTCCTCATCTTCTTTTAAAGTAGACTTGTTCAATTGCCTTAAAGCAAACTAGTGCAATAAATGAAATTTTTTATTTTTAACATTTTTTTAGTGTCCTCCATTCAGTGATGATTTCACTATGGACGAGCACCCTTGCACTTAAAGTCTTTAATTTGAGGACTCTCATTCCCTAAGTAGAGTAGGACACATTGAATGTAGAAAATTATCAAGCCAATGTTGCAATGCTATGGCTCATAGAAAGAGCTGCCCTCCTTACTTGCATAACACGCCACATTGTTTGGATAATAAAATAAGCACTAGAAACACTAATGTTAGTATGTATGCATTATAACATAAAAAGTTCATCCTTTGAAGCCCCGATGCTATCTTGCTTTCTAAAGATATTGTGTGCCATAAATTTATACATTAACAAGTAAGCATGATTCTTAATTAAACCACTAACCATCATCTCTCTCTTACTAAAACTACTATCCTCAATGAGTCTACTCCAAAAAGTAAGCATGTTAAATTATTTTGGAGGGCACTTTAATACTACATTAGGAAACCCAAAAACATAAGACGTAAGTTTAAAATCAACATGAAACTCTTTATCAAAAAGTCTATATGAAAATATTTTTTATCCTCATCCATAAATTTAAAAGTTTTGTATAATTCAAGTGTGACTTCATACAGAGTGTCATATTTCATCTTAATAAAATTAGTCTAATCCAATTGATCACATAAAATAAATATCTCTTCATCAGTCCCTATGTCTATCAAAACATTATCCTCAAAGAGGGAACAAAATTTCTTACCCTCCTCATATGAATGAATATGGAAAAGAGCACTATATTGTTAGTGAGTTCACTCACCCCATTACCATTTTGCATTATTAACTTACCCTTCCTTTGCCTTGCTTAACCTTGCTCTTCTTGTGACATTTTGAAGCAAAAATAAAAATTGAAAATTATTGGCACAAAGTGAGTTAAAAAAAATCAATTAACAAGGGTTTCTTAAAATTTAAGAATGACTAATTTTTGAAGAACATGTTTGTCTATATATATATATAGATTAATCCTTGTACACAGAGGAAAACTTTTCTCCTTAATTTAAAAGGAGAAGAAAAATACAAAATTTTAAAAAGGAAAGAAAAATAGTTAAAAATCATATTCCTAATTGAATATTGACTTTTCCAAATTCCAAAAAAAAATCCTAAATATAAAGTTTAAAAAGGAAATTTAGTTCAAATCCTAAAATGAAAAGGAAATTAAAACTAAAACTAAATCTAAAATGTAAAATAAAATTATCAAAAATAAATTTTTTTATAAAAACTACAATTCACCCTACTATACTAAAATTCAACATTGTCATCAATGTTAGTAAGTTTGAAATTGAAGATGTTTAAATGTGATGTATTTCATGCAAGCATGGTTTTGCATATTAGTGTGCACGACTGTGCACCTGAGATGTATGTTATGCATTTGCATGTGTGCATAACTGTGCACCTAAGAGTGCACAACTATGCCTGCTTTAAATTTCTACGAAGTTGCAAGGTGAATAGCAGTGCACCTGGACATGCACAATAGTATATAAGGCTGGTTTTGCAAGGATATAGAAGTGCATGGTTGTGCACTTTGACTTGCATAGCCATGCCTAGTTTGTAATTTTGAATTTTGCAGAATTGCCTAAGGCACATTTAAGCACTTAAATCATAATGAATTGATACAAAAACATGCAAAACATTAACATACACTTGCTCAACATAAATGTACACCATAATTATTCATAAAACACATAATTAACATAACAACTTCAATGTTAAACATTTTAACACAAAAGAAATACAAAGATTATTCAAAGTTACAAACTAAACAACACAATTCAAATGTACCAAATTACAAAAACTTGAAACTGATGAAAAACATAAAATATTAAGCTTAAAGTCAAATCATTCCTACAATAAGGCTGCATCACAAGGATCATCTTGCGACGATGGGAATGGAAAAGGTATGAAGCCTTGGTGCACGAAATAAGCTCAGAGGTCTTGATGCATCATGTGTACACTTCACACAAGCTCTTCCACATTAGTATCTAAGACTCCCATTTGCAATTCAAGATTGTCCATTCTTACCACCATGTCATATACTTCCTCTTCTCCTTCCTCTTGCTCTTTTGTTGCTCTTACAGTTAAGGAGCTTATTCATTTGGAAGCCTAGTGAGTTAATACCTAAGATAAGTACCCTTGATTAGTCCCATAGCTTGCATCATGATTATGTTAATGGTTTCTTTACTATGCACTTTTTTAAATGACATGTTTTCTTTATCAAGCCCTATATATCTAGTAAATATCATTAGAAGACCACCTATCTTAATATCTTCATTGAACTTTTGGGTGACATCTTTGATTTTTATAATAATGGCATGACAAATATTTATTTTATGATCATTAACCATACAAAAAAGGATAGCAAGTTTGGTGTTTAGAATGACTGAGTCACTTTCTTTTCTTCTAAAGATTATGTGTGCCATGAGACAGTGCACATACCTTAAAGCATAGGAATGCACTTTAGACTCCTTACTTGACCTAGCCTCATACCTAACATGCCTATCACCCTTTATCTCCCTCCAAAACTCATCATAATAAAAAAATAATGTTTGCTTCTTGATTTTTTAAGAATCAAAGACATCATTATTGAAATAAGACTAATTTGAAGTTCTTATTCCCAAGCCTAAAAGAGATAAAATTTGTCTCATAATCAAAGTGAAAATAGGATAAAAAATCATAAGTGGGCCTTAGATATTAGGACAGGCTCTAAGCATGAAGTTTTCCCACCCAGCTCTTCTTAAAAACATAGAAACCTCATCTAACAAACCCATATCTTTTAAAGTCTTTTTACTAAGGTATCTATTAGGTAGGATTTTTCTATGAATTATATCCTCAAATTTCTTATGTTGAAGTTCATTAAGAAAAGTAACTGTTGAGGAAAATTTTTTACCTCTTGATTCTCCTCTTCTCCCTTTAGATTTCTTAAACTTCCTCCAAGTGTAAATTATTTTTGAAGGAGGGGCTAATGACTTGGCTACATGTGATTTTGTTCTCACCATCCTGTTTGCTTGAAGTTGATGAATGAAGAGAGAATTTATAGAAATAGGGTTTTGTTGTTTGGTTATGTTGAAAGAAAGGAGAAATTGATGAGTTAGAGAAGAAAAATGAGAAGTTTGAAGCTTTAGGGAAGTTATACTTTGGAATTGAATGCAAGAATTAAAGAGTTGTGTCTCTTTAACTCAAAAGTCATCACTTTTAAGGTGCAAAATGCCAATACATGACTATGCACTTATATGTGCATGATTGTGCACTATACTTTTCTCAAAATGGCTTTGAGTCAGGCACATTTATGCATTATTGGGTGCACGAATGTACCTAAAAGAAATTTAAATAGGTCTTTAGGTGCATGGATGTGCACTTAAGAGTGCATGACTGTACCTAAGAGCGATTTTCGTAACTTTATAAAGTGCACGGTTATGCCTAGTTTGAATTTTTAGCCCGTCTATAAGTGTTTAGATGCACGACTATGCACTTAATTAAAATTTGATTATTTTTTAAAGCATTGGTTTTAAAGGTTATGCATCTTTGGATCACTAGAATTTAAAGAATCAGGTACAGTTAAGCATCTATGTATCTCTGTAGGGATGTCTTTTTGGGCTAATGCATAGTCATGCACACTCATGTACACAACTGTGCATGCTTCCTCATCTTGCTTTCATAGATATTTTAGTTTTTCTCTTCAAGTTTAAGTAAAAAAAATCCACTTGCAAATATCCTAACTCAAGCACAAGTAGCCATTTAGTATAAAAAGCATTAAAATTAACTAAAAACCATCAAATTTCAAATAAAATTATAAAAACATTAAAAACTTAAGTTCTAAAAAATTTAAGTAAATAATGCCAATATTCAAAACTACTGTAGACATTTTAACACTTAAAACTCAACTAATTAGTGCTTAAAATCTACTTTTTTTTTTAACTTATCACACATATATATTTATACTTTTTCAATCTAAATATAAAAATATTATTCTTTATAAAGATTTTATATTTTAAATGAGTGAAAAAATTCAAGAAGTGATATAGGAGACAAAAAGTAAAAAAACAGTATGAATTTTAAAAATGTAAAACTTTAAGGATCAACAAAAAAACTTTATGTTAAAAAATTACATTTTAGTCCATGAATTAATAGTAAAATTAGCAGAGGAATGAGTTAGTATAAAGAAAACAAAACTTGGGGATGTCACAATATATTACCAAAAAATGTGTGCTAATATATTTGAGTAAATCTCATTAGGTTTAGTAATTTACCCAAAATTTAAAATAATATATAAATATATGGGTTAATAACTATAACATCCTGAGATTTGACCAAATATACCACTAAGTCCTTGTGTTTTCAATAATTACTATAACATCTTTGAGGTTTTGATACATTTAATTATTACATTCTTACCATTTAATTTACTGTTAAATGGACCAATTTGAAAAATCTAAAAATTCTATTTGATCTCTAAATTTATAATATAATTTTAAATATACCTAGTTCTTTTATTAAATTTGTATTATGATTTTATTACAATAATAAAATTTTATTTTCAACATTAAAACAAATTTAAACCATATTGACTTAAAATTAACACCACTCCAATTGGAATATGTAATTAATAGTATCTTAATTAAGATTTATCATATTGATTTGGATTCAATTTTTCTTATTATTCTTGTGCTAATATGACTTATGTAATTAGTATTGCATTAATTATAATTTGTCATACTTGCATGTATTCAATTTCGTAATTGGCATCATACTAATGAGGCGCCCATCAATTAAGATTTATCATATTAATATGAACTCAATTTTTATGATTGACATTGCACCCAAAATAAGGCTTGTCATGTTTGATAATAATCATTCTTGAAGAACTTGTAAACTACGAGTGTGTGTGTGTGCGCATGACACGACCCAAACTAGGGGCTATGACCGGTGCTAGGGAACGAGAATTATTTCGAATCCGGAACCTGTAGCAAGCCTTAAAAGAATAAAAACATGCAATTATTAAAATAAAATAAAATAAATTAATATCCATCAGAATTTAAATCTCAATTCCATATGATAAGATAAATTTCTCATATCATAAAATAAAATATTTTAGTACAACATTCAGAGACAAGCCTCTCTGAATTAAAATCACAACCAGTAAATATAAATGCATCCACAACTAATACAAATACAACTACTGCCGTTTCTAGAGTACAAAATAAAACATGGTAGATGATTTACATAATAGAGCCGAGGCGGAAGAAATCCGGCGGATAGGCCTCCTAATGAGGTCTGAAGATGAAGACTCTCCTGTAAAAATATCAACTGAGGGGAGTCAGATCTCACTGAGTGAATTATTATAATATATATACACGCATTACTATATGTCAAATGCAAACAATCATATGTATATAATAAATAAATATACAGGCATGTGCACACAGATGCTGAAAATCACTTTATTTCATAATACTGAAAAATATAAGTTTTGAAGGATCAAATAGAACCCTAAATGATCGCAACCTCAATTAATAATAGAAATCTCTCTAGCCATACTGGCTTACTTAATTCCAAGTAAATTCACTTAATCCATCTGGACAGTAGACTGGCCCCGAGACACTAAGTCGACCGAACTCCAGCAGTCTAACTATCAGTGTGATTGGCCCCGAGACACTTGGTCAACCGAGCTCCAGCAATCACACTATCAATCACATAACATCTTAATCAAATCAATATCAATCAATCATAATCACCAAAATTAATTCTCACTTAACCCTAATCTATCGCACTGTTACGTACATGGTCCTAGTACTACCCACTAGGTAGCACGTTCCATCGATATCCTTAATTTAAAATAAAATATACATTCAAGTAAACAAATAATGCATAATGTCATTCATAATAACCAAATGAACCATATATATATATACCAGAAATATACGTAAAATAAATTAAGTATATTTCAAGTATATACGTATAAAATAATTTTAAATAAATCATGAAATATACTCAAAATAAACCAACAATATACTTAAAAATAATTTAAGTATAAATCAAAAGTAACACATGCATTTATTTCAAAATATACCAAGAATATACTAAAAATATACCTAAAATATATTTAAGCATTTAATAAAACAATTATGCATAATTATACATTTAAAACATGTATTTCTAAAAATGCAACCTAAGCGTAATATATATATAAAATAACAACTCATATGTGTGCGCTCCTCGAGACTAGTCCGACAGGCCTAGTCCGCTAGGCCTCAGTCTTGGCACAACTAATAAATAAAAATAATCATGGAAAATCAGAATAAATCTAACTTAACTTTTAGAGACTCAATCTAGGATTACTAAACACAGATAGACACATAATTGATTCGATGTCACGTTTTATGATAATTCTATCGAAAATTCGGTAGAACCTCCTCTGTAAAACAGACATCTCTCTACTAAAAAGTAGAGCTGGTCTTGCAAGAAAAATACACTTCTAAACTAGAATTCACAAAAATCCTCGATTGGAATCCCGAACTACAAAAATTCCCCAATCGATGTCCACAATTCATCAAAATCCAAATAATATAATAAAATATATTAAAAATTAATAAATACCATAAATACCCTCAAAATATCAAAATATAGCATATTTAACATTAAAACACCAAAATAATTATTTTCCCAATAAATACTTAAAAATCTCAAATAATAATATAATATTATTAAATATCCATTTTTTTCAATAATTACACAATTAATAATAAAAATTCATTTTATAAACCCTAATAATTTAATTAACCCAATAATATAACAAAAAGTTATAAAAATCTATTTTATTACCAAAATAATATATAATATATTATTTGAAATTTTTTTAAAAAAATTAGTTTTAATTTGTTAAAAATAGTAAATAATTTGTAAAAATCATTTTTATACCTCAAATAATATTAAAACCAATTAAACATAATATTTAACTAAAATTATCACCAAATTACACAATTAACCCTAATATTCAAAAATTACACATAATAGACTAATATTACTCAAAAATTCAAAAAAAAATATAAATACACAAAAATTATTTTCTCAACCTATATCTCATTATTATCAATAAAAACATATAATTAACCAATAATTTCTACCAAAATATATATATAACCTAATTTTTCAAAATTGACATAAACTAAAAATAATTATAAAAATTATATAAAAATCATGAAAATTATAAACTAAATTCTAAAATTAATAAAAATTAATAATAATAGCAAAAATCACAAATTCATAATTTATATAATTAATTTATGAAAATTAATAAAATATTAAAAAATTCACAAAAATCAAAATAAATTGCAAAAATCACACAAAAATTCATGGAAGTAGATTAAGCTACTAGAATCAACATTTGTAAAGGAATTTTGTGTGAATCAACCATTAACAACCTAAAAAAAATTCAAAACCCTAATGAACCGAAATCTAAAAATCATTCAACACCCAACGAAATCGAGATTTTAAGCTAAAAGGAACTTGGATTCACACTCATCGGCAAGAGAGGAAGAGAACAAGACCGGTGGTGAGAAGAATGGTGGCTAAAAATGCTAGGAATGGAGGAGAGCTCAAGTTTCGGTTTCTCACTGCCACAACCGCTCATCTACATCGGATAAGAAGGTGGAAGATGGCGAAAGGCGACTGGAGCTGCTGGAAGGCCAGACGGCACACGGACAGTGAAGGAACAGACAGTGGCATAATGGTGGGTGGCTTGGTGGTTTGGAGAGGGTAGGTATATGTGTATGTGTTTTTTTTCGTTGAATGTATATATTATATGTATATAATACTATATTATATAATTAAATAAACTTTATTTAATAATATAATAATATATAACTTAAATCTACACCACATACATATTATACATATATACTCATTTTAATTTTATAATATCTCATTTTAGGTGCATAATTTTCCATTTTCTGCATAATAATTAATAGAATTAGCATTTAGAAAATATTAGGGCATTCACATAAAATAGAGACAAAATCATGAATTAATTAAATAAATTAGGAGTTTTATATTTTTTGTCAAATTTATGTATTCTTCTCACTAATTTTTTATTTTGTCTATAGAAATTAAAATACATAGGCATGCAATATGCATCACAACCGTTCAGAAAAATCAAAGAGCAAGAAAATGAAAAGTCAAAGAAAGCAACACGGGTGTGCATTGATCATGCATGACCATCCCAATATTTATGAAAGAAAGTGCACGACCATGCAATGCCTAACACGGCTGTGTTAAAAATTACAAGGAAATGTGCATGACCGTGCAAGGCGTAACATGGTCGAGCCAAAGATTAATGAAAAAAATGCATGGTCGTGCCAAAGGCTTCATTTACATGTGCACCACCGTGCAAGCCTAATTTTGGATTTGTACGGCCATGCTTGGACATTTAAGGAAATTCTACCTGTAGCACGCATGCAACACCTGCAACCCTAATTTCTGAGGATATAAGAGCATCATAAACTCATGTAGTAGCCAAAAAAGAAGGAAAAAAAGAGAACTATGGAGAAACAGAGAAAAATAGAGAATAAATAGAGAGACAATTATATAGAGGATAAAGAGTAAAGCTCATTCATCTACATCAGAGTACAAGTAGATAATGAAGAGATCAGCAATCTAGAGCTATATTGACAAGGATTAGGGAGTTTTCTCTTTTCTCATTTTGTATTTTGATTATGTTTGCTACATCTGTTAATTATTTTCTTATTATCTATATGAACATGGTAGCTTAATCTCATTTTGTATTACAGTTATTCGAGTAACCTGGAGATGTATTGAACTTACATTTCTTTTTAAATATAATCTTAGTTCATGTTATGTTTATGGCTTTTATTCTTTTACTTCATGAATTATTCAATTATTTAAGTTGGTATATTGAGACTGAGAGGAGATTTATACCTATAGTTGTAATGTTTATATTGAGTCATCCTATGCTAAAAGTATTGAGACCAAGAGGAGATTTACACTCAGGGATCTAGAATAAAAACTATTAAATCTTAATTTGAGTAGAGATACCGGTTAAGAGTTAATATTACATCTTTACCTTTAGAGTTTAAGTTTGTTATGGATATATTGATTTGAGTTTTATGAGGTGGGAGTCCCTTTATTTGAATTAATATTTGTAATAATAAGCTCACCTTGTAAATGCTCGAGAGAGATTTATGAGAATCACAGTGGTATCATCTTAAACATGACTATAAGAGAGATTATATAAATTAGATTTGAGTCAATACAGATTCAGGTGAAAAGAGAAACTCTAGTACATACTACACACTGCTTATTTCTTCATAAAAATTAATTTAGTTTTAATTTTAAATTGCTTTACAACATAAAATTTAATCTGTTTAGACAAGCACATAAATCAAGTGAACTACTACTTAACCTTTTCCCCGTGGGATCGATATCTAGACTTATAGTCCTATTCTAAAACTTAACTCGTATACTTACAGATTCGCATCAAGTTTTTGGCATCATTTTTAGGGAACAGTTTAATATTAAAAGTAGCTTGATACTGTTTGATTTAAACATTTTTTATTTTATTTTTAGCTTTATTTTTCTTTTCTTTCGCAGGAACTAGGTGTATGTGCAGAACTCAAAGTCTTGATGAAGAGCTTGAAGCATTCAATCCTAAAATTGATATAACATTCCATAGAAGGAGAGGTGAGTAGCAAGCAGTCATGAATAAAAGAAACGATCCTAACGACACCAATGGTAGAAGAGAAGGAGCCAACAATATCAATAATCAAAATAATGCAAATCATCTCCTCAACCAACACCTATGGCCAACAGAACCATGAGAGAGTGTACAAATTCTAATATACAATAAGATCAGAATATAATTGTGCCTCTAGTGATTGCAGCAAACAACTTTGAGATCAAACTTGGTATGATTCAGATGATCCAAAGTTCACAGTTTCATGGACTACCCTCAAAGGACCCCATTGCACATATGCATCAATTTATGGAGTATTGTGGAACTTTACGGATGAATGGAGTATCTTCAGAAGCCATCCTCCTTATTTTGTTTCTTTTCTCTCTCATAGATAAAGCAGCTAGATGGTTTGCTGGGTTACCTCCAAACTCTATCAGAACTTGTAATTAAATGTACATAGTCTTTTTCAATAAATATTTTCCCCTGCTAAAGCTTTAAGAATTAGAAGCGAGATTAATTCCTTTTACTAGAGAGATGATGAATCACTTTTTAAATCCTAGGAGCGGTTCAAGGACTTATAGAGACAATATCCTTTGTACTTAAGTCCTACTCGGGATTTGGTGTAGTCTTTTTACAAGGGCATTAATCCAATGGTAAAATGCAATATAAATGAAGCTTATAGAGGCTCTATCATGAATAAAACTCTAGAGGAGATTCTTGATTTATTTAAGGAGATTGCTACAGCTCAACACCTATGGAACAATGAACAAACCATAATAACAAAGAAACAAGGTGTTATAGGACTTGATGGGTTAAGTATGGTCACTGCCATGCTGGATGCTTTAGTCCATGAACTGAAAAAGATGAATGGTAATGCTCTATCGAAAACTTCCACTTGAAACTGTGAGTTATGTCAGGGGGAGCATGGGACTAGTGAGTGCATTCTGACACAAAATGTGGGGCGTGTAAATTATGTACAAAACTAAAGCAACCCATATGGAAATACTTATAACTCATCTTGGTGGAACCACCCTAATTTCTCATGGAAAATTTAAAGAAAGCAAGGCCAGAATAGACAACCACCACCTGGTTTTGGAAACTCAACTTTTCAAAACCTGAATCAACTAGCTAAATAGAACCAAAACTCCTCTCTTGAAGGCAAACTAAACAAGTTCATAGAGATGATGGACAAAAGGATGACTCTTTAAGAAAATTCAAATCGCAAGCTAGAGGCGAAGGTGGACTAGGTTCAAAAAGATACTCGATTGATGTTCAAGAACCATTATTCTTCAATTCATAATCTAGAAGTGGAAATGGGCCAGATAGCTAATGCTCTGAGATCACACAACCAAGGAAACTTACTAAGAAAAACTGAGAAAAATCCAAGGGAGCAAGTAAAAGCTATAACCCTAAGAAGTGGTAAAGAAGTGGAATTACCTACAAAGTCCAACTCAAACAAACATGGCAAGGCCACTATCGAAGAAAGCTCCAATAAAGCGAAAAACAAGGGAGAATCTAAGGGAACCAAAGAGAGTAAAGAAAGATGTATGAGCCTCCCATTCCCTTTTCATAGAGGTTGAAGAGAATATAGCTTGATCCTCAGTTTTCAAAATTCCAAGACATGCTTAAAAAGATCCAAGTTAACATACCCTTTATGGAGGCCATTGCTCAGATGTCGAAGTATGCAAAATTTCTCAAAGACTTGATCTCCAATAAAAAGAAGCTTGAAGAACTAGAGACGGTTGATAAAGGAATGTAGTGCCCTGATCTATAACAAGCTTCCAAGCAAGCTTAGTCACCTTGAAAGCCTAACCATCCCTTGTGAAATAAGAAGCATGTAGTTCCAGAAAGTATTGTGTGATTCGAGTGCCTCCATAAACCTTATGCCCCTATCTATTTTTAGGAAACTGAATTTGGAAGCAAACACCATGAATATGATTCTTCAACTGGCAGACCATACTACTAAGAAATCACTGGGGATTGTTAAGGATGTGTTAGTAAAAGCAGGAAAGTTTATATTCCCTATTGATTTTATTATTCTAGATTTTGAAGAAGATGAGGAGGTGCCTTTAATCTTAGGCATGCCGTTCTTATACACTGCCAAAGCCTTTATTGATGTGCATGAAGGAACTCTCACATTGAGAGTAGGAGAAGAAAATTTTATCTTCGACATTTATAAGGCAAGTAGACAGCCTGTTGATGGAGATTTCTGCATGCGCTTGGATGTAGTAGATAAATATGTGGATGAAGTTTTCCATACTCAACTTAAAGCAGCTGAAGATTCTCTACAAGTGGAGAAGAGTTTAAAAGAAACTCTTGAACTTAAACCTTCTCAAACAAACCATCCTTAGAGGCATACACCACTGACTTTAAATATCTAACCCATACAACCTTCCATTATTTCACCACCTTCACATGAATATAAACCTTTACCACCTCACCTCAGATATACCTTCTTAGGAGACAACCAAACTCTACCAGTCATTATCTTTTCCAAACTCACCTTTGAATAAGAAACCTTACTTGTGGAGATGCTAAGGAGAAGAGTGAAAGCTATTGGGTGGCAGATCTTTAACATCAGAGGAATAAGTCCATCCTACAGCATGCACAAAATACTAATGGAAGATGGGTACAACCTATCATTGAACGACAGAGAAGATTGAATCCAAATATGCAGGAAGTAGTGAAAAAGGAGATTATGAAGCTTCTTGATAAAGTTATTATATACCTGATCTTAGACTCTAGTTGGGTGAGCCCTATTTAGTGTATGCCAAAGAAAGGAGGGACGACCATAGTGGAGAATTAATCCCAATAAGAGTTGTTACTGGCTGGAGGGTGTGTGTTGATTATAGGAAGCTCAATAATGCCATAAGAAAATATGAATTTCCCTTGCCATTCATTGACTAGATGCTTAAGAGAATTGCAGAACATACTTTCTACTGCTTCTTTAATGGCTACTCAAGCTACTACTAGATTGCTATAGCTCTAGAGCACTAAGAGAAAACAACATTCACCTATCCTTATGGCAAGTATGCCTATAGGAGAATGCCTTTTGGGTTATGCAATGCCCATGCCACATTTTAATATTGCATGATAGCCATCTTCTCCTATTTAGTTGAGGATATCATAGAGGTCTTCATGGATGACTTCTTAGTGTTTAGAGATTCATTTGATGGCTGCCTCAATAATTTGGAGAACGTATTGGTAAGATGTGAGGAAACTAATTTAGTGCTAAATTAGGAAAAATGCCACTTTATGGTGGATGAAGGAATAGTATTGGGACACAAGATTTCAGCAAGGGGAATAAAGGTTGATCGAGCCAAGATAGAGACAATTATAAATCTCAGTTATCCAACAAATGTAAAGGGTGTTAAAAGCTTTCTTGGACATGCCAACTTTTACAAACGCTTCATCAAAGATTTTTTTTTTTTAAATTTCTAAACCTCTGTCTCAGTTACTAGAAAAAGATGTCCCTTTTAAGTTCACTAATGATTGTAAATCTGCTTTTGATAGGTTGAAGAAGGAACTCACATCAACACCCATTGTGGTACCACCATATTGGAGCCTTCCATTTGAACCGATGTGCGACGCCAGTGACTAAGCCATAGGAGTTGTTCTAGGGTAATGTAAAGATAAAAGGTTGCACATTATATACTATGCTAGTAAGACTCTCTCGAAAGCACAACTCAACTATGCCACAACAGAGAAGGAGATGTTAGCTATTATGTTTGCTTTTGATAAGTTTTAGTCTTTTCTTCGAGGATCAAAAGTGATAGTATACATAGATCATGCAACTATCAAATATCTATTATCTAAGAAAGATTATAAACCAAGATTGATTCAATGGGTACTTCTACTTCAAGAGTTTGATATGGTGATCAAATATAAGAAGGGCTCAGAGAACTTAGTAGTCAACCACCTCTCTCGCTTAGAAAAGGGGAACAATAATGAAATATCCATCAAGGAGACTTTTTCGGATGAGACACTATTTACACTTGCATTTATCCCCTGGTGTGCAGACTTGGCTAATTTTCTCTCATGTGGGCAACTCCTTAAGAACTTCTCATATCAACAAAAAAAAGAAGCTCACATATAATGTAAAGATATATGTGTGGGATGATCCTTATCTCTAGAAACTATGCAATGATGGCCTATGAGAAGGTGCATTCCTATTATAGTTCTCCCTATGGTGGACACTTTGGACCAAACAAGACAGCAGCCAAAATACTTGAAAGTGGATTATATTGGCCTTATTTATTTAAGGATGCTAGAAACTTTGTCATGAACTGTGATAAGTTTCAGTGCAGTGGGGGACTTTCAAGGAAAGAGGATATGCTACAATATGGAATTCTAGAGGTTGAACTCTTTGATGTATGGGGTATAGACTTTATGGGACCATTCCCCTCATCTCTTAAGAGTCGATACATTCTTATTTGTGTTGACTATGCGTCAAAATGGGTTTAGGCTCAAGCTTGTATTACTAATAATGCCAGAGTGGTATGCAAGTTCTTGAAAAAAATCTTTCAAGTGATGGAGGAAGTCATTTATGTAATAAACTGTTTAAAGTCCTCCTAGTAAGATATAGTGTCAAGCACAAGGTCTCTACACTGTACCACCTGCAAACCAATGGACAAGTTGAAGTGAGTAACAAAGAACTGAAGAAGATTCTGGAAAAGACAGTGAACAGCTCTAGGAAAGATTGGGCATTTAAGCTTGATGATGCATTATGGGCCTATCGAACTGCTTTTAAAACTCCACTCAGAATGTCACTATATCATTTAGTGTTTGGTAAGGCTTGTCATCTTCCAGTGGAGCTCGAACACAAAGCACACTAGGCTATCAAAGCCCTGAATATGGATTACAAGAAAGTAGGGAAGAGGTGGCTTCTCCAACTAGATGAACTAGAGGAAATCAGGAATATGGCTTATGAGAATACCAAACTTTACAAGGATAAGACTAAAATATGGCATGATGCAATGATTAAGCCAAAGCATTTTGAAAAAGGGATAAGGTTCTTTTATTCAATTCAAGACCCTGACTCTTCCTTGGGAAGCTGAAGTCTAGATGGTCTGGTCCCTTTATAGTAGTGGAAGTATTTCCTTATGGAACAATGGTAATTCAAAGCAATAATGGCGAACCCTTCAAGGTGAATGGACAATAACTTAAGTTGCATTTTGGGGAGGAAATATCACAACTCGTAAGCAATCAGGACTTACAAGAGGCACCTACAACTGAGATGGATCCACCACAACGACCATCACCTATAATGAAGATGAAGGAAACTATGCCTTCACCAGAGAAATGAAGAACCACATGGCCATGGTCAACCTTAGGACTGAACATAAACAAAGCACTTCTTGGGAGATAACCCAAGTGTTCTTTATTTACTTAATTAATTTTTTATAATTTTAATTTTTTTATCATTTTGATACCCCTAAGGAGATTCTAGGAACATAATACTAACTTCTTTCAGTCTTATATTCATTTAGAATTACTTTATAAATTACTATCTTATCCTCTATTTACATGTACTTTCATATAAACCCTTACTTAAATAATTAACTCCAAGTAGACTAGTCATGAAAAATACATGTAAACAATGCATTTATTTAAGTTCACAATCCCTAAGTTAGTATAATCTGCATTGATTTTAATTAAATGGGATAAAAAATCTACATGTTTTAGTTTACAAGTGAACGTAAGTCTATTTATTTTAATTCTAAAAATGAGTCTAAATCTACAAATTATTAAGTATTTAAATTAATGGGCCTAGTTCTACATGTTCTAATTTTAAGGTGATATTAAATCTACAAGTTATAGAATAGGCTTTAAATTAATGGGCTATATAGTTATACTAGGTGAGTCTCTGTCTAAATTAACTAAATGGACCTAAGTTATCTCTAACCTAAAATTTAATTAATTATGGGTCTAAAATGAAGTTTAATTAATTAAACCTAATCCTACTTAAATTAGTAAATTTATTAAAGAAAAGGTGAATCTAATTATTAAACCTAAAAAATCTAAAATCATGAGCTTAAAGCAAACACAACAAAAGCATAATATAAAAATCATAAAATTAATAAATAAAAAATAATCAAACAAATAATTAATTAAGATGCATAAATCAAAAATAAAAAAACATAAGAAAATAAATTATATAATGAATAAACTACATTAATCATGCATTCAATGATATTTAACCCTAATTTAATTACATGCGACTTAAATTTACTATAACTACCATTAATTTTAATTAAAGCTTACCAAATAAACCTAATTTACTAATCAATTAATAAATAAAACACACAACCACACACACATGATTCCACTATTCCCACTATTGGGGCTATCATAATGACCTACTAAAAATAATAAAAAAAATAAAAATTAACACAACCCTAAAAAATTAAATAAATAAAATACAAAATAAAAAGACCATCAAAATAATAAATAAATAAGTAAAAACCCTAGAAACTACATTCAGTTACAAAATTCAATCCATGGCATTTTATAGATCTTTATGGATTTTATTCTTTAAGTGAATTCGTCATGTAACTCTCTGCACCATCACCAATATAAAAAAAACAATGATTAGTAATTAAAAAAATAACAATAAAAATTAAATATAGTTAAAATTAAATAAAACCAAAATAATCAAATAAAAAAATAGAGGAGAGTAAGAGAGGAGATGATTGTATGGATGCAATATTGATTTGCTCCTCAGAGTGGTATAAATCAATGTTGCTTTTTTAAAACAAGTATTCAATGCTTTGATTTTATCCTCTCAAAAGCCCACTGCTTTTCTTTAAAGAATAGTAGCTCTCAATAAAATTTTATAGGAAAGCTGCGCAAGAAGAAAGATAGGTCCAAAAAAATTATTTCCTTATTCTTTCTCCTTCCAGGAGAGTTGAGCTGGGTATATATAAAGAACCCTACCTAAAGGCACGTATCTTACTATGACTTCTCCTTTTTATAGTGAAAAGTTTTTGTTTAATAAAGACTTTTAATTTCCTAAAAAATTTAGATAAATCCTGGAAAAGGGATTTATCGCATTATTTTGACCAATTAAGATTCAGAAAATGAAAATTTTATTTATTAGAAAATAAAAAATACAGACAGGACATGTTTAATCCCAACCGGGATTATGTAATTCTGATCGGAATTATAGAATTTTGATCTCTTTTTTTTTTTTACTTTTAATTATAGAAAGACCCCTAAAAGAAGTAAAATATCAATTAGGTCTTTAAAAAAAACATTGCAATTAAGTCCTTAAAAACCAATTAAGTTTTTTTGAAAATGCATTTAGGCTTTTGAGGTTTCAAATTTTAGGTGTTGAAGATCTATTTATACTATTTCTATAATTGGAGTCCTCTGTCACATCCACACTCCATCATCCCAAACTTGGGTGCTTACATTGAGACAACTAGTCCATTCCTAAAATCACATCAAAATCTATCACATCCAATAAAACTAAATATGCCAATAACTCTCTACCTTCCACTAACAATGGACTAGATAAAAAGAATATATCTGTCTCCAACTCATTACTGAGGGGAGTTACTACAGATAATGGAACTAATAATTTGGTTGGTTTCTATCCTATCTTGGAAGCAAACACAAGTGACATAAAGGAATAAGATGCACTAGGATCAATTAAAATTCTAGCATCAAGGTAACATACTAGAAGAATACCTACCACAACTATATTGGATGCCTAAGCATCATAAGGAGTCAATGTGAAAACTCTAGCCTATCCACAGCATGCCTACTGTGAGGTGGATGGCTGGCATATCCTCTTCCTCTGGCTCTACTTCTAGCACCTCTGCCTTGCAAACTGAGTTGGTATTTGTTGGGTGTATATAGGTGCTTGATACTATTGATGCGCTTGTTGAACTGGTTGAACCATTGAAGCTAAGGATCGCTGAGTAGATGATTATTGAAATCCATAGTTAGGACAAGCTTTTGCAAAATGTCCTAATAGTCCATATTTAAAACAAGCTCCTAGTGACATGGCCCCTGATGTACTATACCACAGGTGGTACATGCACTAGCCCCATATCCTACACTACCATATCTGGAGCTCTAGCCATTACTGTATAGCTCTACCACTCCTATGGTTAGGGACATAGTTGTGTTTGCCAGGTCGATGTGCTCGGGACGTTCTACTCTGTGGGGAAGTATTATCTACATCAATACCTATACTGCCTAGCTAGAAAGTAGGTTGCTAAACACTTTATGCTACTCATATCCTAATGCTACTACTCGTATAAGGATCAGTTATAGTCTCATGTTTGATGTATCGCCTCTCCAACTATCTAGCCTCCTTAATGACACTCTTTAAACTCTCATCCTCAGTCTAGATGGCAATATAGGCTAGGTCAAACCCTATCATAAAGAGCACCACCACTCTCCTCTCATCCTGTATCACATCTATAGCATGACGTGATAGCTTGAAGAACTCATGAGTATACTCCTCAACTGATCGATCACCTATGGCTATATGCAATAACTACCATCTAAAATTATCCCTCATGGAAGGTGGACATAAATACCTTAAAAACTGCTTTTTAAACTCCAATAACGTAATGGTAGTCATATATGGTTAGATAGACTGCATGAACTAGTCTTGAGTTGCAGCTTGTATTGATAACTTCACAGTCATTATCCTTTGATAATCAATGTACCCTATCCTAGTTTTAGCCTAATTAGTGTTTATAAAATCCAAGGCGTCTCCAATACCATTAAATGGAACTCTCCTAACTATGAAATAAAGTAAAGTTGTAGCTGCATCAAACATCCCCTGATTCCTCTGTTGTAACATCTATTGTACTAGAGGCATGGCTTGATTAAGTGCCACTAGTCCTTGATTAATTATGGCTAGACCAACTATAAATGATGTGGGATCTAACTCAAGAACTTCTTTTTCTGCTTGGGGTTATTGCTCTTACCTTTACCTTGCTGTTGCTTTAAGTTTACCCCTTCTCCTACCTCATAGGGCAAGGGGAGGAGCTTCATCCTGAATGGACTGCTCATCATTATCATATGTTGTATCTATAGTAGGAGCATTTCACGCTCGCCTCATTCTAAAAAGAAAAAGAAATAATATTCATGACATAATAAGGGAACTAATATAGATGCTAACTTCTATAAGCAATTATGAAACTTGATGACAATTATTACCTAATCACCGCAGTAGTTTCAAGAAAAGATAGACACTAATGACCAAAAGAATGGGAAATTAACCATTAGCTCTTATACTAACTTTGTCACGACTCGAAAGCCAAGGGCATGTGATCAGCACTAGGGAATGGGAAAGCATAAATCTTTCAAAACACAAGTAAGCATGAAAGATTTATCATAACAAAAATTAACCTCTTTAAAATCTTAATAAAAATTCGACAAAGTTTCCTCTGTAACAGTAATAAACCAAAGCCTGTAGAATGCAAATAACACTCCAAAATAATATATATCAACCACAATAACTCTAAAATCACCATTATCACCAATAACACAGCCCAAGTACATTAAATGCATATTATATTGCAATACAAATACAATTCCTCCAAACCATTATGGTGTCTAGAATAGGTAAAATTATTTCACAAATATTAATAACATTACAATAAACTACATAAAACATTTGGTGACGAATGAGTACGGTGTAGTGAAGGAGAACTAACAGTAGACTCCCAATATCCTAGAAAAATAGTTGAGAAGAATCAGACATCATTGAGTAAGCTAATATAAAGAAATGCATAATATTTCAAAAATCTCCTTTTTTAAAATAGTTTATAGAAATATATAATATTTATAATTTATATTTAAAACCATTAGTTTACCAAATTGTATTTATAAATCTAAAAGAATTTTATAAAATCTCATAAACACCTTTGGAAATAAATAACCTTTTTAAAAAATATTTTTAAGTGGAAAATTATGGTAAAACCCTAAACCATAAATCCAATAGCCATTTAGATCTCTCAAATCCATTAACTACCGGTTCTCGAGACAAGTATCAACTGAAATTCTAACCACAATCAATCACTTATTGCAAATATTTACTGGCAATTCACGAGAGCTAATTATCAACCGAGCTACTAGTCCTAATAAATAATCAGTCAAGATACACCTGAGAGCTATCCATCAACTGAGCCTTTCAATACCAGATGCCTAAGAGCTAAGCTTCAACTGGGCCTTTTAATACCACATGCCTAAGAGCTATGCATCAATTGAGCTTTCAATACCATATCTAAAAAAGGGCCCAACTCAATAATCAATACCAATGTGCACACGATCCTGATAACACCCATCAGGTAGCCTGCTGTATTAACATTTTCCAAAATATCTTTATATAAATAAATATATAATAAATTTTTTTAAAACTGGTATAACTAAAAAATAAAATAAAAATCACAGTATTCTTATTTATCCCCCACAATAATATCTTTACCATAAAAAATCATATAAACAATAGTAATAACATTAAAACCTTAATAATATTCAAAACATAAATTATATCTCAAATTCAATAATTTTCTTAAATATCAAAATTAACATAAACTTCAAAATATTAACTTACAAGTGAAACGAGCAGGTTGATGTGTCCTCATCTACCTAGTCTTCAATGTTCTTGCTCTAGTATTCTCTATACTATATATATATATATATATATATATATATATATATATATATATATATATATATATATATATATATATAATAAAAAAATAAATTCATAAAAATTCCTTAAATTTTCATAAAAATTACCAAAATTGAGAAATTAATAAAATTGACTTCAAAATACCCTAAATATGACATTTGAGGCTAAAGAAATTTATTTTGGTAAGTTAAGGCTATTTAAATGGAAATTGGGCAATTTTCAACGAAATGCTTTTAGGATTTTTATCTCAAAATCCATAAGGAATAAGACTTTTCTCTAGTTACAAAAATTAATCCTCATAATTTATACTATTTATTAAAAATAAAATCATAATTTTCAAGGCTGGTAACTATTCATCACCAGAACCCAATTGGCATTCGTCGGATTTCTCGTTGGAAAAATGTCTTTTGCATAAAACAAGCATATCTATATATTCACAACACCAAAAGGAAACTAAAGACATGCTTGAACACTTAAATCAACAGTTGGATTAATATATCAGGTCAAAAATAGAAATTTACTGATTAAGCTCCAACGAGGTTCAAATGGCAACACCAAGATGTGTGGTTGGTCTCTATAGACTCCTGATAGTGAGACAAGTTCAATAGTGATGGTTGCAACAAATCAAAGTAATAGAAAATGATGGTTTGGATGCCAAAAGTGAATGGCCAAAAATTTAGAGCTCTAATTGATTAAAACCAAGTAAATTTTCTCAAAATAAAAATTACTGGGATGTCGAGGATGTTAAGAAGGATATGTGATTTAGTGTTTATGGCAAATGGAGGTCATTTGGCCGGTGATTGGAGAGGAAGAAGATGACAATGCTATAGTGGCCTATAAGGAAGTTTAAGGATTAAAAATAAATTTTTTGCATTTGCTAGCCATATATTGAAGAGGAGAAAGGAAAATGACTACTTTGGTCCCTAAATTTTGACCATTTGGTGCTTCCACTTGGAATTCCAAATAATTGCTAGCAATTAAATGAGTTAATCCCTTACATACTAGAAAATTGCTAGCAATTATCTGTGTTAACACCAGGCAATGACTCAACAACCACTCAGCAACCTAAGAACAAAAGTAATATATATTTATTTAATTAATTAAATATGGGTTTTTATAATAAGAAATATAAGAAGTTATATTTGTAGATAAATTATATCTTTCATGGTCGTTTGATTTATTAACAACAATAGTTAATAAAATTTTACTAAATAGTTTATATTTATCAACTAACAACTATCAACTACTGGCTATATGATATCTACAACCAGTATGAACTATTCGCCACTATAAAAAACAAGTGTTGTCAATATGGGCCCCACCCATTTAAGAGATAAATGAGTCTAAGTAGTTGAAGCCTACTTATTCGAGGAGGTGCTATATAAGCAAGAGCATGTGATGCTTATACTTACATGGCAACCACCTAGGCACATGCTTTCCATGCAATGTGATTGCATGGATGACACAATGGTACGGTGTCATAAGCATGCACCTTTAGTTAGTGGACAATCTCTACATGCATGAGGTTGTTATGTTACATTTAAAGTGAAAATTAAGTAGAATATCTTTACATGTATGAGGTAGCTTATATTTCATTTAAGCCTAAGTGAGTGGAAATCTCTACACATGTAATTTAGTCTCTCACTTATACACTAAGTTATTAGAAGTTCTCTACACTTGAATACTTACTACTTCATATTAGAGACATTCAAAATACAAGAGAGAGTGCTTAAGAGTTTAGTCTTCTTCTTCATCTTTCTTTTTAAGTGTTGGTAGTGTGTGAGTGAAGTACAAGAGTTATGTTTCATACATTAGTCCATAGTCATCATCTATAGAGTTTGGGTTGTGTAAGAGTGATGCAACTAAAAGGCTACACTTATCCATTCATTGAAGGTAAAAGGTTTTACATTATTCAAGTCAAGGGAGGAGCTCTAGCAAGTTTTTGTGTCATCAAAGGAGGAGCTTTTAGGCAGAACTCCATCAAAGGTTTGAAGTCATTTCAGTGCTTCTCATGTGTTTTAAGCTAAAGGCTTTACACTTTGAGAGCTAGGAGCTTATAGATTCACACGAATCATATCCTAAAGCTTGTCAAGCATGCCACTGACATTTAGAGTTTGTAAGAGTTACTAGATTCTTAAATTTAGATCTTTTGACTAGCTATATATTTGATTATTTATGAATTATTGATATATATTGTCCATTAAAACTTTCATGCATTTTAGTTGTGTAAATTTATGTGATATGATATTGGTTTAACTTGGAGTTTTTCCATTCAATTAAGGGTTGCATGCTAGGGAAAATTTTTGAAATCAACCTTAACCGGATTTGTGTTAGTTCCGCACTTCCACTTGTAATCTAGTGCATGTAATCAATCCCTTTACTAACATGTAAATATTTTTTGTCCTAAACTCCACCATCTTTCCATTAAAAGCTTTTATTAAATTATTTTCCATAATGACACATTATACTTTAGGTATTAAAATATGCTCTACACCAATATCTTGGACAAAGGTTTAACATGTCTTCAAACCCTTGTGTGGTTATCTTCTTTATTTCATTTATGTTTTTCTCAATATCTAGCTTATTAGTGGACTTTGCACACCTATATGCTTCCCACCTATATTCTTTTCCTCTAATTTTCAAATAAGGACAAGATGAAGAAGATGAACATACTTGAGTATTTATCTTTTTTTATCTCTATTCTTTTTATTTTTGTTATTGTTTTTATTATTAATTTCACTTTTTACTTAACATAATTAGGATGGAATTCTATAAATTTATGACATTTTTATGATAAAATATGCTATAATTTTGTGATATTATACCATGACATGTAAATATTCCATAATTCCACACCATGATTATGCCATGTTTATAGCATTTATATTTATTTTTCTATCATAATTGCCATGACATATGTATGTATACCATGTTAATACTTTCCATGATCATGCATCATATTTTACCATGTTTATTTATTATGATTTATATGTTCATGCATTATTCCATGCTCATGCATCATTATTTATTTATTATATTATTATTATATGCTTGTATATGTGTGTATTAGTAAATCCAAAATGGTACATATTTTAAAAGCATTATACTAAACTAGTAAGGCTAGCCCTGCTCAGCACTTTAGCAGTATGGATATGCCTCTAAGATATTAAGTATGCTCCTGCTGACATCACATATGAACCCAATGCTTTGTCTAATGGGTGAATGTCATTCCAAATGAGGGATTCGAGTTTGCCTTAGTCCCTAAATGGATAATTTTTCGAGTGATATCGAGTGGCAACTCCCTATTTCTCCTAGTTGAGTAGAGGTTATAAATTCATTTATTCCATCCTTAAGCTCTTTTAGTACTCCTCTCACTAGAATTATGTTTTCCCGTAACAAGAAAAAATTATCTATGATCCAAAGAGTGTTAAGTTAGATCCGATGGTGTCTATATAGAACTTTCAACAAAAGAATAAAGCATAAATATATCAAAGTGGGAGATTGGGTTCTAAATCAGTCAAAATAGAACATTTTGAATTTAAAAGGCAAATTTAAAATGAATTAGGAGGCCATATCTAGTCAAAATTGTCTTATCAAAAGGAAAAGTGAAGTTATTGGACTCATAAAGGAATGAATTCTCAGAACTAACCAATGTTGATCATTCAAAGAAATACTATATATAAAAAAATCCCTGCCAAGTTGAAAATCTAAAAAGGCAACTTAGAAAAAAAATTAGGAGTTCTCGCTAAGCTGAAAACCTATAAGGGCTATTTAGGTAAAAATTAGGGATGCAAGTAGAAACATACGAAGTTAGAAAACCCGAAAGGGTTAGTTAAGGACTAGGGTACCTTAAGTTAAAATATAAATCAATTGCATCACTTTTAAGTATTTTAATGAATATGGGAATGTTATGCTGAATTTGCAAATGCACTTATAAAAATGTCATGCATCATTATTAGCTGTTAAAGTACATCAAAATACGTTGAGTAAAATTTTCATTTCTCTACTTTTATTCTATATATTTACTTTTCTTCCATTTATAACTTGAAAATACATAGATCTTAAAGTCAAAATGAGATCTAAAATCATTAAGAGCCCATATAGGTGTGAAAATCTTTATAATGGGGGACAACTGAGGCATAAAAATGGAAATATAAGAAAAAAAAGGAGAGGTTAAAGAAAAGCCCAATTAGGTGCAAAAATCTCCAAAAGGAGACTGCCTACACAAAAGAGGAAAAAAGAATAATAATAAATAATAGAGTACTTATACATCAGTGATAATCATACATGAATTATCACCAGTACAAATAAAGCCCATTGCACAAATATCAGTACACCACACAGAGTCTTACATCTTAAGAAAATAATATAATAATAGACATAAGAAATACAACCACTATGACTAACTACTTCGATCATTGTCACTATCATGTGTGGATGCTACATCATCATAATTTTCTCTCTCATCAGATGACCTAAACATATCGCCACCTCCTATATGACGCCTAGTTACTTGTAACTCAAGTTGCTTGATACGCTTATGTAATTGCTTCTCTTACATATCATAAAGTTGGTTTTTACTCATATGATGGGACTGTATAAAATAAGTAGAATTATCATATATAAATGCATACAATAAAACAAGCAAAAAATACAAAGGAAAGAAATAGCCATAAGTGTTGGACTCCATAAAACTAAAACTATAGAGTTGTGCACTAGGAAGGCAAGAATATCAAGTCTCCATAGATGATTGAGGGACCTATAAAAAGAAAATAAGTAATACATCATGAATAAATGACAACAAATAATGATAAGAACAGCGAGGATAAAAGGCAAAACTAACATGAGTAGTATCTAGTAGAGCAACAGCCACTAAAGGGGTGTTAGGCATAAGAAAAGAATAACATACTACAACTCTGAATAAGTAAAAAACTATAGAGCAAAGGACTTGTGGGGTTGGAAATATTCCAAACGCCATGCTAATCCCACTGGTGCAAGTGGCACTAGCCTTACTTTTAGTATTACCTTCTTCCCTTTTAATGGTATAAGAAGTCAAACAAGAACTCTTGCGATACGACCTTTGACCCTATAGCAATAATAAAATAAAGTGTAAATAAATATCTAAACTCATTTTTATTTTCATTTATTACTAATATAAGTTTTTATAAATAGTAATAAAAGTGAGAATAAAGAATAATAACATATTGGTTCATAAGAAGAAACCAAAAAATGGTTAGACATAATGGAGACTATGATAGCTCTGCACTCATACCATAGGATTGGATACAATTTATTCAGATTGAGGGGCCAACATTACCACCAATAGCATCAATCAATTAGGAAATCATAGTCTTTATATAAGAATAACTGTGAGGCTCTAAAACTTTCTTGGAAAGCTCCCTTACCTATGCAATGGCTAAAGGCCTATTAACTAACTCTTGTCCCTAAGACATATTATCCAGAGGAGGAAAAGGAACTCCCTTTATACGCAGGTTGTCCCACCAATGGTATATGTGCTTACCCAAATACCAAGCATGATCAACTGGACCAAACATGAACACTCTTAAGCCAATGTTTAGGAGCTATCATTTGCTAACCACCAATATTTCTGAATCTATAAAAGTAAACAAAAAATTAACAAAAATGAGTTAGAGCTTACAAAAGAATAAAAACAAGATAAAGAGAACCAAGAGAATACCTAGCTAAAGGATAAGATGCTCAAGAACTTCCTAGCCTCTATAAGACTATCAATCAAGTTCTTGATCCTCTCAATCCACTAAGGTTATCGAGGAAAGCCATCCATAGACTAATGCTTAATAGTAGGATGAGACAAGATGCCAAACTTGTAGGCCCAAATATGAAACATAAGATTTGCATAAGTAAACAGATGAGTAAAAAAATCATGATGAAAAAATTAAAATCTTAAAAGGGTATTATCACTTACATTAAGTAACCATAAATCCTAGAGGTGTTTTTATTAGTAGCATTTAGACCATAGTAAAGTTAGGACAATTTAGTAGTGCCCTATTTGTACTTAGGGACCTCATCCAAGTCCTTTATCATAAGCAACAGCTAAAAGGGACTAATATCATATAAGTTTAGGAAAATAATAGCACTAAGCAGATAAAACAAAATACAATGATCTAGCTACTTGGTAGAGACCTCACCATAATCATACTTCTTTCGGATAATGTATAGATACTCAATGTAGCAAGTATGAGATTCGCATCCACTCTTCTTACTCAAGGGGTGCTTGAATAGCTCCATGACCCACACATCCAAAGTGATAGGAGAAGGATAATTAGGGCCACACCAAATAGGATAGGTGGCCTGAAAAGCCTCAAGTCGATAATGGCAACAAAGTCAAGCACGGTAAAGGTCATCTCTTTGAAGTGCAAGTGGAAGGCATGGGTGGAATCCATCCACCTCTCCATAAGTACAGTCATTATGATCTGGATATACTTGTACAAATAAATAGAGTTGACATAAACAATGCCATCAAAACCTTTCCATGTTAGCATATTCTTGCTGCACACAGGAAGGTTCTGATAGAAATGACAAACATTATTAATGCTATTAGCCAACACAATGCTCACCTTCTGAGACTACATAAAGTTTAAGGAAACAATAATAAATCCATAAGAAAAATTTATAAATCTATAGCTATGAATTTAACCCATAATAAAAGTAGATAAAGTAACAGCTAGATATAGAAAGATAACATGGCCTAAACTCAACAAAGTAGAGACAAAAGCAACAATAGGAATAGTAGTGACAAAACTTTGAAGAAAGAAGAAAAATAAAATAAAATATTGACCTTGTATTTATGTATAGCCCATGCATGATCCTTTAAGTGATTAACAATGGGAATCATGACAGCCCTTGTGTGTCACACTTTGATATAGAAGAGATAGATTGGTCAAATGCACTCTAATGCGTGAAGTATCTCCAACATTAAAGTCAAAGTCATCGAGATCAAATTCTAGATCCTCAAATCTAGAAGGGTCAATGTTAAAGTTTGAAAAGGAAGCCACTATGGTGATAGAGATAAGAAATAGAAAAACCAAAGGAAGAATGACTCAAACCAACTCAAACTACATATGTGCTCAAAAGTATGCATGTACACACATTTAGAACACATGACTACATGCGTGTCATTCTCATGGCCTTACACCACACACGTATGGACATATATATCGTGCATGCTATTTTATGTATTTCCATATATTTTTTCATAAAATTTTTCAAAAATTATATTTTAATAAGCACATTTTTACATATAAAAGTACATTTTTCAATTGACTTGTGTCACAATTACATTATCAATTTCATTAGCCAACATTTTAAAAACATATATGCACTCATTACAACATCATCTACTCATCTTCTATGTCATGCTATATGTTTAGCTCCATTACATCACTATATCCTCTTGTTTGAATCTATCATAATTATCTCTATAAGTATTATCAAATGTATGACTTCAACAAGCTTTAATATCTTATATTGCATTCTCATTGCATTGTGTATTGCAATCCTACATCATATATGACTAAAAGTGTATCATTTGCTTAATCACACATCATTATTATAACCTTGCTTCATTTCTTAAATATCTTAAGGACATTCCTAAAAGAATCATGAATGGATCACTATCACTCCTACTTATTTTTTGAACTTAGATTCATGATGTATGACTTTTGAAATTATATCATGCACTGCACATAATCACTTTTGCTTGACGCCTCACATGGGCTATAGTAACATAATCACTTTTGCTTGATGCCTTACATGAGCTATAGTGGCACAATCACTTTCACCTGATGCCTCACATTTACTATAGTGGCATAATCACTTTTACTTAATGCCTCACATGGGCTATAATGGCACAATCACCTTTTACTTAATACTTTACATAGGTTATAGTGGCATAATCAATTCTACCTAATGACCTAAATGGCTACAGTGGCACAGTCACTCATGCTTGATGCGTTAAGTGGTTATAATAGCACATCTCCTTGCTTGATGCCTCAAATATCTATAGTAGTGCAATTGGATCATACAATAGACAATAATAAATATGACATCCAACTACTACATAATATATTGCTTGGTATGTATCCTAAGCCCTGGTCTTGTATTGTATTCACATTGCTCCACATGTATTGTCATCAACACTAGTATGCCATGCAACACATGTGAAGTAGGGAGCAACTACCATACCTTAAAATTTAGAAGTCCCTAATTAACATCTAATGATGACTTTGCACCCACCAGTGTTGGAGCACCCATTAAATGCACAGGCATATGGCTTTATAAGCACCCACACATGTGTCTTTTCTTGCATTCTCAATGCGTATTCACACATTATTAGCACGTAGGCTACTATACACATGCCAAAAGTAGATTTTGTCTATAAATCCTCACTTTTCCCATTTTGTTTTAGAAGGCGGGGGGGACTCTTTAAATGATATACTGAAACTCTATTGGATTAGGGACTACACCCTTTCCAAGGACTGTTAACTTGTTTCCTCTTTTCTTTTAGGATTTTAGTTCCAATTTTGAACCAAACCCAATTACATCTTTATTAAAACACACTTTAAAAGTATAAAATTTCATCTTTCACATTATTTTTGTAAATCAAATGACTTGTAAGGAAATTCCTCAAAGCAAATTACTTCTGTTAACCTAAAACAAGCTTAGTCCATATCTGAGGACCCTAAATAAGATTTTTCAAGTTTAATTTACCATATATTACTCTTTTCATCTACTCATATTCTCTCTCTTTCTTTTTACTTTTGATTGGCCATTAAATTGGGAGAATAGTCATGAATTGTGTGGTAAAGTTTGAGCTTTTTTCTTGTTAATTATTAACTGTCATTTTTCTTACATTCTATAAATTGCGACATTTTTGCATTTTTCTAGTTCCAAACATGAATTCTTCAAGAAATTCACTACTTTTCATAATAAAATTTTACTTTTGATGCATTTCCAATTATTTGTTACAAATTCAGTATTTTTTACATAAAAGCTATATTTTCATTATAAAACATCTTTTTTACATTTTTCTTTATGTCTTCATTATAAGTGTCACGACCCAAAACAGGGGCCATGACCAGCGCTAGGGAACGGGAATTCTTTCGAATCCGGAACCCGTATCAAGCCTAGAAATAAAATAAAACATGCAATAGTAATAATAACAATATATAATGCAGCGGAAATAAAAATCATAAATATCACTATAACATTCCACCAACTGGATTTAAATTAAATACTCATCTCATATATATATAAGCTCTTTTAATACAAATCCAGTTCAAATATAATACAACATCTCTTTAAATATTTAATGACTACTGCAGTGTCTAGATACAATAAAACTCAAGACTCAGAGAAGCAGTTTACACAAAGAAGCCGGGGCGGAAGAAATCCGGCGTACAGGCCTGCTACTGAGGTCTGAAGATGATGACTCTCCTGAAAAATAGTCAACGGAGGGGAGTCAGACCTCACTGAGTGAATTACTCTAATATATATACATGCACACTAAATGATAATGCATACAATCAACAGTATATATCTAATATGTATATATACAGACAAATACACACAGATGCTGTAAAATCATTTTATATATTTTTTTATTGAAAATCACAGTTTATGAAGGATCAAATAGAACCCTATGATATTGAAACCTCAATCAGTGTTAGACAACACTCTAGCCATACAGGCTCACTTAATCCAAATATATCCACTTAATCCATTTAGACAGTAGACTGGCCCCGAGACACTAAGTCAACCGAGCTCCAGCAGTCTGACTGCCGGTGTGATTGGCCCCGAGACATTTGGTCAACTGAGCTCCAGCAATCACACCTCCAAACCATATCTCACACATCAAATAATCAAATTCAATCAATATCCTCAAATAGGTTAGTAATATAGCCTATCTGCTATAAGCGCACCGGTACGTACTCGGTCCTAGTGCTGCCCACTAGGTAGCACGTTCTATTGATATCCTTCATTAATAAATATAAAACATTCATTCACAAATAAATGATGCATGAATTTAAAGAAAATAACAATATAAACCACATATATATACCAAAAGTAAACCAGGTATATTTCGAGTATATATACGTCAAATAAATCCAATCAAATTATAAATTAAGCTAGAAATATATTTAAAAACATTTTAAATATAATTTATTAACAAAACATGCATATAATTTAATATATACCAAAAATAAACTAAATATAAACTTAAGTAATAATCAAATTATTTATGCATATTTAATCAAAATAAAACATGCATTTCTAAATCATGCATCCTAAGCATATATATATAAAATAGCAACTCACATTTAGTGCGCTCCACGAGATGGGTCGACGGGCCTGGTCCACTAGGCCTCGGTCTCGGCGCAACTAGACAAACAATAAATAATAGACATCAGAATAAACCTAACAGAAAATCCTAGAACTCGATCTAGAATATTAAACACAGAAACGGAATTAGGGATCGACTAGACATCACGTTTTATGAGAATTCTACCGAAAATTCGGCAGAACCTCCCCTGTAAAACGGACATCTCTCTACTCAAAGAGTAGAGCCGACCCTGCAAAGAAACACACTTCAAAAAATAAACGCAAAATTACATTCACAACCCCTCGGTCGGACTCCAAACTACAGTCTACCGACCGGGGTCCACAAACACAGAATAATTTCAGAAATACCAAAAATACCCTTATGACATAGAAATTCATTTTATAAGTAAAAATTACATTATTAACCTTAAAACACTGTAAAAACTGATAAAAACTCATTTTATTAGAAAAACCGTATATTATATATATAATTGAAAATAATTCACGAAAAATAGTTTTAATTAGTTAAAAATACTAAATAATTTGTAGAAATCATTTTTATACCTTAAATAACTATTAAAACCAATTAAATTACATTTTTAGCCAATTTTGTGTAAAATTACCAAAATACCCCTATATATATAAATATACTAAAATTATTTCAAAAATTCACCAAAAATTGTATAATTATCCAAAATTAATTTTCTCAACATATTTATCAATAATATCAATAATTAAATTCAATTAACCAATTAATTTCAATTTAAAACACAATTAACCCTAATTTTCCAAAATTACATAAACTTAAATAATTCAAAATAAATACATAAAAATTCATAAAATTCCAAATAAATTCCTATAATTCATTTCAATACCTATATTTATCATAAAATAAAATTTCATAATTTATTTATTTTAATTTCCGAAAATTAGAAAATAATATTAAAATATTCAAAAATACCCAAAAATCAAAATAATCTCCAAAAATTCCACAAAAATTCACACATGTAGATTAAGCTACTAGGATCAACATTTGTGAAGGGATTTTTCATGAATCAATCAATTCAAAGTTCAAAAAAATTAAAAATCCTAATATGGCTGAAATTGAAAATTCGAAACCTAAGCAAATCAAGAGCATTTCAGCTCAAACCAAAGCTAGAATTACACTCACCGGAGATCAAGGAGAATAAAGAGACAGACGGTGTCAAAAATGGTGGCCGGAATCGTCATGATCGACGGTGGTTCAACTTTCGGCTTCTCCGGCCAAAAATGGTTTCCAGACGCCGGAAACGGCTGCTACAGGTGGCGAAAGAGGCTAAGGAAGGTGGTGGCACACCGGATGGCACACCAACTGCAAGGTATCGGGATGGCAGCGACCGGATTTGCGTGGGGAAGGTGATCGGGGAAGAAGGAGAAATCGGGGGCAAAAACGTAATTTTCCAAAATTTTTGTTTTTTAACTTATAATATGTATATATATATATACTTTATAATATATATTAAAATAATATTAAATTACACACATTAAATATACACCACACACATATAATTTAATATTTTAATAATTTATACTAAATAAAAATAATTAAATAACAATAAAACTAATAAATAATTAATAAAATATTAGGGTAATATTAAACCCTAATTAAATAAATAATTACATGTATACATGGTGTTTAATATTTTAAAATATGTATGAGTTCATGCAAGTCCGTAAATATATTTAAAATGATTAATAATAAATTATTTACGTGAAAATTTCCCCGAAAATAAAAGTCTCGGGAAAATTTTACGTAAAGCACTGTAAATAATACACAATAATTAAAATAGGTTTTAAATACATATCAACTCGTAAAAATATCATAATATATATACAAAAATTATTAACACTGCATATCCCGATGCAGTATTAAAATATTTAAAAACACGGGATATTACAATAAGATTATATTTTAAACTTGAAGTCATGATTTTAATGCCAAAATTATAATTTTCATTATTTCATTTAAAATTGGTCTAGTCTTTTTTTAACATAAAAGTCACATTGATTTTTGTTAGATTTAAATCAACATCAACATTATATTGTGGTTATATTAATTGCATCGAATCCATAATTTTCACTTGTTCCTTCAAATATCATAACTTCTAGTGTTGGGTCAATGTGAATTTGAATTTAAAATAAATGCCACGAAACAAACTTTGTTCTAAGCTAAAGAACTTTAGTTATAGGTCCTATGATTAGAAAATTATATAATCTTAATCATTTTGTAGCAGTTTTAGCTTATTTTCTCTCTGTTAGGATAATCATACCATTTGCAATATTTTATTGTTTTTCCATGATACTATCATATTATGAAGCTTTCTACATATTTTCTTTGCTTCAAAATTATGTTATCGTTTCCTGCCAATTTTACTATTCATGAATGGATGGGTGCATATATTTGTGCTAACCTCTATGAAAGAGTCCTAGAGTGGGGTTGAATAGGACTATCGAACAAAAATATGAAACTAAAGGAATTCTTTACAAGAATTAAGTAAGAGTTGAGAAGGAAGAATGAAGAACACAAATATTTAAGGAGTTCAGATTCAATAATAATCCTACTTCTCCACCTAACTTATCCCCAAGTTAGGATTTTTTTAATCACCCATAATCTTATTAACATGACTGAGAATACACAAGAGTTTTATGGCTCACTCTTACAACCTTAAAACTTGAGTTTTCAAGGCTCACTCAAAAACCAAATTCCCAAGTGTTTTAATGGCTAAACACTTAAACCAATTTCTTTAGAATAGAATCTCACTTCCCATTTTCTAAACCTAGAAAATAGAAGAATAAGAATGTCTATTCTAATCACTCACTAACTCTCATAAGAGTTATACATAAAGAATTTGTTTAAAAGAAAGTTTAAGAGCTCAATTGAATGTTTAAGAAAATGATGAATGATAAACAAGTTTTCTTAACCTTTCAATTGAATTCTAAGTTGTGTTTATATAGACAAACACTTAAAAATTTAGTTTTTAGATGTATCAATCATGTCTCCAATGTTTAGAATTGATTTTGAATCAATTCTTGGACTTTTGGTAGCTCAAAGGATGCTCACGAGCGGCTCACGAGTAAATAGTGCTCGTAAGGGGTGAAAATATATCCGTTGCATTAAAAAATTCTCACTGTCAGGGGTTTGCTCATAAGCAGCTCATGAGCAATCAGCTCATGAGGAGTGCTCGTGAGAGGTTCTTCCATATTTTGGCAAAAATGTGCTCCAAATGCTCCATTGACGGACAACTAGTGACCACTTCAAAAGATGCTCATGAACGAGACTGAAGACAATCTATTCAGCCAAAATGTTCTTCATAAAAATTATAGATAATTGTATTAAATTTCCATACAACTTTGAATCTCCTTAATTTAAAATTTGTAGCTCAAGATATTTCTGAAATACCAAGAATTATGTAAACTGAAATGCAAGCTGCATATGCTGACTTTGACTGAAGATTTGCATACCCAAATGAACTTGGATTTTAAAAAGCAAGCTCAATCTGGAAAGATTAAGATGTCTAATTCAAAATTAAATAGTCTTATTTTCTCATTTAAGAGCTCTAAATATGTCAAAAGTCTTTTTCAATCTCAGAGGTTCAATTAGCCCGAAAAGTCACTATTCATCCAAAAGTGTATATGCTTGGTATATGTTTGGTATATAATTCCCTACACACTTAATTGAAATTATTAGTATAAAGATTTTTTGTCAAAGTCCAAAATTAGGAATTTGATCATGCAAATGGTCAACACCCTATTTTACAGGTGCTTATTAGATCTATGACTAGATTTACCTCTACGAGAGACCGATTTGGAGTTTCAATTGGGGTAAATTTTTAGGATATTCATTCCATTTATGGGACAGGGACAATGTTTAATCTTGAGAGGATACAAGATATTTTGTGTTTGTGGAGTCACCACCAGATTTTCATAGAAAAATTTAAAGGACAACATTAAGTCACTCAACGAGTATCATCCTCAGCAGAGATTCAGGGTTAAGAAGATCACATATACTTTATGGCTATTTCTCATTATATTATACCCAATACATAGCTATCGCAGCACCCTAGTTTTAGAATGATAGTTTGTATATTACATATTCACATAGCACATCATAATAGAAAGTAAAGAAATTGATTACAATTATTACAAGGCTTTCCTAGTAAATACATTTGAAAGGAAAAAAGGTGCAGAAATGTAAATCTAGTCCTAGATTTAGAATACACTTGCAAAACAACAGTTACACAAATTTGTGCAATTCCATTCATTCATCCACTAGGATAGCAAATAAATAAGAAATGTTTGATTAATTAGATAAGCAGACATGGGCACTTAATTATATGCATTTGTAGATATTTTGATGAATTTGAATAGAATGATTGCTAATAATAAAAAAAATATTTCTAATTAGTAAAAAAGTGATAAAAGATCAAAGGTTGCATCATTAGACCAAGAAAAGAAAGCTTTATCCTGGAAGTATGAATTTTCTCGTTATTGATTGTGAAAATGAAAGAAAATGCTTATTTTCATATTGCAATATAAAAGGATGTAGTTTTGATGCAAAGATGTGAAAGAATGATTCTTACGTTTTGAACATGAAAAGTGGAAAATTTATTTTAAAAAGATAGAAAATGCAATTATGATGCAGAATTGGTGATTTTGATGCGAAAATGATAATTTTAATGTTAATTGGATACGAAATGCAAATTTTATGTGAAAAATGCAGATTTTTCACATAAACTGCATGAATGATGCAAAAATAAGGATTTTGATACAAAGATATGATTTTTTTTTATGAAGCATATGTAGAAAATGCAAAAAGGTGTAATGATAATAAATTTTATATTTTTTATGAATAAAAATGCAAACTTGATGCAAAAAAAGGTGTTTTGTACACAAAATATAGAATTAGCATAAAAATGTAAACTTTATCATAAAAATATGATCTTTATAATGAAAATGATGTAGATCTAATGTAAAAATGATGTTTTTGTAATTATTCACATACTAGTGCTAGAAAAAAGAAGATGATAGTTTAGTATGATCAAATAGGATAGAAATTAAATCAAACAACATGCAAAATGCCAGTCATCATATAGATCACAACAAATTTCTCAATTATTGGCACCAATGAAATAAATATAGAAATATAGAAAAGTAAACATGAAAAAATGATGTTTGGTCATTATATTTGGCTGAGTTTATTTTGTGTTTTTAGAAGCTTTAGCTTTGTGTAGATATCAAGTTGTCCTTGTCAAGAGATTGAATATGACGTGTAAAATGTAGATTTGTAAACCTTTGAAGCATGTTTTGACAAAGATAAGGCTCAATTTGGTTTAAATTGGTATAGAAAACCTAAGAAAAATGAACCGAGTAGGCTAAAAATGTGTAGATCGGAAGTCTTAAGTGTTCAATTTGATAGAGTTTCAGTATATTTAGATTAACCACTTAAAAATAAGGAGGAAGGGGCTATTTATAGGCAAAAAATAGGCTATTTCATGCCCCTGGGGCGTGTGCTGTGTCCTGAAGGCATGTACCACACTATAGGGGAGCGTGCCACGTGCTTATGGGCGCAGGCCATGCCTCCCTCTTAGGTGCATATCGCATTCTAACATTTGTTTTGATGATCCCAAGGTCAATTTTGATAAGACTGAGATCATTTTTAAGGTTCTTAAACCTTTCCAATGTCTATTTTGACAATATCAGCTTCCATTTTAATGAAATCGCGTCTCAGTTTTGCAGGACGAGCGTTTGACTAATAAGCATGCAACATACCTTTCCGAAAATTCATTTTCATGAAATCAAAATACAATTCAATTATTCGGAGTCTGACTTGTCATTTTAAAAAATACGGTTTAGGTTTTCAACTATTTTCAATGTCTTGCATGCTTTAGAGGCGATAAGATTCGAATAGACTCTTGTTATTACTTTCATCATTAGACCTTTTTGGGGATAGTCAAAACTTGATGTATGACAACTACTCTACACATTTTTTCCTTTTTTTTTAATGTATTTACTAGGAAAGCTATATAAATAATTGTAAAAGATTATTTCTTTAATTATTCTTTACTACCAAAACTAAGGTGATATGAATCTATAATAAATCGTATCTAATGAGAAGCAGCTATGTAGAAAGACTTTATGAATTCAGAATCTTTAACAAGGGTATGACTTTCACTTAATTCTCGAAGTTGTTTCCTACCTTTCCAAGCGACAGGGTGGTGACTTTACAAAATACAAAAGCCTTATTCCCTCATGAGGTTGAACAAATTGAAATGTTCTGAAATTGGCCTGCAAAAAATAGAAAAGCTAATAACGCGTCGCTCGCACTCACCTTCTTTTTGTAACTTAAGCCCCTCTATTGGTTAATTACATTAATTTGGGACTTAATCAATTATTTAATTAATTATTTCAGTAATAACTATCTTCAGTTTTAATTTGTTTGAGGTCACAGATGTGACATTTAAACCATAAAATACTTATATATATTTTTTTTAATATACATAGTTCTAATACAAAACCCATGTGGTCTGTGTATTTTATCTGGATTGAGATGGTAGCTCAATTGGTCTTGTTTTCAATTTATTATTGGGATAATTGCTTTAGCCTCTTTAGGTTTGGCCCAATACACCATTATATTGTTGTTTTTTAGGATTTTTTCAAAACTAATTAAAATGAAGAAAATTTTTGAAAATATGATATTTAAAAAAATACAGTATTAATAATAAATTTTTCAAAAATATAGTTTTTTTTCTCATGTACACATAACTTAATAACAACTTGGTAAGTACAAACACAATTACCAATAACAAATAAAAATATATATATATATATATATTTTTTTTTTGTGATTATTGTCTCATTGTTGTTGAGTTGTTGTTGCTATTTTTGGTTTTAGTCTAATTGTTGTCTAGACGTTATTTGGTTGTTGACAGGTTCTTATTAATGTAAGGTTATTTTTTTTATTTTTTCTTGTTGTTGTTTGATTGTTATTTAGTTTTTGTTGGATTGTTGTTGCTTTTTTTTGGTTTTTTATAGTTGTCTGGTTGAATTTATTTATCTACTAAAAAACTATTTTAAAAAAACTATAATTTCACAAAAAACAACAGATTCATTGAATTTATTTAATAAAAAAATCATATATTTCACTATTAAAAATTTTAAGTCTTTCATTTACTCAAACATTTATAATATTTAATCATAACCATCCTAGACTGTAGAAAGGTATCTAGAAGTTATTCCTTGGGACTTCCTCTATCACCAGTTGTGATTTACAAGTGGTGTCAAACCCTGTATAAAGAATTTATTCCTTGAAATCTTATTTTTCTAAATCACTAGTTGTAAATTATGATTTACGGGTGCCAAACCCTGTATAAAGAACATCAAGTATAGTTTCACCTCTAGCATGGATCCACCCTATATAAAGAACACCATAGAGCTTTTAATATCATCACCATCATCATCACAGGAAGAATTAGACATAGTTGGTACCTTTTTTTTTGCTTTCGAGAGCCATGAAACAAAGGTTGGCTACTTCTTCTTGTTCCTCTTCCGTTTCTGATTCGGAGGAGTCATCCTAGGTTGCCTTATAAGCCCTCCTTCTGTCTTTTATCCCTTTGCTCTTGTTTTTGAGTTTGGGACACTCACTTCAAATGTGACCTAGTTTCCTGCATTCATAGCAAGTAACATTTTTTATTTTCTTTTTACCTTCTCTTTCATACTTCTTGTTGAAGTCTCTTATAATTTATGAATATTTCTTTTTAAGAACTTCTTGTAGTTTCTAGTAAGCATGGCAATTTAATCATCTTCATCACTAGAATCTTCAACATTTTCTTCTTCATTATCATTTTATAAAGCTTTCAAGGTAATGCTCTTTTTCTTCTCTTCCTTTTCTTCCTGCTATTCACCTCTTTGCTTAATTGTTAGCTCATGTGTTAAGAGCTTTTTGATAAGCACATTGATAGAGAGTTTAGAGGTCTTGAGCTTTATTAATTAAAGTAATCCAAAATCTTAATCCTTTTTAGGTAGGATTCTTAGAATCTTGTTGTTTACTTCTTCTTTGGAGAAATGCTTTATAAGTTTCTTGAGGGTCATGATAAGAGTGTTGAATCGATTTGTCATCTCCATGATTGACTCATGAGGCTTCATTTTGAAAAGTTCATATTCATACATATGAAATTGAACCTTCTTACTTCTAACTTACACGTTGTCTTCATAATGATTTTCTAAGGTCTTCCACATTTCCTTATCTGACATGCAATGTTCAAGCTTTCCCCCTTCTTCCGTTGTCATAAAAGATACTAGAGCGATCATAACCTTTTTATTTTTATGATTTTCTTCCTTTGCTCATTGTTCTATTGACTCCTTGCTAGAGTAGTTATCACACCATCAATGGTAGTTGTAGGTGATTCCCAACCTTTTAGGATAATATCCCAAAATTTGATGGAATCACAATCAAGGTATAGCTCCATTTTGAACTTCCAATAAGGATAGTTACTGCTATCAAAGAATGTTCTAAACGAAGAAATATTTTTTGATTCACTCCCCATGATCTTATATTCTAGCAATGAAGTTTCTAGAATTCAAGCTTTGATACCAATTGAAAAGGCCCTAGAGGGGGGTGAAGACGACTATTAAATAAAAATAATTCTTTGTAAAAATTGAAAGAACGTTGAGAAGGAAGAATGAAGAACACACTGATTTAAGGAGTTTATATTCAACAATAATCCTACGTCTCCACCTAACTTATCCCCAAGTTAGGATTTTTAATCACCTACAATCTTATTCACAAGATTGAGATTACACAAAAGTTTTATGGCTTACTCTTACAACCTTACAACATGAGTTTTCAAGGCTCACTTAAAAAACCAAATCCCAATTATTTTAATGGACAACATTTGAACCAATTCCTTTAGAAACAAATCTCACTTCCCTACTAATCTATCCCAAGATTTAAGATGAAGATAAATTCTATTTCTAATACATAACTTACTCTCACAAGAATTACAAAAAAAGCGTGAAATTTTGAGAATTTGAGAGCTTTAATGAATGTTAAGATAGAGAATGATAATAAGAAAAAAATGTCTTAACTTCCATTCAGCTCTAGAGGTTTTTATATAGATAAACACTCAAAAACATAGCTGTTGGAGTGCAAATAATGTGTCCAATGTCTATATTTTGAATCCAACATTTATAATTTTGAATTATTGAAAAAAATGTTGTCTAACTGTTATGTACGGGTTTAAATCATCATTGGCTATTAGAGATTTTTGAATTTGCCTGTACTTTCTAAATAAGTAGATATTTGACTTAGCTTTTCATATCATTTTGAATCACCTCAATTGGACTTATGTAGCTCAAGATATTGTTGAAAAACTAAGCGTTATACAATATAAAATGGCAGACTACTATTAGACAACAGTACATGAGTTGAAGCCGTGATTTTACATTAGAGACATTCAAATTTGCTTATAGTTTCTTCACAAAAGTTATAGATATTTAACTTATATCTCCATATTATTTTGAATCACCTCAATTGGATTTTTATGGCTCAATATATTTTCAAAATACTAAGAGCTGTGCAATTTAAAATGGCAGCTGCATATGTTGACTTCAACTCAATATTTGCATATAAAAAAAAACTTAGATTTTGACAAGTAAGCTTAATTTAGAAAGCTTAAGATGCCTACTTCAAATGTGAAGAAGATAACTTTCTCATTATAAAGCTCTAATGATGTCAAAAGCCTCCTTGAATCTCAGATGTCGAATTAGCCTAAGATATTCATACTTCATTTTAACTTCAAATAGAGTTTTAACTTATACACACTCAAACAAACAAATTAAATGCTCAAAATTATGTTTTTTACGATCAAAATTAAGATTGATTATTGTTAAGGTTAACATTATAACTTCCAATAGAAAACCATATCTCATTAGAGTTAGGATGACTAACCTCCCTCAAAAGCAAACAATGCACAACTTGACCATCAAATTTTAATTCTTTCATGTTCAAAAAGCACCCAAAATAAGTACTTTGAAACTTCTTAAGTTGAAATTTAGTCAAATGCTCCTTCGACTTCATAATAACATTATCATTCATATCTGTAAAAACTCTACCATTAAAATGCACTTAAGTTTTAATGAAACATCAAATTCCGAAAAAAAAAAGAGAAAGAATATTAAAAACTACAAATAAATTAAAAACAACAAAACAACAAAAATTATTGTCTTTGTACACTATTTATTAATGTTTTACATTAATTTGAAATACCTTTTATTTCTATTATTAACATCTTTATAATTTACTAACTATACCAACAACAGTTAACAAAAATCAACAAGCGACAAAAAATAAAATCAACATAAAAAATTAACAACAACATCAATAAATATCAACAAAATTTAATAATATTTTAGATTAATTTAGAATGTCTTTTCATTCATTAATTTATTTTTTTATTATTTCTAACTACTATAACGAAAAATCAACAAAAGGAAAAATAATAATAATAATAAAAAACCTTAGGAAACCTCAACTTTCTTTGAAGCTTCTTCATCAAAGCTCAACTACTTCTTCTTAGAAAATTTACCAACATTATTCTTCTTCTTCTCCTTCTTCACAGATCAAGGAGAAGAAGAAACTCCTTTATTCTTTTTAGAAATTTTACCAACACTCTTCTTTATAAATAATAAAGACTAAGAAACGTTCTTCTTCATTGATGGAGGAAAAGAAGAAGTTTGTTTCTCTAAACTACTAGCAGAACGAGTAGTAACTTTATCCATTCTACTACTTTAAAATAACAATTTAAACCCATATCTACCAAAAAATCAAAGAAAAAAATAAGAAAAGAACAATGATTCTGAAAATGAGAAGAAATCAAGATATAAAAACGTAAGAAATTGAGGAAAACCATCAAGCAATTGAAAGAAAAAGATAAAGAAAACTAATCGTCACTGCACCAAATGAAAATAATGAAAAGGAAGCATGAAACTAAAACTAAAAAGAAAAAAGAAAGAAAACTAAAAATAAAAATCGAAAAAATAAAATTGAATAAAATAAGTCGGGCCACGAATGAAATTAAATAGGTTAAAATAGGTCATGCGATGAAATTTCCTCTTAAAGAAACCTTAGAAATAAGACAAAAAAGTTAAGCTATCTCGTGGAGAACATGAGAGATTGGACAGAAACATGACATTTCGTTTCGAATCCAGTCTACTACCACCAAAGCGTCATTTTCAAATCTAAATTTATAAAATTACTCTTAGATTCTAATAACATAAATTTGATGCTTTTTAAAAACATTTCTCATAAATGTAAAAAATAATTTTAAAATTCTAATTTTGCCACTAATGTAAATTTAAAAATTAATCCCTAAGTATTTTCATTAATTATTTTTTTACTCTTTCAATAAAAAATCTTAAATTAATAAATTAAAACAACTTTAAAGTTTCTTCTCTAATTTTCAACTATATTATTTAAAAACTTTTCTAATAGAGGGTCAAACAAATAAAATATGAATAAGAAAAAGAATTTTAAAATATTAAAAATATTAGTCAATAATATAAAATATTTGATTTTTCATAAAAAAATTTAAAAATAAAAATTTTATTATTATTTATAGTGGTAGTTTAAAGTCCTTACTTTATATTTATATTTATATTAGTATACACAATAAATTGGTTTACAAGTTATAAACTTTTTTATTTTTTTGTTATTTTTTAGTGATACATAAAAGTTAAATTTTTATGTAAAAAATCAATAATTTATTTTTAAATTTGTCTTAAAATGGTATGATTGAAATTTGAAAATATTTTTTGAGTTTATTTTTCTTAAAGAAAGAAAAAAATTTGAATAACCATTAATTTTATTTTATAGAAATATAAAAATAATTTTTATAAATATATTCAAATTTTATAAATAATAAAATTGAAATAATTTATAAAGTTAATGTAGCAAATTATGCAGTATCAAAAGCTCACCACAATTATGTCGTATCCGAAGCTCATCGATGTTGTAGATATATATATGGCTTAGAATTTGGGTGATGTCAACATACTAAGTGGAATCCACAATTCACAAAGGAGGACAAAGAACACAAGAAAAAAGGACGGCTATGAATGAAGGGTTTCCCTGGGGACAGTTAAGTGGAGCTTTAGCATCAATTAAAGATATAAGGTTTGACTTACATTTACTAGAACACTAACAATAATTAAAAATTAAAAATTAAAAATATACATGCAAATTAATTATTTATTGTTTTTTAAACGTATGAGTAAGAATTTTATCATTTTTTTTATGAACATGAAAAATTTTACTATTTCCCTACTTATATCTTCCAACCTCATATATATATATCCCCATTGAGTATTTTGGGGTTTTAAGATCATGTGGGTGCTAAAATCTATTCTACTTGAAATATGCAACATGTGAAGGGAGAATATACTTATTCTCAACTATCCTTTAAAATAGAGTAACATGTTTGTGCGCATTACTTTGCAAAGTTAATTATTTGGTTCTCAAAATCTTCTATTTAGTTTATAAGAATTGATAAAGTAAAACCAATTAGACTATATTTTACTTAATCAAATTTTATAACTACGAAAACAATTAATTATCAAAAGGTCGCACCAATCTTGATAAATGTTAACTATCGATAAAAATAATCAGCTAGTAAAAAAAATGTTTGCGAACAAAAACTAACTATAGCTTAAAAAATGTTATTATATATATTGCTCCTCCAATGTAAAATTTTATATATATTCTAACAATCTTGATAAATGTCATATATATATATATATATATATAGTGCATACTTCAAAGATTAAATGGATTCACCTTCACCTTCAAAATGATTGCATTACGAACTTCTTGAAAAAAAAATATCAATTTTTATTTTTCAAGTTGTGAACACATATAAATCTGTAAGCACTCAATTACGACGTAAGCCTCTATAATGAAATTTATTCAAAAATTGAACTTAATTATCGATTTTCTAAACTTTAGGAACTAAATTGTAATATTTTTTAGAATTTAATTATAAAGAAGTCAAATTTTCAGGGATTTTTTGATAATTAAAAGTAATAAAAAAAATTAGGATCGGCATTGGCATAATCCCAACGCGCAAAAAGTCCTATTTTTTCAAATTTTTGAGTATTTTTTTCATTTTTTCGTCTATTTTCAGTGTTTTGATCGGTTGAAAATTGAATTTTATTATTATTTTTATCTGGAAAAGATTTTGATGCATTTAAACACGTAAATAACTTTTAAAAATTAAATCATTATCAGTCTGTTTTGAAGAGATGAACCCGTTCCTACAATGGGGGAAGTCAGTACGCAAACTTTGCTTTAAGGGGGGGGGGGGGGGGGGGGGGGGGGGGGGGGGCTTTTTAATAGACAGATGAGAGCTTTTTTACACACAGACGAAAGTTTGTTTACACACACAGACTGAGAGAAAAAAAAAACCCAGAAACTTGAAAAATTTGGACGTGAAGAACACCTTGCACACACCTTTATCTTTCAAAAACCCTAATTTTGGATACTGTCAGTGTCTTCGAACGCAATCAAATCCCAGTTCAGAATCAAATCAATACCAAGTCAATTTCAACAGTGAAAATCCTAGTCTGAGGGGCTAAAAAGGCATTTGCACAAAATCTAAGATTATCACAGTGTTTTTTTCTTTATTTTTTTTCTTCTTTAATGATTCTTATTTTATTTTTGTTATTAATTTGAGTATTAAATTTCACTAATCTAATTTTTTGTGTTTTTATGTTTTGATATCTGAACGGAGATTGAGGAGAAAATAGTCTAATGTTTAAGAATTGAATAGAAGATCCATGGAATAATTTGTACTGTTTTTCAGTAGATATTAGGGTTTTAATTTTCATTTTGCATTTATGTGTTTTTTGTAGTTATTTTAATTCATGGGTGTATAATTGTTTAATTTTAGTTTTTGTACGTAGTTTGTAATAGCTCCAATAGTGGGAATAGTGAAAGATTTAATTTTCTATGTTTAGAATCAATTAGTAATTAGGTTCAATTGGGTAAAAATCAATGGTGATAGTAGCTAAATTTAGGGTTTGCATGTAAGTAATTTAGGGTTTCTAGAAAATCACTATAATGTTTGTTTGATCTATTTTTTGTGTTTTATTTGTTTTTGACTTGTTTTTTTTATGTTTTTTATCCTTTTGGCCCCAAGTCCATGTTAGGATTCAACCCACTTAACAAATAGGTTTTAAATGGTTTAGGTTTTAATTAATTAACTTAAAATCAATTTAAGCCCAATTTAGGTTAATAAGATTTCAGACTCATTTAATTAATTAAAACTTATTTAGACTTAGCATAGCCCACTTAATTTCATTTTTTTAAAAATAAATAAATCTAGGCCCACATTTCACTTAAATTAAAATTAAGTTAAACTTAGGCTCACTAATTTAACTTTCTTTTAAAATAAAATAGATTTAAGCTCATTTTTTAGACAAACTAAAATAAATAGATTTAGACTCACTAATTAATAAAAATGCAGACCTACCTTTAATTCATTTCTCACTTGTAAATAAAATGTAAATCTAGTTAGCTTTTTAATAAAACATAGTTTAGACTCAGGGACAACGCGATTTTGAATGCATTTTTATGTGTAATTTTATTAACTAGATGTCTAGGGTTAGATGAATGTCAAATAGGATTTAATAAAATTACATGTAATTAGCGGAAGAAATAATCATTTATAAAATTATTCTAAATAAACACGAAACTAAGAGAAATTAGTATTTTGTATCTAGAATCTTTTGGTTGTAGTGCTAACTTTCTTTTATAGAATTGAGTACCACCTTTTTTATTTGTCCTAGTTATTATCCTGGATGACGACTTCTCATCTCCACATTATGCCTTTGTAATAGTAGTTAGTGTGTTCTCTAGAGACCTGAATTTAAACAATGTCACACTTACTAAAATCTTGAACACGTGTTAAATCTCGCCGTCTACAATTTCATTGCACAACATAAGTATATATAAAAATGAAATAATAACACCAGAGAGTAAGTTAGGTTCACATTTAATTTTTCTTCATCACTCAATATTACATGTAAATTCAAAAATAGTAATAACAAAAAAAAAATTCTTTTAATCATGGTTTGTAAAATTAACATTTTTTGAATGCAAGTTATATCATTTACTCATTCATTGTTTCTGTAAATTCAATAAAAAATATATTGTGTTTTTTTTTTAATCAAAACTGTTTGCAATTTATGAAATACTTGATAATGTGTAGCATTTACCAACTTGAAGCGCATTTTATGTAGGTATGTCAACTCAATCACTATTGGCCCTGTCATCATTCATTGTTTCTGTAAATTCATGAAATAAAAAAAAAAAAATCTTTTACTAAAAATTAAGTTTTGTGTGGTTAGGTATGGATTTAGACATACACCTAGGGATTTTGAAGTTAAAGTTACCTTTTTTTTTTTTTAATTGTATCACCTTCAGAAATAAGTTTCAGAGGGTGGTGAAAATAGAATTTCCTCACTAACTAGGGAGAAGTTGTCAGTGGTTGTCTGTCAATGTACACCGACGATGAAGGTTGATCTTCAGATGTATTTGATGAACATCCTCCATTTGATTTCGATGAGAATAAGAGATCGTATTTGGAGATTATAAAATTAGTGTATTAACATCACATGACATGTTAAACAGTTTGACTACAGTGTTTGATTTTTTCCCATCTGATAAAGAGTTGGATTTTGAATATTAGTTTAAGTATTGCTGTTAAGTACATGTACCCGAGAATATTTGATACTATATGACATGTAAACTTCTAGCAACATAAGCATTAGATAACACTAGAATATTTCATACTCGATAATTTCCTGCTGCTACAGTCTGCTTAAGTAGCTGATGCCCTGGCTCCATGCTAGGGCTATGCCTAAACACTCTTTCTAACAAGGAAAGCAAATTATTACAAATTATTAAAATTATTATCATTGTTTAAAAATTTACATCATTTAAGGTAAGATATGCAAGTTTCTTACCACCCCTTACCGATATAATAACATTAAATTTTCAAATCTGGCGCATCTTCTTAAAAACAAGAACATCAATCGTGGACAAATCCACCATTCACTAAGCATTCTATATATATTAGCATGTCTGTAAACTTCTGGTTGTTCATCTGCACCATAAAAAATCCTTACAACAGAAAGAAAAACAACTCTACTAAGTAATCAATAATGTTTGGAAAATAATCAAAACTAACATCTTGTGCAGACCATAGTTTCAAATTCATCAAATCTCTGACTGAATATGCTCCCACTCTACATATTATGTCAACAAACACATGTTATGGTACGTTGTTGATGGATGTCACCGGACTATTAGTGTTTTTGTTATTCTCAGCATCCATGGTCTATGGCTTGATGAGAAAGAACGAAAAAAAAATTATTTAAGTTAGTGGAGAAGTGAAGGTTGTATATTTAGATGAACTCTAAAGAAACAACTCCATTTTATACTTGGAGTTTAATTCTGAATTACCATCCTAAACAAGAAGTGGAATCAATAGTATTCATATACACATCGTTACATTAATGCCAAGGTGTGGTACCTGAACAGTCTATGTGTAAAATGTGATGCAATTAAACATTAATTAAATTCCTCGCTGCCACATAAAGGTACAAATAAAAAGAAATAGGGTATAAAACTTAGTTGCAAGCTTAAAATTTAATCAAACTACATGATCACCACATATTGGCAACACTCAATGCTACAAACATGTTATTGTTTTATTCAAACTTACTGTCAACGTTAACTTATGTCTTTGTGCTTATACATAGACTTTTTTTTTTTAATTTACTAAATTATCATCAATTTACATTCAAAAAAATGAAGAATTAAAACTAAATGTCAATGTGCTTAATGAAATTAACATTAATCTAAATTAGCATCAATGTCAAATTCATGGTGTATCTTATATATGATCTATAATGTTAGTGTACTTAATGATATTAACATCAATTAAAAATATATATTCGAATTAATGTTACTTTCATTCACATTGTCAATGCACTCAATAAGATTAACATTAATCTAAATAAACACTAACGTTAACTTAATAAACATGTTATATTCGATCATAATTTCAGCATGATTAATAGAATTAACATCAATGTGACTAAAGTGAAACCAATTATAATATATATTCAAATTAACATTAACTCAATGTCAATATGCTTAATAAAAATAACATCAATTAAAAAAATATGTATTCAAATTAATGATACTTTCATACTTAATGTCAATGTGCTCTATAAAATTAACATTAATCTAAATTAACATTACATGTTGAAAAACATATAATGCAACAAGTAAATGTATTTTTAAATCAAAATAAAATTACACAAACAACAAATAATGTTTTATTAGCCCAACATATATGGTTAATCTTTGTGACAAAATAGCACATAATCTTGACCGTATTGCACCAAACGCACCATGTTATGTTCATTAGTACATATATATAGGGATTTCTCGTCACAACTATCCACTTAAAATCACCATGGTATTTATATTCACTGCTCTCATTAACACGACATAACGTATAGTTAATTACACCACAACTGTCATTAATAGGCCAAGTGTCACATCGGTAACTCGCTCCCCAAAGGGTCATGATTATTAGTGAAGCTTTCTAAACATTATGAAAAAGCTAACTTCATTTTAGCAACTGACTATATTCAAACCCGTTTCTATTTCCATACACTGTTCAGAGGAAAAAAATAAAAGAAGAAATCTATTTATTCGTTGCAACACATAGAAAAAAGAAGAAGTATTTCATGTATATTCAAACAATGGCTTGGTATCCAAAGTATGAAAACTTGCAATGAATCACTTAAACCCTAAAACTTTGGAGCAAGCATTATAAAGAAAATATGACTACAGTGGTGAGTAACTTATTTAATTCATTTTTTCTATTTTATTTAATTATCAATTTGTATGAGTATATTAACATAACATTTCATCATCCATTTTCATGTCAAAACAGAGTATACTTGATTATCACTCTCACCGGCTGAGCGTACCACTTAAAGACACTGTTACGATAAACATAACCATTTACAAGGCCTTACCATTTATGGCAAGTACGAGTGCATAACAACTCAGAGGCTGTTACAGATCAAACAATGTTGGCGGATGATATGTTCAACTACTACAATACTGACAAGATTGTTATTATGGTTTCTGGATCAAGACATAATTCACTATTGACTTCAGTGCTTTTTCAAGAGTTGCTACAAATGAGATAAACTATGGGCCTCTACCGCATGGCAAAACAAAACCACCACCATCTCCACCATTGTGGTTGTACGGTTCTTTACAGTTTATAAGCTCAAGTGATGAATCAGACAACGAAAATTTATATGTAACCGTGGTGACATTTGAATGTTTGATTAACATAGTTAATGTTCAATGACAACTGTATTTTTTTCAGAATGATTAATCTTAATGTATTAGTTTTTTTTTAAACAGTGTAACAATCTTAATTTTTTTGGCATATCATTTTCTTTTTAATCAAAACCATTCATGGCCATAGTTTTTTTATTATTTATTAGTTTCTTCAAATAGTATGACTATTTAATTTTTACTGTTATTTCATTTTATTTTTAGTACAATTCATCATCATGTTATTGAAACATAATTGTTAATAAATATCAAATATAATCTAGTAGCCTTTGTCAACATTTCACCATCAATATAATAGCCCCTATCATCTAAAATCACAATCAAGAAAAATAGCCTCTTTAACTGTGTATGTTTTAATAAATTAAGACTATACTTTTAAGTGGATCAATCAAGTAATTATTATTCCCAAAAAAATGAAAAATAATTCTTAATGTATGTGATTAGATCTTGTCATACATAATTCCATGTACCTCTAATCAACAAGCACAATAAATGTTTAGTGTTATGCCATGTACTTATCATGGTGAAAATACAATTATAAATATGAACATGGTCTACAAAGACTATGTTACAATTAGTTTTCACCATTTAGACTATGGTGCACTACAAATGTTCCATATGTTTTGTGTTTTCTTTTAAGGATTTAAAGTTAATGTCTAACTATGTTGAATTTTACAAATCATGGTGAATTCACTTGCACCAATTACACCTACAAACAATGCAAATAATCAGAGACATTAAAATAGCATATGTAATAATTTAACAGTTTTAAATAGAAGAAAAATAAGAAAGGTCATGTTATTTTAAATAGAATAAAGATAAGAAAGTTTATGTCCTTTGAAAATCCAAACTCATGTCAGACTCCCTATGTATTTTCTTGAATCATCATAATGATGCCTATTGGATCGTAACTTTTTAGATGCAAACTCAACTCAAAGTATGTGTACGTTGGTCAGATAAGTGTACAATAATTCGATGCATGAAAAATGTGTACCTTGGTCATATAAGTTTACTATTTATGTCCATGTATATATTTGATTTATATTCACTTCATTTTATTAATTTCACTAATACATTTCATCGTTATGAAAAATGAAACTAAACAACAACTAATTTCTTTTAGGTTTATAAAACTGCAATTGTAGTTACACATAAATATTCAATTCAAATGTTGATATGTTACAATTCGAGCCAATTCTGGCCCGTAAATTGTCCATGAATATCACTACCAACAACATTTCCAAAGCTAGCATGACTACCCAATACTTCACCGACATTAAATTGTTATCTCTGTACTATCACATTTTTCAAGCAACCAACAACACTATGCTACTGCAAAACAATAAAAATAAACACTCTCATGTTCTTAATCCAATCTAAAAAATAATATAATAACAAATAAAATGTGAACATAAGTAAAAGGGTATGAATTTATTATATCGAGTTAACTGATAAAGAAACCATCCACTTAGCCCATAACCTCTGCCCTTTTGACCGTCACCTCTCCTTACTATCCTACCACTAATAGCAGCAGTTTCTTGTCTTTATATGAATCTACCAACACAAGGCCTTCCATAAGGAGCAATGACATTTGGATTAAGAAGTGATGCACCAATATATTCATTACCTTTACTAGCATTTTGCTCTCCATCATTTTCAATATCTAATACTCCATTTCCAACCATTCCATTAAACAAAATCCTTTTAGCATTTGCAACCAAAGCTAAATTAATACATATATTAAAGTATTTCTTTAATTCTATGCTTTTCTTGTGCTCCTTGATCATGTTAGAATAAACACTAGAAAAAAATATTCTTAAATGAGGACGATGCACATCCTTTTGCCACCTTATGCTCATATACCATTTTTAACAACTTGAATATCCATCATAGATAACACTTTAAGTATGTGGCAGCACAATAGATAAGTTAATTCAAATTTTTTATAGTTATAGCTTAGATAATGACCTTCTGGTTTATACTCAATAGTATACACAAACTCTTTAATAAAAAAATCATTCAATAAGCATCATTCAAGCACATTGTGGGTCTTAATGCCTCCTTGATTCATTTAACTATGGTTTGCATGCAAAATATGACAGTAGAACATTTGTTTAATTTGTTCTTGCACTTTTCAAACATACCATTGGTGAATGCACGCTGAAATTATTTTTTTCAATTAAAAATTGAAAAATAATAATCTTTTTTATTTTTGTAATCAAAATTGACTGTAAATGTCTTATCAGCCTTGTCACTCAAAGCTATCTCATATTGCTAAAAAAAGACTATTTCAATATACTCCTTGAGTGGATATAACCATCAAAGTATGCATGCATGCTTTCACTCATCTCAGTAGATGTCATTCCAATAAAATATATGATTTAAATGTGCGGAACCTAGCTCTTCCTTTCAAAATATAACTTCACTAGCCAATCAATTTTTATTAAGATTGTACCTAGTTGTGAGGTTGTTCAAATTAGTCTCACACATCTCAATACTAAGGCTATCATACACCATACCTAATGGAATTCAATAGTTTTAAAATAAATTTTCCAATAGATAATGATCTATAATAAGCTTGATATGTAGAAATTATTACCTTCCAAGATTAAGACTCCTTTTGGATTGTTTAATAATGAGATAAGATGAATATAACAATTAACTTAACCCTTTACCAATAAGGAAAAAGATCTAAATTAGACTTACAATCTTCTGAATAAATAAACAAAAAAGTTTAGTAAGCTAAGAAGAAGAACAAGATTTTTATTTTAATGCCACAAACCTAACTAAGCTTGATAAGTTACAAAGTTCACTCAAAAACTTCAAAGCAAATTGATCACAAGGAAAAGTTTGTATATTCAACTCTAACATAACATGGTTATAATGGAAATGACGTATTGTTTATATAGTTTAAAGACCAAGCTTATACTACAATGCTAAACACTAAAACACATGATTATTTAACCTACTACCCCTACCAGTTATAGCCCTAACATCAATTTCTTATACTCATAACATTAAACACTATTCTAACTCCCATTTAACTAATGCATATGGTCTTGATGTTGTATGGTGTTCAAAGATTCTTTACTCTATGAAATATGATTGTTGGAGGGCTTTAAGCATGTGCTAAGTCGTGTGGAGCTATTATCTCATAGTCAATATTAGAATATTGATTATATAGAATTAGGGTTGTTATGGTAAAAAATATAAGTCTACAATTGTAGATTTTAGGCTATGATTGCATATTCGAGCTATAATAGTAGAAGAGACTTTCAGTTGTCTACTTACTCAATTTCAAGCTTCCTATGATCATGGTCAAGGCTGTGATTGTGACAGTGATTTTGGGCCTTAAATTAACTTGTTTCAATAATGTGAATGTGAACATAAGTATTTGTGCCTCATTTAACCCCTCATTGAATTTGATGGTATTTGGATGTTCTTTGGTTCTTAAATCTTTTATATTTCCATTTAAGGCTTCTTAGATTTTGAGATGCTTTTTGGTTGGACTTGGAATTACATCTTTATATGCTTTGAATAGCTTCAAACAAAGTTTTTAAAATCCTTATAGTTTGAATTTATGATTTGGCATTTTTAGGCTCTCATTGGTTCATAGTTCCATTGGCGCTTGTTGGGCTTGGTTATTGATATCACATTAATACCTTTAATCACTACAAAATTTACCAAAATTGTTAACGTGTTTAAAATTTTATGGTACCTTGAACATTATATGTCATATGCAAAAACAATGAATAATATTCAACATAAGTTCTCTTACAACTGCCTTAATGCTCTCACACTGATCGGCAATAATTGCATAAGGATGAATGTTGTCCATAATTGTGAGCCACGAAGAGAAAAGTCATTTAAAGGATTCAACATTTTCATTTGCAACTAAAGCATGCCCTACTAAAATTGACTAACCATGATGGTTTACAATAATGAATGTAGCAAGCAGCATCTTGTATCTGCTCACAAGGTAAATTGTGTCAAAAGATATAACATCATTGAAATTCTGATAAGTAGGTTTACCTTTTGAATGAATCCATAACACATTTCTCAAATGACCTTCATCATCAACATCCACTAAATGAAAAAATGTCTTTATCTTTCTACTGCATTGATATAAAAAGTTTTCTAATAACTTTCACATCTCTTTTACTAAGCCTTAACCTCCTATAATTTTTAGTTATGAAATTTCTATAATCTCTTATCAAGCATCCTAAATTTTATGGACCACCAACTTACACTTGTAACAGTCTAATGCTTCTACAAGGCCTAAGTCCTACAATTTCAGGAGCAACCAATGCTCTTTTAAGTGTTAAAGCCAAACTTTTATGGGTACCCAATAACCTACCCATTAAAGGATTCAAATAATGGTTTTAACAATGTTTTATCAAACTAACAACCCACATTCCATCTTTAAGAACTACATTCAAATGAGCTGGCAATCATAATCTCTTTGATTTTATCCTAGCTTTTGACTTCCTCCCTTTATCACAGCTAATATAATAGAATAGCAATACAATTAAACAGTATCCTTGTTCCAATTTCTTATTAGATTTTTTGCCCTTTAAAAAATATCCTCCCTTAGGCAATACTTATCAGCCATAAAAAGGGTAAATTAATCTTTGGCAAGCACATTAATTATTCAATTAGTGCTTCTATCCTGATAGATTCTATATGTTGAATATTTTCTCATTATAAATTTATTTCTAATAAAATTCTAAAAATACATTTAAACTTCATTTATTTTGAGTACATTATAGTTCGTTAAATATTATATCATTCATTAAATGATGTTACTATTAAACATTCATACTATATTAACATTAAATTTAAAATTTTAATAATATTATTTAAAATTATATTAAAGTATAAAATTCATGACACATTGTGACTGACCTTGGTTGTAGTATGTGGGTTGTTCGAATAGAACAAGTGATTGGTCTCAAGAGGATGAGAAGCTTTTGATTTTGTGGAGTTGTCACCCGATTTTTAGAAAATCGAGAAAAGAAAAGGACAACATCAGGTCACTCGACAAGAATTGTCCCCAGTAGAAATTTCCAAGTTAGGGGGATCGCATCTACTTTTTGACTATTTCTCATTATACGATATTCGATGTATAGCTAATGCAACACCCTAGTTTCAGTATTGACAATTTATATAGCATCCACACAGTACATCAAGTAGTATAATATAATAAAGCTAAAAAATTTATTACATTGCTTTCTTGATAAAATATATATGAAAAGGAAAAGATTGCAAAAAACCAAATCTAATATGGTTGATTTGTAAGGATAACATGATCATTTATGTAGCTTGCTCGATGAATGATAGGATGATCATGCTTGCAGTGATTATTTATGCTATGATGATGTATGATGATAATATAAAGGATGCATGAGGTCATCATTGGACCGAGAGCATGATGACTCTATTCTGGGACATGAAATTTTTCACATTATTGATATTTATGATGTGATTTATGATTTTGGAAATAAAGGATGCAAAATGATAATATGAAATGAGCATAATAAAGCATATGTTATTCACATAGCATGTAAGATTATTAGTCTCATCACACAAGCATAATAGTATTCCCAAATATTGGTGATAGTAAAATAAAATGTAATGCAATAAAATAAACATGCTAAAATAATTGTGTGATCCTCATACTCGACTAAGCTTGTGTGAGTTTTGAAGCTTTAGCTTCTAGAGATTATCAAGTTTTCCTCATCAAAAGGTTCAAAATGACAGCAAAATGATGCTAGAATATATACCTTTGAAGCGTGCTTTGACAAAGATGAGGCTTGGTTTGGTGAAAAAGGGATTTAATAACCTAAAGGAAAGGCTGTGGGAGAGCAAAAATTATCTGCAAAGGGGTTTCCAGCGTCTTCGATCGAACTAATTTTTAAGTGTGTGTGTGTGTTTCTACTTGCTCCCCCCTCTAAAATAAGGTGTGAAAGGATCTATTTATAAGGAAAATTGGGTAGAATAGGGTGGTAGGGGCATGGTCACACATGTAAAATGAGATTTTTGCGCGTGGTTGCTCATAGTGTGCACATTTTCACATGCACTCCGACACTCTACATGCTCTTCCTGGATTTTATCTGTGTTGTTCTATGATTGGTTCCTAGGCTTTTTGGGCCTTCCGATTGTGTTTTCGGAGTCCATTTTACCAAATTTGGCCTCAATTTTAGGACATGACACCTAGAGGTGTTTACGTGCACTTCCGAGTGATATGTGTTGATACTCGAGTTGTGTTGGACCATTTTGAGACCACTTCCAAAGGTTTTGGAGCCTTCTGGTCATGTTTCTGAAGTCCATTTTATCAAAATCAATTTCCATTTTTTCACAGAGTCGGGTCCCGGTCTAATGAAATGCGCACCGGCCTAACGAGCTAAGTATTTTAAGAGGAGTTTTCTTGAAATAAACCTTTCATTATTTCGATAATTCGTATTTCGCAAGGTCGGAGTATAACTTAATGGCTCGATGATCGATTTTGCACACTGGTGGAGTCGGTTAGGTATTTTAAGATTGCACACTTCAGAAGTGCTACAAACGAACAAACTCTAGTCATCTTAGGAATTCGTGTTATCATTAGACTTTTTTGGAGAGGTTAAATTTGAGGTATGACACACATAGAATTTTCTTATATTCTTTTCTTACATAAAAATCACATGTCAAAATTATAGGAATAAAAATACTTTTCTTATATTCTTTTATAGTTTATTACAAAAATATTAATTTCTGTCCCCTTCATTTAACTAAAACCTTTTAGAAAATCAAACATTATTTTTATTTTGTTAATTGTACTAATCCAATGTCTATATTTTTATTTTATTTAAGTTAACTTAAATTTTTTTTCAATAATTACATTTGAAAAAAATTATTTTATTTATTATTTCATTAATTCGTAATGGCTGAATTTTTTAATATCATTTTAGCTAAATTTTAAATTTCGATTATTCAGCCTTTTAAAAATCACATATTAAGATTAATTTTAATTTCTTATTTTTAATTTATTTTTAAAAATAATTATTATATTTTTTAAAATTCAATATGATGAGTGAAGAAAACTTTAATCTTTTGAATATAAAATGGAATATAATATAAAAGGATTGTGTTAAATTAATTTACTACTTAAAATAAAATACATAAGCGTTCTAATCAGTCAAATCTATAAAAGTTACCGGTTTAAAAAGCTTTGCCCAATTCAGATATTTGATTGAATAAAAAAATAAAAACAATAAAATAGAAGAAACTGAAAAATTTAACCATTATTATGTAATTTTTTTTTAATTTCTACAAAACAGAGATTGGAAAAATAAAGATAAAAAATAACATAGGCGATCATGTAGCCCTAAGAAAAGAGAGGAAGAATATTTAGAAAATGACTTATCTTTGGTAGATCCAAAGTTCCCTAAACACTAAAAACATTAATGTCTATCTTTTTTGTAGGCTTTTTTATAATGTGAACAAAGGTGAGATGATATTATCCTCCAAATCTTGGGTGCCATTAGAATTATGCTTTATTAATACTGCAGTATTATTCTCCAACTAAGTGATGAAATGCCATTTTGCTTTCCAAAGAAATCCACCATTATTGGAGCAGAAATGTGACGTCAGAGTGTCCAATCTATAAATGGCTGAATCCACCATTATTGGATTGTTTATCTTTTATCTTGCTGTGTTGTGCTAGTGTGGTGGGGGACTGGAGTAGAACAATTAGAAATGTGGGCTGCGTTAGCTTTTATGGTTTAAGCTGCCTACAAGTGTAGTTCAGCCAGGTAATGTCGAAGGAGGGGCCAACAACTCCCAGCATCTCAATAAGATGTCAATCTTACCAAGCATTATTTATTCCATTAGTATTTTCCATTTTTATTCCCTTTTCCTCCTTTTGAAACTTTTTAAAGATCATTATCTATACAGATTACATTGCACATCTCCATCTAACTATATCATCACTCTTAAGCATTGTTTATATCAGTTATTAAAAATTTAGGACTGTTCATCCACGTTGAAAGCAATTTACAGTTTGATTCTAAATATGGAATTTTTTTAACAGTAAATTTACAAGTTAAACATATGAAACTGTGCTAAAATTTCAAGAAAAATTAATTTTTGTTAATGTATAAACTAATCGCACAATAATTTTCAGTTTTAAAAAACAAATATACATTTAAAATTTTAAATTTTAACTAACAAAATAAAATATTTTAATTTTATTCCGATCGAATTGAAATAAATACAATGTAGTAAATTAGAATCAAATCAAATTATTTAAAATTTAGTAAATTATTTATATCGTCAATTTAGACATATATATATATATATATATATATATATATATATATATATATATATATACATGATGGGGAACATGTAAAATTATGAAAAGGTCTTCACTCATTATTATATAAAAATTAGATAATTTAGTCATTTACTAAAAAAAGTAAATTTTAATTTAATTAAAATATAATTTAAATTTGATTGAAAGTCTATTTCCTATTTTAATTAGATTAATTTCTATATCTCTAATTATAAAAATTGAATTAACTAAAATATAATTCTAAATTAATTGAAAAAATATTTCTTATTTTAATTAGGTTAACTTCTATCTCATCTCTAACAAAAATTATAATTTAAATGAAAGTATGTTTCCAATTCTAATAATTAAAAAAATTAATTAACAAAAAATTTTAATTTAACTGAAATTATTTTTTTCTATTTTAATTGTATTAATTTGTATTTTATCTCTAATAAAATTGAATTAATTAAAATTTTAGTGATAGTTTTGAAAAAAAATATATTTTTTTCTATTTTAATTAGGTCTACTTATATTTTCTCAACCATAAATAAAATTATATAACATAATTTTATAAGTCTAATAATAATAATAATAATAATAATAATATATTTAATTATTTATTTACTATATATCACAAGTTAAATAAATTTTTTATTTACGTATAAAACACGTGAATGTTTGCTAGTATATATATATATCATAACTGTTAGCTAAAAATTTTGGAATTTGTTCATAAAGAGACAAAAAATTAAATATATTATCAAAAGTCATATTGACTAAAAAGATTTTCAAAACTGACTTTCCAAATATTTTTCTTTCAAATATGGATTACTTTTCTTTACTCTCTTATTTTTATTTTCTTTGTTTCCTCAATATTTTTTGTTTCAACATTTTTTTTATTGTCTTCATCTTTTTTTTTACTCAACATTTTTTTGTTAAGATATTCTCAACATTTTTCTATATATATATCATAACTGTTAGCTAAAAATTTTGGAATTTGTTCATAAACAGACAAAAAATAAAATATATTATCAAAAGTCATATTGACTAAAAAGATTTTCAAATCTGACTTTCCAAACATTTTTCTTTCAAATATGGATTACTTTTCTTTACTCTCTTATTTTTAAAATAGTATTTTCTTTGTTTCCTCAATATTTTTTGTTTCAACATTTTTTTTATTGTCTTCATCTTTTTTTTTCCTCAACATTTTTTTGTTAAGATATTCTCAACATTTTTCTTTTTTCCTTAATATTTTTTTTTATTTTTAAGGTATTGTCTTTTTCTCTTTTTCTTCTCAACATTTTTTTCTCTTCAAAATTTTTTTACATGAATGATTATGAACTAAATATCTTCAATTGTTGTAAAAACAAGTAATAAATATCTTCAACTATTTTAACAACAAGCAATAAACAAAATGTAAAGACCTAAATTTTCATGTATTAAATTAAGAGATTAAAATTCGAGATATATAGTGTTACTCATTATTTTTACTTTATATTATTAAATTGTGATATTTAATCTTAATGGGATTTAATTTAACTTTTGGGGCTAAATATTATTTTAATATTTCTAATTTAATTTTAATATTGATTTATTGTATTGTGTACATTTTAATATATTTTGGTTAGAATAAATTCAAATAATGTTTTTATTATTTGATATACTACATTATTTTTTGTCTTTTATAATTTAAAAAAAATCCCTTCGTTTTCTTTTTCTTTGCCTTTCTTCTCCTCTCTCCTTTCCTTTCTTTCATTTTTCCTTTTCTTCCCCAACATGAAACAGCAGCAGTCCCGCCACTCACCACTGTTCATCGCCATTCATCGCCACCATCTTGTCGCATTGCCACCTCAGTAGTTGTAGCAACCACCACATCTCTTCCCTTCTCTGTTTCTTAAAGGTGCCGAAATTGGAGGAGCTTTCTAGCGACTTTTCCAGTGACTTCTCCAATCGTTCTTGTGCTTGAATCAAAGCTCTTGACCTGGTCTTTGATAATCCTCGATCAATTTTGAAAGATTTAATCGGTAACAACTCTAATTTTGTAAAATTTAAATTTAAAAATTTTTATTAAATTATAAAATTGAAGTTTAATTTGATTTTATTTGATATATGTTCTTTGCATTATGAGGATTCCAAAAATAATTTTTAGGATTTTTTTGAATTTTCGGGCCTCAGGTTATTGCTCAAAACACTATTCCCGAGCCAAGAAACTTTTATATTTTTAATAAATTCTACTAATTATTTTAAGTAAGTTTGTTTAAGGAAGTTTATTAAAATTATGCACCGAATTTTTATTGCAAATTTTTTAATATTTATGTCAAAAATGAATTTTTGAAAAATTAGTATAAATTGGTAAATTTTATGTTTTAATTGAAATTATGGTGAATTATGATGTTTTGGGTAATTTTTAAGTAATAAATGATATTAAAATATTTTTTATGAATTTATTCCTATTTTAGCTAACTATGAGTAATTATCGAAATAATATTTGTATAAACTAGTATTTATGATTTTATGATTTAAATGAGTTTTCGGTTGCTTAATTATATAATTGAATAATTTAATTAATTTTCGGAAACTCATTCTATTTAATTTCAAAAATTAGAATATGGACCTTTATAGCAAAAATGATTTTAATGTGAATTTTATTAATTCTTTTATGAATAAATGTCTTTTATGCATTTTTTGTGTAAATGAATTAATTTTGATATTTAAATGGAATTTTATTGATTAATATTGCGATTTGTGAAATTGGTTATCGGTTGGGCATTAAGTGTAGTTCGGGGGCCCAACTTGAGATTTGAAGTTGTTGCGGTTATTTGAAGTATTTTTTTGTGCAAGGTTGGCTCTACTTTGTGTAGAAATATGTTCGTTTTACAGAGAAAACTCTGTCGAATTTTTGGTAGATTTCTCGTAAAATGTAACATCGAGTCTATTTTAGTAGAGTTGTATTTTAATAAAGTCTTTCCTTAGAAATCTAGAATTTGTTGGAATCCCATTTTTAGTTATGTTTTTATTTATTTTTTTCTTTAGCCCGCCTCCAGCTGAGCCGACTTGTCGGGGTCAAGTGCGACTGTGCAGAGGAGCGCATTCAACCTACAAGTTAATAATTGAACTGTGTATAGGAAGATATATTTATAGCTATATTTGCATGTTTATATTAAGTTTTCACATTATTAGTAAATTTTATTTTATTATAATCTTCCTTGTTTACTTTTATTTATTTGTTTATTTATTTTAAAATAAACTAGAACGGACTACTTGATGGGTTTCATTAGGACCGTGTATGCACTGATAGAATTGAGAGTGAGTGGTGGATGTATGTGGCTCAGTGATGCTTTGCTCTCCGGAACCACCGATAAATATCAGTTTAAGTGAATTAAATGTAGCTGATAGCTCAGTTGATGCTTTGCTCTGGGGAACTGACAACCTTTGGATTATAAGAGAGTTGAAAGGCTATTAAATTTGTGGACTAGGGTTCTACATTGTTTTCTTATAAAAATGATTTAAGAAAGCTTATTTATATTTTATAAAATATTTTATGATTTTAAAAATACTTTATGTCAATAAAGGATGATTCCAATAAAAAATTAAATAGTTTTAAATTATAAATTATAAATTTCTTATTTTCATAAATATATTTCAAAGGATATTTTTGTATTATATACATTTATTTTATTAACTTACTCAGTGAGATCTAACTTCCCTTAATTATTTTCAAGATCTCGAGTTACTTATCTGTCAACCTACTCTACACCGGGTATTTTCTTCTCTGACTATTTTATATAGGTTTATTTGATATATATATTATTATCATGTGTGTATTTTAAATCTTAAACACCACGGTAGTAGTGAAATGTTATGTTGTATTTTGTGGATTGATGTATGCATTAAAACTTGTACTAAAGATTATTATTATGTATATACCTAAGTTTGTGTTGGATTTTAATTCATTTATGCTTTTTATCTTTACTTTAATTATGTCATTTTATTATTGTCTCTATTTTATTGAAATTTTTGTTAAGGCTTACTATGGGTTTCAGGTACTTTATGTATTTTCATTCCCTAGTGCTGGTCACGTGCCCCTTTTGGGTTCAGGTTATGATAAAATTAATATCAAAGCCTTGGCTCATTTTATACGTGTTTTCAACTGTCAATGTCTATTTTTTAATGAGCTACTACGGTAATAAGTTGATATTTGTTACTTGTTGTCTTCTTTGTTTATTGCATTCTGCACTTATTTAGTACTTTTGTCTTGTCTTAAATTCGTTTATCTTTTTCATAATGAGGTGAGCACAAACTGCTCCTATTGTAAAAGCAGCCTTTGAGGAGAATGATGATGAGTAGTCTATTCAGGATGAGATTCTTCCTCCTACTCCTCGACACAAAGGTAGAGGTAAAGGCAGAGGTAGAGCTAAAGCAGCGGTAACTTAGAGGCAGGAACAGCCACAGGCAAGGCCTAAAGTTCTAGTAAAAGATCCTGCAGCCTTTGCAATGAGTATGGCAAGAATTAACCAAGGCTTGGCAGCTTTTAAGCCCCTGGTACAATAGATGCTTCATCAGAGGACTCAGGGGATGATAGAGTCTGATGCTGCCCTACTGTACTCTAAAGTCGAGCGAGTTTCTTTCAATGGCATAGGGGATGCTCTGGATTTCATAAATACCGTTAAGGCTAGGACCATGACAGGATACTTAGACTACCAGTGGATCATGATAGTGGAGTTATATGTGCTAGCAGTAACTCAGGACTGGTTTATGCAGTCCATCTAGCCCTTCATAATTATGATGATCTGGTTGGATCAAGTGGCGTTCTTAGGCCACGTGGAGTCTAGTGATGGCATACAAGTGGATCCAAAAAAGATTAAAGCTATTATAGAGTGGCCGAGGCCCATGACAATGACAGAAGTGAGGAGTTTTCTTAGTTTAGTGGGCTACTATAGGAGATTTATGAAAGACTTCTCCAAGATAGTTGCACCTTAGATAAGACAGACCCAAAAAAATGTTAAGTTTGTGTGGACAAAAAGATGTGAGGAGCATTTTCAGTTACTTAAAGATTTGTTAACTTCGGCTCCAATGTTGACTTTACGTTCTAAGAATAAGGTTATATAGTGTATTGTGATGCTTCTCGAGTAGTATTAGGTTGTGTGTTAATGCAGAATGGAAGAGTGGTTGCTTATGTTTCAAGGTAGTTGAAGAAGCACGAGCATAATTATTTTACTCACTACTTAAAGATGGCAGCAATGGTGTTTGTATTAGAGATTTATAGGTATTACTTGTACAGTGTGACTTATGAGATATACACTGACTACAAGAGCCTGAAGTACATTTTTCAGTATAGGGATATGAATTCAAGGTAGAGGAGATAGATGGAACTTCTAAAGGACTATGATTGTTGTATTCTGTACCATCTAGGCAAGGCAAATGTAGTTGCATTTGCTTTGAGTAGGAAGTCTGCAGGCAACCTTACACACATCAATACTAAGAGGAGGCCAATTGTTAAGGAGATGCATAAGTTGATTAACTACGGACTGCAGTTAAAGGTGACTAAAAAATGCATCCTTGCTCAATTCAGTGTATGGTTAGTGTACTTGGATCGAGTTAAGGTAGCACATAGAAGGGACCTACAGTTGTAGAAGATCATGTTTAAAGTGCAATAAAGCAGGTCCATTGGATTTGTGATTAATGGTGAGGATGTGTTGTGTTTGGGTAATCAATTATATGTGTTAATTATTGATGAGTTGAGGAAAGAAATCATAAAAGAGGCATATTTTTTGCTTACAGAGTTCATCTAGGTTCTACTAAGATGTATCGTGACTTGAAGGATGCATATTGGTATAATGGAATGAAAAAGGATATAGCAAAATTTGTATTCAAATGCCTCACCTGTCAGCAGGTGAACCTAGAGTATAAGAGGCTTGCAGGGTTATTATAGCCTTTGTCTATCCCAAAGTGGAAATAAGATATGATTGCTATGGACTTTATGACTAGATTGTCTTGTACTACTAGTGGTTATGATGCTGTTTGGGTGATAGTTGACAGACTGACTAAGATAGCACACTTTCTGCTAATTAAGAAGACATACTGTACTTAGAGATTAGCAAGATTGTATGTCAACAAAATTGTTTATCTTCACAGGGTACTAATGAGCATAGTATCCGATAGAGGAGCTACTTTCATTTTAGTCTTTTCGTAAGAGTTGCATAAGGCATGGGTACCAAACCTGATTTCAGCATAATATTTCATGCTCAGAAAAATGGTCAGTTAGAAAGGACCATACAGACACTTAAGGATATGTTGAGGATGTGTGTGATCGACTTTGGTGATCAATGGGACATACATTTGCCATTAATGGAATTTGCATATAAAAACAGTTATCATGCAAGTATTGGGATGGCTCCATATGAAGCACTGTATGGTAGGAAATGTAGATCACCACTATGTTGGGAAGTTATGGAGAGATAGCTGATAGGTCCAAAATTCATGCAGATTACTTTTGAGAAGGTTCCTATTATTCAGCAGCATTTGAGGACAGCCTTCAGCAGACAGAAGAGCTATGCATACCTGAAGAGGAAGGATGTGTCCTTTTCCATTAGAGACATGGTTTTTCTGAAGGTGTCTCTAATGAAGGGGTTATGAGGTTTGGTAAGAAAGGAAACTTAACCCCAAGGTACATTGGGCCATTTGATATACGTTTGAAAGTTAAAGAGGTGGCTTATAGATTGGTGTTACCACTTGAATTGTCTTAGATTCACCAGGTGTTTCATATTTTCATGCTGAGGAAATATGTTCCTGATTCTTCTTACGTCCTTCAGCCTTTGACAATGGAGTTCAGTGAAGATCAATTATATGAGGAATATCCTGTGGCAATTATGGATTGCCAAGTTCATCAGCTTCGCACCAAAGAGATTCTGATGGTGAAGCTGTTAGACCGAGGCAGCGATGCAGGTGGCTTACCCCTATCTTTTCCATTAAGGTTCAGTATTTTAATTATTGAAAATTTGGGGATGAATTTTTTTTAAGGAAGGGAGACTATAAAGACCTAAATTTTCAAGTATTAAATTAAGAGATTAAAATTTGAGATATGCAGTGTTAATAATTATTTTTACTTTATATTATTATTATATTATTAAATTGTGGTATTTAATCTTAATGGGATTTAATTTAACTTTTAGACCTAAATATTATTTTAATATTTCTAATTTAATTTAATATTGATTTATTGCATTATGTACATTTTAATATATTTTGGTTAGAATAATTTGAAATAATATTTTTATTATTTAAAATACTACATTATTTTGGTCTTTTATGCTTTAAAAAAAAAAAATCCCTTCCTTCTTTTTCTTTTCCCTTCTTCTCCTCCCTCATTTCCTTTCTTTCCTTCTTCCTTTTCTTCCCCAATGTGAAACAACAGTAGCCCCGCCACCCACCACTGGTCGTCGCCATCCATTGTCACCAACTCATCACGCCACCACCTCAACAGCACTACCAGCAGCTGCAGCAACCATCGAAGGCCACCACATCTCTTCCCTTCTTTATTTCTTAAAGGTGCCAAAATTGGAGGAGTTTTCTTATGACTTTTCCAGTGACTTCTTTGGTCGTTCTTGTGCTTGAATCAAAGCTCTCAACCCGGGCTTCAATAATCCTCGATAAATTTTGAGAGATTTAACTGGTAACAACTCCAATTTTGTAAAATTTAAATTTAGGAATTTTTATTAAATTATGAAATTGAAGTTTAATTTGATTTTATTTGATATATATTTTTTAGGACTGATTATTGTATACATTATAAGGATTCCAAAAATAATTTTTATGAATTTTTAGGATTTTTTCGAATTTTCAGGTCTCAGGGGGTACTGTTCACGACACTATTCTCAAGCCGGAAAACTTCTATATTTTTAATAAATTCTATTAATTATTTTAAGAAAGTTTCATTAAGGAAATTTATTAAAATTATGCACCGAATTTTTATTACAAATTTTTGAATATTTATGTCAAAAATGAATTTTTGGGAAAATTAGTATAAATTGGTAAATTTTATGTAATTGAAATTATGGTGAATTATGATGTTTTGGGTAATTTTTGAGTAATAAATGATATTAAAATAATTTTTATGAATTTATTCCTACTTTAGCTAATTATGAGTAATTATCGAAATAACATTTGAATAAAATAGTATTTATGATTTAAATGAGTTTTCGGTTACTTAATTATATAATTGAATAATTTAATTAATTTTCAGCAACTATATGCTATTTAATTTCAAAAATTAGAATATGGACCTTTATAGCAAAAATTGATTTTAATGTGAATTTTATTAATTATTTTATGAATAAATGTCTTTTATGCTTCATTTGTGTAAATGAATTAATTTTGATATTTAAATGGAATTTTATTGATTTATATTGTGATTTGTGAAATTGGTTCTCGGTGGGCATTAAGTGTAGTTCGGGGCCCAACCTGAGATTTGGAGTTGTTGCGGTTAATTGAAGTGTTTTTCTGTGCAGGGTTAGCTCTACTTCATGTAAAGAGATCTTCGTTTTACAAATGAAACTCTGTCAAATTTTTGGTAGATTTCTCATAAAATATGACATCATGTCTATTTTAATAGAGTCATATTTTAATCGAGTTTTTTATTAGAAATCTAGAATTTTTAGGAATCCCATTTTTAATTCTGTTTTTTTTTATTTCTTTTCTTTAGTCGTGCCTCTAGTCAAGCCGACTAGTCGAGTCAAGCATGACTGCGCTAAAAATCACATTCAACTTGTAAGTTAATAATTAAACTATGTGTAGGAAGATATATATATATTAGCATGTTTATATTAAGTTTTCACATGATTATTAAATTTTATTTTATTATAATCTTCCTTGTTTACTTTTATTTATTTATTTATTTTAAAATAAACTATGGTAGAATAGACTACCTGATGGGTTTCATCAGGACCGTGTGCATACTGGTAGAATTGAGAGTGAGTGGTGAATGTATGTGCCTCATTGATGCTTTGCTCTTGGACATGATTTATATATATTACTAGGGCTACTAGCTCGGTGATGCTTTGCTATAGGAAACTGCCAGTAAATATTGGTTTAAGTGAATTGACTGTGGCTAGTAGCTCAGTCAATGTTTTGCTCTCGGGAACCGACAATCTTTGGATTATAAAAGAGTCGAAAGGCTATTAGATTTGTGGACTAAAGTTCTATCTAATTTTCTTATAAAAATGATTTAAGAAAGCTTATTTGTATTTTATAAAGTATTTTATGATTTTAAAAATACTTTATGTCAGTAAAGGATGATTCCAATAAAAAATTAAATAGTTTTAAATTATAAACTATAATTTTTTTATTTTCATAAATATATTTTAATTTAAAGGAGATTTTTGTACTATATTCATTTTTTTTATGAACTTACTTAGTGAGGTCTGACTCCCCTCAATTATTTTTCAGGATCTTGGGAGTCACCTATCTGTCAACCTACTCTACATCAGGTTTTTTCTTCTCCGGCTATTTTATGTAGATTTATCTAATTATATATTTATTATCATGTGTGTATTTTAAATCTAGAACACCATAGTAGTAGTGGAATAGTTATTTATTATGTTGTATTTTGTGGATTGACGTATGTATTAAAACTTGTACTAAAGATCATTATATATATATATATATATATATATATATATATAGCTAAGTTTGTGTTGGATTTTAATTCATTTGTACTTTTTATCTTTCCTTTACTTATGTCATTTTATTATCGTCTCTATTTTATTGAAATTTTCGTTAAAACTTACTATGAATTTCTAGCAGTTAATGTATTCTCATTTCCTAATATCAGTCATGTGCCCCTTTTAGGTTCGAGTCGTGACACAAAAATTTCCCCATTTATGTTCTTAAACAATAAAGATTTGATTTTTTTTTACTTTGATTTGTTTATTAAAATATCTTCAATTGTTGAAACTTATTAATCATCAATATGTGACATATTTATGATCCTTTGAAATATTATCAAAAGCCATATTGATTAAAAAGATTTTCAAAACTAACTTCCATAATTTTTTTTTCTTTTAAATATGGATCACTTTCATTTCCTCTCTTATTTTTAAGATGTTGTCTTCTTTTTTTCCTCAATATTTTTTTATCAACATTTTTTTCTACTTTCTTCATCTTTTTTTTCTCAACAGTTTTTATGCTTAACATTTTTTTTTCTTTTTTAGGGTATTCTCAGCATTTTATTTTTTTCATCAACTTTATTTTTTTGATTTTTCAAGTATTGTGGTCATTTTTTTTTTCTTCTCAACATTTTTTTTTGACATTTTTTCTCTCTTAAAATTTTTTTTACATGAATGATTATGAACTAAACATCTTCAATTGTTGTAAAAACAAGTAATAAATATCTTCAACTATTTTAACAACAAGTAATAAACAAAATTTTCTCCTTTTATGCTCTTAAAGAATAAGAATTTTATTTTTTTACTTTGATTTGTTTATTAAAATATCTTCAATTGTTGAAACTTATTGATCATTAATATGTAACATATTTACGATCTTTATGGTGTATTTGTAACATCAACAAAAAAAAAGCAATAAAAAAACAATAAAAAACAACACAATGCAAAAAAAGAAAAATAACAATATTGAAAAACAAAAGAAACAAAAAGTAATAATACTGAAAAATAAAAAAACAACAACACTGAAAAATAAAAAAGTAAAACTCCTGAAAAACAAAAAAAAATAACAATTGAAAAACAACAAAAGATAATAAAAAAAACAAACAACAAAGAGATCATTTGTTTCTTATTTTTTTCTCCTTTTTTATTTTTATTTTATCCTTCTTTTATTCATTCGCTCCTTATTTTTTCTTTTTTCTCTTTTTTTATTTTTAATTTCTCTTTATTTTTTTGTCTTCTCTTATTTTTTTCTCCTTTTCCTCTTTTTTTTCTCCTCATTTTTTATCGGCTATCATTCTTTTTTCTTTTTCTCTTTTTTTTTTTATTTTCTTATTTTTTTACTTCTTTCATTCTTTTCTTTTTTACTCTTTATTTTATTTTTTTTATTATTATTTTTAGCTCTCATCCCTTTCTTTTTTCCTTTCATTTTCTTTTTGTATAAATTAATTATTATATAGATTGTGTACCAATACATCAAGTCTATTGTAAAAGAGATAATTTGCAAAAACATATAAATTAGGTCCATTATAAAGAGATAATTTCAATAGTACAAAATGTTCATGCCACAAAAGATGATATTTTCTAATTATTTTCTAATGTTACATCCAAAGATTGAAAAATATTTTCTTTAAAAAATATTTTCAGAGAAAATATTTTTCAATGATAAACTATTTTCTGCAAACAAATGGAGTCTAAATTTATTAATTTTTTTAATAGAGATCGAGTTAAACTAGATTAAGTGTCTTGATAAATTTATTAATTCTTTCAACATACATATTTTTTACCCTATACATGTATTTTAAGTGTCTTGATAATAACTATATAATTCACTAGTATAAAAATTAAAAATTAAAAATAATATTTTTCTTAAATTATTAGTGTTATTAACAATGATAAATAAAATTAATTAAATATTTCAATTTTTTAAATATAATTAATATATCATAAATTAAGAAATATGTTTATATGGATAAAACTCAATTAGTTTTGTTAATATAATAATTTGTGTTAGTTTTTAGATAATTGTTAAACTCAAATGGTTTTAAATATATTACTTTTTTAAAAAAAATTCCTTAAATTAGACTGTTTTGCAATAAATATTTGAGCAATCACATAAGTGAAAATATTTTTAATTAATAATTCTATTTTTAGTATAAAGTATATTTAATTTAAGATAAAATATAATTACATTTCTATTTTATCTTAAATTAATTATATTATAAATAAAATCAAAATAAGAATAAGTGAAAATTATCAAAAGGTCGTTTGGTAAGTGAAACCATAATTTAAAGGTCTATAAATATGTTATATTCTCTAGGGTTTTACTATCACTCTTATTATTTTGCCACTAAATTTGTTTTCTCTCTTTTAGAAAATAAAAACACAGAGTTCTTTTGATTCTTGATTTGTGGAAATCAAGAGAAGGTGCTAGCAAGACATTATGACTACCTAAGTCATGTGAAGTCAATAATTTGACATAACCTAATATACAGTGAATATTGTAGTCCTTTTATCACATGATAGCTTGATTGAATATAAGGCATAGATTATGTCATCCTTATAGAATTCAATCATATTATTTTTTGATTCTAAGTAAATTGAGAATGATAACTCTTTATCAATTTACTTTAGCATGACCATGCATTTTCCTCAGTTTATCTTATCAAGGGGCCCATATATATTTTACTCAGATTAAATGAGGGACAAATTCCTTCTTAATCACTAACATTCCTTACATAATTCATTTCATACCCAACAACAACCTATTTTATCATCTAGTCAAAGATAATGTAAGATTGTGTCAAAATAAAAAATAGTTATATAGAAATCCATGGTGATTTAAAAGTCAAAGTCAAAAGACTAAGCCAATATTACTGTGATGAGAATTACTTATGACAATAATCTATATAGTATTCTTATGATGGGTCAATCCAACACTTTATTTCTCAAATAAGTACCTATAAATTGACTTAATATCTCATTTTCATGTTAGTAAAACATAATCATCAATCAACACCATACGAGCCATAATACATTGTTATAATTAGGGATAATTTGAATATAACTCATATTTAATCTAAGGGTTTTACTATCAAGTCACATACTTGATAGCCTTAGTAAAAATTGACTATTCAAATAATTATCATAACATAAAATGATAATGAAAAATGCCTCTTTATTAAATAAAATGATAAAGTCAAAACATGGTCATACATAATTGATGTAGTGCATATCACTAACATCAAACAATAAAGGAAAGTCTCATAAGACTTAACCTCCATTAACAAGAAAAGGTAAGGCTAAAACTAGAGCATTTCAACCTAAGCATACTTATATGTACACTAACCATAATCATAATAAGCCTGTTACATAACATAATGCATATAAACATGTTGCACAAACATATTAAAATACACATTGTATAGGAAGCACACACCAACATAACATGAAAGGCATGCTTCACATACTAGGAAAGCATATCATCCTAAGAGAAATAAATTTGCCAATGTTGAATGTTTCTATTGCATAACCAAATGTCACTCTAGCAATGTATGCTTCTATAGGAAACTATATTTGTAATTGCTACTTTCAAACTACTTTGAGACTAACAAACCTAGACCAATTAAGGTTTGGGTTCAAAAGAATGTTTGAATTATGTTTTGTAGGTGTGCTTGAAGTCCACAAGAACAAAAACTAAATGGTATCTTGATAGTGGATGTTCAAGACACATGACCGGAGATAAAGAGCAATTTAACAAGTTTGATGTTAAAGATGGAGGACGTGTTACTTTCGAGGATAATGCAAAAGGAAAGATTATTGACATTGGAGAAATTGGTAACCCTTAATCCTTATCTATACATTAAGTATTGCTTATTAATGGTATTAAAAATAACTTTCTTAGTATAATTCAATTATGTAATATGGGAAATAAGGCCACTTTCTATCCTAAGAATTGCTTTGTTAGTAGTCTTAATGAATAAAAAGTAATTTTTAGTGATGAAAAGAATGATAATGTTTATGTTATTGATTTAAATAAGATTGATAACAAAAATATTAAATGCTTGATTTTTATTTACCATGACATATGGATATGGTATAGAAGGTTAGAACATGCGAATTTTGAGATATTGAATGATTTTTGTAAACATGAACTTATAATTGGTTTACCTAAGCTTGAGTTCACTAAGGATAAACCTTATGATGCTCGTCAAAAGGGAAAACAATCTAAGTCCTCATTTAAGCTAAAAAATATTATGTTCACCTTTAGGCCACTTGAACTTATAATATGGATTTGTTTGGACTAACTAGAGTTGCTAGTTTAAATGGTATGCACTATACTTATGTATTGGTTAACAACTACTATATATTTACTAGGGTATGTTTCCTTGCTCATAAGAAAAATGCTTTTAAAACTTTTAAATATTTTGCTAAAAGAGTTAAAAAAGAAAAAGGATTTTGTCTTTCATCCATTAAAAGTGATCATGGAACTGAATTTAAACATTTTTTCCTAAAAGAGTTCAAAAAGAAAAAGGTTTTTGTATTTTTTCAATTAGAAGTAATTATGGTACTAAATTTGAAAATGAACTCTTCAAAACCTATTGCAATAAAAATGGTGTTTCATATATGTTTTCATCTCTTAGAACTCCTCAACAAAATAGGGTAGTTTAAAGAAAAAATAGAACTCTTATGGAAATGGCTAGAATAATGCTTTATAAGTATAATTTACCTCTATACTTTTGAGTGGAAGTCGTTAACATGTTTTGTTACATTTCAAACAGAGGTTTTAAAAGATAAATTTTAAATAAAACTTCTTATGAGCTATAAAACAATAGAAAATCCAAAATCTCATATCTAAGAGTATTTGGATGCAAGTGCTTTATATTGAACACTAAGGATAATCTTGTAAAATTTGATTCTAAAGTCGATGAAGGAATTTTCCTAGGCTATGCCACCACTAGTAAATCATATAGAGTCTTTAACATAAGAACACTAGTAGTTGAAGAGTCAATGCATGTTGTATTTGATGAATCAAACTCACTTGATCCTAGAAAGGATGTTTGTAGTGTTGATGATTTTGTAGATGAGCATGTGAATGTGAACACTTAAGAAGAAAATACTAGTAAGCCTTTGAAACTTGGAGGTCCAAGTAAGGAGGACAATGAAGAGATGTCTCAACCTATCTTAAAGGATGATTCCAAAGGATTGGCAACTCAAGAAAGCACATCCTTAAGACCTCATTATAGGTGACACTGCAAAAGGAGCAACTACTAGATCTCAACTTAAGTTTATTATTAATGTAGCCTTCATATCCTAAATTAAACCTAAAAATGTTGATGATGCTTTGAGTGATGAATTTTGGGTCCTTATAATATAAAAAGAGTTAAATCAATTTAAGGGAAACAAGTTTTAAATGTTGGTTCATAGACCTAAACATCATCTTATTATAGGCACCAAATGGATGCTTAGAAATAAGATGAATGAACAAGGTGTCATAACTAGGAATAAAGCTAGACTAGTAGTTAAAGATTATAATCAAAAGAAAGACATTAATTATAATGAAACCTTTGCCCCAGTTGCAAGGTTAGAAGCTATTAGAATGCTACTTGCATTTGCATCATTCATGAATTTTAAACTTTATCGAATGGATATTAAAAGTGCATTTTTAAATGGTTTCATTAAAGAGGAGGTATATGTTGAATAACCTCTAGGTTTTGAAAGTTTTGATTTTTCTAGTCATGTATTTAAACTTTCAAAAGCATTATATGGTTGAAATAAGCTCCAAAAGCTTGGTATAAAAAATTGAACAACTTCTTATTAGAGAAAGGTTTCTCTAAAGGAAAAGTTGATACAACTCTATTCATAAAGAAATTCAAGCATGATGTATTCATTGTTTAAATTTATGTTGCTAATATTATTTTTGGTGCTACTAACCATTGCTTATATGAGGAATTTTCCAAGTTGATGTAAGGAGAACTTAAGATAAACATAATGAGTGAGCTCAAATTCTCTTGGACTTCAAATCAAGCAATGCAGAGATGGGATTTTCATCAATCAAACTAAATACGGTAGGAAAACTCTCAAGAAGTTTGGCATGGATGGAGCTAAATCAAGCAAGACTTTTATGAGTATTACCACTATACTCAACAAAGATGTGAATGGTACACTAATTAATGAAAAGTGTTTTAGAGGTATGATTGAATCCCTTCTTTATTTAATTGTAAGTAGACTAAACATTGTGTTTGATACTTGCTTATGTGGTAGATTTCAATCAAGTCCTAACAAGTCTCATTTGAATGCAATCAAAAGAATTTTCAAATATCTTTTTGGAATAATGCATTTAGGACTTTGGTATCTTAGGAGTTCTTCCTTTAACTTGATTAGTTATTCAAATGCAGACTTTGTCGGTACTTTACTAGATAGAAAGAGCACTTCTAGAACTTGTCAATTTTTAGGATAATGTTTAGTTTCTTGGTTTAGTAAGAAACAAGTTTCAGTTGCCTTATCCACTACTGAAGCTAAACATATTGCATCAAGTCTTTGTTGTTCATAAGTCTTGTGACAAAAACAATAATTGTTGGACTATGGTATAAAACTTAATCACATTCCAATCAAATATGATAATACAAGTGCTATAAACCTTAGCAAGAATCCAATTCAGCATTATAGAACTTAACATTTAGACATTAGACATCATTTCTTATGTGATCATGTGCAAAATGGTGATATCTCACTTGAATTTATTGATACAAATAAACAACTTGCAGATATCTTCACCAAACCTCTTAATGAAGAAAGATTGCATTTCAATAAGCATAAACTTAGCATGATTAATGGTTCTAGTTTGTCTTGATTTTATGTTTAATTAATGATTGGACTATTTTCATGTGAAATCATATTGTGTTTATTAATTGCTTTGATTATTAATTATTTTGATTTTGATCTTAACAATCTTTTTAAAATTTTTTTTGCTATTTAATAATTAATTATTGAAATCAATTCAATAAATTAAGTATTCAAATCTAGCATTTTTTTTAATTATCATGCATTTATATATGCTTAAATATGCATTATGATATTTTTTTAAATTCCACCTCTTCCTCAATAAGACTAGATTTTTATGTTTTATTTTTTTTGGTTTATTGTCAACATATTTTTCATATCTAAGTTTTGAGCTGTTAGTTTGTTTTTATGGTTATTTTGTGTCATGTTAGGTTTAGTTTATTTTTTGGATATAAGCCATGAGTTGTTAGTTTTATGTCTTGTTTACAATTGATATTTTAATATCACTGTAACTCTATCCTTTTCATTAATGCAATTTTTATTTTATTAAAATTTCCTTTTACATTTTGACAAAGGGGAAGAAATATTTAAGTTTGAAAACTTGAATTTATTTATATAATTTTGTTTATGCATGCATAATAACATTATAAGTGTGGCTAGTTATGCCATATTTTAATATGTGATAAAAAGTCTTCTTTTACTTACTTTGTTTATATATGTATATATGTGACACTAGGCTAGATGGACATGCTTTGTCTATATGGATATAATTTTTTTTTAAGATTTGGTCTATCTTTGTTTTCATTGTTTTAGTTCTTGATCTTTTGTTTCCTTTAGAACTAAGCTCTATATGATCATGTGAAATATGTACTATTTTTGTGATGTGTTAAGCATTACTACATGCATGGTAAGTGCTACTAGTTCTTTATTTATTTAATATGTTTGAAATTATTTCCTTCATATTGCCTAGCATTTATTTAAATAATCATATTACCATATTTTTATATTTTTAACACATTTGTCATGTTAGGCCATGTTTTTATGTCCCTCATGTTATATTTTATGTTTTTTCTATTTTTGTTAAGGGAGATGATTTATAAATTTATATTTCTTATCATATCCAAAAAGGAGAGTAATAAAGAAATATATTAAATATTTTAATTGATATCTTTTTCAATTGAATTTTTTTTAAAGTTGTTCAATTGATATTTTTACAGCACAAAGAGGGAGATTCTTAAAATTTTATTATTTTTAAAATATGTATCTTTCTCATTCCATTGATTTCCTTTATTATTTGAATTCCTTACTCCTTAAATTCATTGTTCTTATTATGTATAATATACATACTTTAATGGAATTCAAAACAACACACACTTTGCTTTTTATTATCCTTCTCAAACTCAAAATAAGTTTATCAAAATCAAAAAGGGAGAGATTGTTGACTTTAGCAATAATCAATCTTAATTTTGATATTAACAAACTTAACTTTGAGCATTTAATATGTCACGACCCAAACTCGAGGGCACGTGACCGGCACTAGGGAATGGGAAGGCATAAGGCCCCCGAAACCCATAGCAAGCCTAAAGGAAAAGAAAATAAAACCATTCATATTTTAAACTTTAATTAATAACAGAACATATTATCAAACTAATTTTTCTCAAAATACACAAATTCAACTGCTTACTAAAAATGTGTTTTAACATCTCATATTATAAATCGAATTTAAATCTTATACATAAGCGTGGTTTACACAAATAAATTACACTATTATATTTAAACCATACAAATCCTTAGTACATACACTACTGCAGTAACCTAGATTAACACACAGTACAGCTTACATTGACCTATATAAAATAGCCGGTGAAGAAGAAACCCAGCTGGAGATAGTCTGAGGTCGAACTCCTAAGCTCCTGAAAAGAATAAATTGAGGGGAATCAGACCTCACTGAGTAAGTCAATAAAAAGAGTTGTACGGTTTGAAAACCCTTTTTGAAAACTATATATGTTTATAGTGAAAATAATTTATAATGTATAAGTATAGCTTTTGAAAAAAAATCTCGGTAAAACCCTAAACCTAAAATCTAAATGGCCAACTGGGCCCACTTATTCCAACTAGACTACCGGTCCCCGAGAGCAAAGGCATCAACCGAGGCACCGAGCCATAGTCATTCACTTAATCCAAATATATGGCACTAGCGGTCCCCAAGAGCAAAGGCATCGACCGAGGCACCCATCCCAGTCCATTATTAACCTTTCAATCACTGGCGGTCCCCGAGAGCAAAGGCTTCCACCGAGGCACCCATCCCAGTTTAACATTCACCAATCATATATATATTACGGATCCATCTCTCAATCTCTACCATGTGCACATAGTCCTGGTGAAGCCCACCAGGTAGCCCGTTCTACCAAAATTTCTCAAAATCGATTTTAATTAAATAAAACGCGTTTAAATATTAAATAACTGTATTAAATTAAATAAACCATATAATCAATATCAAAATATAAGCGCACGCATTTGTTAATTAAAACACGCACAGATCATTCTATCAACTTACAAGATGAACGAGAAGGCTGATGACCGCGCGTCTGCCTCGATCCAACAGCTTTCGCTCCGATATTCTCTAGAAAATAAATAACATACCTCTTTTAAAAACATGTCTATGGAATTGAAATCGAAAATCAACAGAAATAGTGAAATTCTAGACTGACTCGAGGAAGACCGGATAAGACTCTATAGACAGGAAAAAGCCTAATTAACGGTAGAAATTTACTAACGATATCACGTTTTACAAGAAAATCTACCAAAATTTCGACAGAATCTCCTCTGTAAAATGGACATCTCTCTACCATAGGTAGAGCCATTCCTGCATGAAAAACGCACTTCTAAAAATTCGCACACAGTCTACACTTGGGTCAGCTCTCCAACACAGTATTAGCCCGACCGAGTTCACAACTCAATTCTAATTAATAAATTCAGGAAAATTTTACTTTCATAAATAAACATTAAAATCATATTTAAAGTATAACATGACACTTAATTAAATTTAATTAGACATAAATATATAAAAGCCCATAATTTCCAATAATATACATTATTCTTAAAATATGCATATATATAATTCATAATTAATATAACTATCAACAAATACCTTAATTAAAACGATTATACCAAATATGTTAAATTGTAATATCCCGTATTTTTTTTTTTTAAATATTTTTACACTGCACCGGGATATGCAGTGTTAATAATTTTTGAATATATATTACGATATTTTCACGAGTTGATATGTATTTAAAATCTATTTTTATTATTGTGTATTATTTACAGTGCTTTACGTAAAATTTTTCCGGGACTTGCATTTTCAGGGAAATTTTCACGTAAATAATTTATTATTAATTATTTTAAATATATTTTCGGACTTGCATGAACTCATACATATTTTAAAATATTAAACACCGTGTATACATATAATTATTTATTTAATTAGGGTTTAGTATTACCCTAATATTTTATTAATTATTTATTAGTTTTATTGTTATTTAATTATTTTTATTTAGTATAAATTATTAAAATATTAAATTTTATGTGTGTGGTGTATATTTAATGTGTGTAATTTAATATTATTTTATTATATAGCATAAAGTATATATATACATATAATACATCAAAAATCAAAACATTTGGAAAATTACCATTTTGCCCCCGAAGCATCTCCTTCCCCGATCTTCACCCTCACCGCCGTCCGACGCCTGCAACTGCCAATTCCTCACCGTTGGTGTGCCTTCCGGTGTGCCACCACCTTCTCCAGCCTTCCTCGCCACCTGTAGCAGCGGATTCCAGCGTCTAGAGGTCGATTTTGGCCGAAGAAGCCGAATTCTTCTTCACCGTCGATCACGACGATTCGGACCACCATTTTTGAAACTGCCAGTCTATTTCTTCTCCTTGAGCTCCGGTGAGTGTGATTCTAGCTTTGGTTTGAGCTTAAATGGTCTTGATTTGCTTAGGTTTTGATTTTTCGAATTCGGCCATATTAGGGTTTTTGATTTTTTTTGAGCTTCGAATTGATTGATTCATGAAAAATCCCTTCACAAATGTTGATCCTAGTAGCTTAATATACATTTACGAATTTTTGTAGAATTTTTGGAGATTTTTTGGATTTTTGGGTATTTTTGAATATTTTAATATTATTTTCTAATTTTCGTAAATTAATTAAATAAATTATGAAAATGGGTTTTATGGTTAAATTAGGTGTTTAAATGAATTATAGGAATTTATTTGGAATTTTTATGAATTTCTAAGTATTTATTTTGAATTATTGAAGTTTATGTAATTTTGGGAAATTAGGGTTAATTATGTTTTTAATTGAATTTAATTGGTTAATTGAGTTTAATTATTAATATTATTGATAAATATGTTGAGAAAATTAATTTTGGATAATTGTATAATTTTTGGTGAATTTTTGAATTAATTTTAGTATATATATATATATAGGGGTATTTTGGTAATTTTACACAAAATTGGCTAAAAATGTAATTTAATTAGTTTTAATAGTTATTTAAGGTATAAAAATGATTTCTACAAATTATTTGGTATTTTTAACTAATTAAAACTATTTTTCGTGAATTATTTTCAATTATATATATAATATACGATTTTACTAATAAAATGAGTTTTTACCGGTTTTTACAGTGTTTTAAGGTTAATTATGTAATTTCTACCTAGAAAATGAATTTCTATGTTATAAGGATATTTTTGGTATTATCAGAATTATTCTGTGAATTGTGGATCCCGGTCGGTAGACTGTAGTCTGGAGTCCGACCGAGGGGTTGTGGTTGAGTGTTGAGCTTATTTTTTGAAGTGTATTTCCTTGCAGGGTCGGCTCTACTCTTTTGAGTAGAGAGATGTCCATTTTACAGGGGAGGTTCTGCCGAATTTTTGGTAGAATTCTCGTAAAATGTGATATCCGGTCGAATCCTGATATCGATTCTATGTTTAATACTCTAGATCGAATTCTAGGATTTCTGTTAGGTTTATTCTGATGTCGATTATTTATTGCTTGTTTAGTTGCGCCGAGACCGAGGACTAGTGGACCAGGCCCGTCGGACCCGTCTCGTGGAGCGCACTAGGGTGAGTTGCTATTTTATATATATATATGCTTAAGATGCATGATTTAGAAAATGCATGTTTATGTTGATTAAATATGCATAAATAATTTGATTATTTCTTAAGTTTATATTTAGTTTATTTTGGTTTATTTTTGGTATATAATAAATTGTATACATGTTTTGTTAATAAAATATATTTTAAATATTTTTAAATATATTTCTAGCTTAATTTATGATTTGATTGGATTTATTTGACGTATATATACTCGAAATATACCTGGTTTACTTTTGGTATATTTCTAGTATATATATGGTTTATATTGTTATTTTATTTAAATTCATGCATCATTTATTTGTGAATGAATGTTTTATATTTATTAGTGAAGGAGATCAATAGAACGTGCTACCTAGTGGGCAGCACTAGGACCGAGTACGTACCGGTACGCCTATAGTATTTAGGCTATATTACTAACCTATTTATGGATATTGATTGAATGCGATTATTGATATGTGTGAGATGTGATTTGGGTGTGATTGCTGGAGCTCGGTTGACTAAGTATCTCGGGGCCAATCACACAGGCAGTCAGACTGCTGGAGCTCGGTTGACTTAGTGTCTCGGGGCCAGTCTACTGTCTAAATGGATTAAGTGGATATATTTGGATTAAGTGAGCCTGTGTGGCTAGAGTGTTGTCTAACACTGTTTTTGAGGTTGCGATATTCTAGGATTCTATGTGATCCTTCATAAACGATGATTTTCAATAAAATATATATAAAATCATTTTATTGCATCTGTGTGTAATTGTCTGTATATATATACATATTATATATATACTGTTGATTGTATGCATTATCATTTAGTATGTATGTATATATATTATAGTAATTCACTCAGTGAGGTTTGACTCCCCTCCGTTGACAATTTTTCAGGAGAGTCAACATCTTCAGACCTCAGTAGCAGACCTGTACGTCGGATTTCTTCCGCCCCGGCTTCTTTGTGTAAACTGCTTACTTGAGTCTTATTTTTATAATCTAGACACTGCAATAGTTGTAAATTAATTTGGTGGGATTTTATGTATTTTATTTATGTGAGATATTGTATTATATTTGAAACTGGATTTGTACTCAAAGATTTATATATATGAGATGAGATTTGACTTAAATCTAGTTGGTGAAAAGAATAATATGATATTTATGATTTTTATTTCCGCTGCATTATATATGGTTATAAATTATATGCATATTTTATTTTATTTTTAGGCTTGCTACGGGTTCCGGATTCGAAAGAATTCTCGTTTCCTAACGCCGGTCATGGCCCCTGTTTTGGGTCGTGACATAAATATAACCATATATACATTTTTTTTGTTACCAAAATAATATATTATAAATATATATATAATATTTGGAAACAATATTCAAAATTAACATTACTTAAATAAAAATACCAATTAATTTATAAAAAAAAATCCTCTAAACCTCTTAAATATTAATAAAACCAACTAAAATATATATTTAACTATAATTAGCATAAAATTACATATTTATCCATATAATACAAAATATACATAATATACTATTATTACTTCAAAAAATTCCCTAAAAATTTTATAAATCCAAATTACGTAATTAACTCTAAAACTTATTAAAAACCGATAAAAATCCATTTATTTGGAAAAATAGTATATTATATATAATTTGAAAATAATTTACGAAAAATAGTTTTAATTAGTTAAAAATACTAAAAATTTGTAGAAATCATTTTTATACCCTAAATAACTATTATAACCAATTTAATTACATTTTTAACCAATTTAGTGTAAAATTACCAAAATACCCCTATATATATGTATTCACTATAAATGTTCAAAAATTCACCAAAAATTATATAATTACTTAAAAATTGATTTCTCAACATATAATTCAATAATATCAATAAATATACTCAATTTACCAATTTATTTCAATTAAACACATAATTAACCCTATTTTTCAAAATTACATAAACTTAATAAATTCCAAATAAATACATAAAAATTCACAAAAATTACAAATAAATTTCTATAATTCATTTAAACTCCTATAATCACCATAAAATACAATTTCATAATTTAATTAATTAATTTTCGAAAATTAGAAAATAATAATAAAATAATAAAAAATTCACAAAAATTAAAATAAATTTCAAAAATTCTAAAAAAATTACATCATGTATATTAATCTTTCAGGAACAAAGTTTGTGGAGGAATTTTTCATGAATAAATCAAATTAAAGCTAAAAAAAATTGAAAACCCAAAATGGCTGATTTAAAGAAATTGAAACCTAAGCAATTCTAGACCAAATCAAGTGAAAAAAAGCTTGGAATCACACTCACCAGAGCTCAAGGAGAAGATAGAGACCGACAACATCAAATTTGGTGGCCGGAAAGTGCTTGATCGGAGCTAAGTTGATTTTTGGATTCTTGATGAAAATCCGGCCAAAACTCTTCGGAAAAGAGTGTTTTAGGTGGTGGAAATGGTTGGAGGTGGAGGAGGAAGGCTGAGGGGCATAGTAACAACAAGAAAACCAGCTTGAAAGTGGCTGAAAATGGAAGAAATATGGTGATGGGCATTTGGAGAAGAAGAGTGGCAATTCTTGTAAATAAAGGGAAGTTTTGGTTTTTTTGATTAAAAAATTATGTATATATGTATATATATATATTCACACTATATATTATAATAATATAAAATTTCACACACATTAAATATACACCACACACATATTTTAATATGTTTAATAATTTATAAACTTAAAATTAATTAATACAAAAATTAAATAATAAAATTAAGGAAATTAATTAAGCTCTAACTAATTTAAATAAATACACATATATACATTTTATTTTAGCACTTTAAAATTATATATGAGTTCATGCAAATTCATAAAACTAGTCAAAATAATTAATATTAAATTATTTACGTGTCAATTTCCCCGAAAATACAATTTCTGAGAAAATTTTACGTAAAGTACTTAAAATAATTAAAATTAGCTTTTAATAAACAACAACTCATAAAATATCATAAATATATATACAAAAATTATTAACACTGCATATCCCGATGCAGTATAAAAATATTTAAAAATTCGAGATATTACATAATATGTTTATTTTAAGTGTGTATAAGTTAGGACTCAAATGAAAGCCAAGTCAAAGCTAAAATGAATAGTAAGCTGCAACTGAAGCAAAATCTTCTATAGTGATAGAAAGCTAAAGTGAATAGTAAACTTTGATTGAAGCAAAGCTTTTATGGTGAGCTGAATAGTAAGCTAAGACTGAAGTAAAGTTTCTATAGTGATAGAAAGCCAAAGTCAACAGTAGGCTATGACTAAAGCTCTACTGCTATGGTGACATTCCAACTATCATATTTTTTTTTTAATTTAAAAAAAGAGACGTTGGAGACATGTTTGACATCTCCAACAACCATATTTTTAAGTGTTTATCTATATAAACACCTACTTGAGCTCAATTGAAGTTAAGATACTTATTTATTATAATTTTTTATCTTAATATTCATCAAAGTTCTCAAACTCTCAAATATTCATTCTTTGTTTGTATAACTTTTGTGAGAGTTGGTTATGTGTTAAAAATAGAATTTCTCTTCATTTAAAATCTTGGGATAGATTAGAACGAAAGTGAGATTTATTTCTATACGAATTAGTTTAAGTGTTTAGCCATTAAAACACTTGGAATTTGATTTTTTCAGTGAGTTTTGAAAACTCAAGTTGTAAGGCTATAAGAGTGAGCCATAAAACTCTTGTGTAATCTTAATCTTGTTAATAAGATTGTGGGAATTGAAAATCCAAACTTAAGGATAAGTTAGGTGAAAACTTATGATTGTTGAGAATTCGAACTTTTTAAATTTTTGTGTTCATTGTTCTTCCTACTTTATTCTCTTTTAATTCTTGTTCATCGCTTAAATTCATTTTTAATTTTCTAAAATCTTTCATTAGACTTATTCAACCCCTCTAAGGCACTTTCAAACATTTATTAAGATTACAATAAATTATTAAATTATAACGTAACTTTATCAGGGTTGAAAAATTAGAAAGTTATATTGATAAAATATTACTTTTATTATTTTTAAATATTTTATCAAATTGAAATTTGCTAAAACATAAAAGTAAATTGATTTTTATTTATTGAAAAATTAAATACAGTCATAATTTAGAAAATGGTGACTATAATTCTTGAAAGTAGTATTTATAGCAAAAACATATAAAAATAGTAAAAGTATTATTTTGACTATATAAAATAAATATTATTTTCAAAAATTACATTAGCTATTTTTTAAAATTATGGTTATAGTTAATTTTTAGATAAATAAAAAAATTTAAAGTGAAGAAAATAATTAATATTAAAAATAAAAAATGATTTATAAGTTATATTATCTCATTTAAAATATATGTATAAAATTAACTATAAAATGAAATATATTTATACTTAACTACTATCAAAAAAAAATTGTGAAAATTTGTACTTTCTAAGTATTAAAGATCATGTAAAAGTATTTAACTTAAAATTTAAATTTATATATATATAAGGAAAAAAATAATGAAAGGAATATATAGACTGATAAAGGCTACAAGACATGAAACCTATACGAGTGGAAAAGAAAAATGTGGAAAAATAAAAAATAAAAAAAATCACATATTACAATAAGATAAAATGTTACATACTCTCCATTATTGTTTGATTAGTTTTGATCCTATTTTTCAAAATAGCTGCTCCTTCACCTGACCAAAGTGATGGAGATGGAGAAAGTGTCGTTTTGTCCCTTCTCTATCGCTTAAAAATTTGCATCATACGTGTTTGATAATTGCATTTTTGCAGATCCTAAACTATAGGTAGCAGGCTCATGTTTAATTGGACATCAATAATTCGAGCAGCATTGATGAATTTCTCACACATTTTTCATTAGAAATTATGTGATTTAGTCTATTTTTACCACTCAGCTAAATAATATGCGATTTACAAGGTTTAAAGATTAAATTACCCCCTTGAAATTGCTTGTCAAGTTCAAATCAACCCAAAATTAATTTACTGTCCTAATTCACCCCAATTTTTGACAAAATAAAAAGAGTATATTGCATCTTTTTTTTTTTTTAATAAGGAAGTTATATGATTTAGGTATAGATTAACTGTACAACGTAAAACAGTTATCCCTTTTTAAAAATAATAAAAGATATTGTCAATAAAAAAGGATAGCCAAATAAAGTAGGTGATATATAGAATTTCTTTTATCAAAGATATATATCCATAAAATATAACAATTAACAGGGACTAAGATTTACTCCAAAAATGGGTTTGCTTAATTAAAAATAAAAATATAATTAATAATTTTCTACATAATAGAAAAAGCTTATATATATATATATATGTGTGTGTGTGTGTGATATATAGAATTTATTTTATCAAAGATATATATCCATAAAATATAACAATTACCAGGGATTAAGATTTACTCAAAAAATGGTTTTGCTTAATTAAAAATAAAAATATAATTAATAATTTTTTTATATATAATGGAAAAAGCTTTTATATATATATATACTTAGCTTTGAAAAGTGGGTGTAATACATTCTCTTAAAATTGAGCTGTTTCGGTCAAATTGTGAAAACTTCGAAGTAATTAAGTCGAAAAAATTAACATTGGATTGAATTGAACTTGGCAATAAAGTCAGGGTGGAAATTGACCCTTAAGCCTAATTTTGGAGAATCGAGTTCCATCTTATAGAGAGGGAACTTCAGAGAAAAAAAAAAATCTCATAACGACGAGAAAACAGTTTTTTCACCAAACACCACACCTTAACAACAATGTCATTTTGTCTTTGTTTAATTAATTAGGACACCATCATATGAGTGGCCATATGTTATTGTTACATGTTATTTACATGGTTGTGTGGTCTGATTTGGTTTGGTTTGGTTTGGTCTGGTCTGGTCTGTGCTGGCTGTTGTGAGTTTGGTGGAAGTTAGGCCAACTTGTACAGGTGGGCTTTTATAGCTGACTGACATATCACATTCACACTATTCAGAAGTCTCCTCATCGCTATAAATTCAAGGATTTTCAAATATCTACCTGAAATATAAGAAAATTAAAATATACTGGATGATTTTTTTTCAATGATGTTCCTCGGTAATAAAATATGAGTGTGTAATTATATATTTTGATTTATTATATTATTTTATTTTTAATATTTAAAAAATATTTATTTATTTTTGATATTTACAACCGTTAATATTTATTAATTTTTTTTAAAAATAAAATATTACATAATTTCACAGGAGGCACTGAAAAGGACCCACTTCCAAGTTCATCCTCATCTTTAATCAATCAAACATCAAAATGAAAAGCTTCTACTACATATTTTGTTTTTGTTTTTTTAATTTTTTTTTTTGCAAAATGGGTTTATACTTTGTTTTTGGACACTTTTTATAAATGAGTACAATGTTGTGGATAAAAAGCAAACATGCAAGTTACTACTTTTTGACAACTCTAAAAGGATCCAAATTCTCACCTAATAAGGTGGTCCATTACCAACTTATGAACATGAACAAATGTAATTTGCTTCTTGTCCTCAAATTCATAGATTTTGACATGTGGGTCTCTTTTTTAATTAATTAAATCTCAATCTTTGATCAGAAAGAACTAACTCAATCAATCAAAATTCCTTGATCTACCCCACGTTAGCTACATTGACAATTTCTATATTGTTTGTAAATATTCTTATTTATAGTTCACATCACAGGATTAAGATTTATCTTTTATTTGCTTCAATTTCATTAAAAAATTTATTTTATTTTTAAATAAATTTTAAATTTATTTAAATAAAAAACATTTCATCAATAAAAATATATTTAATGTTAATTAATTTTACAAAATTAAAAAAAATTGAAAATAAATTTTACAAAAATTTTCGTTTAAACCAAACACATTCACTTAGATTTATAAAGAATTCTATAAAATTTTATAAAATTTATTTGAATTAAACACACTTTTAATATAAACTAATAAACATTATTCCATGCAAAACTTTAGACTGAAATAAATTTTAAAATGCATAATGTGTATTCCGATAAAAAAATATATTAAATAAAATTAGAAGGTGAATTGTCAATAATTTTATTAGTATTTTTATAGATAATTTATCATGTTTGAGATCGCAAAAGTTGATAAAAATTTTAATATATTCAAATACGAACTAATTTTAGAAGTAAAAAGATATGAAATTGAAACAATCTCGCTTAAAACAACGCAAATGCAAAATGATATGAAACTCAAATTAATCTGAAATTGAAATAGTTATAGATCAAAATAACTCTAATTACTTAATTAATTAGTTTAGATCCAAATGATTCAAAATAAAAAATAACCGCGACAAATACAAATCGAGTATGACAAATCTAAACCCGATATAAAATTAGATATGATAATTATCTATATTGAATAAACTTGATTCAAAGTCAATAAAATGAGACAAAATAATTTTTTTTAAAAATATATAATCGACACTTTTTACTATTGAATGATGCTAATATTTTTACTATTATACTAAATTTTAATTTATTTATTATATACTAAAATTAGAATAATGCTATTTGGGGTGTTTAATCATCGTATTTTTTAATTTAATAAACTTTATGGTTAAATATATGCTTAGTAATATTAGTTAGTGTATTTTATGTAAATTTAAACATTCTAAATGCTTTAAATAAGTGACAAATTTCTTATAATTATACATTTTAACAATTTTCTAATAACATTATTGAGTATAACAATAATTTTTTATCTACAGTAATTTTTATTAATTTCTTATAAAAAAATTTTCTCAGTAATTTTTTATGTATAATAAGTTAAGAGTTCATTTATTTAATTTAAATATTAACAAAATTTAAAACTCAATAATTTAATTATTAACAAAATTTAGAACCCGATGAATCCAACTCAACCCAACCAGTCCATTTGTCATATCTCCCGCCATTAGCTTCCCTCTAAAAGTTATGACATGTCACATGACAGGCAATCAGCCGGGGTCAGGGGTAAGCATAGGAAATTCAAGAAAGTTAAAATTTCTAACGGATACCAAATTCTAGAATTTTAAAAATAAAATTATAAGTATTAGTGTCAAATTTATAAATTTTAATATTGGTGCTATCTCATTTTCTTTTAGGATGGTTTATTATTGAAATTCAATTCTTTCAAAATAAATCAACACCGTTCAAAATGAAAATTCAAAAATTTATATTATACAAAAATTTATATTATTAATTAAATTTTTATTTATCATCAATAAATAAACAATAAATGTCTATGTATACTTATACATTTTTATATAGACAAATATTTAATACATATTTTTTATCAAATTATTGTATATACTTACCTTATATTATATATATATGTTTTCGGTAATATTGTGTGTGTCTATATATATATATATATATATATATATATATATATATATATATATATATATATATAAAAGCTCTCAAATATAAAATTATTATATTATATTATAATTGATTAATATGACCTACTCTTATTTTCATTACTTACTTTAATTAAAATGATGTAGTACTATGCATAATTACGTTATTTTGATTATCTATAATATATGTTTATATTTATTAGTATACAATAAAAATAATAATTATGAAAATATTATTTATATCATAATTTTTAAATAACATCAATAAAATTAAATTATTTAATAATAATAATAATTAATAAGTTATTAAATATAATAATAAAAATATTTTTTAACTAATAAAAATTACCTCTCTCTCTCTTTTTTTAAGATCACTACAACTTTAATAAAAATAATGTAGTTTTGGATAAAAATACATTGTTTTGATTATCTATAATATATGTCTATATATTAATATGTAATAAAAATAATAATTATAATAATAATATTTAACTCACTAATTTAAATAACATCAATAAGATTAAATTACTTAAAGACAAAAATAATTACTAAATTATTATATAATAATATTATTTAGCTTATTAATTTTAAATAATATCAATAAGATTGGATTACTTACTAAAAAAAATAATTAATAAGTTATCAAATATAATGATAACAATATATTTTAATTGATAAATTATAAAATTTGAAATTATAAAATGTTAATTTTTTTATTTTTGTTTAAATTGAAATATAATGAATATTCTATATTTTTACTTTTTGTTGATAATAATAATAATAATTCTCTGATTGTTTGAATTATATTGTAATAAACATTTAACATTTTTATTTATTAAATTAATTATTTGAAACTATATAATGTGAATTTTCTTATATTCATATTTTAAGTTCAAATAGTAATATTGATAGATATTTCACTTTTTTACTTGTAAATTGAATAATAATAATAATAAAAGTATTTTATTAATAATTTATTTATTATATTTTAAACGCAAAATATATTAATATTTATCATATATTATTATACATATATTACTTAATATATGCTATTTAATAATATAATGAAAAATATATAATTAAGTTCACTATTATTTATTTATATTTATGTATTATTTGTTAAATTAACACTTGATACTATATTTGATTTTTTATTTGGTATGATATTTTATTCAATTTTTTATAATTATCAATTACAATAATAAATTAGTCATAAAATTTAGCTTGATTCAATTTAAAATTAAGATTATTTAATTGAATATATTTTTAATATTTTTAATTAGATATTTTATTTCAATTTAGTATTTTCTTGGTTTCGTGATGAGTCATAGGTGGTGAATAAAGGGTGATTCGGCTATTAATTAGGTTGGTGTCATTAACAAAGAAGCAACCCCGTTTCTCTTTTTACATTGTCATGGTATTACAACTGCAACAATCAAAGATTGTCGGTTGTGGCGTCCTCCAATGTCCCCCGATTATTAAATGTCTCGATTTTTACCACACTGGCATATGTCTCTACTTTCATTGGTGGGATCAAAGGGGGAATTAACAATAATAAAAAAAATGCTTTTTTTTTTTTTTTCTTTTTACTATATGCCTATATACCAGTCCTCATTATTTGGTTGCTGCTCGTCCAAATACAATGTAGTGGACTCAATACCAATTGGCTAGACATAGCTTCCTCTGTTTCTCCAATCTTCATCTTCTTAAGCTTTTTCTATTTTATGCTTGTTTTTTAATCAACCCTTTTCACAATTTTACTCATCCAATGCTTTTCTTGTTCATGTTTTGGTTTTCTTTTATTTTCTTGTTCAAGCCACCATCATCCCTGGGACCAATGAAGAGTGAGTTTAAATTGTTGTTGTCACCTCTGTTTTGGGAGGAGATTTCCAGTTTTATAGTGTCTTTGTTTAACAAATATTCATTTTCTATTGGGTTCTGCCAAGTACTTAACATAATGCCGCTGAAAAAGATGAATCTCATTGGTTTTAGAGAAGCAGAAGTTTTTGAGGAAGAGAAGACTTCTTCTCTTCTTGATTTGCCTGAATTGACTTTAGAATGCATTCTTGAGAAGCTTTCGCCATATGGGTTGTGTAGTATGGCAGGAGTTTGCAGCTCTTTGAGGTATAGGTGCACGAGTGATCATTTGTGGGAGAAACATTTGAAGCATAAATGGGGTAGATTAATTGGTGATGCTGCTACTAGGGAATGGCAATGGCATATTGCTTCAACAACGAGGTTAACCCTCGTTAATCAAACCAATCAAGGGGGTTTATTAGGTTCTCTTGGTGTTGTTTGGCCGCTTTCTTGGATCAAACCAAAGTTTGAATCTAGAAGCAAACCAAGAACAACCTCTTTACGGGTTGATTCAATCATGGCTATGTATCTTTCTCTTGAAAATGGCAAATTCCAGTTCCCTGCTCAGGTCTATAATCGTGAGGTAATTGGCTACAAAATACTGCTTCTGATAAAACTTTTTGCCATATCTCTACTGAGATTGTACACGTAAATATGTTCCTTGTTCGTAACCTTTCAGAAATATGTTTGTTCCTTTGCTTCTGAGAAAGTTTCTAAGATTTTATATGTATTTGGTGGCAGAATGGACATGTTGGGTTTTTGCTGTCCTGTTATGATGCACTAGTTAGTTATGATCATCGGACAGACACATTTCAGGCAAGGTATATAAAAGAAATTTTCTTTCTTTTAGAAGTGACTTCATCGGTCTTTTCCAATCACCCTTCTTGTCTGCATCCTGTAACCATTTGAATCACTGAATCATTAGCTATTTTTTTCCTTGTCTATTTTTTCTTTTTCTGGGTTATAATTTTTAGTTTCACAGCCAATACAAGTGCCATTATTATTCCCTATAAGTCTAGTAGATAGTTTTGATTCTAGTAGAGACAGTAACTGATGTTGAATTTCGTAAAGTTATATTATGAACTTTTTCTGTAAGTCAGAGTCCTCTGCTTCTTGCAGGTACTCTCCATACGGGAGGCGAATGATAGAGGAAGGTATAAACTGGGATAGGCTCAGAGCACCACCTGTTGATACTCGTGCACATGATCTTCATATTTCTGACTGTTTAAGTGACTTGAAACCCGGCGATCATATAGAGATTCAATGGAGAAGAAGCAAAGAATTTCCTTATGGTATGTTATCATCCATGAAAAATTTTAACCAAACATAATTTTACTGGAGTCATGTTTATCTTTCTCTAGCTTCTTCAATTGCCTGTCCATCAAATCTTATGCTTCTGAATGTGGACAGCTTAGTGTCAGCTTGCTTTTAAAAGAACAAGTTATTTCAATTTAAACGTGAAGCATAAGCTGTTCAATGATTTTAGTAGTTTTTGTAAAATGAGCAGGATGGTGGTATGCTGTTGTTGGTCATATAGAATCATGTGATGGGATTGAGGATCACTGCCCTTGTCAATATAATGGTGAGACAATTTTTCCTTTCCCTTCATGTTGTGTCCATTCTTTCTTGGAATATTTAGCTATATGAATGTGAAAGTGTGTGAATTTTGATCTGAAAATAAATGGGTAAGAATCACTGTCCACTACATCTATAGCATAGAGGGCACTTTCTTGTTTTCCCATGTACTGTAAAGATTAAATATTCCTGATTCTGGGTGCTGGGAACTATGTTCGAGCCTATCCCTTACCAGTTTTTGCACTTGCTCAAAGTTCATTTTTCCTCAAAATAAATACATGTCTATTTTATCGCTGTTCTGTAACAATGAGTTGTCAATTTCTCACTTTCATCATAAGCTTTAACAGAATCATTTAGGACGTTTTAGACTGAATTTACTAACTTCAGCATGGATAGTTGTCATTTATATGGGTGCTTTATAGTCATTTTTCTGAAAAATGAGTAGCTTGAATTGATGATGGTTGAGTTGAACAGTTTACTGGTTTAAGAGTGAGACATATTTTTTAGTTACTATCATTAAAATATCAGCGCCAAGGTCTTTCCTTTCCCTCCTCCATTTTAATATAAAAAGTGGTTCTGACAGATATGGTGGTGCTGCAATTCAACCAATACTCCCCCGGCTCAAGGTGGAGACAAACCGCAATAAATAGGAAGGAGCACAAAGAAGAAGGAAATGAAGCCGATGGATTTTACGGGGGAATTAGAAAACTTCACAATGCTGAAGAAATCTCAACATGGAAGAACCTTTGGCCAACTCAAGTCTTTGAGTAGTAAAGAATCCTAAAACATAATTAATCAATTCGGTATTTGTTTATGACTATCCTGTAAATAGCCCCTTCTTTGCGCTATCCTCAACTTATGCTTCTATACAGATGACAATAGACTGCTTATGTTTAAGCCTGCACTGCAGAGAAGGCTTACGCATAGTGTAATTTTTGTAGTCAAGAAACATAGTGTAAGTCGCATTCTGAAGAAGAAATGCACATGGTAATGCTTGTGGAAAGATAAGCATTAGGCTTTGTACCTTTTTATTGAGCTTGCAGAAGTTTTTGAGAAGGCAGTTACTTTCTTCTCGGATGATGAATGGTAAATTTACTGGTTTTCTTTAACATGCATACCTGGTCAAGAAGCTTTTTTCATATTTACATTTTGACACGACACATGTACACCATTTTCAATTCCCATAAACAGTCAAAAGTTTTTAGTTTTCTGCCGTCATAGCCATTTCTGTAGAGCTCAAATGGCAAATCTGTTGGGTACAGTCCGATATGTATCTGTGTACCGCATGGCGTAAATATGCTAGGAGTTTGTTAGTATTGTACCAAGTTGGTTAGATACTTTTGTGCTATGTAGTATGAACATAGGAAACAGGGATATAGTGCAGGGAAAATTAATAGAGATGATGCAGTAAAATAATTTTTATTTTACAGAGATAAAATAAAAATTATTGTAAAAATAATTAAATAAATGAAAACAGTTAAACTGGTCAATGGGTGAATAAAATAAGTAGTCAAATCTGTCGTATAAATAATATAAAAATAAAATCAATATTTTAACGTGGTTCACCTTTAGTGTTGGGTTGTATCTACGGGATAAAATTCAAATAATTCTTCCACTATAAAAATAGTAGATACAAGAGAAAGTTTTCTCTAGATTAACACTAGAGTACACAATAAAAAGTTATCACCAAAATAATGGTATTTAAAGTGTTTTCCAAACACCTTAAAAATAATTACTTCACTATTTTGTCACCTACCATTAGAGAAAAATTTTCTAAACCTTTAAAATTCTCTCACATTCTTCAAATTAAAATTGTTTTGGTTACCCTCACAAGCACACACCTCACTTGAGTTTTTCTCTCATTCACTTGTTGCTTGCTTGTGCTTATGGCTTGTTTACTTGATACATTTTGGTTCCATCCTGATGGCCTTTATATAGGCCTCATTATGCTTGAAAAATGATTTTCTTTGATAAGCAAATATCTCTTTTGGCAAATAGCAAGCTGCCACCTTGCATGGATAGTATTATCCAAATCTTCAAGATTTGCAAATGAGTGATTTGTAAGATTTTCTTGTAAAGGCAATATCATGTTGGTCCAAGCTTTTTTTGTTTTAAACATGTGGTCTGCACTAGGAGGGATCCACAACAATTCTCCCCTCCCGACTACATAGAGGTCATTACCATTCCGTTGGCTAATCGACAGAATTCGAACTTCTCCCTTGGTAGAGTCTCTATTAACATGTCTGATCCATTTTCATTTGTATAGATATTCTCAAGTTGCAATAACTTCTTCTCTAATATATCCCATATCTAGTGATATCTCATATCAATGTGCTTTGACCTTGAATAAAAGGAGGAATTCTTACTAAGGTAGATAGCAATCTGACTATCACAAAATAGCTCATATCTATCTTGTTGAAAATCGAGTTCATTTAAGAACTTCTTCATCCATAGTAACTCTTTACAAGCTTCTGTTGTTGCAATAAACTCTACTTTAGTGGTAGATAAAGCAATACATTTTTGTAATTTTGATTGTCAGGACACAACTCTCCCTACAAATGTAATAAGGTAATCAAAGGTTGATTTTCTTATATCAACATCTCCCACCATGTTTGCATCTAAGTATCTAGCTAACATAGGTTTGACATCTCCAAAACACAAACATATTTTTGATGTTCCACAAAGATCCATTTCACTTTAGTCCAATGCTCCTTTTTAGGATTTTAAAGGAATCGACTCACAACTTTAATCAAATGGGCAATATCTAGCCGTGTACACACCATGTCATACATTAAACTACAAACTACTGAAGGATATGGAATCTATCCATTTCTCCCTTCTCCTTATCAGTGGAAGGGCTTTGTTGGGAAATCAATCTAAAGTGATTAGCAAAAGAACAACTAACCACTTTAGCATTGTACATGTTGAACCTTTGAAGTACCTTCTTAATATACTTCTCTTGTGACAACCACAATTTCTTAATGCCTATTTCTTTAATAATCTTCATGATAAGAATCTGCTTTATTGGTCCCAAGTCTTTCATAGCAAAATACTTACTTAACTGCTTCTTCAAGTTGTTGATTCTGGAAACATTCTGACTAACAATCAACATGTCATCCACATAGAGCAACGACACAATAAAGTCATCATTAGAGAATTTTTGAACAAATACACAATGGTCTAAAGTGGTCTTCTTGTAACCTTACTCCCCTATAACAAACTCAAACTTCTTATACCATTGCCTCGGTGCCTGTTTCAAACTATATAAGCTTTTTTTCAATCTACAAACATAGTCCTCTCTTTCCTTTTTTTTTTGGAACCCTCTAGCTGCTCTATAAATATTTCTTCTTCCAAATCACCATAAAGGAAGGCAGTTTTAACAGTCATTTGCTCGATATCCAAATCAAAACTTATTACTAAACCTAGCATAGTACGGATGGATGTCATCTTCATAACTAGAGAAAAAAATCTCATCAAATTCAATACCATTTCTTTGGTTAAATCCTTTTTCAACCAGTCTAGCTTTAAATCGTGGCTGGAGACTATGTTCTTCATGCTTCATCTTGAACACCCATTTATTCTGTAAAGTTGTCTTATTTTCAGGCAACTTCACCAACCCAAAAGTCTTGTTCTCATGCAAATACTTCATTTCATCTTGCATGGCTTCAAACCATTTCTACTTATGTTCATCATTCATAGCTTCTTCAAAGCTTTCTAGTTCTCCCTTATTAGTTAGTAATATAAATTGGTCTCTACGATATCTAGTAGAAGGTTGTCTATTTCTATCAGATCTCTTTAGTGGTAATGAAGAAGCCTCATCTATCGGTGGTTGATCATGAACACCATCATCATCATTTTCAGATGGAATCTCAATGGGAACATCTTTATCACCTATGTATAGCGGAATAACATCATTTTCATCTCCAACTTCCCTTAGCATTATTGTTGGAGGAACTAACTTCAAATTTGAATCATCTTTAGAGTTGGGGATGTTCTTTTTAACTTTGGCAATATCTTTGATTGTCTTATCTTTAATAAACATAGCATCACGACTTCTGATAAGTCTCTTCTGGACTGGATCATAAAATTTATAGCTAAGTTAATCTTGACCATAGCCAATTAACACACATTATCGTGTCTTGACATCAAGCTTAGACCTCTCATCCTTAGGAATATGCATAAAGGCTTTGCACCCAAAAACCCACAGATGACCATAAAAAACATCTTTTCCTAACCACACCCTCTTTTGAGTATCAGACTATAAAGGAACACATGGTGAAAGGTTCAGCACATGCACTGTTCTAAGTAGAGCTTCACTCCAAAATGTCTTAGGTAGCTTTGATTGTTAGAGTAGAGATTTGACTCTCTCCATCAAAGTCCTGTTCATCCTCTTAACTAAACCATTCAACTGCAGTATATTTGGAGGTGTCATTTGATGTCAAATACCATGCTCTTTGCAAGAAGCATCAAATGGTCCATTATACTCTCCACCATTGTCTGTCCAAATGCACTTCAAATTCTTACCAGTTTGTCTCTCCACTAAGGTGTGAAATTCCTTGAAGACATTTAACACTTGATCTTTTGACTTCAAGGTGTATGCCTATGTCTTCTGAGAATGATCATCAATGAAAGTCATAAAGTACTGATAACCACCAAGTGACTTTGGCATTAGCCCATACAAGTCTGAATGAATTAAATCTAGTATATTCTTTATTCTAAAAAGAGAAGAACTCCTAAAAGTAACCCTGTTTTGCTTTCCTACAAGACAATTGGGACATTTCTCTAGATAAACAAAATCTACTCCAGATAACACATTTTTTTAGCCAAAACTATCATTCCTTTCTCACTCATGTGGCTAAATCTTTTATGCCATAACTTAATTGTACTATCTTTCTTCATAACATTCTTTATGTCTTTAGAGAGATTTGCATTCATAAATACAGTGTTGAGTCCTTTTTGCCTCTAGCCACCACTAGGGAGCCTTTACTAAGTTTCTGTTGGCCGTTATAGAAAGTGTTGCATAAACCTTCATCATCAAGCATGCCTGTTGAGATCAAATTCAAGTGAATATCTAGAACATGCTTAATATTCTTCAAGACTGCTTTTGTGCCATTTGCCATTTCTAAACACATATCTCCTTTACCAACAACTCTTATTTAATTGTCATTTCCCATCTTCATAATTCCAGAATCTCTTAAAGTATAGGATAAAAAGAATTCTCTTCGAGATATAGCATGAATGGAAGCACCACTGTCAATCTCCCAACTAGTCTTATGGGTAGTAAGATTAACAATATCATCATAAAAAAGGACATTGAATTCTCTGAGCAGATTTGCTTTATCATCATCACTGCTATCATCTTTTCTCATATCTTTGTCTATGTTATTGTCCTTGAACTTTCGACAGAACTTCTTAATGTGGCCTTTCTTTTTGTAGCAATGGCATTCAATATTTGCATACTTTTTTAACTTTCCTCTACTCTTATCTCTTTGCTTTGAGCTTTGAGTCTCACTTTTCCCTCTAGAATTAATAACAAAGATATCCAACTGTGTTGAAGAGGCACTATAGACGGCTGGATTTAGCGCACGTCTAAGATTTTAGCAACCGCGACACTGTTTGAGGTCATGGCTCTAAAGAACACACTACCATATCTCAAAGACGTAGTGTGGAGATGAGGAGTTGCCACCTAGGGTAATAACTGGAACAAATTGAAAGCGGTGATACTTAATTCTTTAAAAGAAATCTAGCACAATAACTAGGGGATTCTAGATACGGAATACTAACTTCTTTCAATCTCGTGTTCATTTAAAATTACTTTATGAATTACTATCTTATCCTTTATTTACATGCAATTTCATATAAACCCTTATTTTAACAATTAACCCTAGGCAAACTAGTCATAAAAAAAATGTAGACAATGCATTCATTTAAGTTCATAATCCCTAAGTTAGTCTAATATGCATTGATTTTAATTTAAATGGGTTAAATCTACATGTTTTAATTTACAAGTGATCTTGAAGACTAATGGGCCTAATTCCTATTCACTTTTAATTAATGATCCTAAGTCTATTTATTTTAATTTTAAAATGAGTCTAATTTTAAATTATGGGAAAAGGCTTCAACTTAATGGGGTATGTCTAATTAATTTTAATTAACCTAGGTGGGCCTAAGTCTAAATTAACTTGGTGAGCCTAAATTATTTCTAACCTAAAGTCTAATTAAATTATGGGCCCAAAATTTATTTTAATTAATTAAACTTATTTAATTAGGCTTATTAACCTACATTATTATGGGCCTATAAAATCACTAAACCTAATGTTAACTTATGTACAGAATAAAATCTAACAAAGAAATGAATTCAACAAATAAAACAAAACCTAATTTAGTTAAAGTGACCTTAAACAATTAATTAATAAATTATTAATAAATAAAATAATTAACAAGCAACCTTAATTTTATTCACTTAAATCTAATTAATTTTAAAAACCCTAATTTTTATTTCTATGTCATTGATTTTAATTAATTTACCCAATTGAAACCCTAATTTTACTAACCAATTAATTAAAATAAAACACATAATATATACATAGAATTTTACTATTCCCACTAGTGGGGCTATTATAATGATCTACTACAAATTAAAAATAAAATTAAATACAACCCAAAAAGCCAAATAAATAAAAATACAAAATAAATAAATCAATAAAATATAAATAAATAAATAAAATACCGAGAAACCTTAAAAACTATGTTCAAATACAAAATTTAATCCATGACATTCCATAGATCTTCACAGGTTCTCCATAGGTTTTATTCTCTATAGTGAATTCATGTCACCCCATCCATTAAGAGAATAAAAATAAAATAAAAAATTTGTCAATCAATGATTAAAAATAGTAATAATAATAAAAAAATTAAATTAAAATCAAAATAATAGAAGAAGGAGAAGAACATTTGAGAATGAGATGTAGTATTGATTTCATTCAGAAGGATGATCACTGTTGATGGAAGCATGTGGCTTTTGTTGTGTTTATCTATGTTTTTAGTTTATTTGATCTAATTTTTGGAAAAGAACTAAAGAAAAGTATGTAAAAAAATCTAAGTGAGTGTATTGTGACTCACAACTAAGAATTAGAGAAAATGAATGGAAAAATAATAAAACCCTAAGAGCCTTCCCTTTCTCTATGAGATATTGTTTATTTAAAAAGGAAAAATAAGATCATAAAAATCAAATTCAAAATCAAAATAGAACTAAATATGAACCTAACATATTGGTAACTGTAGTTTATTAGGAATTATTGTAAAATTAAAACATTTAAATAAATAAATAAACAAAATAATAAAAAAATGAAAATCCTCGTCAATTCAATGGAATGGCCACTGTACGGGCCATAAGGCCATTCGCCATATTTTGGCCCACTTGGCCATTCGACCTTTTTTTTTTCTTTTTTTTTTATTTTCTCCTTTTGTTGAAAATTTATTTATTTATTTTTAAAATTTTTATTTTTTTTATGAAATTTTTATTGAAATTTTATTTATTTTTTTAAAAAAATTAAAATAAATAAATAGATAAATAAAAATTTTAAAAAGTCCTAAAAATAATTTACAATTTAGTTCAAAACCAATAAATTAGATTCAATAAGTCTAATTTCATGGTCAATTTTCATCATTGGCTCATTTGTCACATCCAAACTCAAATAATCTTGAAATTGGGTACTTACAGTTGCTCCTATTTGTTGCTGTTTTAGTGAATAACAATTGACACTGTATTAAGTGATTTTGAAAATAGGCTATAGTTTCAGTGGAACATATAGCGGTGATGCTATCACTATGTTCAGTGAATAGCGATTGACACTGTGTTCAATGTATTTTGAAAGTAGGCTATAGTTCTGGTGGAACATATAACAATGATACTATCACTATGTTTAGTGAATAGCAATTGACACTGTGTTTAGTGTATATTTGAAAACATGCTATAGTTTTAGTGGAACATATAGTGATGATGCTATCACTGTGTTCAGTGAATAGCAGTTAACACTGCATTTAGTGCATTTTACTAAATTTCCTATGGGACATTTAGTAAGTGATTTTCACTATATTCCTTGTGGGACATCTAGCGATCATAATTTTTACTATATTTCCTATGAAACGTCTAGCGATTATGATTTTTACTATATTCCCTATGAAACGTCTAGCGATTATGATTTTTACTATATTCCCTGTGGGACGTCTAGTGATGTGATTTTCATTATATTCCATGTGGGACATCTAGTGATGTGATTTTCACTATATTCCCGATAGGATGTCTAGTTATATGATTTTCACTATATTCCCTATGGGATATCTAGTGATGTGATTTTCACTATATTCCTTATAGGACGTCTAATGATCGTAATTTTCACTATATTCCCTATGGTACCTCTAGTGGTTGTAATTTTCACTATATTCCCTATAGGATGTCTAGTGGTCGTGATTTTCACTATATTTCTTATAGGATGTCTAGTGATTGTAATTTTCACTATATTCCCTATGAGACGTCTAGTGATCGTGATTTTCACTATAGTCCCTATGGGACATGTAATGATCGTGATTTTCACTATATTCCTTATGGGACATCTAGCAAAAATATGTTATAACTACTGTTTAGTATCTAGTGAATTGTACTATAGTTCTTGTGGAGCGTCTAGTAATTATGACTGAAAGTTTCGCTATATTTCCTATGAAACATTTAGCGAAAATATGCTATAACTATTGTGTAGTGTAGAGCTAAAGACAAATATGCTACAAGTCCTGTGGAGCATTTAGCAAAATGGTGCTATAGGTCCTGTGGAGAGTCTACCAAAAAAATTTGAAATGTGCTATAATTCCCATGGAATGTCTATCAAAAAGTGATTTGATAATGTGCTATAATTACTATGTAGTGTTTAGCAAGTTGTGATTATTTGGAATTTTTGTTATAACTACTATGTAGCATATAATAAAGTAGATTTAAAGACTATGTTATAGCTACTGTGTAGCATATAACAAGGTGAATTTGAAAATTGTGTTATAACTACTATGTGGCATATAACTAAGATGAAGGGCAGTGTATGCAAAATGTAGACATCACATTGGAAATTCATGTTGACTAGGATTTTGAGATTTTGTGTTAATCAACTGTGTTGATTGATTAGAATTTGTGCTAATTGTTTTTGAATATTTTGCTAATATACACTTAACAATTGCCTTTATTGCTTGTTGACCTTAATTGACTTGTTGGTGGTAGTGCTAATTCCACACGGTAGATTTATATTCTTCTTCTAGACCTATTATTCTTGAAGACTTGTTGAAGTTAGTTCAACATGATAATTGTTATAAAAGGTACTTTTTTAAAAAAATTTATAAGAAAATTCATCCCTTTATCATGAGATAGCGTGCATTCAATGAATCTCACTATTTTTATTTTCACAACTATCATTTATTTACAATTCATAAGAGTTAGAGGTATTGTTAACCATTTTATACTGAGAGCATATTTTTTCTTAAGTGAAGAGCTTACTTCCACCTAATTTTAAGGAAAATTTGTTAAACAAAACTTATGAAAATTGAGCATAAAAAGATAGAATTTTGAGTATAAAAATAGTTTTTGAGTTATTTGTGTTTTTCTTCCTTATCTGAGTATTCCCTCGCATTTCCTATATTACTTAGCATGGATACTGTTGGAAAAGTCCTTTAGATACTCATACTCTAACAAAGTATTAGAGTAAATAAAGTAGCATTTGACGTGGGTCTTCTTTTTGTATTCCCCTGCCTTTCTCATATTGCTCAGTATGGATACTGCTAAAGGTTTCACGTTGATACTTTTACTCATTTCTGAGCATTGGAGTAAATTGTACTTGCTCTTATTTTGATTCTCCTTTTAGCATTCCCCTGCCTTTCTTGTATTACTCCTTTTGTTGTATGATAAATCATGTATTTATATACCTGTAGTTTACTTCTTTTTACCTTGAGATCTCTTATAATGGCTCTTATACTTTAGTGTTCCATCTTTATTCTTTGAATGTGGACTTACTGTTATGTAATTTTCCCCCAGAGTTACATTTTTCCCCTACTTTCATTCTGAACTCATTCATGCTATTCTTCAAGAGACTCAATTTGTTCACTGATGTTGTTGATCCTTTGACTTACTAACCCTATTAGCTGTAATCTCATGCTTTGAAGATGTAGAGGAGTGACTGAAGTAACTGAAGAGAATTCTTGATACTAAAATCAACTAAACTTGCTCTTATTATAAGTTAAAGTATATAATCATTAACTTATGTAATCACTTTTTTCTGGTTACATGCTTCAACTTTCTTTTTCTTAATCACATCTCTACCATTAGTATGGTCATCTCTAGTTCAACATCACTGTTATCACTAATTTCGAGGGTTGTCCTTTAAGGAAGGATTTTCTTGACAATATGGAAGACCTATAGCTTTAAAGGATTCTTAAGCAGAATATAAGGCTTGATGTTGATGCCACAATTAATGATAGTTACAAGGTATGGGTTGTAACACAAGTTATTGAGCCACTTGAATTGTTTATGTACAAAAGGACATTAGACTTACAAACAAAACCACAAAGGGGTGGCAAAAAGAGAAAACAAAAATAGTGATCTCATAACTTTGATTTTAGCTATCATTATGTTTTGTCTTTCCATTCAAATATGTATGCAGTATGATAAAGACAAATATACGATATTTAAACAACAATTTTAGATTCAATTTTACTCATTTATTAGGGAAAAAATGAGAACATTCATTACATCACATGATACAACTCCTATTATTAGCTAGCCCTGAAATTTTTTTCTCTAATTTTTACCTTATTGTTCTTTTTCTTTATTTTTCTCTCTCACTTTTGTTTCTTTAATTTTTACCTAATTGGTCATTTATGTGTTTTTTCACTTTTATTTCCTCTTTTTTTTTCTTTTTTTTTTTCCAAATTTTCTCTCTTCAAAAGTTATATCATGTGATATATGAATGCTTTTTAAATTTGCATTCTTGCCCATGCTAAATGAATCTAATTAGATCAATTTTATGTCAAACATGCAAATGTGATTAATATCACAAGGCACAGTACCATCAGGATGCACATTACATAAGTAAGCATAATCGAAATTCATATCATCGATCAATACAACAAAAATTCTAAAGAAACCATAATGTTATTTAAAGAAAGCAATAAGAGAATTATTTTATATTATAAATGCTAGGGATGCTAAATCTCATAATGGTTATCCTTCAGGTGGCTGACATAGTGGCTATTCTTGCATCTTCTCGCCAACTGTCTCCATGAATTTATCTTTCTGTACCTCAATAGTACATGTTTCTTTCTTGTTTAGTAGCTTCTTATCATCAAACTCATCACCTTATCCTGTAGGCACAATTGATTTAAGGGGTATGTTAAAAGAAGGTGGTTTAGTAAAAAACACCTTGTAGTCAAACTTGCTTGAGGACTGACCTAATAAATCTTCTACTTTTTCCATATCTTTAGGGGCTTTAGGAGATTTCCCATTGGTTTTAAGGTCTAGGTCCTTAAAGGAGTTTAGCACTTCTTCCTTACTTACTCCTGAGTTGATTATTATGGTGGTTGGGGGTGAAACATTTTGGTAGTTTAGGAAAGAATTATTTCTGGTGCTTGGAATTTTTGGGTCTGTGATCTTTACAGAGTCTATAAGGTTTTTAATTTAATGTTTAAGGTAGGTGCAGGTATCTATGGGATGGCCAATAACTTAGTGGAATTTTCAATAATTGTTTGGGGCATATCCTAAGACATTTGGGTTTGGCAGTTTAAAAAAGGTCAATGGTTTAAGTAGCCCTTTTGTACTAGATGGCCTAAGACTTTGGACATGGATTGGTTGAACTTGGAGAATCTCCTTAAAGTTTTTACAATGTGCACTTCCATAGCCCGACTAGTGCTTCTTTGTTGTGTGCCCCCAATTGGGTAGTTCCTTGCTCCAATAGTTCTAGAGCTCTTCTTTTCTCACTCTTAATTTCTTTAGCTTGCAAACCATCATCATAAAGGTTCATAAATATTTTAGGATTCATCATTTATAACCTTTCAACTATATTAAGAGGCACATTATGGACTATCATTCTAACGTCATCCTTCTTAGCTAGTTTATTTTTCATTAATCTTGCCTTATTTATGAATCTAGTTAGGAAATTAGAAAATGATTCATTAGGTTTCTACTTAGTCAATTCCAAATCCCTAATAGAAACCTCTAACCTGGTATTATAATCATATTGTTTCAAGAAAAGCAGTACATAATTCTCTTTAATTAACCCAAACATATTTTTCTAATCCATGATACTAGTTCACAATAATACCCTCTAAGGAAAGTACAAACAACTTTGTGATTACAGATCATAGTTATGGTATATTGGCTAAGATGAATCCTTGGATCCCCAAAACCATTGAACTTTTATAGTTGAGGCACTTTGAACTTGTCACTTTTCATGCACAGTATATCATCAAAGTTGAAAGAGTAACCTATGCCTTACCCTTTTATTAACTCTTCCATCTTGGATATTTTTTGAGTTAGTGTTTGCATCATCTTGGACTAATGATCTTAAAGTGATTCTCTCTTTGCTTTCTCCACCATGTAGTTCTCAACATCCATAAGCTTCACTTCAGTAGTAGGTGGAATAGCTGTAACACTAGGTGCTTGTTCAATTACAGGCGGTGGAATAGCAGTAGTAAGTGGCATTAATCCAGCTAAGGCTTGCCTCAATTCATCTTGCATCATGGCTCTCATGTCATCCATCAAAGCTCCCTTAATATCCTCTAAGGTCTAGTTTCCTCCTCGTTGTTGTTCCATTTCTTGTATTTGATTTGTTATAGCTTATAGGTAAAGTGAATTGATGGAACTCTTCTCTAATCTTAAGAGGATTTCTTTTGCTATTGATTGTGGACTCAGATCGGTTCTCACTAGTCTGTCACCTCTATATTTCCAAATATAGGAAGACTCAGATGAATTTATAATGGCTAAAAAATAAATTGTTAGTATAATGCATGAAATGCATGTGTGCATGTATGCATGATGCATGTGCTATGCAACAAGTAGCAAGTTAAGTCAAGTATATAAGTAACAAATCAAGTGTATAACATACATCCTTCTAACCTTATTCCATCCGCACACAAGTTCAATGGCGAGTCTCTTTTCCTAGGATTTTTTGTCTTGACCTTGATATCAGTAGGGGATATCAAGAACTGATGTGCTTGCCATATCTCTCAAAGCAGTAAAAGCATAGAAATAGTATTTCTAAGTATGAAGGTCTAGCCCAATCTTTATTAGTCGAAATGGGCTCCAAAAGTATGGGTTTGGGCTTTTATAAATAGAAATACCTCATGGAAACAATCACAAGCAATTTAGGTAAATCCTAAGGGAAATAACTAGGCCATTATATGTGTTTAAGTTTGGTGAAAAGTCAAAGTTCCCTTAGCAAGATTCCCTCCTTTAAGACTTGAGTTATAGGCTAAGGTCAAAGGGGTCTGACATCCTTTACAAAATCGAGAGAAGACTACCCCCCCTTTTTGACTTAGGTTATAGACTCTGGTGAGATGAGCCCGATAATCTCTCTTTAACTGAGTTAATGCTAAGAGTGATGGTTACCCAATCTATAATCCCATGAAGCTAGTGGAATCATGAAACCATAAACCAATGCTATCAGTTAATAAGAACATACAGAATGAATGAAAGAATAAAATAATAATTAACAAAATAAGTCTAAAGAACACAAGTAGAATCAATATCTCTTATCCCCAATGGAGTTGCTATTGTATACTGTGGGGGTTTAGCACACGTCCAAGATTTTAGTAACCACGACACTATTTGAGTTCATGGCTCTAAAGAATACACTACTATATCACAAAGACATTACATGAGACGAGGAGTTGCCACCCAGGATAATAACTGGGACAAATCAAAAGCAGTGGTAATTGATTCTCTAAAAGAAAGCTAGCACCACAACTAGGAGATTTTGGATACGGAATACTAACTTCTTTCAATCTCGTGTTCATTTAGAATTACTTTATAAATTACTATCTTATCCACTATTTACATGTAGTTTCATATAAACTCGTATTTAAACAATTAACCTTAAGCAAACTAGTCATGAAAAAAACATGCAGACAATGCATTCATTTAAGTTCATAATCCCTAAGTTAGTCTAATTTATATTGATTTTAATTTAAATGAGTTAAATCTACATGTTTTAATTTCCAAGTGATCATGAAGACTAATGGACCTAATTCCTATTCAATTTTAATTAATGATCTTAAGTCTACTTATTTTTCTAAAATGAGTATAATTGTAAGTTCTGGGAAAAGGCTTCAATTTAATGGGGTACATATAATTAATTTTAATTAACTTAGGTGGGCCTATATCTAAATTAACTAGGTGAGCCTAAAATATTTTTAACCTAAAGTCTAATTAAATTATGGCCAAAATTTATTTTAATTAATTAAACCTATTTAATTAGGCTTATTAACCTACATTATTATGGGCCTAAAAAATTGCTAAACCTAATATTAACTTATGCACAAAATAAAATCCAACAAAGAAATGAACTCAACAAATAAAAAAAACCTAATTTAGTTAAAATGACCTTAAATAATTAATTAACAAATTATTAATAAATAAAATAATTAACAAGCAACCTTAATTGGATTTACTTAAATCTAATTAATTTAGAAAACCCTAATTTTATTTCTATGTCATTGATTTTAATTAATTTACCCAATTGAAACCCTAATTTTACTAACCAATTAATTAAAATAAAACACATAATATATACATAGGATTCCACTATTTATACTACTGAGGCTATTACAATGATCTACTACAAATTAAAAATAAAATTAAATACAACCCAAAAAGCCAGACAAATAAAAATATAAAATACAAAAATCAATAAAATATAAATCAACAAATCAATAAAATATGCAAAAACTCTAAAAACTATGTTCAAATGCAAAATTTAATCCATGACATTCTATGGATATTCACAGGTTCTCCATAAGTTTTGTTCTCCATAGTGAATTCATGTCACCCCATCCATCAAGAGAATAAAAAATGAAAAATTTGTCAATCAATGATTAAAAATAATAATAATAATAATGATAATAATAATAATAATAAACAAAATTAAATCAAAATCAAAATAAAAGAAAAAGGATAAGAAGATTTAAGAATAAGAAGCAGTATTAATTTTTCTCAAAAGGATTATCATCGTTGATGCATGTCTGTGGTTTTTGTTGTGTTTGTCTATAGTTTTAGTTTATTTGATCTGATTTTTGACAAAGAATTAAAGAAAAGTACTTAAAAAATTCCAAGTAAGTGTATTGTGGTTCACGGCTAAAAATAAGAGAAAATGAATAGAAAAATAATAAAATCATAGGAGCCTCTCCTTTTCTATGAAATATTGTTTATTTAAAAAAGAAAAATAAGATCATAAAAACCAAAATCAAAATCAAACTAGAACTAAATCTGATCTTAAAAAATTGATAACCGTAGTTTATTAAGAATTATCATAAAATGAAAACATTTAAATAAACAAATAAAGAAAGAAAGAAACAACATAATAAAAAAATGAAAATTGGAGTCAATGCAGTAGAATAGCCACTGTACGGCCATTCGGCCTTTTGGCTTTTTTTTTTTTTTCTTTTTTTTTGATTTTCTGCTTTTGTTGAAAATTTATGTATTTATTTTTCCTTTTTTATTTTTAAAATTTTCTCTTTTTTATTTTCTTTTATAATTTATTTGAAAATGTATTTATTTATTTTTTAAAAAAATTAAAATAAATAAATAGATAAATAAAAATAAAAAAAGTCCTAAAAATAATTTACAATTTAGTTCAAAACTAATAAATGAGGTTCAATAAGTCTAATTTCATAGTTAATTTTCATCATTGGGTATTTTGTCGCATCCAAACTCACATCATCCCGAAATTGGGTGCTTATAAGTACCCTTTGATATGTGTCTCATCTCTTCACTCATAATACCATTTTTGACAAATTTCATATTTACTACACCATTTGGTGTAAAGTTTGGAAGTGAAATTTTCAAAGTCTCCCATGACCTTGGCAAAGAAGCCAACACCATAAGAGCAAGAATTTCATTGTCAAAATTTATGTCCATTCCCGACAATTGATCCACAATCCAATGCATTTCATTCAAGTGATCGGTGATAGAAGAGCCTTCATGATATTTTACTTGTATTAATTTTGTTAGATAAAATAATTTGTTGTTGCCAGTCTTTAAAGCATACAATTCCTTAAGTTTGTTCCACAATGTCCGTGCATGAGTTTCATTACAAATGTGGTTGTACACATTGTCTTCAATGAATTGTCGAATGAAGCTACAAATTTGCTCATGCTCAAATGACCATTCCTCATCCATCTTGCCTTTGGGTTTTGTTGTAGCAAAAAATCAGTAAATGTAACTTCATCACAAATAGGAGATCTGATGTGATCCTAGCTCCAAAGAGGAAGATTTCAAGATTTGTTCATGCTAATAAGGCAACGTTCATTAAAGAAAAGTGCAATTAGCATAAATTCAAATTTTGTGTAGCATACTTCAGTATTTTAGTCATAAATCACTCTAAAAAACTCTGATTGAGATGATTAAAGAAGCTGTTGAAAGCTAAGAAAGAGATCTACAACTTTGGTGAAGATATCCAGAGTTAATTCGGCCTTATACCTGAGCTAAAATTATGAAATATTATCAGATCGTGAATAAAACTGGGCAGACTGAATATACATCAGTAAATGGACTGTATCTCACTCAATATAGATCCAAATGAACTGATTCAAGATGATGATGAAAGATAATAACAAGGGCTACAACTTTTATGTTTTGGGCTTAAGTTAATTCGGTCATCATCGTATTGAAAAGTGTGCTACAATGTGCTGCATAAGTAAATCCGAATTTAACTAGGATTATATTTTCTTATTTAAGTAGAATTATATTTTCTTATTTAAGAAGGATTTTGTTTTCTTGTTTAGTTAGGATATTAATTAGGTTTTATTTAGGGTTTCTTTAAGCCTATATAAAGGCCTTATTTTATGTAACCTAGAGGGTATGCAATCATGGATGATTAATAAAATTTAGAGAGGATTCTCTTTGGTTACTTGGTGGTTAACCATGTGACAACCTTTGTGACTTATCAATCTATCTTTTAGGCAGTAGATTTTGGCGTCTTTTTAATAACCTTTGTTGCTTGTTTGTTATTGTTCAAAAGGTTAAAGTTTTGATATAGCTTTGGTTGTTTGGACTAACTAAACATGAGGTGAAGGTTCTCTATGTCTGAATTGGAACTTGATTTGAACTTTCCTTGAGAGCATGGGTTTGGGTTCATGTTGAACGGGTTCCTAGAGCAGGTCGTCTAGTGGGTTCGTATCAAGATCCTTCATTTTGTGTCTCCATATGTGGTAATTTTTACCATTTAAGTTGACCATCTTGCTAGTCTTAGTCTCTATCATTACAATATTTAATAATGCCTCTATAATAAGAACCAATGACTTTGATACCACTTGTTAGGAAAATTAACAAAGTTAGCACAGTAGAATAATGTTCATAGAGACAAAATAAAATTTATTGTAGAAATAATCAAACAAATAAATAAATAGAGGCAGTTAAATTTGCCAACAGGTGAATAAATTAGGCAGTAAAACCTGCCTATAAATAATATAAAAATGATACCAGTATTTTAACGTGTTTCACCCTTAGTGTTGAGCTATGTCCATAGGACAAAATCCAAATAATTTTTCCACTGTAAAAATAGTAGGTACAAAAGGGCGTCTTCTTTAAATCAACACTAAAGGTACACAATAAAAAGTTTTCACCAAAATAGTGGCACTCAAAGTGTTTCCCAAACTTCTTAAAAATAATTATCTCACTATTTTATCAATTACACTTTGATAAAAAATTTTCTAAGAAAACTTTGATAAAACTCTCTCACACTCATCAAAGAAAAATTTCTTTGGTTACCCTCACAAGCACACACCTTACTTAAGCTTTTATCTCACTCACTCGTTGCTTGTTTGTGCTTATGGCTTGTTCACTTGATACATTTGAGTTCCATTCGGATGGCCTTTATAGGTCTTATTGTGCTTGAAAAATGATTCACTTTGATAAACAAATATCTCTCTTGGCAAATAGCAAGTTGCCACCTTTCATGGATAGCATTATTCAAATCTTCAAGATTTGCAAATGAGTGATTTGCAAGATTTTCTTGCAGAGGCAACATCATATTCATCCAAGCTCTTTTTTTTTTAAACATGTGGTCTCTACTAGGAGGGACTCACAACATACAGGACATGGGAATGTGGAAAGAGGATATGGTTTTTTTTTTTTTTTGGAAAAAAAAATATTGGATACAAGACAATAGGTCAATTTATAATTATTAAAAATATAGCAGCCAATATATAAATATTAAAAGTATAGGGGTCAATTTATAAAAACAAAAATTATAAAGTTTTGTTTATAGAAATGGTGCATTGATTACTTTGCTTTTTATACAGGAAAATTTACATTTTAACAACCACCATTGGACGCTTTAATATATTTTCATTATAAGGTGATAAAAATAAAGTATATATAAAGTAAATAAAAAAAGAAAGAAATTGTAGAATTTTCCTATATAAATTATAAACTACGTTGAATTCAAAAATATATCATTCATAGTTAATGCTATTTTCATCACTAAAAATAACTATAAAACACAAAAAAATGGTAAATAAATACAAAACATTTTTACAGCTCAAATATAAACAAAACAATAACATCGTTAATCATACACAGTTTCTTAACAAATAAATCACTTTCCATCTAATTTTACTTGGAAATTAACAAGAAAATCATATACTCATAAGTAAAATTAAAATATCACTACTTTATTTTTATTGTTCATTAGCAATTTTATATATCAAATTATAAATTTTTTTTACTAAAAACATAAGTATAAAATGGACATACGTGTCTTTACTTTTTCTTAAAAAAGCCCCTCATAATTTTTTGTTTTTTCAAAAATGACCCTGAATTGTTTCCAACAATTTTTAAAAATATTTTGGTGTCAAAAACATTTCCAACACAGGACAACGCTCTTTTATAGAAGTGTTTATACTTCACAAGATTTGTTTATATACTTGTATTTCTTTCTTATTCAGTAAGAAGAATCATTTCACACGTTCTATAGTTCTTATTTTCACTTCCTACAAGATCTTATTTGTGAGTAAGTTGGGCGCTCTCGGACATCAGAGTGAGATGCGACATGATACTGATAGAAATACCGAATACACCTTTCAAAAGGATAGAGCAAGTATCCTTTCAAAAACTAGGAGAAGCCTGAAGTAAAGAGTCACCATCCGATGGCTCTGGAAGATGGAGACAATCTTAAGACTGAGTGAAAATAGTCCTACCCAGAGATTCTAAAAGTGAGTAGAAGAAGAGGGCTGGTGGAAGGACAGTAAATGGCTTTGTTATGTTGGATTTTTGTTGGGTTTTCTTTAAATAACTAGACTTTTTTTTTTTTTAAAAAAAAAAAAAAAAGAAGGAAAGATAGGTTTATAAAAGTGAAAATGTTTAAACATACAAATTATTAACATATCTTTTTTTTTTTTTTTAATGTAGAGCTTTAGATCCTAAATTTGTAATTGTGGAATTTGTTTTAATTTTATGAAAAATGGTCCTTAAATATACGTCAATTTTTTAAATAATTCAATTTTTTTTTAATTTATATCAATTTAGATAGTTAATTTTTCAACTTTTTTCATTTTTATCTAACTTTCAATAGGCACATGTAATTACTAACGTGTCAAATACAATACTTACAAGACAAGTAGGGGTCAGCAAAAATATCCAAAAACTGAATTGGTTTTAAGTTGCAAAAAATTTAGTTTAGCTTTTATTTTAAAGAACCAAAATATTTATGTTTTAGTTCAGTTCTTATTTTAAAAAATATAATTAAACCAAACTAAATCAAATTTCTAAAATATTTTAAATTATATAGGTGTTTATGATCCAGTTTGATCAGTTTATCACTAAAATTTTAAAATAAATCAACAATATCAATTTTTAAGTATTTAAAAATCTTGATAGAATTATTTAATAGTAAAAATTAAAACAAAACTTATTTAAATTAATTTTAGAAAATCTGGTTGGTTGATTTTCTAAAAAATTAAATAAAATATATTTAAAAAATTAACAATAATAGATTTCACAAATATTATTAAAATAATGCAAAATTATATAACTGTAATAGGTTTAAAATTGCAAAAAAAAAAAAAAAAGTTAAACTGAATAAACCGACCAAACCGAACCACACTACTTTGGTTTAGTTCAACTTGGTTTAGGCACTTGTTTGGTTCAGTTTGATCCTTTTTAAATATTTTTTATTTAGTTCAATTTATATTTTTGAACTGAACTAAATTGAAATGCTTTTTTTTTTTTGGTCTTGATCAAAATGGCACTATTTTGATATCCTCACTTCATCAACACTATTTTTGATACGTCATCAAGCCACATTAGCAATTACACATACCAATTGAAAGTTGGATTAAATTAGAAAAAAGTCAAAAAATTAACTGTCTAAATTGATAAAAATTAAAAGATAGAATTATTTAGTAAATTAAATTTACTTGCTTGAGTTCAAACCAAAATTACATGCATCCTCTTTGTTTCAAAATTAAAAATTTTCATCCTTTAATTTTAAGGGATAAATACTAAAACCTTTTTGAGATTTTGTGTAATGTGCAAGTGTACTCTTTTATTTTTTGAAATACATTAAAACCTTCCTAAGGTTTTCCTCCATTACATTAAGAGCCCCTTGGTTTAATTTAACGCTTTTTATTGTTTAATTCATGTATTTACCGAATAGCCAATGAATTTATAATCTTAAAATGCATAAAATGATATTTTCTCCAAAGCTAAATAATATAATATTCTGTTAACACTTCTCTATATATTTTAAGTTGACTTCTCTAATTTAGAATTTAGAAAGAAATTCTCCATATGAAGATAAAAAAATTCATCAACATTTCTTCCATAAATTTTTTTTTATCATTCTCTTTAAATTGAAGGAACCATCTTATTGAATATGTCTTCTTCAAATGGAGTGATTAGCTATAATATGTTAAAGGAAATTATAAGAACTTCAAATGTGATAGTGAAAAAAAGAGCTAGTAGTCAAAATACTGAGATATATGCAAAGAAGATTAGCTTGTACTATTATTACATGAAAAAGATGTGTGGTTCATGACTTGATTGTTATGTTATAATATCCTTGAATATTAGTAAAAGCCAAAGCATGAAAGGTAACGTAAATAAGACAAGATAGAGGAATTTGTTGGGTTTGAATTTGTTTGGTTTAATTGGTGATTGGAAAGATGAAAAATGAAAATTTAGAGGCTAAAAATATGCTAGTGCAAATAAAAGAATACATGCAATGGAGATGGACATATGTTCCTTGAAGACATAATTAAGTGGTTTTTTAATTGTTGTTTTTCTTAATTTTTTGTCTTGATGGTGCTTATTGTTAAGAAGTGTAAGTATCCAATATCTAATTTGTTTATGTTCTATTTATTTGTAAGTCTTTAGTATCTAGGAAATGTTGATTTTGTAAAGGGCAATTGCTAGCATTAATGCACCTGATTTTGTTGTAATTAGGTTACTGATGGTCTTTTTTTTTTTGTTTTTGAGCAGAGGTTACTGATGTTATTGAACGTCTTAACTTCTTCACATTCTTTGCAAACTTAATAGAATGCTCTTTTAAAAAGATGCATGTACTTGCTCAGTAAAAAAATAGATAATTTGAACAAAAGAACAATTGAATGCTTAGAGTTGCTTAATTTAACATTCATAGACCAAATGTACTTAAGGATTACATATAGGGTTAAACTATCTTATAATGATCTAGTACATTAGTCACATAACTTGCTAATAGTTCTTTATTGTTAATTATGTAATTAACTCAAAAAATACCAAAATTTTGTGACACCTATTCCACTAATGCCCTTACTGGAAGGTCACACCATGTTTTGATACACCTAAATGCAAAAAATTTCAATGGTTGCAAGGGTATGGATGTTAAAATTATTTAAAAAGAATTTCATCCTAGAAATTCAGTTGGCATTTGCATTCTTTTAATTTGTATTATGCTTTCACATATCATGAGCTACTTCCTTGCCAGCCCGCATTACTTGTATCTCGTCTATCATTATTTAAACTAACTCTTGACTTCTTTTTCCACAATTTAACAATTCTTTCATTCTTAAAAACACATTCCTTTTCCCTATATCATACTTGACACTAATTCCTACAACAATCTTTAAGATTAAACATAAATGCAATTAATATGAATAACTTATAATGCTACTGTAATCTTAACTATAAGAGAATTTACCTTGCTAGATAAATCTTCATTTAGATTAGGCAGATTTGCCACTCTTTGCTTTATTACTATATACTCTATAGCTTGTTACTCATTTCCATCAGGATTATCATGCTCTCTACTTTATTCTACGAAGCCCTAATCATCTTGCTAATCACTCTAGCCATTAATCGTCGTTGCCTTCTAAAATGTATATGATCATTGCTTAAATCTTTCTTTTTACACAGTCCCAATCTATTGCACTGAAAGCACCTAATCCTTCCTTGAACAAACACCTTGATAGTTCATCTTACACCTCTTGTACCAAGACATTGCAATTTTTTCTAACTTACAAAAAGTTCATAAATGAATATTGTTGATGTTAAGTTTCCTTGATTCATACACGTAGCAAAAAATAAAAAAAATTTTAATCAAGAAACATCATAAGATCCATGTAATTTGAATAAATCGATTAAGAGAGATTTCAAAAACTCACTAAGACGATTTCAAGGTAAGAATGTTGGAAGGAAGAGAGGGAGTTCACACTGGTGACACCTTACCTTTTGCTTTTTATGTCTTTTGGTCAGATTAAGATGTTGCAAATAAAACCACATCCTTTACCGGTATTCACACGAATAGGGTAACCAAAGCATTGTTGGTGTGTTAGCACCTTTTTAAAGACGACTCTTTTCTTTTCTCTGTATATGTATCTTTTCTTTTCTTAAAAGAAGTGGAAAAAGGAGAAGAGTGAAAATGTAGAAAACCCTAGTGAAAAAGATGTATATATAGACATCCCATATAGGGGTTCTTTAACCACTCACTTACTAAAATAGGTTTGGTAATATTAAACATTCTTTTTCAATTTTTAATTCTAATTCTAAAATTAAAATTATTTCCTATTTATTTAAAGTAACATTTACCTTAAATAAATTATGAAATAAATAAATATAATTATAATTATATACACATATTTATTTATTCTTCCATAGAGATTATAATTAGTTTAATTAACTGAAGTTTGCTTTGGGCCTGTTCTAAGTGTGCGACCCTGTAGGTTCACACAATGTTGAAAGTGGGCCTAAAATTCCATTTTGCCTACAAGTCATAAGTGACCTCTAGTAAGACATTATGACTACACAAGTTGTGTAAAGGTCAGTAATTCAACATTACCTAATCCACAACATGTATTATAGTCCTTTTGTCACGTGATATCTTGATTGAACATAATGTATGATTTATGTCATCTTTATATAGTTCAACTAAACTATTTTTTGATCCCAAGTAGATTGATATTGATAACTATTTATTTGATATTTATAACTCTTTATCAACTTATTCTAGAATGGCCTTGTATTTCTCTTTAGTCTAACTTATCTAGGAGCTCACAGATATCTTCTCAACATAACTGAGGAATAAATTCCATCTTAATCACTCACATTCCTCACATAGTTCATTCTATATCCAATAACAACCTATTTTACTATCACGTTAAAGATGGTGCAGGGATGTGTCAAAATATAAAACTCATAATGTAGGAAACCAAGGTGATTTTAGGTTAGAGGACTCAAATAATAGTAATGTGATGAGAATTACTTATGAAAATTATCCATGTAGTATTCTTATAGTGGGTCAATGAAGTACATCATTTGTCTAAATATGCACCTATGAGTTTGACTCAATATCTCATATACATGATTAGTAAAACACAATCATCAGTCAACCTAATATTAGCCTTTATTCATTGATGCTCTCATATTGATGATTGACTAGGGATGATTTATAATAGAATTCAAATATTACCTAAGAGTTTTAATATCAAGTCACGTACTTAATGATCTTAGGTAGAATACCTATGCAAGAAACTAATTAGAATTAGTTAATACTAAAAATGCCTCTTTATTAATAAAATGGAAATATGACAAAGTCAAAGTATGGCCATTACATAATTGGTCTAAGGCATATTACGAATAATCTCCCACTTGCACTAGGCCTAATCAACATTATATCTCATACCCATTGACCTAGTATAACTCTCATACTTAGGCTCTGGAAGAGGCTTAGTTAGTGGATCAGCAATATTGTCATCTGTTGGTACTTTGTAATCTTCACGTTTCCTTTTTTAATGATTTCTCTAATAAGATGATAACGCCTAAGTATGTGTTTGGATCATTGATGCGATTTGGGTTCCTTAGTATGTGCTATAGCTCCATTGTTATCACAATACAAGTTCACTAGATTTGATATACTAGGAACAACACCCAATCTAATTATGAACTTTTTGATCCAAACAAGTTCCTTGGCTACATTAGAAGCAGCTATGTACTCAACTTATATTATCGAATCGACAACGATGTCTTACTTTGAACTTCTCCAACTCACTGCACCTTTATTCAAATAAAATACAAAACCTTACTGTGATCAAAAGTCATCCTTGTCAGATTGAAAGCTACCATAAATTTAACCATTTATAACTAGCTTATCTTCCTATCCACCATACAGTAAAAATGCATCTTTAATTCTTCTCAAGTACTTAAGGATGCTCTTAATTTCTATCCAATGACTTTCACCTAGGTTTAATTGGTATTTGCATGTTAGCTTAAGGCAAATAAGATATCTGGTTGAGTACATAACATGGCATACATAATGGATCCAATAGCAGAAGCATATAAAATTTTACTAATATGGTCTTGCTCATCTTATGTCATTGGACATTGAGTCTTACTAAGACTAGTTCCATGGGACATTAGCAAGAACCCTCTCTTAGAGTTTTGCTTATTGAACCTGTTCAGTACCTTATCAATGTAAGTGCTCTGAGTTAGGCTAATAAGCCTCTTGGATCTATCTCTATAGATCTTGATGCCTTAAATATGGGCACCTTCTTCACCTAAGTCTTTCATTGAGAAATAATTCCCTAACCATGATTTAACATTTTATAGAATAGGAACATCATTTCCACTGAGTAATATGTCATCTACATATAGTACTAGAAATACTATTGCACTCTTACTAACCTTCTTGTAAACATAAGGTTCATCTTTATTCTTAATGGATCTAAACTCTTTAACTGCTTTATTAAAACAAAGATTCCAACTATAACAAGATTGCTTCAATCCATAAATGGATCTTAGAAGCTTGTAAACCTTTCCAGAATTCTTAGGATCCTTTTGTTATGTCATGTACACATCCTCAATGAGGTTTCCATTAGGAAAAGCTGCTTTGACATCCATTTTTCTATATCTTATAATCATAGTATATAGCTATAAGAAGGAGAAATTGAATGGATTTTAGCATAGCAACTGGTGAAAAATTTTCATCATAGTCTATACCATGTGTTTGCTTGAAACCCTTGACAACCAATCTTGCTTTAAAGGTGTGCACATTACCATCCATGTTAGTTTTCTTTTTGAAAACCCATTAGAACCTAATAGTTTTTAAACCATTAGGTGGATCAATCAAATTCCATATTGGATAATCATACATAGATTGCATTTTTTATTTTATGGCTTGTAACCATTTCTTAGAGTCTAAACTATCCATGGCTTCTTAGTAGGTTGTAGGCTCACTTTGATCCACAATCATCACATCATTATTATCTATTAAGAGATATCCATATCTCTCATGGATATGATGTCTCCTGCCAGACCTTCTAGGACCTTATGGTACTTGTAGAAATTTAACAGTTACTTGTTGATTTAGTTAAGGTTCCTTCTATGGTACAATGCTATTTTGTTATTCTTGAATCTTTTTAAGTTATACCTTACTCCTACTAGTTCCTTTGGAAATGTACTCTCTTTCCAAAAAGACATCATTCTTAGTAATAAACACTTTATTCAGACACACCATTCCATTGTGGTATTCCTAGTGAAGTCAAATTCAAAATTATCCCACAATCTTTAAGATGATCAATAAACTCTTAACTTAAATATTCACCACCTCAATCAGATCTTAGTTATTTAATAATATCAGCAAATTGATTTTGTACTTCATTTTTGAAAATTTTGAACATTTTAAAAGATTCAAATTTATGTTTTATTAGATAGACATAGCCATATCTATTGAAATCATCTGTGAAAGTAAAGTACTAATAAGCTCCTCTAACAGTGGAACTTAATGGACCACATACAGCAGAATGTATAAAGCCTAATAAGTCATTAGCCTTCTCATTGTGTCTAGTGAAGGGTGTGTATTAGTCATTTTTCCTAATAAAAAAGATTTACAAGTTTCCAATGATTCAAAACCAAATGAATTCAAAACTCCATATTGGTGGAGTTTTAAAATGCATGTCTCATTTATATGGCCTAAATGACAATGCCAAAGATAGATTATGTTTAAATCATTAGATTTAAACTTTTTTTTGTTTCAATGTTATAGGTGGACTTTTCATTAGTGTCTTTAATGTTTAAAATATAAAGACCATGAGTTCAAGGAGCATATCCATAGAAAACATTATCATGATAAATGGAGCATTTATTATTCCTAATAATAAAATTAAAACCATTCCTATCCAAACAAGAAACAGAAATGATATTCTTGCTCATAGCAAGTACATAATAACAATTCTCCAACTTTGAAATTAGTTCACTAGGCAAAGTTAATTCATAAGTTCCTATAGTTAAAGCAGCAACTCTTGCTCCATTTCTAACTAATTGGTCCACTTCGCATTTAGCCAAGATTCTACTCCCTTTTAGACCTTGCACATTAGTACAAATGTGAGATCCAAAATCAATATCTAATACCCAAGAATTATAAGTAGATAAATTGACTTCTATAATATGAATAACTGAAGAGGTAGTCACATTACCCTCATCATAATAATATTGATTTAGTCCTTTGACCTTAAAATCATCATGGATTTCTACATATTATATATTTTGACACAATATAACATTGTCTTTAACAGGATGATTAAATATATTATTGTTGGATATAAAATGAGTTATGTGAGGAATATGAGTGATTGAGAAGGAATTTGTCCCTCATTTAATCTGAGTAAGATATCTATGAGCCCTTTGATAAGATAGATTGAGAAAAATGCATGGCCATGCTAAAGTGAATTGATAAAGAGTTATCATTCTCAGTCTACTTAGAGTTAAGAAATAATATGATTGAATTATATAAGGATGATAGAAACTATACCTTATAGTCAATCAAGATATCATGTGACAAAGGGCTTACAATGTTTATTATAAATTAGGTTATGTCGGATTATTGACTTTATATGACTTGGGTAGTCATAATGTCTTGCTAGAGGCCACTTATGACTTGTAGGCCTAAATAGAGATTTAAGGTCTACTGCCAATGTCATGTGAACCTATAGGGTCACATACTTAGAACAGGCCAAAAAACAGATATGGGTTGGAGAAGCCTAAATATACTCTGTGAAAATAAATAAATAGTTTATTTATTTAAGGTAAATGTTATTTTAAATAAATGGAATATTATATCTAATTTAATTTTAAATAAAATCAGAATAATAATAATTAAGAAATTACTAAAAAGTTATTTTGGTAAGTGAAACCCTAATTAGAGGTCTATAAATATGTTATATTCTTTAGGGTTTCACTAACTCAATTATTAGCCACCAAAATTCATTTTTCTCCTCTTAGAAAAACTAAAACATAAAGTGTTTTTATTCTTGATTTGTGAGAAATCAAGAGAAGTGCTAGCACACAAATTTGTCATTTTAATCAAGGGTTATTCATGTGGACACTTGTGGAGGATGAATTATTTTAGAGACATCTTGATCCGAACTACCAAAATCAAAAGCTCGAGGTAAGGGGTCATCGGAGTGAACCTCCTCTCCACCTTCCAATAGTCTTGCCTCTTTCTGCTTTTGTGGTAAAATTTGAAAACCCTAGTTTTTGAATCAATTAATCGAATTACTTAGATCCAGTTTAAGGTTTATGGTTAAAAGTTTTAATTTTCGTTGCGTTTTTTAATCACGAAACCTAACAAAAATGGAATTATCATTAATCAAACCAAGTATGCAAGAGACGTTCTCAAGAAATTTGGCATGGATGGATCTAAGATAAGTAAAACTCTAATGAGCACCATAACCAAACTTAATAAAAATGAGAATGGCAAACTAGTTTATGAAAAGAAATTTCGAGGTATGATAGGATCTCTTCTTTATCTAACTCCTAATAGACATGATATTATGTTTGCTACTTACTTATGTGCTAGATTTCAATCAAGTCCTAGAGAGTCTCATTTGAATGCTATCAAAAGAATTTTTAAATATCTTTATGGTATAATGCATTTAGGACTTTGGTATCCTAGGAGTTCATCCTTTGACTTGATTAGTTAATTTGAAGTCAACTTTGCTGGTAGTTTACTTGATAGAAAAAGCACTTCCAGAACTTGTCAATTTTTATGACAATGTTTAGTTTCTTGATTTAGTAAGAAACAAGTTTTGGTTGCCTTGTCCACTGCTGAAGCTGAATATATTGCAGCAAGTCTTTGTTGTTCACAAGTTTTATGGAAAAAACAATAGTTTTTAGACTATAGTATAAAACTTGATCACATTCTAATCAAATGTGACAATACAAGTGCTATCAACCTTAGCAAAAATCTCATTCAACATTCTAGATCTAAGCATATATATATTAGACATCATTTCTTATATGATCATGCTCAAATTGGTGATATCCCACTTGAATTTATTGATATAAATAATCAACTTACAGATATCTTCACCAAACCTCTCAATGAAGAGAGATTGAATTTTATTAAGCATGAACTTGGCATGATTGATGGTTCTAGTTTATCTTGATTTTATGTTTAATTAATGGTTGAACTATTTTCATGTGAAATCATGTTGTGCTTATTGATTACTTTGATTAATAAATGTTTTGATTTTAATCTTAAAATTTTTTTTATGGTCGTCAGTTCATATTTGCTTTATCATTTTAAATTTCCTTTTGCATTTTGTCAAAGGAGAAGAAATAATTTGAGTTTGCATGTGTACCTAGTTAATTTTTTCAAACATGTGTACTTAGTTTTTTTTTTAAATTTTAAAACTCTCTTAAAAAATATGTTTATGTTAGTGACATATTATATTTTTGTTTGGTATAGGGAGAGAAAGTTTTTTAAAATTTTTACATCCATATTAACATTATAAGTATGGCCAATTTTGTCATACATCATATGTGACAAAAGGTCTTATTTTGTTTACTTTGTTTATATATGATATAGATTTTATAAAGATTGTGTGTATCTTTTTTTTTTTTCATTTCCCTTAATATCTCTTTTTTTTTTGACAAAGGAGGAGAAATATATTTAAGTTTGTTATTTGTTACTATATATGTCTATAATATTTTATTTTTGTGTTTATACAGGCATAATTCATGTATAATTTCTTCTTAGGAATTTTTTTGATCTTTGATAAGACATGAATATTTTTACAAAGATTTGGTGTATCTTTACTTTGTTCCTATAGGAATTTTTGTGCATAACTCATGTATAATTTCTTCTTAGGAATTGTTTTGATCTTTGATAAGGCATGAATATTTTTACAAAGATTTGGTGTATCTTTACTTTGTTCCTATAGGAATTTTGGTCCTTTTAGGTTCATTTCCCTTTATATATCTCTCTTTTCCTTTTGCCTTTGTACAAAGAGAGGAAAATATGTTATGGATAATTTGTGTTTATTTTTTTATATGCTAAGTGTTACATGATTGATTAGCTAGCTAAACTCTTTATGATCATGTGATAGTTAAGTTCGTCTAACATCAACATTATTATTCTATGTACTATTTTTGTGATGCATTTTGGTGGCACTATATGTATATATATTTGAAATTATTTCCTCACATTGCCTAACATTTATTTAAATGATCATATTATCATATTTTATGTTTTTAATACATTTGTCATAAGAATGCCATGTTTTTATCCCTCTTACTATTTTTTATGTTGTTTTTATTTTTCTGTCAAGGGGAATAATCTATAAATTTATATTTATTATTATGTCCATAATCGTAGGAGGAGAAATAAAAATATATATTTTATTTCATTTGGTATCATTTTTATTACAAATATTATCACACACTTTACTTTGTATTATTTTTTATCAAACTCAAAATAAGTTTGTCAAAATAAAAAAGGGTGAGATTGTTGACCTTAGGAATAATCAATCTTAATTTTTTATCTTAACGAATTTAATTTTGAGTATTTAATTTATTTTTTTAGTGTTAATAAGTTAGGACTCTATTGGAAGTTAAAATGAAATATGAATATCATGGGTTGCTTCGACCTTTGAGATTCAATGAGACTTTTGACATCTTTAGAGCTTTATGATGAGAAAGTTATCTTCTTCAAATTTTAATTAGACATCTTAAGATTTCTGAATTGGGCTTACTTGTCAAAATCTGAATTCATTTCAGTATACAAATATTGAGTTGAAATCAATGTATGCAGCTGCCATTTTAGATTCTATAACTCTTAGTATTTTAGACATATATTTAGCTACATAAGTTGAATTAAGGTAATTAAAAATGATATGAAAAGATAAGTCAAATATCTATAACTTTTATAAAGAAATTATAGGAAAATTATAATTTCTATAATAGAAAATCATGTCTTTAACTCATAGACAACTGTCTGAAAATAGTCTACAATTTTAAACTGCACAGCTCTTAGTATTTTGGACATATCTTGAGCTGCAGAAGTCCGATGGAGGTGATTCAAAATGATATAGAAATTTAATTCAAATATTTATATAAAATTTTTATGATGAAAGTATAGGCAAATTCCAAATTATCCAATATAAAATCACGATTTTGACTTGTGCATAGCTGTCTGATAGTAGTCTGCATTTTAGATCGCATAACTATTAGTATTTTAGACATATCTTGAGCTACATAAGTCGAATTAAGGTGATTCAAAATGATATGAAAAGAGAAGTCAAATATACATAATTTTATGACAAAAATTATGGGCAAATTTGAATGTTTCCAGTAGCCAATCATAATTTCAATCCATGCACATTAATATGATAACACTACTTTTAATAATTCAAAATTATAATTGTTGGATTCAAAATATAGACATTGGAAAATTTATTTGAACCTCCAACAGTTATATTTTTTAGTGATTATCTATATAAACACCTCTAAAGCTAAATGGAAATTAAGACATTTTTAAATGGAAATTAAGACATTTTTAAATGGAAGTTAAGACATTTTTGCTTATTATCATTCTCTATCTTAACATTCATTAAAGCTCTCAAATTCTCAAATATTCACTCTTTGATTATAAATTTTATGAGAGTTGGTTATGTATTAGAAATAGAATTTCTCTTCATCTTAAATCTTGGGATAGATTAGTAGGGAAGTGAGATTTATTTTTAAAGGAATTGGTTTAAGTGTTGTCCATTAAAACACTTGGGGTTTAGTTTTTTGAGTGAGCCTTGAAAACTCATGTTGTAAGGTTGTAAGAGTGAGCTATAAAACTCTTGTGTAATCTCAATCTTGTGAATAAGATTATGGGTGATTAAAAATCCTAACTCAGGGATAAGTCAGAACTCCTTAAATCATTGTGTTTTTCATTCTTTTTTCTCAACATTTTTTCAATTCTTGCAACGAATTATTTTTAATGCTGATTTTTATTAATAGCCTTATTCACCCCCCTTTAGGGCTTTTTCAATACATTCTCAATCAAACTGTTGTCATGGTTCATGCTAGCTTTGTAGCAGTTACATACATCAGTTGTGGTACTAGAGGATTTGTAACACTCTTTAGTATTAACAGAGGATGGCAGTTCCATGCTTTTATAAATACATTTTCAATATTTGACATAGACATCCTAGACTTAGAGCTTCCATTATTATTATTTATTTAAGCTCATCGACATTGTGTCCAACTCCTACTGAAGTTCTTTGTCCCACCAGCTATGCCAATACTTCCTTCTAAAGCATTTTGACCTCTACCTTTACCTTTGTCTCTATCCTGAATTCCTAAACTTCCTCCCCTCAATTGTGCCATAACCTAAAATTTAGAATCAAATTACTTTAATATTCCTTATCATAAAACATGAATTTATCTACTATTATCCATTCATTAATAAATATAGAACCTTTAGAAAACTCATTAACATCTATAATATCTATTAATCATAACATTAAGTAAACCTTAACTTTAAAGGTATCAAGTCTTTAAAAATTAGTTAATTCCTAAATATTTCTCCAATTCTTGTATTCTCATAAATTACTTTTGTCAACACTTCAATCTTCATCATAATTCATCTACATATAGTACATGGAACATGCCGAAATACAACATTATTAAACAAAAATTCCACCCCTAATGTACTCATAACTTCTATAAGCTTATTATCACTTGTAAATTTAAGAACTGTGTTTTTATTATGATTTTATAATCTAAATCACCAAATTCCTAAAATTCTCATTCTCCAAATGTTTACTTCCTTTCTTAAACTCCAAATACCTCAGAATCAATCAATTTAAGCTCTCATACCAATAAAATTATGACAGCTAACTCCACTAATGCTCTTATTAAAAGGTCACACCATGTTTTGATATGCCTAAATGCAAATAAATAAATAAATCATTAGTTGCAAGGGTTGGGATGTTATAATTTATGTCCAACTAATCATTAAATAATCAACCCAAAAAGATATACCTAATATATGAATATCTACCAATATGGAGATAGATCAACATCAAATAATATCTTAGATCTACCTACAAAACAAAATGAAAATTTTTTTATAGCATACATGACTTGTTCAAAGGAAAATTTCATCAATGCTTCACATTTAAAAGGGTATATTAGTGCTTTTTGGGATGAAAAGACCAGTTAAAATTTATTTTTAATACTTACTAAAGATATTCTATTGATTTCATTTCATGATGACAAATAAAATTTTTAAAAAAGTTACAATTGAAAACTAAATTGAATTTGAAATTTGATATGCTAAAATTCCAAATATTAAATAATGTTGTTGTGATAATTTTTAATTAATTACAGGGAAAAGTACAAATTAGTATTTTGTGGTTTCACTCTTTTAGTATTATTTATTTATTTGTTTGACACTTAATTGATGGTATGTCACTGTTAGCATTTGAGTGCCAAATGACCTAATACTCTTGATTTATCCTACTTAATAAATAACAAAACATGTCTTAAATCCTTTCTTTTTCTTTTTCACATTTGTCTTAGAACTTAAAACCCCTAAAATTCCTTATAATATAAACTCCTAAAAGAATTTCCTAGATAAAAAAACTCACTTATTTACTTACTTCAATATTAATTAAATTATCAAGGTACATAACTAGCATCGAAAACCAATTCAAGTAGATGGCACATCAATCTATGCAAAGATCCTACATGAAATCTTTATCTATATCCAAATTCATTTGCAATATCATCATGGGGCTCATTTAATTTAGAAAGCAGATTCAAAAGAAAATTCTTATTCTCAGAATCAGAGCAGCAACTTTCCAAGTGCTGTAGTTTAGAATCATTTAATTCAGGATGATCATCTAATTCCATTATATCATCATCTCTTTCAATATATTAATTGAATTAATTGGGTTAGAGAGATAATTAGTAAGACAGTAGAGTTCACTACCATTTCTTAAAGCCTTATCTTGAGCGCCTTTATTGAACACAAAAATCATTTTCTTAAACTTATTACTGGTAAATGGTAAGTGATAATAGAGACACCTAGGATAGCTAGTAGACCTGAGCAAACGATTGACTAAGTGACTGAACAACTAATAATAAATCCATGAATAAGATCAAATTATGCTCGACTTGGATGACCAAAACGATCTGACCTTTAATTAAGTAGGAAAGCCATACATAATCCTTGTGAATGACCTCACCTACAATAAATGGCATAAAAGGTGTGCACTAGGTGATACCATGCTAATGATAAAAGCTATAAGTGCTAACCTGCTAGGCGTGCCACTAGTGGAACGGTTTCCCAAATAAAACTTGGTAAGCAAGTTAAATTACTATATAAAAGGAACAAGTAAAGAGAGGTACTCCACCACCATATATTCTATAACTTCATTCTCTATAATGTCAGACTCCTACTGACTTAAGCACTGGAGTGGCCCACTACCTTAACTATGCAAAACACTAAATAAACAACCCTTTCCAACCTTATTAACCTCCTCAATGAAACTACTACCAAAGATATGTAAATCACACTACCATAACCCATTAACAACTCTACCATTCTATCCTCTTTACATAAGCTTAATTCCATGATGGAAGAAAATTATGAAAATCAAAGGAAAATCGATGAATTGAAAATGAGGAAAGCATTAGAAGAAGAAGAAGAGAGTATATCTACTAAGGAAAAATAAAACAAAACCCAAGCTAACTTTGACACTAAGTTAACCACCCCAAGAAGTAAAAGGAAATTGTTTAGAAGGGAAGATGATGACTGAAAATTGGGTTAAAAGAGACACAAAGACAAAACCAAAGATAAAGAGATTAAATCATCGAGAAAACATATTGATGAGGCTAACCTAAATAAAAGAGTAAGAAAAATCATGAAAAATCTAACCCTTGGGACCAACAAGACCTATTTCAATCTACAGGATGCCTTTCCTTTCGTTGACTGCCTGATTGATGAACCACTGCCACCCAAATTCAAAATGCCTCTAGTCAATTCATTCTATAGGATGACCAACCCACTTAGCCATGTCCAAAAATTTTGTACCATGATCCACCTGTAGACCACTCAAGACTCAATATTGTGCAAGATTTTCCTTATAACCCTTAAGGGGGTCACCTAAGAATGGTACTAAAGTTTGATGCAGAACTCAATTAGCTCATTCTTAGAAATGAATAAGCCTTTTAATGCAAGTTTCATCACTAGCATTCTTATAAAGAAGGACTTATTAAATTTGCAAACATTATACCAAAGAGAGGATGGGCTCCTTCGAAACTGTAACACCTGTACCCTAACTATAGGTACATTTACATTAATTATGCATTTCATTTATATATATATATATATATATATAGATTGAATTGAAGTATATGCTAGTGCATATAGTAGGCTAGTGTATAAGGTCTGGCCATGATTTGTAGTTGATTTAAGAGTGAGAATTTTTAAATTTTAATGACACTTAAAATGAATAAAATATTAAGAATAAAAAGGGATATGAAGTTGAACTAGAGAAAAGGACAAGAACTTAAATATTAGTAAGAGATAAAGACTTAATTGAAATAATAATTATCCTTAAGTGAACAATTGGAAGTTCAAGGGTTAATAACTAATATTAGCGCTTCATTAAGGGCTAAAATGAATAATTTACATCTTAATATATCTAAAATGGTTTGGAATTTTATTTTTATTCATGGTCTTCATTAGATAGGTTCATGTGAAAGGAAGAAAAAGGGGAAACAACCATTTTTGGAAAAGGAGAGGGGCTAAAAAAGAATCATCAAAAATTACAAGTTGAGCAGCTTTTCCAAGTGGATTTTGAAGCTCTAAAACCATTTCAGCTATCAGTAATCATCTCTAAAGGCTCTAGTGACTTATTTGGTAAGTATTTTAAGCATTTTAAATGATATAACTTAGGGTTCTTAAGTTGCAGATTTTAGGTTCTTAAAGTCTGGTTTAATTGTCTTTGTAATTTGATCATATATTGATTTAAAGAGCTCCAAATTAAGTGTTATTTGATGATTTGGAACCTTGGAAGAATTATCTAAAATTTTTCCTCCTTGAGCTTGATCTGATTTAGTATATATATTAAGGTAATAAAAGAAAACATTTTATTGTTCAATCTATCAATTTCTTTGAGCTAGTTATAATTTGTTATTTATAAATCTATAGGTGTCCAATTGGTGTGAAATTTTTTTAGCATGTTCTAGACATATAGATCTAAGATTGATTAAAATTTTAGCTCAAAATTCATTTTCTATATTTTTACCAATTTTCAAGTCAGCTCTGAAAGCAACCATTTTTATTATGTGAACCATGTTTACATATTTCAAGCGTTAAAACTAGTCTAAATACTTTTGGTATATCTTGAATTAGAAAAATTGAAATTGAGTTTAGTTTGATTCTAAGAAAACTTAAAAGAGTTCTCTAAAAATTTATAGTTTTGATGAAGATCTTATGTTTTAATAGTGATATGATAGACTTGTACTTTTTATTGGTCAATCTATTTGAGTAATTAAGCTACTTGTTATGTGACCTTTATAATTTTATTTATGGATATAAAATGAAAATTAAATTTTTATTGAAAGTACTAGACACAAAGACCTAAGTTTGGTTAAAATTTGAGGTTAAAATTCATTTTCTAGAGGTCAAAACAATTTTTCTAATTTAGGCCTAAAAATAACTTTTTTAGAGTCCATGAAGCTTATTTGTAGAATAAAGCTAAATTTCATTTTATGCATATCATTTGGGGGATGCATGGTTAGAGTAGTAAGTGAGATTATTATATTGATGATTTATGAATTAAATTGTATCTATTAAGTGCTGGAAAAGGCAAGGGAAGTACAAGTGCAAGTTAAGCAAATGTAGTGAACTGGGTTTGTGTGTTTATAGGCATAATAAATATTTTTAAATATTTTTTTTAACAGTGAGAAAATGAGTTTCTAATGATGTTTTGAGAATTTGAAAAATGCATAATAAATGTTTCATTTTAGTTTGGTTCCTACTTGAATTACTTAAAGTATTTAAGCTTTGAAAAAATAATGGTTTCAAATGTGCAAGTTAAATCTATTATTAATACAGGCTTTATTTTGAAACCTTATTTAAAGTCATTTTATTTACTTGGTGATTTAGATAAATTTATGCTCTACATGGTTTCTCTCTTCTTTGAAATATAAGAAAGATTATTTAATTTTGAATGCTTATTAAACCATAAATGCGATAATATTTTTTTGATTGATTATTTTGTGAAAATGGCATTTGGATTTGAGTATTACCACCCTATATGAGTTTTGTAAATGTGCTAAGATGATATATGCACATTTGAGATTGTATTGGTTATTATTACGCAATAAACAATAAGGCACTTGATTGTAGGATGGTGAAGGGAGAAGGGCCATTCCGTGCTAATGTTTGTCGAAGGGTTAGCCTTTAAGTATGCCTAGAGAGTGAATTTATGATGGCCTGTATGTTATGGTCGGGTTATGATGCTTATTATAAGGATGATTGATACATGTGAAATGTTATATTGATGTTTAAAAAGGCATGTGTTTTACTTGGCTATGTTTGCACAAGTTTGAAAATGAGAAAGGATTTGATGTTTTAAGTGGATTATAATATGATTTCAAATACACTATTATTATTATTTAAGAAGTTAAATATGTTTGGTTTAACCAAATTGTTTTCTGCTTGATATATCTATTCATTGAGTTTTTTTTTACTCATTTTATTATGTTTTATAAATATTTTCAAATAATAGGGCTTGATAGTTGGTGGACAGAGTTAAGTGAGTATAAATAAAAATTTCAGATCCTCATTAGAGAGGCATTATTCCTTTGTTTCTTAAGCTTGATATATAAGTATTGTAAAAGAGTATATTTTTAAGTTTAAATAATAGTGGCTAACTTATATGTAATATAACTATTTGGAAATGTAATTTATAATATCTTAATGATGTTTTCACTATTGTGTTTTTAGTTTACCAAGATTATTATTAATATATACATGTTTTTACTATTTATAAATATAAATTTTACTATTCATAAATATGTATTATTTTAAAAAATTCTTATTCTTTAAATGTAACATATGAACAAGATTAAACTTTTAAAAGAGTTTAATTTAAATCCTTTTCTAAATATAATGATATTTATAATATATTTAGATTAAATTAAATAGTTTGTTAATGGTTGGTTTTAAATGTCCATCTTGGGTCATGTAAGACGAGGTGTGACAGAAACTATGTAAAACATTTCAACCAAAAGGCTATGCAGATTGAAGACCTAAATCACATGGTAGCCATTAAGGCTTTCACATTTGGGACCACCTCCAAGCTCCATTATAATAATATCAGTATGATCCCACCCAAAAACTTCATTGGGTTAAGGATGAGGGCCTGTCACCACATCTGCTTAAAGGAAATACAAATAGCAGATGGAGAGACTCTAGACAAAAGAACCCTAAAGCTTGAAAGGATTTAGGAGACTAGGCTGACAAAAAAAAATTTGGGGGAGAAGCATTGGAAGGCCAACACCCACATAGAGATGGTTGGAGAGACCAACGACCAGAGAGACACTGTAGAGATCGAAGATCTAGTTTTAGAGACCAAGAATCTGGCTAAGAGGAAGTATGAAATCCAATTAATTGATTGTTATTTGAACCCACATGTTTGATTAATTTTGCCTCATTAAAGAAAAAAAATAAAATGAGTGTAGTATATCAATTTATTAGCTTCTCCCAAAAAAATGACTTTAATTATATGAAGATTTACATGAACGTGAATGTCTTCTTCTTTTTCATTATTACTAGAATAATTATTATGTGTGGAATAATTACTTATGGTATGTTATGAGGATAGTAACCATGCTAAAGATATAGGAGACTAAACTATTAAATAGAAAAATAACTAAATAAGTAAGTAGAATGACTAAAAAATATTTTTAGTTGAATGGAATTTATGTCTCTAATGAACCATAAGTACTCTATTTATGAATAATAAGAAAATATGAGTATTGGAACCATAAAGATGACATAGACCACACTAGGTCTCAAAATATTTTTTTAGAAAAAAGAAAGTCAAAACTAGAGCCACAAATGGTAAAAATAGTTGGTTCCTGAATTTGAATGTTAATATTATAAAAATAACTAGGATAACACTCATTCCCCAAATAATTGAGAAACCGAGGGCTAAAGCCACATATAGTATAAACAACTAGTCTCCAATGAATATGTGTTATAACCATAAGAATAACAAAGATGACACTTAATCCCTATACAATCATGAAGCTAAAGCATACACTAAATAGGAAAAAGATTATTAGTCTCCAAAAAACATGCGCTGGAGCAATAAGAATGGAAAGGTTAATGCTCTATCTCCCAGCATTTGAATAATATAATGTAAAGCCATATGATGGCAAAGACAATTGTTCACCATAGATACGCAAGTCATAAAAATGACCAATTAGATCTCAAAAATAGGAGTGGATGAGTCGTAAGGACGATGAAGACCCACTTGATCTCCAATTTAGATAAACGATAAAAAAAATTCCCAAGTGCACGAGTTGCATGGCGCCAAAGACCCACTTTGTCTCTAATATAGAAAATATTAAATCCAAGTTCATGAGTCGCAAGGACAACAAAGACCACTTGGTCTTCAATATAAATAAATGATAAAAAAATTCCTAAGTGCATAAGTCACATGGCGACAAAGAGCCATTTAGTCTTGAATATAAAAAAATATTAAATTAAAGTGCATGAGTTGCAAGGATTATGAAGACCCATTTGGTCTCTAATATAGAGAAAAGATAAAAAATTTCCAAGTACATAAGTTGTATAGCAACAAAGACCCGCTTGGTCTCCAATATAAATAAATGATAAAAAAAACTCCCAAGTGCACAAGTCATATGGCAATGAAGAACTACTTGGCCTCTAATATATATAAAAAATTAAATCCAAGAGCATGAGTCTCAAGGGCGACAATGACCCACTTGGTCTCCAATATAGACAAATGATAAAAAATTCTCAACTGCACAAGTCGCATGACGATGAAGACCCACTTGGTCTCCAATATAAATAAAAATAAAAATCCAAGTGCATGAGTCATATGGCAATGTAGACCTATTTGGTCTCCAATATAAAAGAAATATTAAATCCAAGTGCATGAGTCATAAAGACAACAAATACCCACTTGGTCTCTAATATAAATGAATGATGAAAGAAATTCACAAGTGCACGAGTCGTATGGCTACTAAAACCTACTTGATCTCTAATATAAAAAAAATATTAAATCCAAGTGCATGAGTGGCAAGGACGACAAAGACCCAATTGGTATGTAATATAGATGAATTATAAAAACAATTTCAAGTGCATGAATCACAAAAAGCAATGAAGACCCACATGGCCTCCAATATTAGTAAATAATAAAAAAATTTCTAAGCATATGAATCACACATAAGCGATGAAGACCCACTTAGTCTCCATGTCTATAAACATCTAGAATTTACAAGTTTGCTAGTCACAGACCTCCTAAATGGCTAAATAGGTGGTCGATAATGAAGGACTAACACAATTTGAGAATGGCACTTCACCGAGGCATGTCCCTATTGCTTCAACAGCAGGAGACCTCTTGGGTCATGAATTCATTTCTACAATGCCTTGGTCACATAACTCCATTCATAAATAAAGAGATGACATGAAAAATAACAACTGAAATCTAAATTGATATCATTGGTCAATACAACCAAATTTATTTTCTCTAGAGTTCATAAAGGGAAAGAAAGAGAATATCAATTATTCTAAAATATATAGGTGGACCAATCGCCCCATTAATAGAATGTTGGAATCTCTAGTAGTCTAGTCATTAATCGCCTTGGGGATCATATAAATAATCTCATCATTAGTCACATGATCCCAAATGATTTCTAAATTTGATCTTCTTACTTCATGCGATGGGCCCCTTCGGGTCAACTACTTCTTTGTCCAACCCCTTAATCTTAGCCTACTTTGTCACCCTTGGTCTCCAATATAAATAATGAAATTTCCCAAGTATATGAGTAGTAAAGCGATGAAGACCCCTTTGGACTCTAATCTTGCTTAGCTTCAAAAGAGAATGAATAATGGTAACAAAGTAAGTTAACAATAATATTGAAATAAAAAGTAAATGGCCCCAAACCATAAAGTTTATAGACCAAGGACCAACCAACAATCAACACCATGAAGGTAAAATAAGTACAATTGTCTCATTATTATTACCTAATGCAATCTTAATGAGATGCTATTTAAATTTCAAAATGTCACCCTTACTCTAGAAATGTGCGATGACAAAACCCTGAGATACACTTTTGTTGGACATAAACGTCTAAACTTTTTCGAGGGAAACTATGATAATAAAGAGACCTAGGATAACTAGTAGACTCGAGCAAACAACTGATTGAGCAACCGAGCAACCAATAATAAATCCATAAAGAAGACTAAATTAGGCTTGACCCAGTCGACCAAAACGACCCCACCTTCAATTAGGTAGGAAAGCTAGACACAGTCCTTAAGAATGACCTCACCTACAATAAATGGCCCAGAAGGAGTGCACAAGGTAACACCATAACAATGATAAAAGCTACAAATGCTGACTTGCTAGGCATGCCAACCAAGGAACGGTCTCCTAAATGGAACTTGGTGAGCAAGGTAAGCTACCATATAAAAGGAACAAATAGAGAGAGGTAAGGCATCACGAATACTCCACCACCACATGTTCTATAACTTAATTCTCGATAAAATCGGACTCCCACTGACTTGAGCATCAAAGTGACCCCACCAGCAACCACCTAATGCTTCCTCTATTGCCTTACAAGACCAAGCTCGCTCGTCAGTCTCTCAGCAGCTTGTCATCAGTAAGAATCTTTGCCATCCCTTTAATTTTTTTATTCTTTATTCTTGTTGAAAATAAGAATTATTTTATAAAAAACTTGAATTAAAACTATGAGATCTCAATTTATTTGTATATGTTGAGATTGCCTAGGTGTCACGTGCAGAGCATGTTGATATGGGTTTTAGGGATTTTACATTTAGAAACTTTTTATTTTAGGGACTTATATTGTAGGCTTGTTAGATTTTGGTATTTTTGAGCACATGTGAAAAAAAAAAAGGCCACGACACATGCCACACAGTCGTTTTATATATGACCCGTAAGATAAATTTATTTTTTTAAATATAAAAATTAGTTAAATATAATTTCTTTTGAGATTTTTTATTACATTTAAATATAAAGTATAAGATTTCAAGTTAAAACTATATCAAATTTAAATTTTTCGTAGAATAAATCCTATAGAAACAATGTAACATTTACACAGAAATTTATTTTGTAGAAAACAATGAAATAGATGTATGTTAAACTAAATCACATTTATCTAATATTTTTTATGAAAGAGAGATATAGCTTTTATAGGAATAATATTTTGACACTACTTCAGTGATCAAGAACTCTTGATTTACAGCTTTTCTGCTTTTCAGTAAAAGGTCGATTAGTGAGCCATTCAATTGACCATGTCATTGTTTTGGCTAGTTATGTTATTAACCTTTGTATATCACCCATTTTCCTTACACTTATAAATCAATGATCATTCATATGAAAATCAAGTAAAATTAATTATAAATTAATAAAATATTTAAATATTGTTATATATTATTAAAAGTTATGTAAATATATAAATTATTAAAAATTATTAAAAATTTTTAATAAAAATATTTATTAATATACTAAATAATTATATAATAGTTTTTGAAAATTACAATAATTTGTAAAACTTTATAGAATATGAATTGTATATATTATTCTTGTGTGTTTCATCAAGTACAGAAGGAATACATATATACAAGAATGTACAACGGTAATATGGGGTGAAGTAGGAAATAAAGTTGGTGAAATATATAAGGATCTTGGTGAAGTAGGTAATAGACTAAACTAGGAAGATCAAAACATAATGTAATTCTTGATATTAGCATGAATCTTTAACGAATTTAGGAATATCTGATACTTCTTAATAGCCTCTCTGAAGCTGGTGGCGTGTGGACACATCTAGCTTGTCATAGGATATAGATATTTCTAAGTTGCCTCCCTTAAGCTGATGGATGGACTTGATGAATACCAATCATCCTTAGAAAGTGGTGAAAAGAATTAGAACCATGCAACTTCGTGAACATGTTTTTAAATAAACTTTCCAACCAAATACTTTATAGTTGTTTTTGCCATAGCACAGTTTCTTTGCTTCTATCGATGATGAAAAAATTGTTTGCTTCTTTGATGGACAACTCCCAGGTGCATTTCTGAGGAAGATGATGAAACCTTCGTGATTTGGGACACCATGTTATTATGGAATGGGAATAGAAACACTCTTGGCATTTTCAAGTCCAAGTTCAGCGACAATATCATAGAAATACTTGCATTGTGAGGTGTTAATGCCAAATTGATCTTGTGTTATTTCTAAACCAAGAAAATAGTGAAAAGGTCCTAAATCTTTATGTTAAAATAATTTTGCAAGTATTTCTTAAATTGTTCACATCTCTTGTAAGAATGAGCTCAACTACATAAATAAGGACAATTAATTTATAATCATCACATGTCAAAGCAAATAAAGAATTGTTAAAAAAATGTTATTTAAAACCATATTTAAGTAGAACTGTAGAAAGCTTTCCAAACCATTATCTCAAAGCTTATTTAAGTTGTATAATGATTAATGGAGCTTACAAACCAAACCGTTTTCCATGTGCTACCCTTGTGGGACTTGTATATAGACTTCTTCATCAAGGTCTCCTTTAAGAAATGCATTGTTGATGTCAAGTTGGTGTAATTCCTAATCTTTGATGGCAGCAACGACAAGTAAGCATTTTATTGTTGCAAAATTAGCGCCTGAAGCAAAGGTTTTATTATAATCCATTCCCCATGTTTGGCCATAGTCTTTTGCAGTCAAGCATATGCCTTATATCGCTCTATAGACCCATCCGGATAGCACTTGATTTTGTAAACTCATTTAGATCCTATTGCTCCATGTGTTATTGTTGTTTAGTGCTTGCAATTCTTCGTGCATCGCTTGTTGCCATTTTGGATCATGAGATGCCTCCTCAAACCTCAAGGGTTCAGTATATGATCCTGAAAAAATGATTACATTATAGATTCACTTTCAAGTTTGGTAGACCTAAGACTTTATGAGCGGATTCACTTGATTCTATTTTATAATCTTGCAATGATGTTTTTGTGTTATAGAACATAATCATCATATCATTGGGGAAGTCCCCTCTCCCTTATGGTTTTAGTATCTCTAGTGGTCAGAGATTGATCATTCAGTATTGTTTACATATTTTCATTCGCTAATGTGTCTTTATTACTTGTTTGATCTTCTATCAAGGATAAATCAAGTTTTGGATCTTGATTTTGAAAATGTTTATCTATTTTATCAAAATCCTCTTCAACATCTGTATGTCTTGGAAGTGGAATTATTTGAGGGGAGGATTCTATGGTTTTCTCTTGAAAGGGAAAAATGTCTTCATAGAAGATAACATCTCTGAACTCAAACAATTGTTGAGTTTCAATTTTTATCACATTTAGCCCTTCTTTCATGCACACTATCCTAAGAAAACATATTCCCTAGCCCTTAGAGCAAATTTGTCTAACGGTTTAGGCTTAACAAAACTATAGCACAAACATATAAACATAGAAAGGTGATTATAATTTGGTTTCCTTTTTAAAAGAATTTCATAAGCAGTTTTACCAATTAAAATTGGTGAGGGTTGTAAATTTTTGAGGTGAATTGCAAGCATGATGCATCCTCTTCAGTATTCTAGTGATAGATTTGATTAAAAGCTTAATATGCAAGCAACTTCAAGCAAGTGGTGATACTTCTGCTTCACTACTCCATTTTGTTGTGGTGTATGTGGACATGAAATTCGGTGTGTCAAGTCATGCTCAAGGATGAAACTCTAAAATTCCTTTGCTTGTTTAAATTCTACTACACTGTCACTTCTCACCTTCTTGACCTACTTATTAAATTGTGTTTGAAACATTTACACAAAGTTTTGAAATAATATTGGTGCTTTACCTTCAGATTTTTCATTAAATAAACCCATGTGCAACGAGAGTAGTCATCAACAATGGTAAAAAAATTGTGTTTCAGAGTGTGTACTAATTATATAAGGTCTCCAAATGTCTATATGATATGAACAAGACTGAATTTCTTTAGATTTATTATTACTAATTTGAAATGGATGTCTAGTAAGTCTTTTCCCACTACAGGAAAAAGTTTATTTTGTAACGGATATTTGTAACAAATTATTTATGTTACCAAATTGTAATAGATTTGTAATAGATTTGTAACAAAATAATAAATTAGTAACAAAATTTTTGCAATAACAGAAGATCCGTTACAAAAGAAAAATTGTAATGGATTTGTAACCATATTTGTAACGGATCTTTAGTAACAAAAAATTTTTCATTACTAAATTTGATACAAAAAAAGCACTAATTCGGCACCAAATATTTGTAACAAATTTGTAATGGATATAACAGTTATAAATTTGTAACGGATATACGTTGTTACAAATTTGTAACGAATTTCTAATCCGTTACAAAATATGTTAGGCTTTCAAAAAAAAATATATTTGACCTTGCAAATTTGTAACGGATTAGACATCAGTCACAAATTTGTAACAGATTCCTAATCTGTTGCAAAATATTTTAGGCTTTTAAAACAAAATATTTGGCTTTTAATAGAGTTTTATTTTTATTTTTTTTCAATTTAAAAAACTCTAACATTTTTTAATTAAAAATTTATTTTATTTATCATTTTCACTTTTATTTTATGATGTTTTTAAAAGTGTCTCTACAAAATTTGTTTTTCCTTCAATTTAAAAATAATAAAAATGATAATTTTTACAATATATTAAAATCAGCTTAACAAATTTATCATTAATTTTATATTTTAAATATACTCAAATTTAAAATTTTAATTAATTAATTAGAGACATTTTATTCAAATATGTGTCTAATATTTGACCTTGCAAATTTGTAATGGAATACAATCCGTTACAAACTAATGCTAGGCTTTTAAAAAAAATTGGCCTTCCAAATTTGTAACGGATTGTACATCCGTTACAAAATATGTTAGACTTTAAAAAAAAAATTGGCCTTGTAAATTTGTAACTCATCAGACGTCCGTTACAAAATATGTTAGACTTTTAAAAAAATATTTGGGTTTTAATAGACTTTTATTTTTATTTTTTTTTTCAATTTAAAAAGCTCTAACATTTTTGAATTAAAATTTTATTTTATTTTATTTATTTATCAATTTCACTTTTATTTTATGATATTTTTTAAAATTATTTCTATAAAGTTTAATTTTTCTTTAATTTAAAAATAATAAAAATGATATTTTTTACAATTCATTAAAATCAGCTTAACAAATTTATCATTAATTTTATATTTTAAATATATTCAAATTTAAAATTTTAATTAATTAATTAGTGACATTATATTCAAATATGTCTATAATATTTGGCCTTTCAAATTTATAACGGATTGTAATCTATTACAAAATAATGTTAGGCTTTAAAAAAAATTTGACCTTGCAAATTTGTAACGGATTGTTAATCCGTTACAAAATATGTTAAGCTTTCAAAAAAAAAAATGGCCTTGCAAATTTGTAACGGATAGGCTTTAAAAAAAAATATTTTGCTTTTAATAGACTTTTATATTTTTTTCAATTTAAAAAGCTCTAACATTTTTGAATTAAAAATTTATTTTATTTTATTTTATTTATCATTTTCATATGATATTTTTAAAATTGTTTCTATAAAACTTATTTTTTCTTCAATTTAAAAATAATAAAAATGATATTTTTTATAATTTATTAAAATTAGCTTAACAAATTTATCATTAATTTTATATTTTAAATATATTCAAATTTAAAATTTTAATTACTTAATCAGAGATATTTTATTCAACTATGTCTATAATGTTTGGTCTTTCAAGTTTGTAACGGATTGTAATCCGTTACAAAATAATGCTAGGCTTTAAAAAAAATTTGGCCTTGCAAATTTGTAACAGATTGCTAATCCGTTACAATCCGTTACAAAATATGTTAGGTTTTCAACCAAAAAAAAAATTGGCCTTGTAAAATTGTAACATATTAGACATCCGTTACAAATTTGTAATGGATTGCTAATCCGTTACAAAATATTTTAGACTTTTAAAAAAAATATTTGACTTTTAATAGACTTTTATTTTTAATTTTTTTATTTAAAAAGCTCTAACATTTTTAATTAAAATTTTATTTTATTTTATTTATCATTTTCACTTTTATTTTATTATATTTTTAAAATTGTTTCTATAAAATTTATTATTTCTTCAATTTAAAAATAATAAAAATGATCAAGAAAGTAAGTTACAAATTATCATTTTCCCTTCTCAGCATTTTTTTATTCCCTTCCTTCGCTTCCCCTAATTCTCTCCCGTCATCTCCACAACAATCAAGAAAGTAAGTTCAACAATTCTCCTCTCTTTTAGATCTCACAACAATCTCCGGTCTTCGATTCTTCTTCACTGCTTGCCGCAATATGACCCAATCACAACAATCCTGTTAAGGTCTATCTCTTTTTTCCTCTGTCACTCTTTTTCTATTTTTTGTTTCTTTGCATTAGTTGTACAATATATTGCATTCATTATGCATTGCATTTACATACTATATATTGATTTAATGTAAGTATAAGTTATATATATAAATATATATAGATATAGTTATAGAGGAAATGATTCACTTGAAACAATTGAAAATTTGAGGATTTATGGGTAACTTAAGCATCTTATTAAGGATCAAAATGAGTATTTTACATATTATTTAAGTAATATTGTTGGATATCCATCAGGAGCAGCCATATAATAAAAAAATCAATGAAAGAAAGAAAGAAAGAAGGGGAAAAGAAAAGAAAATAGAGAATAAAAGGGCTTATTCAATTCTTGGTGTATAAGTTGTTTTTTCAAGTGAAATTTAAAGATCCAAGACTCCTTTAAGGCTGTAATTTCATTCCTAAAGTCTTTAGTGATTGATTGGTAACTAATTTTAAGTGTTTTAACTGATTTAAGTCACATGTTGCAGTTCTCGGATATGAATTTCTTGGTTTTTCAGTCTTATTATTTTGATCATATCTTGAGCTATAGAGCTCAAAATTGAATGATATTTAATGATATGAAAATTTTAAAGAATTATCTAAATTTTTTTTTCTTTGAGCTTGGTTTGATTCAGTCTCTATGATAGTGAAATTAGAAGAAACATTTTATTGCTCAGTCTTTTATGTAAATTGAGCTAGTTGTGTTCGAATGCTTATATCTCGCTCTACAGTTGTCCAATTGATGTGAAAGTTTTATTTCATATTCTAGACATATATATATAATATTTATTAAAATTTTAGCTCAAAATTATTTTTCTATCAGTCCCAGTAATTTTTCAAAGTTAGCTTTGAAAATAGTGATTTTGATTATGTGGACCAGGTTTACAGAGTTCATAAGTTAAAACTAGTCTAGATACTTTTTGTATATCTTGAGATAGAAAACTCTAAATTGATTTTATTTTGATTCTAATGAAATTTAAAATAGTTCTCTACAACTTTGTAGTTTTGATCCAGAGCTGATTATGACTGAATAATGGTCTAACAGACCTGTACGTTTTAGTGCTCAATCTGTTTGAGTAATTGAGCTGCTTGCAATACAACCTTTATAATTATATTTGTGGTTATTGGATGGAAGTGAAATTTTTATTGAAGGTACTAGACACAAATACCTACGTCTATTTAAAATTTGAGGTTAAAATTGTTTTTCTACGGGTCAAAATGAAATTTCTAATTTAGACCTGATAAACCAAAATATGATGCTATTGATATTGATACAGCAGATGCCAATAATGATTTGGCTGGTGTAGAATAGGTTGAGGACATCTGCAATTTTTATAACCTAGTTGAGGTATAATAATTAAGTTCATTTTCCTCAATTTCTTTACTGTGTTATATGCACCTTGCATGTTGTCTGGTAGTGGTAAATAATTGAGCACATCTTTGCATTTTTCAAAGGAATTCACTACATAATTGTTCTCTATTTTCTTTTAATTGCATGGGAATTCACTGCATAAAAGAAAAAATGTCAGTTCATGGTGGGTTCAAAAGTAAGGTTCTTTACTTTGGAAAAAAAAAATAAGCCTACGCTGTATACAATTCAGAATGATTATTTTTCAAAGCTATAAAGTCTATTACAGCCTATATCTTCTACAACATATCTCTAAAGTTAGCAACACATCTCTGCAATGTATCTCCAAAGCCTGCAACATATCTCCAAAGTCAGCCAGCCTGTAACCAACGTAGCTTCTCTATCTCATTCAGTAGCCGCCTCCCACACGCTAGCTGTGGGAGGCTGTGGGAGGTGTGGGGGGCGGCTGCTGAATGAGATAGAGAAGCTATGTTGGTTATAGGCTGGCTGACTTTAGAGATATGTTGCAAGCTTTGGAGATACATTACAGAGACATGTTGCTGACTTTGGAGATATGTTGTAGAAGATATAGGTTGTAATAGACTCTATAGCTTTGAAAATAATCATTATGATTTGTATACAGCGTAGGCTTCTTTTTCTTTTTCCAAAGTAAAGAACCTTGCTTTTGAACCCACCATGAATTGACATTTTTTCTTTTATGTAGTGAATTCCCATGCAATTAAAAGAAAATAAAGAACAATTATGCAGTGAATTCCTTTGAAAAATGCAAAGATGTGCTCAATTATTTGCCACTACCAGACAACATGCAAGATGCATATAACACAGTAAAGAAATTGAGGAAAATGAACTTAATTATTATACCTCAACTAGTTTATAAAACTTATAGATTTCCTTAACCTATTCTACACCAACCAAATCATTATTGGCATATGCTGCATCAATATCAATAATGTCCTCTTTTGGTTTATCAGGTCTAAATTAGAAAACTCGTTCTGACCCGTAAAAAAGAAATTTTAACCTCAAATTTTAACTAGACTTATGAATTTGTGTCTAGTACCTTCAATAAAAATTTCACTTCCATCCAATAACCACAAATATAATTATAAAGGTCATATTGCAAGTAGCTCAATTACTCAAATAGATTGAACAATAAAAAATACAGGTCTGTTAGACCACTATTCAGTCATAATCAGCTCTGGATCAAAACTACAAAGTTCTAAAGAACTCTTTTAAGTTTCTTTAGAATCAAAATAAACTCAATTTGGATTTCCTATCTCAAGATATACAAAAAGTATCTAGACTAGTTTTAACTTATCAACTCTGTAAACCTGCAAAATCACTGCTTTCAAAGCCGACTTTGAAAAATTACTGGAATTTATAGAAAATAAATTTTGAACTGAAATTTTAATCAATATTAGATATATATGTGTAGAATAAGAAATAAAAATTTCACACCAATTGGACAACTGTAGGGCGAGATATAAACATATGAACACAACCATCTCAATTTATATAACAGACTGAGCAATAAAATGTTTTCTTTAATTTTTACTATCATAGAGATTGAATCAGATCAAACTCAAAAAAAATTTAGATAATTATATAAAATTTTCATATCATTAAATATCACTCAATTTTAAGTTTTATAGCTCAAGATATGATCAAAACAATAAGACTGAAAAATCAGGAAATTCAGACCTGAAAACTGCAACATGTAAACCCTAACTTAAATCAATTAAAACACTTTAAATTAGTTACCAATCAATCAATAAAGACTTTAGGAATGAAATTACAGCCTTAAAGGAGTCTTGGATCTTCAAATTTCACTTGAAAAAACAACTTATACACCAAGAATTGAATAAGCCCTTTTATTCTCTCTTTTCTTTTCTTTTCCCCTTCTTTCTTTCTTTCTTTCTTTCATTGATTTTTTTATTCTATGGCTGCTCCCGATGGATATCCAACAATATTACTTAAATAATATGCAAAATACTCATTTTGATCCTTAATAAGATGCTTAAGTTACCCATAAATCCTCAAGTTTTCAATTGTTTCAAGTGAGTCATTTCCTCTATAACTATATCTATATATATTTATATATATAACTTATACTTACATTAAATCAATATATAGTATGTAAATTCAATGCATAATGAATGCAATATATTGTACAACTAATGTAAAGAAACAAAAAATAGAAAAAGAGTGACAGAGGAAAAAAGAGACAGACCTTAATAGGATTGTTGTGATCGGGTCATATTGCGGCGAGCAGTGAAGAAGAATCGAAGACCAGAAATTGTTGTGAGATCTAAAAGAGAGGAGAATTATTGAACTTACTTTCTTGATTGTTATGGAGATAAAAGGAGAGAATTAAGGGAAGCGAAGGAAGGGAATAAAAAAAGGCAGAGAAGGGAAAATGATAATTTGTAACTTACTTTCTTGATCATTTTTATTATTTTTAAATTGAAGAAAAAATAAATTTTATAGAAACAATTTTAAAAATATCATAAAATAAAAGTGAAAATGATAAATAAAATAAAATGAATTTTTTATTAAAAAAATGTTAGAGCTTTTTAAATTGAAAAAAAAAATAAAAGTCTATTAAAAGTCAAATATTTTTTTTAAAAGCCTAAGATATTTTGTAACGGATTAGCAATCCGTTACAAATTTGTAACGGATGTCTAATCTATTATAATTTTGCAAGGCTAAATTTTTTTTTTTTTGAAAACCTAACATATATTGTAACGGATTAGCAATCCGTTACAATTTGCAAGGTCAATTTTTTTTTAAAGCCTAGCATTATTTTGTAACGGATTACAATCCGTTACAAATTTGAAAGGCCAAACATTATAGACATAGTTGAATAAAATATCTCTAATTAAGTAATTAAAATTTAAAATTTGAATATATTTAAAATATTAAATTAATGATAAATTTGTTAAGCTGATTTTAATAAATTGTAAAAAATATCATTTTTATTATTTTTAAATTGAAGAAAAAATAAATTTTATAGAAACAATTTTAAAAATATCATATGAAAATGATAAATAAAATAAAATAAAATAAATTTTTAATTCAAAAATGTTAGAGCTTTTAAATTGAAAAAAAAAATAAAAGTCTATTAAAAGCCAAATATTTTTTTTAAAAGCCTAACATATTTTGTAAAGGATTAGCAATCTGTTACAAATTTGTAACGAATGTCTAATCCGTTACAAATTTGCGAGGCCAAAATTTTTTTTGAAAGCTTAACATATTTTGTAATGGATGTCCAATCTGTCACAAATTCGTAAGGTTAAAATTTTTTTAAAACCTAACATTATTTTGTAATGGATTATAATCCATTATAAATTTGAAAGGCCAAATATTATAGACATATTTGAATATAATGTCACTAATTAATTAATTAAAATTTTAAATTTGAATATATTTAAAATATAAAATTAATGATAAATTTATTAAGCTGATTTTAATGAATTGTAAAAAATATCATTTTTGTTATTTTTGAATTAAAGAAAAATTAAACTTTATAGGAATAATTTTAAAAATATCATAAAATAAAAGTGAAATTCATAAATAAAATAAATTTTTAATTCAAAAATATTAGAGCTTTTTAAATTGAAAAAAATAAAAATAAAAGTCTATTAAAAGCCAAATATTTTTTAAAAGTCAAATATTTTTTTAAAAGTCTAACATATTTTGTAACGGATGTCTGATCCGCTACAAATTTGCAAGGCCAATTTTTTTTTTTTAAGTCTAACATATTTTGGATTGGATGTACAATCCCGTTACAAATTTGGAAGGCCAATTTTATTAAAAAGTCTAGCATTAGTTTGCAACGGATTGCATTCCGTTAAAAATTTGCAAGGTCAAATATTAGAGACATATTTGAATAAAATGTCTCTAATTAATTAATTAAAATTTTAAATTTGAATATATTTAAAATATAAAATTAATGATAAATTTGTTAAGCTGATTTAAATATTTTGTAAAAAATATCAATTTTATTATTTTTAAATTGAAGGAAAAATAAATTTTATAGAAACACATTTTAAAACATCATAAAATAAAAGTGAAAATGATAAATAAAATAAAATAAATTTTTAATTAAAAAATGTTAGAGCTTTTTATATTGAAAAATAAAATAAAAATAAAACTCTATTAAAAGACAAATATTTTTTTTAAAAGCCTAAAATATTTTGTAACAAATTAGCAATCCGTTACAAATTTATAACTGATGTCTAATCCGTTACAAATTTGCAAGGCCAAATATTTTTTTTTTTGAAAGCCTAACATATTTTGTAACGAATTAGAAATTCATTACAAATTTGTAACAGCGTATATCCATTACAAATTTATAACTACTATATCTGTTACAAATTTGTTACAAATATTTGATGCCGAATTAGCACCTTTTTTGTATCAAATTTAGTAATGAAAAATTTTTGTTACTAAAGATTCGTTACAAATATGGTTACAAATCCGTTACAATTTTTATTTTGTAACGGATCTTCTGCTGTTGCAAAAATTTTGTTACTAATTTATTATTTCGTTACAAATTTGTTATAAATTCATTACAATTTAGTAACAGAAATAATATATTACAAATATCCGTTACAAAATAGATTTTTTCTTGTAGTGAGTTTACAATAACCTTTTCCTTATATGACCTAGTTTATTACAATGACTGAATCTTGATTTTTTATTTTGTCCCTTGTAATTATTCGTACTAACTTTAAATGTTGCATTTCTAATAATCCAATGCTAGGAATGAGTATGTATTTGATATTGATGGTGCTAGCTCTTTGCATAGTAAATTTAACCTCACAGCACTATAAGCATCATCCAAACCCATTAAGAATTAGTGTAGTCATCCTTCCTTATGTTCCCTTATAGTTACACCACATGTGCAACCTACGCATCCAATTTTATAGTGTTTGGTAAAGCCTCCAAGTTGTTCCTAAAGGCTTTTTATTTTTGCAATGTATAAGAATATTGTTATATCTCATTGTTTTGTGTTGACAATTTCTTTTTTAAGTTTCTTGAATTCGAGGTCTACTCCCTTGTAGAAAGCATTCTTCTAGTTCTTTGCGTCATGATACACAATACTTTCATGGAGTTCTTCATGAAATGAATTAAAGATCCAGGACGTTATCATGGAGTGACATATGATCTAGTTCTATTCATTTGGAGCTCCAAGTGGTGGTTTTTGCAACATGAGAGCATTCATGACTGATTGCTGCCATGTGGAGTAATTAGTCTCTTAGGGTGGATGAGACACAAGCAAATCTCCAGGCCAGTTTGATACACTCAGTTGATAGTGTGCTGCTTTTTCAGCTTTGATCACTATTGATTTATACATACTCCTGGAACTTTCAGTTGACATGTTACTTTTGCCAAGTAATTGCAGTCTTTGTGATTTGAGGTTCGTTAAAATGCTATGATACCATGCAAAACTTTTTAGAATATAAACTGTATATATAATTCTTGTGTGTTTCATCAAGTACAAAAGGCATACATATATACAACAATATGTGGTGAAGTAGGTTATAATGGACTAAATTAGGAAAGCTTTAATGTAATGAAATCCTTAATATCAGCATGGATCTTTCACTAACTTAGAATTATCTGTTATTACTTAATATAATATTTTAGTAAATATTAATAAATGATTTTTAAAATAAATTTTTATAATAAATAATCATTATGCTAATTTTAATATATAAAAATTAAATATAAAAATATTTTCATATACGAATAATATTGATCAAATTTTCATTTCGTATTAAAATGAATAGAACAAAATTTATTTTATTTTTGATTTCCACTTGTTTTCATTATCTTGAATTATTCTGAAACTATGGACTAAATCCACCTAGATGAACAAGGCGTACTAAGGCTGGGAAGGTTTTGTACCAGACTGAAGAGGTAAACCAGACTTGTTTCCATCTGACCAAAATACTAGCTTAGCCGGGCCACATCTAGGTTCAATCATGGTTATGAAACAATTTTTTATTCCTTTAATAATGTGTTTATTTGATTTAATTCATCGAAAAATTCATTTTATTTTTAAATGAATTTCAAATCAATTTAAATTAAATATTTTATTAATAAAACTCGACTTAATTTTAAATAATTTTATAAAATTAAAAAATTTAAATTTAAAATAAATTTTAAAAAATATGCATTTAAATAAAATATATTTAAATAAATTTACAAATAAAATTTACAAAATTTTATAAAATTTATTTCATGACTCCTTAAAAGAAGTTTTGGCCTTTATTTGTTCAACCTTCAGCATTATAACACAACATATCACATATAAAATGATATAATATAATTCATATTATGGCAATATATTACAAATTTATCATGCAAGCCTATATATATATATATATACATATTAAAAGTTCAAAAGTTATATGAACTCACCATTTACACATTTAAATTCCATGCAATTATCTACAGTAATTACATGAACACATCTCTTACACATTTAAATAACCATGCAATTATCAATTAGTTTACTATAAGTTCTAAAAGGAAGTACGAATACTACCATTTGATAATACGATTTCACAGTTGAAGGTTTGACGTTTCTTTTGTCATTTAAAAGTCTGAAATTTTATTTATTCATTTATTATATTTTAATATCCTATTAACTAATATTGTTAATAATATATAATATATTATTAAAATAATATACATACTTAATAATGCAATATTTAACCAATTATAATAAACATATAATAAATAAAATTAAAATATATTTTTATTTATCTGGAATAAAAGATAATTTTTAAAATAAGGTTATAATATTTGTAATAGTATTTAAATAATTAGACATATATGGTGAATTACACATAAAATAATTTTATTATTGATATATAATATTACACTCATATTTTTCATTAAATAATAATAATTTTATTTAATGGTGGAATTAAATTATCATAACATAAAACTATAAACATATCTTTAAAAGACGAAAAACTGTATATCCACTTGATGTATATTCATTTTTTGTATAACCACGAGTGTGTACATACACAACTTTGCGTGATAAATAGTCAACCTTGTGTAGTTTACCCCACATTCTAGCTCCTCTACTCTTAACTTTTTCTTTTTCTTTTTTTTTGGCATTTTATACATTTAATTTCACACACGGCATTTTTGTATTTTTGTATATTTTTGACCCAGGACCATCATAAAGAGGGAGTCGATGGCACAAAGACTGAAACCAAGTGATGGAGAGGGGCTTGGTAAACAAATCAGCAAGTTGGTCATGTGTAGACAAGAATTGGACTTGAAGGCATCCGGATGCAACGTGCTCACACACAAAGTGAAAATCTAACTCAATATGCTTGGTGCAGGCATGAAATATCGAATTAGAAGTCAAATATATGGCACCAATATTGTCACAAAATAATGTTACCTTAGGACAATAAAAACTGAGTCAATAAGAAGAGAGCGAATCCAAATAAGTTTAGTAGTAGCATGAGCAATGGTTGTATTCACTTTCTGTGGAAGACCTTACAACTATGGGCTATTTTTTGGCCATCCAGGAAATTAATGAACTTTCAAGAAATACACCATTACCACTTATGGAGCGATAATCATCCACATCGCCTCCCCAATCACTATCACTATAACAAGAAAGAGCTAAAGGTGAGTTGTGAGAGAAGAATAACCCACGAGCCTGAGTGCTTTAAAGATACCAAAGTAACCTTTTTAAAGCCGTCCAGTGTTCAAGACTTGGTGAGTGCATGAACTGACATAATTTATTTATAGTGAAGGCAATGTTTGGACGAGTAATAGTAATATACTGGAGAGCACCAACATACTTACGATAATCCTCTGCTTGATCAATGGATTGGCCATGATTTTTCATTAATGGAGGCTTAGTGGCGATGGGTGTGTGAAAAGACTTGGAATCCAACATCCCTGTACGATAAAGTAAATCACAAATTTACTTATGTTGAGAAACTAAAATACCAGTTGACTACCGATGCACCTCAAGCCTAAGAAAATAATGTAAATCACCAAGATCACGGATTGGAAACTCTTATTTTAACTTGTTTAGCATGGTAAGAACAAGTGAGGAGTTAGAGCCAGTTACCACAAAATCATCCACATACACAAGAATAAATACCATATCACTATCTTGTCGATAAATGAATAAAGAGTGGTCACTCTTGGAGACAATAAAATAAAGAGAAAATAAGTAGGAGCTTAGTCGTTGAAACCATGCCCAAGGGGCCTGCTTCAAGCCATAAAGCGACTTGTGAAGCTTACAAACATGTTCAGGTTGGGATGAATCAACAAAGCCAGGAGATTGAGACATGAATATGGTTTCATTAAGATGCCCATGGAGGAAAGCATTAGAAACATCCAATTGGTGAATTGACCATTTGTGCATGGTTGCAAGAGCCAAAGTAGTGTGAATTGTTATTGCTTTAATGACCGGGCTGAAAGTTTCTTTGTAATCTAAACCAGATTATTATGTAAACCCCTGTGCTACTAATCTTGCTTTATAGTGCTCAATGGTACTATTGGAATGTCTCTTGATTAAATCCACTTGCAATCTACAATATTAACATTAGAAGGTCTTGGAACCAAAGTCCAAGAAGAATTAGCAAGAAGAGCATTTATTTCTTCAAATATAGCAATGTTCCATTCTTGATATTTTGAAGCTTGTAAATATGTACGAGGGTCGAGGTGAAGGTAATCAGGTTTGGAAGAAGATATAGAATGAGCAAGATGAGCACTGCGTCGATTAAGAGTGGACGGACGCAAAGTCATGGATGGGTGTAGGTTGAATCGTTTGAAGGTGCAGCGTAGGAGGATAAATCAATAACTAAATTTATACCGGAAGGGGATAAGGTTTCGGGTGAAGGAGGTGGGATAGAAGGGGATGTAGAGGGAGAGACATATGGAACAATTGAGGTGGCAGATGGTACTGAAAGTTATTGTGGTATGGGGTTCAAGAGGAAGAGGGGGGTAGAGGAAAGATTATATGAAGGAGAAGGATTGGAAGGCATACCTGAATGTGAAGAACCAAATGGAGAGGTGGTCGATACTATCATCGACAGTGATAAAATGTTAGCATGTGGTAAAGGTGATGAATGATTAGTTTACTTAAAAGGAAATAAAGTTTCATCAAAATTGATATGTCGTGCAACATATATTTTATCTTTGGCAATATCTAAACATAAATAACCATGGTGAGTGGGAGAATTGCCAAGATAAACACATTGTTGAGTGCACAAAGCAAATTTATTTTTACTGTATGGTCTAAGCCATAGATATGCAGCACAACTAAAACTTCTCAAGTCTCTATATTTGGGGTCTTTATTATATAATAAACAAAAAGGAGTGGAATTTTTAAGCACATGACTAGGCATATAATTAATCAATTGTACACTAGTTTGAAAAGCATAAGGCTAGAATTGAAGAGGAATACTAGTATGAGCTAATAAAGTGAGACCATTGTCAACAATATGTCTAATTTTGCATTCAAAAATTCCATTTTTTTCATGTGTATAAGGACATGCAATTCTATGAACAATTCCTGTATGTTTAAAATATGAATTAAGTTTCTAATATTCACCTCCCCAATCAAAATGAAAAGCTTTAATATGAGAATTAAATTGTCTTAAAACTAAAGATTCAAATTCTTTAAACATTGTAAAAACTTGACTTTTATTTTTAAGAAAATAAATCCAAGTGAATCGAGTAAAATCATCCACAAACAAAACAAAATAAGAGAAACCTAAATTGGATAAAATGGGGGCAGGACCCCATACATCAGAGTGAACAATATCAAAGGGTTTTTTACTATGATGTTCAACAGAAGCTAATGGTATCCTAGCCAATTTTCCCAATTTATAAGCAGAACAAATAGTTTTAGAAACTGAACTAGAACAAAAGAGATTATGTCTGCCAATTATTTTAGACACGGTGGGTGCATGAGGATGACCCAATCTGGCATGCCAATCATCAAAAGAAGTAGAAACACCAAAATATACAAATTTAGGTTGTGGTTGAAGACAGTATAAGCCAATGTCACGATCCAAACTAAGAGTCATGACCAGTGTTAGGGAACGAGAATTTTTTCGAATCCGGAACCCGTAGCAAGCCTTAGAAAATAAAATCGTGTAATAAATAAATAAAAATATGATAGAATTAAACATTTTTGAATCAATATATATTATAAATACTTCATATAGTAATCAAATACAAATTCCCAGAGTATTAAATATCCACAATTAAATAATACTCCTCAGACATAATAACACAACTATTGCAGTTTCTAGAATACAAATTAGAGATTTAGATTATACATTATATAAAATAGCCAGGATTGAAGAATACCGACGAGGAACTCTACGACTAAGGTCTGACATTAAAGGATCTCCTGAAAAAAAAAATAATTGAGGGGGGTCAGACCTCACTGAGTGAATTATTATACTATATATACAGGCAATCTAAAACATATCCAATCATGCATTCATATATGTATACATATTCACGCATTCCACACATATGTTGACTCTGCTTATATAAATATACAAAATGCAGAAAACGTTTAGTTTAATTCATGAAGGATCCATATAACCCTAATAATAGCAACCTCAATCAACCCCATCATCACTCTAGCCATACAGGCTCACTTGATTCCAAATAGAACACTTATTCCAATCTGGAGAGCAAACTGGCCCCAAGACACTAAGTCGACTGAGCTCCAACAGTCTGGCTGTCAGTGTGATTGGCCCCAAGACACTTGGTCAACCGAGCTCCAGCAATCACACTATCTATCACCTTACATCTCAATCAACCCAATAGATCAATCATTCCACTATGGATAGTAGACTGGCCCCGAGACACTAAGCCAATCGAGCTCCAGTAGTCTGACTGTCAGTGTGATTGACCCCACAATCACACTATCTATCATACCATTAATCTTAATTAAATCAATTATAATCACCATAATTAATTCTCACTCAACCCTTATCTATCGCACCGGTACGTACACGGCCCTAGTGCTACCCACTAGGAAGCACGTTCTATTGATATCCTTCACTTAGAATAAATCATTCATTCTAAAAATAATTAATGTGGAACAATATTCATAATAATAAAATCAACCATATATATACCAAAAATATACCTAAATATACAAAAGATATGCCCTAAGTACACAAATCATTTAATAAAACATTTATGTATAAATATTCATTTAAATATGTGTTTAGGTTTAACATATATTCACATTCTACTAAAATAACCTAATTTTCTAGCATGAATATATCACAATTAAACCCTAAGTATACCACTAATGTTTTAGGTTTCAATTAATAATAAAACATACATTTATTTGGGAAAATATATCAAAAATATACCAAAAATAAACTTAAAAACAATTTAAGTGTAGGTTTATAATATAGCATACAATTATTTAAGAATAAACCTAAAATATACCGAAACTATACCTAAAGTATACTAATCATTTAATAAAATAATTATGACTAAGTGTACATTTTAAAACATGTGTATATTACTCAAATGTATTAAACCTAAACCTAATTGTTTAATCTGCATATATCAAACTAATGTGCATAACTATATAATATGCATATATATAAAAATATAACCCTAGATATACCAAAAATATTATAATTTAAAACACTTTAAAAAAACATACAATGAAAATGAAAAACCCTAAGTGGTGCATCCTATATGCAATGCATATATATGCAGTATAATAACTCACATGTTAGCGCTCCACGAGACAAACTCAATAGGCCTGATCCACTAGGCCTCGGTCTCGGCGCAACTAAACAAACAAATGATAACAGGAAATCAGAATAAATCCATCGACATTCTAGAGACTCACTCTAAGAATATTAGACACAGAATTGGAATAAGAATTCGATCGGACATCACGTTTTACGAGAATTCTACCAAAAATTCGACAGAACCTCCCCTGTAAAATGGACATCTCTCTACTCAAAGAGTAGAGTCGGTCCTGCAAAGAAATACACTTCAAAATAACACAATTCACAACCCCTCGATCGGACTCCAAACTACAATTTCACCGACCGAGGTCCACAATTCAAAAAATATTATAGAACACATGAAAAATTCCAAAAATGCCCTTCAATACTCAAAATGTGGCAAATTAAATATTTAAATGCTAAAAATATTCATTTAACCGATAAATACACAAAAACCTTAATTATAATAAAATATTATTAAAAATCGATAATTCTCAATAAATTCATAAATATTAACCAAAATACATTTTATAAATTCAAATTACTTAATTAACCTTAAAACTTACTAAAAATCAATAAAACCCATTTATTTAGAAAAATCGTATATTATATATAATTTGAAAATAATTTATGAAAAATAGTTTTAATTAGTTAAAAATACTAAAAAATTTGTAGAAATCATTTTTATACCATAAATAACTATTAAAATCAATTTAATTACATTTTTAACCAATTTAATTTCAAATTACCAAAATACCCCTAATTACACATAATTAACCTAATTTTCCACAAATTACATAAACTAAATAAATTCAAAATAAATTTATAAAATTCACAAAAATTACAAATAAATTTACAAAATGCATTTTAACACCTATAATCACCATAAAACAAAATTTCATAATTTAATTAATTAATTTTCAAAAATTAGAAAATATTAATAAAATAATCAAAAATTCACAAAAATCAAAATAAATCCCAAAAATTATAAAATAATTCAAAAAGCTATATTAAGCTATAAGGATCAATTTTTGTGAAGGGGGTTTTCTTGAATCATTCAAATTGAAGCTCAAAAAAATTTAAAACCCTAATAGGCCGAAAATGGAAAATCAAAACCTAGGGAAATCTAGACCATTTTAAGTGAAAAAAAACTTGGAATCACACTCACCGGAGCTCAAGGAGAAGATAGAGACCGGTGGAATCGAGTTTGGTGGCTAGAAACAGCTTGATCGACGATGGAAGTGATTTTCGATTTTCTTGGATATTTCAGCCAAAACATGCCGGAAATGGAGGTTACAAGCGACGGGAATGGCTGGAGGTGGTGGTGGCAAGCCAGGAGACACACCAACGGTGAAGAAATGGCATGACAGGCGGCGGAACGGTGAAGGGAATGATCAAAGAAGAAGAAGGACAGGGAGGGGCAAACTTGTAAATAATGCAAACTTTATTTTTAATTATAATATTATATGTATATATGTATATATATATCTATCTCACTATTATTTTAATATATAATATAGTACACACAATAAATATGCACCACACACATATTTTAATAATATATACACATATATAATTAATTAATTAATATTAAACTATATAATAAAAATTAATTTAATTAATTAAACATTAATTTAATTTAAATAAGTGTACATATATGCATTTCATTTAACACTTTAAAATTATATATGATTTCATGCAAATTCGTAAAACTATTTAAAATAACTAATATTAAATTATTTACATCTTAATTTCCCCAAAAATAAAATTCCCAGGAAAATTTTACATAAATCTCTTAAAATCATATAAAATAATTAAAATGACTTTAATAATCAACAAACTCATAAACATAATCATCAATATATAAAAAAATTATTAACACTGCATATCCCGATGCAGTTTAAAAATATTTAATAACTCGGGATATTACAGCCAGCTTCACTCAGTCCTTATAATAGGATTACCTTGGTCCTCTGATCCTTCATAACAAAATAGTCAAGCCAAAATTCAAAGAAACAAAAATTATCTCTGGTGATTTTGTGAACAGATAATAGATTTTTGGTAAGAGCAGGAACATGGAGTACATTATTTAACTTCAAATTTTTTTTATCAAGAGTGGGATATAAAGTTGTACCTTTAGTAATAATTGGCAATCCTTAGCCATTGCCTACCTAGATGTGATCCAAGCCTTAATAAGGTTGACTATCATATATTACAGTTGAATTTGGTGTCATGTGATGACTTACACCAGTGTCAGGTGTCCAACTTATAGGATTTGGCAAGGATGAGGAAACCGATGGAAGGGTAACATAAGATGGAGGTTATACTTGAGTATGACGGGCATGAGGTGAGTAAGGATCATATCAGGCGAGATTGGCTTGTGAAGTAGATTGAGGAGGGCGCCCTTGATAGCACCTTTGACAATGATCTGCGGTGTGGTTGTGATAACCACATATCTGACAAGTAATAGAAGGACTATAGGATTGGTGCCGAAAAGAAGGAGCCTACTGATGCCGTTGATTATTGGTGAAATTGCCAGACTTGTTGGATAAAAAAAATGCCTAGAAAAATTAGATGAAGTGTGTTGAACAACATGTGCTTATGGAACAACTTGAAAGCTTCGAAGTAGAATTTCTTGAGACAACAATTGACTATGTAATTCCTTAAACGAGACAGGTTTAAGACGTAGATTTAACGCCGAAATTATATGATGGAACTCACTGCCAACATTTCGATAAATGATGGCATTAAACTCGGCAATAGAAAGAGGGCAACCAGCTGAAACTAGTTCATCCGCAAGAGTCTTGGCTTTGTGAAGGTAAGTTAAAATAAACATGTCATTTTTCTTTAACTCCTAAAGTTCAATATGGAGTTGGAGTTGGCGATTTTGGGAAATTGATATAAAGGCAGTAGGTAATGCTTGCCAAACCAAATAGGCAGAGGTAAAACTAATAAAAAAAAAGGGAAAACCTCTTTAGTGAGGGAAGATAAAAGCCAAGAGTGAAGTAATTGATCCTTTTGAAACCAAGAAGAGTAATCTGGATTAGGAATCTGTTGAGTAGGATTAGTTAGAAAAACAATGGTGGATGGTGGGGGCGAAGAAGAACCATCAATGAGATTTGTCATAGCATGATAATTTAAGAGTGGTAAAAAATGTGTTTTCCATGCAAGAAAATTTTTAGGTGTAAGTTTAATTGCAAAAGTATGGTGAATGGTGGCTGCGTTAGGGACAGATGTTGGGACAATAATTTGATTATTGGATGAAGCCATCGAGAGAAAAAAAATTGATTAAGTTAAAGCTCTGATACCATGTGAACTCTTTTTGAGCTTATATTTTTCTCTTCCCACGATGGGTATAAATAGGTACAAGATATACACTTGTTCCTAAAGTTTAGGAACTGAATGACTAATTTACAGGAGAGATTATAGGTATCCTAATATAATATGGATAGCTAAGGAATAAACAAAAAAGGAAGTAAAATATACAAGGAGAGAAATCATAGGAGACTAAATAAGGTAAATGGACAGCTAAGGAATAAACAAGAGAGGAAGTAAAATATATAAGGAGAGAAATCATAGGAGACTAAGTAAAGTAACCATGAGCTATGCCAAAGAAGATTGGTTAACAAGTCTTGCCTCTTCTAATCTTTTCCTGAGTTCTTGGGTTGTTCTTGGGCACTCTAAAGCAGTTCATAGTCGTGTTGTATCCTGAAAAAAAATTACATTATATTCCCATGTATTTAACATAGACTCTCTTAGCATTAAAACAAAAAGTATCAGAAGTGTTTTTTTTAGCTCACCATTGAACTCTAATTAATTTAGTTCGACTTACACATAGGATCATATGGACGATAAACATCTCTTAAAAAAATATTGGAAATGAAAATAGAAGTTACTCGCTGTTTGAAAAAGATGGGCTATGCAGAGAAGAATCTAAACAAGTATCCATGGTGGAATCATTTTATCTGCAAAATAAATTAAACAAAAGGTTATATTTAATTATTCAGTAAAAAATAAAAATAAAAATTGACGAAGCACAAGCTGAAATATATGAAATATAAAGTTGCCTTGAGAAAGGTTGTAAATGTGTGTGTATATATATACACACTCTTTGCACATGAGTGCAAAAACAATGCCACCATTCCATGTTGTTTCTAGTGCACAATTTAATTCTAAAAATTTTGTATTCATCTTTTCCTGTTACAATTATTAGAGAGCAAAGAGGATATTAGTAGAGCAAAGAGGATGGTTCACAAATAATAATAATAATAATAATAATAATAATAATAATAATAATAATAATAATAATAATAATCAAGAAACAAAATATGTGACTGTTGTCGCATCATTAGAACATGCCAGTTCTTAGCAACACTTGAATCAACATTTTGGACCTAAACTACATAGACAAGTTGACATATACAATAGACACTTTACTGAAGTACAACAAAGGATTGCTCTTGTAATGAAACTAGTTTTAAATTAATTTATTTTCAAATGAAATATACAGTATTAATAAATTTAAAAATTTATATTTAAATTATTCTATTATTTATGATTATTAATTGATATTTTATGCTAAATTATATATTCTATATAAATATGTATTTTAGAAGTTAATAAACTTATATTAGGGTTTATATTATTATTCTTATTTTGAAAATTTTTACTTTAATAATATTAATTTAAGTACTATGTTATTTGACTAATTTACTTAATATTTTCTATATTATTAAATATTACTTAATTATTTCATAAATATAATTTAATATATATATTTATCCTTATTATTTTTCAAAGCTATTGTATGTAATCATGTAATATATAATTAATTAGGGTTTTATGTTATATATATGTGTATTTTATGTGGATATAGAGTGTATACTGTTGTAGGTATGTGCATGCATATATATATGTGTATATATATGTATATGTGTATGTAGTATGCATGTGTGTGGTGAAAATTAATATTATATTATATAATATTATAAAATAAAGATTTAGTAATTATATTATATAGTTATTAGTTAAATAAATATACATATACATATACTTATACAAAAAACACAGCATCACCATCCTCAACCTCCCTTCCCCCGCACCTGTCTCGATCCATAACCTTCACTGTGCCTTTTGCTGTACTTCGCCGGACCGCCAGTCACCACCATCGTCTCCTCCATCTCCTTGCCGCCTTCTGTCATCTTCATCACCTTCCCCAGTGCCAACAATGCTGAGAAACGGAAGAAGCCGAGAACCTCCATTAAATCCGGCCAACCTTCATCTGGCCACCATTTCACACAATTCCAGTGTCATTCTCCTCCTTTTGCACTGGTGAGAATCACTTCAAGTTTAGTTCAAGCTTTAATCTTCATTTGATTGAGTTTTTGTTGATTTTTAGTTTTTGAGTTCTAGGGTTTTGAATTTTTTTTTAGCTTGATCTAGCTTGAATCTTGCAAACTCCCTTTACAAATGTGATTTCTAATTGCTCAATCTACCTCTATGAATTTTTATATGATTTTTGGAATTTATTTTGATTTTTGTGAATTTTTGAATATTTTATTAATTTTCGTAAATTAATTTATTAAATTATAAAATTGGTTAATTTAGTGATATTATATATTTTTATTAATTTTAGTGTTGAGAAATTAAATTTTGAGAATATTATATAATTTTTATGAATTTTAATAGTTTATGTCAAAATTGAATAATTAGGTTAGAGTTGGATTTTTTATGGAATAATGGTTTAAATATGTGTTTTAATTAATATTAATAATATATATATTGAGAAAATAATTTTAATGCATATATATAATTTTTAGGAAATTTTTGAGTAATAATAGGATATTATGTGTATTTTTTTTATTATAGGGGTACAAATGTAATTTTGCACTAACTATAGCTAAATACTATATTTTAATTGGTTTTAATATTATTTGAGAAATTAAAATGATTTTTACAATTATTTACTATTTTTTTAACTAATTTTTGAAAATTATTTTCAAATAATATATTATATATTATTTTAAGTAATAAAATGGGTTTTAAATTAATTTTATTATATAATTAAACTATTTAAGCAATTAAATGTGAATTTTATTAATTAGAATTAAGTTGTATTGTTTGGTTGGGTTGTGAACTCGGTTGGGCTAAATGTAGTATTGGAGAGCCAACCCGAGTATGGTTGAGTGTGAATGCTAAAGTGCGTTTTTCTATTCAGAAATGGCTCTACCTATGGTAGAGAGATGTCCGTTTTACAAGGGAGACTCTGCCAAAATTTTGGTAGATTTTCTCATAAAACGTGACATCTTCCGTAATTTTCTAGCATAAATTAGGGTATTCCAATATATCGAGTCTTATCCGATTTCTCCTGAATCATTCTAGAATTTTGTAAATTTTATTAATTTTCCTTCTTACTCCATAAGTATGATTTTAAAAATGAATATGTTATTTTTAGAGAGTACCGGAGTGGGAGCTTCTGGATTGAGGCAGACATGTTGTCATCAGCCATCTCGCTCATCTTGTAAGTTAATAAACTGATCTGTGCGTGTGTTTTCTTTAAAATTATGTGCACTCATATTTTTAGTATTATTTACATTATCGATTTGAAGTAAATGTTATTATTGAGAATTTTATTGCAATTTATTTAATTATCTAAAAACTAGTTTTAAGAAATTTTGGTAGAACAAGCTACTTGGTGGGTTTCACCAGGACCGTGTGCACGTGGTGAAGATTGAGAGATGGATCCAAAATATGTATGAATTATGGTTATAAACTAAGACGGGTGCCTCGATGGAAACCTCTGCTCTCGGGGACCGCCAGTGATGTAGAAAGTTAAGAATAGAGTAGGATGGGTGCCTTGGTAGATGCCTTAGCTCTCGGGGACTGCCAATGTCATATGCTTGGATTAAGTGGATAACTACGGCTTGGTACCTCAGTTGATGCCTCTGCTCTCAGAGATCGGTAGTCTATTTGGATTAAGTGGGCCTAGTTGGCCATTTAGAATTGGGTTTAGGGTTCTACTGAGATTTTTCAAAAGCTATATATGTATATATATTATAAATTATTTTTACTATGTCTATACAGTTTTCAAAAAGGGTTTTAAACCGTACAGCTCTTTTATTAACTTACTCATTGAGGTTTGACTCCCCTCAATTTATTTTTTTTCAGGAGTTTGGGACTTTTCTATTAGGCCTACTTCTCTTCACTATGTAGTTTCTTCACCGGCTATTCTACGTAGGTCTACTTAGTTGTGTTGTATTTATTTTCGTATACTGCAGTAGAGTAAATTGTACAACTACATATTTTATGTGGGATATCATGTATTTATAATATTATGTACTGAGACATTATTGTATAACTAAAGTTTATATATTTTATGCATTATGATATTATGGTTTAAATTATATTGAGAAAAATCAGTTTGATAATGTGCATTGTAATTTAATTATTTATTGTAAGGTTTCAAAGTTTTTAAATTCTGCATTTTCCTTTAAGGCTTACTACGGGATTCAATAGCTTTATGTTTTCCCATTCCCTAGTGTCGGTCACGTGCCCTGGGTTCAGGTTATGACAGCTCATCCTGACGCTCTATCAAGCAAGATGAATAATACAGGGTCACAATTTAATATTATCATTCAAACAACTGAACCACCATAAAAATCAAGTAGTGCAAGGAGTACAGAATATATAGTTTAATATTATCAAAGTACAACTTACAAGCAAGAAGCACATCAATTGAGGAACTACATTAAGAGATCACCCACAATTAAGGGTGTTTAATCATCAAAATTGAAATTGTTGGATCCTTAATCCGACATGGGGCTTATATGTGAACGATTAAGTATTACAGGCTATCATATAAAGTGAGCTCAATTAAAAGTGATTATTCATATTTGGATAATTTGAGCTTTAATGTATCTAAAAGGTGTGGGGTATTTAATGTGTATAGACTAATAGATAATTTCTATTTTAATGATGGACTGAAATAGAAATACCAAAAGATAATAGGAAAGTTATCTATATAAAGGTGGTCATGGTTTATAGGTCATACTAATATGAACCCTACCTATAACGAAGATAGAATGCGCATCCAACTTTGAATATTAGACCAAGGATCATCAAGAATATGTTGTGTTAATGGAGTTAAACCCCTTACTTATTAAATTGAAGAAAGATACTTAGCTATTAAAAGATGAACAATCACACAATTATAAGTCTAAGCTAGCAATTGTGATGAATGGTAGATGTGAAACAATTCAAGTAAACTTGCAAAGTTTCGAAAGAACAAAGTTAAGGGAAAACCTTACTTAATTAATTAAAATTGTCAAATAATACATCCAAATTCGTTCTACATATGTTTAGCCCTTATATAGGCATATAAACAACATAATCCTTGAAGTAAAAGGTTTTTTACTTATTCCTAAAGACTTTTATAAAGGAATATCCTTAATTAAGGAAGTTTCCTTCAAAAATAGGACAATAATAACAACTGATCGTTAAAGAGTCAAAATTAACAACTTATGACAACTCATATTTGAAAGTTAAAATTGACAACTCATTATAACTAAGCAAAATGATAACTCATGACAACTAAGCATTGAAGCATGCCATGTCATGTGTCATATAGGATATTCACCATTGACCTTGACTAGTTGATTCTTTGACTTTGACTCGTTGACTTATTGACTTTGACTTGTTGACTTATTGACTTTGACTTCTTGAATCTTCTCACATCTTCTAAAATCTTTTTGAATCTTCCTTATTAACTCCAAAATAGGAAAATAACTCAAAATTCGTGCATATCAAACTAATTAATTTCAGAATAGGAAATTAAGCTAATTAGCTTGAATTCTTTATATTCAGCTCCATGCTTGCACTTAATCCCTTTTAAGGTTCATATTATTCCCTCCCTCTTGAAGATGATTTGCCCTCGAATTATAGTCATCTTATAAAGTTGATAAATTCATAAATCCTCTTGGGTCAAATATAAACACCTTTATTGAAAGCCTCTCCTTTGAAGTAAAAATTCACAGAAGTAGTTTCAATATAACTTGAACTGATCGAACATAGAACTTTTTTCCATGAACTTGTAAGGATTGTATTTATGTTGCTTCCTTTTAAACTTAAAACATGAATATCTCAAGTTTTTCTTACTACAAACAAAGACTCCATAGATTGTATTATGGACATAAGGAACTTCAATAACATCATCAAATGGATCTTTGTATGGTGTAGAAGTCTATAAAGCAAATTTCAAAACACTAGGAAAAAAAATATTAAATTTCTTAGCATAATCATGATAAATAACTAGCTCTTTATCCTCCTCCTCCTTCTTTTGTGTACAAACTTCTCGATTATCCTCTTCATGATGCATGCACTCTTCATAATCAAAAGATGTACTTTTAGTGACTTTCTAAGTAGTTAATCCTAGTACAACTTCACTAGATTGCTCAAAACTTTGTAAACACTCCTTATTAGCTTCAATTACTTCAACAATTTTATTATTTTTGGATTCACACTCTATTTTGATCTCCTTACATATAACATCTTCTCTTTCACACTTCTCTTTATAATTAATGCTCTCCTCTACTTTATTAGTTTGATCATAAAATTTATCCTTATGCTTCTTCTCATGATCACTCAATGCTATTTTAACATTAGCACCACTCTTACTATCAACCTTATTACTCCAACTATCTCTCTCTCCAAAGCAAGTGTAATCACATCATTCAAAGACAAAATAAGTTGCAATTGTACCACAAACATAAGATCTTGTCTAATTTCACTCATAAGCCTGCTTATGAATCTTGCAATTTTTGGCCCTTCAAATTCACCTAAATCACTTGTAATTATAAAAAAATTAAATTTTTTAGCATAATCATCAACAATTAATACATCCCCTTGTTTAAGTCTTTCCAATTTAAGATAGAATTTATTCCTAATAGTATGAGGAATGAAATATCTAGTCATTAACCTTTTTATTAAATCCAAAATTTTAACCTCATTTGCCATCAAATCTTCCCACCATATAGTAGCATGACCCAAAATTTATCAAAAGCAAGTTTGCACTTTTTAAAATCACTTATCTTAAGAAAATCAAATATCTCCTCCATTTGTTGCACCCATTTCAAGTAAACATAAGGATCATCCCCAACAAGAAAAGAAGGCATATCCATAATGACCACATTTAAAGATAATTTAGAAAAAAAATAGTAAAGAAATCCTCACAAAGCACTCCCTCACGTGTTTACAATCAAGGATGTAAATGCTCTCAGGTTTAACTCGAAAAAAAATTTATTATTTTTTAATATATGAAGAATTAAGAAGAAAAAAAGAAGAGATAATACATGAAAATTAAAGGATACGTAACCAAACCTTGAAGTTTGGCTCTAATACCAAACTAATACAAACCCTACTTATAATAAAGATAGAACTCACATCCAAGTTTGAATATTAGCCCAAGGATCATCAAGGATAGGTTATGTTAATGAAGCTAAAACCCTTACTTATTAAATTGAAGCAAGATACTTATCTATCAAAAGATGAACAGTCACACAATTCTAAGTCTCAGCTAGCAATTGTAATGAATGGTATATGTGAAACAATTCAAGTAAACTTGAAAAGTTTCAAAAGAACAAAGTTAAGGAAAAACCTCACTTAATTTATTAAAATTATCAAATAATACATCCAAATTCATTCTACATATGTTTAGCCCTTATATAGGCAAGTAAACAACCTAATCCTTAAAGGAAAAGGTTTCTTACTTATTCCTAAAGACTCCTATAAAGGAAAATCCTTAATTAATGAAGTTTCCTTCAAAAATTGGACAATAATGACAACTCATTTTTAAGAAGTCAAAATTGACAACTTACGATAACTCATCTTTGAAAAGTCAAAATTGACAACTCATTACAACTAAGCAAAATGACAACTCATGACAACTAAGCATTGAAGCATGCCATGTCATATGTCATGTAGGATATTGACCATTGACCTTGACTTATTAATTCTTTGACTTTGACTAGTTGACTTATTGACTTTGACTTAGTATATTCTTGAATCTTCTCACATCTTCTAGAATCTTCCTTATTGACTCCAAAATAGGAAAATAACTTAAAATTCATCCATATCAAGCTAATTAATTTCAAAATAGGAAATTAAGCTAATTAGCTTGAATTCTTCATATTCAGCTCTATGTTTGCACCTTTAATCCCTTTTAAGGTTCATATTACATATGTATTATAATTTCATGTTCTTTCTAAATCTCATCATTAGAGAGAAACACATGGAGAAAACCTAAAGGTATTCACTTAGAAAATGTACTGACCTATAAGGCTAGCCGCATGACTCTAAGGGATTAATCATGGATTCAAGTCCACTTTTGCTACTATATGTGTTATGATTTCTATTGATTTAACATGAGATTAAGTTTTAGGATTTTAATTTAATTTAGGAAATTTTCCCAACAAATGATATCAGAGCTGTTCATGTTAAATCGTTAGGAATATGTTATTGTTATTTGGTGAATTTGATATTTGGATATAGACAATTTCATAATTTTGATGATTTACGATTCAATTAAAAAAATTAACTATTTTGTTGGATTTAAAAGCCTACGGTACATGATTTTATATATTTTTTTCTTTTTTTTCCTTCCTACAGTTACTTTGGTGTTAATGTCATTTTTCGGTCTTTTGGCTTTATGTTGTATGCTATGAACTATCAGCATGTGTTTTGAGGTTTATTAAAAAAAATCGTTGGTTAATGTTGTGACTTTGGCTTAATTAATTTGCTTTTCCTTTGTTTATTGGGCATCATGTATATATGTATCTATGGGCATATTTTAATGAATTAAATGATGGCATGTGGTTACTTTTGGTACCATTTGCCAATTTTTTATTGTTGTTTTGCTTCTATGATTTTTAGTTAATGGCTAGTGTGTATGGATATACATACATGGATATTGGATGCAATTTTTAGCCTTTTATCTTGATACATATATATTGACGCATATGGATTCAGCTCCATCTTCTATTTTATATTTGGTTGGTTTGCAATCATGTACTGTTGGTTTAATATTGGATTCAAAATGAATTTTCAGTCTTTTCTTTGGCTTGCAATGTATATGATTTTGGTTTTTCATTTAGCATACAATATCTATTTAAGTATTTATAGTTTTGGTTGATTTTAAAAAAAATTACAATAATGCAATAAAGGAAATTTTTTTGTGCAATTTATGCAATTAAGGAATTTTGGATATAATTTTAAATTCAAATATTGGTATGGTTATATATATTTTTTAAGATAAATTAATTGAAACAACATCTTGCCAAAGTGAGCTCTCTTGTTGAGGTTAATTTATTTTAATAAATAAAAGGTTATGTGCATATAACTTACGTAAGTAATGATCAACCCAAAGAAAGGTCAGTATTTAACAGAATTGCATGTGCATTTGTGGTAATAAACTTGTGATGATTATTCTATTTTACATATGAATAATAAATCAGCCCAAAGGAAGATTTATTTTTTGGCATGTTTTTGTTGTTAGTGTTTAATTATTACACTAAAATATCACTTACAAGTTAATATCATTGTCCAAAGACAAAATATTAATGGAGTATCTTGTATCTTAAGATAAGATTTACCTTTATTTGAATTTATTATTGATATTACTTTGGAACTTATGCGAGCTTGTTTTGGTTGGTTATTTTTTGTTGAGCTATGAATACTCCTGCTAATATCACTACTAAAATCAACTCTATTCTTGTGCTAAATAGCAATAACTTCAAGTCATGGCAAGAGAACCTTTTGATAATTCTCAGGGTCATGGATCTTAACCTTACATTAAGTGTTGATTCTCCTCCACCTTTTACGTATAAGAGTCCCTCTGATGAAAAGAGGGATATAGAAAGGTGGGAGAAATCAAATCACATGTGTATAATGATCATGAAGAAGGCCATTCTAGAAGCATTCAGGGGCACAATGTCAAAAAAGATAACTATAACTAAAGAGTTCCTTACAGATATTGAAAAGAGGTTTGTTAAGAATGAAAAGGTTGAAATTGGTACACTCTTAACAAAAATAATTTTAATAACGTATAAGGGTAAAGGAAATGTTAGAGAGTACATCATGGAAATGTCTCATCTTGCTTCTAAGTTGAAAGAACTTAAGCTAGAACTCTCTAAGGACTTACTATTTCATTTAGTTTTAATATCTCTTCTAACACAATTAAGCCAGTTTAAGGTGAGCTATAATTGTCAAAAAGAGACTTGGTCTTTAAATGAGTTCATCTCACATTATGTCTAAGAAGAGGAAAGGTTAAAGTAAGATAAGATAGACAATGATCACTTGTCTTTTACCTCTAACAGCAAAGGTAAAGGAAAGAAAAGGATAAAGGATAAGGAAGCTGCAGATATAACACCTCAAAAGAAATAACAAAAGAAACCTAATGAATAAGAAGGAAATAGTTGTTTCTTCTGTGGAGTTGAAGGGCATATAAAGAAGCATTACACTCATTATCATGCATGGCGTGCTAAGAAAGGGTTGCCTAAGTTACCAGAAGCCAAGTGATGCTGCAAGATACATCTATATAGGCAATGGTAAGAAGGTTAAATTCAGGCAATAAGGAAAATTTAGATTATTGTTAAAGATAAGAATTTATTTGATCTTAATGAGACATTTGTTATATTTTTTTTTTAAGACAAAATTTGATTTCTATTTTCATTTTGGACAAATTTGGTTATTTTTGTCTATTTGAAAATGGAAAATTTACTTTGTTTTAAGATTCAAATGTGGTTGATTCCAATTCTTTGTTTTGGTTATGATAATCTTTATATGCTTAATATAAATGTATCATTTATTAAATCCCTGCAATGAAGCACACAAGGTGCAAAGAGAAAAATAATCAATGAAAACTCAATTGCATTATGGCACAAGAGATTAGGTCATATCTCTAAGTGGAGAATATAGAGACTTGTGTTAAATGCAATACGGTAAATATGATAGTTCAAGTGAACAATGTTCAGAACCGTTTGCTAAATTCCAAGAAGAATATGGTATCGTCCCACAATACACTATATTGGGTTCACCCATTATAAATGGTGTTGCTGAAAGATAAAACAAGGCACTTAAGGACATGGTGAGGAGTATGATTTCTCATTTTACCTTGCCAAAAGCACTCTAGAGAGAAGCATTTAAGACTGTAGCATATATGCTTAATAGACTTCTAATAAAAGCAACTGGCAAAACCCCTTACATACTTTAGACTGGAAAAAAGCCTAGTTTGAAGCACCTACATATTTAGGGATGTCCAGCTAAGGCAAAGCTTTACAAGCCTGATGAAAGAAACTAGACTCAAGGATGATTAGTTGTTATTTTATTAGGTACTTTAAAAGATCCAAGGGGTATAAGTTTTATGATCCCATAACTAAGTATATTTTAAGTTGGGAAATGCCCGATTCTTTAAGGATATTGAGTTTATGGGGGGGGGAGATAGAGTTAGCGACTTTATCTTTTAAGAGGAATATGTTGATATTCTTATATGTGTTATTGGCATTGATCAAAATTCTATTCTTGACTTTTTTCAAGACATAGCACACTAAGAAAATTTTGGAGCTCCCATTCAAGAAAGTATTCCATAAGAACAAACTCTACCAACTCAAGAACCTATGTTATTAAGGAGATCTACTAGAGAAAGAAGAAATACAATACCATATGACTATATTGTATTTCTTTAAGAACGTGAGGCTGACATTAGAGTGATGGAAGATGATCCAATCAACTTCCATCAAGCCATAGAAATTTTTAATTCTTAAAAGTGGATTGATGCCATGAATTAGGAGATAAATTCCATGAAAGAAAATGATGTATGTGATCTTATTTCATTGCCAGAAGGTGCGAAACTCATTGGTTGTAAATATATATTTAAAACCAAGATGGATTTGAAAGGCAATGTGGAGAGGTATAAGGCACGTCTTGTTGCAAAGGGCTTTACACAAAAAGAAGGCATTGATTATAAAGAGACTTTCTCTCTAGTTTCTTCAAAAGACTCTTTAGGATTATAGTGGCATTAGTGGCATATTTTGATCTTGAGCTACATCAAATGGATGTGAAGACAACATTTCTTAAGGGAAATATTGATGAAATGATTCACATGGTACAACCAAAAAAATTTGAGTAAGGAGACCCAAAGAATATGGTTTGCAAACTTAAGAAATCCGTCTATGGACTTATGCAAGCATCTCAACAATAGTATTTCAAGTTTCATCAAGTGATCATCTCATTTGGATTTAAGGTGAATTTAGTTTATGATTGTATATACCATAGGTTCAATGGGAGTAGATACACCGAGCCCTCGAGGTGTTCTTGGATTATCATAAAAGGGCTATGTCGAAAAGGTTCTCAAAAGATATGGCATGCATGATTATAAACTAGGTGATACCCCCTATGGCTAAAGGAGATAAGTTTAGTCTTAAACAGTGCCCTAAGATGATTTTAAGGAAAATTAAATGCAAAAGGTTCCTTATGCATTAGTAGTAGGGAGTCTAATGTATGCTCAAGTTTATACACTTCCGGATATTGCGTACATCATTGGCATACTAGGCAAATATTTAAATAATCCAATAGTAAGCCATTGAAAGGCAGTCAAATAGGTCTTATGGTACGTATAGAGAACAAAATACTACATGCTCATATATCGGAAGTTAGATTAGTTTAAGATCATTGGGTATGCTGACTCTGATTTTACTAGATGCTAAGATAGTATGAAATCTACATTGGGTTATATATATCAGCTAGCTAGAGGTGTTATCTCTTGGAACAGTGATAAATAGTCTCTTATAGCCTCTTTTACTATGGCAGAAGAATTCATAGCATGTTGTAAGGCATCTAATCATGGAATATGGCTACAGAATTTTGTCATAAAACTATGCATAGCGGATGGTATTGAAAGACTACTCAAGTTATTTTATAATAATAAGTTAGCAGTTCTATTTTTCAATAACAACAGGAGCTCAACAAAGTCAAAGCATATCCACATCAAGTTCCTTGTTGTTAAGGAAAGAGTTAAGAGTGGACAATTATCTATAAAGCACATCGGGACAAACTTCATGATTACGGATTCGCTTACTAAGGGAGTGCCACCCAAAGCGTTTTATGAGCACATTACTCGTATAAGTGTCATGTTATTTGAGGATATTGAGCTTTAGTGGGAGTTTGTTATTTTGAATGCTCTTGATATAAACATTTTTTAGTTATTTCAGTTTAAGGTTTTCGATTATTTTGGTTATTTTCTGTAGAAATAAATTTTTTGGTTTATTCACATTTTGATTTCAATATGGTTTGATCTCACTAAAGTTTAAGGTGGACCAGTTGGAAATAGGCATGTTCATATCACATTGCATGAAATTTCCATGCTACACATCCACATCATGATCCATGTCATTTAGGTATATAGACATATGTGACCATTGATAAGTCGAGTTACAATAAATGTAACAAAAGGCTGCTTTAATCCTATGTTGGTATGATTGATGGACCGAATTGGTTATAGATACATTTCAATAATGATAGTAAAATTGAGCTCATATAGTTATTTTTTACAATGCATAATTATAAAGTTACACATACAGCTCAAGTGGGAGATTGTTGGATCCTTAATCCAACATTAGGCTTATATGTGAATGATTAGGTATTGTAGACTATCATATAAGGTGAGCCCAATTAAAAGTGATCATTTAGATTTGGATAATTTGGGCCTTAATGTATCTAGAGGGTGTGGAGCCTTTAATATGTAGAGACTAATGGGTAATTTATATTTTAATGATAGGTTGAAACAGAAATATAAAAAGATAACAAAAAAGTTATCTATATGAAGGTGATCATGGTCCCTAGGTCATATATATTATGATTTTCTAGTCTTTCTAAATCCCATCATTAGAGAGAAATATAGAGGAAAATCTAAAGGCATTTTCTTAGAAAACACACTAACCTAAAAGGCCAAAATTACTAAATTGCTTTCTAATATTGAAAAAATACAGAGTAATATTATTGATACTTGATAATTAATACGACTACTTAAGTAATAATATGTTATTGAATGATACTCAATTAATACTAAAATGAGGTACTTCACAGACTCTTTATACGAGGTTGCTCATAAATTTGTACTCGAAACTTGCTAAATGAGCTTATTCAATCTAATGATATTACCGAGAGATTGTTCATAAATATATAATTCATTTTAACAATATTAAAATTATAAAATGAGAGTAAATTTTGATTTGTTCTGAAATAATTTTGTAATAAATAATAATATTTTTTAAATGGTTTTCTTAAATGGAAATAAATTATGGTATTTTTAGATTTTTAGAGATAACTCTAAATAAATAATTTAATGTTAATTTGAAAATATAAAATTAATGCAAACGTAATATCTTTTAAACATAATTTTTCAAAAAAATAAGAAATAATTATTCAATTTAATGATATTAACGAGCTTGTTCATATTCATATTTAATTATTGAACATGGCTAGACACATAGCCGTGTAGATGTCTATAATATTTGAACACATGAACGTATGACTATAAAAATTTGTAGATTACTATTAAAAACTATAATATCTGAAACACATGGCCGTGTAAATGACCGTGTTTTTCACTGCTTGTACCCTAATGAAGGAACATGACCAGGCACATGGTCGTGTCCCGTACTAATGCAGTTGTAATTTCTGCAATTCGCTTCATTCATTGACTCAAAAATTGGAGTTTTTTCAACAAAAAAAAAAAACTAGTGATAATTAACTTCTAATTCGTACCTCAATCTCACTTAAAAAAGCACCTTAATATATAATATAAAATTCAACAATTAAAATTTTAACATTATTAATAATTCAAAAAAAAATTAGAAACTCAAGAAGCTTAAAGCTCACCTATATCTTGATAATATGAAAATAATATATCAAGGAATGTCCAATTCTACTAATTTAAATGTCAATGTCAATTATAAGTATATTTGATTTCCCTTTACATAATTTTAGTATTTTAATTAGCTATCCAGTCTAATTTACTAATTTAAATGTCAATATCCAATTTAAATAGTAAATATATTTTTTTATATTTAAACGACATCAAATTTGACTTAATGTTACTCATTAATGACAAAATAAATATACATTATCAATTTATTGAATACAAGTAATCATAAACTTTATGACAATATTAATTTATCACAATATATGTATAAGTCATCATTATATATTTATGTTCCATTACATGACAAAAAATAGTTTTTATCATTATTATAAAGATATTTAACGACAAGTAGAATATCGTAACAAACCATGTTTTATTTAAATTGTTTATTATTATTGACAAAATTTGTATATCTTCACAAATGGAAGCAATAGCTTACAAATCAAAATTGTGGTTTATAATAACAAAGCTGCAATGACGAATTTAAATTTCATCATTATTATATAAATATTTAACGACAAGTGCAAAATTATAACAAACCATATTTGATTTAAATTGTCTACTATTATTGACTAAATTTATATATTGTCACAAATAGAATCAATAGCCAACTGAAAAAATCATGATTTATAAAATGAAGTTATAATGACAAATTTGAATCATTGAAAATTTTCAATGTTGACACATGATAATTTCATCATTTGACGACTTCTCGTCATTGTAAATATTTCCACCAAAATTATTGCATCTAATTTCCTGCTACATAGAAATAGGATAAATTAAATTAATTCGTCATAAAAAAAAGTATTTGCCTGTAATAATTTGAATTTATTATTATTATTATTATTATTATTATTATTATATAAAAAGAAAGAAGCTAATAACGTTAGGACACGTGGCAAGAGTGCCCATAAAAAGAGAAAAAAAGCTCCTACAATGTGAAGAGAAAAGCCAGGCATCAGGATTTTTCGATTTTAGGTGGAAAATTTCCTTTTGATACCAATACGTTTCTTTTCCTTCGTTCAGCACCCAAACGATCTCTGATTAACCCCAAATTCGAACCATAAATTCATCTCATCCTCCTCTTCACTTTGATAGTGTTTGTTTTACAAGAAATGTCCATTTTCCAATCGGCCATTCTACCTCATTTCTACACTATTCCAACGATTTTCTAGTAGAACGGTCACTTCATTTGTGTTCCTATTGTTACCAGGAGCCCGTAGCCACCAACCATGTATTCGATCTCATCCGTTTTTATTTTCTATTAATTTTTTTGTTAATTTCAATTTATTTTTTGATTTCTTTATTTAGTACATATTTTGTGTTATCTGACGTTTTATGTGTGTCTATTAATTGTTAGGAACATTTTGGTATAATTTCTTTGGTCGAGTGTTGTGTTTTTAGATGAGAATCCTATGGGTCCCACTTGAACTCCGGTGAATAAATAGTACCGACCCAAGATATGTACGAAATTATTTTTAATAAATAGTATAAATTATAATGATCAAGTTCCATAAACAAAGTATAGTCTAATTCTTTACTGATTTTGAGAAATAAATCTCGAAGAGGTTGTGGTGGAAATTAGTTAATTTCTATTTAAGTTAGTTAAATGATCAGAGATAATTCTTAAGCCTCAAGTTAATCATTTAGGGTGTGCCTAAGTCAATTTCCATGATTCCATCATTTTTATATATTTTTAGAATTTTTGAGAGTTATTAGGAATTTATTTGATAATTATTTATATTATATATATTGTTATTATAGAGTATACTGGAGCATATATATCGGGTAATAGGCAGACAAGGACATGTCAGCTTACTCGCTCTACTTGTAAGTTAATATTTTGAAATGTGTGTTGAATTTATGCATTATATAATAGTTTGGTTAATAACATCTATAAGAAGAAAATGAATTTATTTAAAAATCTATATTTTTTATATTCGGAATATATATAGCATTATTTGGTATTTAGGAATGTCATTTTTGCTTTGCTTGTTATGATAATATCTTCATATTACTATTTTTATTGTTGTTATCTACTGATAAATTAAAAGTGATTTATTTAAAAGAAATACAATTTGATGTTTACCACATGCCTAGTATTGATTTTGATATTAGAGCTTATTATTTATATTTGCTTATTAATGAAATTTATTTATTTATTGTTTTTGTTACTATCGTTATTGATGTTAATATTATTGTTATCGATAAAATAAAAAATGATTTTATTCCCATCCATACTATTATTCAAAAATATTGAATATAAGTATGAATATATTAAATGATTTTGGAAAAGACTGGTAGAATGGGCTACCTGATAGATGTCAATAGGACAATGTGCACACATGTAATGATTCTTGAGTCAGGCCCTAGTTGAGAAATTTAATTATGAAGCTTGGTTGATGTATAGTTCTCGAGCATATTTTGGTAAAACATTTACTAGGACCGGTGGCTCGATTGATGCTTAGTTCTCGAAAACCACCAATAAATATTGGAATAATTGACTGATTGCGGTTGGTAGTTCAATGGAAGCTTAGCTCTTGAGAACCAATAGTTATTGGATAAATAAGAGAGCCAATTGGTTTTTAGATTTGTGGTTTAGGGTTCTACTAATAATTTCCACCTAAATTGTTTAATTAACATCATTTTAATATTTTATCTTTTATTATATAGTTGTTTAATTAATTGGTATTTGGAAGTTATGTTTTTAATAAAGTTATCAAATGAACTTTTAATGTATTTATATATATCCATATTTTAAAAAGAATATATATATAGTATTTGGAAAATTAATTATTTTCTTTAAATATAATTTCCTAATAAATATCTGTAATAAATGTTTAAATAAAAGAAGATTTTCAAGTTGTCATGTATATCTTTATATTAGC